>OX344720.1:58096710-60496710 GCA_947034835.1 Ballota nigra
GTAAAATTAGTTTTGTCCAAGTTCCAAGTATATTTTTTAATCTCCTCTTCTTTCCAAATTTTGTCCAAAGCAATGGTTCATGGAAGAGAAAAATGAAGCAGAATTAGTTCCAAACATAAGCTCTAATAGGTGGGTCCATGCCGCAATTGTATTTTCACTCAGGAATTAAATCGAACAGGTTGTGTGCTATTATCTCAAGGCACTAGTAAGATGAAAAATACTTAAGTACTTGGAGAAATCATCCCCAACACACAAAGATTTCACTCGGGAATTCAATCGAACAGGTTGTGTGCTATTATTTCAAGACACTAGGAAGATGAAGAATACTTAAGTACTTGGAGAAATCATCCCCAAAACACAAAAATTCCACCCGATACAAATTTACAGGACCTTTCTTTAATAGCAAATACCCCTCTGCTACAAACAATTATATTCCCAGCCTACTTCTAGATTCCTTACGTCGGTCTCCAACCAAGAATTCCCTTCTCCAATTTAGATTTTGTAGATAACCACGCTTATGCCCACACAATTATTTTCTTAGGTAATCTAATCATATTAGGAATTAATTGCATGCAAGTGAAGGACAAATTGTTGATGATCAATTTTTTTCGGATGGATTAGTGACTGTTTAGGTTCGGTTTAAAGATCATCAAGCAATTACGTGTGATTGGTTACCACCGTAAATGGTAAATCGAGGGTCGGGTTATGAACTTGTAAATATGAAAATCGAAATCGTAATAATTTCGTATGTGTGCACGTTTAGATGTATTACTGTGTGTTTTGGGAGTGTTTATGAATTTGAACTTGTATTTCATAAGCTGGAGAACAACTATTTATAGAGACTAGCAAGCATGAGGTGTTCCTGACTTTTGGAATCCCTAGCCTGCATGCTTGAAATGTGTCCTTTGACTCAAGTTTGACCTTATCTAAGCTAAACCTTAGTTACAAAGTCTTCTTTGGTCTTATCTCGAATTTCATTGTTATTCGTCCAGGTCGGCTTAGTTGATCCAGGATGGTTCTTTCATAAAAGTTGTTCGCCTTTTGGGTGTATGGCTCAGAAGTTGTTCGCCTTTGTGTTTTACACAGATTGACTTTGGGATCATGGTCCTTTGTTCGTCAACATACACCTCTTAGGCTGATAACTGTAACACTTTTACCAGTGTTGTTCGTCATTATTGACTTGGTGGTGGGCCCATATTTGGTCTTGGGTCTTTAAACCTGTTCGCCAATATCTTGTTCGACGAATAGTTGTTCGTCAGTTTATGTACTCCTCAGATTGGTTTATGCACCCCGACTTGCTTTTCTTTGTTGATCATCCTTGATTTGAGGTTGGCTCTTCATAATCCTTGATAAGGCTTTAATTCTTGTTCGTCATTTATTAATTTATGTTCGCCTATCAACACAAATGCTAGTAATACACCGTGCCAGCGAATTAAATTTCTGATTTCAAGAGGATTACATATCAAGATATTACCTTTAGAATTATGCTGGCGTCGTTTCAAGAACAAGAGAAGATTCGAACCGCCGCCAATGAGAAAGGGAATTCTGAGCTTCGATTTTTATTGTCTTCTCAAAATTGAGAGATTTAATGATCCCCCTCCTGCGAATTTTTGGAATTTTTTTATTTGTTCAATCTCCATGAATATCTATATTCAGTTCCTTCGTAATCTTTTAGTATCTTTTTTCATGGATTTTATGGAATATTAGAGAATATTTGAAATTGTTTTAATTTATTATTTAATTAATCTTAATTAATATCATGTTAAAAGATGAATCACAGCGTTAGTTCTTAAATATGAAAAGTGGACACGTGTCATTCATCCGTGATATGAAACAGTAGATGAAACACAATTGTGAAACAGGTGATTCGGTCCGCAAAACTAGAAATTATGCACGTCGATCAGCTGAGGGGTCGTTTGGTTCACTGGATTGGGTGGGACTAAAGTTTTAGTCCCACTCAATCCCATGTAATATTGTATTTGGTTTGAAGGTTTAAGTCTCAGGATAAAATAAAGTTCCGGGTCATAAACCTACTTAATCAAATTACTATTTTGTCCTCACAATATTTGTGAAAGAAAATAAATATTTATGAGGCTGAATTAGTTGGGTGTAAAAATGGTATATTGCACTTTAAATTCACTTAATCATTCAATAAAAGAAATCCTACGATCCAAACACACATTCCTCCTCAAATAATCCTATTTAATTCAATCTCATCTAATCAATTTGGTCCTTCAAATCAAACGGTCCCTAATTGTAGGAGAAAAAATAAAATTATTACCCAACTTTAATGAGAATTACAGCATATGTGGTTACATAATGATGCAATGCAAAATGAATGGATATCCATGGTTCGGGCGGAGCAATTCAAATTAAAGGTCCATATTACAGATTTGAGGGAGCTTGATATGACCAGAAAAGTGAAAGGATATCTACTTTTTGAAAAAGAAATATATATACTCTCACCATCCAATGTAAGTTTAATACTACCGCTGTCCCTTAATTTATTTTATACTAGTAAATGACACATCTTTAGACCATCTCCAATGCTATGAGGCAAATTGCCACAAAAAATCATCAATTTGCCACCAAATTTGCCTCAAACAGTAAAGTATCTCCAATCATTAAACTCAAATTCTAACTCAAATGAGAATATTCTTTAGAATATTCTTAACTTTATTTTTTATTTTACATTTTATCCAATATTTATTTATAATTAAATATATTTCATCATATTTACCACTAAAATAAAATAAATTAAACAAACCAAAAAAATAAGAAGATTTAATAAAATAAAACATCGTGATTTCAATAATATAAAAAAGCAAAATACAATTGCTTAATACAACACAGTTGCATATTAAATACTAATTAATAAAATACAATACAATACATTATTAAATACTAATTAATAAGATACAATACAATATTAAATTACATATTGATGGTCATTAATTTTCATCATTACTATATTTTTCCCAAAGATTTTCAATCAATGCATTTCGAAGTTCGAAATGAGCATCTGCATCTCTGAGTTTTTTATGTCGACGAAGAAAATTTTGAAATCGAGAAGTTTCATTATTTGCCATTTCGACCTCTGGAGTTGTCACTACTCTCTCTTCTACAATTGGGGCACTGAGATCTCGTTCATCCTCAATTATCATATTATGCATAATTATGCATGCAGTCATTATGTCTTCCAAATCACTTTTCATCCAAAAACGAGCAGGATTTGCTACAATTGCAAATCGACTTTGAAGAACTCCAAATGCACGTTCTACATCTTTTCTGCACGCTTCTTGCATCAATGCAAAATGTTGCTTTTTTGGACCTCGTGGATCACGGATAGTTTGCACGAGAGTGGACCATTTGGGATAAATACCATCTGCTAAATAATACCCTGTGTTATATTCTTTTCCTTGGATAACATAGTGCGCGGGAGGAGCAATACCCCTAGTAAGATTAGAGAAAAGATGAGATCTCTCCAACACATTGATATCATTATTAGTTCCCGGCATACCAAAATATGCGTGCCATATCCAAAGATCATAATCAGCAACAGCTTCCAGAATGATGGTTGGAGAACCACTGCGGCCTGTATATTGTCCAGCCCATGATGTAGGACAATTTTTCCACATCCAATGCATACAATCAAGGCTGCCTAACATTCCGGGGAACCCACGTTGCTCACCAATATGAAGTAGTCTAGCAACATCATCAGCAGTCGGTGATCTTAAATATTGTTCTGAGTAAATCTCCACAATAGCACGACAAAATCGTTTAACACACTCAATTGCCGTAGACTCTCCAATTTTTATGTATTCATCAGTTGCATCTGCTGCCACTGCATATGCAAGAATCCGAATCGCCGCTGTTACTTTTTGAAGTGTAGACAAACCAAGTCTACCAACTGCATCTCTTCGCTGTACAAAATAATGATCATGATTTTTAACATCATCAACAATACGAAGAAATAAACTTCGAGACATGCGGAATCGTCGACGAAACATTGATTCATTATACGTTGGATTTTCAGCAAAGTAATCATTAAAAAGATTACGATCTGCAACTTCTCGATCACGGTGAATCGTTCTATGACCAACAATTGAGCCTCCATGAGTACGCTCAACATTTGAATGATTGAGCCACTCATAAAGAAAATTATTGTTGGACACTGCAGTCTGATAAAAAAATTGATTTTGTTGCTGCATTTCGGTTATGATCTGTTCATACTCTTCATCAGAAGAAGAAGAGGATACATAAGAAGAGCTAGCGAAATTGGAATTCATCTTTTGAAAATTTAAGTGAAGAAAACAAAGTATTTGGAAAAAATAATAGAGAGAGAAAATTTGATGTGTAGATTTTAAAAGAATGATGCTCATTTTATAAAGGATGAAAATATTTAAGAGTTGGTGGAAAGTTGATGGAACTATACAAATATGGTGCAAGAGATACCACGTGATAGTGTCCAAATGATGTAAGAAGCCTATGTGATGTTGCAGATGGTAGCTCCCATGTGATGCTGCAGGTGGTGTAAGAAGCCCATGTGATGCTGCAGGTGGTGTAAGAAGCCCATGTGATGCTCAGTACCCTGATTTTCCTTTTTGATACTCGTCCCGTGTCACATGCTTTGATGGAACCATACAAATATGGTGCAAGAAATACCACGTGATAGTGTCCAGATGATGTAAGAAGCCTATGTGATGTTGCAGATGGTAGCTCCCATGTGATGCTGCAGATAGTGTAAGAAGCCCATGCTTTGATGGAACCATACGTATGTTATGTTGTATAAATACCACCTCATGTTTGAGTAAATATCTACACTTCCATCAAATTTGTTCACATCATTACTTTCACATTCATCATCTCTAGCTCGTCTAATATACAATGAACTTTCGAAGTTCATCTTATACTATTAATGAAGATATACATCTTTGTGAAATTTATGTTGATGTCTCTCAAGATCCAATCGTGGGAGCAAGTCAACCTTTGTCCAGATTATGGTCCCGGGTAGAGACCGACTACAATAACACTCTACCAAACACCATCACTGGAAATAGAAACGCAAAGTCATTGCGTGATCGATGGAGTGTTATCAAAAGTGCAGTTTCTAAATTGCTTGCATGCATTGTCCAAGTTGAACGTGATAATCCAAGTGGAGCTTCAAAGGAAGATATTGTAAGTTGATATTGTTATTTTATTATAATGAAAAAACTTTATATATATTTTTTTAATATTAAATTTCATATTATAAATTATGCAGATGAATCGAGCAAAGATCTTAATGATGCAAGATCCAAAGTATTCTAAGAAGGGATTTATGTTTGATCATGTGTTTAATATTACAAAAGATTATGTGAATGTGGGAAATAAAGCTAAAAGAAGGAATAATAATCCTCCTTCATCACAATCAGATGCTTCAGTGCCAGATTCTCCTATTTTCTCTTCTCCAGGAATATCTCCATTCAACATTAGTTTAAGTGATGATAATGATGGTGGTACATCATCAATGCGTCCAGAAGGGTTGAAAAAGGCTAAGCATCAACGAAAAACAGGAGAAGATGCGTCTCGTGTTATAAAATGTGTGGAAGAAGCAAATAAAAGGATTGGAGATTTGTGGGCTGAATCAAACATAAAACAAGACAGAGTCATAGACGAAATTGCAAAAAAAAGGAATGAGAGCGCAAAAAGAAGGGAAGAGAATGCACAAAGAAGGGATGATAGCATTATGTTCGTAGATTTGGAGACTATTCCTGATCCGGCTCGACGTGAATGGTTTCGGAATGAACAACTCAAAATTATGCAAAAAAGTTCTCATCAATATCAACCTCAAAATTCCTCCAACACTTTTGGACATTTTTATGATATGGGAGGATCTGGGAGTGGTCTACCAGAATACTAGATTTCATAGTATTCATGTTTAATTTATATTTTATTTGTGTCGTTAAGTTCATGTGTGTTGTAGTGAATTTATCGTGCTTTGTTGTGTTTTCTTAGTTTAATTTTTGTATTTTTTTTTAATGTTATCATGTTTTAATTCTCATTGTATTGTGTAATTTAAATTAATTAATATTGTTGTAGTTATAATTTATGTTCGTATTGATAAAATATTAAGTTGTATATTTTTTTTTTTAAATTATCATAAATATTAAGGCCACACAAAATAAAAATTACACTTAATATTGCATAATACTCTCACAATATCAACAAAATCTATATAAAAGAAAAAAAAAAAGAAGAGAGAAGCCATTTGCGTTTGGCAACAGTGTGTGGCAAAAAAGCCCACATTTGCCACAAAAAAAAATTTGGTGGCTATTTGGCTCAACATTTGCTTCACCCTTGGAGTACCATTTTGGTGGCAAATTGCCTCAACCACAAGATTTGCCTCAGCCTTGGAGATGCCCTTAATATATATATATATATATGAGGGTGTGTTAGAATAAAATATTAATAATTTTATATCATTTACTTTTGTAAAAGAGTTTTTTTTTTATGTAAAAATAATTGTGGAATGTCCAAATAAAACAAGTGTGAAAGTAATAGCAGGATGGAGTGGGTATTTGCAAAGTTAACACAGGTTTTAAAAAATATTGTATTTTATTGTAAAATTGTGATCTAAAGTGTATGAAAAGTAAAAATGTGGCACTACAAGAAAATAAAAAATTGTCTACAAAATTTTCCTACAAAAAGTTTCCGTAGCGGAATTGCCTTTAAAACATGTAGGCACTCCATTTCTCAACCTACAAACAATTTGCTTACGAAATGAGATTCATATACATTAATTAGTTACCTACAAGCGATTTGCCTACAAAAATTTATCCACAAACAATTTGTCCATGAAAATCTCGTAGACAAATTTCTTTGTAGGTAGAGAATGAAAATATCTATAACATTTTGTAGGCAATTCCCCCTACAAATATTTTTGTTGAAAACTTCGCAATTATATTAACAATTTCCGTAGACAATTTTATGTTTTGTTGTAGTGAGGAAAAAGTGTAAAAAGTAGAGATAGTTGTAGATAGTAGTTAAGTGCTGTGAGCTTGTAAACTTTTCTTATAAAATGAAAATGTTAAATGTTAAATTTATCTTGAAACACCCGAACATTAAACTTACATTGGGATGGAGAGAGTGCTCAACAATAAATCTGAGTAAGTTTGACTAAGTAATTTAGTAAAATTTTATGTGAATTCGTGTTCACATCAATTTTTTTTTCAAGTATCATTGTCATGTATACGAAGTGCCACTATTGTGCATATGAAATGTCAATATTATGTAATTTTGAGATGAACGATATTTTGTATTAAAAAATAACAATGACATTTTGTATGCATAACACTCATACTTAAAATTGCATGACCTTGTGTTCATATAAGACTTAGTCAAATAATTTTTAATACTTAATATACATAACAATAATATTCTAGAACCCGGCCGTATTAGTCAAGTAATTTTGGGGGTAGATAATAGTCGTCCTGATGACGTTACATTTTACGTTAGGAGAATTCACATATAATCACATGTTTATTATATGTATGGCCTCACACTTCAAATGCCGTATCCACGCATATCCCACCTCCCAATTAAAGGCACATAAATTTATAGTGATGGCTTTCAAATCTCCTCAGCTATTATGAGGTTTAAAAGAAAACGACATATTACCTTATTCATCGGGATTTTAATTAATAAATTATAAACAAATTTCTTATTTTGAGTACATTATAATGTCAGGTGTCAAATGCACCCCCCCAACGTTTAAAAAGTGTGGGTTGGTTATACTAAAAAGTGTGAGTAAATTAGACTGAAAAATATTTTATTACATTCTTAAAAAGAGTGTCACTCTCCCCTTGCAAATTATGGTGGGACGGGGGAGTGTGATTTATGAGGTGTTCTTCGATGAATGTTGTAGTTGTTGGCTTCAATAATAATATGATGACTTCATAAAGTTGGCTAAATCTATAATATTAGTGGGTCTAATAGCAATGCATGCTGTTTAATATCTTTTGCTTTGTTTTGGTCGAGTAAGATATCATTGTGAAGGGTGACATGAGCACCGGATTATCCTTTTGCTAACTGTTTTATGCTTTTAGTATTGATTGCGTATTACTTCTCCAAACAAAAAAAGGCTGACATCGATCTATACTTACTTTGTGTTTTCTTGTCATTATTCTGTAACATGGAATGAAAGAAAATGAATTTAAACATACTCATCATGGAACTAGTGCAAAAGTTGCAATCTCATTTATTTCTTGGAGTGAATCTATTTCTCATATATTTTCTTCCAGTTTACCCCTAATGCTAATATACATATGATCAAATCTGCAGTTGCAACTATTTATTCAGAAAAACAGACGTTTATGAAAGAAAGAAAACAAGTGTGTTAGAGAACTGATGAGTTAATGTATACAACAAAGTCAGATGGAATCACAAGAACCACCTCTTTCCACCTCTGCTAGCCTTAAGCTTCATTACAAGATCCTCTCGTTGCGCCTCCACTTCCGCGTATTTCAGACTCATTTCTAAGTAGCGTTCCCTCAGGTCAATCAACTCCGTCTCCAGTGACGACTTTGTTCTTTCGTACTTTTCTCTTGTAACTGCACCATCAACACCCTGAAAGAAATTTAAGAGCACTATGTTAACAAAACTTCACAATAATGGATAAACTTTTAGGCTAAGAAATCTTCACCTCATTATGGTAATTATTTCTCTTCTCGGTCATCTTTAGATTTTCTTCGAGGGCCTGAGCTTTCTTTAGCCACTCGTCTCTGTCCTCCTCAAGTCTATACATCTTCTGCTGAATCTGTATGTTTGCTCTCTTCGTCTCTGCTAGTTCGTTTTTAAGGTCACCGTTCTGGATGCAGAGGATCTCTTTTGTAGCTAAATCCTTCTCCATTTCCAGAAGCTTCTCTTCTAGATGCAACTTGATCCTCTTGCATTCCTCAAACTCACTCTCAAAGATTGACATCTTTTCAGACAGTTGCATATTCTCTGCCTTCAGTTCTTCACAATCTCCAAAAATAGTGTGCAATGCAACCTCCATTCTGCCCTTATCAACCCTGCATTCTTTGAGCTCACTTTTTAGCATCAAGATTTCATCTTGAAGCCCGGACATGTTCTGCAATTGCATCTTCAAAAATGCCGTTTCTTTGGTGAGTTGCTCGCGTTCGTAGTTGGAGATTGTATGCTTCAATTCAAGATCATTTAAACCGGTCTTCAGTTTCTCTTCACTCTTCTTGTAACTTGCCAACAACTTGAGAGTCCTTCCATGCTCGTCGTTCAATCTTTCGTAACATTGTTTAGAAGCAGCTATCTGATCAGTCAATTCAGCTTCTGATTGAACTTGTTGAGCAAGTTTATCTTTCTGGTAACTGCTCTCTTTAATAAGTGCTTCTAAATCTGATTTGAGACTATTTTCTCTCACCTCAAAATCTTGTAGCACTGAAGTGAGACGATCCTCCAACAACCGAACCCTTTTAGTGCAATCGCACAGGCTTTTCTTTGACTCGTTGAGTTGATCTACCAGAGCAGAGCATTTCTCATGCAGCTCGTGGTTTTCCCTCTTCAGTTCCGCACTCATATCCTCAAGTACCGTATTTTCTTGCAGCATATCTTCGGATTTTTGCTGCAGATCAGATATATGAATGCCTGCCTCATTTTTTAGTTTCTGAATTTCATCTTGGAGACTCATGGCAACAGATTTAAAATGATGCCTTTCCTGCAAATATAACTCCCTTTCATCTTTCAGTTGTTGTACTTGAACTTCCATATCCTGCTCTAAATGCCTCTTTTCCTGTTGAAATTCAGATCTTTTCTGATCAAATTCGTCCATTAGGCGCGCGTAATTCTCCTCACTTTTCGCCTTGGATTCTTCAAGCTCTTGAATTTCCAAGATTCCATCTTCCATTTTCTTTCTAGCATCAGCTATAACATCATCTCTATCCTTGATCTCCATCTCATGATTCCTCATAATTTCATCAAACTCAGTCATCCTCATTTCCAAAAGCTTGTTGAGTTCTTGCAATAAACTAATGATACACTCGGGCGACATTTCAGTAGCAGCAGCATTCGTCTCGTTTGATTGCACGTGGCATGGCTTCTTTAAAAGGCCAAAAGCCACATCCATTTGTTTCAAAATTTCAGACAAATGTTCAAATCCACCATTTTGAAACCTAGGATCGCTTACCACAGACTCGTCGCTTAAACAAACATTCCGATTCTCACTCGACACTGAATCAACAGACGGGCATCTTCTGAAGCCCATTTTATCCGAATCCTTGAGCTTCAACAATAGCACAAGATTTTCATCAGTTAGCTCCGTGCAATCCCTCTCCAACTCGTCAACTTTTTCCCTCAACGATTCCATCTCTCTAACAAGATTGCTTTCATTATGACCTGATAGCTTTGCTTCCAAATAGACAATTTCTTCCTCCTTGATTAGCATTTTTTGTCTGTTTGATTCCCTTTCTTTCTCCAGTTCATCACTTTTATCGCGCAACACTTTCTCATACTTAGACTCAATAGACGAAAGGCTCTCTATTTCGATTCTTTGTTCTCCTATGGTCCCTTCAAGCTCTTGGAGAACACAAACGAGCTCAACATTCGACTCTTGGCTCCGTTTCAGCTGTTGGCCTAAATCATCATTCATATCTTGCTGATACTTAATCTCACTGTCCAGTTCCTTTCTCATCAGAGCCAGACTTTCAGAATGAACGGTGGGATCTTCTCGAGCAACCTGATTCACCAGCTTTTCTACTTCTCTCTTTAGGCCATCCTGCTCTGCGTAAGCAGCAGAGAGCTCCATCCTCATTTCTGCATGCTTTTTTGACAGTTTAGACAGCTCGTTTCTCGACACATCCAGATCAACCATTAGCTTCCTAGCATTTCTCTCCCACATTTTGGCTTCTGCTCTCAGTTCCTCAATTGTATCTTCTGCAACTTCCAGAAGCTTTCTTGAAGAACCTACATTCATTTTCGGCTTCATTTCACTACACAAATCGTCACTCAAATACAGCCTGGAATTTAAAGGTGGTTGATTTAATGTATCATCACCATCACCATCAACTGAATAGCTATCTGGTATTAGGCCACCATTGATGCTACCTCCAACTTTTCTTTCACCAGAATCATATTCTTCACGCTTCACACCATTCTTCAATGATGAGTTCTCTCTCCTAGTATATTCTTCCTGAGAGCTCGAGCTATAAAATATACCGGACGCTGATTCACTACTTTCCTGCACAAAATCGAACACAGTTAATCTCCCATACATGCACAATGCAATTTATGCACAACTATCACTTTTTAGTCATACAATTAGTACTTTTTACTGAAACAGTTAATACTAATAAACTAATACTCTTTAAAAATACACATTCGCTGCTTCAATGCTTTGGATTTTCGACTACCTTTCTGTCTAGTTTCAATGAACTAGAGGCGGTGGCCAGCTCTTTCTTCAGAGGTTTACCAGAACTATCACTCGAATTATCTGACCTATTCGAGACACTTTCCAGATCAAGACGATCCAAATTCTCATCTTTTTCGTCGAACTTTGACTTCTTTGGTTCCTCGTCCCTGGAGCAACAAAACAATATCAGCTAAATGTTCAAGACTCGACATGGAAACTCTTGGGTTAAAATACCAACCCGGTTTTTGATCTTGAAGCTAGTCTTTGGACTTTTACCTAACATCCATATAAAGAGATAAATCAGCTTGATCACAGCATAGTCCACAAGCATATAATGTAAGAGAATGGCACTTGGTCAAAGAACTAATACTTTTTAGCAATACAACTGATACTACTTAAAAACGCTCTTGAATTATTTGCCAATCGGAATTACCTGCAAAATGGTTCCATAACTGCATTTCTTCAGAGGCTGTGAAACTGCAGCTGAGGCTCTTGAACCGGCATAATGTGCAACGTTGATGCTCGTTTCCCCGAGGATGTTAGATCTTGTTGAGCCCTGAGGTTAAAAAGTTCTTTCTCCTAAGAGCACGTTTGGCTAGCTTATTTGAAACATTTTATAAGCTCTAACATCTTATAAATAAATGTACACTAGAAATCCAAAGCAAACATACCGATGAAACTACAAGTTTAACAAGGCAATCTTCATGGCCTTTCGAAGAATCAATGTCTCTTGAAATGTGGAAGGATTCGGACAAAGTCTCAGTCCATTGACAAGTGCCGTTTTTAACAAGTGCTTTTCCCAGTTTAGCAACTGTTTTCCCTGTTTCTGCCGAAATTAAACACACAAAAAGCCTATCCCATCCCTTTGGTACCTGCTTACGACAACATGCATGATGATCAGAGAATCATGTTTTTTTTGGATTAAATTCAAATTCGTTCCATCATTTTTCACCTTTTAAGATTTAGTTCCTCAATTTTCCAATTTCGCTCATATGCATTCAAATTGTATCGTTTCAGTCCCAAATCACCGGAAAAACACTGAAAACAGAGTTGTTTTTAGCATGTGCTGGTCACGTGCCTAACCGGGTTGAAAACGACGCTGTTTTAGTGTTTTTTCTGGCCATAATAATATGAAATGACACAGTTTGAATACATATTGGAAAAGTGAAAATTTGTTGGAAAAAGGAAAAGTTGAATTTAGTTTTAATCCCCTCATGTTTTTGAAAAACAATCTATGACAGTTTTTTTTTAGTGTTAATTACACTCAGATAATAATAAACTTAAATTGGATCAAAATCCCAATCCAACCTCTATTTTCTCCCAATACTCAACTACATTAATAAATCAGCTTGTAAAGATTGTTGAACAATGCAATTAAATCAAGAAAATTATGCAAATGAGAATGGTACCTGGAGGGCTTGAAAATTGGAGAATCTGAAATCAAGTTGTTTGGATTGTCTGTTAATTGGCCTCTGGGCCTTCATCATTCTATTAGTTCACTGTGCAGTAGGGGGAATAGACATGAAGATATATTCTAAGTGAGCAGTAGCCCCATAGAGCTGTAGTTGCATTGTGGAGTATTAATCACACAAACAAGCCAAATAGGCGTTAGCTGGCTAGTCTGTTTCTCAACCTCTACTAGTGTCTCATATTCATAGCTTTCTTCTCTACTCAACTTCCACTTCCACTTCCACTTCCACTTCTACCATAATGCTTCAACCAAAATCCACTCAAAAATATACTACTATTTCTTTGTTTTTATATAGTTTGAATCTATACACATTTATTGCAAAACAGTATTTTGAGTGTTACATATTAAATGTGAACGCTTTGCCATCCCTTGTCAAAATTTCAAAAAATTCTTGGACCACTAACAACTCACACGTACACGCTCTGTTCAAGGATGTGCACTGAATAAACTTCCTTCTTTTTTGTGCAATAATTTTTGAATTACATAGAGATGTAAATTACACTAAACAAGCTAATGTACAGAAATGGTTTACATATATGTGATTTTTTTTTTTTTTTTTACAACAAATGAATATTAGGTATAGACCAAAAAGCATGTGATAAAAGCTACCAATTTGGGAGTTGGGGGAATGGGAATTAAATCTTGTTAGTTAATGCGCCAATGCTTAGGAAGAAAGCCTAGTGCTTCGCCTCTTGTGGTAGTTTTAGATATGTGATATCTCAACTATTGAATCATGACCTAACTAACATGATCCATTATTTATTTCAAATTTTAATTTTATATTACTTATGTTGAAGGTCAATTAAATCGAGATCTATGCAAGACTTTCATTAATTAATTGATGTAGTTGGGATATATATAGTGTTTATGCGTGTCATTCTTTAAAAGCTTGTAATGAAGTTTTGAGATCACATGGATAGATTAACTTAAATTTGTTGACTTTCTTTTGGAGTTTGCTTTATTCATTTGCTAGTTATTTTTAGTTTTAATTTCAGTTTTCACTCGATGGGTTTGATGTTAAGAATTTTAATTCATAATAATAAATTCTTTATACTTGTTTTCTGGGTTAATCCAGCGATCATCACATCGGAAGTTTCACACTAAGCATAATTTAAGCCGTCCATTCATCGTCTCATTCTTAATTTTATCATATAGTAATAGTAGTACTACCTAAATACACTTAGGTCGATTCTTCCAAGAAGATGTAAAGTTTTAATGACCGCCCTAAATTGGATTATTAACAGTTTGATGTCCTGTGTTTATTAATTAATCGAAATAAATTAAACATAAATTAAATATGAATTATTGGTTTTAGATTATAGGTGTTTGCCTGTTAGGTGTAATAAACTTATAATAGTACATGAATAATTCTTCATTAAGTTAAGGCTATGTTTGTTTATCCTACCACTCTTTGAGATTTCAAATCTAAATTCTTATTTGTTTATTGGAATTTTAGTATAAAATTTTAAATCCTCTCAAATTCTACTAGGTGTTTATTAATATTACTAAAGTGATAAAATCTTGTATATCTGCTACAAATATGTCTGCAAGGTTAGAAGTCTCTAATAAGGGACACAACACCGTAGGAAATGTGTTGTAACCACACTTGGGGGAGGTGTGGTTGTGGCCGTGGCTCCCATAAGGAAATGGAGGAGGTCACCTGGTTCAATCGACACCCACCCGAAGAAAGAAATGGTAGGTGCGGCACAATCCAATACATTGCTAATCAATGTTGATAATACATCTCATAAAATTATTTCTGATTAAACTTATGTCCATGAATCGTTACTGGAGGATGCTACGATATTTGATATGATTCCATGAAATTGAATATATATATCTAAGACGTGTTTTCTATAATACACTTATTTTACATTTTTTAATACGATATCAGTCATCTATCATTTTTTTTAATTATTAATTATATTCAACTCAATACTCTCTCTCCTCTTTTTATACATACTTTACATTTTCTCTTTATCCTTTTTTTTTTTTTTACTTTACACAATCATTCAATTATTTTAACCTATTTTTATAGTATAATAATATCATCTATTTTTTCAAATTCTGCCTTATTAAATCCTACAAAATCCACACATACTACACATTTTACTTTATTTCATATTCACCTTTCAGGATTTGAAAATTGTGTTTGAAAAAAGTAAAATAGGTATATTATAGGTATTATAAAGTAGAAGTTTAGAGTATTTAAAATCATATACCAAAATTCGGATAAACAAACAAGATTTTGGATTTGAAATCCCGAAAGTCACTTGGAAAATTAGAAATAAACATACTCTTAAGGGTAAAAGAGTAGGTACGTGGAACTAGTTTGACCGTGAAACTCAATTTCATTTTTAATTATATTAGTTATTTACACTAAAAATATTACTGTCAAATAAATATTTTTTAATAAAATAACTATTACTGAACGAGTATATTTTATACAATAAAACTATATATCCTGCAAAAGAATTTAAGTCAGTTGCTCATCAAACTTATTAAATGGGAGTTAAGTGGTAAATGATCGATTCTTTACTTGCAATTAAGGATCAATTGGAACTGCTGGGTTTTATACTCTACCCACTCTGATTTATGGGATTTAACTGTTCTGTTCTGAGAACTTATTTAGATGGCAAAAATGTTGTGGCAGTAAAATAGAATAGAATGACGAGATGTGATATATGATCCTAGAGTATGTTTCGTGTATACAATGATACAGTTACAGTGTTCGTGGCATACTACAAATTAAAAACATCCTTGATTCAAATAAATAGAGGTATCACTGCTCTAATAACAAGTGTGAAATTAGAGAGGGGGATATGAATCATCAAAATGCCTACATACTGAGTTCAGAAACAGAGCTGAAGACTCGCAGACGACCACCGTTTGATTTGAAGCTACGAACGAAAGCTGAAAAACGGCCCATCTGAAACCAGCAGTCACTGAGAATTTACTGCAACGGGAGATGATGCAGTTTGCCTTTGCCTCAATTTCATGTATAAACCCTGCCACAAAATCGTCACGAGTCATTTCACTTGCTGCAGAAATGCGGTAAACAACACAGAATAAACAACAAGAAAGCACTCTCCCTCACACTTATAACCTATAGTTGGATTGGGATGGATTTTAATTCCTTTCATTTCAAATTCTTAAATCTTAGGTCCAAATGCAACCTAATGGTATTCTTTTGTACACTAGTTGCATGGTACAATTGTACACAACTATCACTTTTTTAGTTAAACAACTACTTTTAATTGAAAACAACAAAAACTCGTTAGCAAAACAACTAATACCTTAAGAAAAAACATGAGTTGCACGGGGTATACAAGTTTTGACGTAGATAATATGTGAGAGGTTAGGGGTTGAGAAAAAGTTACGTTTGTCGTGTGAATAGTGGCTCCAGTGGTCATGCTAATAGTTTGGTCTGGGACGAGATCGAAGGTCAAGTGCTGCAAAACTACCGCAAGGGCTACGATCGCTTCAAGCATAGCGAATTGATCGCCAACACATTTCCGTGGGCCTCCACTGAACGGGATAAATCTGCGAGATGAATAATTTGTCTAAGAAGACCTGGCTCCAACATTAAACAAGTGAAGTTTTGTTCACATACCTATAATCCGTATTTGTTTCATTAGGAACTGGGCCATCTAAATCAAATCTTTCTGGAATAAACTCATCTGCTCTTTCCCATACCTTGAAACATACAAGAAGAAAATTGATCACTAAATATGCTTTCCGGATAACCTTTTTTCTCCTCATTATGGGATTGGGGAGAACATACCTGTGCAGAGTGATGAACATTGTAAACTGAGATCATGACATCTTGACCAACATCGACCTTGTAGTTTCCTGGTAGAATATCAGCAACTAACGCTCTTCTCAGCAGGACCTAATGAATTAAGTGATCATCAGATCAAGAATGCTCATTAACTGAGAGAGAAAAGAATTGGGCTTACAGGTGGATGAGGATATAGACGCATTGACTCCATAATGCAAAGTGTTATGAACTTGAGACTTTTTGTGTCCTCATAGGTAGGAAGCCGACCTTGCAAAACTCTGTCAACTTCTTCTTGGGCTTTTCTTAAAGAGGATGGGTCCTGCATTATAAAATCATGAAAAACAAACGGCTAAAGTGAAAATCCCCACATTAAGAAGGCATTACAAACAGAGATGAACTAAACATTACTTGCGAGATTTACTGCCTGAAAATCAGATATTTTAAGGAAAGAACTTAGAAAACCAAAGGAGTTATGGAAGGAGAATAGAAACTACCTTACTTAGCAAATATGCCGTCCAAGTTAACACTGAGCCAGTGGTTTCATGCCCAGCAACTAACATTGACAGAAGGTCATCTCTCAGCTGAGTACTTGAAACCTATTACACATATGATGACCATAAATAAATATGAACATAAACTACGATCCCAGAAAGAAACATGATAAATGATCGATATAACAATAGTGAGCTGGAGAAAAAGCTTTTCATACCTCCTCTCTGCTAGCAAGCAAGAATCGAAGAATGCTTGGATCTGTGTCGTTCACATACTCCTCCTCATTAATCCTCTCACCCTCAGCTTCTACCATCTCTTTGCACTTTGCTATGAGTTCTTCAACAGTTTGTCTTATTAAAGTAACTGCCTTTTCAGCCTTAATTTGTCTAGGTATTACTTTACATAAAGCATTGATCTGATGAACAAAAAATATATATAAATTGCCCAATTTCTTATAGTTGAACCAAGCAATAAGGGAAAGTTTAAACGAGATAAGAAATAGCGTGCCTTCCAATATGGCAATAGATCAGTTGCCCGGAGCTCTGCCTCCTTCAATGCAGTATAAACTGCATCAATAACGGGGCTATTTGCTGTTAGAGAATCAAAATTATAGTTGAATAAAGCTAGCCCGATGACATCGAGAGTAAGCTGTGAAAATTTTTCCTCCATGTTTACAGCAGACCCATTGACTGCATCGACCTTCAGTTTCTCTACCAACTGCTCAGCGCATCTGCAAAAGACCCTTTCAACTATTATCGACAAGTACTTCTTGTGAAGGGATGGAACCACAGCCCTGCGCCTTACCTAAAACGAGCATATTTTTTTACCTCAAAAACAGTTAAAAGTATCTATAATAAGCATTAGTTGAGCCTAAAGATGGTGATCAAAATTGACAAGACTCTTTTCTTCATGGAAGAGAGAGAATGCTGAAAAGATTATTCGAGTGATAAAAAAGAGAGAATGCCGTAGAGATTAATTTGAGAGAAAAAGCATAATATTGTAACCAAGATTGACTGTATATTAAGTGAATGAAGAACTCAATGCCAACATACCTATTTCCTTTAGAATAATGCGCAAAAGATACTACTAATACTTAGATATCTTTCTAATTTTAGCCAATTCGCAAGAGCACAACAAACTATACACAGATAGTAATTCAATTCACAATACACAATACCAATACCAATACCAATACAATCATCAGAATTCAGTCTAATTCTGACTCAAACTACAATCATGAGAATTCAATCAATTTGTCGAAAAACCGAACAAAAAACCATAAAAACAGTTCAATGTTGATCAATAAATAGCTAATACGCATATGAATATATCAGTTCCCACTCAAACTCCTCGAAAAGCAGCAACCGTAACCCACAATCTCAGAATTCGATCAATTTACCAAAAAAACCCAACAACTAAACATACAAAACAGTGATCAACAGATAGCTAATACGCATATGCATTCACAATACTCCAATTATAACCAAAACACTCGCACAGAGAGAGACGGAAAAGCATAATTACCGTCCAAAGAGAACCCTCAGCAATTGCAAAACCAGAGCCAAACAAAAATTCAGAAACCTCAGCAACAAGGCCTTTAGAGTACTTAGTGCCGTAATTTCTCAACACATGCTTAGCAATGGCGGGATCGCTGACCACCACAAAATTTCTGGGGCCGGCAGCGAGACGGTAGACGGGCCCGTAGTCATTCATCCATTTGAAGAGCGGCAGGAAGAGGGCCCCACCGAGGAGGTCCGACACGTCGTCCAGCTTCGCGCTCGCGATGGGAATGTTGGATTCGTCTTTGGGGCCTAATGTTGTGAACGATTTCGTCAGGGAGGTTAGCCAATCGGGGCTAACCCATGAGGTCGCCTTGGGGGGTGGTGGTTTGTTGTTTGTGGAGTTTTTGATCGAGAGCGAGGGAGATAGCAAGTGGCGGCGCCGATCACAGCGGTGGTGGTGGGTGACGGGGGACAATGTGGAGAGGGATAACGAGGACGACATGGTGGCGGCCGATGGGCTGAAGAGTTGATATTAATTCTCGGCCACCATTTCCACCCGTACAGTTGTAGATTACGCTCTGTTATCTAAAATCACTAGGCTTCTCTACAGAACCGAGTCACCTACTCAGACTCAGTGACTCACTCTTCGTTATTCCTCTTTTTGAATATTTACTTATGCAAGTTTTTATGTAAACTAATTTTGTTGTGCACCGAGTTTGTATTTTGTACTCCCACCTTCAGAATTGCACGCAAATTAAAAAAAAAATAGTACTCATATATATGAACAAATATGTGTATATTTGTCTGAGTATGCACACAAATTAATGTTTCTTTTTAAGATAGTGCATAAATTGATGTGAGATGTCCAAATAAATAAAAGTGGCTCACTAGTCACAACTCAAATCTCAAAATTCTTTATATATACCCTATCATTTTAAAGACAATAATAGACACATATAAAATGACTAAGTAATCCTTATATAAATGTGGAACTCTCTTGTGAAATATACCTAAAATAGGCAAATATTCGCTCCAGGTAAAAATTCGCGAATCTTGGCCGGGTCGAGTCGGATTTGGTGGGTTTTTTCCAAAATCTCGCGCATGTCATGTTCCAGGATTTTCGCTCCTAGTTTGTGTTGCAGGATAGGCAAAATGTAAGTCACAATATGGGCAAATGTGTGTTACAAGTCATTAAATAACAGATTTTTTCTACTTTATAATAATAATAATGACAAATATATATATTTTTACAAGATCAAATATGTACTTTTAATATATTTCTCATCCCTTTAAATTTAAATTTATGGTTTTATATATTAAAATATATTTGTTCCATTGTAGCAAAAAAAGGCGAAGTCCTCGCCCCCAGGGCACCCACCTCCTGGCCCGACAGGAATGGTGGAGGTGGTAAATCATGGTGACTTAGCGGCTCATTAGGTGGGAGGACTAGTGTCTGGTGCCCACAAGGAGCTATCCCTCACATTGGAGGGATAAAACTCTCACACTGCGGCTGCCCGGACTCGATCATGCGTTCTTGTAACAGTCTGTCACCCAGGAACCAACTGAGCTACGCCCATGCGGGGAAAAAAAAGAGCAAATGTAAGTTATATTTGTTTCAACAATAACTTACATTTGCTCAAACATCAAATACATTTTTTTGCTCTAACATTAACACACATTTGCAATAATACATATTTGCTATAACATTAACACATTTTGCTCCAATAGTAACACATATTTCCTCCAACAGTAATACACATTTGCTCCAATAGTAACACATATTTTTAGTAACATATATTTACTCTAACATTAACACATATTTCCAGTAACACACATTTACTCTAACATTAACACATATTTCCTTCAATAGTAACACATATTTCCTCTAACAGCAACACACATTTGCTCCAATAGTAACACATATTTTTAGTAACACACAATTACGCTAACATTAACATACATTTGAAGTAACACATATTTACTCTAATAGTAACACGCTTTGCTTCAATAGTAACACATATTTCCTCTAACAGTAACACACATTTGCTTCAACAGTAACACATATTTACTCTAAATTTAACACTTATTTGCAATAATACACATTTACTCTAACATTAACACACTTTGTTTAAATAGTAACACATAATTACTCTAATAGTAACACACATTTGCAGTAAAATATATTTACTCTAACAGTAACATACATTTTCTCCAATAGTAACACATATTTATTCTGACAGTAACACACATTTGCAGTAACACATATTTACTCTAACATTAACATACATTTATTCCAACAGTAACACATATTTTTAGTAACCAACACAGAAATAAAGAATAAAATAAGTCTTCTGTATTCAGAAATTAATGCCTGTTTAATCTTAATTAACCAGTATATTTTTTAAATTTTTCTTTTTTCATGGATTCTTATTGAAGGGTGGGGAATTTGGGGGTGGGGAGCGTAGCATAATCCCACCGTAGCAGACGTGGGGCTGTTGGAAGGGGTTGGGAGTGTGGGTGGGGGTAGGGCAGGGCGCAAGACAGCATAGCAGATGTTAGGAATTGTTTTTTGGGGTGGAGCGGTGGGGAGGGAGGCGTAGCAGAAGACGGAATTGTTGGTGGAGGAGAGAAGGTGAAGCGCAAAATTAGCATTATGATTCATTTTCTAAATATGGGTTATTCTATGGATCTAGGATTCGTAGAATATTTTATATAACAATTTGCCTATATAAATATGTATAAATCATCTTCTAAGTTTTGTTGACTTTAACTTTAGTTTTTTAAGTTATTTAATTTTAAAATTAATACATTAAATTAAAATTGATAAATTTTTTATTTTTCTTTAAATATTTGAAAAATATAAAAAAAAGTTAGAATTAAATCTGAAAAATATTTACAAAAAATCGGATAAATATATAAATAATAAAATTATATGAAATTTAGAAATTCAATTAAAAAATTCTTTAAAATCTGAAAAATTAATTTAAAAAAAAATTAATTATATCTTTCAAATAATTCAATCAAAAATAAAATCTGATTTTTTTATAAAATTAACTAAATTAAAATAAATAAAAAAAACCTTCAAAACTAAATAAAAATTAATTAATTTTTATGTTAATTATTTATGATGATTGAATTGATTTTTATAAAATATATTTTTTATTTTATTTGGCTTTAACATTTTCCTTTTGAAGTTTTTTATTTTTTATTTGATTTTTTGAAGATTTATTTGATTTACTTAATTATTTAAAATTTATCCAGTTTTTTTATTTTTAGATTTATATTTTTAATTAATTTTTTTCAATTCAATTTATTTTTTAAAACATTATTTATTTTTTATTTATTTTTTAAAGTATTTTTTAAGAATTTTATTTTATTAATTTTTGTAATTTATATATTTTTGAAAATCTGGTTGATTTTTTTTAAATATTTTTCAAAATATATTTAATTTTTTAAGTTTTTTTTATTTCGATCAAAAGTTAAAGAATAAGTAGGAATAAATATTATTTTTCTTGAGAAGAGAGACAATTATTATGAGAATATGAAATAGGAAAGTTTTATTTTTTATTTTGATAAGATAGAGATATTATAGGAATAAAATTGGGTATATTTAGTAATTCATGTTAATTTTTAAATTTTATTGGGGTATGTTTAGTAAGTGGGGTGAGTTTAGAAGATTTTGGGGTTTGAGCAGTGGGACTCTAAATAAAAATGTTCAAATTCCTTTGGGATAGAGAAAGTATGTATATTTATATCGTATTAGTTGTTTATTTAGCATAAATTCTTGTATGTGTTGTAAAATAAAGGGGCGCAAACAAGAACACCGATTTGTTTACCCAGTTCGTCATGAATGACTACATCTGGGGGCGTACCAAGCCAGGAGTTTTCACTATGTTTCAGTGTATTTACAATACGGAGTACAGGGATATATATTTATAATATTGAAACCCTAAAGCCTGTTTAGGCTACTAGGTCCATAAGTAATGTCCACACCAAATCTTCTGGATTTGGCATATCAAATATTCTAGATTTACAACACTCCCCCTTGGACATTATGACGCGACGTATATGTCTGGTCAGAAAACTCCACATGCTGGGTAACGATAAAATGTTTAGCTAGGGAGGAGTGCAATTATTGATATTTCGGATCCAATCTTCAGGATTGTTTTGAGGTTACCAATCCCCTGAAGACAACAACATTTTACGCCTTCACATCCTGATACCATAAATATACTTCTCAAAAGTAGAGGTAGGTAGGGACTTAGTGAACAGATCTGTTAGATCGTGATTGTCACTAGGTCGCACATGTTGTATGGTAATTACGTCACTCTTCTGGAGTTCGTATGGGAAGAAGAATTTCGGGGAAATATGTTTCGTTAAATTCCTCTTAACGTGCCCATTGTTCATTTGTGCAACACAAATTGCGCTGTCTTCATCGATTACAGTGGAGAATGTATTGTTTAATGGATCTCCATGAGATCACAATATCATCACAAAGAAAAATATAACCAGTCTGAGTTATAATAGAATGTGTTTAACATCATTCCAATGTCTCCTTCTAGGAGAAGCGTTATATCTCGCAAGCAAATTTACCGCAAATGCGTTGTTCGGACTGATGCAATTTGCTAGATAAAGTATGCACCAAATAGCGCTTAGATAAGGAACTTTCGGTCCTACGATATCCACTGTATCTTCTCTGGGCATAAATGAGTTTTTATCCACTTCAAGGGATCGAACTACCACGGGTGTACTAAGTGAATAAAATTTATCCATGTAGGATCTCTCAAATAAACTTTTCAAGTAGGTTGACTGGTGTATAAAATTCATTCGTCCTTCAGAGAGATATCATATACATTTTTCCTTTAGGGAAATGCTCGAATTAATTTTTCTTTTGGGAAATACTTAAATTTGATTTTCCTTCAGGGAAATGCTTTTATTTTTCCTTCGGGGAAATTAAATTTAAGCATATCTCCCGAAAAATGTATATGATATCTCGAGACTATACTTGGTTTTGTCCAAGATTTTCATTTTGAATTCAGCTTTCAAGATTGAACTGACTTCTTCAATCTCTTTGCATGTTCCGATTATGTTTAGGTCATCAACATAGACGGAGATGATGCACGAACCACTCTGCGGTTTCTTTATAAATACGCAAGGGAAAGCTTTATTGTTTGTATATTCCTTCTTCGGGAGGAATTCACTAAGTCGGTCGTACCATATTTGATCCGACTGTTTTTAGATCATTATACCTTCGCAGTTTTGTACTATTCATTCTGCGGTTTTCATAATTCCTCTTCTAGAGAATCTTAAATCCATCAGGGATATAAATATTGGCATATAATAGTCATATAAAATATGGGGTTTACAAGGTCCATTAACTGCATTTTATTTTAGCTGTCAGTGATTCGCGGAACTTTGTTTGTTCATACCAGGAGAATATGTTTGATCACAAACAATCATGGGTCTCTGTGAAAACCATGGGTTTCTACGAAAACCCTAAAGCTATTAATCTCGCTTACCACAATATTTCCATTTTGTCTTTCGTGTAAACACTCATTATTCTACAGGTATAACTTTTGGAGTGTACGTACGATTGAACAAAAACTTATTATTAGCGAGTTTAGCTCTGCCACACTTTTGATTCTTCCTTATTGCACCCAAATCAAAGTGCTTCGGCACTCAACTTAGGTACTAGATCCAGATTTTAGAAAGAGCAATTGTGGACACAAATAAGTTATCGACAACAAATTTATATTGTTTCTCCAGTATTTATTTATTGATCTCATGTTAACCAAATTCTCATCATTTCTCTTATATTTGATGTGGTCGTTCCGTAATCCTAGTATTAGATCATTTTGTGCACGTGCTTTGTTGCTAGGATTCTTCGTCTTTAGAACAAATCTCTTCTGGAGATTTCAAGTCTTCTGGATGTATCTCTTCTGGAGATTTCAAGTCTTCTTGACGTATCTCTTCTGGAGATTTCAAGTTTGACTGACCAGTTTTGTCAGCTTTTATTCTAGGTGTGTATGTTTCTTTTATAGGTCCTTTACGCTTCTGGCGTGTGGGGGCATGTATACTCGTTTTCATTTGGACCTCTACACCTTTGTGGTCAGTAAACTCATCTGGCAGATTACTTGCTATACATTGCAAGTTACTTATTTTTTGAACTTCAAGTTCAGTCTAACTAGTGCACGAGTCTAAATATCGAGTACATTTTTCCTTCAGGGAAATTTCTTGGTCTTTTTCCTTCGGGGAAACTTCTCGACATTCATTTAATTTTTGGATTCTAATCTCCCCCTAATGCCGAGAATAGACTTTTCATCAATTATGCAGTCAGCCTACAGGGCTGATAACGTGTTGTGGTGGTACGCGTACTGCACGATAGAATGTCCGCAGGTGGGAAATGATGTATTATTTTCTGCGCACTAGTTGTAGAGGGGAGTACTGATGATATGCAGTGGGTCGGATTTAATTCGACTAGCTACATGTAAATTTCATGCCCCTAACATGTAGCTAAGTTGGAATTTCTTGCAATAACGGTCTAGCGAATAGTTTGATGCATCATATTAGTAACTCAGCTGGACCATTATGGTGTGGGCATAAGGGGACTTAATGCTTCACTTTAATTTCCAATACCATATACTAAATATTGAATGCAATCAATGTGAGCTCACTGGCATTATCCATTCGAATGGATTTAATTTGATAATTTGGGAAATGAGAATTAAGCTCAATAGTGTTACAATAGGCTTGACAAAAGCGTGATTGCATGTGGATAACAAGCATACATAAGTTCACTGTGTGAAAGCATTAATTATGGCCATTAACTATCAAAATGGTCCCCATACTAGGATAATCAGTCCACAAATATCTCAAAGAAACTATTTTTAAAATGGAAGATTTAATTCCAACTTTAGTACGATTCAGCCGTACTTTAAGTTCACCATTTGCACATGCCATAAATTTATTTACGAAAGGGTTTGACGTGTCATAGCCAATGAACTTAGACAAAATCCGACATATCACACTATTATTTTAGATGGACTAACAGTTCATGTTATAATATGTATGAATCTAAATTGGATTTTAAGACAACATCTACAACTCTTCAGGAGGTTGGATTTTGTTACTGAGGTCTTCCACGCTTTAGGTGTGCTTTAGATTCATTAGCATGTAATATTTTGTCCTTCAGAGACATCAATTTTAACCGGAAATTTTCTATATAAATATGAGATTAAGTTACACTGCTGGAGTTGTTAAAGACATTCGATAATTCAGATGTAACTTTTCACAAATATTAATCATGACAAAGCATATAGTCATAACATGCATAAAAATCACAAAATAATAACATTATGTATCTTGACAACTTATAGTCTAAAATGTCATGTCACTGACAATGTTCATGTTTGCTTCAGGCAAACTGGTATGCTGAGATTCGTTTGGGAAATACTCGATCTCGACCACCTCAACAATTATTTGGCATCGGCCATGATTTTCATCTATCAATATTTTCTGCTATCGATTTTATTCAAATTTTATCGATGAATATAATCCTTCAAAGATTTTTGTAAACGGCAATGAATATAATCCTTCAGGGATTTTTATAAACTACGATGAATATAATCCTTCAGGGATTTTCCATAAACAATTGATATCTTATTAAGATGGTATCGGAGAATTTAATCAGCGCATCTGCCTTCTGGGCAAAGATGGGGTCAAAATTTCATTACATTTATCTCAAGTGAAGCAAGACGAATCTCAAAGCCTAAGTCAGGATACTAATAATGTCCATTTATGTAAATCACTCTTTGTAACCAAAATCTTCGAGCTCTAAGCTTAAAAGATTATTGTTGTCTATGTCAAAATCTGCTTCAGGCAGACTGACATGGTGAGATTCACCCTGAGGGGTCATGCCCTTATTGTCCTTTTGTATCTTTCGATAAGCCTCAATCAAGTTCTTGGATTTGTAGATTTCTTCCCTTCCACGCTTACGCCCACTCAGGCTGCCTTGAGCTACAACATGTGTTTCATGCACTGCTTGTGGGTCAACCAGTCTAGTATTGTGATTTATAATTAGGAGTTGGTTGTATTTTTCTGCCACTAAAAGTGTAGAAATTAGCTCTGAGTGAGAGGTGTACTACTGCTGAAGCTGATATAATTTTACTGAGCTACAATACGATGCAAGGTAGAATTGCTCTCCGTTTATAGATTTCAATCTTGAAAATGGAGATTCAGCCAATCGTATTGTGCCCGAGGGATTATATCATTTTATTGATAAAAACAATCCTTTCGGGATGTACATAAAATGCTAGGGTCCATATCAGTAAGGTACTCATATTTCAAGTCTTGATTTAAGTGGTACCAGAGATAAATCAACGTTTTTGCCTTCTGGGTATCAGTGGATTTGGGACCATTGATAATGATTCTACTTAATTAGGATGAGGCTAGATGAATCTCAACAATTATGGACCATGTCACGTAGTTATTACCATCGAGAGTAAGCTCAGTAAATTCTCTCTTAGTAATACCAAGCATTTTCACTACGTTTTAAATGGACATGGTAAGACATACGATTTGAATTTTCATTAACAAGGGAGAAAGAGGATTTAATTTACAGGCTCAATCACAAAGGAGCAAATATTGGGTGTCGTCTACCCAAACATGATTTTACGGTCCGAAAAATACTGGGTGCCGCCTACCCAGATAATATATGCGGACTATAACCAATAAAATAAATTTAATTCACATAAATAGCTATACAAGTAGGAGCAATTGTTCAAGTTCAAATTTTAGTCAATGCTCGTGTTTGCTTCAGGCAAACTTGTATACGAAAAATGTGGGCATTGTTTGAGTGAATTAAATTTGCAGCGAAGGTAATAATAGACACACAAGGATTTTTCCACATAAATCCTAACTTGTACAGCAAATAATTCACAAGCATATGTTATGGCAAACAATGCTAATGGCTGGATATATAAAAGAAAGAATTAGGTCTTTTACCAGAGTGGAACCTAACAATAAGGGTTCCCAAGCATCTGATGAAATTTATCTCACGTCGAGCACTGGCCGACGGGCTACTTGCTTTCTCGTCTTCTTCTTTAGCGACGAGTTGCCTGTAAAGTCACTCCGTCATCTACACGAGAGAAAAGGATTTTACCCTCAAGAGAAAATAATTCCCCTGAAATTCTTGTCGGACAGCTTCGATTGCTTTGACATAAATTCCTGAGGATCAAATTAAATAATGGAGTTATAATATTTTCTTAAGGGGATTAATTAGGCTTAATAATTTTAGATTATTAGGCTAAGAATAAGTAGAATGTTATTAGCCCAATGCAAAATTGAGTCCCAAGGCCTATGCTTGGTACGAGGAATCCAGAATTCCCAAATCAATTCTGAAGATAGAGATTGCAAAAATCCATTCTGCCTCTTCCAAGTTTCATTGTAGCAGATCGTGTGATCCGACCGAGTCGCGCAGGATCCTCCTTCTCGGTTAGAAATCACGACGGCGCCGCTCTCCCTCACGTGCAGAAACCACCACCAGCGAGAGCCTCCGCCGTCCACTGTTGCTCGATCCGGTGCACCAAGTGACCGTCGTCGTCCTCCGTCAACATCTGAAGCCGACGAGTCCATTAGAAGCCGCCTAGGAACCGACACTGCCACCACCGTCATTTCATAGGAATCCAACCCACGACGTCGTTTCGCCATTGATGATGGCAGTAGGTGCTGCTGTTATGAGGATTTAAGTAGCAGACGGCTACAGCGGCGGCGCCGCAAGGTGGGAGATGTAATAATTCGCCGCCGGTTTTGCCGTCCCATCCCGCACAATCAAGTGTCGACGGCGGGCTTGAGGAGTGTAGACGGTGCAGTGGATGTGTGGTAGTGGAGTTGTAAAAAGCAACCACAATTTCAATTTGAAACCTGCCAGGGTGGTGTAACAACGATGGGAATTGATTGAAGGAAATCTAATTATTTAGGCTGGTTAGTGGCCTCTTGGTGAAAGAGTATTTACATGTTATCTATGATAATCCCGATTAATTGCGGGGATTAATATAGGGTATTCACAATTTTAAAACCTAATTGCCCGATCGGTAGAAACTCGTGCTGATAACGTGTTGTAAAATACAGGGGCGCAAACAAGAACACCGATTTGTTTACCCAGTTCGTCATGAATGACTAAATCTGGGGGCGTACCAAGCTAGGAGTTTTCACTATGTTTCAGTGTATTTACAATACGGAGTACAGGGATATATTTATAATATCGAAACCCTAATCGTAACCCTAAAGCATGTTTAGGTTACTAGGCCCATAAGTAATGTCCACATCAAATCTTCTGAATTTGGTATATCAAATCTTCTAGATTTACATCAGTATGCACCTAAATACATAACATGTCTTTGGATTTTGAATCCAACTTCAAATCAATTTTGACTTTTCATAACTTATTAAATAAATTGGGCTTTGAAAAGTTAAAGTTGATTTGAAATTGAATTAAAAATTCAAGTACATCTTGAAAGGAGTGTGTGGGTGTTTTTCCAGAATGTTGTCAAAAGTGTTGAAACATAAATGACAACATACACAGCGGAAGACAAATAAATTGCAAACAGAATTCAAAACTTTTCATAGACTATAAATAGTCTATGATACCTTATGACGAAACTTCACTTTAACGAGTAGTGATACAAATAACAAAATAAGATCTAAAGTTTAGATTTAAATATAAGATGAAGTATACAATGTATACTACCATAATATCAACCTTATACGTGTGAAACTAACCTATTGTAGGGCTAACATAACACTATAGAGTTTACAAATGTTGAGTAAAATATTCAGAAATATCTACCAACATCAAAAGCGAAGACAACTAACACTACTACACATTTGGACTTAGATAGCTATACTTAGATAGCCTTTAAAAAAACCGCTCTTCAAAACTTAGCTTGGAGAGCGGTTTTGTAAAATTATATTTAAAAAAAATAAAAAAAGGGATAGACAGCGGTTTTGAACCGCTGTCCAAGATTTAATCTTAGACAGCGGTTTTAAACCGCTGTGTAAGTGGTCAAATATAAGACAGCGGTTCAAAACCACTGTCTAAGTGATACTTTGTAGAGCGGTTCGAAACCGCTGTCCAAGTGAAACCTTGGACAGCGGTTAATAACCGATGTCTAAGTATAACCTTATTACAATGCTTTGACCCATTAATTTAACCCTTCTTCGCGATCCAGATCTAATAATATTCATCAGTAGATCGAAGCTCTCCCCTATACCCTCTCCTCCCCCACCCCTGATGCAAGCCGTCGACGTAGCTTCCTCCGCCACCACCGCCTACGCAAGCCGCCTCCATTGACGCCCGACGCCCCAGGCCGCCGCCTCCTTGACGCAGCCTGCTCCGCGACGCCGCTGCCCGATTTTACGTTCCTTCTTCTCCGCCAGAATACGCCCTCCGCCACAAAGCAGTGAAGCTTCCATAATTTTGTTAATTGAGGTCATCTCTATCTCTTTAAACTAAGTAATTGGGATTGCATACTTTGGTTTGTGTAGGTGTTTGTTTGCTTTGCGTTAAAGCTTTTTCTTCTCATCTTTGTTTGAATAACGGAAATTTCTGGAAAATTGAGTGTTATTTTGAGGTTGTAATGGTATTATGATAGGGGAGTAATATTTTTACATTCCATTTAAGAGATTTTGCAATTTGCGGTGTCTAGCAGGATATATGAAAAATGCGGAGATTGCCATATCTGCATTTTCTATATGGTAAGCTTTGAATTAAATTAATTTAAAGTCCTCCTTTATTTATGACTATTAAGATCAATATGTGCCAATTAATTAAGGCTAAAAATAAATTCAGCCTCAATTTCATCGTGGGAATTCATGCTCAACTATGGCTATTTATATGGCTATTTTTTTGGCATTCAAAGTTAAAAAAAAAAAGTTATCAAATTTGTTGACTATATTTTCTCAACTATATATATTTCCTTCACTTGTATAATTTATTTTTTAGTAAGTCCCTTGATAAGTACACCATAAATATATCACGTACATAAATTTTCTTTTTACCAAAATTAGTATCATCTATTAAGTTTTATTATTTCATTTTTAATAGATAATTTATATTTGATCTCTTAATTTTTACAACGAAAATTATTTATTTTCATCCTATATTTTATACATGATCTTTTTGAAACCATGTGTATGACATTTGCAAGCCCAGATTTTCATCCACGATTTTATATGTGGGAGTGGGAGTAGAAGTTAATATTTATCCCAAAAATATCTCAACCATAATATTCTCCCTCACTCTTATTTTTTTATGTTCTAACAAGTTTTTGAAGTTTAAATTACTGGTATGACATTAGAATGCACATATAAAATTAACTAATTAAATATATTAGTGTTTATAATCTTTCAAGCTGCGATCATATAAATATATATTATATGATGAATATATATTAAGCTGTGTTTATAATCGATTTATTTAAATTATTATTGATTAAATAAAAAGTTCATACAATATATCTAATTACATTTTTAATGTTTGTAGTTTGTATATAAACGTCTGCTCGCTTGCTACTCCACGAGAAGAACTCCACGAAAAGAATGGAGAAATTAATGGAAATTATATAGGATGGGGTATTTGTACAACCGATTCTTGTATTCTATTCCATTATAGTATAACTTTTGGTAGCATGCATGTAACTTATATATTAATTTGTGATGATATATATTTCATATTATTGGTATATTTAATTAGTTTGTATATATATATATATATATATATATATATATGGTATAATATATATTATATTGGTTTGTATAACAGGTTTTATTAATATATATATATATATATATATATATATATATATAATAGGTGAAATTCGGAAATATTTTAAAAAAAAAAAATAACAAAGACAGCGGTTAAGAACCGCTGTCCAAGTGGAAATTGGAAATATTAAAAAAATTAAATAAAATAATAAAGACAGCGGTTAAAAACCGTTGTCCAAGGGAGGACTTTGGATAGCGGTTCAAAACCGCTGTCTAAGAAGAATTTTTAAAGAGCGGTTCAAAACCGCTGTGTTAGTGTGAATTTAAGACAGCGGTTTCACAACCGCTGTCTAAGAGCCAACTGTACTTACATAGCTGTTTCTTGGAAAGCGTTTTAAACCGCTTTCTAAGGCCTAAATTGTACTAGTGTAAATTAAGGCTAACTACACTAAGTAGATTATTAAATAATCTTGTTTAGCTTGCTTGAATGTGTTCCATGCTTACCGTATATATAGGCAATGAAATCAGCATGTGAACAGGTGATAATCATGGTTTCCCATGATGTAAAACCGTCTAGCACTAAGCTCCATAATCTTGGTAACCACCCAAGTCAATTATTAACTTCTCACTCTAAAAATGGCAATCGTTTGATTTAGTAACTTTCAAGTCGTCAACCTGCATGTTTAGACATTAAGAACAACATTGAAACTATCGAAGTTAATGTTAGGAGAAATGACAAATTCTGATGTTGCAAAATATGTTGTAACATTTTGTACAATATTGAGCCAACATCAACACATCTTATATACTTTCGTGTACACAAAAAATATTCTTTATTTAAAGATATTAGTTTAATAATTTATTTGTTTCATTTTAAATTATTAATTGTTGAGTTGGTTTTATATAAATCAATTTTAACATGCAATTAATTTTCTTTTTATTATAAAATAATTAATATCTTTTATTGAAATAATTAATAATATAAACTAATATTTTTAATAAAAAATGTTAATATTATTTGAAAATATGTACAAAATAAGAATTAATTTTATAATAAAATTATTTAATTTTTTTACTATAAAAAATAATTGTAAATCATTTGCATGGTAAAATTATTTTACACCTCATATACTAAAACATTAGAACTTGAGGATATTGTAAGATAATCTTACTCAAATCATTTTATTTTGATGTAAATAATAATAAAAAATTAAAAAAAAAATTATTATCTTTGCTAATTATAGGGTATAGTGGATTAAATATAGAAATATGCATGATAAATTGCACACCTGTTGTTACCCAAAATACGTATCTAAACGTGGATTAATGTGGCTTTTGGTTGAGTAACGGCTATGTGATTTGTGATTATTATCGGATATTAGAGGCTTGAGGCCTTTAATGTATTAAATGTAGGACAGAGATAATAAATGCAAGAAGATTTGTCAAGTCTATTTATGACTTGGGCTTTAACGTTGTTCTCCCATTTATTGTGGTTTGTACCCATATTTATAGTCCAAAGGCAATCCTGTGGATTGACCTCTTGATGGACAGGTACAACCCAGCATTTAATGCTGGGTCAGGCCCACACTGGGTTAGTGAGGAAAATCTTCCGTATTGTGGATCTTAGTCCAATTACAATAGGTCACGTGGAAAAGAAATCGTATTTTCCCTAAGGTCGTGGGATATCCTTACACAAGTATGGCCTCCCCTGTCGAGTCGGTCGCGATCTCTGGTCCTGGTATTGGGAAATGGAAAGATCTCCTGATAGCGTCCAAATCTCCCCAACGCCGGTCAAGACTTGATGCCTGACCGTCTCGTCCTTCACGATGTCTTGTGACTCATTATTCTGGATCTCTTCCTTGCCTTAGGTGGTAGTCTTTGTCGAGCATGGTCGTCCGTGTGCCGAGGCTGGGTGCCTTCTGTGTGGAACGCGACCCTGGCGTTATTCACGCCGGGGACGAGACCGGACAGACGATCATGAATGTCGAGGTGAGGGCTATGTTTATCCCCTTCTCTTGGCGAATACGCATGAAGCACCTCTACTCGTCCTCGTCTTGAAGGATTTATCCGTCGTACAACAATTGCCCCTCGGCTTGCCTTGACGTGCTCGTCGAGGCGAGGCGACTCCGGTGTGACGAGGGAAGTCCAAGAGGCTGGTCTTAAGAGCGTGTGTTCCTCGGGAAGGCACGATAAGTCTTCTCCCGAGGGGACGCCTATACGCAGGTAATGATGGCTACTTCATAGGGAAGCGGCGTGAGCGAAACGTACGCGCTCACCCAAACGTCGCGACTGCTCAGGACGCGCGTTCGTGGGTGCGACGTGTTTGCGGAGTGGTCCTCGAATTGTCTTTTAATTCGCCTGGGTCCCGTGAATTTGAAACGTCTTTTGCCTTCAGGTCCCTCCGTCTCCTCTATAAATAGGAGGGACCCCTCTTTTTCAAAGGATCTCTTCTTCGCGCTCATCTTGTGTTGCTTGGAAAGTGTTTCGGATTTCTAGGCGAAATCGTGCGCTTCACTTCCGGATTGTCTTTGTGGGTAAGTTCACATTTCATATTCCTCTCCTTTTCCTTTCTGCCTCCTTCTTCTTTTCGGATCAAGCGAAAAAATGGCCGAATCTTCTTCCCCCGGTCATGGCCAAGGGGTAGGCGAACTCCGGCAACGCCTGCAAAAGGGGGTTAGCGGCCGGAACCCCTTCGCTCTCAGTGACGACGATGGTCTCGACGCGGTTTTCCGGCGTGCCCCGGGGGCGTCTGGAGCGTCTTCCTCCCAAATGGGCGCCGCTCCGTCCGTTTCCGGTTCGTCCCCTGGTCGCGATGGGGGTGCCAACGAACCCTCACGGTGCGACCTACCCACCGAAGCTACGCGTATTCTCCAGGATTTGGAGGCCCGGGATCGATCAGAGGCGATAGAGGCCGAGACGGTGGCGAAACAGGCCGAGGAATTGGCCTTTTGGCGGAAAAGGGCCGAAGAAATTGAGCGTGGCCATCAGTTGTGGGCGGCCTTTGTAGATAGGAGGTCGAGACCGGGGCCCGATTTCATTTACGACTACTACCGGACCTCCTACAACTATGTGCGGCCTGACCGTCAGCCCTTCGAGTTCTTGACCCCGTCCACGTCGAGATTCCACTGGAATGGTATAGCCAGCAAGGTGACTGAGAGAAATCTCAAGGATTGGCGGCGTACCTTCCAGGTCCCCATTGATGTTCACTTTCATGTCCCGGTGCCCGACGAGAGGGCCGATCAACCGCCGCCAGGGATGGTTGCCGTGTCCTATGACATCATGGATGCGGGACTCCGTTTTCCCCTACACCCGGCACTGACCAATCTTCTGAATGCTTGGGAGGTGGCTCCGCTCCAGCTTAGTGTGAATTCGTGACGAGCTGTGGTTGGGACTTATATTTTGTTCGGCCTTTACCGCCTGTACCGTATGCCTACCGTTGGTGAGATGAAGTACTTATACGGCCTAGCGAAAGAGTCCAGTAAGAACGGCCTCGTTCACGTTAAGCATCGGCATGAGAAGCTTTTCTTCGACTTGCTGTCCAAGGTCCATGTTAAGGACGAGCATTGGTTCTGGGTGTCGGAGAGGTGGAAATCTGGCCGAGGCAATGTGGATGTCGATATCCCCACCCGATTCGCGCACAAGAAAGCGAGTAAGCCACTGTGTATTTCTTTGATCGTCCTTTACTGATCTAATGCGTTTTCTTGTTGCAGGTTACGTGGTGCCGAGAAGGGAAGAGCTTCCGTTCGACTTTCGTCTTGTTCTTGCGAAAGTTGATTTGGTGGACTACCGGGATCGCCACTATCGGACGCTCCTTACCGAGAGGAAAAGATTGGAGTCTCGCTTCTTTAGCCCGCCTCGTCATCTTCAAATCCCTCCTCGTAAGTTTATCTTAAAACTGACTTCATGACCTGTTTTGATTCTGTGGATTCTAATCTTCCTTGTTGGGTGGCAGACGACTATCCCGTCTACCCCGCTTGTCCCCCGGAACTGATCATGGAGATGCCCGATCCCCTTGCCCGGATGAAAGCTCTGGTAGGCAAGAAAAAAAAAGGGACGAAAAGGTCGCTGCCGATGCCTGCCCCACAGGCCCCTCCTGCGGTGATTTCGACTGCTGTCGCTCTCTCGACAGTGTCCGTTACTCCGACGGACGAGGATAAGACCCCTTCCCCACCGGCCAAAAAGGGGCGACACTCTGACGAAGCCGGGGGAATCGGGGTGGCCCATTTGCCTCCCGCGACGAGGTCTGGCCCCGGCGAAGGGACCTCTGTGGTTGACACTGGGAGCCCGCCATGGTGTTCTGGTGTGATGCCGTCTCGATCCTTCTTAGGTCGAGATCCTCACAGGGTGGCCTGGTAAGACTCTTTACTTGTTTCTCATAGGTCAAGTCGTCGTTCTTTTGGGGGCTTATGACGCGTTATTTTTTCAGTAGCATGGAAGACGATCCCGCTCCCTCTGCCCAAGTTCTTGATTTCGTCGGCTCGAAATTCACCGAGAGCTTCGATGACCTCCCCGTTTGTCTTCGCCGGACGATGCGCGATGTTCCTCGTGCTTGAGATATCGAGTTGGATGATGCCGTCAAGCAGAACACGAGCAACTCCAATCTCTACCTTGCCCAGGCCCTTCAGCTGAAGGCGGCTGCGGTGATGAGTCAAGCTCTGAGCCAGAAAGAGGGCGAAGTTGACCGCAACTTCCGGGAGGCCGAGAGCAAAAAGAAAGTTCTCGAAGAACTTAAAGCACGGGTGGCCTTCTTGGAGGGAGAGGTGGAGGCTGGCAAGAAAGCGATAGCCTAGGTGGCTGTCCTTTCCGCCAGACTTAGGTCGCTAGACGAGAAGACTTCGACTCTTGAGGAGAAGTTGCGCCGGGAGGCAGCGTCTTCAGCCAAACTGGCGGACGAGAAAGCCGAGGCCGAGAGGAAGAAAGGAGAAGCCGAAGAGAGGGCTCTTGTTGCTGAGGCTGAGGCCAAGAGGATTAGTCAGGAAGCGACTCAGATCCGGAATGAGCTTGCCACAGCGAAAGAGATGGTGGAAGAGTTCAAGAAGACAATGGCTCTTTCCCCGGAGGAATACGATGCCCTGACCGATCCGGCACAGACCACCAATTATTCATATTATTTGGCGATGTTGGATGCGATCCGGGTGTTGTACAAGGCTGGGCGCCCCTTCGACGAGTTGGTCCAGTTCTTCCGCGAATACGTCCTTTCCCATCCACTCCACGGCGATATTTACGTTGGATGCCTGGACCTGGAGAAAGAGATGGGAATTGACCTGGGTTGGTGGCCAGATCGCTCCCGACTGTTGATGCCCGGGGAGAGCCCTCCTGATCCCTCCGACGATGGGGACGAAGATAAAGATCAATCCGTCCCCCCTCGTGAAGAAGCTCTGGTCGACCCTCCTCCCTCTGCCGTTGCCGGTCTGGAGGCCTCTGATGATCCCGCTGCCGCTGAAGCGCCAAATCCAGAGTAGATTAGGCCATTTTACTTTTAGTAATATCACCCTGTAATTGCCCGTGGGGGCCTTATGTGGAATTCTCTTTTATGATGAAAACTCTTTTCTTCTCGTCTCTTGTCGTAACTCTTAATACTTTTTGTACTTAGATAAAATATGGCTTCTTTATCATGGTTGCGGTAGTGTACTCGTATTTTGAGTCGATTCTCTCAGTACGAGACATTCTTGTGCTCGTCGAGAGCTTGAGCTCGTCGAGAGACTTGGTTGTGCTCGTACTTTGAGTCGAAACTCTTGGTACGAGTCATTCTTGTGCTCGTCGAGAGCTTGATCTCGTCGAGAGACTTGGTTGTGCTCGCACTTTGGGTCGAAACTCTTGGTACGAGACATTCTTGTGCTCGTCGAGAGCTTGAGCTCGTCGAGAGACTTGGTTGTGCTCGTACTTTGGGTCGAAACTCTTGGTACGAGACATTCTTGTGCTCGTCGAGAGCTTGAGCTCGTCGAGAGACTTGGTTGTGCTCGCACTTTAGGTCGAAACTCTTGGTACGAGACATTCTTGTGCTCGTCGAGAGCTTGAGCTCGTCGAGAGACTTGGTTGTGCTCGTACTTTATTTCGAAACTCTTGGTACGAGACATTCTTGTGCTCGTCGAGAGCTTGAGCTCGTCGAGAGACTTGGTTGTGCTCGTACTTTATTTCGAAACTCTTGGTACGAGACATTCTTGTGCTCGTCGAGAGCTTGAGCTCGTCGAGAGACTTGGTTGTGCTCGTACTTTGGGTCGAAACTCTTGGTACGAGACATTCTTGTGCTCATCGAGAGCTTGAGCTCGTCGAGAGACTTGGTTGTGCTCGTACTTTGAGACGTGACTCTTGGTACGAGACATTCTTGTGCTCGTCGAGAGCTTGAGCTCGTCGAGAGACTTGGTTGTGCTCGTACTTTGAGACGTGACTCTTGGTACGGGTCTTTAACTATACCGCCTTAGAAGGCTTGTATGTTAGCGCCCGCCTGAGTTTTACCTCGTAAGTCTTTTGCCCCTTTGAGATCGTGTCTCGTCCGGGGACTTTTGTGTCATTCCGACATAGTTGGAGAGATTGGTCTTAGGTGCTTGGCCTGAGGCCTTTGGAACGGAAACGAAACTTGGTTCTTCATTGCTGATATGAACGAAATGATTACATTTTGTTTTATTGGTAGTACTTTCTAAGGTTGGCGGCGTTCCACGTGTAGCGATCGGGGATGCCATTTAAGTGTTCCAGCTCGTATGCCCCGTTTGCCACAAATTTAGCTATTCGGAAAGGTCCTTCCCATCTTGGCCCGAGGGGGGCCTTTGCATTAGGTTGAATTTTCTTGAGGACGAGGTCCCCCACGGAGAAACGCCTGACTTTGACCTTCGAGTTGAAGAATCTTTCCGACCTTCTTTTGTAGATCGCATTTCTCGTGGCCGATGTGAGTCTTCGTTCTTCCAAGACGTCCAACTCGGCTCTCTTGACCTCGTTGCTCTCCTCTGAGACTGTATGTGATGCCCTTTGAGTTGGGACTAGTATCTCAGCGGGGATGACGACCTCTGTTCCGAAAGCCAAAGCGAACGGGGTTTCACCTGTCGCGTTCCTAGACGTCGTTCTGTAGGACCACAGGACTTCGGGGAGGGTCGAGGCCCAATTTCCCTTGGCCTCGTCCAACTTGGCTCTTAGGGTATGTTTGAGAATCTTGTTGACTGCCTCCACTTGTCCATTCGATTGAGGGTGGTATGGGGTGGAGAAACTTCTCTTGATGTTCCATCTCTCGCAGAACTCCATTATTTCGGCCCCGTCAAATTGTTTTCCGTTGTCCGAAATTAGGGTCTGAGGGAGGCCGAAATGGCATATGATGTTCCGCTAGATGAACTTGGTGATCTGCGCCTGGTCGATCTTGTTTAAAGCCTCCGCCTCGGCCCACTTGGTGAAGTAGTCTACTGCGACGACCGCGTATCTCATCCCCCCGGGCGCAGTGGGCATAGGGCCGATAAGGTCTATCCCCCATTGCGCGAAAGGCCAGGAGCTGATCATTGAGGTTAAGGTTTCCGGGGCTATTCTAATGTCCGGGGCCGTCGTCTGGCATTGGTGGCATGTTTTGGCGTATGTAATTGCGTCTCACCGTAGGCTAATCCAGAAGTACCCCTGCCTCTTTTGATATAGTGACTGCCCCCCGGCGTGATTTCCGCAGACCCCTGCGTGAATCGCGTCGAAAACAAGCCTTCCCTGCTCCGGGGTGATGCATTTGAGGAGGGGGAGGGTGAAACTTCTTTTGTATAATTGGCCATCGACGATTGTATATCTTGTGGCTCTGAGCTGTAATTGCCGAGACTGGATTCTATCTTCCGGGAGGATGCCGTCCTTCAGGTATGCGTAGATCGGGGTCATCCAGCTTGGGGGTTCGTCTTCGATCATGCCTACCAGGTTTTGGTAAATTGACGGGGTTTCGAGCCTCGTTAGATTGACGTTTGATAGGTCTGCTGCCCCCTCCGAGGTGGCCAGCTTGGATAGAGCATCGGCCTGTGAATTTTGTTCCCTTGGAATTTGCTCAATGTATATCTCGTGGAACTTTTTGCACAATTCCATGGCCCGCTCGTGGTATTTGATCATCCGTTCTCCCCGTGCCTCATATTCGCCGGTCAGCTGGTTTACTACCAATAACGAGTCCATGAAAATGTTCAATCTTTGGACTCCCACTGCTATGGCGAGGTCGAGGCCTCCGATGAGAGATTCGTATTCTGCCTCGTTATTCGTAGCAAGAAAAGCAAATCTGACGGCGTTAGTGAAACATTGTCCGTCTGGGCCTGTTAGGATGATTCTGGCCCCAGCGCAAATGCTCGTCGAGGAGCCATCCACGAAAAGCTTCCATACGGGGTGGCTTACTTTGGATGGGTGCGGTGGGTACGTGAGTTCGACCATGAAGTCGGCCAGCGCCTGTCCCTTGATTGCGGTACGAGGCGCGTAGGTGACTCCGTACTGGGCCACTTCTAAAGACCATTTGATTAGTCGTCCGCTTGTGTCGGGTCGATGGAGGATTTGTCGGAGGGGCAGTGTCGTCAAAACTTCCACTTGGTGGTCGAAGAAGTAGGGCCTTAGCTTTCTGACACTCATGACCAGTGCGTAGGCGATCTTCTCCAATGGTGAGTACCTCGTTTCGGCCTCGTGTAGCACTTGGCTCACATAATAGATCGGTAGATGCTCCTGCCCCTCGGCCCTTACTAATACGGCGCTCAGAGCGCTCTCGGATGCGGCCAAGTATAGGAACAACTTCTCTCCCTGAACTGGTTTGGCTAGGATCTTGGGGTTAGCCAAATATTCCTTCAGCTTGACGAATGCCAGTTGGCTCTCTCTGTTCCACGAGAACTTTTTATTCTTGATAGTGGAGAAAAAAGGCTTGCTCTTGTCGCCTAATCTTGAGATAAACCTATTTAGTGCGGCCAATCGTCCCGTCAGCACCTGGACTTGGCGTATCAACCTCGGCTCCGTCATGTCGATGATCGCTTTAATTTTGGAAGGATTCGCCTCGATGCCCCTCTGACTGACGATATGGCCGAGGAACTTTCCTCTCCTAACGCCGAAGTGGCATTTCTTCGGGTTTAGTTTCATGTTGTAGGCCCGTAGAATTGTAAACACCTCGGCGAGGTCATGAGGGTGATTCTCCTTTTTGACACTTTTAACCACGATGTCGTCTATGTAGACTTCCATCGTCTTCCCTATTTGCTCGGAAAACATGGTATTGACCAAGCGTTGATATGTTGCCCCGGCGTTCTTCAGACCGAAAGGCATCCTCGTCCAAGAGTACATGTTTTTCTCGGTGTGAAACAACGTATGCTTGATGTCTTCGGAGGCCATGGGAATTTGATGATACCCGGCGAATGCATCCATAAAAGACATCATTTCGTGTTCGGCCGTATTTTCGACTAGGTGGTCGATGTGCGGCATTGGGAAATGATCCTTGGGGCATGCCGCGTTTAGATCCGTGAAATCGATGCAGAGCCTCCAGGCGCCGTTCACTTTTTTGACGAGGACCGGGTTTGAGACCCATGGTGGTTCGTCCTGTGCGGGTTCGATCAGCTTGTTTTCCAGGAGCTTCCGGACCTCGACGTCTAGGGCCTCATATTTTTTGGGGCCGTACTTCCCCCTCTTCTGGGCGACCGGCTTCCTACTGGGGTCAATCTTCAAATGATGACACGCGTGCTTTGGGTCGATGCCGACCATATCTTTGTGATCCCAGGCGAAAACATTGCGGCTACCTCTGAGGAAGTCCGAGATTTGGCCTTTCAAATCGGATGGGATGCTAGACCCCATAGTTACTTCGAAACCTGGCCGGGCTGGGTCTAAAACCAGTTTGTCTAGCTCTTCGTCCGGTATGGTTTCTTTTGGATCTGAGCGCTCATCACGCGGGTCGAACTCGACCGTGATAGGCTCGAAACCAATCCTTGGGTCTAAAGGGTCGTCGCATACTTGGACGAGATTGCCGCCGGAGGTCATTGCGTCCTTGGTGTCCCGCCTTTATGGAGGACCGAGGTTGGTTACATGTGACTTGGGGCTATGTGCGGAATTTAAAAAGAGACAAGGGTAATTCAAACATTTTCTAGCCATTTTTTGGTCCCCTTTTACCGTGCCAACTAAGCCCTCCGTAGTGGGGAACTTGATACAGTAAAAGTAGGATGAGGCAACCGCCTCGAAAGTTTCAAGGAAAGGACGACCTAAAAAACCATTATAGATATTTGGCTGATCGATTATTACAAAGTCCAGCTGTCTAGTTATCCTTGTTTCTTCCTTCTCGTGGCAGTTGAGCTCCACGGACAGTTTGATTCTTCCATAGGCCTGGACGGCGGTGTCTCCGAAACCTCAGAGCACGGTGTCGAAAGGTTTGATGAACGGGGCGAAGCTTCCCATCTTGTCGAGAGCTGATTTGAAGATGATGTTGCAAAAACAACCATTGTCTACCAGAAGACGATCGACGATGATTCCGAGGATCTTGGTAGATATGACGAGGGCGTCATTTTTTGGGCATAGAACCCCTTCCCGATCGGCGTTAGTGAATGTGATCACGGAAGTTTTGGAAATGGTTGGCTCAGGCGGGGAGATGGTGTGGATATTCTCAAAAGCCCTAGTCTCGGCCTTCCTCTTGCGATTCGACATGGTTGAGATCGGGATGAGGCCTCCTAGAGTCCCTCCCCCCTGGAGCATGTTCACACGTCCTCCCTGACGGAGTGGTGGTACCTCCATATCCTTGTCATCGCTTTCTTCATCTTCGACATATGCGATGGGATGGCCTTGCCTCGGAGCCTGCTGCTGGCGTGGCTGCCCCCGTTCCTGCTCGGGGTTGTGAGGGGCTGTCTCGGTCGGCTTTTTGACAAAATTATTTAACTTTCCGTCCTCGTAAAGCTTCCAAAGCTGCCGGAGGAGGTCTCGGCACTCGCTGGTATTGTGCCCTGCGGCGTCGTGGTACGCACACCATTTGGCTTTGTTGACTCGTGCTTTAGGGTTGATGACCCTTGGTTTCTTCAACAGGTCATCGTGTTGGATCGCGTTGAAAACAAATGCCGGGGACTGGGCCAAAACCTGGAGCAGCTGCTCGTCCGTCTCGTTGGCCCACTTCTTGAACGTCCCGGGCGCCTTGCCACTTGCCTGACGTGGCCCGGACGTGCTCTTCCTTTGGGGGGAGGCTTTAGGCCTTTCCCCTACCTCGGTTTTCGAGGCCGGGGCTGTTACCACGGCCTTTGGTGGTCCCATCCGCTGTGCTAGGAGCTTCTGGCGCGTGATCATTTCCCCGGCTCTTCCTTTGAACTCTGCGTAAGTCGCGGGGAGGCATTTAGAGAGGTGCCTGAACATAGGGGAAAGTGCTACGAAACCGTTCAGGGTGGCATGGAGGGCGATCTCGTCGCTGACTGGTTCGCCTGTGAGGATAATCTCGTCGACGCGGTCGACATATGCCTCGTCGGACTCGTTGTCCGCCTGCTTGATACTCATGAGCCTATGTCGCCCCTCGGGCCTGGAGATCTTTGCCGCGAAGAAAGTCAGAAACTTTTTGCTCAGATCGGCGAAACTGGTGACGGAGCGGGACGGTAGATTGGCGTACCACTTGTGTGCCAACTTCCCCAGTGTGAGGGGAAACAAACGGCATTTTGTATCGTCCGTTGCGCCTCGGCCGGTCATGTAGATCCGGTATTTGCTGAGGTGCACCTCCGGGTCGGACCTTCCCTCGTATAAAGGGGTTTGGGGAGGGGTGACCTTCGTTTGAACATAGGCCTCCTCAATCTCCTGAGACAGGAGCTCCTTGCCGACGTTGGATCGCTTGGATGGAGAATCCTTGGACTCCAACTTGTCTTCCATTTCGTTTAGACGTTGCTGGAGGGTTGCGATCAGGGCGCCTTGACTGCCCTTGGCTCGGAGAGTGACCTCGGGGCCCAGACGTTCATGAGCCGAGACGCGACGTATGAGATTTGGGATCGGGGAGCTTTGCGCTCCCTCGAGTTGTCTCCTGACGGGAATGTGCAGCCCCGCCCGTGCATTCGTGTGGGCGGCTTTGGTATGGCCGGGATGTCTCGAGGATATTGTGTAAAACTCGGATTCTGAGCTCGGCGCCGTTTGATCCCATGATTCGCTGCCGAGTCGGCTGAAGACTGACCTGGAGCCCGAGGCCCTTGACCGGGTGGGTTCGGTCAAGTCCTGGTCCATCGAGAGATCGACGGGAGCCTCTCTCGGTGGCCGGGTGGATCGCGAAGGATTCTTTCTTTTGTTGGATAAGGGCGGTGTCTGTATGCCCAGACTCCTCCTCATCTCCCTTGCTCGTCGCTGGAGCTGTTCAATAACAGTCTCCACTTGCTCGGGGGTGCTCAAATCAGCGGCGATGACAGGTATATCCCTTGTTTGTCGGATAGGGGTGGATGTTAGCTCCGCACCGGCCGTCTCCTGGGCTGGGCGAGACGTGCCTTCGCCAGCATCTTGGTTCGCCATCTTTCTAGTTTGACGAGGATGTTTTACTTTGATGTATAAGATTTCGAACCCTCCTTCTAGCGCCAATTGTTGTTACCCAAAATACGTATCTAAACGTGGATTAATGTGGCTTTTGGTTGAGTAACGGCTATGTGATTTGTGATTATTATCGGATATTAGAGGCTTGAGGCCTTTAATGTATTAAATGTAGGACAGAGATAATAAATACAAGAAGATTTGACAAGTCTATTTATGACTTGGGCTTTAACGTTGTTCTCCCATTTATTGTGGTTTGAACCCATATTTATAGTCCAAAGGCAATCCTGTGGATTGACCTCTTGATGGACAGGTACAACCCAGCATTTAATGCTGGGTCAGGCCCACACTGGGTTAGTGAGGAAAATCTTCCGTATTGTGGATCTTAGTCCAATTACAATAGGCCACGTGGAAAAGAAATCGTATTTTCCCTAAGGTCGTGGGATATCCTTACACAAGTATGGCCTCCCCTGTCGAGTCGGTCGCGATCTCTGGTCCTGGTATTGGGAAATGGAAAGATCTCCTGATAGCGTCCAAATCTCCCCAACGCCGGTCAAGACTTGATGCCTGACCGTCTCGTCCTTCACGACGTCTTGTGACTCATTATTCTGGATCTCTTCCTTGCCTTAGGTGGTAGTCTTTGTCGAGCATGGTCGTCCATGTGCCGAGGCTGGGTGCCTTCTGTGTGGAACGCGACCCTGGCGTTATTCACGCCGGGGACGAGACCGGACAGACGATCATGAATGTCGAGGTGAGGGCTATGTTTATCCCCTTCTCTTGGCGAATACGCATGAAGCACCTCTACTCGTCCTCGTCTTGAAGGATTTATCCGTCGTACAACAACACCATCTAAAACTAAAACAATATAAGATTTTCAATCTAGTTTGCCTTCTAAAGTTCTAATTGCATATATACCATCTAATTACACTCAATTAATAAGAACCTTTGACTAAAGAGTTGCATAAATTGGTTAAAATTGCCGATATAGTGGGGGTTATTTTTTTTTTTTTTTCTAATAAGTTGTTTAGATATTAGGATTAGGTGTCAGGCCCAAAATCAATATGAAGATATTATTCTTTCTGGGCCAATCCATGGACCTAACGCCACTTTACTATAGCAGTTGGATCAGTCATGTGGTCTTCAATCACACAAACTTGTAAGGCCCAGGTTATTTACACTAACCGGATGAATACACTAATTTTTTTTCGGAATTATTTTCATTTTTTCGGACGTTTTTTTTTTTTAATATAATGAAATACAAAATATTTCGAAAAAAAAAATCGAATTTTTTGTCTATTTTTGAATTTTTTTCCGAAAATGTTGCAAATTTTCGGAAAAATAAGTAGTGTATTTATCCAGGTAGTGTATTTAACACAGAGGCTAGTGCAAATAACCGTGGTCAACTTGTAAAGGAAGGAGTCTCTAGTATCTATATCCATATATATAATTGACTAAGTATAGGGTGAAAATGGTTGAGACGTGAACAATTAAAAGACGTTAGTTATTTTTTCTAAAAGTATTCGTTGTTTTAAGTGAAGGGTATTAATTATTTTCACTAAATAATATTAGTTCTTTATTGAAAACAAACTAAGACTCTTCAGTAAAAACAACTAATACTCTTTATTGAAAATAATTAATACTCTTCAATTATTCATGAACAAATCAATTTCACTCTATACATACTCTATTTAATAACAATAATATGACTACATTTAGAATAATTAAATTTTCTCCAAAATTATTATTATATTGGTAACATCCGTTTTAAATTGGTAATAAGAGTTAGGATAATCGCTCGTTGATGTTGGCATATTATTGAAGAAATCAGTTTTCAATCATGGTTAGTTGTATGTGGTTGTTTTGAGTGTCGCCAATAACAATAGTTTAAAGATTTTAGTGTGTAGCGTTGATGAATGTTCATCGCAAATTAAAGAAAATAATTTTAGAGAGGTGTTTCAGAATTTATAGTCATTTCACGTTTTATTTTTATTAGTGATAATACTACCCGTGCTTCGCACAGCTGAAATTTGTTACGATCTTTTAATTATGATAATACCTAATTGTTTATTATAAAACATAATATTTTTAATTTTATTTTTAAAATATTTCTTACTCTTTTTTAAAACCATCTCAAATATACTCTTGACAAAATCCATAATACGATTAAATATTCAATAATTTATAATAATTTAGTTACTCGCTCCATTTCAAAATTAACGTCTTTTTAGGTTCTCCACACATAGTAAAATAACAACTCCCACTGTCTCATACTTGTTTGCTACTTTGCCAAAAATGTCTGTCTCATACTTGTTTGCTACATCAATTTCTGGCAAAAAAAAAGTAACAATACTTTTTAATATTATATTCTCCATACACTAATAACCAAAAGCATATACTTTATCACTTTTAATACTAATAAACAACATTTTTTAAAACTCGTGCAAACAGTAACCTAGCAAAAATAATTTATTTACTCACACCATTTCAATATTTATCCCCATACAAAAATATTTAGTTTAAAAGAAATTAATTTCGTTGGTTCAAAACAACCTATAAACTGCTTTACTTGCACTGAAAAGTGTTTTAAAAATTAAAATGGTATTTCTTTTGAAAAAAATACAAAATGATAAAAATTTATTTATTTTGAAATGGAAAAAATAATAAACAATTAAGAACTATCTTAATATATAATCAACTATTGACATGGAAAATAAGTTGCACACGTGACATTAACATTTTAAGATATGTGATTGTTAATATGTATTGAATAATAACATGAAACAATATTACATAAATTTAGCTTTTAATTAAAATATTCTAAACACTAATCCACAATACATTTTCTTCTTCTTAATACCAACCCTTTTTCTTATAAAAAATAGAAAGATTAATACTAATAACAACAATCTATAACATATTGAATAAGTTTTCCACACTTTCCAATATATAATGACAATACACGTGTATGTCCAACAATGAAAATGGATCATGACCAATAAATTACTGCAACACACATTCAAAGACAAATATCATTCAGATCACTTTAATTATTAAAAAGACATAACACTACCATATATTCCTCCACTCTAGAAAATGGAACCATTGTTTATCTCTCTTTCAATACAAACTTGAACCTCAACATCAGATAAAAAAAGCGAAGAAGTCACCGATTCCAAATATGATCCAAACATTCTTAGTCGAAATACAAACCAAAAAATGTAAAAACGTACCCAGCACTACAAGGAACGAATCGGCGGAGATCGATGCCGAAAAAGAGAACAATCAACATCGGATAGTTTATTTTTTTACAATCAGTAGTCAATTTCTATATTAGGCATCTATTAATTAATTTTCATACATGCAACGATCGGTCGATTGATTTGGAAAATACCAACAGAAAGACACTGGACAACAAAAACTGTAACTGGGTCGGTGTAATCGGAGTACACCCATCAGAATTTCTCAGCAGAATAGCAACCAAAAGTAATTCAGATACATGCATTAATCATGGAATTTTTCATCTTCTTCATTTTTTAACAAAACAATTATATATAATTTTTTTATAACATCAATTAAGAAAAGCCTGTTATATATCTGGAGAGATAATAATAATAATAATAATAAAAAAGATTATATGTATAAGACAATTAAAACCTGGAAAAAAAAAGGTAAAAGGGTGTTCACTACAATTTCTGTTAAAATGTTCTTCTTCTCAAAATGCAATTACACAATCCACCGTGTTTAACCAATCAATCAACTACCACAAACACAATAAGGGGCCGTTTGGTTCAAATGACCGGATTGATTAAATTGAATTAAATTAGATGGGATTGGATTGTAATGATTGGATCAAATAGGATTATTTGAAAAGGAATGTGTGTTTGGAAAGATTGTATTTTTTTTTATATATTAATACTAAATTTAGTTTTGTGTTTGGATTGAATGATTAAGTGGGTTTAAAGTGCAATATACCATTTTTACCCTCAACTAATTCAACAAATTATATATTGTAAGGACAGTAATTTAATAACATGGGATTGTGCAGTCCCACCATCTCTAAGGGATTATTTAGTCACTCATTTAAAGGTCATTTGGTTCATGGGATGAAATTGATTAGATGGAATTGAATTAGATGGGATTGGATAGATGAGATTGGATTAGAGAGGATTATTTGAGGAGGAATGTGTGTTTGGATTGTTTTTATTTTTTTATTTTTATTGAATGATTAAGTGGGTTTAAAGTGCAATATATCATTTTACCCCCAACTAATGCAGCCTCCCAAATATTTTTTTTCTTTTCTTTAATTATCTATTGTGAGGACAAAATAGTAATTTGAAAGTATGAGACTATGAAGTCCCACCATCCCTAAGAGATTATTTAGTCTCTCATTTGATGGATTATGTAGGTTTATGACCCGGGCCCTCATTTTATCCTGGGCCGTAAACCTGCAATCCAAACACAATATTACATGGGATTGAGTGGGACTAAAACTTTAGTCCCACCCAATCCAGCGAACCAAACGACCCCTTAATGAATTATGTAGGTTTATGGACACGGTCCCTCATTTTGTCTTGGACCCTAAACCTGTAATTGAAACACAATATTACATGAGATTGAGTGGGACTAAAACTTTAGTCTCATCCAATCCAACGAACCAAACGACTCCTAAAGGATTATAATTGCTCTATTAAAATCTCGGGGTAGTATTTGATGGTTCATTGGAAGTGTTTTTTTCCCTAATTATGCACACATACGATAAATATTGGGAAAAACAAAGGTTCAAATCATTAGGAATTATGAATTAATTTTAATAAAAAGAGTAACATTTTAAAAAGTTTAATTAATAATTCCCTACGTTACAGGAAACACAATGACATGGAAAACAGATATATACATATTGAAAGAAAAATAACAATTAACCTGTAACTGACACACAATAATGGTACTGAACTACTATCCCCTTTAACAATAACATTCCTGTTTATTCTATAACTGGAATTAGATGAACAAACGTGAAAATTTATATTTCTAACTTATTGATAATTTAAATATTTCAGGTGAATCATTCAGAATAATTTAATATTATTCCAAATCCTTCAAAAAAACCACAGGAAAAACAAAACAGGAAAATTATAATATATCCAAAATCGAATATTAGAGGTAAAACATTCTATCATTGCTTATGTAACATTTTCTTGGATTTACATCTTTTCTTTTTAGGATGGGGTGGATGTTTTTGAATTATGTGGAATTTTCTTTCAAAAATTAACAAACCACCTAAACAGGAAAAAATATACAAACATACACACGCATACACACAAAAAAAGGCATCACACATACCTAGTGTTCTGTCTACCCATGCTTTGTACGGAAGACATTAATTTTTAAGATAGAGTATAGAGTGAAATGATTCATACATGAATCATTGAAGGGTATTAGTTTTTTCACTAAAGAGTATTAGTTGTTTTCACTAAAGAGTATTAGTTGTATACTGATAACAAACTAATACTCTTTAGTGAAAACGACTAATACTCTTCAGTAAAAGCAACTAATACTTTTTAGTATAAGTAATTAATACACTTCAAAGATTCATATATGAACCAAATTGGTGTCAAGTTGTGGTACGTGGAGAAATTAGTCCTCATGATAATTTTCAAAATTTGACTTTCAACTGAAACAATTGGGGAAACACTAAAATTGCCTATATATGGTCCAATAAGGTTTTGATCCTTGTTCAAACAAATGGTAAAAAAAAAAAGTAATATAAACCGAGAAAAATGACTATTATATTAACATTAAAAAATACATATAGACAAATTATATTACTTTGTTGGTTTCTGACACACCTAATAACTGGCACATATATATAATTAAAACAAAATGATCATTTTTAGAAACAATACAATCAGCGCACAACAGAAGTAATGAATATACATCACTTAAGCTGCAATTTTTTATACACCACAAATATAAAAAGTAACCATTTATATTCTATATTTTACTTAAGGGTTTCGCTATTAACACCCACAAAAATACTTTGTTCACCCACTATTAAGTTAACCTCCATATATTTTACTTAGTTTTTTATTTTGCTTAATGTACCCCTTAAAATTTACAACTATAATCTTAATATAATATTTAGATTATTCACTAAATATACACACCCACCAATTTAAAATTAACAAAATAGCACACTTTTAATTTTTCTTTACAGTATCGACCCCACAAACCACCATCATCAACTTTATTTTCTTTCTTTATTTCTTCCTTCCTTTCACATCCTCCTTCCAAATCTGAAAGACTGAAACCACCATTAGGTCTCTCTATTTTTTTTTTCTTTCATTTTTTGCAATCCCCCCCTTCTCCCCCGAATTAACCACTGTACCCTAATTTTTTACTTTTCTGCAGCACTCCCTTCTTGACCGTCAGAAGAAAAAGACTTAATTCAATTCCTTTCATTTTCATGGTATACAAATTTATAGAAAAAAAAAACCTTGAATCTCATTTAAATTGTGTCTCTGTGATTTATTTTTTCATGATTATACCATTTTTTTTCTTTACTTCTTTAATGGTGTAATTGTGCGTGAAAGAATAGAAACATTTACGTGAATTATGAGATTTTGAGTGAGTGTTGAAAGCGTGATTGTTTAATAAATCTAATATTTATTTTTTATAAAGGGTATGTTGGTATATTTTATTAAACATATTCTTGTTAAAAAAAAATGGATGAACAAAGTATTTTTATGTGGGCGAATAATGTCGCCTATTAGTAATGAGACAAATGACACTCAAATGACACTATGAGGGTAGTTAAAACCAAAATATTTTAATGATTTAATAATAAATTTGATTGTTTCAATTACAGAATATTTTAAACTATATAAACCCCATTAACGGTTTAAATTTTTTCCATATTAGTTCCCCTATCTTAAAAATATTACTTATACTTTTGATCAAAAGCAATGCAGACCACATCAATTAATTGTGAAATCGACCTACGCATGTATTAGTTTTAAAAATTAATAAAAGTCCAGAATTAATGTTTCTAAACGAACCTAACAAATACAGATTGAAAACAATTCAATATTGCCAAGTACTCACGAAATAGAAGGTACAAAGTTATTGGCTGGATTTTCGGTAACCAACATGTGACAAATACTGTAAATATATAATTATTATATGATAAGTATAAAAATATCATTTATCATAAATTGAAATCATTTTTTTTTTTGAAAGGTAATCAATTACAATAGTTTTCTAACATAATCAATTACAATAGTTCCTTCGACCACCGGGTACATGGCAACATCTTTTCATCTCGCTGTAGACCAGAACCGCAATCACCACAAGAGGGGGATCACCCGAACCCGCAACTCCGAACCACAACCGCACTGCATCCGGAACCGCAACCACCACAAGAGGGGAACATCACTCCACCACAATAGGGGAACAACCACCCCACCACAAGAGGGAAATAAATATCCTCTCCGTGTCTCGAACCCAAGACCTCTGGGTCTTAGGTGGTGGCCTCAACCACTTGAGCTACCAACACTTGACAAATTGAAATCAATTAAATATTGCTGAATACCCACGAAATAGAAGGCATTAATTTATTGGTTAGATTATCGGTAAATAATATATGATAAATAATAAAATTATAATGATCTAATATCCAATCATTCTTAATATGTATTGAACGTATACCAAAAAATATAAACAGAAGCATCACACAACACTTATAATAAGTAAATGTTTCAATAATTTAATTTTCTCAATAAAATTTTAAATAAACAATTATATAATGTGAGCGTGTCACAGAAACTTACAATACCATTACTTATATGTCCTATAAATGCAGTGTGTACTCAACATGTGTACATACGGATTGTTGGCTGCGCCAATAAAAGAGGAGGCCCAGTTCACGGTAAATACAGTGGGAATACCTCAAAATAGCCCTTTTCAACTTATTAAAATTTATTTTGTCCACTCCAATTTTAAAAAATTTATTATACCTATTTAAAAAATTGAGACCTAAATACCCCTTTAAAATGGGTAGAAAAGATTGAAAGTATTAAAAGTGGTCACACTCTACTTCACCTCTCCCTCAAGATTTGTTTTTTAATAATTATCAAATTTTAATTAAACTATAATATGTACACAATAAAAAAAAAATTAAGTCATTAAATATATAATCTAAAAAGATGAAAAAAAAATTATGAATTAAAAACTTAGATGGTGATTATTAAAACTTTACGACTAAGTGACTAAGACTAACAAACTAACCTCCAAAAATCAATTATGATAATTACACAATAATTAATTATGAATCTTTATAGAAAATTAATAATTTACTATAGTTGATAATTAATAAATCCAAAATTATCACCCAATAATGCCTGGAAAATAAATAAACAAAAAAGAGTCCCCTTAAAATTAATAGGTTAAAATTGAAAAATTCTCTTGAAAACTCCTGACCAATATAAACAAACGGTGAAAGAGATTATTTTTATAATTTTATTAAATACCAAACAAATGCAGCATAATCCGTCAATAAATATAGGAGTTACACTGCGAGATTATTAACAATAATCCGAATACCATAGAAATTATTCACAGCATAACCTAATTACCACAAATTACGGGAATTGCATTTAAAAAATATATTACTAAAATCAAAAGGTTGACCAAAAGTCTCGAATAATCGGGAATTAACCAACAATCTAATACATCTATACATATACCCACAACTATCCGGAACTACAGATTTACACATTCGTAGCTCGATTCCGTCAAAATAATATGTAAATATAAGCTGGAATAATACACCCTATTAGGAGGGTGTTTGGCTGAGCTTATAAGCTCCTTAAAACATCTTATAAGCTGTTTAAGAGCTTATAAGTACTACTAATGTGTTTGACAAAATGAGATGTTTAATAGCTTATAAGATCATAAAATAAGCTCCCAACATCTTATAAGCTGTAAAAAAATAAGTGGGGATTTCCCAACTTATTTTTCTAACCACCTCCACCCCAACCACCCACCTCACCCTGAAACCACCCCACCCCTCCCCAACCCCCACCTACCCCACCTCAAGATAAAAAATAGAAAAAAAATTATTTTTTATAAATTTAAAAAATATTTGTTATAAATTATCAAAAATCTTATAAGTTGTATTAGTCAAACGCTTTAGCAACTTATAAGCTCCTTAAAAATTACATCTTATAAGCTCTTAAAACAACTTATAAGATATTAGAGCTTATAAGATGTTTCAAATAAGCTTAGCCAAACACCCTCTAGCAGTAGGCATCCACATGAATAACACATCCACATGTATTACACCTTTCAATCTATTTCCATAAAATGTACATGAATAACACATGTAAACAATGAACATAATTATCTTATTTTTATTACCTGCTGTAAATATTTTAATTGATGAACACATGTTAAACATGACCATAATCTACGTGATTTGAATAATTTATACACAACGATATTAGCCAACATCACTAAGTTACATAATTTAATAAAAAAAATATTACTTTAATTTAATTAATTGATGCACGAACTATACCGATTAAACATATTAATTCACCTCAACCACACAAAATACTACTATAAGATGTCCACACATATAAATGTGATTTCAATTATTAATACATATTTCACCTGGAAGACTGATATACAATTACTTGATCTTGCTAATCGATGTCATAAAACTTGGATCCTTGAATATATTACCACTACAATTCATTTCAAAAGAATATGAAAATGATCAACAAACCATCACTGATATACCAATTGATATTACACATTAAAAGTTACATAAACAATGATCACCAACCAATCAACATCTTGATTAACAAAGAAGACAAAAATGTATTTACTGAACTAATATCAATATACAGACTGAAATAATACCAATATACCGAAATAAAATTACAAAGTCACGAAAATAAGGCAACATGTCGAATCGAGAATTCATCGATACACAGCAGACGACAACCACGGAACTCGGCAAAGAATCCACAACAACACCACCGAGACGAACATTACAACTTCGGAAGCGAAACAAACAAAAACGACGGTAAGATCTAGCAAGGTAAAAAGGAGACACTGGTCGGACCGACAACACACCACGAAGAACAAAGTCAAAGAACCACGATACCAACTGAGAGGGATGAAGAAACCAACAATCAAACCACACACATATATAAGATAAACAAACTGAAACCGTCAACTCCTAAATGGGAAGGATGAAAATAACGGCTGCAATCTTAGGCTAATTAGAACCAAAATACACGCTTATATCTATCAACAAAAGGACGGATAGGATGAATGGAAAAAATGATGAAGGGCCAAAAATGACTCCCGCCCAAACCCAAATTAGGAAAAACAGTGTGTTTTATATATTATTATAGATTACATCATATATAATATGAATTTGAAGTTATTATAAATGTTTCTTATTGCATAAGTCGTAAAAGTATTAGGCAAAAACTTGTGTTACACCGTCTCGTGATATAAGACAACACAAATAATACACTCATGTCAAAGTGTTAATACATCATACCCAATTTATACCACGTATCCCAGTGTCACGGTCTCACACAAGATCTACTCAAAATATTATATGGTGGAATACCAATAACATTAAGATTATATCTTATAAAAATATATATATAATATTTATACACTTTGTTTTGGGGAAAAAATCCTACATCTGTAATGTTTTATCTTTGAAAAATAAACCTTTGATTGAAAAGAGTAGGTCTTTTGTGAACTTAAGTTTATGTGAACGCTCATTTAAGAATATCACCGTTATACATATATCATTTATTAAAAACATATTTGATTTTTTTTTAGAGAGAATCAAACTTTTGGTCCCATCAACAACATGCCCTCATGATTTTAATCCCAACATTTTTAAACTTAGTCCCAAATAATTTTTTTCTTACAGAAATAGTCTTAAATCCATCAAAAAAATGCAAAATAGGTTCCATCTCCATTAAAACTTGACGGATGGTCGTTAAGTTCATTATTTTAGATAATTTGGTCTCATATCTTATGATAAAATATAATAATTATTAAAAAAAGCTTGAAACTTGTTTCGGAACTTTAAAAACTGTATTAAAAAGAATTAATTTCAAATACTTAATAATATTTAATTTACTAAGGAGTTAAATATAATTAATGTTAATTATATATTTTAGTATAATTTTAAAAAAAGTGAAATCTTGTTTCAAAAAACTGAAAATTACTTTTAAAATTCAAAATAATTTTCAAATTCTTAAAGTAATTTTTGGACTTAAAGTATTAAATAAAAAATTCTTATTATATTATTTTGAAATATTAAACAAATTTTCTTAAAAAAAAAAAAGAAAAGAAAAAGCACATAACAAATTTTCTTTTCAATAGTTGCTAGAAAATTATTTTGAATTATTTATTTTTATTATATAAATTTCTTTTTACTTCAGATTATAAGAATGTTTTTAAAAATAATTTAAGTATAAATTAATTCTAGATTTAATTCTTTAAAATAAAATATAAAAATGAACCAGGTATTTATAATATTGCTCTTTTTTTTTTATTTTTTCTAAAATGATTTTGTAAACCAATTTAATTTTTTTAAAAGATTTAATTTATTTCAGTTTACCAAATTTTACAATTTCAAAGTATGGTACGCTCCAAAACTTTTGGTAATAATCTAATAATTTATGGTACTTTTTATACATATGCTTTAATATACCAAATTATTTATGTATTTAAAAAAAAAAAAAACTGTAAATCAAAATTCAGTAGCAACAGTATACGTTGAACAACATTTCTTAATATTGTAAGAAAATTATATATTTTGTTAGTATACAAATTTTTTTGTATTTTTTATACCAAGAATCTAGCATAGCAGTATATATCAGAATTTAGGATTAAGATGATATACAAAGATTGTTATTTCTTTTTTTATTTTATATTGATTTATATATTTTTATATTTCAAATGATTTCAAAAAGAAATTGAGAGTAATTTTGTAAATGTTTATTCATAAAGTTTTATTATTTATTTATAAAAAATCATAATCTTTTTAGATCTTTTTGTAAATATAAGATTAATCGAGAGTAATTTAAAAAATTTATAAGAGTAAGTTAGAGTAATTTTTTAATTGTTTATTCATATATATATTTTTTTATTGTTGGCTTATAATTTTTTTTTTTATAATTTTTTGTTGTTGTATAATAATAAGAATAAAAGTTATTTGTTCAATGTAGTTTTAAATATAAATTTATATATTTAATTGATTTTCTAATAAAAATAAAATTTTAAAAGGTGCGTGACCAAAAGTGCAGTCGGACCTAACAACACATTAACGATGTGACTAGTTTTACAAGGAAAAAAAATATTTGGGACCAACTTTAAAAGTGTTGGGACTAAAACAATGAGGGAACATGGTTGTTGGGACCAAACATACAATTTACTCTTTTTTTTTTAATTGTGATAATACATATGTATAATAATGATATTAAAAAAATCGTGTTTATGTGTCGAGTTCACACAAATTTTTATTTAGAAAAAAATAATATTAGTTCATTATACAATCAAAATTGTGTATGACACGGGTCAATTACTTAATCACGATAATTTTTAAGAATTAATAGAAATATATACATGCAACTATAAACATCACTTTGTCTATCTCAAATTTAATCGGATGTTAAAGTATTATTTGAATGACATTTAGGGTACCTATTATTGTGAACAATAATTTATTAATACATTATATTGAAACAATTAATATATTTAGTGAAAATAACTAATACTTTTAGTGATAATAACTAATATCTTTCGGAACTGTTACATTAGTGCAATTCAATGATACATTTAGTGTAATTTACTAATACACTTCAGATAAGTTTTACAGTAATATCATGCACACAATACCTTCTCTAATCTGATATAAATATCAATTAATTAGCAGAGTTAGAAAATATATTGACCAAACAATGGAACAACAATGTAGACTTCTGCTTTATATAAGCAAACATTAACCGAAAGTCCAAAATGAACAAAAGGACGAAGGGCTTAGAGAACAATTGCCTATACGCGTAATGAAATTCTTTATTAAAATGAAATTTATAATTAAAGATAGTAGAAAATAAAAGATTCAAATTATATAAAAAGACCGATGTGTACATTCAATTTCAACCGTCTACAAAGTGGTGTTTGGCTTTTTGGACCGTTAATGGCCGACAATTTTGAAAATCTTGAAATGATTTTATTGTTCACATAAGTGTCCTCGACGAAAAAGAAAAATAAACGGAAAATTCCAAATAAAAGACATGAGTAGTGAGTGCTAACTACTATGTTTTTCAAGTCAAGAGTCCCAAATTGTTGTACATATAGGAAACTAGAGTGTACCCACGCGAATTTCGCGTATTGAAAAAATATATTATATTTATTTTCTGTAGACATTTAATATAAAAGTATTTTTGTTTAAAAAATTTCGAGGTATATACAATAAATTATGAGGTTTGTTTAGCTGTGACCCGTTCCCTTCACTAAACTCTATAGGTACATCCTACAAACTAAATAATTAAAAAAAACATCAAAATTCACATAAATTAATAACAATTATGGAATAACATTACTTAGACAAATAATTTAATAATAATCAATTTCCATTTCAATATTGAATAATTTATAAATTAATCAACATTATTAGTTATTGGGAGTATACGGTAAGAAATTAATTTATATAAGAAACAATACAAAATTTGAAATAAACTTTAAAGTTACAAATACCCGTTCATCGATCAAAATGAGTTCCAAGTAGAACTTGTCTCTATTAAAATCATTAAAAAATATTGTCCAACTTTTTCAATCCTAACTTGAACGGTCAATTTTTGGCTCTCATTCTTGATATTAGAAATCAGAGAAAATTGAGGTGTCATACTCTTGAAATCTAAAATGAGATTTGTGCACATGAAGAATATTAAACTAAACGATGTAGAGCATAAATCAACAATCATTATTACATTCATATTGATATTTAAATCTAATCAAATTGTGAGCACTTAAACTGAAATAAATATACTATTAACAATAGATATATAACTAACCAACAATTGATGGGAGAAATCTCAGCAAAAGAGTGGAACAAATAAAACTTTGATGTGAAAAAATGAAATACAATATGCTCTTATTTATAATAAAAAAAATTGCATGCAATATTATATCTTGTCCATAATAAGAATATATCACATAAGAATATTCTTTGGAATATATAACTATATACCTTTTATTTTAGGAAAAAATAATCGAACATTATATCCTACCATACTATAAAGACAAGTGTGATTTGTCCTATGTGGCAAAGCCTTGTGCTTTAAAAAAAAAAAAAAAAAACCTTTTTCTCCTTATTCCATGCATTTTGTGTAATTTTTGTCCGTCCGATCTCGTGATCTAATCTGGTCCGTTAGTTTTCCATTTTCTTGGTCTATATATTGTGCTATTTTCCCTACAACATTTCATCATCTCATCTTTTTGTCATTGGAATGCTATGGCGACCGCTGCCTTTTTTTTTTCCTTCGGTTATAGGTGATGTTGTAGATGATATTGTAACTCTCTCCTCTATCAATATTTTTCCTATATCGTGTGTGTATTTATTTCGATGTTTTTTTATCGTGTGATTTATTCACTACTTTTTTGTGGTTTGTGTATTTTTTGTAGGTGTTGACTCTGTTGCCAATTATTTGTGACTGATATTTTACGTGTCCGCTCCGTATCGTTATCTTTTGGACGCAGCAATTTTCAAAGGCGCATGGCTGAGATTTCACTTGTCTCATCCGTATCTTCGTGTTTTCGGCGATAGACTTTAGTACACCCAATTTTTTTGTAATTCAGTGATTTGCGCCACAGACTTTAGTATGCACTATGTTTTGTAATGCGCTTTCAGTGTTGGACTTTGGTAGGAATATTGGTTATAGGTTAAAAATGGAGTGGTTTTAAATTTGATTGTAGTTTTTAAATTTTTTATATAATTGATGAGTTGACTATCCCTATAATTTTGGATCGGATATTCAATTAAATTTATCTCCCATTTCCATCCCGATTTTGTGTCGTTTGTTTCAGTCACATGTCCTCATTAATATTCGGTTACCCGTTTCTATATAATGGACTAAAGTTGCATTAGTGTTTTCTTCGAATATAATTGATTTAGTTTTTCACCCGTATACAATGCAAGTTTCAAAAATATGAAAATTAGATTATACATGATTAATTTAAAGAGCAATCGATATATTAATTTAATTGATACATTAACTAATTCTATGAACTGTGATTTAATATTTTAATACAATATAGATCTCATTAAATACCTAATATATATAAATTAGGTAGGACATTAACTTAAAATATTAGTTGTATATATTATTTAAGTATACTATTTATTATTTGATCTTAACCCCACAAAAATATTATAAATACACATAATTTTAAGATTGAGTTGGCTAATTTATTTAAATATTTAAGTAAAGATTTTTATATTATCGAAAATATTGATATAAAAACGAGATTATAGGAATTAACTTGTGTGATTTGTTATATATTTTTTATCGTTGATATTAATATTTTATTATATTATAATAAAGAACGGTAATTTGAATAATTAATAACGTTATGTTGTAGATGTAACAGTGATGTGTTTTCTGTGTAATTTATTATAGAGTGTTGACTTTTTCGTGCATATAAATGGTAGTTGCTACTCCCTCCATCCCTTATTATCTGTCCTATTTTATCCATTCACACAAACCAATTTTCTTATTTATTAGGTATTAAAAGACACTTGTGCCCTTATTTATTATTCATATTTGTTACAAAAAGATGAATAACTTTACATTTAATTAAGGGTATTGTTGGAAAAAGTAGGTAAAAGATGCATTAATATATGTGGAGTGACAATTAAAAAGAGACATCAATTTGGATAAAATTGGACAATTAAAAAGGGACGGAGGGAGTATTATTTTGATTATTTGAGGAACTTTAGGTTGGTAAGTTGAAACCGTCCGGATCAATTACCATTATTGTTAGGAATTCATTAGCAATATGTTTTGTTTTATTGGTTGGATATATTATAGATGTGGGTTGACCGAAGGAGTTGTATTATTTTTTAAACTGATTTTTATTCATTAAAGAAATATATTAAGTTATTTTGGGTACTATTGATTTTATATTTTGCAAACCTTCATCAACTGTATATAAGTTGAAAAGGTTATTAATTTTGTTTACTTGTATATGTATATATCCATCAACTATATGAATAGATTGACTAAATTACGCATAGTTGATTGACGATATTGTTAATATCCAGAATTGAGAATAATGAATGATAGGTATAGTTAAAAATTTATTCCAACAATCTAAACCTTCATCGTGACTGTCATACATACATATATGCTTTAACTAACAAAAAAAAAATTGACTTAAAGAATAATGTACAATTAATTTCTGACCATTCTAATAAGGAAATTATTAAAACAAGGCATTAGTGATGAAATCTATTTAATGTACAATTAATTTTTTTATCATTATAATTTAAGCATAATTTTTTTTCCTAATGTAATTTGCACAAAAAATGCCTCATATTACGTGAATATAACTATATGTTGATTGTGCCAGTTAATTATAATGCATAAAGTTATATATAGGAGCTAATACAATATGGAAACTTGCATATCATAAGTTAGTGTTGATTGCGGTTAATCATCTATGCATAAAATTCATAATTAATTATACGAAAAAAACTTAAGGGGTTAATACAATACCGAAATTATAGTTCTTTAAATAAGTTAGTGTGTATATGTTGAGTCTCTTGTGTCTGTAAAATGTCTATCAGATTAATATTAATATATTGTTATTAATATTAAAGAATAATTATAGCCGAAAATGTGAGAGTTCTAATTGCGCGCGTGCGTGTGTTAATCTCCAAAAGAATTTAGTTTTATGTCTTTGTGTACCTTTTCTTTTATTAAATGGAAAATTATTATTATTAATATTAAAGAATAATTATAGCCGAAACTGTGAGAGTTCCTAATTGCACAAAATAGACACAAATTGCAAATCATAGCATTGATTTTATTTATTTATTATTATATGGGAAAAATCTGAAAGCATTATATACGGAAAATTATTAGAATGCTACTATCTAGAACGATTTTTCTTAAAATTAATTTAATTTTTAGAGTAGGTCTTTTATGAGACAATAAGAATGGGTGTAACTAGATCATTGACTCATTAACACTTTGATAGATGTAGATGTTAATTTGTGTGATCTCATATCATGAGACGGTCCCATACAAATTTTTGTCTAATTATTATATGTTGACTACGTATTTAATGATTATAATCTCCTAAAAAGAATTATACATTTGTGCACCTTCTTCTTTTAATCATTTTAATATTTTTACTTGTGATTCATAAAATAAATATAATTGCACAATATATGCGTATAATTTATTTCCTAATCTAATTGACACAAGTTGATACTTTTGCATAATTAACACATGTAATTCTATTACGTTAATTTTCTTATTATATTTTGTTGATTTATATAATATTTCTAAAGGAGATGTATTAACAAATTTTATGGAAAATAATGTGAGATAAATATACAACCAACTCTATAAGATTTTTATTTTGATTACCTTAAACACCAAATCATCATTGGTTTAGTTGGCCATAAATTTATTCAATTTGAATTGTTAATATATTTATAAATTTATTAATTATTGAAATAAATTAAGATTCTCATATCTCTCAAATCAATCTAACTAATTCATTTACGAGTTATCTTCTTCTAATTCCTTCAACCAAATATTTCTCTCTCAAATAAATGTGGACATTCCTGGTTAAAAACTGATTTAGTTATTATTTCTTAATTAACATCAAGTTCTCTGTGTTTTAAGTAAAAATCAAATTATCCATAATTCAAAATGAATACCGTAAAATATTCAATAGCGTAAAATTTAGCCCCTATACTTTTGTCTGTTTTCTTGAGTTTTTATGTGTGATAGGTGGAAATTAAGGGGCATTAATTGTCAAAGCATGAATATAAGATGTTGCAAGAACATAGAGGAGTTTATCTCCGTTTTAATTGAAGAAACAAATAATACTCCTTCTATTGAAATAAGAAAATGTCATAGCCTGGACTTGCAAAAAAAGTGTCATTTTCCAACCTTATTCACATACATACGAAAGTGTACTAAAATGGGACCATGCATAAATTATATGAATATTGTCTCAATTTCAATTCCATTTTGGTACGACATGAAAGATACATGTAGCTACCATACTAGAAACACAATCCTAAAAATAATAGTATAGAGGAATATATCGTCTTAAAATTGTACCTCCACATGTTTATTTAAGAACAATTAAACTGCAATTGTACCATTATAGAGGATCAAGTTTGAATATATTCATTTTCAATTATATGTTTGAAAGTAACACGGAGAATATTATGTCATTACATTATTTGATCGAGATTTAATTACTAAAAATTATGTGAAAATTATTGTGTCGTAGTCTTACTCATTTATCTTAAATAATTTATATTTAGTATATATTTAAAGTATATAATTATGCGATTTTATGTAAAAGTTATAATCCTACCAAGGCCAAATTCGGTAATTAATTGATATGCTATATTTTTTTTTGACCTCTAATCATTGATGATTACTTAGTGTTAATTTGTCATCTTTGGTGATTAGAGTTTTACTTTGCTTGTGCCGATCTAATTTGGTAGAATTTGTCATAATAGATGTTTGTTTGGAGAGAATTTAGTCCATAACTTTTCAATAATTGGTATTTAGTGTTTATGTGGATTTTACTATTGCTTTATTAGTTTATTTTTGCTGAATTCGAATTTTTTCGATGAAAATGACAAAAATTGATACCAATAGGACTAAAATTGTTAAAATATAAAAGTTATAGAGTTATTCACAAACTCAGACAAAGTTAGAGGATCATTTGTGATTTTTTCTCTAAAATGTGAATATTAAAACAATGTAATTAACGTCGATGTTGTATTAAATATTTTAATCATAGAATATTACTATTGAGAATATGTCTTATAATTATTTTATTTCATATATGAACCAATTAATGTTCTTTAAATAAATAATTGAGTATGTATAGAGTGAAGTTGATTCATACATGAATTTGTAAGCAAATAAAATTTGCACCCAATTAAATGGTGACACGTGTACAAATCAAATATTAATATCAAATCAAATTTACTATTTTATTTTAAGAATTTAATTAAATTAATTCTTGAATTAAATAGTTAAATTGATATTAAATGTACACGGTACAAGTCGGACAAATTAAATGAGTGTTCGATACTCATATTGGGTAATAAATACGCCTTATTCACCATTAAAAATGAGAATTAAATTATATCTCGTCAAAAATGGAAGCGAATTAAACTAATTCGCAAATCACGCCAATAAAATGTTGTGGGCCAATCAGGTGGCGCCACGTGGCATGACAAGAATGGAAAGTCTTCCATCCTTCACCCTATAAATAGGGTCTTCTTCTCATTCATTTGACACAAGAACCAGGACAACCACGACAACCAAGACGACAACCAAGACGCGAACGAAGACGAGCACAAAGCGAGCAAAAGCGAACGAGCATCCAGCGAAGCCTCTGCAACTGTTCTTGAAGACCCAAGACGTTCCTCGCCGTTCTTCGTGGAAATCAACCAGAAGTAGCTCGAGGTTGAAGATCAAGGCCCGAAGCCCCTTCGATCCGGCGTTTTCTCCTTGAAGATTTGAAGATTCTTCAAGGCGTTCTTCGTTATTCTTCGTGCAAGTTCATCAGAAGCAGCTCAAGATTGAAGATCAAGGCCCGAAGCCCCTTTGATCCGGTGTTTCTACTCGAAGATTCTCCAAGAACGTTCTTCGCCTTTCTTCGCTGTTCTTCGCACCAAATCCGCCAGAAGCAGCTCCAGGTTGAAGATCAAGGTCCAGAACCCTTTCAATCCGGCGTTTACCGTTGAAGATTTGAAGAAAACTCCAAGAGCGTTCTTCAGTGTTCTTCGCCCAAAGCAGCTCCAGATCGAAGATCAAGGCTCGAAGTCCCGTCGATCCGGCGTTTGCATTTGAAGCTTCAAAGAGCGTTCTTTCCCAAATTCGAAGGCGTTCATCCAGAAACAACGTTTAATCCAAAATAAGGTGTTTTCACCCTTGGATTAACGTTATCAACATTCAAACTCAAGATCGAAGTCAAAGCTCGATCCAAAGTCAAAGTCAACAAGAGAGAAGAATCAGAGGAACAAATTCAGAGTCAAGAACCCGCACAAATCTTTCGGTTCGATCCGATATAATTCAAGTTGTAAATTGTATTCGTGTTTATTATATTAATAAAATGAATTTTGCAGTTACAAATTTGGCACGCCCGATGGGACTGACTCTACCTCTCATCCCTTCTCTCCTCAAGTAAAGCTCAAGATTACTAAGGATGGCTCCCCGCAAAGTTATTGTGCAAAAAGCCAACTCATCGAAAACTTCTGAAGGTCAGGTCGTGACAAGAGGTATGGCGAAGCGATCGCTGGCTGAGACCTTCACAAAGGCCAATCCATCAGTGGAGGCAACGACTAAGAAGCCAGTCCACACTGCCGAAGACGAAGAGGTCAACTCTCCGCACCCCACTCCGCATTCATCCTCAAACTCACTGTCAGACTCAAGCGTAGCTCCAGTCATGATGACAGACTCCTCAACTATTGAGGAACGATTCAAAAGCATCCTCACAGCTATTGAAGGTCTTGCAGATCATGTCAAGAGGCAAGACATTCAGATTGCCAACTTAATGAACAAGGTGGAGAATAGTGATGCAAGTCACGCTCACGGGAAGCAAGTTGAGGACCAAGGAGTGGAGGAAACCTCAATTAGGCGACAAGCAGCTGAAACTGAGGAGACTACTAAAGAACTGCAAGTCTCAGCTGATGGAGCGATCCAGATTGATCAACTCAAGGAGCTCATTCTGGAGACAGTGAAAGGGAAATTTGAAGATGGCTCCAAGTCCACCTTTACCTACACTAAGCCCTACACAAAGAGAATTGACAACTTGCGAATGCTAGCCGGCTATCAACCTCCGAAGTTCCAACAGTTCGACGGAAAGGGCAATCCAAAGCAGCACGTGGCCCATTTTGTTGAGACGTGCAACAACGCCGGGACTTACGGAGACTATCTTGTCAAGCAGTTCGTCCGCTCACTCAAAGGAAATGCCTTCGACTGGTATATTGATCTGGAGGCTAACTCCATCAACAGCTGGGATCAAATGGAGCAAGAACGGTTAGCATGATCGAGCTGACGAATTCCCGCCAGTGGAAAGAAGAGCCTGTCATCGATTACATTAATCGATGGAGAAATTTAAGTCCGAATTGCAAAGACAGACTGTCCGAGACTTCCGCGATTGAAATGTGCATCCAAGGGATGAAGTGGGGTCTCCGATACATTCTCCAAGGTATCCAGCCGCGAACCTTTGAAGAGTTGGCTACAAGAGCTCACGATATGGAGTTGAGCATGGCAGCAAGTGGATCCAATGGACCACCAGTCTAAGAACCTCGAAAGTTCAAGGATAAACAAGAAGTTAAGAAGGGAAGCAAGACCTTTGTCCGAACTCCTCACAAAGAAGTCATGCAAACTAATGCAAAGACTGTCAAGTATCAGAAGGAGAAAGAAGAAAGAAATGACAAAGGAAAAGCTGTTGCTGTTGCTCCGGAAAGGGGGCAAAGAAGAAAGACTTTGAAAGAGATGCAGCAAAGGCAATATCCATTCCTAGACTCTGACGTCTCAGGAATATTCGATGATCTGATGAAAAGCAAACTCATCGAATTGCCAGAAATGAAGCGCCCAGAAGAAGCTGGACGTGTCAACGACCCGAAATACTGCAAGTATCACAGACTTGTGGGTCACCCAATCCAAGACTGCTTCATCTTCAAGGATAAAGTCATGCAGCTAGTGGAGCAAGGAACAATCCTACTAGAAGAAGAAGCATCTGCAAATTTCATCACTGCTGAGCATGATGACAATTATAACACTTCGTGTTATATGGCTGACATAGATGAAACCTCTTCATCTGAAAGAGAGCCTCGTGATAAAACTATTGATTGTGCACCAGTCTTGAGTTTTACGGAAGATGACTTATTGCTCGGCTCGCAGCCTCATAACCGACCTTTGTTCGTGACAGGCTACGCCAAAGGACAAAAGATCAACCGCATGCTGGTTGATGGAGGGTCTGGAGTAAATATCCTGCCTTTGAGAGTGATGAGAAAGTTGGGCATAACAGTTGATGAACTCGGCCACAGCCGACTGATGATCCAAGGCTTCAATCAAGAAGGTCAAAGGGCTCTTGGAACGATGATGTTGGATCTGCTAATCGATGAGATGGCTTCAACTGTGCTATTCCATGTGATAGACGCCAGGACTTCGTACAATATGCTGCTAGGACGTCCGTGGCTGCACGAGAACAACGTGATACCCTCTACGATGCACCAATGCTTCAAATACTACAAGGATGGTGAAGTAAAGAGAGTATTTGCCGATGCCAAGCCTTTCACGGATGCTGAGTCATATTTTGCTGACGCCAGGTACTACTTTCAGAGTACAACTAAAGCTGAGGCGAACTCATCACGAGAGATAGCTAAGGATGAGCAAACTGCAGAGAAAGAGAAGACTGCTCCTCCATCCCGTATTGATAAAGGTAAACGGCCTCTCGAAATTGTTGAAGCATTAGAGGGACTAACATTACCTCTAACCAAGCTTGACTCAACAAGACCTTCCCCACAGCCGCTTAAAGGATTTGCTCGTCCTACTCAGGGAGCCAAGACTGAACATGGCGAAATAGTTGAAGCTGTGATGTCGAAGTCTTATGGCCCTAAAGCCTTCAGACTCCTTGTTCGGGCTGGATATGATCCACAAGAAAAGTCTGCATTGAAGGAATCGCCCCAAGAGGTTATCAAACCGCCAAAGCACGGGGTTAACTCCACTCAAAAGCCAGCAAGTAAAAGCACTTACACCCCGATCAAGAATTCCAGAATGGGTTTGGGATATGTGGCACCGAGTCCAGTTCGTATCGCGATCAAAAGAGCGAGCACGAGCACAAATCATATCTCTGAAGGGGCATTCTCATCCACGGAGGACGTGTTTGATGAGAACGGCGAAAAAGTGAAGAAAACTTCTATCTTTGAGAGGTTGGGAACATTTGAAGGAGGCAACCGCCTGAAGCATGGGTCAGTCTTCAACAAATTGGGATCACTTGGAAGAAAGTCCAGATCCGTCTTTGGAAGATTAGGGCCGCATAAAAGAATCGAGTGCCGGGAAGGGAGGATTTCTAAACCTGCATACTCCCACAGAATTCGAAGTTTAATCCCCTCTCGTATGAAGCGACGAACCACATTGGTTGAATTATGTGGAGAAGCACTAACCGCGAGGTTAAGAACGGTCATCTACACCAAGGAGGAAGACGATGATAAAGAAAGTGTTGCATCGTCAAACTTTGTCAACAACTCCATTGTCCAAAGACAGACTCCTTAAGAAAGTGAAGAAGCTTTACAAAGGAGAGTTGCTGCGATGATCAGAAATGGATTCATCACTGACACCGTTAGTATTTCACGGACGGTCCTAGTCAGAAGAAGGGATGGTCGAGTGAGGGCAGTTGTTGATATCAGAAGGCAAGAGGAAGTCAGTGAAGATGCAGCAACTGTAAATCACATCACCGCGTATGATGAGGCTTTTACAGTGGAAGAGGATGCTGAGGAGGCCCCTCTAGAACTTGAAGAAGGTGTTAAAGCCACTGTTGATAAGTTAAAAGAAGTCAACTTGGGAGATGCCAATGATCCACGGCCAACCTACATAAGCGTCTTGTTGACGTATGAAGAAGAAGAGGCGTATATTACACTCTTGAAGGAGTTCAGAGATGTGTTTGCTTGGTCGTACAAGGAAATGCCAGGGTTAGACCCGAAGGTTGCTGTTCATCAACTTTCAATAAAAGAAGGGATTAAACCAGTCAAGCAAGGCCAACGCCGATTTCGACCAGAGTTGATCCCTCAAATTGAGAATGAAGTGAACAAGCTCATTGAGGTGGGTTTCATTCGGGAAGTAAAGTATCCTACATGGATCTCCAGCATCGTCCCGGTAAGAAAGAAGAATGGTCAGATTTGGGTATGTGTGGATTTTCGCGACCTCAACCTCGCATGTCCCAAGGATGATTTCCCTTTGCCGATCACTGAGCTAATGATCGATGCTACTACGGGTCATGAAGCTTTGTCTTTCATGGATGGCTCATCAGGATACAATCAAATTCGTATGTCGCATAGCGATGAAGAGCTTACCGCCTTTCGCACACCAAAAGGGATATATTGTTATAAAGTGATGCCCTTTGGCTTGAAGAATGCTAGTGCCACATATCAACGTGCGATGCAGAAGATCTTCGATGATATGCTCCACAAAAATACTGAGTGTTATGTGGACGACCTGGTGGTGAAATCGAAAAGGAAGGAAGATCATTTGCAAGATTTGAGGCAAGTCTTTGAGCGTCTCAGACAATATCAACTTAGGATGAATCCTTTGAAGTGTGCCTTCGGAGTCTCTTCGGGAAAATTCCTTGGATTCATTGTCCGTCAACGAGGCATTGAGATTGAACAAGCAAAGATCGATGCGATTCTGAAGATGCCTGAACCGCGTAACATCCATGAGCTTAAAAGCTTGCAAGGGAAGTTGGCGTATCTGAGGAGGTTCATCTCAAACCTGGCTGGCAGGTGTCAACCTTTTAGCCATCTAATGAAGTAAGGAAATCCATTCAAATGGGACGAAGCTTGCAAGAATGCTTTTAAAGGCATCAAAGATTATCTGATGAAGCCGCCTGTGCTAGTCGCTCCCGTGCCCGGAAGACCATTGATACTTTACATAGCTGCTCAGGAACGGTCTGTTGGAGCCTTGTTGGCACAAGAAAATGACGAAGGTAAAGAAAATACTCTTTACTATTTGAGCAGGATGATGGTTCCGAATGAGCTGAATTACTCCCCAATCGAGAAGATATGTTTGGCACTTATCTTCGTAATTCAGAAATTGAAGCACTATTTCCAGGCTCACACCGTTCGTCTTATTTCAAAGGCAAATCCATTGAAGTTTGTCATGTCAAAGCTCTCTCTGACCGACTTGCAAGGTGGTATCTCCAGCTGCAACAGTTCGAGATCATATATGTCCCGCAGAAAGCTGTGAAGGGGCAAGTGTTGGCGGATTTCTTAGCAGACCACCCGATTCCCGCTGAATGGGAGTTATCTGATGATCTCCCGGATGAAGATGTCTTAGTAGTTGAAATCTCTCCTCCTTGGAAGATGTACTTCGACGGAGCCTCCCATAGAGAAGGAGCTGGTGCCGGAGTGGTGTTCATCACATCTGAAGATGAAGTCTTGCCTTATTCATTCTCCTTGACGGAAAACTGCTCCAACAATGTGGCCGAATATCAAGCGCTCATACTTGGGCTAGAGATGGCAGTGGACATAAAGCAGTTGCATCTTAGGGTGTATGGAGATTCCTTGCTAGTTGTAAATCAACTCCGGGGATTATATGAAGTCAAGAAGCCTGAACTGCTCCCATACTACAACTATGCCCAAAGAATGATAGGATGGCTTGGAGATGTGGAAGTCGAGCATGTGCCAAGAAGCAAGAATAAGCAGGCCGACGCCTTAGCTAAGTTAGCATCAACTATAGCTATGCCAGGAACCCACGTACGAATACCTGTATGCGGAAGTTGGGTTATACCTCCTATCTTCGATGAGGAAGATAATGAAGAAGTTGAAAATCATGCCATTGAAGTCTTCGAAATCGAAAACGAGGATTGGCGTCAACCTTTTGTGGATTACTTACAACACGATAAGTTACCCCATGATCCACGATGAAGAGTTTACATTCGGCGTCGTGCACCTCGATTCATCTACTACCAAGGAACCCTGTATAGAAGATCATTTGATGGTGTCTTCTTGAGGTGTTTAGGAGATGAGGAAGCTGTTCAAGCTATGGAGGAGGCTCATTCTGGAGTTTGTGGTGCTCACCAGTCAGGACCCAAATTACACTTCCGGATAAAGAGGATGAGCTACTATTGGCCGACAATGGTGAAAGATTGCATAGACTTTGCACGGAGATGTCAAGCATGCCAGTTTCATGCAAATTTGATTCATCAACCTCCTGAACCATTACATCCAACTGTTGCTTCATGGCCCTTTGATGCTTGGGGTCTAGATGTTGTGGGGCCGTTGACAAAATCCTCTGGCGGTCATCTCTATATATTAGCTGCAACTGACTATTTCTCCAAGTGGGCTGAAGCAGTGCCGTTGAGGGAAGTAAAGAAAGAAAATGTCGCCGACTTCATCCGTGTCAACATCATTTTCAGATACGGAGTCCCGCGCTACATTATGACTGATAATGGAAGATCGTTCTCCAACAGTCACATTGATAAACTCTGTGAGAAGTTCAACTTCAAACAAAGAAAGTCTTCAATGTATAATGCAGCTGCCAACGGTCTTGCTGAAGCCTTCAATAAAACTCTCTATAGTCTGTTGAAGAAAGTCGTTTCAAAGTCCAAGCGGGATTGGCATGAGCGGATAAATGAAGCTCTATGGGCATACCGAACCACTTACAGAACGCCTACGCAAGCTACTCCATATTCGCTGGTGTATGGTGTTGAAGCAGTGATACCCCTTGTAAAACAAATTCCTTCTCTGAGGATGGCGATACAAGAAGGTCTGACAGAAGAAGAGAATGCGCGTCTGCATCTCGAAGAATTAGAAGCCTTGGATGAGAAAAGGCTGGAAGCACAGCAGAGACTTGAGTGTTATCAGTCTCGTCTTGCCAGAACTTTTAACAAAAAGGTGAAGACACGATCTTTCCAAGTTGGCGACTTGGTGTTGGCAGTGAGGAGGCCCATTGTTGTCACTCATCGTGTCGGAAACAAATTATTGCCCAGATGGGATGGTCCATATGTTGTGACCGAAGTTTATACAAATGGTGCTTACAAGTTGATCTCTGAAGATGGTGTAAGCATTGGCCCCATAAATGGGAAATTCCTGAAACGCTACTATGCGTAAAACAAATCCAAATCAACGCTCCATGACGCACGAGCCTAAACTGTCAGTCGCTCCTGGTCCGCATGAGGATAAACTGTGAACGACAACCACCAAAGGTAAACATGTGGTTAAACTGTTAATTCACCCCACTAAGGGTGTTTCTAGTGGTTAAATAATCAAATACCCTACTTTGTCTATAGTGGTTAAAGAATAGTCCCTCCTGGCCCGCATGAGGTTAAACTGTGTACGGCCTCCCCACAAATCAAATTATACCCTCTGAACTACGTTATGACTTGATCCTCTTAAACCAAAGGGGTACGTAGGCAACTTAGAAATTCTCTAAGTTCAGTCATGTTTCAGTTATCTTATTTGAATTTAAATATTTAAATAAGGTATTGAAATAAAAGCAGCACAGAAAGTTAAAGACAAACTTGATCAAGTTTTTATTCAAAGTTAAAGAACTTGGTACAAAAAGAGGGGATAACATAAGGGAAATCCTAAGCAAAACTACGCAAAAGGATCCAAGTCCTTCAACTCCTCCACAGCTGCTTCCAATTCCAATCTTGACTTCGCCTCTTCCTCAGCAACAGTCTCCTCCAAAATTGGTGTGTTGTCGATAGTAAGGAGGGCATCTTTAGCAGCTCGAGTTTTAACTCTGGCACTCTAAAGAGATTCTTGATGTTGTTGTAATTCTTCAGCAAGTCTCTTCCTCTTTTTGGATAACTCGATAAGCTCCTTATCCACTTGTTTCAATGTTACTCGAGCCGCCTCCAACTTGTTGGATTCATCCTCTTCGGCCGCCTTGCAAACATTAAGAGCACTTGTTGCTTCCGTCTTTTGAGAAGCAAGAATCTCTTTTGTAACTCCCTCAGTAGACTTGGACCTAGCCGCATCATAATCATCAGCTTTGTCAAATAGGGCTGCCAAGCTCTTCTCAAGGATGGAAGAATCGACTCGGTCATATGCCTTGATTTCTTTTATCACAAAAGACACCTCGTCCTTCATAGAAGACAACAATTCAATAGGAGCTTTCGTAACTCTGTCCACGAAGTCTTTCCATAGGGTTGAGATATAAGTCCGTTTGCGTTTCTCAATGAAGTTTTCTCCCTTAAATACTGAGACAACACATGCCATGGGTTCAACGGGCTTGGTTGGCTTGACGGGCTTGAATGTGGAAAGTCCAACAGGAGCTACTGAAACTGCTACTGAGGAAGATGAGTCTCCTTCGTCCGAATTGTGCCCTTCATCCTCAGTGCCGAACACCTTTTGTATAACCTAAAAAGAATCGGAGATGCAGGATGGTAAGAGATTATGAAGTGAAGAGAGAAATGAAAAAGAAGAAATGATAATAAACCTTCTTTTTGAAGGATGTGTCAGGATCTGTTGCAAGTCTTGGGGACTTGGAAGGCTGTTGTACGTGCTTCCAGTAAACGTCTTGAGCGCTTCGGCTTTCACCTGAGTGTCGAGAGGTGCTCTTCCTTTTGCTCGGCCCAGCAAGCAATGTTGCAGCATATGCTGAGGCTGGAATCGTTTGATCCGGAGAAGTTTTGCGTTTATCACGTGAATTGACTTCATCAGCATCAACCACTTCATTCTGTTGCACATGAATAGGCTCTGGATCAGTCAAAATCTTCATGTGGGAGTCTAAGTATTCACCATGGACTTGGTGCCACCATCTCTTATACTCCAGTGAAGAAAAGTTCCTTGCAGTGTGAGGAGGAGGTGGAAGATACACTCTGGAGCGTGTACCACGCAAAATACACCATTTCCAGTAAAAGAAGCCTCTTGCTAACGAACACTCACGAGTAGCATCTATCTTCGACATCCCCGGCACTTCTTGATAGAAACCAAACTGGCGGCTAAAACGGTGCGGACTGTAAGGCTCAATGATGAAATGATCGCCTTGTCGCCTAGGAAGGAAGTTGGAGCGCATGGTTATGAAGTAGCCCCAAGTGTTCCATCGTCCATCTCCATTGTCCACATACAGGCCCTGGTCTTTCTCGATATTGCATATCAATACGACTTGGTCCCCTTTATGAATTCATTTACGAGCGTCTCCGGGTTCGTAGTAACGAGCGCCATTTTCTCCAGAGTAAAGTATCATGGGAGGTTTATTCAACTTGTGGCTGACCATGTAATGCGTCTTGAAATACTGCGCTATCCAGACATAGACGAAGTGTACCGGGAAGGCCCCTCGATCTTCAGCTGGGTCTGATCTGTTCGAGATGTTGTTCAATCCTCTATAAATGCTCGCCAAGACGGGAATAGCGAGACTGGTCTCTTTCCCTCTTGCCATTAAGCACGCCATCTTGAAGGTACTTGGTCTTATCAAATCTTCTTCATCGGGGAAAATGAAGGTGCAGAGCCAACACGCTAGAAAGGCGGCCAAATACGTCTCTTCCTGGGTATGTCGGTCAATACCCAATCTCTTGAACGACGCTAACTCCTCAGGGGTCCATGTTTTATGCGGGGGCACCACACCAGAAGGGTTGTGAGTAGTCTTGGGATGAGTAGTCTTCCTCTTCTCGACACGAGTCAGTGGTGGCTGATGCTTGATAGGCTTGACTGACCAGAAACTCACCCATCGAGCAATGGACACTTTGGCCCTGCTCCCACCTCCGCATAATAGATGGTAGGCGTGAAGAAGATGCTTGCAGCTTCGCGGGACGGAGAATTCGCCAGTTCTGTCGAATAACTCCACAGCATCTGGTACCACTTCATCAAAGATGCAGCCCTTCAAAGGAAGTCCTGTCAAGTTATGAATGTCCCATAATGAAATCGACATCTCTCCGAAAGTGGTGAGCAAAGTGTTGGTGGATGGGCACCACGCCTCACAGAAAGCCTTGATAATTTCTGAGTTGTAGTCATAGGTGAAGAGCGATGCAAAAACAGCGTCATAACTTCGGATGTTCCGGAGAGCTTTCTCACATCTGCTTAGAACGTCCTCCGTCCACTCCCAATATCCTTTGGTGTAGTGGAACTCTCCCGCAAACTTCAAAGGACTGCTCCATCTCATCTGATGGTCCATGATGCGACGTCCCAAAGTGGGTAGAGGGTCAACTTTGTTCGGAGCAGACTTCTCGTGATTCGCTACTTTCAACACCCAGGCCTTGAACGTCTTGCTTGGTGAAACCTCTTTTGACCACTCCTCCAGTTTAAACTCGTTGCTGATATGAATCATTGGTTCCGCATAATTTCCAAGGACCGGCTTCTCAACGCACAAATGAATGCCCTTCTCGAGAGATTGGTGCTCGTCGTCAAGGATCACCAAGTAGCGTTTGCCAGTGGATGTCGTGGTATTTTTGAAGTGAACCATGATGGAGTTGGCTGCAAAAACAAATTAAATAGGGGTTAAAAGGCGGAAATAAAAGTTATGGGGGCAAGAATATTAAGTAATTTCATTTGACATGAAATTTTAATTTTAAGTCTGAAATTACTTAAATAAATTATATGGGCCAATTTTGATTTGTTACTTGTGTGGAGATTATATTTTAAGCCCAGTAAGTGAATAAGAATGAAATTGTTGGGCTGTAGAAATTAAAACCCAACAATACATATTCTTGTAATCAATATATTGGGCTAAAGTAATATTTTAAGCCCATTAAAGTCCATTGCCTCATTTCCAAATTGAAGCCCATTTTCTCTTTTCTGTAAGACTACAAAATTCTCAATTGGCACGAAGAAAATCCCTAAATCAATTCCATCATTTTTGGACGCGAAGTGGTCGATTGATGAGCGACTATCACCATCCAAATTCCGCATTCACTCTCGGCCGCCTCGAATTTGGATCCGTACATGTTGTCTCCAGGATTCGCCTCGCGCCACGCCTGCGGTCACCGCCGTGAGTGAAGTCTCCATCGGGAATCGCGCCACGAATGCGGAAGATCGCCGCTTGAAATCCAACCGGAGGCCCCATCACGCCGCTCCTGCCTTGCGTCCCGCTTGTGCGTTGCACCACTGCCCCTGCTTGCGGTTGAATCAATCGCATCACCGCCGCTTGCGCTGGGAGAATCGTCGCCGCTTGCGCTGGGAAAATCGCCGCCGTCGGGACCTTTTTGTACTCTGCCTCGCTGAGCTCTGCAGCCACACTCGGCGTCGCGTCGCCGTTTGGAGAATCGCTTCCTTGTTTAAATCAGCGCCGTGTAGGGAGATTGAAGTCGCCGCCTTCATGAACCGCGCGAAGACTCTAGCCAGGATCCCGTCAAGATCCAAATCCGCCTCGCGTCTCACCCGAAGCTGCCTCGTGTAACGCTTTCGCAAGAAATCCAGTCGCCTCTTTGCTTGAATCAAGCGCCGCGTTCGGAGAATCGAAGCCGCCGTGACCACGAAACCACATCCGCCACTCCGAAATTTTCCGTTGTCGCTCGAATCCGGTACTACGTGTCACCGCCTCGCGAATTCTGCCACCGCTGTCTGGTCCTTGCAGCGCCGCTGCCTCGCCGAAGCCGCTTGAAACTGTCACAGATCGAAACCGCCGCAGGCTGGAATCACCACCGAGCCGCCACGCCTGGAGTCACCGCCGTGAGTGAAGCTTCCATCAGAAATCGCGCCGCCATGCTTGAAGCCGCTAGTGCCCGAACCACCTTCGACAGCGTTGCTCGGAGTTCCGAACCGCCAATCGAAGCCGCCGTGCAAAATGCCACGCCTGGAATCGACACCGCACCATCACGCTTTCTCGCTTGAAACCGCTATGCAGGGTATCGGAGCAGCCGCTATCGCCTGAAGCTGCCTCACGTGATGCCGTCGCCTGAAACAGCCGCTGTCATGAACCCCGGGATCGCAAGCCTCTGTGCGTCATGCCTTAGTCTGAATCCGCATCATCATCTCTGGAAATCGTGTTACCCAGCGCCACTGTCGCCTGAAGCCGAGTCCCCAGCGCACGTTGCCTTTGAGTTCGAAGCCCAAACCTCCATTCTTGGCCGCCTTGTGTAAATTCACCAAGCCATCCGGGCCTTTGCTTCACCGAAATCCCACAATGCCGTGAGCTGCTGTGCTCGTCGCCTTCGTCGCAAAACCGCCGTCCTTGGGGCCTTGCCTTCGCGCCTTCGCTGCCAATCGTGAACCGTGCCCGAGTGCCGCCGTTGCCGTATCTCCTATCTCATCCGTCTCCAGAAATCACGCTGCCTGAAGCCTTCGCGTGATGCCGTACTCGAAGTCACCGCCGCACGAGAGCCGCCTCCCGCCGGAAAGTGCAGGCCTTCATTCGCTGCTCGCTCTCGAAAAATCGCCACCGTCTGGGCCTCAGCATCCACTGTTTCTCCGAGCCACAACGCTGCTTCTGCACACGCTTAACTGCCAAGTCCTTCGCCTCACGATTTCTGCCGCCATACGCAGATTGATTCCACCGCCCGAAGTTACGGTCTGGAATTGCACCTTTGAGCCGCCCAAGTCCTTCCAGCGTCGCTCCGCTTAAGCATCGCTATTGCCATGGTGTAATCGCCAGTTGACGTCGTCCGAAATAGCTGACCCGGTTCGAAGCATCTGCGCTACACACCGAAAATTGCAGGCTGTGTCCCTCTTCTTCTCACATGAAATTGCCCGCCATTATCATCTGTAAAGGGGTGTCGTCGCTACAGTAATCGGCCAAGACCCAATCTGCCTTCCAGCGCCACGCGTACAACTTGTTCGACGAAATGCTTGAGGGGAATTTGCTTAAAGGCAAAACAAAGAAAAAAAAGAGACAGTGAAGAAAGTAAAATTAAGGTACAAGAAATTACCTTTGAATTTTATTTTGGGTGATCTTGAAGTCAAGTCTTGCAAGTCTGAGAAAAGTCAGATTATGTTATTAATTTGCAGAAGTAAAAGTACATTATGTACCGACTTCTAGTAAGTTATAATATTTTACCTCTGTGCTTCTCTTGTTTGCTGCGTGGACTGGAAATGAAGAAGAGAGCTCCTTTTATAGGCGTAATACAGTGCAGAAAATGGAAAATTGGCATGATGATTGGAGCAAATTGATTTGTTGATGTGCTGAAAATCTGCTCATTTGGCATTCTTGATCGGTATATGCAGATTTGAGGGATGATTTCTGCAGAAAATTGATTTACAAATCTGGTGCTAAAAAAAATCTGGGCGTTCTCTGGGCCAACATAGTAGAAAACCAGGAATTGGGCCTGAGAAAGAAAATTACTTGACGGGCCAAGATAAAAGGAAAATGATCTCTTTCTACTAATCAAGGTGCTCAAAGTTTGCTAATTTAGCATCCATCTTGGTTTCCCTGCAAGTTTGTGGAGGAATTCTGCAGTAAGTTTCGAAAAAAAATGTGTTGCTGGGCCAAATAATTAAAAGACAGCCCAATTTCTTTGAATTGTTGGACTTTTATACAAAGTCTTAAAAAATTCTCTGGGCCAAGTCAAATAAATAAAATATTTGAGCTTTCTCTCCAAAATGAGAAATGTGGAGAAATAAAATTTCGTGCTTCATTCACATCAAGTCCAAAAATGACCGTGAACAAAGCACGAGGGGGCATTTGTAAGCAAATAAAATTTGCACCCAATTAAATGGTGACACGTGTACAAATCAAATATTAATATCAAATCAAATTTACTATTTTATTTTAAGAATTTAATTAAATTAATTCTTGAATTAAATAGTTAAATTGATATTAAATGTACACGGTACAAGTCGGACAAATTAAATGAGTGTTCGATACTCATATTGGGTAATAAATACGTCTTATTCACCATTAAAAACGAGAATTAAATGATATCTCGTAAAAAATGGAAGCGAATTAAACTAATTCGCAAATCACGCCAATCAAATGTTGTGGACCAATCAGGTGGCGCCACATGGCATGACAAGAATGAAAAGTCTTCCATCCTTCACCCTATAAATAGGGTCTTCTTCTCATTCATTTGACACAAGAACCAGGACAACCACGACAACCAAGACGACAACCAAGACGCGAACGAAGACGAGCACAAAGCGAGCAAAAGCGAACGAGCATCCAGCGAAGCCTCTGCAACTGTTCTTGAAGACCCAAGACGTTCCTCGCCGTTCTTCGTGGAAATCAACCAGAAGCAGCTCGAGGTTGAAGATCAAGGCCCGAAGCCCCTTCGATCCGGCGTTTTCTCCTTGAAGATTTGAAGATTCTTCAAGGCGTTCTTCGTTGTTCTTCGTGCAAGTTCATCAGAAGCAGCTCGAGATTGAAGATCAAGGCCCGAAGCCCCTTTGATCCGGTGTTTCTACTCGAAGATTCTCCAAGAACGTTCTTCGCCTTTCTTCGCTGTTCTTCGCACCAAATCTGCCAGAAGCAGCTCCAGGTTGAAGATCAAGGTCCAGAACCCTTTCAATCCGGCGTTTACCGTTGAAGATTTGAAGAAAACTCCAAGAGCGTTCTTCAGTGTTCTTCGCCCAAAGCAGCTCCAGATCGAAGATCAAGGCTCGAAGTCCCGTCGATCCGGCGTTTGCATTTGAAGCTTCAAAGAGCGTTCTTCCCCAAATTCGAAGGCGTTCATCCAGAAACAACGTTTAATCCAAAATAAGGTGTTTTCACCCTTGGATTAACGTTATCAACATTCAAACTCAAGATCGAAGTCAAAGCTCGATCCAAAGTCAAAGTCAACAAGAGAGAAGAATCAGAGGAACAAATTCAGAGTCAAGAACCCGCACAAATCTTTCGGTTCGATCCGATATAATTCAAGTTGTAAATTGTATTCGTGTTTATTATATTAATAAAACGAATTTTGCAGTTACAGAATTATCAAAGGGTATTGATTGTTATCACTAAAGAGTATTATATGTTTTCATTGAAGGGTATTAGTTGTTTTCACTGAAGAGTCTTAGTTTGTTTTCACCGAACAACTAAGACTCTTCAGTGTAAATTAGTAATACTTTTAAGTGGAAACAACTAATATTGTTTATAAAAATTAATTAATACCAATCGATGGTTCATGTGTGAACCATTTTTACTCTATACTTTGTCTAAAGAATTACTACTCTTCGTTAGGAAATTTGTTATTTTTGTACTCTACCTTATTAATGTTTGTAAAATTAGGAAACTAATTTTACGACTTGCAAATTTGAGACAATATCTTTACGAACTTGCAAAACTAGGACACTATCTTTTAATTTTAGCCAATTCAGGCCAAATATTATAAAATACAGCCAACTAGACATATCATAATCGGGGTTTATTTGACCTAAATTTTATAAAATTTGGCCTAAATTTGACCAACATAAAAGATAAGGTCCTTATTTTGAAAGATTATAAAGACAGTGTTCTAATTTTAAAATCTCATGAAGATAGTTTCCTAAATTTGTAAACTCTAAAAGATAGTGTCCTAATTTTACAAACACCCATAAGATAATGCCCTAAAAAATTTTATTTCTTATGTATGTGAGTTAATTTAATGATAAATTATAGGGTATGACTTATTAAAAAAAAATTATATTTTTTTAGTTTTGTAATTAAAATGTGTACTTTATTATATTTTAAACCATATAATAAATTCCTTGCAAATTTGTAGACATTGAAATTTTTTTTGCACTGAAGATACAATTTTTTTGGACCAAAGTTGCAACTTATGCATTCTTTTGGGACTTACCTGTAATTATTTATGGGACCAAATTTGAAAAAAAAAATGATGGGACATGAAATATCGAAAAAAGCATCATTGTTGCAAATTGGTTATTCTCATAGGACCAAAAATTTATAATTCCCGATCTTTTGCGTTTATTTGTCTCTATTTTTATATTTGTGTATTTTTATTTTTTTATTCGCATGATGTGGTTTATGTTGAGTGTCGTCTGTACTTTGTTGATATTTTTTATATGATGTCAGTCTGTAAGAATAGTATTCGAGTTACAATAGAAGTATATGTAGAAACAGGAGAATAGCTTTGGTCCACATTCTTTTTTTTGTCCTTAATTTATATATATTAGATAACAGAATCATGGTATCAAACTTTTTGCAATTTTTTTAGGATGAGGATTACATTGACGATGTTCTTCAGAGACCATCATCCAAAAAAACGATGTTCTTGGGTTGGATGGAGCGAAACAGGGAGGATCGTGCAGCCAAAAAGTTAATGTACGTTTTTCCGTCGCAATATGTCTGGAATAAGAGTGAGCGTCAATGGAATTAGAGACGGAATAGAAGGACGATTATAGAAAGGTTGGTTAATGTTTTTCCTGGTGCAAGCGAGACATGTTATTTGAGCCTTTTGTTGCCTCATAGCAATGGAGCAGAGTCTCATGAGATGATACGTACTGTGGATGGTGTTGTGTATGATACTTTTAAGGATTAGTGTTATTCCATGGGATTGTTGGATGATGATAGGGTGTACATCGATGGGATTTAGGAAGCAAGTTTCTGGGCATCGGCCCACTATTTAAGAAACCCGTTCTCCATACTTTTAATTTCATCGTCTATGAGCTCACCTGAAATTGTTTTTGACAAGACTTGGAAACATCTGGCCGACGATATACAGTATAGGATGAGACGTGTCTTGGGTATTCCAGATATTATTTCCTTTCTTTTATTTCTAAATTATTGAGATAATATGTGTGGAATTAATATGCTTAAGTTTGATTTTTTTTTTTGTAAAGATTTGCAGTTGGCTGATGATGAATTAAAAAACTATACTTTGATTGAGATTGAAAAACTTCTTCATATGAATGGGTCGACATTGAGTAGGTTTTCATCTATGTCGGTGCCTAATCATGGGATGGTCAGTGATGGTTTGAATAAACTTATACGAGAGGAATTGATGTATGATCGTGTGGAGCTTAGATTAGAGTATGAGAAATTGAGTTCAAGCCTAACTGCCGAGCAGAGTGGTGTATTAGGTGAAATCCTGGGTGCTGTTAATTCTGAAAGTGGAGGGATATTTTTTTTGTACGGTTACTGTGGTACTGGGAAAATATTTATTTGGAGGACACTTTCGGCCGCATTGAGGTTCGAGGGAGGTATTGTCCTTAATGTTGCTTCGAATGGTATAGCAACTCTGTTGCTATCTGGAGGTCATACGACACATTCGAGGTTTTCTATACCTCTTAATGTTGACGATACTTCCACGTGTAACATAAAACCTGGGTTTGAGCTGGCTGAACTTGGGCTGAAGGCGAAGCTTATCATATGGGATGAAGCACCAATGATCAACAGATTTAGCTTTGAGGCTCTCGACAGAACAAATAGGGATATTGTTAGGTGTTCGGATGGTTCGATGAGTGACTTGTCTTTTGGTGGAAAAACTGTAGTGCTTGGTGGAGATTTTAGGAAATTCTACCCGTTATACCCAAAGGGAGTAGAGAGGATATTGTGCATTCTACCATAAATGCATCGTACCTGTGGGAGTTTTGCAAGGTATATTTCTTGATAGATATGTATTTATTATTTAAATATCAATTTTAAATGTTTTTTAATATTTGTTACAATATTTTTTTAATAAAAAAATCCTTTTATTTTTATTTTTATTCTTATTCTTATTATAGGTTTTAACTTTGGCGAAAAATATGATTTTGTAATATAACTCTTCTGGTAGCAACTTGACTGAGGTTGAGCATTTCTCCAAGTGGATTTTGAGTGTTGGGTACGGTACTCTTGGAGGTTGCACCGATGGCTTTCTGGAAATTGAGATTCCTGATGATATCCTAATTTCTAATGTGAGCGACCCAGTGCATTCGATGATTCAAAGTATTTATCCAAACATAGTTGAGAATCTACGCTGTATAAATATTTTGAAGAGATGACCATTCTTGAACCTACGCATCGCGATGTTGAAACGATAAATGAGGAGATTCTTTCGATGATTCCTGGCAATATAAGAGAGTACTTGAGCTCCGACAGTGTCTGTCAGTCGGATTTTAGGCATGGACGAAACGAAGAGATGGTATCTGTTGATTTTCTAAATTCTGTTAAGTGTTCGGGCATGCCAAATCATCGCCTAATTCTGAAGGAAGGTGTGCCGGAAGTTCTTTTGCGAAATATTGATCAGAAAGCCGGATTGTGCCAAGATTGGTAATCACAAGGCTTGGGAGTCATGTGCTCGAGGCTGAGATAATTTCAGGTAGAAATATTGGGAACAAGGTCTACATTCCGAGGATGAATTTGACTAATCCGGACCACACAATGTCTGTGAACTTTACAAGAAGACAGTTTCCAATTCTTCTCTGTTTTGCTATGACGATAAATAAGAGTCAGGGACAATCTTTGTCTACAGTTGGTCTCTATCTTTCCAAGCCGGTGTTCACACATGGACAGTTGTATGTTGCAATGTCTAGAGTTACGAGCAGGAGTAGTTTAAAAATCCTTTGTTTCGATCCATAAGGTAAACCTTCGAAAATCACTCCAAATGTGGTTTATAGAGAGATATTCCGGAATGTGTGAATTTTTTTCATTTGAATTGGATTATAAATCAGCAACGTTTCCAGTTATTTTGTTGTTTTGGTCCTTTCGGATAAGTTATATTGCAATTGAAAAAACGTGTGATGGATTTTTTATTATTAACATTTATAATTTTAGTGGGATGGTCGTTGGTTTTTTATTTTTTTACGAGTGTAATGATTTTTTAATATGTAACCAAAGGTAAAATTAACAAACCTTAACATTTGATAAGTTAATGTATTTCAAATATAAATTCGTGCTATACGCTCAAATGTTATACATTCAAACATAAAAATAAAAATAATTACAAGCCCGCGAAGCCGCGGGTATAACACTAGTTATACTATATATACTAACTCAAACTTAGAAATGATAAATTTAGATTCATTCAATAAGTAGATCATATTTAATTACATTAAGGTTTGGAAAAAAATATGATTTATAATAAATTCTAAAAATAACTAAATAAGAAAATGGAAAAAATATCTATTTGCATTAATTATACAGATATAAATTAATGGTTTAGATTTAATGATATAAAATGAAGGGTCGAGATTAAAAGTTTAACCAACTTTTAATGAGAGCAAAGTATTTCAAAATGGAGAGATTTGAGACATGCCACATCAGTCTAAGAATAAAGTGGTGTTGACACATCATCTTGGAGAGGTTTGAGAATATATTATTATAAGATTAGTAATGAGTTGTCGTCGATTATACTCAACTCTGAAGTTAATTATCATGAAAATGGCTGCTTGAATATAAATCCCCCGTTCAAACTATTTTTTTAAAATTTACCTCCAACTTTTATTCTAATCTTATACATACTATTTGATAATCGCCTCCACCTTCTGAAAAGTCTATATTTTGAAATACTTTGATTTTATGCATTCATACTATATATAGTATCATATTTATCTTAATTAATCTCAATCATTTATGTTATCTAATTTTAATCTATTTTTGAATCACCTCCTATTTTTTCTTGAGTTTCTATTAATTACAATTGAGTTTTTTTTTTATTACAAAATGACTTTTTTTTTTTTTTTTTAGTTTTTTTCTAATTACAATTGATTAATGAATTGTGTCTTAATTTAGATAAATTGCAACTGAATCATCTATTAAATAGCCTTGTTTCTATATCATGTAAGAAATGATCAAATTTTATCGTTCACTCTAAATATATATTCTATTTTTTTTTAAATTGTAATCACAAATTTAATTAAAACAATAATCAATTAAAGGTCACAAATTTAAATTATGATAATATGATCAATTAATTAAGAGGATTAGTATAATTCTAATTGAATAAAATTAATCAAATTAAACAATTATTTGAAACATTTAATTTAAAATAAATAAATAATATTTATAAACCCGTAGGATTCAAATTATATATCATCTCGTATTCAAGTTCAGCCATAATCAAATTCATTTTTGGTAATATTCAATATATTACGCCGACTAAATTAAAATCACAAAATACTTCGTGAGATTGTTTATGGATTTCTTTATTTGATTTTTTAATTAAGCATAGTGGCGAAATACTGATTTATATTTTCACTAAGTGAACAAATAATATATAGTAAAAAATTAAGATGATATATATTTGGTTCAACTTATAAATTTTTTAACACAAATTTTAACATGCACTAAAATATATAGCATGTATTTGGATTTTAAACTCAATAATTTTAACTTTAATTTAAAATTTTCAAAACACATACAAACACACAGTATATTTTTGTTTTTGTTATAAGAAAATGGGGTGTGTATTTCGTACACTGCAAGAAGAGAAGAAAAGAAACACGAAACAAATTCGTGAAATAAACCGAGTCTAGGAATAACCTATTCCCGCAAGACTGAATACGCCCGTATAGTGCTTACGGTGTAATGCGTACGAGTCTCCAAAGGTAAAACGGTATAAACAATTCACACCGGTAGCACCACCGTGTATGAATTTTCGGCGAACGGAATCAGAATTATGAGCTTAACGGGTATATGCAGCGAAAGGCTTTCGGAAATTTGGGTTCGTAAAAAGTGATCTGATAGTTCGGACGAAATGGGGTATATATAGGCGGAAATCCGACCCATCTGAAGGTTGCTGGAGTGGAGTACGTGGTGATCATGGGTCACCCACGTTCTGTAGTGGAGAGAAACGCAGTTTCTCATTCTTGGGAAGCAAGAACGGAATATTCCAGATTCTCTGGAGTGTATTAATCATATTCGTAGGTGTATTAAACATGTTCGTGGGCCGGCCCAATTCCAAACGGGCCACCCGAACCAATTGGATCCAAAAGTTATTGTGCCATTTTACATTTTTTGTACTGTAAAAATATAGGTAGTCCCCAAAGCCCAATTGCCAAGAACCAAGAACCAAGAACCAAGAACCCAGACCCGGACTCGGGCTCGGGCGGGGCGGGCGCGCTCGTATGTGGTCCATTGTTAGGGTCCCCATGTCCCAATTTAAAGAACATGAATACTTTCCTACTTATATACAAGAGAATCTTCTTGTAATTTTCCAATGTGGGATGAAACTTCATTTTCCATTTCCCATGGAATTATTCAATACAAATGATTAATACTATAATTTCCCAAATTAATTTCTCACTCACCGAAAATCGGTTTTGAGATATTAAATATACCACGCTCATCTACTCCGCGAGTAGAACAACATCGTTAATTTTATTTTCCCAAAAACTAACGTTTTTACTCCTTAAAAAATTAGTCAAAGTCAGGATATAAAACCTTCATTAAAACCAATTTCCAACAATCCCCCACATGAGTGAGAATTGCACCTATACAGAGTCAAGCTTCTTTGTTTGGCCCATTTGAGACCTCATTGCTTCCGGATAAGTAACCAATGGTTTTGAACTTTCCGTAGCCCGGCACCATCGGGTATACCGGAAGCTTAGTGGACACGATGTCTTGAACTAATCCCCCTTAGTGTATACCTTACAGACAGTGCAGACACAAGTCAGTCTCGATTCCGATTTGTTCTCATGTTTTTGTCCATTTTGGCCCTGGACGCCCTTTGTATTCATAAATGTTTGGTCGAAGCGGCCCTCACTTCTAATTTATATAGGTGGTCTCCTTTCGAGTATCCCGTCATACTCAGTCCCACATGGACTTATAGGAATCATTAAAAGTCAATGATTTATCCTTTACCACAACTCACGGGTTTATTAACACTTGACAAGTGCTGTCAGGAACGGTCATAATTTTCAAGTGTTGTACAACTAACATTCACAGCTTAGTTTTCCCTTTTGAACCAAGTTCTTGGGATCTCCAGTCATCATGGTTGGGTTACCACTGTTTCAGTTTTATTTGTGGATTTCAGACTCATTCCCTCTATCAGCTTATTCATTTGATCTCGGTTCAAGCTCTTCGTGAGCGGATCCGCTATGTTATCAATTGATCTTACATAATCAATTGTTATAATACCAGTTGAGATCTAATGTCTAACAGAATTATGTCGACGATGAATATGTCTCGACTTTCCGTTGTACATACTGCTCAAAGCTCTACCAATAGCAGCTTGACAGTCACAATGTACCATTACAAATGGTACCGGTTTGTTCCAACAAGGAATGTCTTCTAAGAAGTTATGAAGCCATTCAGCTTCTTCACCAGCTTGATCCAAAGCGATGAATTCAGATTCCATTGTGGAACGGGCAATACACGTCTGCTTTGTGGATTTCCACGATACTGCTGCTCCTCCAATAGTGAATACATATCCACTAGCTGAGAAAAAGTCTTTACTATCGAATATCCAATTAGCATCACTGTACCCTTCAAGTACAGCTGGATGTCGCGTGTAGTGCAGCCCAAAGTCAAGAGTATACTTCAAGTATCTCAAGACCCTTTTCAGAGCCTTCCAATGTTCGTGACCAGGATTGCTCGTGTACCTGCTTAGTTTGTTCACAGAACACGCAAGATCAGGACGTGTGCAATTTGTAATGTACATCACGCTTCCAATGATCCTTGCATATTCCAACTGATTCACAGGTTCACCTCTATTTTTCTTCAGATGAACATTCTGTTCTAGTGGAGTTTTAGCAGGTGGATCATCAAATGCATTAAATTTCTTCAAGACTTTCTCAACATAATGAGATTGTGTTAAAGAAATTCCATTTGAAGTTCTTTCAATTTTGATTCCTAGAATCGTGTCTGCTAACCCCATATCTTTCATGTTAAAATTTTTCTTTAACATATTTTTCGTATTAACGATCACATTTGAATTGTTACCTATGATTAGCATATCATCAACATATAAGCATACAATAACAAATCCATTTGGTGTATCTTTCACATACACACACTTGTCACATTCGTTAATTCGAAATTCATTTGACAACATAATATTGTCAAATTTTAAATGCCATTGTATAGGAGCGTGTTTAAGTCCATACAACGACCGAACGAGTTTACAAACTTTCTTCTCGTTCCCGGGTACAACATAACCCTCTGGTTGATCCATGTATATTTCAGCATCTATTTCTCCGTTAAGAAAAGCAGTCTTTATATCCATCTGGTGTATTTCGAGATTATGCAAAGCAGCAATCGCGATAAGTACACGAATGGATGTAATCCTTGTGATCGGAGAATAGGTGTCAAAGAAATCATACCCTTCTCTTTGTTTAAAACCCTTTGCAACCAAATGGGCTTTATACTTGTCAATTGATCCATCTGCTTTGTACTTTCTTTTAAGGATCCATTTGCATCCTAAGGTCTTACAAACCTTTAAGGAGGTCAACCAACTCCCATGTATGATTTTGCAGAATCGAATCATATTCACTATTTATTGCTTCTTTCCAGAGAGGTGCATCTGGTCTAGAAAGAGCTTCTTTGATAGTTCTGTGTTCTTCTTCTAACACATAGGTGATGAAGTCTGGACCATAGGTCTTATCAATTCTAGCTCGTTTACTGCGTCTGGGTGCTTCACTCTGCTGAGTGGAAGGACCTGCAGCTTCACTTGATTCCTCATGAGTTCGTTTATTTGAACTCACTTCTTCTTTGTCCCTACACGGGAACACATTTTCAAAGAAAACAACATTCCTTGATTCTATTATAGTACCTATTGTCATATCGGGTATCTCTGATTTGTGAATCAAGAACCGATAGGCACTACTATTGAAGGCATATCCTATAAAGATCCCATCGACCGTCTTAGGTCCGATTTTCACTTGTTTAGAAAGTGGCACTTCAACTTTAGCCAAACACCCCCACACTTTGAGGTATTTGTAGGATGGTTTGCGATTTTTCCACAACTCATAAGGTGTCTTATCTTGAGTCTTAAGTGGAATTTTGTTCAGAATGTGGTTAGCTGACAGAATAGCTTTCCCCCCACATGTTCTGAGGTAAACCCGAGATGATTAACATTGTGTTCATCATCTCTTTCAAAGTTCGGTTTTTCCTCTCCGCAATACCATTCGATTGAGGTGAGTAGGGAGCTGTTGTTTGATGTATGATGCCCGATTCGACACATAATTGTTCAAACGGAGCCACCTACTCTCCACCTCTATCACTACGAATTGCTTTAATTGTAGTGTTCATTTGATTCTCTACTTCACTTTTATAATTTTTAAAAGCTTCAATAGCTTCTCTTTACTTCGTAGTAAGTAAATGTAGCAGAATCTTGTGCAATCATCAATAAAAGTAATAAAATACCTTTTTCCATCTCTAGTTTGCACAAACTTTAAATCACATACATCAGTGTGAATTAATTCTAGAGGAGTAGTGTTCCTTTCAATTGGCTTAAATGGTAATTTAGCCATCGTTGCTTCTACACATATTTCACATCTTTTGGATGTATCAACATTTTCAATTTTAAGTAAATCTAAATTTACTAAACATTTTATAGATTTTAGATTAACATGTCCTAATCTAAAATACCATAAAGAGGAACACTCAACGATATAAGCAGAAGTAGAAGCATTCTCATTGATAATAGTGTTTTTGCCATCACGGCTTACAATCATGACAGACATCTTAAAAAGGCCCTTCTCGAGGTAACCTTTTCCTAGGAAGATGCCAAACTTGCTAAGTACAACGCCATTTGACTCAAACACTAGCTTAAACTGACTACTAACTAAAAGTGACCCCGAAATCTGATTCTTCCGGATGTTCGGGACATGCAGCACGTCCTTCAGTTTGAGCTCCTTTCCTGAAGTCAGTTTGATTACCACCATTCCTACACCAGCCACTTCAGACGAGGCTTGGTTCCCCATGTAGAGCTTTCTCTCCTCAGCAGGAGAATAAGTGAAGAAGGCAGACTTCTCCGAGCAAGCGTGGCAAGTGGCACCAGTGTCCACGAACCAACCTTTCTTGTTGTCCACCATGTTGACCTCGGTCACTACAGTGGACATATCCATCTCCGTAAGCTCACGTTCACCAACGTTCATGGAGTTCTTCTTCCCTTTGTCTTCTTTCTTGGGCTGACGACAATCAGCTGCCCGATGGTTGGGTTTGCCACAGTTGTAGCACTTCCCGCTGAACTTCTTCGGGGCAGGACAGCCTTGCCTTTTACTTTGTCGTCTTGACGCTTCCTCTTCTTTGATGGTTCACCTTTCTCCATCAGGTTAGCCTTGGCCTCGATGGAAGCAATCGAGCCCCTCTTTTCCCTTTTCTTGTTATCCTCCTCGATCTGGAGTCGGGTAACAAGGTCCTCCATCGTCACCTGCTTTCGCTTGTGCTTGAGGTAGGACTTGAACTCCTTCCAAGACGGAGGGAGTCTGTCAATCACAGTAGCTACCTGAAAAGCTTCAGGCAGCTCCATCCCTTGCACTGCAATATTGTGGAAGATCACTTGCAACTTTTGCACCTGCTCAACAACAGACTTGTTGTCCTCCATCTTGAGGTCGTACAAGGTGGAGACGACGAACTTGCTAGTTCTCGCATCTTCGGTCTTGTACTTCTTCTCCAAGGACTCCCACAGAGCTTTGGAAGTCGGGTACTCATCATACACATCACAGAGGGCATCAGATAGCCCATTCAGGATGTAATTCCTGCAGAGATAGTCATCGTGGATCCAAGTTTCATAAGCGATCCTGGTCTCCCGATCAACATCTTCAGCAGGAGCACTCGGACTATCTTCTTTGATGTATTTCACCAAGGAGATGGTGGTCAAATAGAAGTGCATCTTCTTTTGCCACCTCTTAAAGTCATTACCCAAAAACTTTTCGGGTTTCTCGCCTTTCACTACCACCGGCCTAACAGTCCCTTGCAGGGAGGCCTGGTTGGTTGCCAAAAGTGGATTGGCACCGGCATTTCCCACGAAAGAATTGCCGCCAACGTTTCTCACGAAGGGATTAGCACTTGAACTTCCCACAAAGGGATTAGTGCTAGAGTGTCCCACAAAGGGATTAGCATTTCTCACGAAGGGATTGCCATTAGCATTCAGCCATTCAGCAAGAATGTTGCAGAAATTTCCAAACTGGAAAGGAGGAATGGTAGTCGGATTACCTGAGGAGGTTCCCTTGGAAGGATCCGAATTACCATCCCTGGTTGGATTTGTACCCGTAGGTACTGGAGAAGAGTTATTGATATCATCCTTAGTCGGTGAAGAGATATCCATCTCGTTATCAGAGTTGTTTTTCGACATAGCAGTGTAGCGAAATAACAATCCCTATTCAGTCTTGCAATTGTTATAAGAAAATGGGGTGTGTATTTCGTACACTGCAAGAAGAGAAGAAAAGAAACACGAAACGAATTTGTGAAATAAACCGAGTCTAGGAATAACCTATTCCCACAAGACCGAATATTCCCGTATAGTGCTTACGGTGTAATGCGTACGAGTCTCCAAAGGTAAAACAATTTAAACAATTCACACCGGTAGCACCACCGTGTATGAATTTTTGGCGAACGAAATCGGAATTATGAGCTTAACGGGTATATGCAGCGAAAGACTTTCGGAAATTTAGGTTCGCAAAAAGTGATCTGATAGTTCGGACGAAATGGGGTATATATAGGCGGAAATCCGACCTATCTGAAGGTTGCTGGAGTGGAGTACGTGGTGATCATGGGTCACCCACGTTCTGTAGTGGAGAGAAACACAGTTTCTCATTTTTGGGAAGCAAGAACGGAATATTCCAGATTCTCTGGAGTGTATTGATCATATTCGTAGGTGTATTAAACATGTTCGTGGGCCGACCTAATTCCAAACGGGCCACCCGAACCAATTGGATCCAAAAGGTATTGAGCCATTTTACATTTTTGGTACTCTAAAATATAGGTAGGCCCCAAAGCCCACACAGGAACCAAGAACCAAGAACCCGGGCGAGGCAGGGTGCACGCGTGTGGTCCATGGTTAGAGTCCCCATGTCCCAATTTAAAGAACATGAATACTTTCCTACTTATATACAAGAGAATCTTCTTGTAATTTTCCAATGTGGGATGAAACTTCATTTTCCATTTCCCATGGAATTATTCAATACAAATGATTAATACTACAACTTCTCAAATTAATTTCTCACTCACCGAAAATCGATTTTGAGATATTAAATATACCACGCTCATCTACTTCGCGAGTAGAACAACATCGTTAATTTTATTTTCCCAAAAACTAATGTTTTTACTCCCTAAAAAATTAGTCAAAATCAGTGTATAAAACCTTCATTAAAACCAATTTCCAACAGTTTTAGTATAGCCATACTTTCAATTAACACTATAAAAACATCTCCGGTCCCATTTCTAGCAAGATTTATATACATGGACGTAAAAAAAAAAAAAAAAGCTCCATCTTTTTTGTTATGCTAAGATATCTGCTCCAAATAAGCATTAATAGTTTAATACACTTTTTCATTTTTCTCTTACTTTTTTTGCACGTTAGCATTACATGGTGAAATTCAACGTCCATGTAAGCAAGGTCTTGCCTGATAATGGGACAAATAAGTTTAAGTATTTTTTTTATTAAACAAGAAAGTACATGCAACAACTGATCAAATCAAAATTATGTGTTAAAGAATTAATTTTTTGGCCTTCTTTTAAACAACTTGTAAAATATTAAAAAAAACAAACAAAAGTATGATTTATAAAATCAGCCCAACTTGTGAAATCTTGCAAATAAGCTTTTACTCAAACAACCGCTTAATAATCTTGATATCTTCTTGTTGAGGAAATTTTTGCATGAGACTTGCACTTTATACATTAAATGTGATATTTTTGCAGGTGATTGTGATACTTTTAAAATTTAAATATCATAAAGTGGGCTAAAGTAACACGTTAAAAATTAAAATGCCTTCGTGATAGCGGTACAGTTGTCAGTTAGTGCTCTAAGCTCTTGAACTGGCCATGAACCGTCTTCGTGTACCTGAACCGGACCAAAATAAAAACTAACTTGTGAAGTTAGTTAAGAAAGAAGCATTCGACAGTCGAGTAAGGGAGTTATGATCGATTGATTTGTTTTTTTGAAGGAATTGAACAAAAATCAGGGCTTTGTTAACAATTAGATAATGATCGTTTTCACTGAGGGATATTAATTATTTTCACTGAAGAGTATTAATTGTTTTCATTGAAAAATATTAGTTATTTATTGAAAAAAATCTAGGATTCTTCATTGAAAACAACTAATACTCTACAATAAAAATAACTAATACTCTTTAGTAAAAATAACCAATACCCTTCAGTGGTTCATGTATGAACCAATTGTACTCTATACATACTCAGGGGGCGCTTGGTTAGCAATTCTCCAATGACAATGAGAATGAAAATTTATTTCCATCTATGCTCTCATAAAAAAATGACATGTTAGGGGAAGAAGTGTTCCAATGGTGACACCATTGCTAGTGTCATGCCTCAATTTTGGAATAGAAGTTGACAACAAATGGTTGTTGATGGAGGAATGAGGCAGTGATTGAGGAGGAGGATTGTAGGAAGAGAATAAGGTAATCAAAATGGAGTAGTGATTACCTTATTTAGGAGGAGAGGTAGTGATTTTGTTCTCATGAACCACGCTAATTACACTAATTTTCAATCTCATTCCCATTACCATTGAAGAGTTGTTAACCAAGCGCCCCCTCATTATTATTTTTATATTGAAGTTGGGTGGATGAGGGTGATAGTGTGGTCTATAGTTGGGTGGGAGTGAGTTTGATAATTAGTTTATATATATATATATATAGTAATGATATAGAATCCACCATCTGATTTTTTATGGAACCAGATTACACTACAAAAAAAAATACGATTTTGCGACCGCCAAAAAATTGATTTCAAAATTTTATATTAGCGACCGATGGAGACTGGTAGTCTCAAAGTAATAAAATTTGCGACCGCCACTAAAAATCAGTCTCTAATACAAAAAATTAAAGACCGACAAGGCGGTCGCTAAACCCAAAGGTCGTCAAATTCGCTATCAGCGATCGCCTAGTGGCGGTCGCAGATTGGTCAGTTTTGACCCGTCTTGGTAACAGTTGAGGGTCATTAATGCAGACAGTTTAGCGACCGCCCAAAAGCAGTCGCTAATCCTAAATTGGGCATATGGACCAATAGAATCGGTCAAGAAGACTGAAAAATCGGCCAATAGCGTCTGCCTTTGGCGGTTGCTAATTTTTTTTTAAAACCTCTATATACCGACTCCGTATGCCATTTGGTATATACACATAAATTTGTCTCCGCCGCCGCCGTCCCCACGTCCGTCGAGGATTTTGTCCCGATCAAAACTCTTGTTGCATTCCTGTTGATTAATTAGTATTATATTTACGTAAGTATGAATTAATTTAGTTGATTGGTATATATACGTAGGTATGAATTAATTTAGTTGATTGATATATAACATGATACGATATGTTGAATTTATAATTATTACAGATGAACCCAGCTCAAGGTAACCGTCTCAATGTTATCCCAGTCGACAACAAGTAAGTATTTTTTTAATGAATTATATATACTTTTAATTATATTAATATTAACTTGAATTTTTAATTTGTTGTCACGGGCTTACTCCAGCCCATGAGACTAGCGCTCACGTCTCAGAGATCATTAAGATGATCACGTTTGAATATGGTGCCTACGCGTGGAGGCTAGTGCCCGAGCAAAAGAGGATGAAGTACTTTAATGAGTTCAAGGTATAAAAAATTTATTTATTATGATTTTAATTTTAAATTTTTTAATTTATTTGTTAATATTCTATTTTTAATTTAATTGCAGAGGCGGTACGTTTTAAACTCTGCCCACGATAGTGTTATGTACGATTTGTTCTGCGCGAAAGCGGTACAAAAATATTATCTACGACTTGATGAAGCGGTGGGAGCGTGGGCAGCGGGTGGAGTTAGGCTGAGCGCCAAATGGGCGTTTGATCTGGGATGGTCTGGTGGATCACTGGAACAGTGATCCATTCACAGAGAGGGAGGGAGGGAGGGAGGGAGGGAGGGAGGGAGGGAGGGAGGGAGGGAGAGAGAGAGAGAGAGAGAGAGAGAGAGAGAGAGAGAGAGAGAGAGAGAGAGAGAGAGAGAGAGAGAGAGAGGGAGGAATTAAAAAAACAATTTATTTAATTTGTGTTTTTTTGTTACTTTTATTTAATTTATGTTTTTTAAACAATATTTCAGTGAATTTAGTTAATTTATGTTTTTATTATGCTTTAATAAATAATTTGTAAGAATCAAGATTTACATATAATGTATGAAAAAAAAAACGGGAGTCAGTTTGAAATGAATTAGAAACAAAAATTAATTAATTTGATGAATTTAAAAAAAAATGGGAGTCAATTTGAATTTATATACAATTAAATGCATGAAAACCAAAAAATTAATAATTTATATTAGTCCAAAATATTAAATTTACAAAATTAAAAAAAAAGTTAGTAAATATATGTTACACCCGATAATACTACCCAACCAGCGGGTAGGCGAGTTAACCCATTAAGAATGAGCAAGGAAAAAGAGACGTCGACGAGCCCACCTGGCCATCGGATAGAGAGCCAGAGCGGCTGCGACGGCGACCTCCTGGAGGGCAGCAGGAAGACCCCAAGCGGGACCGACGAAGGCCCATCGGCCATCGGGTAGGCTTCTGGCCATCCCGTCAGATCTTCTACCCGCTACCTGCATACATTCGCCCCTGAATGCCCGCTGAAGGATCACTACCCGCCTACCCGTCTGCAGGCGTCGCCAGCTACTTGGCTCGTCTAGTCCCATCGAACGTGCGGATGTGACAAGGTCAGAGTAGGGCCGTAGGAGGGGTCTCATCAATACATGTCAACAGTGCCATGTGGCACGCTCCCGTTGGTCCATAGAGGGGGCTGTAACCACTCATTACTATAAAACTAGGATTTAGTGGGGCCCGCGGGTAGATCTGATCAAGTGGGTGAACCCACCTTGTACACTATAAATAGGGCCTTAAATGCCCCATTGTAACTCATACCTCTTTTAATACAAGAACTCCCTTGAGAGCTCATTTACCTCAATATTTATTGCTTTCAGGTATTATAGTTTATAATTCCTACCCGCTAGAAACCAGACGACGAGTTCCTTACGAAATCGCTGTCAACAATTTGGCGCTAGAAGAAGGGTAGCTAATAGCGAAGTGCTCTCAAATTCGTTCATCTAGCTATCCTAATCGAACCATCCACTTACTCCCTAAAAAAACCCACACTGAAATGACCACCTCCAAAGCCACTCAAACCCAGCAGCAGATTGAAGACGTTGCCGAAGCCGCAACTCCGGCTCCGGCACGGAGGCAACACCCCATGGTCCTTTCGAGTTCATCTCCGCCATGTGGAGCCCGGAGGACTTGCAGGCGGCGAAGGCGCTAATCGAGAGCCGCCAGGCAGAAATCGATGTAGCTCCTATCCGCACCCATCGGGCAGGAAAGGAGCCGGCCCAAACTATGACCACCGCAACCTGCGACCGGAGCGGGAGTCGGCCAGGAGAGCTATGACCTACACCACTAGGCCACAAAACTTGAAGAGGCACCTCGACAAGGAGGCCGACTCGCAGCGTGCGTCCCGTCGACCTGTAGGCTCAGTTTTCTCTAGACTAGGATCCCAGGCTCGAGGGGCTGCCCGACCGTGTTAATCGAACGCCAGCTCTAAGCCAAGGGAGCAGGGCGGGGAATGATCTTCTAGACGTTGCAACGACGCGACCCCGAGGTCGTCGGTCCACGACTGTTTAGGGGACAACCCTCGTCCCCGATCTCCACCTGCTGTCAGCAACGCCATGACTGAAATCTTGAAAAAGGTATCGGCCTTGGAAGCGAAGCTCGAGAAACAGGACGGACAACATCACTTCGCCCACATGCCCAACTCCCCTTTAGCGGATATCCTGGTGCGAGCTCCCGCCCAGTCGAAAATCAACGTAGCCACCGTGGGGCAGTACGATGGGGAGACGAACCCCGTCACCCACCTGAGCAAGTACACGATATACATGATATCGATGGGGGCCACAGACGCCACCCAGTGTCGGATATTTCCATTAACTCTCGGTGATAGAGCTCACCGTTGGTACTCCTCACTTCCTGCGGGGAAGGTGGTCTCGTTCCACCAATTGGGGGAGTTGTTCCTGGAGCACTTCTCCTCGATGGCGCCGCGTCTGGCCGATGCCAACCGCATGGCCAACCTGGCCCAAGGAAAAGACGAGTAGGACCGGGCATACATTGACCGGGTCGACCGTATTATCATGGAGGGCGAGCTCATCGGAGACGAGGTCAAGCTCGTCAGAATCATAGGCGGCCTCCTTCTAAAAACAAAGTTGTGGAAGTCCATGAACAAGGACTATCCCAAGTCATACGCAGAATTCCGGCAGCGAGCCGAAAAGATCATTTACAACGCCGACATTCTGGCTCAGCGACTGGGAGAAAGCTCCCAGGCCGAGAAGGAGAAGCCCCGCGCACAGTCGGGCAGCGCGCCAAGCCAAAGGAACTTTTCCTATCGGGCACCCCAACCGTTCAAACCCTTCGACTCAATCGAGGTAAAGCCGGCCGAGAAACTCTCCGCCACCCCGGAGTACGTGTATGTCTAGAACCGGGATAAAAACATGGTCCCCAAGGCCCATCCATGGATCCACATGCCCGGGGTGCAGCTCAACCTCAACAAATACTGCCACTACCACCAACCGTCGGGCATAACACTAGCGAATGTCGCGACTTACTGAAACAGCTGTGGCGGCTGTTCGAGGAGGGGAAGTTTGAGGAGTTTGTCAAGAAACCGACGGCCAACCCATAACCCACCCACCCCATCGAGAGAAATCAGGAGGCAGCCCTCATCTACCCACCGATACCGGAGAATCCTGCCCACCGCACCGTCAACATGCTCTTCCCGGTGGGGGGATTCGCCCCATCCACAACATTCTCCAACCACCGGCAGAAGAGTGAGCTGCGGGCTATGGATAATGTCCACCAGATAACCATACCGATCAATATGACGGCCAAGGAATCAGATCTCCTCGCTTTCAAGGAGGAAGACCGCACGGGGGTCATCTACCCCAACCACGATGCCCTGGTCGTGTCGGTCAACATCATGGGCGTCACTGTCCACCGCATGCTCGTCGACAACGGGGCATACTGCAACATAATTTTCAAAGCCGCCTTCGACCAACTGGACAGCTCCTTCGAGAAGTAGGTGAAGCCGTGCGACCAGATCATCAAAGGCTTCGGGGACGCCGCCGTGAAGCCATATGGAATAGTTAGACTAGCTGTAGAGTTAGTTTCTAGCATAGATGCTGCGGTTAAGGCTTCGAAATAGCTCAATTTCGATAATAATCGACCAGCCGTCAACCTATAACGGTTTTCTCGGCAGGCTATTCGAGCACGAGTTCGAAGCCGCCGCCTCAGCATATTACTATTGTACCAAGTTCCCAACCCCCTCTAGGAAGGTGGGAACTCTTAAGGGTAATCAAAAAATGGCACGCAGATGTTTGATGTATATCGATCTTACTTTAAATTCTGCAAAAATAGATATTTGTACAGTCGGGGAGGGAGATATGAAGATAGACGAAGAAAACCCACCCGATGCCCTCCCTATGGAAGAAGATACTCCAACTTTCAAAGACACTTAAGTTGAGCTCGAACCCATAATCGGTTTTGAACCAATGGAGATCGACACCAGTCTGGCAGGAGAGATCGACGACCCTTGCTTCGGGGAGATAGAAAAACTTATATCCGTGACAATGAAGAATCGGCCAGAGGTGTGCGTCCAACTCGGCTCCAAGATGTCCGACGAAATAAGAGCTGCGATGACAACATTCCTAGAGGAGAACTTAGACGTATTTGCTTGGTCGCACGAAGACATGGTCGGGATCGATCCAGCGATATGTTCCCACCAGCTACACATCGACCCTGCCCGCAAATCGGTATCATAGAAAAGGAGGAAGTTCGGACCAGATAAATATGCAGTCATAGCAACTAAAGTCAAGAAGCTGCTCGATAACAAACTGATCGGGATGGTTGACCCTGACGACAAACCTCAGTGGGTATCTAATGCAGTCCTCGTCAAGAAAAACAACAATACATGGTGGCTATGCATCGATTTCACAGACTTAAACAAAGCATGCCCCAAAGACCACTTCCCCATGCCACATATCGACCATCTGGTGGACAGCACTGACGGGCATGAAATGCTTACGTTCGAGATTCTAAGAAAGTTCCGGATGAGGCCCAACCCAAAAAGTGCAGTTTTGGTGTCGAGTCAGACAAATTCTTGTGATACATGGTCAGCCAGCGAGGCATCGAGGCTAATCCAACGAAGGTTCAAGCAATCCTAGACATGAGCTCTTCCCGCACGGTGAAGGAAGTACAACGAGTTACGGGAAGCTTGGCGCTCTCAGTTATTTCATCTCCCGCATGGGGGACCGGTGCAAACCTTTGTTCGATAGCATGCAGAAGGGGAAACTAAATTGAACGCCACAAAGCCAACTCGCAATCGACAACCTAATATCGTACCTCTCAAATGCCCAGATACTAGCCAAGCCTGTCCCCCGCGAGAAGCTTTACTTGTATTTGGCGGCCTCAGAATCAGCTCTCAGCGCCGTGTTAGTGCGGGCTGAGGGGCAGACACATTTGCTAATCTACTACGTCAGTCAGACACTCCACGCCGCTGAACTACGATACCCGCCATTGAAAAAGCTGACCTACGCATTATTGATGAGCGTGCGAAAGTTACATCCATACTTCTTCGACCACCAAGTCGAGGTATTGACAACCATGCCCCTGTGACAGGTACTGCATCGGGCAGACACGCAGGGCAGGTGCCTCAAATGGGTGGTAGAAATCGGGCAGTTTGGAGTCACATATGCTCCCCGAACAACCATCAAGGGCCATGCAATGACCGATTTTATAGTCGAGCTCACCTACCCGGAGGCAATGTCCAAGGTCGAGCAGCCACCATGGAAGATGTACATCGACGGATCGTCCACGACCACACGGGCTAGGGCAGGAATCGTCTTGCTCAGTCCGTCTGGCCAATCTTTCACCACGACCATCTGATTTGGGTTCCACGCGACGAACAACGAGACCGATTATGAAGCTTTGATCAACGGTCTAGAAATGACAATGGTCATGGGGGTGAAGCGGCTACAGGTCTACAATGACTCACAGCTGGTGACATGCCAGATTTCAGGGAAGTATGAGGTGCGCAGCGACATGATGATGGCCTACCAAGGATTGGCCAAGAATCTACTTGAAAAATTCGATCAGGTGCACATAGAAGTAGTTCCCCAACTCGCCAATACTCAGGCAGACGCACTTGCCCGCCTCGCGACGTCCGAAGGGGCGGCCGACATGTCACAAATTGCGGTCACATACATGCCCATCCCTTCAACCTCAAATCAGCGGGTCGCCAGCCTCAAGCAAGATGGAGACAATTGGATGACCCCCATTCTCAATTACCTTCGCTACGGGCAGCTTCCAGATGAGGCAGTTGCAGCTTCGGGCAGCCAGATATACAATGGTGGGAGGTCACTTGTACAAGCGTGGTTTTGCTCTACCTCTCTTAAGATGCATAACCCCAGAGCAAGGAAGGAAGAACATGGAGGAGATTCACGAGGGGCACTGGGGGAACCACTCCGGGGGCCAGGTGCTTGCCCAGAAAATTATCTGCCAAGGCTATTTCTGGCTCACCTTGAAGAAAGACGCGATCAGTTACGCAAGGGCATGCCACAAATGCCAAGTATACTCGCCAGCGATCCACCAAGCACCGAACGAGTTCACCTCTATTTTCAGCCCATGGTCATTTGCAAAGTGGGGGATCGATCTCATTGGTCCTTTGTCCACAGCCCCAGGCAGCGTCATATACGCGATCGTGGCCGTCCACTACTTCACCAAGTGGGCGGAAGCAGAATCGTTGAAGACAATCGACCAAGAGCACGTCATCAAGTTCATATGGCGTAACATTATTTGCTGTTACGGTCTCCCTAAAATCATCATTTTCGACAACAGGAAGCAATTCGATGGATCGGAGATGGAAAAATTCTGCCGGAAGCACAAGATCAAGAGGCTGTTCTCGACCCCCTACCACCCCTAATCAAATGGGCAGGTCGAGGCAGTCAACAAAATAATCAAACACACCCTGAAGGCAAGATTAGAGAAGAACAAAGGAATCTGGGCAAGCAAGCTACCCGAAGTATTATGGTCGTACCAGACCACTTGCCGCACGGCCACCGAAGAGACCCCTTTCTCTCTGGCCTTCGAAACGGAAGCGGTCATCCCGGCTGAGGTCGCCATCCCGAGCCACCGCACCTCACAGCTCGTGGGGGCCAACAACGACGAAGCCATGTTGCACGAGCTGTAGTTCCTGGAAGAAAAAAGACTGCCCGTAGAGCAAAAAAACATGGTTTACAAGCAGCGGGCAGAAAAGTATTTTAACTCGAAGATCAGAATCCGAGAGTTCAAGGCTGGGGACCTCGTCCTACGACGGACGGTCGGGCAGCCCAAGGGTGCATTTGGCCCGAATTGGGAGGGGCCCTTAAGAGTCTCCAGGCGCCTGGCCAACGGGGCTTACGAGCTCGAAAGCCTCGAGAGCAATCCGGCCCAATACCCTTGGAACGCCACCATTCTCAAGAAATATTACCAATAACAGTATACCCGATCGAGCAGATCATCAAATTGTAACGGGCATTACCCACACCACATTTTGCCCGCTGGGGGCCACACTGTAATCGCGTCTTGAACGCATTGTACAACCAATGAAATTGATTGTTAATTCAATCTTGTGTTCGTGAAGTCGCTACCCGTCAATCGGCTAAAGCACTTCACTCATTAATCATTTGATTATTATTTTAATCGATTGTTAATTCAATCTTGTGTTCGTGTAGTCGCTGTCTGTCAATCGACTAAAGCACTTCACTCATTAATTATTTGATTATTATTTTAATGGATTGTTAATTCAATCTTGTGTTCATGAAGTCGCTGCCTGTCAATCTTGTGTTCATGAAGTCGCTGCCCGTCAATCTTATTTTAATTGATTGTTATTAATTCGACCTCACATGAAATGAGACGAAAGCGAGAACAAAACTTGAGAAATAAGGAAAATTCATTAACAACAGAAATTCGGGTACAGAGGGCTCGAAGGCCAAGAGAAAAGAAAAAAAAAGAAAATCTAAAATCTAAACTGTGGGAAGCCCGGCACCCCCAACATCCACCACTTTCGCCCCGTCGCCTGCCACAGCTCCCTCTTCGGCGACCTCATCTTCGGCTGGAGGATGGATGAAGGCCTCCACATCAGGAAAGAAGGACAGGTCCACACCATGATCGGTCAGGTCCTTCAACATCAGTTCATACTCACCCGGAGGTGGGTTGGCCGTCACATAATCCTTTAAATCCTCGAGGGGCCCAGAGAGATCGGCCTCGGTGTTCTTCCAGAGGAGGAAACAGATCGAGTCAGCGTACACATTGATGTAGATCATATTCCCAGCCGGCTCCTGATCCTTCTCCAGCCGGGCCCGCTCAGCAACTACACGTTGCTCGACTTCTTGGGCGAAGGCTTGTCTAGCCTTTTCGGCCTCGTCCTTCGAGGCGGCGACCTAGGCCTCAACATCGGCCCGAGCCTTCTTCTCGACCTCCAGCAGGCTATCTGTCTCAGAGCAGCGAGCACGAAGAGCCGCGAGCTCATCATTCTTCTCCTTCTTCGCCTCCGCCAAGCGGGCTGCTTCGTCCCATTTGGCCTGATAGGTGGCCTTGTAGGCGGCGAGGGTCTTCATCTTGTTCTCATAGTCGAGGAGCATGCTCTCCATCGAGATGGCATCTCGGGCGGATCGGATGGCGGTCGACCTCATCTTGTCGGCTAGGGCGATGGAGTCCAGAGTCTTCTGGTAGTTAAGGGTCCAGGATCGGGGTAGGTTCACCACTGCCTGACGGACGCTCTCCTGCCACTCCTCAGGGACGGCCTCGGCGTAGGGCGGATCCCGCAATTGGATGAACTGGAGGACCTCGGTCGGGGGCAAAGGGTCCGGCCTGCGAGTAAGCAAGATAGTGAGAAAATGTATAAAATCGATGGGTACAGATGTTAAGACAAGAGAGATTGATGCTTACGTGAGGTGGTTCCCCTAACCCAGGAATGAGAAATCACTCTTGTCACGGGAGGAAGAAGTCGGGCTCCCAACTACGGCCTCAGCAGGTAGGCCCACCAAACCTCCTGTAGTCGGGTTCACGGAGACGACGACCATGGCCAACTCGACGGGCGCAGGCTCGCTGATGCGAGCTTTCTTCACTTGGGGCTGATTGCCAGTCACAGTCGTTTTAGTCGCAGGAGTCGGTGCCGATGGGTTAGCACGGGTAGCATGGCCGCTCGACCCCTTGACAACCCCTTTCTTCGTCAGGGCGGCTACGACAGTTTCCTTGGAAGAGTCACAGAGAACCACCAGGATCTGGCCGATGTCGGGCTGAGGCTGGGCATTGGTGATGGGTGAATTATGAGCAGGTGAGTCGAAGAGGTCGAGGTCGCTATCGGTCGGGAAGCATTGTTCTGGGGTTAGCAAAAAGAATAAGTACAAGTTAGATGACGGACAAAGCAAATCGAGAGGAGGATTAGACAGCTTCGGGCAGGAGAATTCTTACCACCAAAGTTGAGATGGCAGGAAAAAGTTTGGAGGCCGGAGAGGTATCTTTGCTCATTGTCATTCAGCAAATTGATGGACTGATCGACGTCAAGCATTTTCTTCATGCGGACAAGGGCATAGGAGAAGTCGTCGGTGAGATTGCTAGGGTTTGGTGCCGAGTTGCCTGTACGATAAAAAAGAAATTAGATCAATACATAAGAAAAAGAAGGAAAATGAGATTATACCTCTCCGGTTTCAGCGATAATATTCTTGGGGAACCTCGATGACCGCCCCGCCACCCGGCTCAACACTCTCCCAGGCGCCGCCGACCCCCTACCATTTCTGGTGCCAGCCGATCACCTTTGACGAGATGCCAAAAACAATGGCGTCCCCGCCCCGAGGCTTCACGGAGTAGTAACCCGCGTTCATGACGCTAGTGGAGGCCACCGTGTAGTATAGGTGGTTCATTTCATCGGGGAAGGGCATCCGATGGAGTCCCCGACGCCCGAGCACAATCATGGCACCCAACAGGTAGCTCCACCCATTGGGAGTGATCTGGGTGATCGATAGATTCCAAGCGGCGAGGAGCCTGAAAATCACCGGGTGGAGCGGGAAGCGAAGGCCCGCATGCAGAGTGTCGGCGTTGATGGCGATCAACCCCTCGGGTGGCTGATCGGCAAACTTATTGGCCAACGGGATGTAGAAGTGGACGTCGACGGGGACCTTAAACTCCCAGTACAGGCTTGAGAGATCCGCATTTGTGGGCAGGCAGCTTGGACGGTGGAAAACACCGAATTCACTCTCAACCGCTTCCCGATAAGAATGGGCAGGGCGCTCACGTCTTTGCCCATGTATGTATTTGGCATAATCGATCTGCATTAACCGGTTGTTCGAATAATTGATGTGTTCGGGGACCTCTTCTTGGTCGTTGCCGATGCTGGTCTCGGCCGGCGGTGGGTAGACGGCGATGAGAGTCGCGCTAAGAACTGGGGCATCCCGGACGGGACTCATCCGATCGAGGGCGTCGGCGAAGGCATCAACATCCATTGAGGTACCTTCGCCTTCCCGGGTGGTGGCAGCCTTGGAGGTCCCTTCTCCGACGTGGCGGAGTGGCCTCTCGGCGGTGGCGGAACTGGTAGACGTCGTCAGCATCCACACTCTCCACGGAGTCACTCATATTTAAAAAAGATAGAGGGAAAGGAAAGCAACGACGGAGAATTACCTGAAAATATGGAAAGTCGCTGGAATCTGGGAAGAGATGGAAGAACGATCGCCAAAAAATTCAAATCTGCTAATAGGCGCGGAAAGTGAAAATGATGGAAAATGAAAATGAGGGCTGAAGTCCTCTATTTATAGAGAAATAGAGGAGGGACCAAAGTGCAAGAAAACGGGGTCAAAATTTGAATTAACCCAAAGTATCGGGGCGCGTCCCCAGCACACGCCTGTCAATTGGGCGACAAGATCGGTAGACGTGACGCATGGGATCCTGCGTATCAAGCACGCTAGTCGATGACGTTAGCAGGAGCAGAATACGAGGCGACGCCTTGGGAGACGAAACGATGCTATGATTACTAAGTCACGGGAATAACCAGCCCGCAACCAGACAGCATCGCCTTCCCAATGGTGGGCTGGTGGGGCAAATGTTACACCCAATAATACTACCCGACCAGCGGGTAGGCGAGTTAACCCATTAAGACAGAGCAAGGAAAGAAAGACGTCGACGAGCCCACCTGGCCGTCGGGTAGAGAGCCAGAGTGGTAGCGACGGCGACCTCCTGGAGGGCAGCGGGAAGACCCCTGGCGGGACCGGCGAAGGCCCATCGGCCAGCGGGTAGGCTTTTGGCCATCCCGCCAGATCTTCTGCCCGCTACCCCCAGACATTCGCCCCTGAATGCCCGCTGAAGAATCACTACCCGCCTACCCGTCTACTCGGTTACCCAGTTACCCGTCTGCAGGCGTCGCCAGCTACTTGGCTCGTCCAGTCCCATCAGACGTGCGGATGTGATAAGGCCAGAGTAGGGCCAGTAGGAGGGGTCTCATCAACACAGGTCAACAGTGCCATGTGGCACGCTCCCGTTGGTCCATAGAGGGGGTTGTAGCCACTCATGACTATACAACTAGGATTTAGTGGGGCCCGTGGGCATATCTAATCAAGTGGGTGAACCCACCTTGTACACTATAAATAGGGCCTTAAATGCCCTATTGTAACACACACTTAATCTAATACAAGAACTCCCTTGAGAGATCATTTACTACAACATTTATTGCTTTCAGTTATTATAGTTTATAATTCCTACCCGCTAGAAACCAGACAGCAAGTTCCTCACGAAATCACTATCAACAATATATATAAACGAATTAGAAATAAAAAAGAATTAATTTTTTTGAATTTAAAAAAAAACGGAATTCAATTTGAGGTTATATACAATTAAATGCAAATAAACAAACAATAATAGCAAGTGTCCTAGTGGTTCACGCCTCCTCCCGGTTACCCGTAGGTCATGGGTTCGATTCCCCTTGGGTGCATATTTGTCCATTTATTTATTTCTACAAGCCTCATAAGGGCTTATATACTATATGACTTGCCTAATATAAGCTAGAGGGTCAGTGACTTAGTGGTTTGCGCCCCGCTCGAACCCCAATGGGTGCGGGTTCAAACCCATTGAGCCATTTTTTTTCGCAGGTTCGCAGATTAGCGACCGACATAAATTAGCGACCGCCTTGGACACGGTCGCTAAATCCTTACCGACCGGGTCAGACCCAATCAGTTCAGCGACTGCCAAGTGGCGGTCTCAAATTAGCGACCGATTTCAAAAGGTGATCGCTAATATTAACTACCCGCGTTTTAATGACCGATATTTATTGATCAGAATTCGATGGCTAATCACGTTTTGCGTCCAAAAGTCGATCGCTAATCCGCATTTTTTTTAGTGTTAATGAGTTGGTATGCCAACTAATATTCCACATAATATATACAACTCAAATAAATAATAAAATCTAATTTTAATATATATTTAAAATCTTCCAAATCTTCTCCACGTAGAAATAAAATTTTCCAAAAATATAAATACATATCTTCCACTAATCCATACAGAATTTCCCGTAAAGTAAATTAAATAATTAATTTTATGTGAAAATATTAATAATATATTTCAAAATTTACTCTAACTGAACCAATATGTATATCCACATATTCAAAATTCTTGAAAATTCTTATAATTAACTCTACGTAAATGAATAATAAATATTTTTATTATTTGTTTGAAATTTTAAAATTTTCTCCACATACAATAAAAAATTTCGAGACTGCACCATTGTTGTATATCAAAGATCTTTTACGCAACAAATAGATTTTTTTCGGGAAAATCGTAGTTGTTCATTGAAGGTGCCTCATCCAAACCTCAAACTCCCTGAAATACTAATCATAGTTGGGAAATCTTCCGTAAAATGCAGTTAAATACTTCCCCTGTCCTAGAGAATCCTACACATTCTCCTTTTTCGTCTGTCTCACAACATCTTTCACACCCTTAAATAAAAATAATTTTCATTTACAAAAGTCAATAAAATATTAAAATATTATTATTTTATTCAGGGAGTAATAGTGTGCTTGTTGTCGTATTTTTCTCGGTGGAAGTCAGTATTAATTATTCCTTGTTGTCTCTTTCTTAAATTTTTTGACAATTTTAAAATTTAAAATAAATAATAAATATATTTATTATTCATTTATGTAGAATTAATTATAAGGATTTTAAAAAATTTCACATGGATATATATATTGTTTCATTTAGACTAAATTTTGAAATTGTTGGCAGCGATTTCGTGTGGAACTCGCCGTCGGATTCCTAACGGGTAGGACTTATATGAGATTATAACTAAAAGCAATAAATGAAGTAATAAATGAGCTCTCAAGAGGAGTCTTTGCAATAAATAAATTGTGTGTTACAATCTATGTTTTAAAAAGTCGGTCCGACCGCTACTCGGCAAGCCTAGCGAACGGCTCGATCATGTTGGGCCGGCCTCCTCCCGAAGCGGAGCGAACCAGCCAAAAGTGGCAAAACCGGGTTGAACCGGTCACCGATCGGACCGGTCAACCTGGTGGTCCGTTAGGTTTTGGAAAAAAAATTAAGGGTCTTTTTTACAATTTTTTTTCATTGAAGCCCTGATTGAATTATTGGCATCTCTCCTCATATTTCTAGCTGTTTTTTGCTTCTCCTTCGGCGGTTCGGTTCATCCATCTTCCACTAGTAAGTGTGCGCGACTTGTTCCCTCCAGCGACTATCTTCCTTCCAGCGACGGCGCGGCTGGTTCTCTAATCAGGGAGAGGCGCGCGACTGCATCTCTCTTCGGCGAGGCGTTATGCGAATGCGAGGGCACGAACCAACAGTAAGTTTTTTTTTTCTGAAATTCTTGCTGAAGCCTGCTTGAGTAATGGCAGTAGGCTTAATTAATGATTGATGTTGCTCCTTAATTAATGTACATAAAAGTATTAGATAAAATTGAGTAGGCTTAATTTAAGTTGTAATGAAGATACTAGATTTTTGGGTTAATTATGCTCTTTGGACTTTGAGATATTAGTATTTCATTTAAGGGTCTTTTATTCAATAATTGTATATAAATTATGCTTCTCCTCATATCATCTGTTCGGTTCATCCATCTTCCAGTAGGCTTATTATTGATTATTGTAATAAAGGAATGTTTGATTAGTAATGTTTATTTGATTTTCGTCATAATTTGTACATATGATTTATTATTACAAGAGAAAAATATTTATATATTTACAAATTATATATTTAATTATATATTATATAATTATGACGTCATAACGGTTCAACCGCTTTACTAACGGTCAGACCCCGATCCGACAAAAAGCGCTGAGGCTGTCCGGTTCAACTTTCGCTTCCGCTTTTAAAATATAGGATACAATGGGCATTTAAAGCCCCTATTTATAGTGTTCAAGGAGGGGTCACCCACTTGAGCTGATCTGCTCGTGGGCCCCTCTGAGTCCTAACTGTACAGTCATGATTGACTATGGCCCCCCTATCGACCAATGGGGGCACGCCACGTGGCTCTGTTGACCTCTATTGACGAGACCTCTCCTTCTTGCCCTACTCTGACCCTATCACATCTGCACGTCCGATGGGACATGACGGGCCTAGGAGTTGACATCGTCCGTAGGGGCCCTCCAGTGGGTATCTTCTGGCGGCCGTCTGTGGACAACGAGTAAAAAGTAACTCGAGGCCGTCAGAAACCTACTCGCTACCCGACAGGTATCTTAGCAGCCCCAACTAGGATCTTACTCGCTGCTCGCCAGGAGCGGGCTCGCCGCCGCTCTAGCTTTGTGCCCGACGTTCTGGCTGTGCTCGCCGATACTTTTCCTTCCTCGCCTCGTCCTTAGCGGTCAACTCGCATGGCCGCTGGTCGAGTAATATTATCGGGTGTAACAATTGCCCCACCAGCCCGTCATCAGGGAGGTGATGTCATCTGGTGGTGGGCTGGTTTATCTTCATGTCCCGCAATAATGGCATCGTTCCGATTCCCGAGGTATCGCCTTGTATTCTGCACCTACAGATGTCATCAGCTGGCGTGCGTGATACACCGAATCTCCAAACGTCACGTCCGCCGATTTGATGGCTCAATCGATGGGCGCGTGCCATACATGCACCCCCCATATTTTGGGTTAATTACAAAATTGACCCCTTTTTTGCTATTTGGTCCCTCCCTCATTCCTTTATAAATAGGGGCTCTCCTTATCATTTACACTTTTCACTCTCCACACTTTCGCGCCCACTCCAAAAATTCGAATTTTCCGGCGACCTTCTCCTTCATTATCTTCCCAACTTCCGACGGTTTCCACCCTGTTTTCGGCGATCTTCCTCTCTTTTAGGTAAATAACTTCTCCCTTCCCTCTTTTTCTTTGTCTCCATACCATGAGCGACTCTGGGGACTCTGTCGAGGCCATCCACGCGTATCAGTTCCACCGCTGTGCCGCCGCCGCTGAGAGACAACTTCACCGTGACGGGGAAGACACTTCCAGGGCTGCTCCGCGAGAGGGCGAAGGCACCTCGACTGACGTCGATGCTTTCGTCGATGCCTTGGACCACATGAGCCTTCTCCACGATGCTCCCATCCTCAGCGCGACCCCTATCGGAGTCCACCCGCCGGAGGTCAACCCCGTTGTCAGCGACGAATAGGGTGAAGGTTCCAGACCCGTGGTATATTCGAACAGTCGGCTGATGCTTCTCGATTACGCCAAGTATATTCACGGGCAGACTCGGTGCTGTCCTACTCGCGCTTATCGAGAAGGCGTGGTCACCGAGTTTGGTGCTTCCTATCACGCCAGTTGCTTGCCGCCGGATGCAGATCTCACAAATCTGTACTGGGCTTTCGGGGTCCCCACCGATGTCCATTTCTATACCCTAGCGGCCAATGAACGTGTCGACCAGCCGCCTGATGGTCTCATCACCGTCAATGCGGACACAATGTACGCGGGCCTCTGCTTTCCACTTCACCCAGCGATCTCAAGACTCCTCGCCGCGTGGAATTTATCGATCACGCAGATCACGCCCAATGGCTGGAGCTACTTGTTGGGCTCCATGATCGCGCTCGGGCGGCGGGGACGTCATCGAATGCCATTTCCCGAGGAGGTAAACCACCTGTACTACATGGTGGCCTCTGCTGGCGAGATGAACGCGGGTTGCTCTAGGTGAATCCTCGGGGCGGGGACACCATCGTGTTCGGCATCCGACAAAGGTGATCGGCTGGCACCAGAAGTGGTGGTGGGTCGGTGGAGCTTGGGAGAGTGTGGAGCCCGACGGCGGGGCGATCATTAAGGTTTCTCGAGAATACCGCCACTGAAATCAGAGAGGTATATCCCATTTTTCCTTCTTCTTCGACTGTACTGATCTAATTTCTTTCGTACTATACAGGTAACTCAGCTCCAAATCCCAGCGACCTCACCAAAGACTTTGCTCTCTCCCTTGCCCTCGTGAAAATAGAGCTCGACGTTGACCACTCTGTCGACTTGCTGAACGACAATGAGCAGAGACGTCTCTCTGGTCTGCAAATGTTTCCCCGACACCTCAACTTTGGCGGTAAGGGTCCTTCTTCTTCTTCTTCTTCTTCTATTTCCTACCCAACGTTATCTATTTGGTTGCTCGCATCATTTTAATTGTTGTTATTTTTCAAAGCAACACTTCCCGACTGAAAGCGGGTCCAGCCTCCCCGCCACGAGCAGCCACCGTTCACCCCACAAAAATAGACAACCTCCTCCCGCTGCCGGCGAAATCCCCATAGTTCTTTGCGATTCTTCCGAAGAGGCGGTAGATATGGCCCTAAAGAAGACCGCTGTGGCCGTCTTGACCAAGAAAGGTGCCATCAAAGCCTCGGGTGGCCAGGGTGCTCGTGCCAACCCCTCGGCGCCACCCCCATCAGCCAATCCAACGACAGCCACTAATATGCCTCCTGCCAAGAAGGCCCGCATCGATGGGCCACCGCCCGTTGAGCCGGCCATGGTGGCCGTATCACTAAACCCGACCATCGGGGGTCTGGTGGCGGGCACCTCTAAGCCCGTGATCGGGAGCCCAAGCTCCTCTGCCCGTGACAAGAGCGATTTTTTATTCCTGGGCTGGGGGAACCATCTTACAGAAGTGTCGTTTTTCTCATCATAGCATTCTTTCATTTCAATTTCCTACCACATCTCATAATCTCGCTTCTCACAGACCCGATCCTCTGCCCCCGACCGAGGTTCTTCAATTTATCCGGTCGTAGGACCCGCCCTACACGGATGCCGTCCCCCAGACATGGCCAAAGGAACTTCACCGGGCTGTGGTGAACATGCCCGATCTTGGACGTGCAACTGCCAGAAGACCCTGCAGGTTGCTTCCCTCACCGACAAGATGAGGTCGTCGGCCATCCGCTCTGCATGGGATGCCATCGCCATGGAGAGCATGCAGCTCGATTACGAGCGCGAGGCAAGGACCTTTGCCGCCTACAATGCCAACTTCCAGACCAAGCGGGATGAGGCTGCCCGCCTGGAAGAAAAGGTGAAAAAGTTGGAGGAAGAGCTGGCCACCTCCCGCTCCCGCTGCTAGGAAGTTGAAGATCTGCTGAAGAAAGCACAGGTGGACGTCAAGGCCCAGGCCGCCGCGGCGAAAGATGAGGTGGAGAAGGCACGACAGGCCTTTTCCCAGGAGGTCGAGGCGAGGGTGACCACCGAGCGGGCACGCCTGCTGGGGGAGTAGGAGTCGGCCGGGACCATGATTTACATTAACGCATACGCCGACTCTATCCGCTCCCTCCTCAATAAGAATCCCCAGGCTGGCCTCTCCGGCCCCTTCGAGGATTTGAAGAACTACGTCACCTCCAACCCACCACCGGCCGAGTACGAGTTAACGCTGAAGGACTTGACCGACCCCGGAGTTGATTTGTCCTTCTTTCCCGACGTGGAAACCTTCATTCTACCTCCTGCTGATGAGGAGGCCGTCGAGGGACAGACTGCAACGGGCGACGACTCGGAAGTGATGGGTGACGGGGATGTGTATCCCCCAGCTTAGACTGGCAGACTGTATCTTTTGTATTTCTTTCTTTTTTACTTCTTTTGGCCTTCGGGCATGATGTACTTGAATTTTTTCCTTTTCAGCTTAATGAAATATTTCTCTTTTTCAACAAATGTTGTTCCTGCTTTCGTTTTAATCTGTTTGAATTGTTTATCTTACTCGCCAAAATATGAGGCTGATCAATCGATTGACTTACTGAAGGAATACGCAATTGAATTAACCCTCGATTTAGTAATTAATCAAATGAATAAAGAGTGAAGTGCTTTAACCAATTGACGGACAGCGACTTCACGAATACGTGAATAAATTAATAATTGATTTAATGATTGATCAAATGAATAAAGAAGTAAGTGCTTTAAATCGATTGACGGGCAGCGACTTCATGAATACGTGATTGAATTAACAACTGATTTAATGAATAATCAAATGAATAAAGAGTGAAGTGCTTTAGCCGATTGACGGGCAGCGACTTCACGAATATATGATTGAATTAACAATCGATTTAATGATGAATCAAATGAATAAAGAGTGAAGTACTTTAGCCGATTGAAGGGCAGCGACTTCACGAATACGTGATTAAATTAACAATCAATTTTATTGATCAAACAATGCGTTTAAAATGCGATTATAATGTGGCCTCATGCAGGCAAAATACGATGCGGGTTTGCCTCTGTTAGAGTTTGACATTTTAATTGACTATCGGGTAGACGACTATTGGTAATACTTCTTGAGGAGGGAGGCATTCTAAGGGTATTGGGCCGGGTTGCCCTCGAGGCTCTCGAGCTCGTAAGCCCCATTGGCTAAGCGTTTGGAGACTCTCAGTGGTCCCTCTCAATTTGGGCCGAATGTTCCCTTGGATTGCTCGACCGTCCGGCGTAGTACAAGGTCTCCCGTCTTGAATTCTCGTATTCTGATCTTCGAATTAAAGTATTTCTCTGTCTGCTGCTTGTAGATTATATTTTTCTGCTCTGCGGACAATCTTCTTTACTCTAGGAACTTCAGCTCGTGCAAGATGGTTTCGTCGTTATCGATCTCCACGAGCTACGGGGTGCGGTGGCTTGGGATGGCGACCTCGGTCGGGATGACCGCCTCCGTCCCGAAAGCTAGGGCAAAAGGGGTCTCCCCGGTGGCCGTGTGACTGGTAGTTTGGTACGACCACAGTACCTCAGGAAACTTGCTCGCCCAAGTTCCCTTGTTCTCCTCCAACCTTGTCTTCAAGGTGTGTTTGATTATTTTGTTGACCGCCTCGACCTGCACGTTCGACTGGAGATGGTAGGGAGTTGAGAACAGTCTCTTGATCTTGTGCTTCCAGTAGAACTTCTCCATCTTCGAAGTTGCATCTGTCTCGCAGCCACTCGATCGCCCGAGAGCTGCCCATAGCGGAGGTAATTGAGAATGAGGGTCATCCAGTTGTCCTCGTCCTGCTCGAGGTGGGCCACCCGCTGGTTTGAGCTGGACGGGGCGGGCATGTACGTGACTGAAATCTGTGACATCTCCGCTGCCCCCTCTGATGTCGCGAGATGGGCGAGTGCATCTACCTGATTGTTGTCGAGTTGAGGAACAACTTCGATGTACACCTGGTCGAATTTGTCGAGTAGATTTTGGCCAGGCCCTAGTAGGCAACATTCTGTCGCTGCGTGCTTCATATTCTCCCGAGATTTGGCAGGTGACTAGTTGGGAGTTGATGTAGACTTGTAGTCGCTTCACTCCTATGGCTATTTCCATCTCCAATCCGTTCATTAAGGCTTCGTACTCGGTTTCATTATTTGTTGCGTGGAATACAAACCTGATGGCCATTGTGAATGATTGTCCTAACGGGCTGAGTAGGACAATTCCTGCCCCCGCCCGCGTGCTCGTGGATGATCCGTTGACGTACATCTTCCAAGGTGGCTGATCGATTTTGGATATTGCCTTCGGATAGGTTAGCTCGACGATGATGTCGGTCATTACCTGGCCTTTGATGGTTGTGTGGGGCACATATGTGATTCCGAATTGCCCAATTTCCACCGCCCATTTGAGGTACCTGCCTACCGTGTCTGCTCGATGTAGGACCTGTCGGAGAGGCATTGTCGTCAAAACTTCGACTTGGTGGTTGAAGAAGTATGGGCGCAATTTCCGCACGCTCATCAATAAAGCATAGGCCAGCTTTTCCAAGGGCGGGTACCGCAGCTCGGCGGCATGGAGTGTCTGGCTGACGTAGTAGATTGACAAATGTGTCTGCCCCTCAGCCCGCACTAGCACGGCGCTGAGAGCTGACTCTGAGGTGGCTAAGTATAGGTAGAGCTTCTCACTGGGAACGGGTTTGGCTAGCACTTGGGCATTCGAGAGGTAGGCCTTCAGGTTGTCGAATGCGAGTTAGCTTTGCAGCATCTAGTTGAGTTTCCCCTTCCGCATGTTATCGAACAAAGGTTTGCACCGGTCCCCCATGCAGGAGATGAAATGGCTAAGTGCGGCCAGGCTTCCCGTATCTCGCTGTACTTCCTTCACTGTGCGGGGAGCGCTCATGTCCAGGATTGCTTGTACCTTGGTTGGGTTTGCCTCGATACCTCGCTAGCTGACCATGTGGCCCAAGAATTTGCCCGACTCGACCCCGAAGCTGCATTTCTTCGGGTTGAGCCTCATGCGGTATTTCCTTAAGATCTCAAATGTCTCGGCTAGGTGGGTGAGGTGGTCTTCTTTCTTCTCAATTTTGATGATGATGTCATCTATGTAAACCTCCATTGTCGCCCCGATCTGGTCGTGGAATATGTGGTTGACCGGTCTTTGATAAGTTGCCCCGGCGTTCATCAACCCGAATGGTATCCACTTCCAAAAATACATGTTCTTCTCTGTGAGGAAAATGGTGTGTTTCTGGTTGTTGACGACAATCGGGATCTGGTGGTAGCCGGCAAAGACGTCCATGAAAGTGAGCATCTCGTGCCCGGCGGTATTGTCCACTAGGTGGTCGATGTGGGCATCGGGAAGTGGACTTTGGGGCATGCTTTGTTTAGATCTGTGAAGTCGATGCATAGTCGCCATGTATTGTTGTTCTTTTTTATGAGGACTGCATTGGATACCCACTGGGGTTTTTCATCGGGGTCGACCATTTCGATAAGCTTGTTGTCGAGTAGCTTCTTGACTTCGGTGGCTATGACCGCGTATTTATCTGGTCCAAACTTCCTTCTTTTCTGTGACACCGGCTTGCGGGCAAGGGTCGATGTGTAGTTGGTGTAAACATATTGCTGGATCGATCCTGGCCATGTCTTCGTGCGACCAAGCAAATACGTCCAAGTTTTTTTCTAGAAACGTTGTCATCGCAGCTCGCATCTCATTGGACATCTTGGAGCCGAGCTGGACACATACTTTTTGGTCGACTCTTCATTGTAACGGATATTAACTTCTCTATCGGGCTGACACCTCACTCCCCGAATCGAGGGTCGTCGATTTCTCCTGTTAAATTGCTATCGATTTCTCCTGTTAAATTGCTATCGATTTCCATTGGCTCGAAACCGATTTTGGGTTCCAACTTGATTTGAGTATCTTCGATATGGAGTGTCTTCTTCCATTGGGCGGACATCGGGTGGGTTTTCTTCTTCTATTTCCATATCCCCCCCCTCCCCCCCGATTGTAAAAATATAATCTAATTTGACGAAATTTTAAGCCAGATCGATATACGCCAAACATCCCTGTGCTATTTTTTTATTTCCCTTAAGAGTTCCCACCTTCCCCGAGGGGGTTGGGAACTTGATACAATAGTAATATGCTGAGGCGGTGGCTTCGAACTCGTGCTCAAATGGCCTACCGAGAAACCCATTATATATTGACGGCTAGTCGATAATTACAAAGTCAAGCTATTTCGAAGCCTTAACCTCGACATCTATGCTAGAAACTAACTCTACAACTAGCATAACTATTTCATAGGGCTTCACGGTAGCATCCCCAAAGCCTTTGATGATCTGGTCGCAGGGCTCCACGTACTTCTCGAAGGAGGCATCTTTGAAGATGATGTTGCAGTATGCGCCATTGTTGATGAGCATGCGGTGGACAGTGACGCCCATGATGTTAACCGACACGACCAGGGTGTCGTAGTTGGGATAGATGACCTCAGTGCGGTCCTCCTCCTTGAAGGCGATGAGGTCTGATTATTTGGCCGTCATGTTGACCGGCATGGTTATTTGGTGGATTGTCCATGGCCCGCAACTCGCTCTTCTGCCTACGGCTGGAGAGAGTGGAGGACGGGGCAAATCCTCCCACCGGGGAGAGTGTGTTGACGGCATGGCGGGCAGGATTTGCAGGTATCGGCGGGCAGATGAGGGCTTCCTACTGGTTCTGCTCAACAGGGAGGGTTGCGAGCTGAGCTTCCGGCCTGGCCGCTGGCCTCTTGACGAACTCCTTGAGCTTACCCTCCTCGAATAACCGCCACAGTTGCTTCAGCAGGTCGCAGCTGTGCCCAACAGTTTGGTGGTAGTGACAGTATTTGTTGGGGTTGAGCTGCACCACTGGCCTGTGTACCCATAGGCGAGCCTTGGGGACCAAGTTTTTATCCCGAATTTGGACGTACAGATATTCCGGGGTGGCAGAGAGTTTCTCTGCCAGTTTCACCTCGACAGAGTCGAATGGTTTGTACGGCTGGGGCGCCCAATAGGAAAAATCCTTCGGCTTGGCGTGTTACCCGTCTGGGCGCGGGGTTTCTCCCTTTCTGTCGAGGAGGAGCTTTCCCCCATCCGCTGAGCTAGGATGTCGGCGTTGTAGATAATTTTTCCAGCTTGCTGCCGGAACTCTGCATACAACTTGGGATAGTCCTTGTTTATGGACTTTCACAGCTTCGTTTTTAGGCGGAGACCGCCGATGATTCCGACAAGTTTCACCTCATCCCCGATGGGCTCGCCTTCTATGATAATATGGTCGACCCGATCAATGTACGCCCGGTCCAACTCGTCTTTTCCTTGGGCCAGGTTGGCCATGCGATTGACACCGGCCAGACGTGGCGCCATCGAGGAGAAATGCTCCAGGAATAGCTCCCTGAGCTGATGGAATGAGACTACCTTCCCCACGGGAAGCAAGGAGTACCAACGGTGAGCTCTATCACTGAGGGTCAATGGAAACATCCTGCACTAGGTGCCGTCTGTGGCCCCCATCAAAATTATGTACGTTGAGTACTTGTTCAAGTGGGTAATGAGGTCCATCTCCACGTCGTATTGCCCCACCACGGCCATGTTGATTTTGGGTTGAGCGGGAGCTCGCGTCAAGATGTCTACCAGAGGTGAGTTAGGCATGTGGGCGAAGTGGTGCTGCCCGTCCTGTTTTTCGAGTTTCTGCTCCAGGACCGTTACCTTCTTTAGGATTTCGGCCATGGCGTTGTTGGCAGCAGGTGGAGATCGAGATCGGGGGTTATCCCCCAGACGGTCTCGGACCAACGATCTTAGGGCCGCGTCGTTGCGACGTCTGGCGGACCTCTTCTCGCCTCGCTCACTTGGCCTCGAACTAGCGTTCTATTCACATGGTCGGGCAGTTCCCCGAGCTTGGGATCCCAGCCTGGAGAAGACTGAGCCCGACGGTCAACGGGATGCCCGGTGGGAGTTGGCTTTCTCGTCTAGGTATCTTTTCAAGTTCTGCGGCCTGGTGATGTGAGTGGCCGCCCTCCTAGTCGGCTCTCCCTCAGGCCGCAGGTTATTTGTGGCCCCAGTTCGAGCAGGCTCTTTTCCTGCCTGATGCGTGCGGATGGGAGCCACATCGATTTCCGCCTGCCGGCGCTCGATCAGTGCCATCGCCGCTCGTAAATCTTCCGGGGTCTGCATGGCGGCAATGAACTCAAATGGCCCCTGGGGTGTTGCCGCCAGAGCTGGAGTTGCGGCCTCGGTGACGTCTTCAACCTGCTGCTGGGTTCGGGTAGCTTTAGATGTGGCCATCTTAATGGTATCTTCTGGGTTTCTTAGTGAGCAAAAATGATGGTTTATTTAGGATAGATAGATGAACGAAACCGAGAGTAATTCGCTATTACCCACCCTCCTTCTAGCGTCAAATTGTTGACAGCGATTTCATGAGGAACTCACCGTCGAATTCCTAACGGGTAGGATTTATACGAGATTATAACTGAAAGTAATAAATGAAGTAACAAATGAGCTCTCAAGAGGAGTCTTTGCAATAAATAAGTTGTGTGTTACAATGAGCATTTAAAGCGCCTATTTATAGTGTTCAAGGAGGGGTCACCCACTTGAGCTGATCTGCTCGTGGGCCTCTCTGAGTCCTAGATGTACAGTCATGATTGGCTATGCCCCCCCCATCGACCAATGGGGGCATGCCACGTGGCTCTATTGACCTCTATTGATGAGACCCCTCCTTCTGGCCCTACTCTGACCATGTCATATCTGCACATCCGATGGGACAGGACGGGCCTAGGAGTTGATGTCGTCCGTAGAAGGGCCTCCGGGTAGACGGGTAAACGGTTAGGGGCCCTCCAGCGAGTATCTTCCGGTGGCCGTCTGCGGGCAGCGAGAGAAAGTAACTCGAGGCCGTCAGAAATCTACTCGCTACCCGACGGGAATCTTACCAGCCCCAACCAGGATCTTACTCGCTGCTCGCCAGGAGTGGGCTCGCCGCCGTGCCCGACGTTTTGACTGTGCTCGCCGATACCTTTCCTTCCTCGCCTCATCCTTGGCGGTCAACTCGCATGGCCGCTGGTCGAGTAATATTATCGGGTGTAATAGAAATATATTAATTAAAATATAATAATATTAATTAATATTTCTCCACATAAATTAATTATTTACTTTACGGGAAAGTCTATATATATAGATTAGTGGAGTATAAGAATTAATCTTCTTGGAAAATTTTAAATCTACGTGGTGAAGATTTTAAATATATATATTAAAATTAGGTTTTATTATTTATTTGAGTTGTATATATTATGTGGATGATGAGTTGACATGTCAACTCATTAATCTGGTTCCATAAAAAATTAGATGGTGGGTTCTATATTATTACTCTCTCCCTATATATAGGAGTTTTATCAATTCAAAACCTGAAAAATTGTAAAACTATTAATTTAAGGTTCGAAAGATTTTTGTTATAAGCTGAATCAAGACTTTTAGGGGGCGCTTGGTTAAGAGCACTTCAATGGTAATGATAATGAAAATGTGTTTTCCATCTATGCCTCCATAATAAAAATGATATGTTGGGGGGAAGATTGTTCCAATGGTGGTTGCATTGCTAGTGGCATGCCTAATTTTGGAATAGATGTAGACAACAAATGCTTGTTGGTGGTTGTTGGTGGAGGAATAAGGGAGTGATTGAGGAAGATGATTGTAGGAGGAAAATAGGCTAATCAAAATGGAGTATTGATTACCCTATTTAGGAGGAGAGATGATGATTTTGTTCTATGGACCCTCTTAATTACACTATTTTTTAAGTCAATTTCTATTTACCATTAAAGAGTTGCTAACCAAGCGCCCCCTTAGTGAACCCTTTATCCTTTGTGGATATAGATCATATATCTTGTAGAACAACGTAATTAAGTGTTCTTGTCTATTGGGTTTGAAGTGTTGGCTTTTGCTCATGATACTGTTGTCGAAGACCCCATTTTTTAAATACAAATTTTAGCATGCATTCAAGTGCATAATATGTACTTGGATTTTGATTTCAATTTTGATTTTTTCAAAACACACATAAACACATTGAACTGTATTTTTTTTTTCAGTTGTTGCATTATTGATTACTTCTTAGGGTATTTCTGATTTCTGTTTGAGATATTTTTTAAAAAATTCAAGTGCATATTATGTATTTAAGTGTAAACTAGAACTACTATTTTTCAAAATACATTAGAATTCGTTTGTTGATACATAAAAATTGAAAAATATTATTTAAGTGGAGTATATAAATTTAGAAATACCGTCCTCCTCAACTTCTTAATTTAGAATATCAGAATTGCCTTCTTTAAACTTGGGACATTTGATCCCTCTCTTAACTTAAACCCAATATTTAAAATTTAAAGCATGAGACAATTAAGTAATTGCCACTAATTCAAATCTCATACATAATCACGAATACAATTTTTTGTATGAGGTGGTGTAAATATATGTATCTTATCCACCTTCCTGCTTCTTAATCATCATCTGCAACCTTTAACTAATTAATGAATTTTGATCATCATTAATAAAATATTTGAATTAACGTACAAAAGTATTAAATATTGTCATTAATGAAGCTCCCGCAATCATATCCACGTAGTTCCCAGCAGTATTTGATGTTGGATCATGTCATCTGATTGCACTACATACCAAACCAATAATAATAGATCGATGCTACAAAAGTCAAAACCCAAAAAAGTCTACGTCCTTGTCCTTAATTTAATTTCCTGGACTGAATGAAATTCTTGTTCGTGGAGTCGCAAGATTTAATATATTCTAGAAAACTCGCGAAATCTGTGTCTTTGTAAAGCCTTGGATTCGTGTGGGTAATGAGTTTGGAGGCTGGTCTCACTGTGCTTGTGAAAGGAAGACTATGCAAAGAAGCCACTGAAATCCTGTACTTCATTGTGTTCACTAGTACTCTGTGCAACACACTCTTGTACCTCCCATTGCTAAATATCTGTAATATAATTAAAACAAAAACAAAAACCAAATTCATATTTCAATCTTCATGACACGTTACCTTATTTTAAATCACAAAACAACTTCAAAATTGATAACAAACTTGGACGTGAAAGTATATAATTCTAATATCTTGATATTCTCAAGAATATTCTTACATATATATCTTTGATTTTAATTGATAATAAATATAAATATAAATATACCTCGAGGTGGTCACCGACGTTGACGACGAAGGATCCGGGTACGGGTTGAACAGTGAGCCAATTATGTCGATGTAGTATCTGCAAGCCCTCCACGTCATCCTGAAGGAGGAGCGTGAGGAAACCGTAATCAGAGTGAGGTGGCATTCCTAGCGTCAAATCAGGCTGGGGGCATGGCGGGTAACAATTCACCACCATTAGCTGGCTTCCATCTTCTTCCAGTTCTTTTAATAATGAAGCTGCTTCATTTTCTGTCTCCTTCTCTAGCCCTAGGCTTTCTAGGATGGCCTCCACCACCATTACGAACAGCTTTTTTGATTCTTTTGCGTAACTGACCGCCGATTCCCTGTTTTTAATAAATTCATTCTCAAAATTAAATCTAAATTTTGTGTAAAATATTTTTCTCCCTTAATATTATACTCGACTCGAGTGGTATTGAACATATTTTTCTTATAAAATTATTTGAAACATCAAATAATTTGGGGAAAACTTAATAAGTGGTACCAAAGCAGCATACCCTCTATTTCAATTTGATATTTCATCTTGAATTTTGTAACATATTAAAGTGATACATGTAATCATGTGGCGCAAAATGAAACGTCGAAATAATATTAGAATATGGGTACCTAAATTGGGGTGGAGAAGAGGGGCAATGGGGGAGAACATCAGGAAGAGGACTACAAATCAACTTGAGAAAGTCCCTCCAACAAAACACTCCATCATTATTCTGATTGAAGCTCGTTCCGTAACGAACTGGCGAGTTCATATCAGAAGACATGTACTTCTCTCTTTCTGAGAACGGCATCTCGAAAAACATTTTACTCAAATTCACCATCTTGCTAATGATCTCTTCAGGAATACTGTGATTCACTAGCTGCATTAATAACATACAATATTTTGATTTCTCAATTTAACTAATGTTACTTGCTCTTAAATAAATTAATCGAAAAACTAACCCCACTTGGCAACAACGCAAAATATATTCTATATCAATAACAAATTAATTCTTGAACTTGAGAGTGTGATTAAGTTACGGCCGGTGTGCACTATAATTTTTATTTTTTTGATGCTAAAACGGACATAAAACAATGAAACATTAATTTTTATGATTTCTGTCGTTGTAGTGGTGATCATGATAGATGATGATTTGCAAAAAAAGAAAATTGTGCAACTAAATCTCACCTGGAAAAATCCATAATTTTCGCAGGCGTAAGCAAGGGAGTCGAGAACTTGTGATCGGTTAGGACCTTGGAGCTGGGCGAAATCAATGACTGGGAGCTTAAGATTTTGCCCGGAAATGCTAGTTTTTTCAGTTACTACATTCGGACGCTCACCAGCTGGTAATATGTACTTCCTAGGAACATGCTTTATCCCATTTTCACACATATGTTTCACTCCTTTTTGGAAATTATAACTATTTTCCAGGGAATCAATATCTCTCCTGCTTTCTCCTCCAGACATTACCATTGCTGGAGACATTAATTCCTACAACAACACAATACATATATATGTTACATGCAATAAATTAATTAATTGAATTTTTCAGGATACATATTTCATATTTTTGTTGACATTGGTAATTAATATATATAATATGAAATATTAGAGAATTATAGGCTAGGCTAGGCTAGGCTCACCAAGATTATACAACTCTCACGTGATGGATATGAGAGAAAGGATGTGTGTATGTATAATATGTGATGGGAATTAAACATAGAAAGGGGATGTATATATAGCAGGAGAGTGTAAATTAATTAATAAAAGTTGCTAGTTTTAGGAAAGATGGTTTTAGATTATGTTTATTCTGGTATTCATGCAATCAAAACCGTTGACAATAATTATTAAAATGTCGGGGTATGTCCCACACGGCCACAGGTGCACCCCACCGTAGGATTTCTAGCTTTCAGCCTTTTTTTAAAAATAAAATCCATTTTGAATTTTTCTTTATTTTGTCCAAAGTCTACACGTACATATATAAATCCTGAGAAACGAATGCATCCAGCGAAATATATGAATTTAATGCTAGTGTACACATTCATGAATCAAACGTCTCAAAGAAAAAAGCAACGCATATTTCATTTTCAAGTTTACTAAGCCTTGGCTTATATCCAAGACTCTACAGAATGAACACGTGTCACTATCATGTTACCCAAAACTCACGACGATTTCTTGCATGGTTATAGTGTGTAAGGCCAGATACTTTCATTTTATGAATTGTCTTCTTTTAGGACACGAGAGATCAATGGCGGAATTGGTCCCCTGGAATTCTGAAATATTATAGGGACAATACTCCATAAAAAAGTAAAGAATATCTACGAAATTTGCTAATATGAAACAAAGAATTACGTAATGAGAATTGTCTATGATTTGCTTATAAAATTTTCAAAATATATAGACACTTTAATTCCACCCACATATAAACAATTTGCCCAAAATAAATTCTACAGGCAAATGACTTGTAGGTAATTATCCACCTAAAAATGCAATTTTATAAGCAAATTATTTGTAGGTTGGGAAATAAAAATGTTTATATAATTAAAAAAAAAATTGTAGGTAAGTAACCCCACCATGAAACTTTAATTTTTTGAAAAATTTTGTTGGCAATTCTTTATTATCTTGCTATATATAATTGATATGAATAAATATAAAGAAAGTTAGTTAAATTACATGGTAATTAATTAACTTGATTTATGAGCATGTGTAAATTGTATAAATGACTTGATTATTGTTAATTGATGGCCATAAATGTACGTGCATTGATGAGACTTGGTTATTAGAATTGTCATGCCATTATTGACTTCAATAATTAAATGGTTAACAGTGACTAAGACTTGGTCAAAATTAAGTGGACCTCAACAGAACACCAGACTTGGCCACACTGACGGTTTTCGCAATTTCCTAATAAAGTCCTTCTAGTTTACCCCTTCTGCCAGCTCATCTTTTAATTTACAAAATGACCTTCCACTGAAAGAGTGAAAGTGAAAATTAAACAAAGTTAGAAATTGACCAAAAGTTTTAATTAGGATGTCATTATAAGGGAGTTACCTTGTAAATATCCTAAAATATAACAGGCTTCGTCTAATGATGCATGTGTACTTATCAATTTGAGCGAGTTTAATTAAGACCTCCCAAGTCTGCAAGAAGAAAAATTATAAATTGATATAAGTCTGTATATAGATGCTAGCTGCAGATAACACTTCAATTTCTAGCATACCTTTTTTTTACTATTTCTCTTAACATTTTCATACGAAAATTAACTCTATGACGCTTAAACATCACAATATTTCAGTTGATATTTGATACTCGGCCGTTTTTCATAGTAATAGATTGAATGCCATGTTGGTTCCGAATCTTAAACATATCGTGAGTTGCAGATTAATCTTGTGAAAGACTTTAGATACAGGATTGAAAAGGTTTGTTGGCGAGATATTTGTTGAAGGTAATGTAAATTGTGCATCATTAAAATTTTCAAAAAAGTTACTAGCTTATGAAACTACAAAAATAAAATGATTTAAAGAGGGTTTTGGAGAGGGAATTGAAGATAGAGAGGGTATTGAAGAGGGATTTATTCCCTCTCCAAAATGCTCGTCGCCAATCTGTGCACGAGGGAAAAATGAATCCCTCGAAAAATGGAGAGGGTTTTAACGAGGGAATTCGCGTGGGAAGAGAAGAGGGAAAAAATCCCTCGACAAAGTTTCCCTCGGCTAAACCCTCGTGAAAGGCGAGGGAATTAAACCCTCGGGAATGGGGCACGAGGGAATTTTCCCTCTTTAAAGCCCTCGGGAAACGTGAGCGAGGGAATTAAATCCCTCTTTAAAGCCCTCGGGAAATGTGCGCGAGGGAATTAAATCCCTCTTCAACCCTGACGTGACAGGTGGGCATTGGCGAGGGAATTTTCCCTCGGCTGACGTGGCGAGGGAAATTCCCTCGTGTATTTCCCTCGTCTAGTTCCCACCGAAAAAAATGTAACTTCGTGGGTTTCGAACCCACGACCTCTAGCACAACCCCTCCCCCGTGGATCCGCTAGGCTACCAGCCTCCAACCTCACTCTCAGCTTTAATTGAGCGAAATTCGCCCCCCTCAAGTTTCGAACACGCGACCTCTATGTATGGAGAGGTCTTGCGTGTTTTGCCGTGCCGCTTGGACAAGGCAATTTAGTTGTTATGTTTTAGGGTGTAATATATATATATCATATATTTTTGTGTTATATATTTTAAATATCATACTAATTAATATTAATTGTTTGTTATACTTTATATGTAAATTATTATTACATATAAAATTAAACTATCACTTATATATATTATTTTTATTATTTATAATATTAAAATATTTTTAATGAATACATCAATAAATTCTTTTTCACTACTTATATATTTGTGTACATTTATATTTAGCTTTTTAAATTCTTTTTCACTAATTACTAATATGTGTGTATATATATATATATATATTGATTGTTTTTTTTTAAATCAATAAAATTATAAAATACATACTTTTTAAATTATTTTTCACTACTTACTAATATGTGTCCATATATACACATATATTGATTGTTTTTTTTAAATCAATAAAATTTAAAATACATACTTTTTAAATTCTCTTCACTAATTACTAATATGTGTACACATATACACATATACACTTATATTGATGAATATATTTTTTTAAAATCAATAAAATTTTAATATTCAACAATATTCATAACTAATAATCAATAATAATGATAATAACAAACTCACATGCTCAAATATCCAGACATATAAATCCAAATAAACAGTAAAATATCAAACCAACAAATATAGTTCCAAAACATGTTCAAATATTTATGACATCCTAACTCTCATCATCATCATCATCATCATCACCTCTTTCATTTCCGGAATAATTACCCCTCGGGGGGTAACTAGAATATGTACCTCTTTCAAGTAGGTCTATAAACCCAGTTGGAGAGATGGAATTGCGACGAGACGATGAAGGACCGGAAGCGGGAGGACGAGCAGGAGAGGCCTGAGGATTAGGGGCGGTGGGAAAACCAGTAGGAGGAACAGGAGGAATACCAGTAGAAGGACCGGCCGAGGGATAAGGGGCGGGGGGAGGATAAGGGGCGTAACCAGATGCGGAAGGGGCGGGAGGATATGAAGGATAAGCTGGGTAAGGAGGATATGCACTAGCTGGTTGGGAAAACCCACTAGGTAGGTTTCCCTGTTGGCCTTGAAACCATGCCATCATCTGATTGTGTACTTCCTGGCGCACAAATTCGTTTTGCTGTCTTTGTTGCTCGGCCAGCAATCTTTCGTATCTCGCGCGCTCCTCAGCCAGCAAACGATCAACATCTCTTTGATCATAACCGCCAATGTGTGTGCCAGCTGATGTCCCGCCTGGGCCAGATTGTATACGCATCGTCTTCATTTGACCGAGGCCCCTAACTTTTCCGTGGCCTGGCCTCACTGTCTCAGCATACACTTGACTCAGTCGGTTCAAGCGCTCAGTATCGTCTACTGGAGGCAGTAATTGCGAGACTCGTTCCTCCACAGAGTCTTAGACATACAAATTTTTTGACATCATCTCAAATATACAAACGTGTTACCTTACTATTCAATTTATAATGTTAATGTAAAACACTTACAATTATGTCAGCAATTCCTCCATACGTGTACTCCCCTTCCCCACAGTTGTGGAAATGTTGCACAATTTTCCATTCAGTTGGGAGACGGTTATATTTCTTCTCCTGTATTCCAAAAAATAAAGATATGTGTAATCAAGTAATTAAAATCTCCCTATGTTGTAGTGTAGGAATTACTTACGTATTCCTGAGTCCATTGTGCGGCTCCCTTTGCCCCTCCTTTGTGTTTTGAGGGGCCTCTTCCTCCGGCCGCAGACAAGCGGTTTGCTCTGCACTGGTTGCTTTTTTTAATGACCTCGGGCAATTGCCAGTACTGAAGTAATGCAGTCCAGAATCTCATGTCCCACGGAGGTATTTTCCCTTCCCTTCTATTGATCCTCTTCCAATTGCCGATCCGCTGCACGAAGCATATCATAAAACTGCGCAGCATACTGATTAGGGGGTTCCTCAACAGGCGGCTCGTCATCCACATTTTCAAAGTGAGGACCGGAAGTTAAGTCCGTGATCATATCGTGGTATGAGCTAGATCCCGCCGTCTCATCAACCGTCCCATAAGAAGCCGACACCTGATCATTGTATTGATGCGGAATTTGACCCCAATTTTCCTCACCGTGAAAAACCCAATTGTAATAATTTGGCATAAAACCATTTCTATACAAATGAGCTTTCACGTCATCGGGGTACTGAAACGTCTTGTTCCTGCATCTAAATTTGTTGCACGGACACCTAATCTTTCCTCGATTCATCCAATTCGGGTTACTAGTGGCGAAGTCTATGAATGAATCGAGACCACTAATAAATTCAGGAGCTATCATGCCATTAACCGATCTTGGACCATACATCCAACGTAAACGGTTTGAATAATCCATATCAATCTGTTCCATATTAATAAATTAATACTCAAAACCCTACAATTAATAATTTGTATTCTCCTATTAATTTATTATTACATTATAATTAATTAATTAATTAATATTTTCTAAAAATTTCGGCAGAGTTTCGTTTTGTTTTTTCGTATTACCCAATTAATCAAAATTCCTACGTGCATCCATTTCCGACTTAATTATAATTAACTAAGTCGGAACGCACATATTCTACAACAAGCAATATCACCCCTCCTTCAACTTCAACATGTATATTATCTATATATACATCATGTATAATAATACATACATGAATATATACACACATTAACAAATCAATTAGCACCTAAATTAACAACTAAATATATATACCCTAAACTCATTCTAATAAATAATTTATTTATATTAACTACACAAATATTTATATTAATTTATAATTACTAATCAACAAATTAAATATACCTATATATGCATGCATAATATATTAACAACTAATACAAAATAAATTAATTATATGACTAATTACCTACATACATATATATTTGAGTACATACACACATATATATACATGAAAAATATATATATATTATGCAATAATATTTATATATCAATTATAACCGTTTTAAAATTAAAAAAAATTACCGTATAAACGTTTTTGCAAGTGTGTAGCAACTGGAGATAAGTTTTTTACGTCGGTGGTGGTGGAAAACGGGCGACCGGAGCTCCTCTTCTTTCTTCTTCTCCTTTCCTGTCTTCTTCTCCTCTCTTCTGTGTAATTGTTTCAGTCGAATTTGGTAGATAAAATGCTGAAGATGGTGCAACTTGGACGAGGGCTTTGAAGAGGGATTAACCCTCGCCCAATTAATTCAAACCTGCGTAGCCTGCGAAAGCCTGCATGCATACAGGAATCTCTGCAAACTGCGCGAGGGAATTAAACCCTCGTGAAGGGTATCCTATGACGGGAAGAGGGTTATTTCCCTCGTGAAGTTGCCGAGGGAATCCTTTCCCTAGCCTACCTGCATGCGTCAGAGATTGTCGAGGGAAAAATCCCTCGTGACACTGCAGAGGGCAGGTCCCTCGTCCATTCCCTCGTCTGAAGTATGTGGGCCCCAGTTTTCCTCGGCAATTCCCTCGTGAAAGACGAGGGAAAAAAACCCTCGTCAAGTCCCTTGTGTTCTGTAAGTCCTCGTTAAATCCCTCTTCAATTTTGAGGGCTTGATTTCCCTCGAGAAATTCCCTAGTCTAAGAAGGTATTTTTTGTAGTGTGAACCTCACTAGAGAAGAGACTAGTGTTTTCCTACATATTGGGTACCCTTCAACCACTACAAGAAAATCGATCTTTAATGATAGATCTAGATCATGTCAATGACAGAATAATAATCTTTAGTAATAGGTCAAGTCATTAAATATCATTTTCCTATCACTAAAAACTTTTAACTAGTGAAACAATAGTAACAAGATTTTGTCATTAAAAGTCAATTTTTTTTTGTAGTGAGCATGTAGGACCACACCAAATCCCCAATTTCGATGGTGTTTGAAGGGTACTTATATATATTGATAAAAAAAATTGTGAGTTATCATGTAAAATTTGTTTATTATTCAAAAAGTAACACTTTAACGCACTAGCACTAGTTGTCTCAACTAACTTTAATTTTGATCTAATTTTGACTAATTCTTTTAATCAAACTTTTTTGTAAGAATTTTTTTATCAGTTTGTTCTTTAATATTTTTTGCAAATCACAAAAAGAGGGCTCATGTGATGAAAAGTATCAGCATAAAAGTTAATATTTTTGTTTATAGAAAGTTAATACTTCTCAGTTCTCAATTTATATAAATTTTTTTTTTTTTGTAAATGAGACAAATTCTGGATTTTTTTTTTAAATTACATTACTAATTACACCGTACAATTGATGCGTATAAGTTTTCACCCTACTTATTTAAGTGACTTTTAAAATGAACATAATTTGATGAATCGATTATATCTTATAATTAATTTATTACTCCCTTCGTTTCATTTTATTTGTTTTGAAATTTCGTTTCAAAATTATTGTGGTTTTTATTATTTTTTCACATTTTTCTCTTATTTACTTCTAAAATCATTTTTTATAAATAAATATTTTTCTTCATACACGTTCCCCCATTTCTTTCTCATTTATTGAAAAGTGAATATATCAAAATGTCATGTTCTTTTAATTTTATAAAAAAATGGATAAAGGAAATGAAATGGAGGGCGTAGAACTTTAGGCAGCTCAAGTAATAATCACAATTATGCAACAATTGCATGCGCAAAAATTACTTCAACAATTTTTTTAATTATGGTACGTACGCAAGTGACGTGGCCAAAGTGTGGCACGTCATCATGCAAAGTGCTTGAAACATAAGAATATCTTTTTCAACTTGCAAATTAGGAAATTATAGCAAAATAATTAGAGCAGAAATGAACCCATATATATTTATTAAACAGGGTCAACGGGTAAGAATAGGATCATATCTGCAAATTGAATACACACATCACAAGTTTATTTTTCTTTTAAGTTTTGACTTTTGAAATATATATAAAGTACATTTATAGGTGGTGGACAATTGATGAGCATGTAGTTTTCATTATTATTTTATCACTCTCTAAAACAAGAAGATAATAAGAATTAAATTATTATTCAATTCTTCGGATTTCGTTAAACAAATCAATATAAATAATGTACAAATGAATTTCGTAATTAAGGACTTGTTCATCCCATATTGGTTGTGTCATGCAGCTATTGGATGAGTTTGGGTCAGTGATCACGTCAAACCAACCGACCTGGCCCTCATAGATATCTTCACGCACATAGTATCCTATTTCACGTTTTTCTCTTAGGGACGTCCCAACTCCTTTTTCACATATTTAAAAAGAAAATAAATTACACACACAAAAGTCAATAAAACACCTTTTTATTATTTAATTATTTAATTTTACACTCATACACTTCACTTTCCTTAAATATTGTGTCAACCCCACATATGAAATAAGTTCCGGGACAGAGGGAGTATTAGTTTTTCTCGATAAAAAATATCCAATTTTTTTTACTGCCAAGATAATATTTTATTTGAGTTTCCAGAAGTTTATGTGTATGACCCCGTATTACACATAAAGTATAATGGCTACTCCCATCCATAATTTTTTTATTTTTTTTTAAGTTTATGAGTAAGTTTTTTATTAATATTTAAAATAATTAAATAATTTTTAAAGTGTTTTATAATAGAGGAAAGATAAATTTACCATAATTCTTTTTATAAAGATATTTTTTATTTCAAATACTAATAATCAATTTGTTCGTTAAAATACGAGAAAAAATATAGTATGAAGATTATTAGTAGACGGATGAGGAAGTATTGTTTTTATAATTAAATTAAATACATTACTAATTAAATACCACATCAACGAGAAGTTGGGAAATGTACGTATTTTAATAAGTGACTGTAAAAAATATTTCCTAACATTCGCATGTTATTTCCCAATATTTTTTAAGTAGTGCGAGCAGTTGGGTATTGTTATTTCCATTGAATAGCAAAAAGACAAATAAATATATAAATTTCTCAATATTTTTTAAATTTGACTTTCAGAAAATATTTATTTAAACTTTACCACGTATTAAATCGCATTTGTAAATGTCAGCTGAATCGTTGACCTCGAAGTGTATGATTTTAATTAATGGACCTACTATATATTAACTTTTTTTTTTTAATTATGAAAAACACTTGTATGTAATACTACGGGTCATAATTAGTTCATGTAATGTTAGTTCATACTTACCCATTTTCAAAGAAATAAATTTAACTCTCTCACGTTCTTTCTTATTCTCGTTTTTTTTCCAAATCTTAGTTTTTTTTTTTTTTTTTTTTTTTTTAAGATTCCCCACTAGTGTGGTTTTCATTTCATGCATGTTCTTCCATTCTCTTTTTTGTTTCTAAATTTTTGGGTTGGGATTCCTTGAACCCAATGCATTGAGCTGGTTGGGATAATTTTGAGCTTTTTGGATCTGTTTTCAAGGCCCAGTTAGGTGTTTATAAATATTCTTATTATGTGACTTAAATCATCCTATACTCTGAAAACGATGTGATCTTATAGTAATATATGAATCTTCTCTTCTGGTCGTTTAAGTAGCCAATACAACGTTGGTGAACCACGTAAGTCTGTATCGTTTTATTTTACGTTTATGATTCTTTTTTACATCTCGTTATAACACTTTCAGTCTCCCCGCATTCTTCTATTTTCTTTGTTGCACGATTTCATGGGTCATAACATTCTCCTTACTTTTTTCCATTCTCTCTACCTCGTTTTTTACACCGTAATTTTATAAGTAAGTCCATTTTTTTTAGACGATGTTAACATGTTTTTTTTATGCAACACTATATGCATTCTCAATAATATTTTGTGCATATACATGTATGTCATATATGAAAAATCATATGTTACCTTAAAAAATTTCACATTTTACCTTATATTTAAATGTATGTTATGTATGGTATAAATAATTTCTTTTAATATACTCCCTCCGTCCAATATTAGTAAGCCTACTTTTTTTATACTTATTTTTTGTCATAAGTTGGAGGGTATTATGAGGTAATTTGAGGTTTATTTATCAATAAAGTTATTGTTTATGAAAAATATAAGTATCATATTTTCCATAAACAATAATTTTATTAATAAATGAACCTTACAATACCTCATAATACCCTCCAAGTTATGACAAAAAATAAATATCCAAAAAGTAGGCCTACTAATATTGGACGGAGGGAGTAACTACTTTGTGTAGCAACGCATATTTGTTCATGTAGTTAGACATTAAGATGATCCATAAGGTAATATATGGATATACACACATTAACACTCAAAACCAAAAATATGTTTCCTTATGAAACATTATATGTTATCATAATATTGTACTCCATTCGTCTCAAAAACTCTTCTCACTTTGGAGAACACACTTTTTAAAATAATGTGTAAATAATAGAGTATTGAAAGTGATCATGTGTAATATTTTATTAATAAAATTAATAAAATTGATTGGGGTGAGTATAAAAAGTAATGGTACTTTGTGTAAATATGTAAACATAGTAAAATATAGGATATACAATGTGTATGGGTAAATATAGGGAGTTACTGTGTATACTTAATTATTCACACACATAGGTAATACTCACTACAAAAAAAACACTGTTTTGCGACGGAATTAGCGACGGAAAATCCGCCGCAAACAGTGTTTTGCGACGGGATCTGCGACGGACACGTATCCGTACCTAAAACAGCCGTAGCAAATTTTTGCGACGGATTCAGCCATCCGTCGCAAATTAACGATGGACAAATCCGTCGCAAAATCGGCGGGTCAGATCCGGCCGGGTCACACAGAATTTGCGACGGACAGTAGTCCGTCGCAAACTTTTCGGGTCAGACCCGATCGGGTCAACAACATTTGCGACGGCTAAATTCCGCCGCAAATGTTTTTATATATTTTTTATACTTTTTTGTGTTATAATTTGCGACGGGCTGTTTTCCGTCGCAAAATTAAATATTTGCGACGGAATATGGCCGTCGCAAATTACCGAGCCTATACAAAAAAAAAAATGGCTCGCGTGGTTCGAGCCCGGGCACCCGAGGCGGCCGGGGCGGGCGCGGACCACTGGGCCAACCGGCCCATTCCTTGTTATATGCAGCCCACCTTCTATATTAGTCTTATTAGGCCTGGAACAATTAATCCATTTTTTGCGTCCAAGGGGAATCGAACACGGGACCTTTTGTGCAAGAGGAGAGGGCGCGCGCCACTAGGGCACAAGCTACTTTCGTTTATTTTTTTGCAATTAATTGTATATGTATTCAAATTAAGTCATTTATTTTATAATTCACCAAATTAATTTCTTTTCGTTTCTAAGTTGTTTATTAAAATATTTTGCCCAACTATTTTTTTTATTTTGTAAAATTATTTATTTCGACTCCCGCTTAAATTTATAATTCGTTCATTTGTACGCAATTAATTGTATATGTATCCAAATTGACTCTTTTTTTTTTCTACAATTCACCAAATTAATTCATTTTCGTTTCTAACTTGTTTTTATAAATATTGGGGCCAATTAATTTTTATTATTTCTGTAAAACTATTTATTTCGACTCCCGCTTAAATTTATAATTCGTTCATTTGTACGCAATTAATTGTATATGTATCCAAATTGACTCATTTTTTTTTCTACAATTCACCAAATTAATTCATTTTCGTTTCTAACTTGTTTTTATAAATATTGGGGCCATTTAATTTTTATTATTTCTGTAAAACTATTTATTTCGACTCCCGCTTAAATTTATAATTCGTTCATTTGTACGCAATTAATTGTATATGTATCCAAATTGACTCTTTTTTTTTTCTACAATTCACCAAATTAATTCATTTTCGTTTCTAACTTGTTTTTATAAATATTGGGGCCATTTAGTTTTTATTATTTCTGTAAAACTATTTATTTCGACTCCCGCTTAAATTTATAATTCGTTCATTTGTACGCAATTAATTGTATATGTATCCAAATTGACTCATTTTTTTTCTACAATTCACCAAATTAATTCATTTTCGTTTCTAACTTGTTTTTATAAATATTGGGGCCATTTAATTTTTATTATTTTGGTAAAATTATTTATTTCGACTGCTTAAATTTATAATTCGTTCATTTGTACGCAATTAATTGTATATGTATCCAAATTGACTCTTTTTTTTTTTCAAAATTCACCAAATTAATTCATCTAAGATCATGTATATGTTTGCTACAAGTAATTAGTTAATTAACACTGAATTAGTAATATCTTTGTTGAAATACTATTTGTAGCATCATTCCCGGTCACAAGGTGTCCGCCATTATTACAGAGATATTGAGGGATAATCTAGAGGAGAACGCAATGAAGTTCAAACTCGTCTCGTCGCAGCGGAAGCAGTACTACTTGGATGAGTTTCGAGTATATATATGCAAATATTTTTAACCAACTAATTGTTTATAAATATTTGCATATATATACCCAAAACCCATCCAAGTAGTACTGCTTCCGCTGCGACGAGACGAGTTTGAACTTCATTGCGTTCTACTCTAAATTATCCCTCATTATCTCTGTAATAATGGCGGAAACCTTGTAACCGGGAATGTCTTTACCAAAAATTGTTCAAAAAACATAAATAAATTGTTCAAAAAACATAAATAAATTATTCAAACTGACTCTCTCTTCTCTCCCTCTCCCCTCTCTCTCTCTCTCTCTCTCTATCTCTCTCCCTTCATGATCTTCTTCAGAATGATGGTTCACTGTTCCAGTGATCCACCAAACCATCCCATATCGATCGTCCGTCTAGTGCTCGACCCAACTCCACCCGATCCCCACGCTCCCACCGCTTCTTCAGGCCGTAGATAATATCTTTGTACCGTTCTTGCGCTTTCGCACAGAACAATTGGTACATAATACTATCGTTGGCAGGGTCCCAAACGCACTGCCTCTGCAAATAAATTAAAAATAGAATATTAACGAATAAATTAAAAAATTAAAAGTTAAATTAAAATCATAATAAATAAATTTTTTATAACTTGAAGTCATCAAAGTACTCCATCCTCTTTTGCTCGGACACTTGACTCCACGAGTGGGCACCATACTCAAATTGTCTCATCCTAATGATTTGTGAGACGATTAAGCTAGTCTCATGGGCTGTAAGCAGTCTGTGACAACAAAATTAAAAAATCAAGTTAATTATATTAATATATATATAATTAAAAGTATACATAATTCATTAAAAAATACTTACTTGTTGTCGACTATGATGACACTGAGAAATTATCTTGACCTGGGTTCATCTGTAATAATTATAAATTCAACTAATTCAATTATAAACTTAACAAAAATTAAACATGCTTTAAAATTAAATTAAAATTCGATCTACTAATTAAATTAGATCAACTAATTCAACTAAAATCAATTCATTTCTAATATAATTCAAACAATTCAATTATAAACTTAACAAAAATTAAACATGCTTTAAAATTAAATTAAAATTCGATCTACTAATTAAATTAGATCAACTAATTCAACTAAAATCAATTCATTTCTAATATAATTCAAACAATTCAACTAATTCAATTCTAAACTTAACAAAAATTAATTATGCTTTAAAATTAAATTAAAATTCAATCAACTAATTAAATTCGATCAACTAATTCAACTAAAATCAATTCATTTCTAATATAATTCAAACAATTCAACTAATTCAATTCTAAACTTAATTAACAAAAAATTAAAAATGCTTTAAATTAAAATTCGATCAACTAATTCAACTATAATTCAAACAATTCAACTAAAATCAATTCTCAACTAAAATCAATTCTCTAAACATGCTTTAAAATTAAATTTTAAACGGTAAAAATGAAGAAAACTTACGGTTTATTTGTAGAAGATGACGAAACGAGAACTCGGTGGGGACGGATTGGCTCTACAGCGACGGCACCCGACTTCTCCTTCCTTTTCCTCTCTTTTTCCTCTTCTTCTTCTTCTTTTTTCTCTTTCTCCGTCTGCAACGCGGCGGGCCTGTATAAATAAGTGGAAAAAAATTTGCGACGGACGCCTGTCCGTCGCAAATTTTGCCCGTCAAACGCAAAACGACGCCGTTTCTTACTGATTTGCGACGGAAAGACCGTCGCTAATCAGTCAACGCACCGTTTCCCGATAAGACGCGTAAAACGGCTCGAATTTGCGACGGACATTCCGTCGCAAATCAGTCAATGGGCCGTTTCCCGAGAGGTCGCGAATATAAATGTAAGCATTGCGACGGCTTTCGTCCGTCGCAATTACAAAGTTTAAAATTGCGACGGCTTCTTCCGTCGCAAATCAGTCAAACGGGTCGCTTCCCGAACGGTCACCTTTAAACGGGTATGTTTTGCGACGGAATTGACCGTCGCAAACTCAAAATTGAAATTTGCGACGACCTTTCCGTCGCAAATGTAGCCGGTTCAAGACCAAGTCGGTGGGCCCTAGATTTTGCGACGGCTTATCCGTCGCAAATTACTATCATTTGCGACGGACTTCCTAAGTCGTCGCAAATTTTCATTTTTTGCGACGACTTACAAAAATCCGTCGCAAATGATAGTAATTTGCGACGGATATTCTTGCCGTCGCAAAATTCCCGTCGCTAAACTCCATCTTTTTTGTAGTGACTTATATTCTCAAATTCTGCCCAGACCCCATATTGAATTATAAATCCAAAAGGCCTCGCTAGTTGGATACCGAAGCCCTGTAAGTGGTTAAGACTTTATCCTGTGCAATTTAATTATATAAGATCTAATTAACTAGTGACTCCCAGCTAATATCAAGATATTAATGAAGTATAAACAAAATTTATAGATTTTTAATATTTTCTGTTGGTCATACTATGGTTCTCATTCATGAACCAGGCATAATAAACCATTTTAGAGGCACGAGATACTACTAGATACGTACTGTCACATCCATACATATGCACATGTATATATTATGTGAATATAAAATATATAGTAAAATATATAAAGGTCTAGCTAGCTAGTATATATAAACATTAGTTATAAGGTCTTTGTAAGGTTAATCAAGTGGGAAGGAAGACATTCTAGCTGACAAATATATTTCTTAATCATGTAGTTAGCTAGGTTAGATAGCTAGTATACATAAACATTGGTTACCTTGTTCTTTTTTTTTTGGCTAAATGACAAATACAATAGCCGATATATATATATATATATATATATATATATATATATATATATATATATATATATATATATATATATATATATATATATATTATGTGACAAATATTTTTTAAATTATCAACAGCTGGAAACATTAAATTACATACTACAAATAATTGGTTAATTGTTCTTCGAAAATGTAAAATAAGTACTATGAAATATAATTTAATCTACAGTCACTCTCCTATTATGCAGTATCCTACAAAATACTAGAAAGTAAAAAAATCTAGCGGATCCAAACAATCAGACACACTAAAAAAAAAATTTGTGATATAAAATCAGAAAATAGAGAAAATCGTTTATCTTAATATTATTACTTGTTTGTTCATATAATATAGTCATGCAAAATATTGTCTTAGCACCATATCTGATCAGTGACTTTTCTCTTCCCATTTTTAAATCAAATATTTTATATATTTACATTCGTGTAGCTCTCTAATCAGCAGCCAAACAAAAGTCAAATCCCAAAAAGCCTAGCTAATTAAATATATATAATTGCTTAATTATGAGAGAGAGCCAGCTTAATTTTCAAGAAAAGACCACTGAGTGATGTGTGGTTAGGGTGGCACCAATGTGGACTAGGTTCGATCCCTTCTAGTTACGTTGTACTTCTTTTTGTCCTTTCTTCTCAATTCATTGCATGCTAATTACCTAAACATCTAAACTTTTTAATCATTTGTGTTTTCAACACAGTTCATATCTAGGGTAGTATAGGGTTTGCATATATTCTTACAATGAATAGTTGTTCAACTTCCTACAACTAAAATACACTATTCGTGTGTGTCATAAACTTCTTATGATGAGACAGTTCACAAATTAGCACAAATAACACTAATTATTTCTAAAATGTTAATACACCAATGGCCATTATGTATTGTCTCATATATACATGGAAAAGTTTTATATAAAAATTGTTTATGATAATCTTACAATAATATTGTTCTAAAGTATAAAAAATTTGGGTAAAAATATCGACAACGATTCAAATATTCATGAGTTTTTATTCTTTGGTGACATTCTTAATACCTTTGATCAAATAATGGATATTTTAAAACAATTCCACAAGTTTATTGATGTATGTATACGATTCAAATACTTCACATCAAGTGATGCTTATAAAAGTAGATTTTGCCTATCGAGTCAAGTCCATTTTTTATCATCCATTGTCATTAATCATTTTCATATAACTGTTGCTTTCTCCAAAGGCTATAAGGATGAGGAAATCATTGAGTTTTTTAATGTATAAAGAATGATTAACTAAACAAAGTTGCTACTCCTTCCGTCCCTATCAAATTTTACGAGTAGTTGGACACATTTAAAAAAAAAAGTTATTAAAAGTGATTTTTAAGGGTTTTATTTGAATATAAAATTATATTGTGAGGGAGTGTTACTTTTATTTTAATTAGGAATATTGTGGGACAGATGAAAAATAAAAATGTGAAGTTTATTGTGAGAGGAGTGGGGTAGAAATCTGTTTATGGTTAAGTTCCTAGTGCGTATATGTGTAAGGTAATTAAAATCGAGGGCATGAATTAGAAAGAGAAGTGAAGTATCTTCTAAGTTCTGACATCCCGTGAGTTCCAGTTGGCATGCACGTCGACTCGAATGTGAGTGAGAATATTTTGTGGTGGTGAATTACAACATTATCATTTTATCTATGATCCTGGACCAAATATGTGGAATACTTATTATATATATGTGTGTGCGCTGATATGAAATTCAGAGCCAATTTAATTACAGTTTATTTTAAATAATAAAATTCTGCCATATCCTCATCCAATATATTCAACTCCAGAATGTTATGTACAATTTTCTGTATTTTCAAAAAGTTGCTCCATAGAATAATGTAGATAAGCTGCAATGTATGTTATATCACTGCAAAAAAAAAAAAAAAAAAATCCGCGTTTTTGTGACCGAAATTAGCGACCGCCTATACATCGGTCTCTAAATAATATATTAGCGACCGATCAGCAAACGAAAAAGACGACTGGTCTTAAATTAAAAAAATTAGCGACCGAAAGAAAAATCGGTCTCTAAATTAAAAGATTAGCGACAGCCTACGACCGCCGAGGCAGTCGCTAAACTCAAAAGACGGTCAAAATTGGCCAACCTTTTTTACCGCTTGATCAGCGACCGCAAAGGCGGTCGCTGATTTCAAATTTAATATCAGCGACCGCCTTCAGGCGGTCGCAGATCGGTAACGTTTGACTCGTCTTGGTAACAGTTGAGGGTCATTAATGCAGGCGGTTTAGCGACCGCCTGAGTGCTGTCATAATTCTTAAATTGTTCAAAATGAACCGATAGATTCAGTCAAGAGAAGACCAAAAAATCGGACAATAGCGACCGCCTTTCGCTAATTTTTTTTACTCCTTTAGAAACCGGCTCCATACGTTATTTGATATATACACATAGACTCCTCCACCGCCGCCGCCGAGGATTTCGTCCCGATCAAAACTATAGTTTCATCCCTTTCTACACAATAACCTTGAGTTTTTAAAATTTTAACCGTTTTAAGTTATTTTTAAATCATGTTTTATGAATATAATGTTGAGACAATATTATATGTGTTTGTAGGATAGTTATGTATGTTTATTATGAAATTATATATTAATATTGTTGAGATAATTATATATTAATGTGGTTGTTGGAATTATATTATAGTTGATGTTTAATTAGTTGAACTATATATGTTTAGCTCACTTTTACATATATACGTAGGTATGGATTATATATATACATAGGTATTATATATGTTTGTAGGATAGTTATGTATGTTTGTTATGAAATTATATATTAATATTGTTGAGAAAATTATATATTAATGTGGTTGTGTTGGAATTATGTTATAGTTGATGTTTAATTAGTTGAATTATATATGTTTAGCTTCACTTATATATATATATATATATATACATATGTAGGTATGAATTATATATGTTTGTAGGATAGTTATGTATGTTTGTTATGAAATTATATATTAATATTGTTGAGAAAATTATATATTAATGTGGTTGTTGAAATTATGTTATAGTTGATGTTTAATTAGTTGAATTATATATGTTTAGCTTCACTTATATATATATATATATATATATATATATATATATACATATACACGTAGGTATGAATTAATTTAGTTGATTGATATATACACGTAGATATGAATTAATTTTGTTGCTTGATATATAACATGATATGATCTATTGAATTTATAATTATTACAAATGAACCAACCCTCAAGATAATCGTCTCAATATTATCCTGGTCGACAACAAGTAAGTATTTTTTTAATGAATTATGTATACTTTTAATTATATTAATATTAACTTGAATTTTTAATTTGTTGTCACATGCTGCTTCCAGTCCATGAGACTAGCGCAATCGTCTCAGAGGTCATTAAGATGATCCTGTTTGAGTATGGTGCCTACTCATGGAGACTAGTGCCCGAGCAAAAGAAAATGGAGTACTTTGATCAGTTCAAGGTATAAAAAAATTATTTATTATGATTTTAACTTAATTTTTTAATTTATTTGTTAATATTCTATTTTTAATTTAATTGCAGAGGTGGTGCGTTTGGGACCCTGCCCACGATAGTGTTATGCACGACTTGTAAAAGCGCAAGAATGGTACAAAAATATTATATACGACCTGAAGAAGCGGTAGGAGCGTGAGCAGCGGGTGGAGTTGGGCCGAGCACCAGACGGGCGTTTGATTTGGGATGGTCTGGTGGATCACTGGAACAGTGATCCATCAATCAGAAGAATATCATGGGGAGGGAAGGGGAGAGAGAGAGAGAGAGAGAGAGAGAGAGAGAGAGGGGGGGGGGGGGGAATTGAGAAAATAATTTATTTAATTTGAATTTTTTAAAATTTTATTTAATTTATGTTTATTTATAATTTTTAAACAATATTTCAGTTAATTTAGTTAATTTATGTTTTAATAAATAATTTGTATGAATCAAGATTTATATACAATTAAATGCATAAGAACGAAAAAAAAAAAAGTTAGTATATATATACATATAAATGAATTAGAAACAAAAAGGAATTAATTTGATGAATTTAAAAAAAAGGAGAGTCAATTTGAACTTATATACAATTAAATGCATAAGAACGAAAAAATTAATAATTTATATTAGTCTAAAATATTAAATTTACAAAATTAAAAAAAAAAGTTAGTATATATATACATATAAATGAATTAGAAACAAAAATGAATTAATTTGATGAATTTAAAAAAAAAGGGAGTCAATTTGAACTTATATGCAATTAAATGCATAAGAACGAAAAAATTAATAATTTTTATTAGTCTAAAATATTAAATTTATAAAATTAAAAAAAATTAGTATATATATATACACATAAATGAATTAGAAACAAAAAGGAATTAATTTGATGAATTAAAAAAAAAAGAGTTAATTTGAACTTATATACAATTAAATGCAAATAAACAAACAACAATAGCAAGTGTTCTAATGGTTCACACATCCTCTGGGTTACCTGGAGGTCGTGGGTTCGATTTGGGTGCATATTTATTGTAAGCTAGTGGGTCAGTGGTTTGCGCCCCGCCCCGTGCCCCAATGTGTGCGGGTTTGAACCCACTGAGCCATGTTTTTTTACGCAGGCTCGAAGATTAGCGACCGTCAACAGGTCGGTCGCTAATCCCAAAAATCAAATAAATTTTTTTTATTTAAAAATAAATTAACGACCGTCATTCCGGCAGTCGCTAAAACCTGACTTGACCGGGTCAGATCAGGTCAGTTCAGCGACTGACAGGTGGTGGTCGCTAAATTTTAGCGACCACCTTTTCGGTCTCAAATTGGCGACCGATTTTCAATAGTGGTCGCTAATATTAGCTACCTGCGTTTTAACGATCGACTTTTATCGGTCAAAAATCGGTCGCTAATCACGTTTTGCGATCGAAAATCGGTCGCTAAGTCGATTGCTAATCCACGTTCTTTTTAGTGTATAATAAGTTGCATCGCTGGGATTTTTCTTATATATAAAACCTTTTATAAATGGTAACCGGGTAGAAGTGGGTATATAAGAATTCTTCAATTTTAAATCTTGTAGCAAAAGGCGAAGCCCTTGCCCCCAGGGCCCCCACCCCCTGACCCGACAGGATTGGGTGGAGGAGGTAAATTATGGTGACTCAGCGGCCCATTAGGTGGGAGGACTAGTGTCTGGTGCCCACAAGGAGTTATCTCCCACATTGGAGGGATAAAACTCCCACACTGCGGCTGTCAGGGCTCAATCCTGCGTCCTAGTAGCAATCTGTCACCCAAGAACCAACTGAGCTACGTCCATGCGGGCCTTCAAAATTTTAAATCTAATATAAAGAAAATTAAATATCACAATATGTATCTATAACTTTAAAGTGCTAAGTCAAATGGATATGTAGATTATATTGTATGCCAAAAAATCGATCAAAAGGCAACGCATTAAAATTATGTATTAAAATATCAATCTAAATTTATTTTATTGAAAATTTAAATTATAAATTCATTTTTTTTTTAAATAAATAGATAATTGTTAATTATGTAATTAGTTCATCATAGTCAAGCCAAAGTAAGTTTTGAGACTTAATAAATCACACCAAGTCCAACTCAAGCCTCTAAAAGTCCAACACAATTTAGACACAATTAAACCAACCCCCCCCCCCCCCCCCCCCCTTTTTGTTCACCTCCCTCTTCAGTTCACTACTCTATCGTTCATTTCACCACCCATAATTTTTTAAAATTGTCTCATCTTCCTTTTAAGTCCTTGTTTAAATCTTGTAAATTCAACCCCCCTTCATTTCAAAGAAAGAGTGCACGCGCAAAAAGTTACGACCGTTGTTCCGCCGCCGCGACCTTCCGCCATTACTCGCCATCAAAGAGGGGTGTCGTCACATCCATGGATGAAGGTTGGTTTTTTTAATTTTTTAATTTTTCAATTCTAGGATTTATGTGCATGATTGTTGGTATAGATTAGGGTTTTTGTGTGTGATTATAAACATAATGGAGTATATAATGTTTATTTTTGTGATGGAATACAATAAAAATTACGATTTTTTTAAGAAGACGAAGGCCTTTGTTTGACACTGGTTGTTCGAACATATGTCCAATGTTCGAACAAAAGTGTCAAATAAAGGATCAATATTTTGATTTTTTTTCCGAACAAAAGGTCATTGTTTGGAAAAACATCAAACAATGTGTTCGAATAGATTTGGTCGAATTATGACAAATGTTTGACACAAATTTTCGAAAATAATGCAAATGTTCGAGAAACTAGAGCTGAACACGAACCGAAATAAAAAAAACGATGAAAAATGCGCGACAACCATGTTAGAAGCCCTCAAGATCGTTGTGATTGTTTGCATTCTTGTAAGCTTGAAAAGTGGGGTGAACTGAATGAATTTGTCAAAGTAAAATTATGCATAAGGGCACTTAAGTCTTTTCAAATAAAAGAAAAATCTAGGGAGTAAACAAATTAAAAAAAGAGGGGGGGGGGGGGGGCAATATCCGCATCCCAATTAAAATTTCTAAAGCCCGATAAATCAAATCAGATCCAATTCAAGTACTAAAACCCATCAAATAGTTCGGCACACCAAATTAGGTTTGTGAAGTCCATCAAATTTAGGGTATTGTTTTTTTGTATGTCTCATTTCATTCATTTGGAAGACAACAAAAATAGGGATTATAGTTTTGTACGCCCTGTTGAATTCTCTCATATCTAATTTAATCACTCTGATTTTATTTCTTAAAACTAGAAGAATGAGTGTTACACACTTATATACAATTCAAGAGTAGGAGCAGTTGTGAGCATGTGCCACTCACATGATGTGTAACTAACTAACTGAAAATGTAAAACTAACTAACTGACTATCTGTAACTAACCATATCAGTAACTTCTCTTATCTTCTAGAAATATTGCAATACGCCCCTTTTGGTTACAGACTATCTCTGAGAAAATGACCCAGATGAGTACACATGTGGCAAAAGCGAGCTAGAGACAGAGGTTTAGTAAAGATGTCAGCGGCTTGATCCTTCGTCGGGACATAATGAACATCTAAGACCCGATCCTGAACATTTTCCCGAAGATAATGCACATATATGTCAATATACTTAGTTAGGGAATGAAGATCAGGACTAAATGACAGCGTCACAGCACCTTGGTTGTCACACCAAAGTAAAGCCGGAGTACGTAGCGGAAGCCGTAATTCAGGAAATAAGGAAGTGATCCAAACAATATACGTTGCCAAAGTAGCCATGTAATGATATTCAGCCTCTGTGGTACTACGAGCAACAACGGATTGCTTCTTGGAGCACCAAGAAAGGAGATTCGAACCAAGCATTATGCAGTAGCCAGAAGTGCTCCATCGATCATCCAATGATGAAGCAAAATTTGCATCAGCAAAGCCTTGCAATTAAAAATTAGACACATGATCAGTAAAATGTAAACCAGAATAAATCGTACCTCTCAAGTATCGTAAGACCTGTTTACAAGCACCCCAATGATTCGTAGTTGGACAAGCAAGAAATTAACTAAGTTTATTGACACTATGAGCAATATCAGGACGCGTTAGGGTCAAATATTTCAAAGCACCAACAATACTACGATAAAAAGAAGGTTGAAAGAAAATAGGACTATCCTGTTGAGTAAGTTTGACACTAGGGCAAGCAGGAGTTGGACATGGTTTGCATGAGGTAAGATTGGTACGAGCAAAAAGTTCTTTAACATATTTGGACTGTGAGAGTTTAATGCTATTAGAAGCAACAACAAGCTCTATGCCAAGAAAGTAATTTATGGACCCAAGATGTTTTAAAGAAAACTGTTGATGAAGAGTGTTAATCAGCTGAAAAATGGCACCATTGTCATCACCTGTAATCAGAATATCATCCACATAAATCAAGACCATAAGCCTCTTCCCATTAACAAACTTGTGAAACAAACACTGATCAGACTAGAATGAACAAAACCAACCCGAAGTAGAATCCCTTTCAGAGTATCATACCATGCCTTAGGGGCATGTTTAAGACCATATATGGCTTTCACAAGCTTGCATACATGATGTGGTTTAAATGTATCCTGAAAACCCTCAGGTTGAGTGATATAAACTAGTTCCTTTAAATCTTCCTTCAGGAAAGCATTATTGATATCCACTTGTTGCACTTGCCACCCATATGTAGCAGCCAAAGTGAACATTATTTGAAGTGTGAGAAGTTTGATTACAAGAGGGAATGTTTGAAAGTAATCCATGTTAGTGTGCGTGTCCTAGAGACAATCCTATTGTGAAGACATAATACTAAGATAATATTCAGTTCTAGTTTTAATATTATTGTTTATTTAATACTAAATATATTGCATTACATTTATTAGAATATTATGTTTGGTTGTTTGCATTTATTCTTACTTGTGTTCCCATGAGTCATTACTGTCACTAAGAGTGTGGGAACTCAGATGAATGAAGCATGATTCTCAAATAGCCCGATCAAGGACCATCAAGAATGGGATATTGATGATGCAATTGAGATTGGTGTGCGATCTGCATCATACTCTTAGAGGGTGTAGTAAGATCTCACTTACTACGAGATACTAGGTATCTAATGATGGATGCACATATACTTTAGAGGGTATTGGTATACCCATCCGAGAAACTGTTTGATGTAATTTTACTTTACGTGTCTACGGGTGTCTCGGTTAGTGGGAGCAATGTGATATTCATTTGACTTGAGGTCAATACGCACGATATGTGTGTAGTGATGAACTTTGAGCACGACCGACGCTTGCACCCTTCTATGGGTAGATATGGTTTGGATTGGGTTCATCACGAAATGCATATGCATGGTAGTTGAGCCAAGAATAGGGTTCATTCCTCAATGTGGATTTAGAGAGAACTCATGTCTTCTCATCATAATTGGATCTAAGTTATCGGCCGACGCACATCAACTTGGACTTTGTGATCAAGTGTGACATGAATGATCAATTAGTGATTAGAGATAATATGATTAAATTATTTTAATAGACACTTCATCATGTTCAAGATTTAATTGAGTATTTGCGAACGAAAGGAAATTATCACAATAGTCCACGTACAGTTACAGGTAGTTGCACATTTCCTCACAACGTACCTCATATATTGAGAATGTATGATAATGTCTAGGGTTCAATTAAGACCGTTAGTTTGACTAATCGCTCGATATATGAGGGTCTACGGGTCACACAACAAGTAATTCACTTCGTAGATTAAAGTTGGTTGATTAAGTATTAAATTGGATTTAATATTTAATTTATGGAGAATTAATAATATATTAATTTAGAATTAATTATTATTACTATTTAATTAAATAGGAATCCCAGAATAATATTTGGAATATTATTATAGGATTTTATATAGACAGTGAAATCAAATCTATGAGATTTTTGAATTGCAAGATTAGGGAATATATTTCCTAATCTTAATAGCTTGAGATTCAAGTTGGGCTTTCCCTATAAATATAAGACTGTAGGGATTCATTAATTCACAACTTTTATGAGTTTGATAACTTCGTAAATTCCCCATAAAATCCTTAGTTAGAATTTTTCTAGCAAATTTATCTCGGGATTCAACACTGGCAAATATGTGCGGATCTGTGAACGTGAGTTACGTGGATAGCGTAGTTGAGGATTCTGTCTTCAAAGCACTGTAAGGATTTATATTGTTTATTTATCCTTTATATTTTATGTTATACAACCATGTACTCAATTCATTGTTGGTGAATCTATGACTTTCGTTGCGTCGAACATGGTGTTCGTCCCAACAAATTCCAACAATCCACACCAGTATTTTGTTGAAACCTTCTTGCCACAAGTCGTGCTTTGTACCTTTCCACTAAACCGTCAGCTTTAAACTTTACCCTAAAGATCCACTTTGTAGATATAGGACTGATATCAGAAGACAAAGGAACAAATTCCCAAGTATTGTTGCTCATCAGAGCATTATACTCTTCCATCATTGCTTGTTACCATTCAGGCGCCTGAAAGGCCTGAGCAGCTGTGTTAGGCTCAAGGATTACTGGAAGAACAAAAGTAGTAAATGATTTGGGCTTGAATACACCAGCCTTGGACCTGGTTACCATGGGATGAGCGGAAGCAACCTAGTACACAGGCTCATGAGTTGGGGAAACATGTGAAGAATGAGAAGTGTTTGGGATAGGAGGAGGGAATGCATTCTGAGAGGAAGACTGATTATCAGACCTAGTAGAATCGGTAGAGTGAAGTGTAGAATGAGGAGAGGCAATAACAGGAGATGGTGGTGTGGACAAAATAGTTGAAAGAACTGTTTGCAGCTGTAAGGGAGGAAATTAAGGAGCTGAGGAAGAAGAGTGAGCTGTGAAATCTGGAAAAGGAAATTCCAGCTCATTAAAAATCCATGGTAGGAGAAATATACACTCTTCCAGAAGGGTACAAACATCTATAGCCTTTGTGAATTGGACTATAACCAAGAAAGAGGCACTTAACAGATCTAAATTGAAGCTTTGAGTTGTTATAAGTCCTGAGAAAATGATAACAAGAACAACCAAAAACTTTGATTATAGAATAATCAGGTGGTTGGTTGAACAATTTCTGGAAATGAGATTGATTAAGAAGAATAGGAGTAGGGATTTTGTTGATAAGGAAGACAGTTGTATGAAAGACATCCCACGAATAAACCATAGGAAGTTTAGCTGGAGCTAGCAAAGAGAGGCCCATTTCAGTTATATGCTAGTGTTTCCTCTCTACTAAACCATTTTGTTTGTGTATATATGGATAGAGAATGTCTAAATACAATGCCAACATCCTGAAAATATTTGTTTAAAGCAGTGAATTCCCCTCCCATATCAGATTGAAATACTTTGATCTTGGTGGAGAATTACCTCTCCACCATCTGAACAAATTTGATAACCATAGATGCCACATCAGATTTGGCCTTCAAAGGATATATCCAAGTGTATCTAGTACATTCATCAACCAAAACAAGATAAAACCTATAGCCCTCAGTAGACATGTGAGGAAGAGGGACCCCAAACATCCATATGTACAATAGTAAAAGGAACAGAGGCATGTACAGGAACTGATTTAAAAGATTTCTGATGCATTTTACCCAGTTTACAAGCTTCACAATAACTTATGTGTTTGACAGACACATTCAGAGAATTGAGTACAGTGCACAATGTATCATGACAAGGATGTCCTAACCTAAGATGTCATAGATCTGCCTTATTTAACAAAGAAATAGAAATTGTATTACAATGAGCAAATGACCTAGAAGTATTTTCAGTAGAGTGCTTTCCCAAAGCAGCAACATCTAGCTGATATAATCCATCTTTAAGAACCCATTTCAAAAGGATTTTGTTGGTTTTCTGATCCTTAACAAAACAAAAAGTAGCATGAAACTCAATAATAGCATCATTGTCTCTAAAAAAGTTTGATATGCTAAGAAAATTCTTAGTAATATCTGGAACATGGAGAACACCACGTAATGCCAAAGATTTACCAGTTTGTACACTATGTAAGTTCATGGATCCAACATGCAAGATAGGAGCAGTTGTGTTATTACCAACAGTAAGATGTGAAGTACCTTTATAAGGATGTTGTAGGTGCATATTTCCAAGAGAGGAAGTGATATGATGAGTAGCTCCACTGTCGACATACCAATCTACCCCTGGTTGATGCCGAGAAGGAGAAACAGTATCATTAGAGAATCAACAACATAAGCAAATGGATGAGATTATGGTGTTGGGGATTGGGAGAAATGTGTAAAATGAGCTTTGTGAGTGCCAGGGGAGTTCCAGGAATGAGTCTAAACGAAGAAGATCCAGTATGACCACTAGGGAAGGAACCTTGAGTAGATTCTAGACCTTGAAAGGAATTATCAAACCTTTTAAAACACTTTGCAGCAGTGTGATTTGTTTTACCACAAATTTGACAAGGTACTTTGGATTTGCCATAGAACTTAGGTTTTCCTTTGATACATAGTTAGCCGAAGGAAGTTGAGACAAAGAAGAAGCCTGAAGAGGCATCAACTGTTGACTTGCTGCAAATTGTTGCAATCTCACTTCATGAGTGTGGCGGATGGATTGAACTTCAGTGAATGATAGCATCTCAGATCTAGTGGTAAGATTTACTACAACCGCATCATATTCAGAACCTAGATCCCCAAGCAAATGCATGATTAGATCATCATCTTGAATATCATGTCCAGCGGCATGAAGGTCATATGCTATATTTCAGAGTTGCAACACATATTCATCAAAAGTAGAATATTCCCTTTCTTAAGAGTTTGCAACTGATACCTCAGATTCATAGCTTTGGCTTTAGATTGTGACCTGAACAATTCATCGAACACCTTTCATTCATGAAAAGAATGATTGCAGCAATTCACATAACCAAGCATAGTTTCTGAAATTGAACAAAACATCCAACTTAGAAGAAATTGATCTCGTTGATGCCACAATTGTGCATCATAGTTCAGCTGTGAAACACCATTACCATCAACAGTAATCAAGTGAGGGATATCATTAGCCGAACACATAAGAAATTGCTCAAAATTATGAGCTCACACCACAGCTAAGACCCGAGTGCGCTAAAGTAGATAATTCGACCTATCAAAATGAATAAAAATAGTAACAAAAGATTTAGGAAGAGGAGAAATCGAAGACTCCATGGAATCAGAAGAATAAAGCAACAAAACAGACAAAATGCGGAGAAATTTAAGCAAAAGAAGAACAAAACAATCATGAACAGGGAATAACGGAGAAAATCACAAAAGCTCAACCCGAATCATTGAGAGTAATCGTAACCGAACTCATCGATACCATGTTGAATTCTCTCATATCTAATTTAATCACTCTGATTTTATTTCTCAAAATTAGAAGGGTGGCCAACTTAAATACAATTCAAGAGTGGGAGCAGTTGTGAGCATGTGCCACTCACATAATGTGTAATTAACTAACTGAAAAGGTAAAACTAACTAACTGACTATCTCTAACTAACCCTATAAGTAGCTTCTCGTATCTTCTAGAAATACTGCAATACGCCCATTTACTTGCTACCTATTTGATTTTGGTCCCAATTGATTCTCTATTTTAATTTTGGTCCAATAAGTTTGAGTTTTTTTTTTAATTTCGATCATTTTCACCGACTGTAGCAGGCTGCTTAATTGGTCATGTAAACATGATTTTTTTTTCTTTTCTTTTTATTTTTTCTTTCGGCGCTATGTATATAAGTTTTAATTAATTATACATAATATATTTTGTGCTCGAATAAAAAAAAGGCTTGGGTTAGATTTATAAATACAAAAATAAAATATTACTATTCATCATCTTCTTCGTCAAAACACTAAGAATAAACCAAGACGAAGTGAACATTATCCCCATTAAGGGGATGTATATAGACTTGATCTAAATACAATTTGAACTTGTAGAGTTCGACAACGGCAGCCGTGCCGGAGGGAGAGAATAGGTTGGGGAATGGTGGCTTCCTTCTGGTTTATTCTCCATGTTGGGGTTTTGATGAAGAAGATGAATAATTATTTTGGTGATTTTTATATTTAAACTGGGTTCGACCCATGTCTGGGAAAAGATCAATTTTAAAATGTAAGATAGTAAATTAAAAATAATTAAATTTTACATGTGGATAGAAATGACAATATTGGCCCGCCCTGCTCCGAGGTATTTGGGTCAGGTCGGACCCGTCCCGCTTTGAGTATGGGTCGGGTCAGCCCCGTTTTGAGAATGGGTCTGGTTTGGGTCTTATGTTGGCCCCGTGGGTACCCGTCCCATCCTGACCTGCCCCGCACATATATACTCCCTTCGTCCCAGAGGAACTTGCATATTACCATTATTTTCATGTTTTAGCGAGTAAGATGTTTATTATTATTTGAAATGATAAAGTGAATTTTAAGGTAATATATGATAGATCTATCTCTCCTCTATTATAATGTGACTTAAAAATACTTTATCGTTTTAAATAGCAATAAAAAACCTCGCTCGTTAAAACACGAGAAAACAGTAAATGTGCAAGTTCCTCCGAGACGGAGGTAGTACATATTAATATTAATGTATATATATTAATATAAAATTAAATAGATATATTAACATGTTATATATGTATATTTTAATACAACAAAAATAGATTAAGAGAATCAAACTTGATATATCATATTTTATTTTCTAATTATTTTTTAAATTTATTTTAGCATTTGATTGTGTCAATATTCATTCCTAGTTTTGTAAAGTAAATCAAATTATTATCTCTGACATGTCTTCAATGTATGATTTTATCATATAAGAGAACCTAATTTTGTCATGATATAGGTATGTTAGTAGACAAACAAATTTTTTGAAAAAAAATTAGGTAACAAAAAATAGTAAAAATGTGAAAATGGGGCGGGGCGGGTCGACCCGGACCCACACGGGGTAGGTCACAAAGTGGCTATCCAGGACCCATGTGGGTTGCGGGGCGGGTTTGGGACAGGGAAAATAAAAATGGGGCAGGTCTTGGTAATCGACTATCCGCCCCAACCTGACTCATTGCCATCCCTACATGTGGAGTAAAAAATTAAAAGGAAAAGGAAATTAAAATTCCACGTGGGTGCAAACGGCTTCAAAACTCCCTGTAACCGTAATAGGACTGAAAACAAAATGTTTTTAAATTTGCATGATTAAATTTAAAAAGTTTTGATGGTGTGGGTCGAAATCAAATAGGTGTCAAGTTAATGGGCGTATAAAACTATAATACCCATAAAAATATTATATACTCTAAAATTTGTATGTTTTGGAGGTCGTTTCTCCTCTTCTTTTTGGGTGAGTTGTTAGGTGGAACAAAATCGGACAAAATATTGTAAGGAGGAACAAAGTTTTAAATTTTGTTTACTCTCGGATACAAAGTATAATAATAATAATAATATATGTAAGTTCAATTTTAATATAACTTAAGTTTAAAAAAAATTGTGCCTCAGGGTAAATTGAGAAAATTTGACTATTTTAGAGTAAATTGTTTTAAAAGTGTGTAGATTATTTCCCTTTTTTTTTTCTTTATCTGTAGTTATCATTTCTTGCCTTTCAAATTTTACAGTTTGTTGTCATGGAACGAGACAAATCTCAACGAAGAAAAAGAATGTCCTCATTTTAGATGTGTCCTACTGGTAACTAGAAATTGGCTAATTGATCTAAATTCACTTTAAATGTTGCAACTACATATGGATCGTGTCTAGATTAAATTCCAAACGTTACTATTGTAAATCTAGAAGATTTAATGTGGACATTACTTATAGACCAAGAAACCCAACAATACGTCTATTTATTTATTTTTTATAATATATATATATATATATATATATGTATATATATCACCTAAATGCATATATGTTTTTAAAAAAAACCATAAATTACATGTATATAATTCACAATTTCCTATCACCCAATATTTAAACATATTAAATAATTTAATTTAAGTAACAAAATAACAATTCAAATTCCATTAGTCCATTACATTAGTCATAATAGTAAATTCAATTTAAAATGAGTGTTACAATGTCAATTAAAATTACATTACATAATAATATTCAACTGAAATAATAAATTTACACATTAATAGCACACTACAAGAAAATAAAATTTTGGCTACGAACTTAGAATTGTCTGCGGAATTTTCCTACAAAAAATTTCACAGTAGAATTGTCTACAACTTACCTATAAAATTTTATAATCATGTATGCACATTTATGCTTCAACCTACAAGTAAATTGCCTACAAAATCAATTTGCCTACGGAATAAATTTCCTAGGTATTAATTACCTACAAACAATTAGTCTACAAAAACTTACCCACAAACAATTTGTCAATGAAAATTCCGTAGACAAATTTCTCTGTAGATAGACAATAAAAATGTCTATATAATAAGAAACTTTTGTAGACAAATTTGTAGGTAATTTCCACTACGAATTTTTTTGTTGAAAATTTCTTAATCATATTGACGATTTCCAAAAAACGCATTGATTAACGACAACATTAGCGACGGATAATCGTCGCTAATCGTGTTTAACGATGGGATTAACAACGGACGTTGACCCGTAGGCAAATCGACCGTAGCTAATATTTACGACGGCTTTGGATGGCCGTCGTAAATTTACGACGGACAAAAGCCGTCGTAAAACTGACCTGCCAACGACTCGGCCGGGCTTAAAGTTTACGAGTATTTGCCGATTTTCAATTTTTTAATCAGCCAGGAAAATATTTACGACGGGCACAAAACTGTTGTTAATTTATAATTTACGACGGACACGTGTCCGTCGTAAATACCGAACCTGGAACAAAAAAAAGTGGCTCGTGTGGTTCGAACCCAGACCCCCGGGAACCCGGGGCGGGTGCGAACTACTGGGCCATTGGCCTCCAAGGTATACACTCCGGCCCCACTTCTATATTAGCCCTATTGTCCCTGGAACAATTAATTTTAATTTTGCATCCAAGGAAAATCAAACCCATGACCTCTCTGGCATATGGAGAGGGCATGAACCATTAGGACACTTGCTTCTTTTGTTCGATTTCTTGCAACTAATTGTATATGTATCTAAATTGATTAATTCTTTCTTTATTATTCATCAAATTAATTTTTTTTCGTTTCTAACTTGTTTTAATAAATGTTGTTACCAATTATATTTTTTTTGTTTTGTAAATTTATTTAATTCGAAAAATGCGTAATTAATATTATAATCCGTTCACTTGTACGTAATTAATTGTATACGTATCCAAATTGAGTCATTCTTTTTTTATTATTCATCAAATTAATTCATTTTCGTTTCTAACTTATTTTAATAAATGTTGTTACCATTTTTTTTTGTTTTGTAAATTTATTTAATTCGAAAAACGTGTAATTAATATTATAATCCGTTCACTTGTACGTAATTAATTGTACACGTATCCCAATTGAGTTATTTTGTTTATTATTCATCAAATTAATTCTTTTTCGTTTCTAACTTGTTTTAATAAATATTGTTACCAATTATATATTTTTTTTTGTTTTGTAAATTTATTTAATTCGAAAAATGCGTAATTAATATTATAATCCGTTCACTTGTACGTAATTAATTGTATACGTATCCAAATTGAGTCATTCTTTTTTTTATTATTCATCAAATTAATTCCTTTTCGTTTCTAACTTATTTTAATAAATGTTGTTACCATTTTTTTTTTGTTTTGTAAATTTATTTAATTTGAAAAACGTGTAATTAATATTATAATCCGTTCATTTGTACGTAATTAATTGTATACGTATCCCAATTGAGTTATTTTTTTTTTATTATTCATCAAATTAATTATTTTTCGTTTCTAACTTGTTTTAATAAATGTTGTTACCAATTATATATTTTTTATTTTATAAATTTATTTAATTCGAAAAACGCGTAATTAGTATTATAATCCTTTCACTTGTACGTAATTAATTGTATACGTATCCAAATTGAGTCATTCTTTTTTTAATATTCATCAAATTAATTCCTTTTCGTTTCTAACTTGTTTTAATAAATGTTGTTACCAATTATATTTTTTTATTTTGTAAATTTATTTAATTCAAAAAATGTGTAATTAATATTATAATCCGTTCACTTGTACGTAATTAATTGTGTACGTATCCAAATTAATTCGAAATGCAATCTGTAACAAGCGTTGCATGAACACGTGACAATCATGACTCTTCATCTTAGACACCTTCCCGGTTTCTATGTCAACCCTGTCTCCCAAATTCGAAACATAATTGTCAGGGAACCTCAACTCTTTCACCCACTTACACAACTCCTTCCTCTCTGCTTACTAATTGTGTAGGAGGCTTTTGGATACATCTTTGTCCGCTCATCCTTGTGCAGTTGTTTACGAGAACAGAAGAGGTGCAACCATCTCTGGACTTTGAAGTGTCTTTGGTCTTCCCTTCAGTACCCAAGACTGTATGAAACAAGTTGTCGAAAATATTCTTTTATATATGCATCACATCCAAATTATGTCGAATCAACAACTTGCTCCAATAGGGCAAATCCCAAAAGATACTTCTCTTCTTCCAACAACCTTTTATTTTTTTATTGTTCTCCATTGCACCAAACTCAGTTGTCTTCATCAACCCCGTGACCGTAATCTCATACAACAATCTTTCACCTAAAATAAATTGTTTAGGATTTAGTTAGAACAAAACATAACAATGATTCAATAATTTGAAAAACATGAAATGCTAACTATGCATAACGTTACGAATATCCGGTCTTTGTGCACGTATTGCATCTTTACCCTTAATAAAGTCTGTTTTGTTCCTCCGAAAGGGATGATCAGAAGGAAGAAACTTCCGATGATTGTCGAACCATGACACCTTCTTACTCAATGGGAGATAGAATGCATCAGATCTTTCCATGCAGTACGGACATGCTTGTTTTCCTATTGTCGACATCCCAGACAACATAGAAAACGCTGGAAAATCACTAATGGTTCACAAAAGAGCAGCCCGCATCGTAAAGTTCTGCTTCCTATGAACGCCGTAGGTCTCCACTCCCGTATGCCACAAAGATATCAATTCTTTAATCAGTGGTTGAAGATATACATCAAGTTTATGCTTGGGGTTGTGAGGACCAGGCACCAAGATAGTAAGAAATATATGTTGAGGCTCCATGCATAACCAAGGAGGTAGATTGTATGGAGTCAATAGGACATGCCACAGTGAATACTTTTTCCGTGCATTTCGAATGGAGCAAATCCATCTGTGCACAAACCCAACCTCATATTTCTCGTCTCCTGTGCAAATTCTGGAAACTCCCTATCAAGATGTTTACATGCCTCTGAGTCTGCAGGATGCCGCATCTCCCCAGAATTCTCATCAGAACACTCCTCAGCATGTCATGTCATGTTTTTAGCAGTGGCACTAGACTAATACAACCTCTCCAAACGAGGAGTGATGGGAAGATAATACATTGACTTTCAAGCCTTCAACTGAACTTTCTTCATACTTTTAGTACGACCAGATGGTTTGTAACGAGGGTGACCACACATTTTGCAATGATCCTCATCCTCACCCCAAAACAACATACAACCGTTTGTGCAACAATCAATCTTCTCAAATGGTAGATCCATATCCTTCAAAAGCCTCTTGCTCTCATAGAAATTATCAGGTGTCGTGTTTTCTTTAGGTAGAGTACTTTTGAACAATTTAGCAAATTGATTGAACACTTTTTTACTCACCTTGCCTTCAGTTTTGATGTTCAACATTTGAGCATTGAATGACAACTGCGTCTCAGTATCACAACCAGGAAAGAGATTTTGATCAACTGTTATAAGCATATCAAAAAACTTTTTTGACCGATAATTTGGTTCCTCCTCCATAGACATTTTATTGAATTGGCCTTGACCGCCTAAAACTGATTCTGCAATCATCATCCGGTATCTATCAGGTTCATCCTCCATATGTGGTTCGAATTGATCATAAGGAACTTTACTTGAACTACCAACATCATAACTTCCACCACCGCTTCAACCAGTATTATAATAGAATTCTATTATATTGATGTCAATATTCCACCATTCTTCACCATGATACGTCCAATTGTAATAAAGGAGAACAAAATCGGACAGCACAAGATGAGTTTTAACCTCATCAACACTCAAGAATCTCATATTTCTGCATCTTTTTTCTTTACACGGACACCTAATATTACCCGTATAATCCTTACAGTACGGATGTTTTTTCTGCAAACTCAATAAACTCATCAATTTTATTGCAAAATACAGGATTAATGCCTTCGCTTATCTTTCTAGGTATTAAGTACATCCAACCACCATCTGAAAATTGCATCTGTTACAATTTAAAAGTAATATCACATGAGTTCTAAAAAATTGGGCAGAGTTTCGCCTAAAAATAGAGATATACAGATTTTTCCTTCACATAAATCAATTCATATATATCAAATAAACATGTATATCACACACCCATCATCTAATAAACATATATATATATATATATATATATATTTCAATCATTATCTAATATTGTACCCAGAATTAGAACTATAAAACAAGACATTAAAAGTTAAAAGTGTGAAAACGTACGGTGAAGTTGAAGGCAATGAGTAACAGAGTTGTTCCGTAGCTACGAACACTTCAATGCAATGTTCAATATAAATTATAGGCCAAGAATGGATGAAAAATGTATATAGTTGTTGGTGAACGAATCTAATCGTAAGGATTAGTGGCTGTTTTAATCCGTTTTTACGTCACCAATCAATAACGTGTGATTGATTACCACCGTAAATGGTAAATTGGGGTGTGAATTTATCGAATTTGAAATTGAACTTATTTCGTGTATGTGTAGGTTAGGGTGTGTTTATATGTGTATTTTTGTCTAAAATTCGAAATTATATAAATAAGCTGGAGAACAACTATTTATAGATGCTAGCAAGCATGAGGTGCTACTGACTCTTGGTCTCCCTAGCTTGCATGCCTGACATGTGTCCTTTGACCTTAGTTTGACCTTATCTAAGCTGAATCTTAGTTACAAAGTCTTCTTTTGGGCCTTATCTCGGACTCATTGTTGTTCGCTTAGGTCGGCTTGACTGATCTTGATGACCCTTCAATTGAAAGTTGTTCGCCTCTTGAGGTTGTACTTTGGAAGTTGTTCGCCTTATGGCTTCGTTCAGCTTGGCTTTGGGATCTTAGTCCTTTGTTCATGTGCACACCTCTTTGGCTGATTGTTGTATCATATTTTGACCAAGTTGCTCGTCATTGGGGACTTCACGATTGGCTCATCATTGGTCTCGGGTCTTAAAACATGTTCGCCTATTAGTTGTTCGTCGGGGGAGTTGTTCGTCACTTTATACACCTCCCAGATTGGTTAATGCACCCAAATCGTGATTTTCTTTGTTTAGACTTCAATTGTTGTTTGCTCCATATTTAGATGATGTTCTCCTATCAACAATTGCCCCCTATCCTGACTAGATGTTGCATCAGACGAGCAACTTTGTGGCGAGCAACTGTAGTTAGGATATCGTCTTGGCCAAGATTTGGACGAACAGCATCTTTGTGACGAGCAATATTGGGATAACCGTTTCGTCTTCCCATGATCTGGGGAGATCACGAAGATGACGCCAGCGCAAATGATTGCGCGCCGTTCACGCGCGAGCAACCCCGAGGCCACGCGCCCCTATAATTGCTTATAGGCCCTTCAACTTGTGGTTTAGCTCGGAATTAACCCCGTCTTCTTTCAATTTAGTCCCTGAGTTTTTGGGAAATTACGTCTGGGACCCCGTTTTTGCTTGGGGTATAAATAGTGGGAAAACTGAAATTTTTCCCACTTTTCCCCCTCTTGTTACAGTGCTCCGGCGATTTCCACCTCCCTCCGGAGATTTCAAGCTTTCCGGCGTCCGTCCTTCAGTATTTGACTTCAAGTTTCAATTCCCAGGTAGTTACTCTCTTTTTTTCCATCTTTTTCTCTACTTTTTCTCTCGAAAACTCTATCGCCGCCGTGTGGATCAGAGCGCCACCGTCTTCTCCGGGAAAGCGCTGCCGTCTGCAACACTATCCGCCACCACCCGGATTCTTCCTTTCCCTCCTATGTCTTCGCATTCGAGCAATAAAACTGAGGAGACCTTAGATCCCCTTTTCCTAACTGTTGCTTACGATCCACAACCCGTTGGAGTTTCTTCAGCATCGAACGCTCACGTGGATTCAGTTGTTCGCTCTGTGGAGGACACCGGTGCGGGCCCATCTGGGAGAGAACTAACAGTTGTGGCGAACAACAATTTGGACGAAAGCTCTTCGTCTTCTGCTGAATCTGAAGATCCAGATCTTAACGAACTCACCCGCGAGTTCTTGGAGGGTATTAACTTCCCATCCCCAAAGATGTTGGAAAATGAGATTCCAACGGGAGTTGCTCGGCCATTCGAATGGCGAGCATATGTTGAGGAATACGCGAACAGCTTTCCTCGCCCACAGAGACAAATAATGGACAAGGTGAAAACTGGATACCAGGCGAGCAAGATTAAAAGTGTTGTTCGCGAAGATGAACTGGACTTTATCCGGAAGGACTACAAGATCCCATATGATATTCATATGTGGGCTCCTCGGAGAAAGGAAAGAGCTGATCGCCCACCTCCAGGGTGCACGGCGATCAACATTCACACCTTAATTGCCGGACTAAAGCTGCCTCTTCCACCCGTTGTTGGTCGATTCCTGGAGGCGACCAACTTGGCCATCACCCAAATTACTCCAATTGGGTGGATGAATCTTTTAGGCTCCATGTGCCTGTTCGCCTTGGAGGGGTATGTTGATCGGATCACTGCGGAAGAAATCAACTACTTGATGACAATTACAAACTGCCCCTTAGGAGAAGAAGGCTATCACTATCTCAAGGCCAGAACTGGGTTGAAAATGGTGGAAGAGGTACCGAACAAGATTCGTGACTGGAAGCAACACTTCTTCTGGATTGGGGGTGATTGGCGAGCATCTTCTGGTCCACACGGCGGCCCTGGACGAATAAATTCTCCAGCAGCCTATGGAAAACTGAAACGTATGTCTATTTCTTGCTCGCCTTTGGGCTAAGTGGTTCTAATTTAACTTTTCTTGTCTGTTCGCAGGCCCTCGTTTACCCAAGTGGGATTCGGAAGAGGAGTTGAGCTCCGAGTTTCTATTTACTTCGTGCTTGGTTGGCCTCCGCAATAGGGCAGATAGGACTATTGACTATCTTTGCCGAGCAAGGTGTCAAAGAGCTGCTCGCCTTTTAACTTACCCTCATCACCTGGAGGCCCAAGCTGAGGTGCCCCTAGGTATGAAAATTTCTAACTTCTGGTTTAAGTCTTGTTCGTCGTTGACTTGTTTAACTTGCTCGTCTAATTCTAACTTTAACTTTTTTTTTTAGCCGAACAAGTAAGAGTTGTTGTTCCTCCCTCATACGCCCTCCTTTAGCAAAGGGTTCTCGAAATGGCGCCGCCAAGAGGGAAGAAAAGGAGAGGTGACCCCCCTCAAAAGGTGCTCGCCTTGACGAACAAGCCTGAGGGGGCCAGAGTTCCAAGACAGGCTGCTCCCCCTACTCAAGTTCATTCTCCTCCCATTTCCCCTCCTCGTGGGGGGAAACGTTTAAAAAAAGCCGACGGGACTCCAGTGTCCCATGATGTTCCGGATAAGGGGAAAGAGAAAGTGAGTTCGAGCCATGCTCGCCCTGAAGGGAATGTTGTACGCCGTTCGTCGGTAGAGCCTACTGAGAGATCTGGTAAAGCGAGCAAAGACACTGGCTCCCCTCGAGGCCCAGAGGATATTACATACCTAGGCCGGGACGAACGCAAATTCTCTGAGTAAGTCCTTACTCCCTTGCCGAACAAGTTTTTCTTTTGTCAAATTTTCCAAGTGTTGATCTTCTTTTTTGTTCGCAGGTACCGGCCCAACGATCATCCAGGGCGAGCAGACTTGGTTCACCATTTTGCCTGCTCTAAGACCCCGGCGAACATCCGTGACATTCCGGATGAACATGTTCGTCGAGCAACTGAAATTGTTGCTCGGGCCTGGTCGCGGCCGCTGAACAAGGCTGTCCTCGCCCAGGGCCCCATTGATAATTTTCACCTATCAATGGTTCAAGCCGCCAACTCCCTGGTTTCTGCTCAAAGGGGGATGGCTCAAGTTGCCGAGCTAGAGGAGACTGCTCGTCATCACGCCGCTTCCATTCGCCAGCTTACCGAGGAGAAGGAGAAAGTGGTGAATAATTTCAATGGCCAAATTGCTCGCTTAAAGGATCAATTAAAGCTGGCCGATGACCTGGAGAAAAAGCGTATCGAGGACTATCAGCTTGTCTCTGGCGAGCTTAAGAATACAAAGGCCGAGCTACTTTTCTCTAAAGCTGCGCTGGATGAAGAGAGGAAGAAGAGGGAAGAAGCAGAAGAAGAAGTTGCTCGGCTGAAGAAGCAAATGTCCGAGATGCTCTCTAGGGAAGAAGCCGAGCAAGAATTTCAAGCTCGGAGTGGGCCTATCTCAAACTTGGGTTATATCTGCGCCTACGCGGACAGCATTCGCACGGCCGATGCTTATGACTTCAAGGATTTAGTTGAAGAGATGAGCAAAGATCTAAACGAATTCCTGGAGCACTATCCTCCGCCAAACAATATCGAGATTCAGCTGGCGGATCTGGCAGTACTAGGGGTTAAACTTGACAAACTTGACCCTAGTATTTCCATTACTCATCCTCCGCCCCCAACTGATGAAGGCGAGCAAGAGGAAGAGGTGGCCGTGGCTGACGAGCAGAACGCAAAAGAGGCTGAGGATAAGGCTGCTGAAGATTTGGCTCGTGAAATGATCGTCGAACCCCCTGTCGAGCAAGCTCAAGATCTTCCCCCCGCCGAGCAACAATAGTTTCTAGGACTTAGCTTTTTGTCTTTTGCAATAGTTGTTCGTTCCTTTTTTGTAGTACTTGTACTATTTTTGGGGCTTCAAAGCCTTTGATTAATGGATGTCTTTCTTTTGTTCGCTCATCTTCTTATATGTTAATTGCCTTTACATTTTTATGAAATGCTTTTGCAATTATAACATATTGTATTGGGCTTTGTTCGCTTTTTGAACTTTGCCTTTGATGGAATAGGGTTTAGCCTTAGGTTCTGCTCATCTTAAAAGACGAACAACCTTTGAATGGTTTTGGTCCTTGAATGGACTGGTACCTCGAGCTTTGGACTTTTCTTTTGTTGACGAACAACTACTGTATTTACATTTTGAACAAATTACAAGTGTTATAAGACTGTTCATCACTAACATATACAATATGACGAACAACTTTGAACACAAACTAAAAACTTGCTCGCTTATAGATTTTTGCCGAGCAACTCTATTAAAAAATAAAGACGCAACACCAGACTATACAATGTGTCGAGCAACTTTTTAATCTATACTTAGCCAAATTTTCAAAAAATTATGCAAGTTTTTTATGCAAGTTTTTGATCCATTCCATTGGCTTGATTCACTTCATTCGCCATACTTGCCCCCAAGATAATTGTTCGCCCATTCATTGATAGTACTTCTTGAGATGTACGGCATTCCAAGAGTATGAGGCCGGCTTGCCTTCCATATCTTCGAGATCGTATACGCCATTTACGAATTTTTCCGTTATACGATATGGGCCCTCCCAAGTTGGTCCCAGTACTCCTGAAGGTTGGGCGAGCAGTTTTCTTAGAACCAAATCTCCAACTCTGAATTCCCGGACTTTTACACGGGAATTATAATAACGTTCCGCTCTTTGCTTGTATGTTGCATTTTTTAACTCAGCATTGAGTCTTTTTTCTTCGAGCAAATCCATTTCAGCACTTAGAGCAGAATTGTTTGCTTGTTCATCAAAGTTGGTCGTCCTAATCGTGCTGGTCCTTAACTCAATAGGTATTACTGCTTCTGTTCTGAAAGCCATAACAAAGGGTGTTTCTCCGGTGCTAGACCTGGGAGAAACTCTGTATGCCCACAAGACTTCCGGGAGTTCGATAGACCAACCACTTTTGCTCTCCGCCAGTCTTACTTTTAATGTATGCTTGATTATTTTGTTCACAGCTTCAACTTGTCCGTTTGACTGGGGATGATAAGGTGTGGAGTAATGCTTTTTGATCCCCCACTTCGCACAGAATTCTCTCAACTCTTGTCCATCAAACTGTGGACCATTGTCTGTCACAATTGCCTGTGGAACTCCAAAACGACAGACAATGTTCTTCCAAATAAAGTTGATCATCTTCTGCTGCGTGATGTTCACCATGGCCTCTGCTTCTGCCCATTTAGTGTAATAATCGACTGCCACAACGGCAAATCGAACATTTCCGACTCCAGCCGGGAAAGGACCAATGATGTCCATCCCCCATCTTGCAAAAGGCCATGGGCTGTAAACTGACACGAGCTCTTGGGCCGGGGTATGAATGTTCGGGGCAAAAATCTGACACTGATGGCAAGTTTTTGCTTTCTTGATCGCATCCTGACGTAATGTCGGCCAATAATATCCTTCGAGGACTGCTCGTCCTTGCCCCCTAGGCAAACACTTGAGAAGTGGGACTGATATTCCCCTTTTGTAAAGTTGTTCTCCCACCAGAGTATATCTGGCGGCTCGCTTCACTAGCTTGGCAGCTTCAAAAGGGTTGTTTGGTTTTTCCCCATTTCTCAAGTATTTGACTATATTTGTTCTCCAGTCGTCCTCATCGGCAGTTTGATCGTCAAATTGGTTGACATTATAGCTTACTGTTGATGGATCATTCATCTTTGTAATTATAATGTCTGCCAACTCTACTGGCCCTTCACTTGTTGCTAGTCGGGCCAGAGCATCTGCCTGAGTGTTGCTTGTCCGTGGGATTTGTTCGATGAAGACTTGATCTAACATGGACATAAGGTGAGCAACAATCTGTTGATAGCCAATCATATGATTATCTTTCGCCTCGTATTCACCTCGGACTTGGTTCACAATCAGTCATGAGTCTCCGAAGATTTGTAACCGTCTAACACCTACGGCACGGGATAGGTGAAGACCAGCAATGAGAGCTTCATACTCTGCTTCGTTGTTGGTTGCCATAAAACCGAATTTGATTGTCGAGGTGAATACTTGTCTTTCAGGGCTAATTAGTACCACTCCTGCACCTGACGCCACATTTGTCGAGGATCCATCAACATAGAGATGCCAGGGGTGATCTAGTCCTCTCGTCGGATCTGGTGGGAAAGTTAGTTCGACTATAAAGTCGGCTAATTCTTGCCCTTTGATCGCTGTTCGAGGAGCATAGGTCACCCCAAATTGGCTAATCTCTAGTGACCATTTTAGAAGACGTCCAGCAGTGTCAGGGCGATGGAGGATTTGTCTGAGCGGGAAAGTTGTTAGTACTTCGATTTGATGATCGAAAAAGTATGGTCTTAACTTTCGCACACTCATGACTAGGGCATATGTCAGCTTCTCAGTTGGGGAGTATTTGATCTCTGCTTCATGCAAGGCTTGGCTGACGTAGTATATAGGTTGGTGGAATTTGCCGTCTTCGCGCACCAGAACAGAGCTGATGGCAACTTCTGATGCGGCTAAGTATAGGAATAACTTCTCTCCTGGGACTGGTTTTGATAGGATTTTAACATCTCCCAGGTAGTCTTTGAGTTGATCAAAGGCCCTTTGACAGTTGCTAGTCCATGAGAAGCTTCCTTTTTTGATGGCCTCAAAGAATGGACGACATTTGTCCCCCGATCTGGATATGAACCGATTAAAAGCTGCTAGGCATCCTGTGAGCCTTTGCACCTCTTTTACTGATCGTGGAGGTTGCATATCCACAATGGCTTTAACTTTTGCTGGGTTGGCCTCAATTCCCCGCTGGCTAACAAGATGTCCCAAGAATTTCCCCGAATGGACACCAAAGCTGCTCTTCTTCGGATTTAGCTTCATGTTATAATGCCGAAGAATCTCGAACACTTGGGTCAAATGCTGGAGATGATCTCCTCTCTTGGGGCTTTTGACCACGATGTCGTCTACATAGACTTCCACCGTGTCTCCGATTTGTTGGTCAAACATCTTGTTCACCAGCCTTTGATAAGTTGCCCCGGCATTGATGAGGCCGAAGGGCATTCTCTTCCAGCACAGCAAGTTTTTGTTAGTGTAAAAAGCTGTGTTTTCTTGATCGTCAGGATGCATTGGGATTTGATGATACCCTGCAAAAGCATCCATGAATGTTAGCATTTTGTGACCCGCAGTGCTGTCCACCAATTGATCGATGTGCGGGAGAGGAAAGTTGTCCTTCGGGCATGCTGTATTCAGATCTGTAAAGTCTATGCATAGCCTCCAGGTTCCGTTTGGCTTCCTCACCAGCACAGGGTTTGCTACCCATTGTGGACAAAGTGCTTGACAGATCAGATCGTTGTCTAACAGCTTTTTAACTTCTTCATTCAAAGCTTGATATTTGTCCGGGCCGTACTTCCTTCATTTTTGATGGACTGGCCTCTTGGCTTGATTAATGTTGAGCCTGTGGCAAGCATGCTTTGGATCTATCCCCACCATGTCTGCATGAGACCATGCAAAAACATCTAGATTCTTGAAGAGGAATTCTTTTATCCGGGATCTGTATGGCTCAGGGAGCTCAGATCCTATGTAAAGCTCAAGATCCTCGTTGTCAGGGTTAACTCTGAACGCCTCTAGTTCTTCGACTGGAGTTGCTCATCGTTTTTGTCCTTTCCAACGGGGATCAAGTATTGGCCCCTCAAGATTTGTATCATTTTTGATGTCCATGGGCTCTGCCCCCAGGCGGGGATCTAGATCATTCGTTGGCTCTGATCCGTTGTTGTTAGCCAGTACCCGGCCCTCCAAGTTGCTTGATGAAGGTTGCTCGTCACCACCACTTCTTTGTTCGTCAGCTGGAAGTTCCTCAATGGTGGTGGTGAGTTGCTCGTCCAACACTTGCTCGTCCAAGTGTTGTTCGTCAGTGTCCATGTGGTCGTCCATGTCTATCATGTTCTCCAGTACTGACGGCTCATCGTCAGGATAGTTTGTGGTAGCCTCCATCATGGACACTTGAGTAAACTTTGCTTTTAATTGTAGGAGACACTCCCGAGCTCTTCTTTGGTCTCCTCTCACTGTGCCTGTCCCACTTGCTGTTGGAAATTTTATACAATAGTGGTAAGTGGAACATGCAGCTTTGAATTCATTTAAAAAGGGGCGACCAAGAAACCCGTTGTAAGTTGATTCCTGGTCTACGACCAAAAAATCAACCATTCGTGTAATATTCTTTTCGGGTTCATTGGCCGTTACAAGTTGTACAGATAATCTAATTTCCCCTACTGGAGTGGTTATAGCATTTCCGAAGCCTACAATTATATGAGTTGTACTTTGAATGTAGCCCGAACAATCTTCCAGTTGGTCGAGCGTCTTCTTGAATATGATGTTGGTATAGGCTCCGGTGTCCACCAAAAGTCTGTGGACTCTTGTTCCCATAATTTTGACACAGACTACGAGCGCATCGTTATGTGGGGTCGAGATTCCTTCCAAATCTTCTTCGGTAAAGGTCAACTTTGCCGTATGCATGATGGTTGGTTTGATTCCCATTTCCTGAACTTGGCCCATAGCTCGTAACTCTGCCTTCTTCTTTCTATTCGACATTGGTGGACGTCCATCAGAACAACCTCCGGCAGAGTCGGAAGGCTCCATCATGAAAATATCCTCCAATGGGCGTGCAGCTGCAGCGGGAACTGGTCGTCCGGGGCGATTATTCCATTGAGGCTGTTCGTCGCTTTCTTCCCCCGGGCTGCTCTCCCGGCCTCTTTTGCCGGGCTGTCTATTAACAAATTCGGAGAGCTTTCCCTCCTCATAAAATCGCCAGAGTTGCTTGAGCAAATCTCTACACTCACTTGTAAAGTGCCCCACGCTTTGATGGTAGGCACAGTACTTGTTGGGGTTGAGTTTGCCAGTGTCCTGACGGATTCTTCGCGGAGGGGAGAGCAACTCCTTGCCTTTTACATTATCATAAACAGTGTCAACTGACACTGTTAGCACCTGGTTGAGCTTTTCTTTCAACTCTGTCCCTTCGTTGAATGCTTTCATGTTCTTCGGGACTCTGTATCCTGTTCCACCAGGCTTTTTGTTGTTCTCCTTGGGGTCTACTTTGTTCTCCCCCAAGTTTGCTTCTAGGGCCTCATGCATGGAAACGAACACGTCGGCCTAATTTCTGAACTCGGCGTAATTCTTTGGGCACTTCAGACGTACCTCTTTCCATAGTTCTGACCCTTTTTTCAGTCCTGCCATAACAGCGACAATTTTAGTGTCCTCGCTGACCGGTTCTCCTTCCAACAACACTTTATCGAATCTTTCCATGAATGCTCTGTCAGATTCGTCGTCATTTTGTCTTAAATCTGACAGTCGATGTTTCTGGGAAAGATACGAGCCAGCTGTTGAAAAGTGTGAAAGAAACTCCCGACTCAGTTGGGCAAACGAGTTGACTGATGCCGATGGCATTGCTGAAAACCATTTGTGAACCCGGTCGCCCAACGTCAATGGAAAGTTCCGGCACTGGGTGGTGTCGCTGGCCCCCACGGAAACCATGTAGTCCGTATATTTGGTAAGGTGGACTCGGGGGTCTGCCAGACCTTCATACTGGATGCTTGCCGGAAACTGAATTTTCTTTTGAATTGGGGCTTTTAAAATGTGAGGGGCCAATGGCATGCTGGTCGTCCCCATACCTCTCTGTTGGTCCAATTGCCCCTGCATGCTTTCCACTGCCCTTCTTAAACTGGCCAACTCATTCAAAGGTGCCCCCTGACTTGGAGGCTGTTCGGCGAACAAAGGCGCATGCCTTTCTGTTCGTCGCAGTCCCTCACTCGGAGTGGGCTCCTCCTGGAGTTGCTTCCTAGGGTTGTTCGCCGCATTCGGCCCTAGGCGTTTGAAGGCGGACTGAGATAATCTTTCATGTACTGATGGGCGAGGCTGTTCAAGAGTTGTTCGCCCATCACCTGCTCTCTGGCGAGCAGCTTCCATGACATGTTGTGGTTGACCAAGTCTGTCCTGGGCACTGGAACGAGTAGTCCCATGGCTTGACAAAGTTGTTCGCCCACGGGCAGACTCAGTCTGCTCTTCTCTTAGGTCAGCCATTTTGGCCTTGCCCTTGTCCCGCCTAACTTGAGCGCTGTTCACCTCATGTTGTTCGCCCCTAACAGTTTTAGCCCTCACAACTTCCAGAGACTTATCCCTAGGCCTTGCTTGGGAAGGTCTAGCTTGTTCCTGTTGTTTCTGGAGGGATTGGAGAGCTGCTATGGTCTTAGCCAACTCGTTAGGGTTGTTCGCCAGAGCCTCCATTTCAGGCGGGAGGTTATGTATTATGGCTGTATGCTGTGATCTGTTCGCGTGCTTAGGATCACGGTCTTGATGGTCTGCTGTCGAGGCCCGAGTAGGAGATGCTCTCCTTGACAGGCGTGATCCTTGTGTTTGCTTGGATTGAGGCATCCTAATGTTGAATTAGTTTCTTAATCTTTGAATCTTCAAATTGTTATTGAAGAACACCAAGAACACCAAGAACACTTTTGCTTGTATCTTCAAGAATTTCTTGAGGATTTCTTTGAATCTTCAAGTTTCAGACTCGAAGTTCTTGAGCAATCACACTGAATCGAAGGTTCGAACCCTTCTTCTAGCGTCAAATTGTTGGTGAACGAATCTAATCGTAAGGATTAGTGGCTGTTTTAATCCGTTTTTACGTCACCAATCAATAACGTGTGATTGATTACCACCGTAAATGGTAAATCGGGGTGTGAATTTATCGAATTTGAAATTGAACTTATTTCGTGTATGTGTAGGTTAGGGTGTGTTTATATGTGTATTTTTGTCTAAAATTCGAAATTATATAAATAAGCTGGAGAACAACTATTTATAGAGGCTAGCAAGCATGAGGTGCTACTGACTCTTGGTCTCCCTAGCTTGCATGCCTGACATGTGTCCTTTGACCTTAGTTTGGCCTTATCTAAGCTGAATCTTAGTTACAAAGTCTTCTTTTGGGCCTTATCTCGGACTCATTGTTGTTCGCTTAGGTCGGCTTGACTGATCTTGATGACCCTTCAATTGAAAGTTGTTCGCCTCTTGAGGTTGTACTTTGGAAGTTGTTCGCCTTATGGCTTCGTTCAGCTTGGCTTTGGGATCTTAGTCCTTTGTTCATGTGCACACCTCTTTGGCTGATTGTTGTATCATATTTTGCCAAGTTGCTCGTCATTGGGGACTTCACGATTGGCTCATCATTGGTCTCGGGTCTTAAAACCTGTTCGCCTATTAGTTGTTCGTCGGGGGAGTTGTTCGTCACTTTATACACCTCCCAGATTGGTTAATGCACCCAAATCGTGATTTTCTTTGTTTAGACTTCAATTGTTGTTTGCTCCATATTTAGATGATGTTCGCCTATCAACAATAGTGTAGTATTTTTCGTGAGAGTGAAAGAAGAGAGAAGAGAAAAAAGCTTCTGCATAAAACAACAAAATTAACAACGGACACGTAATTCCGTCGCTAATTTTAATGTTTTGCGACGGAAAGTCCGTCGCTAGAACTAAAATTTGCAGGTGGGTCAATTATTGTTCAACAACCCGCCTCCTAAGAAAAAAGCGTACGATTAACGACGGCTTAGATGTCTGTCGTTAATTCAAATTTGCTATTAGCGACGGCAGTCCATCGTAAAATGACACAAAACAGTGGCGGTCGTCAATTTCCGTCGTTAATTTGCGACGGCCTGTTGTTCCCGTCGTTAAGTTTGACAAATGTCGTCCTTTTGACTACTTACGTCACAAATCCGTCGTTAATTTTAAAATTAGCGACGGAATTCGCAGTCCGTCGTTAATTTTCGTAGTTAATCGCTGCGTTTTTTTGTAGTGTTCGTGCACTGAATTCGTGAATCAGTTAATTGAATTCACCATATGACACTTGAATTTGTTCAGTGAAAATTGAATTCACAGTTTCGCAAATCACGCTCTTTTTGGAAGCGAGTGCGTATCAAATACCGAATAGTTGTAATTTTAGGAGAATTCATTCTCCATAGATAAAAACATAAACACTGAAGTTTGGAGAAATTTTATCAACGTCTGACTTGAATCACATTAAAATTCTTCTAAATGATTATTTGAAGAGACGTTACTGTAAATTTCGTTGCCACAAGAATTACGGCATTGACGCAACTACCATGTACTGTGCTACAATGAAGACTAACGTGCCACGGTGGTATATACCAACTAATACTACCATGTGCCATGACTATTGCTTTAATTTGAAATCTACAAGTCAACATGCCATATTCTTCCTACATTTAAGTTTTGATAATTTATGACATTTAATGCTTCGAAATTACGAACTTCCTTTACCAATTCAAAATCAAATATTCACGTTTGATATTCTCTTGCATCGGAAATTAACCATTGTATGTTCACAACTGCACAACAACTTAATATATTTGATGTCACAAAAATAATCAATTAAATAATAATGAACTTCCATATATATATGGCATCACAAGATTTGGGGTCATATGAGTTGGTGTGTACTGATCAACATTACATATCGTTAATAATAAATATTTGGAAGGAAAAAAAAAAAACCTTGATGACTTGTGAAAAAACTCACCGTGCAAATCACTCTGAAAAACAGGCAGACTAAACATTTTTCTTTTTTCCCTCGGTGGGTAGACTTAAAACATTAGTTTCACTAGCTATTTTTCACGGGTTATTAAGGTTTCTCGTAGGTCATTAACAATTTTTGTGTTCAAAGGATAATGCCGTGGGATTTATAAGATTAATTAATATTGTTAATTTAACATATATTTTAATGTTGTTTATTAATACATTCAAAAGTAGTATTTAAAAGTATCATATTTTTTATAAACAATCACTTCATTTATAAATGAACCTTACAATATCTTATAATAACCTCCATCATATCACAATTAATAACATTAAAAAAAAATAAGGACTAGTAAAATTGGATGTAATGAGTAATTTATAAAGTAATCAAAGAAATACATCTTTTAGATAATATAAATGCACAATACCTATTTTACTCTAGGATGCATAGAATGAAACTGATCATACATTAGTCACCTTACAAATTTTTTATAAACAAAATAATATCATTTAGTGTAATCAATTAATATATTTTAGTTAAACAATTAATACTCATCGTACCCTTTAGCTAATACTCTTCGATAAAAATAACTAATACCCTCTAAAACTAATATCCTTCAGTGAAAATAACAAATAACATTTTACGAAATAATATTACATCTTATACTTAACAATATAAGACCTTATAATTACGTTTATAGTTGTCAAAATGGGTTGGGCCCGTTGGGTTAGAGATCTCGTAGCCCGTTTGGAAGCGGACCTAAATAGACTGGCCCGTTTGGGCCGCGGGCTTTTACGGGTTGGGGCGAGCCGGCCCGCCTTAAAAAAAGTATTTTTTTAAAAAATAATTTCTTGTATTTTTTGTACAATGTCAACTATTATAATATCTTTTTTAGAGCTATTTTGTAAAATATATATTTATAGATGATGAATTTGCATTATTAGAGTCTATTTTTATGAATTATTATTGTTAATATATTGTGAACTTCAATTTGTAGAAAATTATTTTTCTAATTAAAGATAATAAATTTTATTTTAATATTTTTATAGTGATAGTTATCAAGGAAATTGTTTGATTATATTTGATTTTGATGAATTTTATATATTAGAGCTTTTAAAATATATATTTAAATTTTTTTAAATAAAAATATATATTAAAAAACTAAAAGTGGGCTGGCCCGCCAATAAGTGGGTTGGGTTGGGATTTTGCAGCCCGCCAAATTTTTTGCCCGTCCTGCATCGCCCCGCTAAAAGGCGGGCTTTTGCGGGTTTTAGTTCGCCCCGCCCCGCTAGCCCATTTTGACAGCTCTAATTATGTTGAACATTATTACAACATTGACGCTCCGCAAGATTGACTAATTTGGAGATATGTACATAGGTTTGCGCAATTTACACAAATTTAAATGAGTGTTTACACTTTTCAATGATAGGTATTATTTTTTCATAATAACACGTATATATTTTTTAAATATAATTAAATTACATAGTGCACCGGGTAAAAACACGATTAAGCTTGAGAACCCTCCTATAAAATATTTTACGTACAATAATAGCATGGTCAGGGCCAAAAAATTCACGAACCTTAAACGTTTCGAACCGGGTCAATTTTTATTTTAAATCGCGTCAATACAAAATAGAAAAACTCACTCTCAGCCCTCAAGTATGTTATAGACAGGTATGTGTTACTATTAAAAAAAATATGTTTTTATATTAATTATAATGATAAATATTTGTTTCTATAAGGATAAATAAGTTTTTAAAGTTTCTTTTTTTACGTTTGTACTAATTTTGTTCATATATATAGTAACACATCTTTCTATACTAGCTAACCAAAGCTCGCGGTCCAAATGGACCAGCCAATTTAGACCGGCTTCCAAATGAGTTAAAGAAATATTTGACTTAATTCTCGTTTTATATATAGCGGGACGAATCGGTTCAGTGGCCTTAACCCATTTTGAGGCTTGGTGGCGGAGGAAGAAGGCGACAACCGTAAACAGGCGGGTGGATGTTGCTGCAAAAGGAGAAGGAAAAAAATAAGAGTTAATTTTAGAATTAAGAAATATTTGACTTAATCCTCATTTTATATATAGCGGGGCGGATCAGTTCAGTGGCCTCAACCCATTTTGAGGCTTGGTGGCGGAGGAAGAAGGCGACAACTGTAAACAGGCGGGTGGATGTTGTTGCATAAGGAGCACTAAAAAAATAAGAGTTAATTTTAGAGTTAAGAAATATTTGGCTTAATCCTCATTTTACATATAGAGTGATAGATCGGTTCAGTGGCCTCAACCCATTTTTAGGCTTGGTGGCGGAGGAAGAAGGCGACAACCATAAATAGGGGGGTGGATGTTGTTGCAAAGGAGGAGGAAAAAGATGAGAGTTAATTTTAGAGTGAGTAAATTGAGATGCAAATAACCTGGACCAATTAAAAAAAAAAAAAAAAAAAAACCCACCCCACCTCCCCCTTGCGGCAATTTTTTTATTTTTTTTGAAAAATTGTCATTAGTTCGAAACTCACTATTCAATTTAGGGTTGTTCACGGTACAGACCAAAATGGATATTTAAAAATATTTGCGTTCGTATCAAAGTTCGGTTATTTTAAAATTCGAATGTCCGTACCAAATTTTCAGTACGATAAGGTACGGATATTTTATTTTTGGGTTTGGATCGGAGTGAATTTTCGATTACAAACGGTTCAGATCGGAACGGTACGGAAGGGAGCGGAGAAAAAAAATTACCCTTTTTTTATCATTCTCTCCTGTTTTAATCAATTTAAAAAAAAATTATTGATGCATGCACACTCACACGAATACTAAACAACTTCAATCGCAATCAAACATATATCATTACAAGCTCGAATATAACACATTATCTGATAATGAATGGTTAAAAAATTAAGGTAAATTACCACCAATAGAGTATTTTAAAATACAATATATAAAATATATATTAGTCTTTTTTTTTTTTTTGAAATATCTTGTGAATGAAAAGTGCAATATTAAAATCATGAATACAGGGTACACCATATCCAAGTTTTTGTAAGAAATGAATATACATGAACAATGAAATTAAAGAATAAAAAATTAAATTTAAATCATTTTGATATACACCTAAACATAAGTTAACATTTTAAGAACTTAATAAGATAAATAGTATAGTGTTTTTATTCTGAAAATGAGGAGAAATTATGCTATCATATAGTTGTACTTGTATTCAATAACAATATAATAATGTTGATAAATAAAAATAAATAATTATTAAAATATAATACATATTTAATTCGGTTATTCGGTTTGGTTTGGTACGGTATGATTCGGTACGGTCACATTCGGTTTTTCGGTACGGTTAATTTGGTAATATCCAGATTCGTACCAAAAAAATATTCGGTCCGGTTTCAGTACGGCTAAAATAAAAAAATCCAAAATTTTTTCGGTTCAATTCTTTTTCGGTGTAGATTTCGGTACGAATTCGGTAATCTCCGAACTTTTCTGAACAACCCTATTATTTATCTTTTAAGCATTTTTGTGGGTGAACTAAACTGGTCAAAAACTTAGGGGGCGCTTGGTTAACAACTCTTCAATGGTAATGTGAATGGGATTGAAAATTAGTGTAATTAGCATGGTTCATAAGAACAAAATCACTACCTCTCCTCCTAAATAAGGTAATCACTACTTCATTTTGATTACCTTATTCTCTTCCTACAATCATCCTCCTCAATCACTCCCCCATTCCTTCACCAACAACCATTTGTTGTCAACTTCTATTCCAAAATTGGGGCATGACACTAGCAATGGTGTCACCATTGGAACAATTCTTCCCCTAACATATCAATTTTCTTATGAGGGCATAGATGAAAATAAATTTTCATTCTCATTACCATTGAAGAATTGTTAACCAAACGCCTCCTTAATTATGGAAGTATGATGATCTTTACAAAAAAGAAGAAAACAAAAAAAAACCAGATTGAAAAGCAACAGCGGCGGCCCAATGCCTAAAACACACCGTAAAAGTTTTAAATATAGGCCAATGAAATTTAGGACTTTTGACTGAACTTTAGCAGCCCAAATAAGAAATCGAAGCGTGTTATCCCACATTAAATTAGGGCAGAGGTTATTTGCACTTGCCTCTTAGTAAATTACACTATCAGAATGAATACGGTGTTCGGAAAAAATTTTCGAATTTTTTTTCAAATATAGTGTAATTGAAAAAAAAAGTCGAGGGTAGTGCATTTAACAAAAAAACCTAGTGCAAATAACTGTGGCCTTAAATTAGTACGCATATATACTTTCGTTTAAAAAAAAATCTAAAACAAAATTTCATGGGATTTTCTTAGGTTAGACACCCTATTGAGTTGTTTGATATCAGGTACGGTCTATAATTATGTCATATGTCATCTTACTGTGTCGCACTGACCTGCTACCTGTTGAATTAATATATTATTTTTTAAATTAATATTTAAATTGTAATTTTTAATTTACTATTATACCCTTTTAAAATTAAATTACCTAAATTATTCATTCATATAATTTTTTTACAAGAATGCATATATTAATTACGGTTTTGCCCTTCCATTTTTTGTTCATTTAAACTCTCTTCTCCAGCGCATATTTCCGTCGATGCAACATTTTCATTCTCCTGTTTCAGCCTCTCATCATTTCTGTCGTTATTATATCTGTATTCTTTCGATACAGCTGTTTTACATAGGTAATTAATCTCATACAAATATTCTTCCTATCTTAATTCGATTGTAAAAATATATATTTATTTAAAATTTTCAAATAATTTGTTTGTTTAATATTTGAAGGTAGGCGTCGGTGATAATTAAGGGGGGCAGCGGTAGTGTGGAACAGAAAGGAGAAGGTCATGCGGAATGAGGGGACGAAGAAGACAATGAATTAAACCTTATTAAAGATTTTCATTAAATTAAAATATAATTTTATTATAAATTAAATAAGGTTTATTTAGTAAATAAATAATTATATTTTTTAAATTATTAAATTTAATAAAATAGTGGGATAATACGATACAACTCGATAGTACTCGATGCAAAACGCTAGAAAGTTAGATGATTAACTCAACAGGTTGCAGATCATCAATTTTAAACCATTAGATTTTATTAAATATTAGATCTAGTGGTTTATAAATAAATCTGATTGTTGATAGGCAAACATCAATTTTTGTTGAGCGAGCAAGGATTAATGATTTAACAAAGAAAACCAGGTTGGAGTACATAAATAAATCCAGGAGGTGTATAAAATGACGAACAACTCCAGTGACGAACAAGATATTGGCGAATAGGTTCTTTGACTCGGGACCAGATATGAATATTCCATCAGATCACTGGTGACGAACAAAATATTCAAAAGGTGGTGTATCTACCAATATAAGAGGGGTATGTTGACGAACAAAGGACCAAGATTCCAAAGCCTATCTTGATAAGATAGGCCGACGAACAACTTCTGAGCCATAACCTCAAAAGGCGAACAATTTTTATTTAAAGACCATTTTGGGCCAATCAAGCCAACCATGACGAACAACAACGAGTCCGAGATAAGACCAAATAAGACTTTGTAATTAAGATTCAGTTTAGATAAGATCAAACAAGGTCAAAGGACACTTGTCTAGCATGCAAGCTAGGAAGCCCAAGAGTCTTGGACACCTCCTACTTGCTATCCTCTATAGTTAATTGTTCTCCAGCTAGGAATTACAAGTTCAAATTCACAAATACTCACAAAACACACACAAACACACCTTAACGTACATCTATACGAAATAAATACGATTTCGACTTTCGTATTTACAATTTTACGATCCTAAATTCAGATTTATCATTTACGGTGATAATCAATCACATGTTCTTATTTGGTGGTCCTAAACCGAACTAAACAGTCACTAATCCATCCGATTAAATTCGATCACCAACAATTTGGCGCTAGAAGAAGGGTCGAACCTCTGATTAAGTGTGATTAGTCAAGAACTTCAAGTTTAAAAAGTTGAAGATTTGAAGAAATCCTCAAGAAATTCTTGAAGATTCAAACAAAAGTGTTCTTGGTGTTCTTCAATATTAAATTTGAAGACTCAAAGATTGAGAAGATAATTCAAATCAGGATGCCTCAATCCAAGGAAACACAAGGTTCACGTTTATCAAGGAGAGCATCTCCCACTTGAGCTTCATCAGCAGGCCATCAAGACCGTGAACCTAGACATGCAAACAGATCACGACATATGGCCATAACTCATAACATCCCACCAGAAATGGAGGCCCTAGCGAACAACCCTAACAAACTGGCTAAAACCATTGCTGCTCTTCAGGCTATTCAAAAACAGCAAGAACAAAATAGACCTTCACAAGCAAGGTCTAGGGCTAAACCCATGGAGGTTGTTAGAGCTAGATCTGTTAGGGGCGAGCAACAGGAGGTGAACAGCGCTCAGGTTCGGCGGGATAAGGGCAAAGCTAAAGTGGCCAACCAAACAGAGGGTCAGGCTGAGTCTGCACGAGGGCGAGCAACATTGTCCAGCCACGGAATAACTCGTTCCAGTGTCCAGGACAGGCTTGGTCAACCCCAAAATCAAGAAAAAGCTGCTCGCCAAGGAGCAGGAGATGGGCGAGCAACATTTGAGCAACCTCGCCCGTCAGTTCATGAAAGACTGTCCCAGACTGCTTTCAGGCGCCTAGGGCCAAACGCGGCGAGCAACCCTAGGAAACAGCTCCAGGACATGTTGTTGGTCCCAAAAAGAATTATCCAGCGGAAAGCGTTTTGAAATATTTTTAAGAAAACCTTTTAAAAGATAGTGCTAAAAATTAAAGTGCAGAAAATAAAGAACACAAGGATTTATAGTGGTTCGGACCAACTTGTCCTACGTCCACTCTCCCTTTCTCAAAAGGGGACTCACTCTCCAACAAACTTACTTACTACTGGAATTGAGAAGTACCAGATCCTTCGTACACCAACTTCAATCTTACGATCTAAACCTTACACCAATCTATATAGGAAGATAAGGATTGTGTAAATGGTCCAACTATAACTCCTAAAAGAGTAGATATAAAATTTGTATAAACAAGGTGAGTGTATGGTGAGAGTTCGTGTGTCTTTATGCTCTTGCCCGACTCTTGTGTGGAACTCATCACTAAGTACTCTTATTTATAGTTGTAGGAATTAACTAGCCGTTGGAAAGCTAGCAATTCAAACAACCATAATTGGAGGGATATAATCAATCAAAAATTGCTTATATGATTGATTGATCTCCTCCATTGATTGGATATTCCAAGATTGATACCAATCAATCAATCAATCCTCCTATCAGTTGACTCTCCAGATCGTCATCTTCTCCATCAATGATCTCCAAAATTTCCCTGTCTCCAGATTACACGCAGCCTCCATGTGGGTGAACTAATCCGTCTCCCTCATCTGGTCAGGACTCGTCTGGTCTGGGGTCTTCTGGTCTGGTCTGGTCTGGTGACATTTCTGCACTAAACCTCATCTGGGAGAGGTCTTCTGGCAGACTCCTCTAGTCAGACTCCTCTGCTCTGATGACTCATCTGCTCTGGTTTGGACACCTCATCTGGTCTGCACAAATTTCTTCCCCCTTAACCAAAGACTTATTCTTGACCTAGACTAATCTGTAGCTGACTAACAGGCTCAGCTAGTCCTATTACAAGTTCTTGCTTTAACATCTTCAAAACATCTAATCTATATCCCAACACATGCCCGCTCCGAGTGAGGGACTGCGACGAGCAGAAAGGCCTGTGCCTTTGCTCGCCGAACAGCCTCTGAGCCAGGGGGCATCTTTGGATGAGTTGTCAAGCCTGAGAAAGACTGTGGAGAGCATGCAGGGGAAACTGGATCAGCAAAGAGGGATGGGGACGACCAACATATCATCCTCACCATTATCATCCATCATATTGAAGGCCCCGATCCAGAAAAAGATTCAGTTTCTGGCCAGCATACAATACGAAGGCGTTGCTGATCCCCGAGTCTATTTAATGAAATACTCGGACTACATGATCTCTATGGGAGCCAGTGATGCCACCCAATGCCGTAACTTCCCTTTGACTTTAGGGGACCGAGTGCACAAGTGGTTTTCTGCAATACCACCAGCATCCATCCATTCGTTTGTTCAATTGAGTCAAGAGTTCCTCTCCCACTTCTCAACAGCGGGTTCGTATTTGTCCCAGAAACACTGGTTGTCAGACCTAAAGCAAAATGACGACGAGTCGGACCGGGCGTTTATGGAAAGATTCGACAAAGTGCTGCTGGAAGGGGAACCGGTAAGCGAAGATACAAAAATTATCGCTGTTATGGCCGGGTTGAAGAAAGGGTCGAAGTTGTGGAAAGAGGTACGATTGAAGTGCCAAAAAATCTATGCCGAATTCATAAATCAAGCCGGCATATTTGTTTCCATGCATGAGGCCTTGTAAGCAAACTTGGGGGAAAATAAAGCTGATCCCAAGGAGAACAACAAAAAACCCGGCGGAACAGGCTATAGGGTCCCGAAGAACATGAAGGCATTCACCAAAGGGACAGAACTAAAGGAAAAGTTGAACCAGGTGCTAACAGTATCAATCGATATTGTGTACGAAAATGTAAAGGAGAAAGAGTTGCTCTCCCCTCCCCGTAGGATTCACCAAGACACTGGCAAACTCAACCCAAACATGTGTTGTGCCTACCATCAAAGCGTGGGGCACTTTACTAGTGAATGCAGAGATTTGCTCAAGCAACTCTGGTGATTCTACGAGGAAGGAAAGCTCTCCGACTTCGTCAAAAGGCAACCCGGGAAGAGAGGCCGAGAGAACAGCCAGGGGGATGAAAGTGACGATCAACCTCCACGAAATATTAAGCCCGGGCGACCAGTTCCTCCTGCTGCTGCTTGTCCATTAGAGGATTTATATATGATGGAACCAGCATGATCTGCGGGAGGGTGTTCTGATGGACGACCACCAATTTCCAACCGAAAAAAGAAAAGCCGAATTACGAGCAATTGATCATGTACAAGAAATGAGGGTTAAACCGTCCATCATACAGACGGCGGAATTGACTTTTACTAAAAAAGATTTGGAAGCAATTTTGACCCCCCACAATGATTCACTCGTGATTTGTGCTAAGATCATGGGGACCAGAGTGCATAGATTGTTGGTGGACACGGGGGCATACACCAACATTCTCTTCAAGAAGACACTTGATCGACTGGGGGATTATGCAGGCTACATCCGAGATACAAATCATCGTATTTTAGGTTTCGGAAATAATGTAACAGTCCATGTGGGAATAATTACTCTGTCAGTACAACTTGTAACGGTCGAGGAACCCGAGAAAAATATTACTAGAATGGTAGATTTCTTGGTTGTAGACCAGGAATCGACCTATAACGGGTTTCTTGGTCGGCCTTTCTTAAATGAATTTAAAGCTGCGTGTTCAACTTACCACTATTGCATAAAGTTCCCAACAGTAAGTGGAGCAGGCTCGGTAAAGGGAGACCAAAGAAAGACTCGTGAATATCTCCTACAATTGCAAGCAAAAAAGGGGCGAGTATCTATGATGGAGGCCATAACCAGCTACCCTGACGATGAGCCATCAATACTGGAGAACATGATGGACACGGAAGAGGACCATATGGATACTGACGAGCAGCTTCCTGACGAACAAGTGTTGGACGAACAACTCATCACCACACATGGGGAACTTCTACTTGACAAACAACATAGGGGTGGTGACGAGCAACATACCCTAGGTGACTCGGAGGGCCAAATGTTAACTAACAACAATAGGTCGAAACCAGCAGACGACCTAGAGCCCCGCCTGGGAGCAGAGCCCATGAACATCGAAAATGATTTCAACCCTGAGGGACCAATACTTGATCCTCGTTGGAAAGGACAAAAATGGCGAGCAACTCCAGTCGAAGAACTGGAGGTGTTCAAAGTTAATCTTGAGAACGAAGATCTCGAATTATACATAGGATCTGAGCTCCCTAAGCCTTATAGATCCCGAATGAAAGAGTTCCTCAGCAAGAATCTAGATGTTTTTGCTTGGTCTCATGCAGACATAGTGTGAATAGATCCATAGCATGCTTGCCACAAGCTTAATATCAAACAAGCAAAAAGGTCCGTCTATAAAAAATGAAGGAAGTACGGCCATACAAATACCAAGCTCTAAACGAAGAGATGAAGAAGTTGTTAGACAACGATCTAATTCGACAAGCCCGCTGTCCACAATGGGTAGCAAACCCAATCCTTGTGCGGAAACCAAATGGGACCTGGAGGCTATGCATAGATTTTACGGATCTGAATGCAGCATGCCCAAAGGATAACTTTCCTCTCCCCCATATTGATCAATTGGTGGATAGCACGACGGGTCACGGGATGTTAACATTCATGGATGCTTTTGCCGGGTACCATCAAATCCCAATGCATCCAGACGATCAAGAAAACACAACATTTTATACGAACAAAAACTTGATGTGTTGGAAAAGAATGTCGTTTGGCCTCATCAATGCCGGGGCAACGTATCAAAGATTGGTGAACAAGATGTTCGACGAACAAATTGGAGATACGGTAGAAGTCTATGTAGACGATATCGTAGTCAAGAGTCCCCGAAAGGAAGATCATCTCCAACATTTAACTCAGGTATTTGAAATCCTTCGACGGTACAATATGAGGTTGAATCCAAAGAAGAGCAGCTTTGGAATTCATTCGGGGAAATTCTTGGGCCATCTTGTTAGCCAACGAGGGATTGAGGCCAATCCAACAAAGGTTAAAGCTATTGTGGATATGCAACCACCACGTTCAGTAAAAGAGGTGCAAAGACTCACCGGATGCCTAGCAGCATTGAGCCGGTTCATATCCCGATCAGGAGACAAATGTCGTCCATTCTTCGAGGCCATCAAAAAAGGAAAGTTTACATGGACTAACAACTGCCAAAGTGTGTTCGACCAACTTAAAGACTACCTGGGAGATGTTAAAATTCTATCAAAACCAGTCCCAGAAGAAAAGCTCTATTTGTACTTGGCAGCGTCAGACGTGGCAATCAGCTCCTTTCTGGTATGAGAGGACGACAAATTTCATCAACCAATCTACTACATCAGCCAAGCTTTACACGAGGTGGAGGTCAAATATTCCCCAACAGAAAAGCTGGCGTATGCACTTGTTATGAGTGTGAGAAAAAGTTACAACCATATTTCTTTAATCATCAAGTTGAGGTACTAACAACTTTCCCACTCAGACAAATTCTCCATCACCCCGACACAGCTGGTCGTCTATTAAGATGGTCACTAGAGATTAGCCAGTTTGGGGTAACCTATGCTCCTCGAACAGCAATCAAAGGGCAAGCTCTAGCCGACTTTATAGTCGAACTAACTTTCCCACCTGATCCGACGAGAGGACTTGATCACCCCTGACATCTTTACGTTGATGGATCTTCAACTAATATAACCTCGGGGGCAGGAGTAGTCTTGATAAGCCCTGACAGACAAGTATTCACCTCGGCAATCAGATTTGGTTTCATGGCAACCAACAACGAAGCTGAGTATGAAGCTCTCATTGCTGGTCACCACCTCTTCCTCGCAGTAAGTGTCAGACGGTTACAAATATTCGGCGACTTACAACTGATTGTGAACCAAGTCCGAGGTGAATACGAGGCGAAGGACGATCACATGATCTAGTATCAGCGGATTGTTGCTCACCTGATGTCCTTGTTGGATCAAGTTTTCATTAAATAAATTCCAAGGACAAGCAACACTCAGGCAGATGCATTGGCCCGACTAGCAACAAGCGAAGGGCCTGCATAGTTGGCAGACATTATAATCACAAAGATGAATAATCCATCAACAATAAGTTATAGTGTCAACCAACTAGACGAATAAGCAAGTGAAGAAGAAGATTATAGAACAAACATAGTCAAATATTTGAAAAGTGGAGAAAAACCAAACAACTCTTTTGAAGTCGCCAAGCTAACAAAGCAAGCCGCCAGATATACTCTGGTGGGCGAGTAGCTTTACAAAAGGGGAATATCAATCCCACTTCTCAAATGTTTGCCTAGGGGGCAAGGACGAGCAATACTCGAAGAAATACATGCCGGAGTATGTGGAAATCACACTGGGGGGAAAGCCTTGGCGTACAAGACTATCAGACAAGGCTATTATTGGCCGACTTTACATCAGGATGCAATCAAGAAAGCAAAAACTTGTCATCAATGCCAGATTTTTGCCCCGAACATTCATACCCCGGCTCAGGAGCTCGTATCAGTTTATAGCCCATGGCCGTTTGCGAGATGGGGGATAGACATTATCGATCCTTTCCCAGCTGGAGTTGGAAATGTTCGATTCGTCATCGTGGCAGTCAATTATTATATGAAATGGGCAGAAGCAGAGGCCATGATAAAGATTACGCAACAAAAAATGATCAACTTCATATGGAAGAACATTGTCTGTCGTTTTGGGGTTCCACAAACCATTGTAACAGATAATGGTCCTCAGTTTGATGGAAAAGAGTTGAGAGATTTTTGTACGAAATTGGGGATCAAGAAACACTATTCTACTCCTTATCATCCCCAGTCAAATGGACAAGTCGAAGCTGTGAACAAAATTATTAAGCGTACGTTGAAAGTACGATTGGCGGAAAGCAGAAGTAGCTGGTCTGAAGAACTTCCGGAAGTCTTGTGGGCATATAGAGTTTCTTCCAGGTTAAGCACCGGAGAAACACCTTTTGCAATGGCTTTCGGAACAGAAGCTGTGATACCAATTGAATTAAAGACGAACACAATCAGGACGACCAACTTTGATGAACAAGCGAACAACTCTATTTTGGCTACTGAAATGGATTTGCTCGAAGAAAAAAAAAGTGCCGAGCTAAAGAATGCTACCTATAAGCAGGGAGCAAAACGCTATTATAATTCCCATGTTAAAACTAGGGAATTCAAAGTTGGAGATTTGGTTCTAAGAAAGTTGTTCGCCCAACCTCCAGGTGTATTGGGACCAACTTGGGAGGGCCCGTATCGTATAACAGATAAATTTCTTAACGGTGTATACGATATCGAAGATATGGAAGGCAAGTCGACCCAATACTCCTGGAACGCTGTGCATCTAAAGAAGTATTATCAATAAGTCAAACAAGTTCAATTCACAATTGTTGGGCGAACAAATGTCTTGGGGGGGCAAGTGAACCAAGTAAGGCAAACCAAAAACTTGCCTAATTTTTTGAAAATTTTGCTAAGTATAGAATGAAAGGTTGTTCGGCACATTGTATAGTCTGGTGCTGGTTCATAATCTTTTAATTACAGACAAAGTTGCTCGGCAACAATATTATAAGCGGGCATGTTTTGGTCAGTGTTCAAAGTTGTTCGTCAGAGTGAATATGTTAGTGATGAACAGTCTTACAACACTTGTAATTTTTCACAATGTAAATATAGTTGTTCGTTAAGAAAAAGTCCAAAGCTCAAGGTACAAGGTCATTTAAAAGGACCAAGGCCACTTAAAGGTTGTTCGTTTTTTAAGATGAACAGAACCTAAGGCTAAACCCATATTCTATCAAAGGCAAAGTTCAAATCGAACAAAGCCCGACATTATATGTTATAATTGCAAAAGCATTAAACAGAAATGTAAAGGCAATTAACATATAACAAGAAGATTCAGCGAACAAAAGAAGACATTTCATTAAAGTAAAAAGACTTTAAAGCCTAAAAAATAGTACAAGTGTAAAGTACTACAAAAGTTGAACAACAATTACAAAAGAAAGACAAAAAGCCTAAGTCCTAGATCTATTGCTGCTCGCCCGGGGGAAGATCGGAAGCTTGATCGGCAGGAGGGTCAACGATCATATCCCTGGCCATTTCCTCGGCTGCTTTTTGCTCTTGCTCCTGGGCAATCTGCTCGTTATTAGCTGTCTGCTCATCATTGGCAGCTTGATCGCCTTCATTTACCGGAGTTGGAGGGCGAGTAACAATAATACTGGGGTCAAGTTTATCAATTTTGACCCCGCAGTCCGCCATATCCCCCAGTTGGATTCAATGTTGTTCGGTGGGGGATAGTTCTCTACGAACCCAGTCAGATCCTAGCCCATCTCCTCCACTAAATCTTTGTATTCGTACGCATTAGCCAGACGAATACAGTCGGCATAGGCGCATATATAGCCTAAGTTGGAGATGGGAGCAGATCGGGATTGTAACACGGTCTCCAGTTGCTCACCGGTGTACTTACTGGAGTCAACCTCATTGAGGTGAGCAACTTCTGCCTGGAGTTCGATAATCTTTTGCTCAGTAGTAGATAGCCTCTTCCCCCCTTCTTCGAGCAAGGCTTCTTTACATTTCAGCTCGGCGGACAGGCCTTGAATGTTCTCGAGATGTTTTTTCTCAGAGTCGAGGGTGAGAGAGAGCTGATTGTTCAAGCGAGCAAGTTTTTCTTCGTAATTATTGATCATGTCGTCCTTTTCCTCAGTAGGATACCGAACAGTACTGGCATATCGACGAACAGCATCTTCCTTCTCGGCCAGCTGGGCCATCGCTCTCTGAGCAGCAACAAGGCCATTGGCATGATGCATCATGGAAAGATGAAAATTGTCGGTCAATCCTTGCATGGAGATAGTTTTCTCCATGGGTCTAGTCCAGGCCCGGGCGATCAGCTCTGTGGCCCTGTGGACATGGTCACCCGGAATCTCCCTTATGTTCATGGGGGTTTTGGAGCAGGCATACTGGTGAACGGCAGTTGCTTGCCCAGGATGATCCTCAGCTCGATATCTGCAAACAAGAAAATACATTACACTTAGAAAAATTCATGAAAGAATAAATGGATCTTGTTCGGCATTAAAAAGAGTATACTTACTCCGCAAATTTTCATTCGTCCCAGCCAAGGAGAGTGATATCCTCTGGACCGCGAGACGGGGCAACGTCTTTCCCAGCCTTGCCCATCTTTTCTACAGGCTCGACTGAGGAACGGCGAGCAGTTTCTTCCTCAGAGCGAGCAAGGCTTTTGGCCACTTTCTCTTTCCCCTTGTTGCTAGCGGGGACATCATGCACTACTGGGGTCCCGTCGGCCCTTTTCAAGCGCTTTCCCCCGTGGGGGGGGAGATAGGAGGGGGTGCTTGTCGAGCATGACCAGAAGGAGCAGGTTGCCGAGGAACTTTTGCTCCCTCCGACTTGTTCGTCATGGCGAGCACTTTGGAGGGGGGTCCCCCTTGATCTTCCTTCCCTTTGGCGGAGGCATCTAATGCACTCTTTGTTCGAGGAGGCAAAGCAGGGAGGGACTGCTACAGTGACTTGCTCGGCTAAAAGAAGAAGAAGAAGAAGAATTAGATTATGAAAATGTGCGAGCAAACTTTATGAAAATTTCTCCCGGATGAACAAACAAGTTTAAGAAAGTTAGTAAGAATTCATACCCGGGGGTACCTCAACTCTGGCTTCAAGATGATGAGGGTATGTGAGTAGGCAAGCAGCTTTTTGGCACTTCTCCTTGCTCAAATACTAAATGGTCCTATCTGCTCTATTTTGCAAGCCGACCAAACAGGAGGTAAAAAGAAACTCTGAGCATGTTAGGATAAAAGTTGTTAGTTTTGATGAGTTAAAACAAACCAGAGAATGTAATAGGACCATCTGGACCTGTTAGCCAGATGATGAACTAGATTAGGACTTAGTCTAGGGGGAACTGCCAGACCAGAAGACTTCACCAGAAGAGTCACCAGAAGACCCTCCAGAGGACTTCACTAGATGAGACTGACCAGAGGCAGAGAACCTTCCCCAGACCAGACGAGTCTAGTGAACCAAAAGATGCTCAGAATCATCTCTTGATTCTACTGAGAATTCTGGTTCTTGACCAGATCCAGACCAGAATACTCTGAGGTCACCTGGTACCTGGTCATGCCTTCTCTGGAGAGAATCAGAGTTAGGCATTGGAAGCACTTGACCGTTGTTGATTCAAATCAAGTTAACAAGATCAGGATTGTAAAGTTTTAAAGTTAATCAATCCAAGGATCCCACCAACCCAATCAATCAATTAGGGAATTGATTGATTGAAAGCTTCTCTAAATAGAGGATCTGATTAGATTAGCTCTCCAACGGCTATATCCTAATCACCTCTATAAATACAAGAGTGCAGTTTCAAAGAAAGGCTCTAGAGATTCTCACACGCAAGAAGACATTGTCCAAGCCTTGTTCATTTACTCTTAAGCACTCTTATTGCTCTTATCTTACATATACACTCTTAAAGGAGTTGTTGGATCTAAACCTGTTCATCTCTAAGAAAAGGTTGAAGGCTGTAGACTTTAGATTGAAGTTAGATCTAAAGTGTTTGTAAGAAGGAACTGGTACTTCACAATTCCAGTACGTAAGTGGTTTGTTGGTTGGTTAGTGAGACCCCTTTTGATCAAAGAGAGTGTGGACGTAGGACTTGTTGTCCGAACCACTATATATCCGGTCCATTTACTGCTTTCTTCATTTCTGTCTTAATTCATTTGTTTAAGTGCTCTTATAAAAGATCTTGTTAAAAAGACATAATCTTTAAGGCTTCCGCAATTAATCTACTTAGTGGGACCAACAAGTGGTATCAGAGCAGTGTGTCTAAAGACCACTGCTTTGTAAAGCTTTTTGGTGGTCACCGGGCAGATCCATTGCTCTTTGTTGTGTTTGATCAAATTTATTGTTAAATTTTTATTGAGTAAAAATGTCTTCAAAATCTTCATATAAGAGCCGCAAGTTACCAGAATTCTCATTTGAGGATTTCAGCCACTGGAGCTTCATGATGAGTAATCTTCTTGGAGCTATCCATCACCGCATGTTAGATGTGGTAGAGAGTGGTCCAATTCAATTTTACTGGACTCCTATTGATAGTGGCAGGTCAGAGTCCAGAGAAGAAACAAGTGAAACTGCCCAGAAAGCTGCTGAGGACAGAGTTCCCAGACAGGATTCTCAAGAAGAAGGACGAGCTTGACAATGATGAAAGGAAATTATATAATTTGGATCAAGTGGCAAGGACTGAAATCATCAACACACTCACAAAGGAGGAGATAGAGAAAGTCAGAACCTGTGTCACTGCCAAGGAAATGTGGGATAAACTCGCCCTGCTTTGTGAAGGAACAGAGAAGATAAAGGATAACAAACTCCAAGTTGTTCAACACTCGTTTGACACCTTCAAGATGAAACCAGACGAGACCATTGACTAGCTTGATATGCGTCTTACAAATCTCCTCAACAAGGCTAGTGCCTTAGGTAAGACCTACTCTGAAAAGGAAATAAATAGTAAAATATTGCGTTCACTAACCAACAGGTGGAGAATCAAAGTGACTGTGATTAAAGATAGCAAGGATCTCAACACTCTGGATCATCATCTTCTGTTATCTGATCTTAAAGCCTACGAATATGATCTTCAAGAGGAGGATCAAATAGAATAGACTTCCTCTTCTGGTCAGAAAGGAGTTGTCTTCTCCTCTACCATCAAGACAAATGACAAACCAAAGGAGTCTCCTGCAGATGATTTGAGTCTCAAGGAACAGGTAACACTCCTAACCCGTAAACTTGATAAAATGAGTTCAAAATATGGTAGGTACAAAAAGCACTGAAAGGAATCTACCAGAGACATGAAGAGTTCCTTCAAAGCTGTAGATAAAGAGAGAAAATCTGGAGACTCAAGAGAGACCAGATTCAGAACTCTAGAGAGGAGAAGAGATAGCAGCTCTGGGAGATCAGATTACCAGAGGAGGGATGGCAGTTCTGGCAGATTTGACTACCAGAGAAGAGAGAGTAGTCCAGCCAGAACAGAGTACAACCAGAGGAGGAGAGATCTTAGTCCCAGTCCCAGAGGAGATAACACATGTTACACCTGCAACAAGCCTGGTCACTACAACTATGATTGTCCTCAATTGACTCCTAGAGAAATAGAAGAGAAAAGACTCAAGAGAGATAGGAGATATGCAGACAAGAGAGCACTACTGGCAGAAGCAGAGGAGGAGGATACTAGTTCCAGTTCTTCTTCTTCTGATTTCGGATCTGATGATGATGTATGTCTTATGGCAGACATCACTGAGGTAAATGAAACTACCCTATGCTTATCTAATTCCAAATATACTGAATCATCTCATTCATCTGGTAACTCCAGAGAGTCTGATATGCAATAAATGCTATCAGATCTCCAAAATTGTGTTCAACTATGTCAAAAACTTGAGAAGGAAAATGGTAGGCTCAGAGCTGAAGTTCAATCCCTCTCTCATGAGCAAAAATCCACCAGAGAAATTATGAAAGATCATTCCAAAGAAGTCTCTGAACTTCAGGATAAGATCACAGAAAGAGATACTCTGGTAGATCAACTCATGAAGGAAAGGAACTCTCAGGAAGATGAGTTCAATGAACATAGAGCTAAATACCAAACTCTTATCAAGGGAAAACAAGTTGAGCAAACCATAGAAGAGATACCCATGCCCAGAGAAGCTCCTAAGATACCATCTGTTGTATCTATTATATCAGAGTCTTCTCAGCGCATTAATGATAAGAGTGGTTTAGGATATTCTGGAATTACTACCAAATCTCATAAATATCTTTACAACAAAGATAAGTCTGTAAGATTTGGTGAATTGGTAGAAATCTGGGATGAAAATGACTCAACTGGTAATGGTTACAAAGTGGTTCACAATCCTGGTTGGAAAAGGAATCACTCTGCTAATCTTATAGAATATGGTCCAGAAGAGTTGACAGTCCTGGAAGAAAGAATCCTAGAGAGTAAACGTCAACAAGGGGAACCATTGAAGGATGATGGAACTGTTAACAATAAGTCTCAAAGAGTAGAACTTACTCAGATTGAAGGACCACAAAGGAATCCTCAAAGAAGATAACCTAACCAAACTAGGGGACCTCAGAGGAGACACTCAAGAAGGGGGAATTCCAATCAGAATAGGAACTATCAGAGATGGAATAATGTTCAACAGAACCAGGTACCCTAGAGACGGTTTTCTCAGAGGAATCAATTCCAGAACATATACACTCAGAGGAACTATAACCACCAGAAAAGGTCTAGTTTTCATCAAGACCAGAGACCCATCTATAGAAAACCAACTGATCTGGGTAGTTATGACACCAGAGATAGTTCTTCTAGGATGTACCCTTACAACCAGACCTTTAAGACCATGTCTTTGAGGCAGGCCATTCCAAAGCCCAGATTTGAGAAAAGATACACCAGACCTGTTTATAGGAAAGGTGTTTTGATTAGACCAATAGCTCAATATGTCATTGTAAGAGGACATGTGCTGGTAGATAGATTTGGAAGGAAGATAAGATCTCCTCATCCAGCAAGGGATGATCTTTATCTTTGGATTCCTACAAAACCTGCAACTAACCAATCAGGACCCAGCTCTAGTAGGGGAACTAATTGATTTCTCTGCAGGATGATAAGAGCCCATTGGAGAAAGGACTCTCAAGTAAACATGCGTGGTACATTGATAGTGGATGTTCCAAGCACATGACATTCCAGAAAGATTATCGCCATGATTTCAAGCCAATGAATGGGCCAAGAGTGATGTTTGGTGACAACAACTATGGAGGCACCAGAGGTGTTGGAAAGTTGACTTTAATGGCGTATCTGTAGAAGAAGTCTACTATGTTGAAGGACTCAAGCATAATCTGCTTTCAGTGTCCCAATTCTGTGACAGGGGATACTCAGTGAAGTTTTCTAGTGATTCATGCACTGTCTTTTCTTCTGATTATAATGACATTTTGCTTATAGGCTTGAGGAAGGGTAACATTTATCTTGGAGATTTCAGCAGTTGCCCAAGAAATGCTTGCCTGGTTGCAAAGGGATCTGCAGAAGACAGCTGGTTATGGCACAAGAGATTGAGCCATCTTAACTTCAAAACACTGAACAAGATTGCCAGAAAAGGTCTTATTCGAGGTCTTCCTAATGAAGTGTTTAAGAAGGATCAGGTTTGTGGTTCATGCCAAAAGGGTAAACAACCCAAGACCTCCTTTAAGGATGTCCAGAGTACAACCACAACCAGAGTACTTCAACTACTTCACATGGACCTGTTTGGACCTATTTCTCCTCTTAGTTTCAGTGGAAGGAAGTACACCCTGGTGATAGTACTTTTGAGTTAGGACTTTTGAGATCCAGAGACAGATTTGGTTTAGGGGGAACATCAGAGAAGTATCAGAGAGTTAGCTTTTGAGTTAGGACTTTTGGATCCAGAGACAGATTTGGTTTAGGGGGAACATCAGAGAAGTATCCTTTGTCTCATTTTGTTAAATAAATTTTATGTATTCAAACTAACATGCCTACAGGTTAGATATACCAGGGAAGTTACATCTCCAGATGACATGTGTACCAGATGAGGCGTGTATCAGGTGAGGTACATCCCAGATGAGGTGCAGAAACAAACTCCAGAACCAGATGAGGTTCTATCAGATGAGATGTAACACCAGACTAGCCGTCGTATCATCTGGTTACAATACCAGGTGACAGGTATGTATTTACTTCTCTGGCCTCTGATCATTGGATACACTTTCAAAATTAGTAAGTACACTCAAAACGTTTCGTCTTCGGAGTGTATTTAAGACTAGGGTAGAGGGTCTAGGCAATCATTTTGCTTTTTCTCTTGACTGCCACAAAACCCCCTCGATCCCAGTCCCAATGACCATGCCCACGCACTATATTAAATATGTAACTTGCCTTTTAATCGTGGCCGTCAGATTTAACAACAGTGCAATATGTCAATCAATTCAAAAATTGATTTTGTTCCCTAAATTAAAATTTTCAATTACACGCGTTCACACTTCATTAATTGTTCAAGCCATGCATCTTGCCCTATTTAAATCAAACCTTTTTTCAATCTGTCCTTTCACGTTTCCTTACTTTCAAATCCCTAACCTCTCTCTGCAAGTTCTCTCTCTCTCTTTCACAGAAATGGCACCCAAATGCAATTTCGATCCGGAACACGTTTGCAAGAAACTCAAGTCAGAAATGGTGGGGTGCTTCTATTCCACCAAGAACCCAGCGGCGCTTGAAATTTTGGAACTTTTGAGGAAGTCTGGAGTGGAGGAATCGATCTCAAAAGTCCCCAAAGACTTGCGCACTTTGGATGGGTACGCAACCCAGTTTTTGGTCAGGATGAAGATCCACAATGACCACATCTCCTCCAAGATTGATAAGGAGGATGTCGTCTTCTCAAAGCACGATTTCTGCAAACTGTTTGGAAATCTTTCTTAAGATGGAGTGGACCCTTTGAAGTACAAGGAAGGAGAAGCCGTTGAATCCTTCAAGATCTTTGCCAGATCCTCTTGCCAGAATTTGACAAAGGGGTTTTCGGACAAACACTTGAGGCAAAAGTACAAGGTACTTTTTGATATCGTGGTGAAGGTGTTGATGTGCGAGAGCCATAGCACATATGCCATATTCACAGGCAGGCTTTGTGTTATTAGGGCCATTTTTTACGGCGCCAAGTGTAATTGGGCAGAGTTCTTCTGGGGTTTTTTGCGGAAGAACAAGTTGAAGGTACAGAAGGAGGAGTGTCCCAGCTTGCCAGGAGAGCTGCAGTATTTCTTCAATGCCAACGTGTCTCTTGGCACCAAGTTTTCCCTGATCTTGGACTTCATCTTCCCAGAGAAGAAGTGGAAGGAGTCATGGTGCAAGGGCTTTCACAAGTCCAAGATCTTCTTCTCCAAGGATGGGCCTCTTCATGGCCATCCTGATTCTGATGGTGAGCAAGCCATCCCTGCCCCTCCTCTCTAAGCAGTGCCCTCACCTGCTAAGGGGCAGAAGCAGCAGCAGAGCAAGAAGAAGACTGCTGAAGCTACTGGTTCTTCAACCATAGCTTTCTTTGGTTCCTCAGAGGAGGACCAGATTCCCCTTCTTGGTGTGCTGAAGAAGAAGGGTGATGGTGAAAAAGCTGCCAAGAAGGCTGGTGCAGCTAAGAGGAAGAGGCCAGAGGAGGCTAAGAAAGTTTCTGCTAAGAAGCCCAGGACAAGCAGAAGGGCTAAGAAAACACTTCTGGTGGATGAGCCATCAGAAGAGGAGGAAGAAGAAGAGGTTGAGCCTCTTAAGAGGAAGCCCAGGGCCAAGAGAGCCATTTTTCAAGATCCAGACTCTAGCTCTGATCTAGGAGATGCATTAGAGCAGGCTATTGAGGAAGCCTCTCTTCTGATGGAGGAAGCAACGGGCTCAGATCAGGTAAACCTTTCTCCCCCATCTATCCCCATTAACCTTGTAACCCCCTCTACTTCTCCCCCAGAACACATACCCTCCAACCCCTCTGGTGCCCCCATTTCTTCACCAGGGCAAACCTTACCTGACACACCCCAATATACTCCCTCCACCATCCCCACGCAAACACCTTCTCCTCCTTCCTCACAAATCCCTCTCCCCACAAATCCTTCTCCCTCATCCCCTATACCAGATATCCCATCTTCTTCTGGTGCAGAACAACCTTTACCCTCTACCTCTACCTCTCAAATCCCTACCCCTCCCCAATCTCATACTGGCCAGATTCCCCTCGCCTCTATGGCTATGGGTTTTCCTGCTCCTCCCCGTTCCCCCACCTACCCATCTAGCAATGATAGTGAAGATGAGGATGCTTCACTTGAGCCTACTAGCTTAGCCCCATCCTCCTCTGCCTCTAGGCCCAAACCCTTTTTCATTCTCTTCTGCATAAATGGGTCCCATTAGGCAGAGTATGAGTGTAAGTGCTCAGCTCTGGCTGAGAGAGCATTTTCCCATCTTATTGGAGCACTTACCTCTGTTGGCGGATCTGACTGGCGACAAGGGCTGGAGCAAGGCCAGACTGGAGGACGTGGAGGACTTTATGTTGTTGCTTGAGGAGATGGGTCCTCCTACCTTTTCTGCCTGGGAGATTGAATTGAAGAAGAAGCTTAATCTCCAGAATCCAGTGGAGTTGGAGACTCCAGAGGCTGCCAGGGTGGTGATTCGCACCTTGCTTATCCAGCAGGGAGTTATGATCTCCCTAGAGGGCCCCTCTTACAAGTTTGGCCCCTACTTCACCTTTCCTCCAGAGCTCTACTCTGATGAAGAGGACTTCGATGTGACTCCTGTCGTGCTCCATAAGATGAAAGCTTTCTTCAATGAGCAGATCATGCAGATCGGCAGATTCTCTAAGGCCATGCAGCACTTGGCTCCTGCTCTGGTTGAGGACCAGATTAAAGTTGAGAGAAGAAGATTCTTGAAGTAGATCAATGATGTTTTTGCCTCTGCCAAAGCAGCTTTCAAGTCTGACTGCCTGTACTTGAAGATGGATGTTCATGAGAGCCAGAAGTAGATCCAGCAGTACGTTCTGGACCAGGTGAGGCCTGTATCTGTGCTGAAGGTGGAAATGGCCTCTCAAATGCTGCAGATAGCAAAGCTCAAAGACTCCCTCCAGGAGATGCTCGAGAAGCAAGAGAAGCTGGTAGCTGAGTCTAAGGCCTACCTGGAGGAAGCCAGACAACTCCATGATCTTCACTCTTCCTCCTCCACTGCCTTGCCTGATCTCATAAGGCAGGTAGTGCAGCCCCTTATTGATGAAGTTAAAAAGGGGGAAGAGCAGGCCAGAACTGATCTGGAGAAGAGCACTCTGGAGACCCTCTTTAGCCATGGGGCTCGTCTGGACCTGCTGGAGAATACTTTGGCCCAGGCGGAGCTGCAGAAGAAGAAGAAGAATAAGAAGAAGAAGAAGAAGAAGAAGAAGAAGAAGAAGAAGAAGAAGAAGAAGAAGAAGAAGAAGAAGAAGAAGAAGAAGAAGAAGAAGAAGAAGAAGAAGAAGAAGAAGAAGAAGAAGAAGAAGAAGAAGAAGAAGAAGAAGAAGAAGAAGAAGAAGAAGAAGAAGAAGAAGAAGAAGAAGAAGAAGAAGAAGAAGAAGAAGAAGAAGAAGAAGAAAAAGAAGAAGAAGAAGGAAGAAGAGGAGGAAGAAGGAAGAAGAGGAGGAAGAAGGAAGAAGAGGAGGAAGAAGAAGAGGAGGAGGAAGAAGAAGAGGAGGAGGAAGAAGAAGAGGAGGAGGAAGAAGAAGAGGAGGAGGAAGAAGAGGAAGAAGAAGAAGAAGAAGAAGAAGAAGAAGAAGAAGAAGAAGAAGAAGAAGAAGAAGAAGAAGAAGAAGAAGAAGAAGAAGAAGAAGAAGAAGAAGAAGAAGAAGAAGAAGAAGAAGAAGAAGAAGAAGAAGAAGAAGAAGAAGAAGAAGAAGAAGAAGAAGAAGAAGAAGAAGAAGAAGGAAGAGTTGAAATCTCTTTCCATGGTGAAGCAGCTGGCGGCAGAAGAGGAGTCCACGGATACTGAGCAGGATCCTATGTCCGTTTCTGGACCTGCCAAGAGGAAGATAAGGAAGGTGAAGAAAAGCTTCCTTGAAGAAGTTGTTGAGGAAGCAGAGAAAAGATTTAAAGAGGAGACTCTAGAAGAGAAGCAGGCCAGAATAAGGAAGAACATAGATGAAGAGCAATGGCTCCGATATGTTAGGAGGCAAAACAAGAAAGACAGAGAAGCTGGTATTACTCCTGGTGCCAGTGGATCCAGCCAGAGGAGGAAGGCTCCTGTTGAAGTGATGGAGATTCTGCCACTCAGGACAGAAGGGTCTTTTGACTCTAATGTGCCTGTTCCTCTCATTGAGAAGTGGAGAGAAGCCAAGACTCTGTGGTTTATCCAACACTATATTCAGAGGCCCCCTCCAGAGGATGACTCGCTTATCAATAGAACCTTCCACTCGTGGATGAAGGCCTACAATGCTGGTCTCTACAAGCAACTGATGGATTCCACCATAGAATTCAATCTGGAAGTCACTGCCCCAGAGTTTCACTATCTCAACACATCTATGCTTGGGGACCAGATTGATTGGATAGAGTTGAAGAAGTTGTTCAAGACCAAGGTGTTGGTGAATTTCACTCCAACATCTTCTGCAGAATTGAAGGCAGTTCAAGACAGATTCCTTGACTGGTTTCTGGTGCCAAAGGAGAACAGAAGATATGCATAGTTTAGGACTTTTAAATGAAATGTAACATGTAACCTTTTGTCCTCAATTATTAACGAAAAGCCATATCTTCTCTGTTCAAAAGACAACCTCTTGTTGTCTTATTGTTTGCCAGATAAGATCTATTCTAAGGTCTTATCATTTTATTGTTTTCATGCTTAAGTGTTTTTTTTTATCAGTTCTGGTTAAGTTTTAACTCCATCAAAAAGGGGGAAATTGTTAGGATAAAAGTTGTTAGTTTTGATGAGTTAAAACAAACCAGAGAATGTGATAGGACCATCTGGACCTGTTAGCCAGATGATGAACTAGATTAGGACTTAGTCTAGGGGGAACTGCCAGACCAGAAGACATCGCCAGAAGACCCTCCAGAGGACTTCACCAGAAGAAATCACCAGATGAGACTGACCAGAGGCAGAGAACCTTCCCCAGACCAGACGAGTCTGGTGAACCAAAAGATGCTCAGAATCATCTCTTGATTCTACTGAGTATTCTGGTTCTTGACCAGATCCAGACCACAAGACTCTGAGGTCACCTGGTACCTGGTCATGCCTTCTCTGGAGAGAATCAGAGTTAGGCATTGGAAGCACTTGACCGTTGGTGATTCAAATCAAGTCAACAAGATCAGGATTGGAAAGTTTTGAAGTCAATCAATCCAAGGATCCCACCAACCCAATCAATCAATTAGGGAATTGATTGATTGAAAGCTTCCCTAAATAGAGGATCTGATTGGATTAGCTCTCCAACGGCTATATCCTAATCACCTCTATAAATACAAGAGTGCAGTTTCAAAGAAAGGCTCTAGAGATTCTCACGCGCAAGAAGACATTGTCCAAGCCTTGTTCATTTACTCTAAAGCACTCTTATTGCTCTTATCTTACATATACACTCTTAAAGGAGTTGTTGGATCTCAACCTGTTCATCTCTAAGAAAAGGTTGAAGGCTGTAGACTTTAGATCGAAGTTAGATCTAAAGTGTTTGTAAGAAGGAACTGGTACTTCACAATTCCAGTACGTAAGAAGTTTGATGGTTGGTTAGCGAGACCCCTTTTGATCAAAGGGAGAGTGGACGTAGGACTTGTTGTCCGAACAACTATATATCCGGTCCATTTACTGCTTTCTTCATTTCTGTCTTAATTTATTTGTTTAAGTGCTCTTATAAAAGATCTTGTTAAAAAGACATAATATTTAAGACTTCCACAATTAATCTACTTAGTGGGACCAACAGAGCCAATCTCCTCTTCCTCTGTGTTCCACTTGAGCAATCGAGGGCCTGGGAACAAACAAGAAAAGTTAAATTAGAACAACACAGTTCAAAGATGAATAGAGATAAACTTACGCCTAATTTTTCCATAAGATGCGGGAGAGTTTATCCACCCAAGGCCACCGTGTGGACCAGAAGATGCTTGCCAGTCACCCCCAATGAAGACAAAGTGTTGCTTCCAGTCCCTGATCTTGTTCGGCACCCCTTCTACCATCTTAAGTCAAGTTTGGGCTTTGAGATAGTAATATCCTTCTTCGCCTACGGGGCACTTGGTGATCGTCATGAGATAGTTGATTTCCTCCGCAGTGATGCGATCAACATATCCCTCCAGGGCGAACAAGCACATGCCGAGAAAATTCATCCACCCAATTGGCGTGATCTGGGTAATGGCAAGGTTGGTTGCCTCTAGAAAGCGACCAACAACTGGGGGCAACGGCAGCTTTAACCCGGCAATCAATGTATCAATGTTGATCGCCGTGCATCCTAGAGGTGGGCGATCAACTCTTTCCTTCCTCTTAGGGGCCCACATGTGTATATCAAAAGAGATTTTGTATGTCTCTCGGATCAAATCAAGATCTTCCTTGAGAACCACACTCTTAATTTTGCTCGCCTGGAAATCAGTCTTCTCCAATTTCATAATTTGTCGTTTGGGGCGAGAGAAGTTGTTCGCATGTTCATTTGAATATGCTCACCATTCAAAGGGGCAAGCAACTCCAGATGGGATCTCATTCTCCAACATTTTGGGATGCAGAAAGCCTATCCCCTCCAAAAACTCACGAGTAAGCTCGTCGAATTCGGGACCTTCCTCCGATTCAGAACTGGATGAAGAACCCTCGTTTGAATCCCTGCTCACTATAACAACAACTTCTCCTCCAGACAGGCGAGCACCAGTATCCTCCACAGATCGAACAACTAAGTCAACGTGGGGGGTCGACGTCGATGAAATCTCAAATGGAGGTTGGTTTTCGTATGTAACAATCGGAAAGAGAGGATCTAGGGTTTCTTTGGAACTATTGTTGCTCGACTGAGAAGACATAGGTTTCAAAAATAAGGAAAACGAGGAAAAAGGGAGGTTACAGGCGGCGGCGGATCTATTTGCAGACGGCGGCGATTATTGGGAACGATGGCGGTGCAAGCTCCCACACGGAGGTAATGGAGGAGTTCGAAAAGAAAAGAAAATAAAAGATGAAATTGAATATTTAAGGGATGAAAAAACTACCTTAGAACTAAACCGGAAGCAAGAATCTGAAGAAACTTCGTCGCGAAGAGCTTGGATTCGCCGGAAATTGGAGAATATTGCCGGAGCACTGTAGCAGAGATGAAAGAAGTGCGAAATTTTTTGTTTCCCACTCTTATTTATACTCATGGAAGAAACGGGGTAAAACCCGCAATTTCTTCAAAGATCGTGGGCTAGGATGTCAAAAGACGGGGGTAAATAATAACACAATTAAAAAATAGAGGGCCTCTATGCAAATATAGGGGCACGTGGCCTCAGGACTGCTCGCGCGTGGGCGGCGCGCAATCATGCCACCCACGTCATCCTCGTACATCCCCCAGATCGTTGGAAGATGAAATGGCGGACCTGAAGTTGCTCGCCAGTTTCAACGATTTTCGTCTTAACCCTTATCAATTTAGTATCCTAACTATAGTTGCTCGACAAAAAGTTGCTCGTCTGAGGTAACATCTAGTCAGGATAGGGGGCAATTGTTGATAGGCGAACATCAATTTTTGTTGAGCGAGCAAGGATTAATGATTTAACAAAGAAAACCAGGTTGGAATACATAAATCAATCCAAGAGGTGTATAAAATGACGAATAACTCCAGTGACGAACAAGATACTGGCGAACAAGTTGTTTGACCCGGGACCAGATATGAATATTCCATCAGATCACTGGTGACGAACAAAATATTCAAAAGGTGGTGTATCTACCAATATAAAAGGGGTATGTTGACGAACAAAGGACCAAGATTCCAAAGACTATCTTGATAAGATAGGCCGACGAACAACTTCTGAGCCATAACCTCAAAAGGCGAACAATTTTTATTTAAAGACCATTTTGGGCCAATCAAGCCAACCATGACGAACAACAACGAGTCCGAGATAAGACCAAATAAGACTTTGTAATTAAGATTCAGTTTAGATAAGGTCAAACAAGGTCAAATGACACTTGTCTAGCATGCAAGCTAGGAAGCCCAAGAGTCTTGGACACCTCCTACTTGCTAGCCTCTATAAATAATTGTTCTCCAGCTAGGAATTACAAGTTCAAATTAAAAAATACTCACAAAACACACACAAACACACCTTAACGTACACCTATACGAAATAAATACGATTTCGACTTTCGTATTTACAATTTTACGATCCTAAATTCCACTTTATCATTTACGGTGATAATCAATCACACGTTCTTATTTGGTGGTCCTAAACTGAACTAAACAGTCACTAATCCATCCAATTAAATTCGATCACCAACACTGATATTAGACAACTTGATAGGGTGTCTGATCTAAGAAAATCCCTACTTTCATTTAATTAAATAAGTTGATTATATATATACTTCTGTATTTATTACAAATATTACTTGTAACAAATATATAAAATAAAATCAAATGGTTTATTGTGCGAGTTAGTCCACAAGCAGGGCCAGAGCCAGAATCTGAGGTTAAGGGGCCAATAAAGAAATTAATGACGAAATACTAATATACATATTACAACTAGTATGATACCCGCAAATTCCGCGAGTTACGACAAAAAATGTTAAATTTATTTTTAAAAACATCATATAAATATGCTTTTATTAATTTGGTTATCTAATTGTTAATTATTTATTTTTGGCAAATGTGTTAACGTTTTTTGACATATGGTAATCGGACTTTATTTGACCCATATTTTATAAAATTTGGTCTAAATTGGACAAAATAAAAAAGAGTGTCCTAGTTTTGCAAGTTTGTAAAGATATTGTTCTAGTTTTGCAAGTTCGTAAAGATGTTATCTCAATCTTGCAAGCTCGTAAAAATAGTATCCTAATTGAACAAACACTCATAAAAATAATATCCTAAATAACAATGTTTCCATTATAGCCAATTTAGTTGATGGTAGCGAAGAGTATTAATTTTAATTTAAAGAACATTAATTGGTTGAAGTAGTGTGTATCTAAAAATAATTATAAAGTGGTTCATATATGAAATAATTTAATTCCAAAATATACTCTCAATACTAATATGTTAATGTTAAAACATGTAATATCAAGATGAGGTTAATTATGTTTCTAATCTATCGTCATTATTATCTGAACTACGAATTGAATTGTATACAATAAATCATATCTTATAATTTATAACTAAATTAACTCATATAAGCAAGAAACAATTATTTTTTTGCAAGTTCATATTGCAAGCCCGCAAAGATAGTGTCCTATTTTTACAAACAAACATAAGGTAGTGTCCTAAAATATTAAAATTTCTCTTATAACCAATATATTTTAGAAAAACAAGATTTAGCAAAAAAAAAAAAAGGTCAATTTGTTATGTCTTAAAATAAACTTTTTAATATGTGAATACTTTCAAAATCAATGGAAGGAACAAAAGTTAGAGGATCATAAAATTAATGGATGTAACAAAATTGCAAAAAAAAAAAAAAAGGACCAAAAAGTTGCAAAAAAATTGCAAAAAGTTTGATACCATGATTCTGTTATCTAATATATATATATATATATATATATATATATATATGTGTGTGTGTGTGTGTGTGTGTGTAAAAGTTAGAGGACCTTAAAATTAATGGATGGAATAAAACTGAAAAATAAAATAAGTATATATATATATATATATATATATATATATATATATATATATATATATATAATTAAGGACAAAAAATGAATGTGGACCAAAACTATTCTCCTGTTTGTACATATATTTCTATTGTAACTCTAATACTATTCTTACAGATTGACATAATATCAAAAAATCATCAACAAAGCATAGATGACATTCAACTTAAACCACATCACTTGAATAGAAAAAATACACAAATATAAAAAAGAGACACATATACGCAAAAGACCGGGAAATTTAAATTTTTGGTCCTTGGAGAACAACCGGTTTGCAAAGATGGTGCTCTTTTGATATTTCATGTTAGTTTTTTTCAAATTTAGTCCCAAAAGAATGCATAAATTGCAATTTTGGTCCAAAAAAATTATATCTTCAGTGCAAAATTTTTTGCTAATGTCTACAAATTTGCAAGAAAAAAAAAAAGAAAAAAAAGGACCAAAAAGGAATATGGATCAAAATTATTACATATTTGTAAATATACTTCCATTATAACTTTACTACTATGCGCACAAACTGACGCAATACCAAAAAAATCACTAACAAAGACGACACTCAAGTTAGACAACATCACACAAATAAAAAAATACAAATATTCATATATAAAGATAGAGAGGGATATACGAATCTTAACGTGGGAATCTTAAATTTTGGTTCCATGAGAATAGTCAGTTCGCAACAATGGTCATTTTTTAGATAATTTAGGTCCCATATTTTTTTCTAAATTTGGTCCCATAAATAGTTCTAGTGAAGTCCCAAAAGAATGCATAAGTTGCAATTATGGTCACAAAATATTGTAACCTAGCTCATTCGGTAAAATTAATGGATGACAACAAATCTGGAACAAAAAATACACACATAGAAGAAAAAGGACCAAAAAGGAATGTGGACCAAAATTATTAGATATTTGTACATATAATTCCATTATAACTCAACTATTATTTGCACATACTGACCCCATATAAAAAAATCACAGATAAAGTACAGAGGGCACTCAAGGTAAACAATACCACGCAAATAAAAATATATATAAATCTCCAAGTATAAAGATAGAGACGTATATATAAATTTTAACCCAATTATAATTTTTGTTTTGGTCCCATGAGAAAAGGCAGTTTGCAACAATGATCATTCTTTAGATATTTTAGATCTCGTAGTTTTTTCAAATTTGGTCTCATAAATAGTTACAGCTAACTACCAGAAGAATGCATCAGTTGAATTATTATCCTATAGATATTTTAGGAATATTTCAAAAACATAATGAGAGAAGTTATTATATTATAAAGAATTTAGTACTACTTTTGAAATTTTTACCACAATATTTTTTAAGAATTTAATTCTTCCGCTTTATAAACTCGGTGCACATTTTTAGGAATATCCTATAGGATTAATTTTGGACTAATTTAAAAACTCGGCACACGTTTTAAAAATATCCTATATTTTAGGAATAATCTAGTACTAATTTTGGATTTTTCTTAAAAGAATTTTAAGAATATCCTAGTGCTAGACACACAATTATCGCGGGTTACAAACCATCTTAAGACTTTCGTACCAATTTAAAAAAAAAAAAATTTCTCATCACGATTAAAATTTAGTTCATAATAACAGTATATCATTAAATTATAAATAACGAAAAATTAAATAAGACATTTATCTTCATCCACACTTAGAAAATAATATTGAACCTCACCTAAAAAATATTACAGTTTTCTAAAAAATTTCCTATACATAACATTTGTTGTACATTTGGACAGCTTACCCTTGGCATCAAGACTGGGAATTTTCAGTCCCTTTCTGTTTTTAACTCTCGAGACCGCAATGTACAACTGCCCATGTTTGAAAACTGGCTTGGGAAGATACAACCCTACAGTTGAAAGAAACTGACCTCGACTCGTATTTATTGTCATGGCAAAGCAAAGCAGCAATGGAAATTAACGCCTAGTAAAATTGACAGGCATAGTTTGATCCAAGTTTGTCAAAGTCATTCTTGGAAGACTTTACTACCAATATTTCTTCCAAAAATAATTTCAGCCTCGAGTATGTGATTTTCAAGTTTAGTGACAACCAATCTTGTTCTGTTGCACAAACCATACTTTTGGTCAAGATTCCTCAAAAGAACTATTAGCACGCCTTCTTTCAAGATCAAACGGTGATTTGGCGTCCCTGAACATTTGACTGAATTCAAGAATTCAATATACACTGTGTTCCCATGACCCCCCCTATCACGAAACTCTGATTTACACACGTTATCAGAACTCAAGTATACTTTACTATCTCCGGGAAGCATTGAAAGAATTTTTTCATTGTTTGACTCTACAACACGTTGTGTAGGTGCAAGTATTGTTATATCCTCAAAATATTTATGTGTATGCAAATTATCAACTATGGATGGACAAATACTCTGAATTATAGATGCAATTGGATCACTCACATTGGAAATCCAAATATCATCCGGAATTTCAATTTCAGCAAAGCCATCAATGTTATTTCCAAGTGTTCCATCATCTACTTTCAAAATCCATCTCGAGAACTCGGCAATGTCACCCTCATTAGAGCTGCTCTCAATATCTCAACGTTGTAATCTCACATATTTTGTCAAACTTAACACCTGTCAATCACAAAAGAAAAATTAACAGAATATTTGTATCAAATAATTTTGAATGGACGAATGATTTAGAAATTTTGTAGATGCTAAATTACAATAATTTCACAAATACGATGAATTGATAGTCGCATGAACGACATTCTCCATACTTCCTTTGGATATAACAGGAAGAAGTTGTCTAAAATCCCCTCCAAGTACAATTGTGTTACCAACGAACGACAAGTCACTAGTCAAACCATTATGAGATTTAACAATATCCATCATCGTCTGATCCAAAGCTTCAAAACTAAACCTGTTTACCATTGGTATTTCATTTCATATGATAATTTTTTCCATCACAATGAGTTCAGGTAACTTTGTATCAGGTTGTATGTTACTCGTAGACGTTTCATCTATATTGATGGGTATAGAAAATTGCGAATGAACATTACGACCTCCAGGTAGAAAAAGGACTGCTATTTCACTTGATGCAAAGAACAACATGACCCTCCGATTTTATAGCCGACGACAGTGTTCTCCAAATGAAAGTTTTTCCTGTTCCGTCATACCATATAAGAAAAAAAATCTACTATTTTCAATCCAAACTGCATCAACTATTTCCTTCAAAATGTTTTTTTTTGTTCTTCAGTTAGCATAGAACTCAGTCTGTTGTACACTTCTCCAAGCTCTGCACGATCATACATCAACTCTCCACGTATAAGTGTATTTAGTCCATCATTAGCCATTACGATGTTCGGCAATGGAATTGCCATAAATCTACTCAATGCACTTCCGTTTCTTTGCAACAGCTTTTTAATATGTGAAATCCATCTTCAAGTTAATTATCTATGTAATTATATAAGTTGTGATTTATGACCACATCTTCCGCTTAAATGAAATTTAGGCCAAATTTTATAAAAGGCGGGTCAAATAAAGTCTGATTATGATATGCCCAGTTGACCATATTTTATAAAATTTGGCCTAAATTGACCAAAATTAAAAGATAGTGTCCTAGTTTTGCAAGTTTGTAAAGACATTGTCCTAATTTTGCAAGTTCGTAAAGATATTGTCTCAATTTTGCAAGTCCATAAAGACAGTGTCCTAATTTTACAAACAGTCATAAGGTGGTGTCTAAACTAACTATATTTTCCCTTATAACCAATTTAGTTAATGGTAACGAAGAGTATTAATTATTTATGTATATAATATTAATTGGTTAAAGTAAAGTGTATATATAAATAATAATAAAGTGGTTCATATACGAAACAATTAAATATACTCTCAATAGTAATATTTTATGATTAAAATATGTAACATCACATTAAGTTTAATTATGTTTCTAATCTAACACCAATATTGTTTGAACTATGAATTGATATGTATACAATAAGTCATACCTTATAAATTATCACTAAATTAACTCATATATGCAAGAAATTTCTTTTTTTAGGATATTATCTTATGGGTGTTTGCAAAATTAGGCATTATCTTTTTGGGCTTACAAATTTAGAAAAATATCTTATGAGCTAATAAAATTAGAACACAATCTTAACAATTTTGTAAAATAAGAACACTATCATTTATGTTGCACAAAATTCGGCCAAATTTTATAAAATGTGAGTCAAATAAATTTCAATTTATGATATGCCCAGTTGGCCATATTTTATAAAATTTGCCCTAAATTGGCTAAAATTAAAAGAGAGTGTCCTAGTTTTGGCCAATTGTAAAGACACTGTCCCAATTTTGCATGTTCGTAAAGATATTTTCTTTGCAAGCCCGTAAAGAAAGTGACCTAATTTTACAAACACTCATAAGGTAGTGTCCTAAAATTATAAATTTTTTCCTAATAACCAATATATTTAAGAAAATCAAAATTGTGAAACCAAAAAATAAGGTCAATTTTAATGGAGAAAAGTGTGGAACTTTTTCAAAAATTATATTCTTATGATAACTGATTTAGAGAAAAGTTTAGTCGATCTCTAGTTGTTGTTTTCTTGTATAATCAAAACCATAATTAATTAATCCATTAGACATTATACCATTCATTTTTTTAAATAAACTTTTTAACATGTGAAAATCAGCTTTAAGTTAATTATCTACGTAATTATAGAAGTTGTGATTTATGACCACATCTTCCGCTTAAATGAAATTTAGGCCAAATTTTATAAAATGTGGGTCAAACAAAGCTCGATTATGATATGCCCAATTGGTCATATTTTATAAATATTTTGCCCATATTGGCCAAAATTAATAGACATGGTGTCCTAGTTTTGTAAGTTTGTAAAGACATTTTCCCAATTTTGCAAGTTCGTGAAGATATTTTCTCAATTTTGCAAGCTCGTAAAGGTATTGTTCTAATTTTACAAACACTCATAAGGTAGTGTCCTAAAATAAAAAAAATTCACTTACAACCAATTTATTTAATGGTGACGAAGTGTATTAATTGTTTACTTAAAGAACATTAATTGGATAAAGTAAAGTGTATCTAAAAATAATGATAAAGTGGTTCATATACGAAACAATTTAATTCTGAAACATATTCTCAATAGTTATATTTTATGATTAAAATATGAAATGCCACTATGACGTTAATTATTTTTCTAATCTATCATCAATGTTGTCTGAATTGTGAATTAATATGTATACAATAAGTCATACCTTATAATTATCACTTAATTAACTCATATACGCAAGAAACAATTATTCATTTTTGGGCTGACAAATTTAGGAAACTATCTTCATGGGCTTATAAAATTAGAACATTATCCGTACTATCTTACAAAATAAGGACACTATCTTTTATGTTGGGCAAATTTAGGTCAAATTTTATAAAATATGGGTCAAATAAAGCCCGGTTATGATATGTTCAGTTGGTCGTATTTTATAATATTTGGTCTGAATTGGTTACAATAAAAAGATAGTGTTCTAGTTTTGCAAGTTCGTAAAGATATTGTCCTAATTTTACAAGTTCACAAAGATATTGTCTCAATTTTGCAAGCAATAAAAGATAGTGTTCTAATTCGACAAACACTCATAAGGTAGTGTCCTAAAAATATCTTTATAACCAATTTAGTTAATGGTAGCAAAGAGTATTAACTGATTATTTAAAGAACATTATTTGTTTCTAAAAATAATTATAAAGTGGTTCTTATATGAAACAATTTAATTCTAAAAAATAGTAATATTTCATGATTAAATTATGTAATACCTTATTGAGGTTAATTATGTTTCTAATCTATCACCAATGTTATCTGAACTACGAATTGATATGTATACAATAAGTCATACCTTATAATTTATCACTAAATTAACTCATATACGAAAGGATAGATAAAATCCCTTTTTAGGAAATTATCTTATGAGTTATTTACAAAATTCAGGTACTATTTTTTCCGCATTTACAAATACAGGAAACTATCTTTATGAGCTTATAAAATTAAAATACTATCATTACATTCTTGCAAAATAAGGACACTATATTTTACATTGGACAAATTTAGGCCAAATTTTATAAAATATGGATCAAATAAAGCCCGATTATGATATGCTCAGTACGCCGTGTTTTATAAAATATGGCCTAGTGTCCCAATTTTGCAAGTTTGTAAAGATACTGTCCTAAATTTGCAAGTTTGTAAAGTTATTGTCTCAATTTTGCAAGCTCGTAAAAATAGTGTCCTAGTTTTACAAACACTCATAAGGTAGTGTCCTAAAATACCAATTTTCCCCTTATAACCAATTTAGTTAAGGTTCACGAAGAGTATTAATTATTTATTTGAAGAAAATTAATTGATTAAAGTAATGTGCATCTAAAAATAATTATAAAGTGGTTCATATATGAAATAATTTAATTCTAAAACATATTCTCAATAGTAATATTTTATGATTAAAATGTGTAATACTACAATGAGGTTAATTATGTTTCTAATCTATCACTAATATTGTCTGAACAACAAATTGATATGCATATAGTAAGTCATATATACATTATAATTTATCACTAAATTAACTCATATATGCAAGGAATTTTTTTTAGGACATTTTCTTATGGGTTTTTGCAAAAATAGAACACTATTTTTTCAGGCTTACAAATTTAGGAAATATTCTTTATGGGCTTATAAAATTAGAAGACTATCTTTACAATCATGCAAAATAAGGACACTATCTTTTATGTTAGGTATATTTAGACCAAATTTTATAAAATGTGGGTCATATAAAGCCCGATTATGATTTGTCAAGTTGGCCATATTTTATAAAATTTGGTCTAAATTGACCAAAATTAAAAGATAAAGTCCTAGTTTTGCAAGTTTGTAAAGATATTGTTTCAATTTTGCAAGCCAACAGTGTCCTAATTTTACAAACACTCACAAGGTAGTGTACAAAAATAATAAAAAAAATTCCTATAACCAATTTAGTTAACGGTAACAAAGAGTATTAATTATGTATTTAAAGAAGAGTATTAATTATGTATTTAAAGAACATTAATTAGTTTAATTATCTTTCTAATCTAACACCAATATTCTTTGAACTATGAATTGATATGTATACAATAAGTCATACCTTATAAATTATCACTAAATTAACTCATATAAGCAAGAAAAAATTATTTTTTTAGGATACTATATTATGGGTGTTTGCAAAATTAGGACACTATCTTTTGTAATTTGTGTAAATAATAGAAGATTACATTGTTTAAATATTCACATTTTAGAGAAAGAATCACAAATGGTCCTCTAACTTTGGCTGAGTTTTTGAATGATCCTGTAACTTTTTTTATTATAACAATTTTAGTCCTGTTGGTATTTTGGTCATTTTCGTCGAAAAATTCAAGTTCAGCAAAAACAAAATAATAATGCAATAGTAAAGTCCACGTATACACTAAATACCGATTATTGAAAAGCTACGGACTAAATTCTCTCCAAACAAACATCTATCATGTAATGATAAATTAGTCAGTATTAATTTTTAGTATAACCTTGAAGAAATTGAATTATAAAAGACTAAAACATCCATAAATTTTTCTCAGTTAAGGACCATAAAATAGCCACCAAAGTTTCACAACAGTCATATAATTATCATGGAATCATGAGTTATACATCTATTCAAGATTAAGTAAAAAAAAAATAGATTAACTCTAAACATGAGCTGATTTAATTCCCTTAGGCTATGTTCTTTTTTGGTTTTAAGTGGTTTTTGAAAACTGATTTTTGAAAATCAATGGTTTTTGTAATCCATGAGGTTTTTAAAATCTGTGTTCTTTTTGGGTTTTGAGTAGGGTAGATTTTAACTTTATTATGTAAAAAGTAAAGGAGTGTTGTATAAGTTATTTATAGGGTTGTAGGATTAGGATTTCAAAAACCTAATTTTAAAACCCAAACTAGAATGGATTTTAGATTTCAAAATCCAAATCGAGATTTTTTAAACCCAAAAAGAACATAGCCTTAATTTTGTTACTAAAATTAAAAATTTGTATGTGATGTGAAATGGCCATAAAATAGCCATATATTTCTCCTACATCTATGGAATTTTAATATTAAGTTAATATCATAAAATAGCAACAAAAACATTTAAAGTTAATGCTCATATAATTCTCCTATTTTCATTGGAATTTAATTTTCTCGATTAAGGCCCATAAATTAACCAAGAATTTTAATGTATATGGTTAATGGAAATTTTAATTTATATGATATAACTAATGCCCATGAAATTTTTCCTCTTATATTCCTTTATGGTTTTCTTTCTTTATTTAATGTCTTATTTTCCGCATTTAATTCATAAAGGTATCAGAGCCATTTAGTGTATTATAGAGGAAAAAAGAAATTTTTATCCTTGAATCCATTCTACTACTATAATTATTAGAAAAATTATTATAAGCTTGGATTTTGCGTTGGTCAGTCGTTAAATCCGTTGGTAAGCCTTTTAGGTGTTCCCGGTGGTGGTCCCGTTTAAACCAAGATTATCAATAATTTCCCTAATTATTATTGCAGTATTAATGGCCTCTAGATTTAGATCAATTTTTTCCAAAAATAATAATACTAACAATTATGGTATTGTTCATTCACAAGAAATTACTATTCTCCAAAATTATTCCAATTGGACTATTCCCGAAGAACAAATTGAAACTATATCTCTTATCGGCATGTTGAGTTTTAAAACTACTTATTCTATCAAAACTCATGAAGAAACTATTTCCATTAATGAAGAATTCCAAAGTATTCCTTTGTTATCTAAAGTTTCTATTAAAAAGTATCTTGAAAAGGGTTACATATATATTCATTTTGGCCTAATTCAAGTTGCTATTAAACCCCTTGTTCATATTGGAGTTGATGCACATGTTTATGTTGCTCTAAGAGACAACAGACTAAAAAGGTATAAAACCTCGCTTTTATCTATGATTCAAACTAATATTTGTAATGGCCCAATGTATTTTAATTGTGCCCCTAATTTCTCAGTAGATCTTACTGACCCTTTAGTTAATGATTCCATCATTCTTGATATTCATCTACAAGGAGATGAATTCAAAGAAACCTGTAAAAACTTTGCTGTTATTTACAGAATTTATTTTAGAGTCACGTCTTCCTGTTGGGAAAATAGGGGTGCCCGGAATCTATTCGGGATGAACTTTAAATACGAATTTAAATACAATTATTACTAGCATGAATTAATCCTAATTAATTCAAATAATAATTCCAACAACTAATTATCATCATGCATGTTAAATTAATTTCACATATTTAACTAGGCGGAATTAAACAAGTAAATATGTGATTAACGTACCTCTCGTAGTATTGGCCTTTGGATATACGGGACACTTGTAATCTCGTTCTATCAACCCAAAGCCTTCTCAAGTATTTCCCTTTTCACCTCACTTGATCGCCGGTGGGAGACGCTTTCAAGCAATTTAATAAACTAAGGAAAAAGAAAAATATCTATGCTTCTTGATTTTTCCAACACATGGAATTATGTTCTTGGGGATGAAATAATCATCCCCTATTTATAACTCATAGTGGCCGAAATTTAGTGGGTTATTGGGCTTTGGAGAAAATCTTTTCTTAGACTCTAAGAAATCTTGAATATATCACATATATTCTTTTCTCCATAAAAAAATATTCCACAAAAATCTCAACCTCCTATACAAGCTATAATTTTCGAAAATTATTAGAAAAGATCCCTAGATTTGGATCTTCTTGAATATATGAGATATTCTTGCATTCCAAGAATACATATCTTCCATAATATCTTTTCAAGAAAATCAACAAAATCTTTTCTTCTCCAATATTGCTATTTTCGAAATTAGGTGTAAAAAATCAGCATAATATTATCTTTTTATTTTAATCACCTTATCATTATTGGGCTACTTAATGGGCTACTTGAGGGGCCTTAAGGAGAATTAAGATTGGACCTCCTAATGGACTTCTGAATTTCAATATTGAGCCCCAATATAATTCAGCCCATTAATATTAATTATTACCACTAATAAATTAATATTGCACTATCCATCTTAATCCATATTACGATAATATGGGCTCCCGGTTATTATTTCCCGCGTTTAAGATTATCAAGTCCATTAATTAATTAAGCTTCCGAATAGCTCTAAATTAATTAACATCTTTCACCTTGGAGTAAAGACAGCTCAACATTATTATTCGTACCGAAGAAACTAATTCCTCACTTGCAAGATTTGGTACAATAAAACTTCTGAGCCCACCAAGGGGACTAATCACACGAGCCGTACTCGCACGCGTTTCTCCGTATTAAATCTTAGCAACCGTCGTATGATTAATATTACTGCCCAAGACACAAAGTTCGAAGTCGCAATGATTCTCACCCAACATGAATCAAAGCAGTAACTACTAAGCACACACGGTCCTATTTAAGTGACGGAGATTAAGAAATCAACAACCACTGAGGTCTAATTCTTCACCTTTCAGAACAGAAGAATTTCTCCTCGCTGTAGGACCTCTTCAACACATACTAAATGTGCTAGTGCAATCTCTTAGTCAAGACAGACCAATCTGAGCCTTACACATCGACCTTTCACGGCGGATTGTTCAATTCCACCTAGGTCGTGAAAATGTACGTTTAGTTACAAGTAAACTGTTAATGTCGTCTTCCGTGATCGGGTATCACCACATTAACTACAATGTAACACGTACTACATATTGAACGGTTTGCAATAGAAATTCAACATTCAATCATAACTAAAGCACATGTGATAAAAGAATTATTCTCATAAAACGAGTGTTTGATACACGAGTTATACAAAGTAAAAGCATACTTTCACGTATAACTCCAACAATCTCCCACTTATACTTAAAGTCTGCTTTTAGTATACATCACGCATGTCTTAGTGTAGTAGCTCTACGTGACATCTCATGTCAACCTACACTAACCTAATAATTCCTTCCACTTATACTTTAAGCAGATTGGCAATCGTCTTGACTCACATTCCATCCACATGTCTCTCGAATGTACTCTGAGGCAGACCCTTTGTGAATGGATCCGTTAGGTTATCACCCGACGCTATCTTTGCCACCTCTATATCTCCTCTCTTAACGATTTCTCGTATCAGATGGTATTTTCTTTCTATGTGTTTGCTGGCCTTGTGGGCTCTCGGTTCCTTTGAATTTGCAACTGCTCCGGCATTGTCACAAAAGACAGTTATCTTGTCGGGCAAATTCGGAACAACGTCCAAGTCCACTAAGAAGTTCTTGAGCCAAACTGCCTCTTTCGCTGCTTCACAAGCAGCTACATACTCGGCTTCCATGGTCGAATCGGCGATGCATTTCTGCTTAACGCTTCTCCATGAAATGGCTCCTCCTCCCATGCAAAACACACTACCCGAGGTTGACTTTCTTGAGTCTATGTCTGATTGGAAATCCGAGTCCGTGTATCCTACGGGAACTAGACTATCTGACTGGTAAATCAGCATCCGCTCCCGAGTTCTTTTCAGATACCTCAAGATGCACTTTACGGCAGTCCAATGGTCTTTCCCGGGATTACTTTGATATCTTGCCACCATGCCCACGGCAAAGCAGATATCCGGTCTCGTACACAACATTGCATACATAAGGCTTCCTACGGCCGAAGCGTACGGAACATCTTTCATGTCATCTATCTCCGCTTGCGTCTTAGGGCTCATTTCTTTCGATAGATGGATTCCGTGCCTAAAAGGTACAAAACCTTTCTTGGAATCTTGCATGCTGAAACGCTTCAAAACAGTGTCAATGTATGAAGCTTGCGATAAGCCCAACATCCTCTTCTTGCGATCGCGAGTGATTTTGATCCCAAGGATGTGACCGGCTTCCCCTAAGTCCTTCATATCAAATTGTTTTGACAGCCATACCTTTACGTCTGACAATACCTTTACATTGTTTCCAATGAGCAGAATATCGTCTACGTATAATACTAAGAATACCACCGCAGTTCCGTCACGCTTCTTATACACACAACTTTCGAACTCGTTTTGATCAAACCCATAAGACTTAATCACTTGATCAAAACACTGGTTCCAAGTACGCGATGCTTGCTTAAGTCCGTAAATGGATCTCTTGAGCTTGCATACGAGATTCTCTTGGCCTTTTTCAATGAAACCTTTGGGCTGTTGCATATAGATATCTATGCCGTCAAGACTTCCGTTAAGGAAAGCCGTCTTGACATCCATTTGCCAGATCTCGTAATCTAGGTGCGCAGCGATCGACAAGAGAATACGGATGGACTTAAGCATAGCTACAGGCGAAAAGGTTTCCTCATAATCGATCCCTTCTTTCTGAGTATACCCTTTGGCCACAAGCCTTGCTTTGAAGGTTTCAACCCTTCCGTCCGGTCCTCTTTTCCTCTTGTACACCCACTTGCATCCAATGGGTTCTACCCCACTGGGTGGCTCGACCAACTCCCACACTTGATTATGATCCATCGAACCCATCTCGGCTTCCATTGCCGTTTGCCATGACTCCGCGTCTTTGTCTTGGATTGCCTCATCGTACGTCCATGGGTCTGATTCAACACCGGGAACCAAATCCGAAGATTCTCCTATCCCCATGAATCTCTCGGGTTGCCTAGGAACCCTCCCACTACAACGGGGTTCCGGTTGTGAAGATGTGACATGTGGTACATCATCTTGTATACTTGGTATCGAGGTTTGACCTCTCAATTCTTCTAAGGTAATTTCACTTTTAGGTTTCCGATTGTTCATATAGTCTTCCTCCAAGAATTTAAAGTGTGTACTAATCACGGTCTTTTGATCCTTGGGACTATAGAACATACACCCTTTCGTTCCCACAGGGTATTCTATAAACAGCCTTAATTCCGAATGTGGATCCAACTTACCGGCTTCCTTGTCTAGCACGTATGCCGGACAACCCCAAATCCGCAAATGTCTTAGACTGGGCTTGCGCCCGGTCCACAATTCCATTGGGGTTTTAGGAACCGATTTGGATGGCACCAAGTTTAGAATACAAGCCGCCATTTCCAAGGCATTACCCCAAAACGACTTGGGTAAATCCGAATAACTTATCATGGATCTGACCATCTCTAAAAGAGTCTGGTTCCTTCGTTCCGCCACACCGTTCTGCTGAGGGGTTCCCGGTGCGGTCAACTGGGATACAATCCCTTCGTCCGATAGGTAGTTCAAAAATTCATCGCTGAGGTATTCGCCTCCACGATCTGATCGTAGAAACTTGATACTCTTTTCCCTATGTTTCTCGGCTTCGGCCTTAAACTCTTTAAACTTTTCAAAAGTTTCAGATTTATGCCGCATAAGGTAAATGTATCCATATCTTGAGTAATCGTCAATGAAGGTAACGAAATACTCATACCCCATTCTCGCTTTGATCGTCATTGGACCACACACATCGGTATGAACGAGTTCTAACACTTCTGTGGCTCTATTCCCCTTGGCTCCAAATGCCCTCTTGGTCATCTTACCCTCTAAAAAGGATTCACAAGTTGGAAACGGCTCGACTTGGAGTGATTCCAAGGATCCATCTTTCACCAATCTCTCTAACCGCTTTAGATTAATATGACCTAGTCTAAGATGCCACAGAAGTGTTTCGTTCATCTCCGAAGAACGCTTTCTTTTATTGCTCGAAATGATCGACGTGTTATTAGATTCATTATTTGAGTGGTGTGCACACTTAATCGTATAGAGATTGTTTACCAACGTTCCATGACAGATAACATCATTCTTAAAAGAAACAGTAACAACTTTATTAAAAGTAACTGAATATCCATCAAAAAACAACTTAGAAACCGAAATTAAATTCTTCCTAAAGTTTGGAACGTATAAAACATCTCTTAAAATTAAAACTCTATATTCAAAAGATAGGTGCACGACTCCCACTGCTTCGGCTGCCACTCTCGTAGCATCCCCCAAAGTGATTGTGATCTCATTCTTGCTAAGTCGCCGGGTTAGCTGGAACCCCTGAAGAGTGAAACAAATATGATCAGTTGCCCCGGTATCCACTACCCAAACGTGGGCAGCATACGCCGCAACATATGTTTCAACGACTAAAGCATGAGACTTACCTTTCTTTCCACCCTTCTTAGGCTTAGAACAGGTCGCCCTCCAATGTCCCTTCTCACCACAATTAAAGCACTTACCCTTAGCAGCTTTCTTTCCACCTCCTTCTCCCTTTGCCTTGGGTTTCGCAACGGTTGGATTTGCTTGGGTCTGGCCCTTCGTCCTCTTCCTCTTCTTCCCTCCCTTGGGACCCGAAGAGGAAGACGGACCGTTTGCCACCATAGCAACAGTTTGGTGATCCATTAGAGTCTCCGCCGATACCAAAGCTTGCAAGAGCTCGGGCAAACTATTTGCCCGGTCATTCATTTGATAGTTCAACTGAAACTGCTCAAAGCTCTTTGGCAGAGAATGGAGAACGAAATCGACCTTAGTAGGGAGGTCAAATTCCGCACCAAGTACTTCCAACTTGTTGAGATAACCCATCATCTCGATTACGTGATCCCTTACGGGCGTACCTTCCACCATTTTCAACGAAAGCATCTTTCGCATGGTGATTTGCCTAGCCGTACGGTTCTGATGTTGAAACATCGCTTCAAGATTTTGCATTATCTCAGAGGCGGTCTCCATGTGTTGGTGTTGGTGTTGCAACACATCTGACATTGAAGCCAGAATAGTACACCTAGCCATCTCATCGGAGTCAAACCAACTCTTATGCTCTTTCTTGTCCGCTTTCGTGGCATCTTCGGCAGGCTCTTGGGGCTTAGGAGTGGTAAGTACCCACTTGTGGTGTTGAGCGGTTAGGACAATATTAAGGTTACGTTTCCAATCAACATAGTTCTCACCAACAAGTTTGTTATCTTTAAGTATGCTAAACAGTGGATTAAAAGGTTGCGACATGATGAACTGAGAATAAAACATACATTCATATCAATATCTAGAAAAATACGAAATTATCACATAAATTTGATCACATCAATTATATTGAAACCTTAAAACAATATAATCATGCATCAGCCAACATCTCGAAACAATTTAAATGCGCCACGAGGGGTGGTCTATACATTTAAACACATTCAAGCGGATTACAAACTTAAGGTTACAAATCCTTAATTCAAAATTAATAGTTGGCTCCCACTTTGACCACATAGAAACTGACAGGGACTCCGAGGGGAGTAAGTTAATATCAATTTCCTATGCCTAAGTAATAACCATAATTAAATACAGGATTATTATTTCGCTTTGAGCAAGCCACTCGTGGTGAGGGTCAATACCGCCACTAGTAATAATCCACAATCATCCTTTCGGAATTTATTCATGTGAAATCCGTTCTTTTGGCCGATCCGAGGGGGAAATGTATTCCAAAAGAACTTCACAAATAAATGAATTATGGAGGTCAAAATAATCCAATTTTAATATCCGGAATAAAATTGCGATTATAAAAACATACTTAGTAATTTTCGAAAGTAAGGTTTTTCTTGGACAATTAAATTCATGCAAACACATATTAACAAATAATAATAAGTGCACGAAATAAAATATCCATCAAAACAAAAATTAAACACATTGGAGCACTCGAATCCAATTGTCACGGTTTAATTTCTTCACGTCTTGATGCGAAAAATCGTCCTTGTTGCTTTCCGACGTTCGTCTCGACGTGCTCCCACTCGAACAGCAACACTTCATCAAAAACAGCATCGTTTGGGGTTCGGGACGACGTTTAAAATCACACGAAAAAAAACCCGAACCGAAAAAATTCCACGGCCTGAGATACAGCGCGTGTCGGCCCACGAAGTGGGCCCGCGCGCTTCCCGGCCCGAGAAGCGCTGGAAAACAGCCCGAGGCGCGCCGAAGCGCAGCCCCGAGGCGCACCCGAGGCGCTGCACGGAGGCGCGCCGAGGCGCCGCCCGGGGCGCCCCGAGGCGCTGCAGGCCCTCGCCGAGGCGCGCGCGCGCGGTGCGCGCGGCGCCGTGCGCCCGTTGCGCACGGCGTGCGCCGTGCACCCCCGTGCGCCGTTTTTTTCGCCGTTCGTCCTCGTTTTCTTCACCCCTTGCATGATTTTACCTCCATACACGCGCCACGCTTGTATGCGTCGTCCGGGTACGCCGTTTTTAATTCTTCGTTCTTCATCACGATCCGGTTACAATTTATTTTTACAAAAAAAAAATACTAGATCTAGACTAGTCTATTACAATGATCGAATCAAAATAAAAACAACTAATCTACTCGTGGATTTTCTCACGAGAAAAATGAATTCGAACGAATCGAATTAAAAACCAAATTAATTCACACGCATGAAATTAACAACATTAAAAACCATGACAATTGGATACCTGCAAAAAAGATCTAACAATTCTATTATCCAATTTCAATTTAATGTTCAACAATTTAAATTCCAATTTAAAATTCAGAGCCCGAAACCGTGGCTCTGATACCAGTTGTTGGGAAAATAGGGGTGCCCGGAATCTATTCGGGATGAACTTTAAATACGAATTTAAATACAATTATTACTAGCATGAATTAATTCTAATTAATTCAAATAATAATTCCAACAACTAATTATCATCATGCATGTTAAATTAATTTCACATATTTAACTAGGCGGAATTAAACAAGTAAATATGTGATTAACGTACCTCTCGTAGTATTGGCCTTTGGATATACGGGACACTTGTAATCTCGTTCTATCAACCCAAAGCCTTCTCAAGTATTTTCCTTTTCACCTCACTTGATCGCCGGTGGGAGACGCTTTCAAGCAATTTAATAAACTAAGGAAAAAGAAAAATATCTATGCTTCTTGATTTTTCCAACACATGGAATTATGTTCTTGGGGATGAAATAATCATCCCCTATTTATAACTCATAGTGGCCGAAATTTAGTGGGTTATTGGGCTTTGGAGAAAATCTTTTCTTAGACTCTAAGAAATCTTGAATATATCCCATATATTCTTTTCTCCATAAAAAAATATTCCACAAAAATCTCAACCTCCTATACAAGCTATAATTTTCGAAAATTATTAGAAAAGATCCCTAGATTTGGATCTTCTTGAATATATGAGATATTCTTGTATTCCAAGAATACATATCTTCCATAATATCTTTTCAAGAAAATCAACAAAATCTTTTCTTCTCCAATATTGCTATTTTCGAAATTAGGTGTAAAAAATCAGCATAATATTATCTTTTTATTTTAATCACCTTATCATTATTGGGCTACTTAATGGGCTACTTGAGGGGCCTTAAGGAGAATTAAGATTGGACCTCCTAATGGACTTCTGAATTTCAATATTGAGCCCCAATATAATTCAGCCCATTAATATTAATTATTACCACTAATAAATTAATATTGCACTATCCATCTTAATCCATATTACGATAATATGGGCTCCCGGTTATTATTTCCCGCGTTTAAGATTATCAAGTCCATTAATTAATTAAGCTTCCGAATAGCTCTAAATTAATTAACATCTTTCACCTTGGAGTAAAGACAACTCAACATTATTATTCGTACCGAAGAAACTAATTCTTCACTTGCAAGATTTGGTACAATAAAACTTCTGAGCCCACCAAGGGGACTAATCACACGAGCCGTACTCGCACGCGTTTCTCCGTATTAAATCTTAGCAACCGTCGTATGATTAATATTACTGCCCAAGACACAAAGTTCGAAGTCGCAATGATTCTCACCCAACATGAATCAAAGCAGTAACTACTAAGCACACACGGTCCTATTTAAGTGACGGAGATTAAGAAATCAACAACCACTGAGGTCTAATTCTTCACCTTTCAGAACAGAAGAATTTATCCTCGCTGTAGGACCTCTTCAACACATACTAAATGTGCTAGTGCAATCTCTTAGTCAAGACAGACCAATCTGAGCCTTACACATCGACCTTTCACGGCGGATTGTTCAATTCCACCTAGGTCGTGAAAATGTACGTTTAGTTACAAGTAAACTGTTAATGTCGTCTTCCGTGATCGGGTATCACCACATTAACTACAATGTAACACGTACTACATATTGAACGGTTTGCAATAGAAATTCAACATTCAATCATAACTAAAGCACATGTGATAAAAGAATTATTTTCATAAAACGAGTATTTGATACACGAGTTATACAAAGTAAAAACATACTTTCACGTATAACTCCAACACTTCCCATTTAAATCCTAAATTCCTTTTAACTCCTACTGCAAAAGATTAAACTGTTTTATTTCAGATTGAAGCCGACAGTCCTACATTTTTTGTCCCTAAATGACTAAAATGGAACGGGATAACCATTCCAAAAGAATTCATTATTCAAACACCTCAAATTCCTAGAAATCTTACTAGACACGAAGTCTCTGAGATTATTGAAGAACCATATGGTAGGGTTCTTTTAAGGTTTAATTCTTTTAAAGAAAATAGACCTAATATAAGAATTCAAGAAGTCAACTCTAGGCAGTCCTTTTCAGAAGCATCTGTTTCTAGACATAGCTTTTATAACCCTAATATTAATGTTTATTTCAAAACTCCCTTACCTAATACTATTTATCAAAATGAAAATGTTGATGAATCCTCCATTGGTTCACCAACAGTGTCTCAGATAGCAGGAATTAATATGATTACTAAACTTAATTTCTCTATTGATTTTGAATATCTCGAAAGAGAATTTAATGATCCTGAAGAAAAGGAAAGAAAATCTTGGTTCATGAAACTTGAAGAACCTCTTTGTAACAAACTTCATATTGAATGGATCAAAGGTTTGCATAAATTCAAGTCCAATATTCCTATTCTAGATTGGTTCAAAGCATATTGTCAAATCGAAAATGTAGAAGATGTTTATTCACTAGATCAAATAAATATTCAAACTAATCTTTATAAAAAAATGGAACCTAGTTTCTGGAACCACCCTCATCGCTATTCATCCTCCTTTACAAAGTTTTAAAATTTCGGTTCCTGAAGGAGAAGTTATAGCATCCTCTTTCAAAACTGGAAAAAGGGGAACTGATAACCCAACCATGGAGGACATTAGAAAAATTAATGAACAAAATAACTTTGCTAATCAAATCATTCACACTATTGCTAATCAAGCTGATCATTTAGCAAATAAAATTGATACTAAAGTCTCTATTCCTAAGTTTCCTAATGACAATTCTAGCCCACATTTTATTCCTAGAAGTGTTCCTGGTAATATTGAAGAAAAAATAAAATTTCCTTCAAATTCTAGTCTTATTGATAGGATTACTAAACGTATCTCTTTAGAAGCCTCAACGTCTAGTACAAAAAATATCAACTGTCTTGATAGAGATAAAGACTCTGAAGACGAGGGAGAAGTAATTACTCAAATAGAAGACCAACTAGAAATTAATAAAATAAAATTCAATGGTAGTCGGAAGAATTATTACAATAGACCCACTCCACCAGACATCCAATTCAAAGAACGCCCTCAATTCAAAAATTCCAAATCAAATCCTTCACGTTATTGCTAATCAGGTTGATCATTTAGCAAATAAAATTGATACTAAAGTCTCTATTCCTAAGTTTCCTAATGACAATTCCAGCCCACATTTTATTCCTAGAAGTGTTCCTGGTAATATTGAAGAAAAAATAAAATTTCCTTCAAATTCTAGTCTTATTGATAGGATTACTAAACGTATCTCTTTAGAAGCCTCAACGTCTAGTACAAAAAATATCAAGTAATTACTCAAATAAAATTTCCTTCAAATTCTAGTCTTATTGATAGGATTACTAAACGTATCTCTTTAGAAGCCTCAACGTCTAGTACAAAAAATATCAACTGTCTTGATAGAGATAAAGACTCTGAAGATGAGGAAGAAGTAATTACTCAAATAGAAGACCACTTAGAAATTAATAAAATAAAATTCAATGGTAGTCGGAAGAATTATTACAATAGACCCACTCCACCAGACATCCAATTCGAAGAACGCTCTCAATTCAAAAATTCCAAATTCGATGGTAGTTCTATTCATGAATGGAATGTTGATGGAAAATCTTAATATGAAATTCTCAACACTCTTCAAGAAATGGGTATGGCCAGAATGGCTTACAAACTTCAAAATATTACAGAAGAAACTATTGCTGCTTTAATTGTTTCTGGTTTTACAGGATAATTAAAAAAAATTGGTGGGATCATTCTATTGATCTTAATAATAAACAAATAATTCTTAATCATACAACCACTTTTGAAGAAGAAGATGGCACGTTTATCATAAAATATGATGCTTGTGATTTCTTAATAATCACCATAGGGATGTATTTCATTGGTAATCCAAAAGAAGAGTTAGACTCTACTCAAATTGTACTATCTAGTCTCAATTGCCCAACTCTTTTTGATTATATGTGGTATAAAGACGTTTTCTTAACTCATGTGTTAAAAAGAACTGATTGCAATGCTTCTTTCTGGAAAGAAAGATTTATAGTTGGTCTTCCCAAACTTTTTGGAGCCAGAATTCATCAAAAACTTAAGGAAGCTTCAGACCTTAGCGAAATTAATTTTGAAGCTATTACTTATGGTCAATTATTTGCTTTCATTAAGGTCTCTCTTTATGTTCAGAACTTAAAATACAATCAAAATATGGATCTGAAAAATCCAAGTTTAGAAAAGAAGTTGGTACTTTCGGCGAAGCCTTTGGTTTACAAAAAATTCAGGCTCCTTCTTCTAAAACTAAAAATAAGATTAAGAGATTTTCCAAAGATTCAAAGTATAAGAAAAACTTTAAGAAAAAATATTCTCCTAATGAAGAAACTTCAAAACAAAAGCCTTATAGAAAGAAATTTCAAAAGTTTAAAAAAATTCCAACCTACTTGCTACAAATGTAATAAGGTAGGTCATAAAGCTGATTCATGCCCTCTTAAAAAGATTATTGATGAAATATTTCATGATAATGAGGAACTAAGAAATAAAATCTCAGCTCTTCCTATCTCTAACAAAGAATCATCTTCTGAAGAATCTGAATCCTCTAACGAAGATTTTCAAAATGATTAATAAATTAATATTCTTCTGACGAAGATGAAGAAGAAAATTGTGAAAATGAATTCTGCCCTCTAACTATTAACGTCATAACTAGAGAAGGAAATGAACAAGAGCTCCTTTTTTATCTCATCAAAAAAGTTCCTAACCAAGGAGATCGTAGTAATTACCTTTTACGATTAAGGGATCTTGTACTTTCAAATGAAAAACCAAAAAAAGATAAACTTTTTCAAAATCTCAAACCTTTTAGTATTACTAAACTTTTTGAAAAAAACCCTTCTTCCTATATTTCAAGTCTTGTTTCTACTGATGATCTTAGAAGAGAAGTTAATACCCTAAAAAATGAAGTTGGTTTATTACAAAAAGAAATTACTACTCTTCATACAAAAGATTTAGAATTAGAAATTAGAATGTCTTTATTAAAAGGTAATTTTTCAAATAACTTTGATAATGCTGAAACCTCCAATCAAACCAAACTTACTAATTAATTTGAAGATTTAGAAGCGATTCAAAATCAAGATAATCATCCTGAGTCCGTTCAAGCTATTGAAAGGATTTCCTATCAAAAGTGGTATTCAATTATAACACTTGTCGCTAACGATTTCAAGATTAATATTTCTTGTCTCATAGACAGTGGTGCAGATCAAAATTGCATTAAAGAAGGATTAATTCCTTCTAAATACTATGAAAAAACTAATGAAAGATTAGTTGCAGCTAATGCCACTCCTTTGAACATAAAATACAAACTGACAAATGCCCATATCTGTAATCAAGGATATTGCTTCAAAACACCCTTCATCCTTGTCAAAAACCTTAACCAAGAGGTTATCCTCGGTAATCCTTTTCTCACCACTATTTATCCCTTCCAAGTCAATGGAGAAGGTATTACTACCAATATTATGGGTAATACCATCACATTCAAATTCATTAATCCTATCAAAAAAGAGAAATTTCTCTTCTTTAAAACCACTTTATATTTAAACAAATTAATTCTATTCAGAATAAAAAATGTCATATCAAGTCTCTTCAAGAGGAAATTCCTTACCTTAAGGTAGAAGAGGAATTAAAACATAAAAAAATTCAAGAAAGAATTTCAGAATTTGAAAACAGGATTAAACTTGAAGTTTGTTCCGAATTACCAAATGCTCTTTGGGATAGAAAGAAACATGTTGTTTCACTTCCTTACATCGCAAAATTCAATGAAAAGAACATTCCTACCAAAGCTAGACCTATTCAAATGAACCATAGTCTCATGGATAATTGCAAGAAGGAAATTGATTCTCTCCTCAAGAAAAGACTCATCAGGTCATCCAAGTCTCCTTGGAGTTGCGCTATTTTTTATGTTAATAACCAGGCTGAAAAGGAACGTGGTGTTCCTAGGCTTGTTATTAATTATAAACCTCTAAACGAAGTATTAGAATGGATAAGATATCATATTCCTAATAAACGTGACCTCATCAATAGATTACATAAAACCCGTGTCTTTTCTAAGTTTGATCTCAAATCTGGATTTGGGCAAATCCAAATTCAAGAACATGATAAATATAAAACTGCTTTCACTGTACCCTTTGGTCACTATGATTGGAACGTCATGCCTTTTGGGCTTAAGAATGATCCTTCTGAATTTCAAAATATTATGAATGACATTTTCAATATTTATTCTGATTTTTCAATTGTATATATTGATGATGTTTTAATCTTTTCTCAGAATATTGATCAGTACTTTAAACATCTTAATTTTTTTTTACAAATTGTAAAAAAGAATGGGTTAGCAATTTCAGCCCTCAAAATTAAGCTTTTCAAACTAAAATTAGATTTCTTGGCCACGAAATTGTTCGAGGAACTATTAAACTCATTGCTAGGGCTATTGAATTTGCTGATAAATTTCCTGATATTATCAAAGATAAAACTCAATTACAAAGATTATTAGGTTGCCTAAACTATATCTCTAATTTCTTTTCTAAACTTCGTATAATTTGTAAACCCTTATTTAAAAGACTAAAAAAGGACCCACCTTTGTGGACTCAAGAGCTTACTAATATTATAAAAAAATCAAGCTACAAGTCAAGTCCCTTCCTTGTCTTGGAATTCCTAAACCAGATGCTTTTATGATAATTGAAACAGATGCATCTGATTTTGGTTATGTAGGGATATTAAAGCAAAAGGTTTTAACCACATCATCTGCATCTTCAAAAGAACAACCTGTTCGATTTCATTCTGGTGTTTGGCACAACAAAATTATTCTACTATTAAAAAAGAAATATTATCAATTGTTCTATGCATTTCTAAATTTCAAGATGATATATTCAATAAGAAATTCCTTATCATAATAGATTGTAAATCTGCTAAAGAAATATTACAAAAGAATGTTAAAAATATTTTTTCAAAACATATATTTGCCAGGTGGCAAGCCATTTTATCAAGTTTTGATTTTGATATTGAATATATCAAAGGTGAGAATAATTGTTTACCAGATTTTCTAACCAGAGAATTTCTTCAATCTACAGGACATGCATCGACCGAGGATGCAAACACCTTGTTAGGATATTTTTGTCCTAAGAATTTTCTTGTTTGATTTTGATAATGTCAAAACATATATGTGTATTGTGAAAACTAACATTACAGGTACTAAGAGAAATGAAGAGTTTAAAAGATGAAAGTCTACATCTGCAAACATTAGATAAAGACCCTACAGCTATTTTCAAGACAATTCTACATCTGCAAAGTTGAAGACAAGTCCACAGCCGAAGAGTCTACATCTGCAGAGTGAGAGGCTACAAGCTGTAAACTAGAGATGAGTAGGGTTAATTAAGTGTAGTACACATGGTACATTCACTCACTTAGTTTGAAATGTCTCAGTGTTTATCAGAGCTAATTACTAGCAAGTAGAAACAAGTGTTTCAGTGATTAAAAGCTCTTTGAGCAGTCATCACTAAAAGATAACTTGTACTACTTCAAGGACAAAACTACATGACAAGAAGCTTTTATTAGCTGAAGTCAAAGCTGGAGGAGAAAATATTTCAAAATTTTTGAGTCACTCCAACGGCTAGAGGACCCTTCAAGACTCCTATAAATAGGAGAGGAGACCTCAGAGGACGAACAACAACAACCCCAAGCTCTCAAGCAAACCTACACAAAGTCTGCAGCTCTCACAAAGTCTACAGTTCTTCAAGAATTAGAAGTTTTAGGACTTAGAGGCTAGGAAATTGCGTTGTATCTTTCGTTGTTGTTCCCTCACTATATATTTACATTTGTATTCCACTTAGTGTGGATATCATTCTTAGTGAGTGTGTTGTTCTAAGTGAGATTGAGAGTAGTTCTGAGTGAGTTATTTGTTTCAACCTAGACTAGAGTATTCGGAGTGAAGATCCTAAGTCTTAAGGGGAACAACTTTGTGTCTAAGTGAATATTCTTAGTGAATTTAGCACCTTCGTGGTGTAACAGTGGACATAGGAGGATTACAACACCACTGAACCACTATAAACTCTCTCTACTACCTTCTATTTAAATTTCTGCATCTTCATACTTATTTATTTATTGCTTAGTGCATCATTCATATTTTTCATAATCTGGTTGTTTGATTTTTCACCTCACACACTTTACTTATTTTCGCTGCACAAAGTGTTAAAATACTCAAAAGTATTACAACACTAACTTTGACAAGTGTTTGAAACTTACAGACTTTGTTTTTAACAAGTCTGCAGCTGCAAACTTTAGTTTTCCAACTCTACGTCTGAAGAGTTTAAACTGTATAGTTTAAAAGTTTTAAAATCCATTTTTAAGAATCAAGGTCTATTCACCCCCACCCCCTCTAGACCTTGATACACCTTTTGGGACCAACAAGTGGTATCAGAGTAGTTGGCTTGCCACTGCTTTGACCAAGTTTTCAAAAGTTTTCAAGCCAGATCCAAAAGTGTTTTTGAAAAATCACATCTGCATTTCTCTATGGCTCCTAAAATGATGAAACCTAAAGTGCCTATATTTTCCAAAGATGAATATGATGATTGGAAGATCCGAATGCAAGCTCACTTATCTGCTATGAATGATGAAATATGGTCCATAATTGAGGATGGTCCAATTGTGATAGAAATGGCCAACACTGCATGAGATCAGACTGGTCTAGCCCAAATCATTCCAAAGCCCAAGAAGGAGTGAACAGATGAAGACAAGAGGAGAGCAAACCTCGACAATGTTGCAAGAAACACTATTTGTCATTCTCTAGATAAAATTGTGTTCAGCAAGATAAAAAGTTGCAAAACTGCTAAAGAGATATGGGAGAAACTTGAGATGATCTGTGAAGGGACTGATCAAATTAAAGAGAACAAGCTCATGATAGTTGTCCAAAAATTTGAGAACTTCAAGATGAAATCTGGAGAAACTCTTGAGAAGTTTGATTCAAGATTCATTGAGATACTCTATGAGCTTGAACTACTTGGAAAAGAGTACTCACAAAGGGAAAAGAACATGAAAGTTCTAAGAGCCATACCATCTGAATGGGATATGAAAGTTGTTGCTATGAGAGAATCTAAGGATTTATCCAAAGTGTCTACATTTGAATTGTTTTCTGACCTCAAAGCCTTTGAATTTGATATTGACAGGAGGGAAGATAAGGACTCAACTAGCTCAAAAGTTACAGCTCTTGTAGCTGTAGAGTCTAATCCAACTGCAGAATCAGATTCAGAAAGTGATAAGATGGCTCTTCTAATCAAGCAATTCAAGAAATTTGCCAAGAGAGGCAACTGGAAGAAGAATTCACCTAAACAAGAAGGTAAGTCAAGTAAATCAACTGCTAACTCCAACTATCTTTGTTATAATTGCAGGAAACCTGGACATTTCATCAAAGACTGCCCATATCCTGAAGCAAAGAAGTATACTGAAGAGGAGAAAACTGCAAGACTATAAAAGAAGAAAAAGTTGGATAAAGAAAGAATAAGAGCACTACTATCCGAGTTTGAAAAGACTCATGAAGAAAGTCCCTCTTCTTCTTCTCACCCAACTGTAGAGTGTGAATCCATAGATTCTGAGGATAATGAAGCACTAATTTGCCTTATGGCAAAGGATGAAGAGGTACAATCCTCATCTAGTTTTTTAACTGAAAAAGATTCTTCCAGTGATATGATTCACTTGCTCCAAAAAGGTTTTGAAGGACTGCTTCACATAAGAAATGATTATGATGAACTCTTAATAGAAAATCAGAAGCTAAAGCAAAGAATTGAGGAATTGTTTGTTGAAACTTGTGAAAGCAAGCACAAGCTATCCTCAATGAATGACTTACAAGAAGAATTTGATTATCTAAAGATGAGTCATGAAGAACTTTTTGAAGAAGCTACCTGCAAAATTGCTGACTGCATAGATCTCAAGAATGAAGTTGCAAAGAAAGACAACATTATTCAAAATGTTGAGGCTGAGAGAGATTATTTCATAAAAAGATTGGAATGTTATGGTAAATCTTCTAGAAAGTTAAAAGCATTGCTTTTACAACAAAGACCCTCTGGAGATATGACAGGCATTGGCTACAATCCATGTGATTGGATTGAATATCTTGAAAAATCTGTTCCTACCTTTGTAAAACAACAACAAGAGTTCGAGAGAGAAAGCATTCTACTACAAGAACTTGAGGAACCAACTGTCCAAAGATTAGTAAAAAATCTATCTAATGAGAAACAAAAGAAGATTATTGACATTATCTATGGAAAAGTTGAAATTGAGCAACATTTGGAAGAAAAGATCAACGTGTACACAGATAAGATCACAACAATTTGTAAAGAAGAAACTTTGAGTCAAACTTTACAGACAACAACTGTGAAGCCGAAAGTAGCTGTAGACTTCAAAAGAAAAGAAAATTTTAACAAATTCTAGAATGGAAAGAAGTTCACAGATGACAAGAAAGTTGCTCAGGAAGTTCCCTACAAGAAAAGCAAGAGACCAACTACTACAAAACCAATTTGGGTGGTTAAGAATGTCACCGGGGGAGATCCAAATCTTTTGATACCTAGAAACTAATATGTCACTTATTGCAGGGACATTTGACAACCACTCCAAAGGAGATATGGTACATTGATAGTGGTTGTGCAAGACATATGACAGGTAATAAAGAAGCATTTTCCAATCTTAGAGAACTAAATGGACCTAGAGTAGTTTTTGGTGATAATGCCAGTGGAACTGCCAAAGGTTCAGGTTTAATAAGAAGAGGAAATGTGCAGATCAATGATGTATATCTTGTGGATGGATTGAAGCATAACTTGCTTAGTGTAAGTCAATTTTGTGACAAAGGCTACATTGTAGACTTTACACCTAATTCATGTATGATCAAAAATGTTGAAACCAAACAAGTCAAACTTTATGGTACTAGGAAAGGAAATGTGTATATAGTCGAATTGAGCTCAGCTGAAGAGAATGTTTGCTTTATTGCCAACAACTCTACAGATACAAGCTGGCTTTGGCATAAGAGACTGAATCACATAAATTTCAAAACCATGAATGATCTTATGAAGAATCAACTTGTAAGAGGCCTACCAGAGACAAAATTTAAGAAAGATCGTCTTTGTGATGCATGCCAAAAGGGTAAGCAAACAAAGAAGACTTTTAAGAATAAGATCTTTGATGGCTCAAACAAGGTACTAGAACTGCTTCATATGGATCTCTTTGGACCCATAGAACCAGTTAGCATTAGTGGGAAAAAGTATACTTCAGTAGTTGTAGATGATTACTCAAGATTCACTTGGACTGTGTTCCTAAGGAAAAAGAGTGAGACTCTACAGAGACTACCTGAACTCATGAGAAAGATTCAAAATGAGAAAGGTTTGAAGATTGTAAAAATCAGATCTGATAGAGGAACTGAATTTACAAACCAACTTATTGAGGAGTTTTGTTCTCTCCATGAAATTCATCATGAATACTCTGCAACCAGGACACCTCAACAAAATGGTGTGGCTGAAAGAAATAATAGAACTCTGAAAGAAGTTGTTAGAACCATGTTAGTGGAAGCTCATTTACCTAAAATGTTTTGGGCTGAAGCTACCAACACTGCTTGTTACACACAAAATAGGTGTTTAATTAACAAGACACATTCAAAGACACCTTATGAATTATGGAAAGGATTTAGTCCTAATATATCTTATTTTTATATCTTTGGATGCAAATCCTACATTTTGAATAATGGGAAAGATTATCTAAAGACATTTGACTCTAAAGTAGATGAAGGATTCTTTCTTGGATATTCAATAGTAAGCAAAGCATTTACAGTATTTAATAAGAGGATTATGCTTGTGGAAGAGTCTACACACGTTGTGTTTGATGAACTACATATTGCAGGCAGAGAAAATCAAAAGATCATTAAAGATCTGCAGAAAGGAGAAAACTCTACAGATAGAATTCTACATCCATATATAACAGTTGAAATTCCAGTAGGAATAACTGAACAAGGCAATAGAGAATCTTCTAAAGAGTTGCCAAGGACTGAAGAACACTTGAATGAAATACGTCAAGAAAATCAAGGTAGTCTTCCTTCAGCAGAAGAGTTGACTGAAGAATTAAATGAATCTACAGTTAATAACTCTACAACTGAACATAATATTACCCATGACCCTCTAAATATGAAATGGCTTAAAAACCTTCCCCTGAACAAGTTATTGGAGTAAGTTACTGATAAAGTAAGGACTAGAAGACAACAGCATGAAGCTATGTTTGCAAGATTTCTATCACAGATAGAACCTTCAAATATAGAAGAAGCTCTTATGGATGTCAACTAGATACTTGTCATGCAAGAAGAACTGAATGGATTTGAAAGAAATCAAGTTTGGGAATTAGTTCCCAGACCAAGGCACCAAAAAGTTATTGGTACAAGATGAGTATTTAAGAACAAGCTTGATGAAGAAGGAGTTGTTACAAGAAATAAAGCCAGACTTGTAGCACAAGGATACTGTCAAGCTGAGGGAATTGATTTTGATGAATCATTTGCACCAGTTGCAAGACTAGAGGCAATTAGGATATTTTTAGCCTATGTTGCTCATATGAAATTTACAGCATATCAAATGGATGTAAAGAGTGCATTTTTTACTGGACTTTTATCAGAAGAAGTCTATGTAGAGCAACCTCCTGGTTTTGAAGACTCTACAGATGGAGACAAAGTCTACAGATTGAGAAAAGCTTTATATGGATTAAAGCAAGCCCCCAGAGCATGGTATGATACATTATGTGATTATTTGATCAAGAATGGTTTCAAGAAAGGAATGGTGGATAAGACCCTATTTAGACTCAAACATGGTGAAGACATCTTACTAGTTCAGATTTATGTTGATGACATTATCTTTGGATCTACCAATGAAGAATTATGTAGGAAATTTTCACACCTTATGCAAGAAAAGTTTGAGATGAGCATGATGGGAAATCTAAATTTCTTTTTGGGGTTGCAAGTAAAGCAAATGGACAAGAGAATCTTTATAAGTCAGGCCAAATACACCCAAGAACTGATCAAAAAGTTTGGAATGAGTTGATCAAAGCCTACATTTATTCCTATGTCCCAATCAACCCTGTTGGATAAAGATGAAAATGGGAAGAGTGTGGATGTTACGTTGTATAGAAGATTGATTGGATCTTTGCTCTACCTTACATCTAGCAGACCAGATATTATGTTTGTTGTGGGTGTATGTGCTAGATTCCAAGTCAGCCCCAAGGAATCACACTTGAATGTTGTGAAAAAGATAATCAAGTACATTAAGTCTACCCAAAATCTTGGATTAGGGTATTCAAAAGAGAGTGGAATAGAACTTAAAGGTTACACAGACTCAGATTTTGCTGGATGTAAAGTTGATAGAAAGAGTACTAGTGGGATATGTCAATTTCTTGGACAAAGACTAGTCTCTTGGCATAGCAAGAAACAAAATTCTATTGCACTATCTACAGCTGAAGCAGAATATATTGTTGCAGGAAGTTGTTGAGCACAAATTTTGTGGATGCAATACTAACTAAAGGATTATGATATTGAGTCAAAGAACACTACTATATTTTGTAACAATACAAGTGCCATTGCTATTACACAAAATCCTATTATGCACTCAAGATCAAAGCATATTGATGTGAGACATCACTTTATTAGAGATCATATTGAAAAGAAAGATATCAAAATGGAAAAGATCCATACATATCTTAATCTTGCAGATATCTTTACCAAGCCCCTATGTGAATCAAGATTCTCTACTTTGAGAGGAGAACTAGGAATGTTAGAGTTATGAGGAAATCACTCAGGAATGAAGTATACAGTTGAAAATTTTCAATAGAAAGTCAAAAAGTTATAAATAGTTATTCAAATGTAAACTTAAAAGGATGCAGATGCAGACTTAAGTTTACAGATGCAAACTTTAATTAACTACAGACTATTCTAACTGAAGAATTCAAACTACAAACTTCAAACTGTAGATTTAACCTTTGACTTGTACATTCTTAGCCATTAAATGCGTACACTACTAAATTCCAAATATTTGTACTTGACTGTACACAGTATTTTTGGATTTATTGTTCTAGGATTTTAATTGATAAAATCGTACTGGACAGTGTACATTTATACATTGACTTTCAAAATTGGATTTTATTTATTTCACTTTTAAGCCGTTGATCTTTTAAGTGAGTAAATACTCCAAACATTTTAGACCATTGATTTCCAAAATAATAGGAAAAATCGTTTTCTCAATGTTAACTTTTTCCTTGAGCTTTGTGCAAGTATAAATACGACCCCTTAGCACAAAATTGGTTCATTTACGCTTGAACCTCTTTCGCATTCTAAACTGCAAACTTTGAACCCAAAGCTTACTTCGTTTCTAAAACACCAATTATTATGAAGATACTCTTCGGACCCCTGTTCGATTTCAATGCCCTAATCGAAACTCTTAATAAATCCAAAGTAATGGCTCGCATTTTTCGACGCATCAAAACCCAAGGCTTAGAATATGTTCTAACCAACAGACCCGAAGGTTATGATGATGTTCTACCTCAAAATTTTTATAAAAATATATTATACACGGAAAGAAAGAACTATATCACTGCAGACATTGATGGAGTTGATGTCAAGATCACTGTCAAAGTCATAAGTGAAGCTTTGAAGATACCACAAGAAGGACTTCACTTCACTAAATTCGACTTTAAGAATGAAGACATCGTGTATTACAACAAGTTCACTGGTGGATTGGATCTACCTGAGAACTGGAGTAGACATTTTAAGAAGAACCAGCTTTCAAAGGAGTATGTCTATCTTTACGAGGTAATGGACAAATCCCTTCTCAATAGGACAGGTAGCCATGATGATGGTCCTGAGATTGCCTGGGATTTAATGATTGCATTTGATAAAGGAGTTAAGGTAGATATAAGCTCATTGATTTTCAATATGATTGTCTATAATGTGTCAAAAACTGGTAATACTAAAGGATTTGGACTGTTCTTGAACTATATCTTGAAATACCTTGGTATTCCATTATTTCAAACTCGAGGTCCTATACCCATATTTGTGCACAGGATTATTGGGTTAGGAAAGTTCAAAAGAGGTGTTGCAGATGCACCATTGATTGCTAAGAAGAAACAAAAGAAGTCCAAAGTAGTCAAAACCTCAAAACCCCCTGTTGTTCATAGTTACAAATCTAAAGCTAAGAGAAAACTGGAGTTGGTTGACGATGAAGATGATACTGTTATTCTCAACAACAAAGAAATTTCTAAGGAAATGAGGAGGAAAAGAAGACATTCAACAGAAGCTACAAAATCTATAGCTCAGATGACTAAGTCTACAGATGCAGTCTTAGAAACTGTAGCTAAGGCTGATGGAGAAAAGGAAAATGTTCCTAAGGAGACTCAAGACATCATAATCTCTTCAACTGCAGAGTTGCTAGTAAGAGACATTGAAGAGAGAATCAAGGAGTTGGTAGATGCAGAATCTGGAGATATTATGTTAGATGATGAATAGTTATATGCAGAGCATGTTCAACAACTGCAAATATATGAGGAATGGAGAGATCTCAGGAACAAGCTGGATATTCTAAAAAAGAAAGAGGCGGAATAGTTCATTTGGATTCAAGAATGGAGTAATAGTTCAAACATTGAGGAACTTTTGGACAATAAGTTCTTTTTCAAGAAGATAGCTGAGATGAAGAAAAAGCAGATTGAGGAAAGAAAGTCCCTAGAAGCTAAGAAGGGAAAAGGGAAAGAAGTGGTGTTTGAACACCCTAGAGGAAAACCTTTGAGTAAATCTGCAGCCGAGGCTCTAAGAATAGTTCTTGCCAATGAGCCAGATGACAAAGCTATAATTCCTGGAGTAGAAATTTTGTCTACGACTGGAGATGATGAGAGCTCAGATGAGGAAGACATGCCTCATAATGAAGATTTAGGTGGAAGCTCAGCTGTGCCACCTAGTCCTCCTATGGAAGACTTATCTAACCTCAACACTTTAGTAGAAGGAGTACAAATTGTTGCTCAAGCTGGATTTCCTACTGAGAAAGAAACTGAGGAAAAAGAAGATGGAATGGATGACAAGAAGGATTATAAGTTTCCCTGCAAACCAGATGATTCAAAGAAAGGAGGAAATGATGACGATGATGCTGGTGATGGAGGTTTACCACCTCAAGGAGGTCAGGCTATTGCAAATGTTTCATTTGAAGCAAAAGCAAGTGAAGCTGAATCTACAGACCAAGTTTCTCAAGAGTCTACAGGTGGATCTCAGCATCTGATGTCTACTGGCAATTTAGGTAAGGACTTAGAGACTTTTAAAGCTAAATCCGCCTTCATTGTTTTAGACTCTGCTGACCCATCTATACCTTTAGGTGAAGAGACTATGACGGAGAAAGATTTTGATGGTTACTTAAAGGAGTTGGCTACACCAGATGTGCCTACACCTTTAAATCTGAAAAGGAAGACCCCTGCCCCTCCCAAGACTGGCCCTAAGAGACAGAAGTTAATTGAAGATGAAGGAAAATCTGAAATTGTTCTAAGAATTTCTGAAGGTGAAGAGGAAGACATACTTGAAGAAGAAACTGTGAATAATGAAGAAATTTTGAAGAAAGTGACCATGATTGAAACTACTGTGGAGGAAATGTCAAAGAACATCAAGGATGAATTAAGGAGAATTCCAGAGCACATTATTTCTAAAAAGATCAAGGATGGAATTCAAGATATGCTGACCAAGCTCTTTGAGAAAGCAAAAGAAGAAAAACTGCAGAGTCAGGAGAAATTCAAAGAATCTATTGAGAATCTTGTCATTATGCATTTGACCATGAAGAAAGAGCTACAACGGAAGGATGAGATGATTGGAGAATTGAATAAGATCCTTGGAAAGGTTTTGGATGACAACAAGCTAATCAAGGAAGCTATTGAAGGAATAAACAAAAATATGAAATCACTAGCTGCTAATTCCAGTCAAATGGAATCTAACCTAACTGCAAAGATGGATACCCTCCTTAGATATTTTGCTGATGGCAAAAGGGGGGAAGATGCTGTTGTATCCATGGGGTTAGTGGAGAAGTCTGAAGAGAAAGAGGCCTTTGATAAAGCCCTATCAAATATTCAAGATCTTCAAGGAAGCTTTGAGAGAGAGATAAATCAAGCTTTTAATGCTGGACTTAGTAGTTTTGATAAACCAGTTGGAGGTGTTTCCCTATTTGCCAAGCCACAAGAGAAGCCTCAAGGACAAAACTATACAGGAAGAATTATCAAAATCCCACAGACTAAAAACCATAGGTATATTGGTAAATGGGAAGCCAAGATGATTCAAAGGAGAGAGGCTAAACTTCAAGGTGCTATTGTACAAGAAAGGAGAATACAACATGTCTCAGTTTTTGCTCAACAACTGTTAGGAAACATTCAGAGTCAAGACTATGAGAATCCTACAGTCGAGAGATCTTCAGCTATTGTGCATGTAGACCTGGTTTCAACAGTTGAGGTTAAACCTGCAGCTGAAGTGGTTGAGGAGTCTACAGACACAACGATTGAAGAAGATGAGAACCTGGTGGAAGAGTCTAAGAAGCTTATGGAGGAATTTAGGAAGATTGGTCCTCTATATTCTTTACTCAAGAAGCATGCCAGTCTTTCAAACAGATTCAAACTTTTCAAAACCTTGAAAGGTCAAGGTACTCTTTATACAGGTGATAATGCTAAACTGTTAAGGAAGCTTGGAGGAGGAGCTCAGAAGAAGCAAGCCTGGAAGAAGAAGATGCCCAGGACTCTATCCCCAAGAAGATTTGAAGAATGCAGCACTCATTGCACAAGGAATCATCCCTGAGAGTCCTGAAAGGAATGATTCTGATGAAGATGTTGACCCTAAACACAAGAGGAGGTAAGAATATTTATATTTAGTTTGATTCAGGAAGAATTGTAATAGATCACTGAATTTGTAATGAACTTGCAGATGAATACAATTCTCCCTATATCACCTAGTTTTTGTTTATCTCTTTATGCAATTTAGTTTTTCATTATTTTGTTTGAAGGTTTTGCCATCATCAAAATAGGGGGAAATTGTTAGGATATTTTTGTCCTAAGAATTTTCTTGTTTGATTTTGATAATATCAAAACATATATGTGTATTGTGAAAACTAACATTGCAGGTACTAAGAGAAATGAAGAGTTTAAAAGATGAAAGTCTACATCTACAAACATTAGATAAAGACCCTACAGCTATTTTCAAGACAAGTCTAACTGCAAAGTTGAAGACAAGTCCACAGCCGAAGAGTCTACATCTGCAGAGTGAGAGGCTACAAGTTGTAAACTAGAGATGAGTAGGACTAATTAAGTGTAGAACACATGGTACATTCACTCACTTAGTTTGAAATGTCTCAGTGTTTATCAGAGCTAATTACTAGCCAGTAGAAACAAGTGTTTCAGTGATTAGAAGCTCTTTGAGCAGTCATCACTAAAAGACAACTTGTACTACTTCAAGGACAAAGCTACATAACAAGAAGCTTTTATTAGCTGAAGTCAAAGCTGGAGGAGAAAATATTTCAAATTTTTGAATCTCTCCAACGGCTAGAGGACCCCTCAAGACTCCTATAAATCGGAGAGGAGACCTCAGAGGACGAACAACAATAACCCCAAGCTCTCAAGCAAACCTACACAAAGTCTACAGTTCTTCAAGAATTAGAAGTTTTAGGACTTAGAGGCTAGGAATTTGTGTTGTATCTTTTGTTGTTGTTCCCTCACTATACATTTACATTGGTATTCCACTTAGTGTGGATATCATTTTTAGTGAGTGTGTTGTTCTAAGTGAGATTGAGAGTAGTTCTGAGTTAGTTTTTTGTTTCAACCTAGATTAGAGTATTCTGAGTGAAGATCCTAAGTCTTAGGGGGAACAACTTTGTGTCTAAGTGAATATTCTTAGTGAATTTGGCACCTTCGTGGTGTAACAGTGGACGTAGGAGGATTACAACACCTCTGAACCACTATAAACTCTCTCTACTACCTTCTATTTAAATTCCTGCATCTTCATACTTATTTATTTATTGCTTAGTGCATCATTCATATCTTTCATAATCTGGTTGTTTGATTTTTCACCTCACACACTTTACTTATTTCCGCTGCACAAAGTGTTAAAATACTCAAAAGTATTACAACACTAACTTTGATAAGTGTTTGAAACTTACAGACATTGTTTTTAACAAGTCTGCAGCTGCAAACTTTAGTTTTCCAACTCTACAGCTGCAGAGTTTAAACTGTATAGTTTAAAAGTTTTAAAATCTATTTTTAAGAATCAAGGTCTATTCACCCCCCCCCCCCCCCCGCTAGACCTTGATACACCTTTTGGGACCAACACACCTGATCATTATTCAAAACCATTACTTACTAATAACCAGTTTCAAGCATTAGAATCATTTCCCCCCTTGACATTTGCGCAGACAGTTTGAACTCAAGCCTCTCAAACTCCGGTTAAATGAGAAACATCCTCTCAGGTAATCACTCGAAGAAGAACTCAAAACTCTTATTACTCAAAGCCAAATGTCCAGCACATCACTCTTACACTTTTTTTCTAAAATTCAAAGCTTAAACAAGCTCAAAGAAATTGTTCAAAAATACTTTCCAGAAGACTGTCAATGGTACTCTGATGATATCAGAAAAACTCAAATGTTTTACGAATACATCCTCATTGATTCGGGCTCTATCGAATTAATTCATACCATGAATCCCAAAGTTCCTAATCAGATAGCATATTCAAAATGCATTATCAAAAGAGTCTTCAGGTCAAACGAATGGACTTTTCCCTTCTCCGAGAAGCACTTCTCAAAACCTTTCTCTCATAAAGGATACACCTATCCTGGTTACAAAATGGCCTAGTTTAGAATGTTTCTTAAACGTCAATTTGATCATTCTTGTTTCTTCATATTTCATAGTGACATTGCCAAGAACACAAAAATTTCTACAAGTCTAGCATAAGATTTCTTTACATTCTACATTCTACTCTTGTATCGTCAATTCTGCTCAAGGAAGCTTTCTCATCTGTATTCAACCATTGTAAGAAATTTAAATTCAGCAATTCAAGTAAGTTATTTAAAGCTTTTTTCATTATCATTTTATCTTATTTTCCTTTCATCTTGTCTTATATTCCTTTATAGTTTTCTTTCTTTATTTAATGTCTTATTTTCCGCATTTAATTCATAATGGTATCAGAGTCATTTAGTGTATTATAGAGGAAGCCATTTAGTATATTATAGAGGAAAAAAGAATTACTCAAATAGAAGACCAAATAGAAATTAATAAAATAAAATTCAATGGTAGTCGGAAGAATTATTACAACAGACCCACTCCACCAGACATCCAATTTTTGAATTGAGAGCGTTCTTCGAATTGGTTGTCTGGTGGAGTGGGTCTGTTGTAATAATTCTTCCGACTAAGTCAACTAAATAAACTTAACATAATTAAAATTCAAAAAAAAATTAGGACTAAGGTCAATGTAAAAAAAAAATTAAACTATTAGACAGTTATACTTAAAAGTCTTGAAAATCGATTTAATTCGCTTAAATCTTACTATATAAATTTAGTAATCGGTAATCTTGGTTAGTGACCATAAAATAGCAATATAATTCCCCTATTTTCATGGAGATTTAGTTTTAACTTAATGCTCACATAATAATCATAAAATAGTTTAAAGTTAATGCCCATATAATTCTCCTATTGTCATGGAATTTTAGTACTCATAATAATTATCAAATGTATCATTAATTACTAAGTCAATTAAATTTAGTTAATATAATCAAAATATATGGAATAAATTATCATAATGTATAATAAAAAGTATAAAACATGAAACTTTAAAGTGTTTCTTCATCTACAATATACAATATACACAATTTTAAATCATACCACAATTATTTTTGTAGATAACATGCACAAATGTAATCCTAATATTGTATTAGGATGTTGTTGACCAAATAATACATTGACCAATAATAGAAATAATTTTATGGAATTTTATCATTGCAGAATATAATTGAATAAATCTTTGTTAAATCATAAGCGAAATTAATGTACTAAAAACTTTAAATTTGCATTTATATTAATCATATAGTTAATACAAATTGTGAAGCATTTGAATTTCAAATGAACACCCTTATTAGTTAATAGTTTGATTTGACCATTATTTAGCTGATTTATATGGACTACAAATAATTACAAATTAAGATAAACACATCCAAAATTAACTACATTGACGGAACTTAAATGCCAGTCAAATGTTCCTATAATTATGACCTAATCATGTGTATCAATTATCAATTATAAGTGATAATTACATAAAAAAAATTGGCACAAAATATACAAAAATTTGTTTGAAACGTAGCAATTACATAAGGTTTAATGATGAGATTTTAAAAGTTCATAACTCTATTACATTAAAAAATCATAATATAATTTAAATAATAATTTTAGGTCAACACTTCTAAATCTAATATTGTAATGTAAGATAGCACATTTGATTCAATAAGTAAAATGACTCATTTGATTCAATGAAGTTAAGTCAACTTTTCTTACGTAAAATTGTAAATTTGGTAATTACGTATTGATTTCATCTACTACAAATGTAAGATTAGTCGTACACTTAAATTCAATAATTAGTGTTGTAAGTATTCAAAGTAATGACTAATTAATCTCATTTAAACAACTAACAAATTTAAGTCAATACTACTAAAAAAAGATTGGCAATTATTTTTTGTCATGAACATAACAGTCATTCGATTAGTCACTGTGTGATTGTGCATCTTGGAAAAAACTTGTCCTTTCCAATTGATGTTGTTGCCGACATGGAAACCCCCTCTTGTTACCACCTAATAGAGATTTATAAGTAACAAGCATCAAAATTTGCTACTAAATGAAATTTTAATTTTTTTTCAACGAAACATATTAGCTCAAGTAACGAACAAATATAGGCGTAAAACCATCAATTGTAAGAAAGAGATATCATCTTCGGGAGATAATTTTAAAAAGAGATACAATGCAACAAATCTGAATTAAGAGAAAATAGACAAAGTGAATCAAATATTATTTGAACTAAAACTACAACGGTACAAGGGAAATCGCCGACACAATCCATGCGGCGAAAACCTAAATGCTACACATTAAAAAATAAATAATAAATACCAAAAAATTTCTTCACACGATAACCTCGAACGACGGGAGCACACAACACCAAAATGACAAAGAACGAACAAAAAGCTGCATAGAAAATACAATGGTCGAATATCAAGAAAGAAGATGAATACGAATGAAAAACCAAGAGGACAAAAGCCCAATTTATAGGAAAATGGATATTGATCAATGGACAAGATGAAATGGTGAAATATCAAATTGAAGGACAAGATGAAATGTACACCTTGACTAAATGAAGAGCTAAGGTTTGAGGAATGAGAAGAGATGGGGTGTGCCACATGAGCAAAATTTGCTTCCCCTATATAAGGGTATTTATTATTAAAGTATATTATATTTACATTAAAACGTATTAATATCTATTATTAGGTATCCCAAATCACCAATATATCTTTAATATATTAGACTAAGCAATTGAATATATTTACACATATATATGGCAAATTCAGCCCCATTAAACCACACATACACACACACACACACACACACACACACACACACATATATATATATATATATATATATATATATATATTTTTTTTTTTTCTTATATTTACACATATATATGTAATTTAATGGGGTTGAATATGGAAACGTCTTTTGTTCAATATATGGTAGATTTTTTAAGGTGCAAAGTAAGTTCTAGATTCTCTTATTTGGGCATCAACGTTGGAACTAATTACCGAGCAACGTCTTCTTGGGGGAATCTGATTAACAAAGTGAAACTCAGACCGCATTCCTGAAATGGAAAGCATGTGTTGTCATTTGGTGGTCGCATTACTCTCGTTCAAGTTGTTCTCTCCATCTGGCCGATCTATTGTCTATCATTTTATCGCATCCCTAAGAAAGCCATTAGAGAGCTTATTTGCTTACAACAAAACTTCTTATGGGGAGGGAGTGAGGAGAAAGGTAAATTACCTTGGGTAGGTGGGGTGATATCTGTAAGGAGAAAAATAAAGGAGGTTTGGGAATTAGGGATCTAAATCCCTTATTATACTAATAGGGAGTTCTTCCTGATGATGTGTCGATCTTACGTTCATTTGGCCTATGTGTCATTTAGTGAAAAATTTGAATACATGTGTAATCATACATGTCAATTTATGATCTTATGTGTCATCTATGTATTTCAATTTATGATCTTATGTGTCATCTATGTGACACTATAATTATGAGTTTAACTAAAAAAAATGCATCTAAGTGACTTGAACCTTGCACCTCTTAGACAAAGATTATAATGTTTACCAATTACACCAACCACGACTTTTATAAAATTTGAATATCTACTGTATATAATATGAGTGCATAAAAGTATATTAGAAATTTTATTATGAATGTATCAATTTACATTTAATTTTACTATATTTGAGGTTTTAGCATATCCTATATTCAGAAAAATTCTTAATTGTTTCAATAATTTAAACAAATAAACTATTGCTAAATTGAATGATTAAATTTTAAAAAAATTATAATTATCTGAAATTTTAATATTTAATTGATTTATTTTTGTTGTGTCACTATAGTTTTAATTTATTCAATTGATTAAATAATTACTTATAATTTAAAATTTCTGATTGTTTGAAATTATAACATCTAATTGATGAATTCTTATTGTTTAAAAAAAATTAAGTAAAATTCTAAATATTTGAATTTTTATTTTTCTCAAATCGTTTTTAGTACATCATTTTTCTTCTGACTTATGTTTAATACGCGAGATTATGTTTAATATTTTCTCCAATTAAAAATGCAATAACATATATTTGAATTTTGCACACATCTATAAATCTTTACGTACTTTGAATATAAGTATATTATATTTAACATAACCTTTTTATTTGTGTAAAATAGAGGGTCGACTTATATTATTATTGGGTCTAATAATGACGATTTATTTTTATTTTTTATTTTAAATGCTAATTTTTTGTTTATTTAAATGTAATATTTTATAATATATAATTTATTTTTACAAGAATCCCGCGTAGTACGCGGGCACTCATCTAGTATTTTTAATAAAGTTCTCATAGGAAAATGGGTTTGGAGAGTGCTTAATGATTGAGAGAGATTATGGGTGAGAGTAATAAGATCAAAGTATGGTGAGGATCCCTTTGTAATTGGGAAGCCGGAGAGTTTGGGTAGCGGGAGGAGAATGAGTAGTGTACGTTTGTTAGGGTGGTCGAAGGATGTTTGTGATTTGTATTGGGGGGATAGATGGAAGAGGGATGAGGGAGGATTTTTTTTAGAGTAGTGAGAAATGGGAATATCACATTTTTTTGGTCGGATTGGTGGGTTGGGGATGGACCTTTAAAAGAGAAATTTTCGAGATTATATAGGTTGAGTGTACAACAAAGGGTTCGGCTGGGGGAGGTGGATGAAGGCGGGATTTAAAATGGAGACGTGAATTGAGGAGTGGAGAGAAATAAATGCTTAACAAATTATTGATTTTTGTCAATAGGTGTAAAATGGCTCAAGGAGAAGAGGATTTGTGGAGATGGTCTCACTCGGCGAATTGAATTTTTACTACAAGTGCGGCTTATAAGATAGCTTCATCGATAGCGGAAAATCCGTCCTTCGAAGACAAAGCCTACAAAATTTTGTGGAGTTGCAATGCACCAAGGAAAGTTCAAGCCATAGTTTGGAAGATCTTGAAACAAAGAATACCAACAAAAGTTGAGCTCAAGAGGCGTGGAATCAACATAGCGATTGGAGATTCAAGCTGCCCGTTTTGTGGTAAGAAAGATGAGAACATCCCTCACATTTTCTTTACTTGTGAATTTGTACGAAAAAATTGGGAGGGGTGTTACACTTGGGTGAAGATGTATATGATACCTCATATTGAACCGATTAAGCACTACCTTTAGCATGGTAATTTGTTTGGTATGTTTGGGAATTCAAAGACTTCTTCAACCTTGTGGGCAGCCGTGGTTTGGTCAATTTGGAATGAAAGAAACGAAACAGTCTTCAACGGAAAGGAGTTGAATGCCAACAAGTTGCTTTTCGATATCAAAGGAAGAGTATGGTCTTGGTTGGGAGTGGAAGGGAAGTGGGTAGACAACATCTCTTTCTTAAATTAGATTAAGGAACCTAGAATTAATTGTTGAGTTACTAAGATATTGTTGGAGTAGCCATGTAATCTATACTGTTGTAAAGGTTGGAGTATCCCTTATACTCCAAGTTTTATAATAAAAAAAAAAAAAAAAAAATTACTGTTCAATTTTTTTTAAACATATATATACACATCAACATTAGATTGAATCTCAAATTAATGTTAAGTTTTGAGTATATATAAATGTTGCATTGAGCCAACGAGAATTAAAAACTGAAAAAAAAAAAGGAACACTTGAATTTATTCAATAAGACAAAGTATAGAGTGAAAATGGTTTATATATGAATTACTGAAGGGTATCGGTTGTTTTCACTAAAGAGTATTAGTTGTTTTCACTAAATAGTATTAGTCGTTTTGAATGAATAGTATTAGTTATTTTTATTGAAGAGTCTTAGTTGTTTAATGAAAACAAACTAAGACTCTTCAATGAAAACAACTAATACTCTTCAGTGAAAACTATTGATGATCGATTCTAATCGTGAGGATTAGTGGTTGTTTTTAATCATTTAAGAGGATCATCAAACAATTACGTGTGATTGATTATCAATGTGTGCATTTTTGGTGTATGAGTGTGTGTAAATATATTTGCCAAGTATTTATGAATTTAAATTTATTTTATTTCTTTTAATTTATGGTATTTATACACTCCACCAAGTAGGTGGTGGATTGTCCTTTGAGATTCTAGCTTGCATGTAGGACATGTATCTTGTTTGACTAATTTGACCTTATCTAAGTCTTTGCTTAGTTACAAAGTCTTCTTAGTAGGATGTGCTCGTCTGTGGGTTGTTCGACTTGGAGAATCTTGAAGTCATCTATCTTTGCTCTTTGATATAAGTTGTTCGATTCTCTTGAAGATTATCTTCATTCTGTCTGTTCATCTCGTTAAGATCTTGGATTTGATCTAGTCATCCTTGTAGAGTTGTTCGCACATGTGAGTTGTTCGTCAGACGGACTTGGGCTTCAATTTGAAATATTCCTTGTTGAGATGGACATCTCCAGTTACTCATGTGTCATACTTGTTCGTCATATGTGCTTTAATCCATATTACAAAATTAATCCTGGTGACGAGCCTAAATGTTGCTCGCCCAATGTAATTAGTTGTTCGTTTAATTCATATTACAAAATTAATCCTGGTGATGACTAATACTTTTTAGTGAAAGCAGATAATACTCTCTAATAATTCATGTATTATCCAATTTCACTCTATAGATACGCATTGAACAATAAAGATATTTTATTTATTTTGTTTAATGTGATGTAAAATTAAAATTATGAACAAAATAAATAAAAAATATCAATTATATCTGTTCAAGGAAAAAATTTTGTACATATGTAATATTATTATACTGATAATTAAACTTATTAAACCAATTTATTAAAGCTTTGGTGTTTGAAATAATGAGGGTTTTGCAGTTAAGATGGAATATGTTTCCTCTTTCGAATATAAACATGACCATTTAAACACTTTGATGCAACAAAAAATATTAATTTTATTAGTTGATGGACAGTATATATGTATATATATAATAGTTATCGTTTTTATTATTAAAAACTTTTACATATATAAATGTTAATATTAAAAATAACAATATAAAAATATACTATCTCTGTCCCTCGAAAGTTTGAGGTATTTTTTTGACACACAAATCAAGAAAATGTAATAGATAGAGTGTGTTGTGTAGATATTGTGAGGTGAAGATTTTGAGGATATTTCAATATTGAAAGTATGCAAACTTTTGTAGAAAAAACTAAAAAAGAAAAGGTTAATCGGAAATTAAATCATGAACTTTTTAAAAATTGCATTTTCAGCTAAAATTTTTTATCTTGTTAAAAAAGCTTCAATTTAACTTTTTTTTTTTTTTGCAATTAAGACTTACGGGCAGATTTTGTCTCTGTTCGTTGTTGACGTGGTATCAACGTGGCAAAAAAAAAAAAAAATTAGGTGGAAAAAAATATTAAGACTTAATTGCAATTTAAATCATGACATTTTCTAAATTGCATTTTAAACTAAACTTTTGGATCATGTTAAAAAAAATCTCCAATTTTAACTTTTTTGGCAATTAAGATTTACAGACAGATTTGCAAAGGTCTGTCGTTGACATGGCATCTACGTGGCAATGATACAAAAAAAATTATATTATGTGGCAAAAAAACTTTAAACACGTGACTAAACTTTAATATAAATTCCCAAATTCCAAATGCTCGCATTATTAAGAATATAAATAAGTGAATCCAAATAGAAATAAAAGAAGTAAGAAAAGATGAAATCATGATACAAAATACTTGTATTAGTTAATAAGAACGTGAACGAATCCAAAAAGGATAAACACAATCATTTTACCATAGAACAACTTTAATTATCCGTTTTACCATGAAATTGAGACGTAAGTTTTGAAAAATTAATTGGAAATTGAGATATTAATTTTAAATTATGTCATGTATTTAATTTTTATTGCCACAATATTTAAATTTTTTGTGGGTCGTTGTCACGTAGACGTCACGTCAACGACGAGCATCTGCACGTAAATCTTAATTTCAAAAAATAAAAAATTGGAGTTTTTTTTAACAAAATCCAAAAGTTTAGCTTAATATGCAATTTTGAAAAATATCGTAATTTAAGGGGATGCTTAGTTTATATTTGAACAATAAAAAATAATTTTATTTCAAGTTAATAAATAAAAAAATAATTAATGCAATTTTTGGGGTGGAATGATAGTAATTCCACCCAAAATATTAAGGAATGAGTGATTCCTTATTTTTTTTTAGGATATAAGTTCACAAAGTAAGGAATTAAATTATTTCGCCAAACACCCATTTTTCATTTCATACTCATTCCTTATCCCCAAAGCCCCCTACCAAACACACAGTTGCAACTAAGCTTTAAAGTTTGCTACCACCTAATTCAGTTTTTTTGTGGGTTGTTGCCATGTAGACGCCACGTCAACGACGGACAAAGACAAATCTACCCGTTAGTTTTAATTGCCAAAAAAATTAAATTGAAGCTTTCTTTAGCAAAATTCAAAATTTTAATTTAAAATATAATTTTGGAAAATATCGTGTTTTAAATTACAATTAAGCCAAAAATATACATATATAAACTTTCAAGGAGAGAGAGTATATAATACAAATGAAGAAATTATAACATTAGTATGGTAGAAAATACTTAGATAAATAAGATTTAACAAACTCTTATATGCACCAAGTGCACGGTGCACTCACTCAATAGTTGTTCATGTTTATATTGAAAAATTTGTTCAATTACATTGAAAAGTGTATTTGGATTACACTGAAAAGTTTACACTAAAAATTGATTTTCATAGTGTAAAATTTTCAGTGTAATCCAACCATACTTTTAAGTGTAATCAAAACAAAATTTTCAATGTAATATGATCAACTGATGAATGAGTGCATTATACACCAAGTGCACAAAAGAATTACTCATAAGATTTAGGTTACAAACAATTATTTTTTTATAATATGGGTTGCAATTTTTAACGCTGACTCAAAAATAAACCCAAAATACAATTCTGAGTCATTGAATTTTGTTTAAACACGGTAACATCGACACTAATATACTTGGTTCGATTAGACATGATATTTGTTATCAAATAATTGAAGATTCATATTGATTTCCACAATTTATTATTCTGAAAACAATTGATTTCTAGCTGTAGATTCGAATTATTTTGTACATTAATCAACCCCGACCTGATCTGGTTTCAGAAAATGATTCTTTTATTATATACTCCCTTGTTTAAAAAAAAAAAATTGTATATTCTAAAAATTTCGTATCAAATTAAAAATTATAAAATTTTTACTTATATACTCTATATAAATTTTTAAAATATTTGTTATATTTTTATAAACTTATTATGAAACTGTTTTAAAGTATCGAATTTTTAACCAGAAATATCAAAGAGTTCATTAGGAATATCATTAATCTGAATTCAATTTTTTTTCAAACAATTACAATATAATACACTGGCCTAGATTAATGATATACTTGATAAGATTATTGATATTTTAAAATTGTTCATGATAAACTTATAATGATTCATGAACTATTTCCATATAATATTTTTGCCAAAGTTATATTATACTTATTTTGAATTTCAATTCGAGATAAATAAAAAAAATGTTAAAAATAATTAAAACGACACTTATTTTTAAATAAAATTTAAATATTAAAACAACACTTAAATCTATATATCTATTTGTGAATCACCCCACCTCTCAAAAACCTCTATTTTGAAATATTTTGATTTCATGCATTTGTGTTATATATGGTATTATATTTATCTTAATTTATTATTTCTCTAATTTTAATCTATTTCTGAATCACTCCCTACTTTTCTAAAGCCTTTATTTTTGTATTAGTTCGATTTATAACTTCTTCTTTTCTATTACTAAATTTTTTTTTAATTTTTTTTTATTACAATTGATTAATGAATTGTGTCTTATTTTAGATAAATTACAATGGAATCATGTATTAAATGGTTGTGTCTTTATATCATAATATAAGAAACGATCGATCTTGGACATTCACTCTATATATAATATCTATTTTTTTAGTTAATGTATTCCTTAAAATTATAATCATAGATTTAATTAAAACAATAATCAATTAAAGGTCACAAATTTAAATTAAGATAAATTAATTAATTAATTAATTAAGAGGGTAGATATAATTCTAACTGAATTAAATTTTTAAAACATTTAATTTAAAATTAATAAGACAATATTTATAAAGAGCTAGTAAAGTAATAAATAAACCGAAGTAAATATAATGAATGTGAATGTGACATCTATGATCTAATTAGTAATTACACATCCACCACTCATCATCAACTCATCTCTTCCCACAAGTCCACCCAAACACTCTACATACCACAGACTCTCTGTCTCACTGGTATGGTATCATCCATGGCCTCCAGATTATTAAGCTTCCATCCCAATCCCAATCCCCACCACTGCCCTCTTCTCTTCTCAAACGTACCTTTCACTAAACCCCCCATTTTAACTGCAAAACCATCCCTCCTACTCCTACTTCAAACAAAATGCCCCCCCTTCTCAATGCCTTGTTCAAAGTCAAACCCTAACCCCCAATTTGAACCCGACCCCACCCTCACTAACGATGAGCTCAAGCCAACGACCTCGGATCACCGCACTTTCTCCGGCCTCGAAATGGCCACCCTCTGGATAAGCCTAGTCGTCGGAGTCCCCTCGTACTACCTCGCCGGCAGCCTCGCCGATCTCGGAATGGCCTGGTGGCAAGGCGTCGCCACCGTCGTCGCCGCCAACGTAATCCTTTTACTTCCCCTAATCCTAACAGGCCATCCCGGCACCAAATACGGAATCTCCTTCCCTGTTCTAGCTAGGTCATCGTTTGGGATCCGAGGCGCTCATATCCCCACTCTTCTCCGAGCTTTAATCGGCTGCGGATGGTACGGAATCGAATCGTGGATCGGGGGCGAGGCTATTTTTCTTCTTCTCCCCAAAATTATCAAGGAATCTTCCCTGGCGGAACCCCTAATTTGGCTGGGGACTTCCCCTCTCGAATTTGGGTGTTTCATCATGTTTTGGTCTGCACAGTTAGCAATTGTGTGGAATGGAATTGATGCAATTAGGGATCTGGAGAAATACTCAGCCCCAATCCTGATTCTCCTCACTTCTCTCCTTCTCATTTGGTCCTACACCAACGCTGGTGGATTCAGTCACATGTTTTCTCTCTCATCGAAGCTTTCGAATTCGCAATTCTGGGCTCTCTTCTTCCCTTCATTAACAGCTAACATCAGTTTCTGGGCACCTGTTGCCCTGAACATCCCCGATTTCACCCGATACGCCAAAAGCCAGAAGGATCAGATTGTAGGCCAGATAGGGCTACCAATTTTCATGGGGGTTTTCACACTTGTAGGATTAGCAGTAACCTCATCAACCACACTAATATTCGGGCGTACCATCTCCGATCCGATCCAACTTCTAGGGCAAATCGGTGGAATTTGGACTAAAATCCTCGCCATTTTAGGCATCAGTTTAGCCATAATTACCACCAACATTGCTGCCAACGTAGTCGCCCCTGCAAACGCTCTGGTCAATCTAACCCCTTCCAAATTCACATTCCGTAGAGGCGCATTTCTAACTGCGCTTCTTGGGATCGCATTTCAGCCTTGGAGGCTGCTCGGATCGAGCGAAAGCTTCGTCTACACATGGCTGGTTGGGTATTCTGCGGTGATGGGGCCTATCGGAGCCATCATTTTGGCAGATTATTATCTGATCAATCGCTGTGATTTGAGCGTCCGAGATTTGTACACCATGAGTTCTAAAGGGGCTTACTACTATGAAGGTGGATTCAATTTGGCGGCGATTGCGGCGTTGATAATCGGGATTTTACCTGTGATTCCTGGGTTTTTGGACAAGATTGGAATCTTGAATTCGGTTTCGGATGTGTTTATTGTGATATATAATAATGCTTGGTTCTTCAGCTTCTTCTTAGCTGGGATTTTGTACTGGATTATATCGTCATTCAGAAGAAGGGAGCTGAATGATCAACACCACATGCATTCCCTGCTACCCAAATCTTCATCTTAGTTGATTTTTTTTTTTTTTTTTTTTTTTTAAGCTATTTACTGAAAACACGAAATTTTATATGAGACGTAATACTTCTATAGTTTTTCTCAAAATAATAAGTATCACGTCTCATATTACAGAAAATCCTCTGTTGCAAAAATATAGGGGATGAAAGTGTAGAAGTAGAAGATTCATATTGCCATCCTGTTTTAACCCTTTACCCTTTTTTTCTTTTCTTCCTATTTCTGTATTTTACTTTACACGATGTACAAAATTATGTGGTAAATTATGTGTTACTCTGTAGGGGTTACCGAAAAGGGATATGTCACGTCCACAATTTGTTTTTATTGATAAATTTTTGTACACACTAATTGCATAGTAATTAATGTGTATTTTTCCTTTTTTTTTTTTTTTTTTTTGAAAGGGTGCATTTTACTATTTTTAAATATTCACACAAGTGGTAATCTTTTGATTTGTATTAGACAGTTGATCTTACAAGAGACTTAAATGTAACTGCTAGTCTATTACGATTTCAAATTTACACCTTTTCGATTAAATGAATGACGAATCTACAATAAATAAATATTTATGTATATAAATATAAATATTTATGTATACGTACAAGAAATAGATTCCTTTCTTGCTCAATATATAGCTCATTTATAACGCAACTGCAACTGGGGTTAACAAAAGCATCTCTAGAGCCTTTCCAAAAAAAAAAAAAAAAAAGAGCATCTCTAGAGCTATATGGCCCAACAAAATTTTGGGCTAGAATTACCTCTGCCGTGTTTCTATAGGCCCAACATACCTAGAACCTAAAAGTGTAAGATCCTTTCATGTTTATATTATTTTTATTTATGCTCCTTAGAAAATACAAATGCCAAAGCTTTTGTTTGTGCACAGTTAAAGCATTGTTATGTTTCAACTTTTGAATGTTGTGTATTTGAGGCTTAGAATATTAATTTTAGGGTTGGAATCTCTTTTTTTTTAAAGCTTTGACGAATTTGATTTATTCAGTTATTTTCTGAGTTTTCTTTAAAAAAATGCAAAGGTAATTAGCTTGTGTTCATAGATGTGTTAGAAATATGTTGTTTTTTTTATAGAGTCCGATAGCTAGGGATACAAAATACCTCTCAACAATACTTATATTAATAACAAAAAGAAAACAATTTTTTTTACTAAAAACTATAAAAATAATTATTCACTCGTGTAAAAAAACATTATGTACCCATGCACAAAAGTTACACTAGTGCACAAAATTTTGTAGTCATGAGTCGTACTTTTTTCCATAGTAGTGGAAGATATTAATAGTGCCATTTTTATTTATTTTTATATGCAAAATGATGGCGACAAAAGTGAGGTGTAGGAATCTATGTTTTAAAATACGGGTCCGACCGGCCGGTCCGACCGGTCGGACCGCGAAGCGGAGAGGCTAACGTACGGTCCGAAGAGGTTGAGCCGGTCGTCTAGCGAAGCGGCCACGAAACGGCATCAAAATCGGGTCGGACCGGGGACCGGTCCGACCATTAAAGCGGCGGTCGGCGTGTTTTGTAAGAAAAAAAAAAGTTAGGACTTCTTTGTAATTTTAATATTTACACTAAAGCCCTAATTAATTAAAAAATAAAAAAATTCCCCAAAAAAAAACTTACCTTCGCGTCTGGGCTTCTGGCTACAAAAAACATACAGATTACAAATAAAAAAAAGGAATTACCTTCGCAAGCCGCCCTAGCCCGCACGCAGACGCAACCCCTCCTCCCTTCGGCGCCTCCTCCGGCGCCTCCTCCAGCAGGCCGCGCCTACTCCGCCCGCGCGACAGCAGCAAGCCAGCAACCCAGCGAGGCAGCGACGCAACAGCCCAAGCGCGCGCACCCCATCGACAGCAGCCCACTCTCACTCTCTCCGGCGACCAACTCGGCATCGATTTCACAATATTTTTCGATGCTTTTCTCTTTGTGTGCGAATTTGACTTAGACATGTGATGATCTTGATTTCATATTTGATTTGTATGAAATTTGGGAGACTTGTTTTAATTTTGTTGACATTTGATATAGAAATATGTTTATTTAATTTTTATCGTAATTTGTTCATAAGATATATATTATGAAGGGAAAAAATATGTATGATATCTATAATTTATATATTTAATTATATATTATCTAATTATGACGTCATACCGGCTCAACCGCTTTAAAATACGGTTCAACCGATTGAACCCGGTCCGACCAAAAGCGCTAGGGGTGTCCGGCCCGACTTCCGCTTCCGCTTTTTAAAACATAGGTAGGAATCTATCATTATACGGCAGCGTTAGCAAATGTTGTGGGAGAAAAGGGTCAAAAGTACGGTTTTAATTTCAAGAGTTTATAGTATTTATATATGTAAAAAAAAGTAAGTGGGTGTATATAGTGTATACTAAAAATTGAGACTAAGACTGTGTTTACTTTATTGTGTGGGATAAAATTGGTTAAGTTAAACAAGGTTAGGTAAAAATAGCTTAGGGCTTGTTTGTTTCGGAATTTAGGTGGGCGTGTGAAGTCATGATTTTACGCCCACAAGATGTAAAGTCTTGAATGATAATAAAAGTGTGTGTTTGTTTTGGGATTTTAGTAGGGTGAGATTTTACTTTATGTCAAATCATGTGTAAAAGTAAAGTAGGATGTGTAAGAGAAAAGTAGGAAATAGAGTGTAAGTGAGAGAAAAGTATGAAAGAAAAAAGTAGGAAAGAGAGTGTAAGTGAGAGAAAATATGTATTATAGGTGTGAATGAAGAATGAGATGTTACATCTCTAACTAGAATGGGGTGGGGGTCGAAAAATCCTAGTCATGTCCGTGTGAATTTTAAAACAAACAAGCCCTTAGCCTACGTTGGGTAACTCTTGTTTACTTTGTATAATATTGACTGTGGGTTCAAAATAGAATAATAATAAATTTACACAAATACCCAAATCCAATTCTCTAGAATAGTCTGCCTTATCTTTATATTTCTTTTCTCCACTTCGACAAAATTTTATGCTTATCTTCTCTCTCTTATTGTTTTTTTTCTCTCTCTTTCTCTTACACAAATTCTTGGAAAAATTACACATCCCTCTCCTCTCCTCTCCTCTCCCTTCACTTTCTTGTTATTGGAGAAAACAATCGAAACATGGTTTTGTTCTTCGCTTTGCATACAGTTTGAAACAAAATCTGATCAATGAGATCGAAGGTTTCACTGCTGAAGATTTTCTAGAAATGAAAAAATCACCACCAACGATATCAACTTTGGTCTTCACGATACGGACATAGAAAAATTGGTGGGTACTTTTCTCAATTGAACTTTGGTCTGGCTTCTATGGCTTTCTATTGAGCAATTGATGGGTATTTTTCTCAACTGATGCGGTCGGCGTCGTAACTCGTAAACGGTGATTTATTTGTTTTTTCTTGGTAAAATTTGAGATTTATAATACTTCTGGTGAAATTTCTTCTCTCCCCCTCTCTTCTTCTCTTTTTTCCTGCAAGGGTACGTTTTGTGGAAATGACTACGGTTAAGCCCTTTGAACCTATAAAGTCGAGGACAATTGCGTAATTTGAAGTTTGAAAATCTTGAGTTAAAAGAAATCCGCCCAAAACTGGCCTGATTAGAATAGGAGATTTAATGGGGGTTTATTTCGGGCCGCTCGGTTAGCCCGCATTCATTATCTTGCAAAGTAAACACTTGATAAAGTCCTACTATTTTTCTAAATGGGCTTTATCCGCCGAAGTAAATGCAGCCTAAAATAACTTGAGCCTTTTTATAATATAATCTGAAAGGCAGGAGTTAGGACTTATAAGAGTTCAAGTTGTAAGATGTGTCTCTTCTAAAATAAATTATACATCACCTAAAAGCTAAAAGAGTACAATTATCCATTATTAATCATCAGTAGGCGGAGCTAGGAATTTTTTTTAACAAGGATTGAATTAACTTTACTTCTAAATGAAATATTATTATACTTACCAAAATTATAAAATTGTCAAACCATCTAATTACATTAATAAAAATAAACAGATTGATTTTTTTCTATTTTGGAGGAACAAAGAAGTGAAATACTACCGAAATTGCCGATATATTAATACCATCAAGTTAAAAAAGAAAAAGAAAAAAAAAAGGTACTTTCTTTCATTTCTTTTGTGTTGCGATGAAAATGGGAATGGAATGAAGGATGATTTAGAGAGAATTGTAGGAAATGGCGATGATGTCTCCTTTTGGAAGGAGCCTTGGTCGGAAGGACAAAATCTCAAAAATAGATTCCATAGGCTCTATAACTGAAAAATTGTGTGATTCAAGAAATGGGGAGATGAGAGGAAAATATGTGGACTTCGGTCTTAAAATAGAAAAAAAATGTAAGTGAGGGAAATTGGATTCAAGTGGAATATATAAGGTAGAAACAACATACAATTCATTTGTTGAATTCTGCAGCGAAGAAGCAAGTCTTTTCTACTCTTTGGAAATGCTTCGCTCCTAAGAAAAGTAGGGTGATTGCTTGGAAAATGATAAAACAGAGGTTGGCGACGGGTGATAATCTTAAAAGGAGAGAAATCCTCCACTCGAATGTAAATTGTGTTGTCAAAATGTAGAGTGCCCCAGGCAATGTGGGCGAAAATCAAAAGGTGAATGGGAATTGCTTGCACCCTACATTCCGAACCCGAGATTAATTATTTTCTTTAGTTTAGTAGTATTCTTGGCGTTGAAAAGGAGACACGTAAGGTGGCTGCAACCATATGGATCGGAATTAATTGGATAATTTGAAAGGGTAGAAATGAAGTTATCATTAATGGTAAGAATATGGAGGTGAAGAATTTTTTTGAACAAGTGAGGATAAGAATAAGAGAGCGGAGAATTGGATCAAAATCCTGGAGAATGCATGGAGGAGAATGAGAGGAGTACTGCTATTTCTTTAATAAGGAGGGAAGAATATTTGTTGTTGTGTAATTTTTTTGTACTATTCCATTGATAAGGAGGGAGGGATAACAGGATGCGGTGTAATTTTTACTCAATTCCACAATATAATTCATGTTACCGTTCCAACATCCGCCCCAATTCCAAATTTTAACTTTTAAATATTGTCTAAGGTCCCATATGCATGTGTGCACGATTTATTTACTCAACAATGAGGTTGTTTACGCTGAAAAGTGGGGCTGATTACACCAAAAACTGTAGGTTAATTACATTGAAAAAATTCCAGTATAATCAACCCACACTTTTCAATGTAATCTGCCCATACTTTTCAGTGTAAACAATCACAACTATCGAGTGAGTGCACCATGCACCAAGACTTACTCTTAAATATTTTGTTAGTGAGACTTCTTGAAAAACAAAATTAAAACGTTAATAGTTACAATTGTATTTTATAATTTATACAAAATTAGTACTGTTAAATATAAATATGCAAAAATTTAATTGTCTATAAGACATAAGAGATGGGAATTGGGTGTAAAAGAGCCCAACTGATTAAGGTAATTGAATAATATTTACTATGATTTTTTTTTTAATGTTGATGTATTTTTTTTTTTTTTTGTATTATATTGTACTATAGTTTTTTTTTATTATTGTCTGTTTGAAGAATGATGAAAAATGTTATTGGACAATGTATATATAGAAAATTTAAGTTTTTCTCCAAATATTTTGGCTGAAAGTCAAGGTGATAATTTTGAAGACCGTCAAATGAAAACTAGAACCAACAAATGTTGGTGAAACAATTGATCTTTTTGTGAAATGCAATAATACAAAATTTAAACATCTTTTGTTGAAATTTATATTTTCTTAGATGCACAAATATACACACACACACACACACATGATTTTTTTTAGCACATACCTGTGTTTGGTGTAATTTTTTTTAGAGAAGAATCGTGTTTTATTGTTTTAAAATATGTCAGAACTGAAGAATTATTTTTTATTTATTTAATCCAAGTTAATGGTGACATGTATCATCTTATGATTCGTCTCACTAAGATCTGGTATATATTTATTATAAAGTGTTACATTTAGTAAAAATGATAAATTTGTAATGATATTGAAGCTAGAGCAAGAATGATTTTAACTGTGTGTTGAGTACTTCATAGAGAATAACTTTTAAACAAGTTTGTTTTTTGTTCAAATGTGTAAAATGTTAATTCTTTTTAAAATTAAAAAAGAAATTGGTTAAAGATAATTTATTATACAAATGCAACTATCTACACCCATTTTTTTTACTAAGTTCACACACTTTTAATTCACTCACCTTTTCACTTCAAAATTCACCAACCCCATGTTATAATTTTTACTAAATATATCCACTATAAAATTATAATTTTATTCAACGTATAATACTCATATGTTGCATCATAATGAAAACCTTGAACACAATTTTACAAAAAATGTATTACTCCCTCCATCCAAATTTCTTATGTTCACTTTCCTTTTTGGGCAATCCAATTTCATTATGCTTTTTTTTTTTTGAAATAATATTATCTACAATAATTTATCCACATCTTCCAACCATAACTTATTTATTCAAATTGTCACTCTATTCATAAATGGACCCCACAATACCATCATATCTCAAATTAATTAATACTTCATCCGTCCTCTCTTAATATTCACACTTTCCAATTTGGGATGTCCCACAATAATATTCACACCCAAAATATGGAAATAAAGCACTCTCACCCTACCTACTTTAATTCAAAATACTCCTCATTCATTGGTTTAAAAAGTCAATAAAACAGTTTTTCTTAAAACATGTGCTCACACAAGTGTGAATATTAATAGGGAACGGAGGGAGTATTCATTAAACCCCATAACCAAATAAATGTGAATAATGAATTTGGATGGGGGGAGTATTTCAATAAGTTTTTAGAAATAATTACAGTTTTGTAATAACATTATTTTGTTTTGTTTCTTTTGTTATGTTACTTAAATGGATTAATATTTTAATTCAATCACTTGGTTGCCATTTTGTTGTTTAGTTAGTTTATAATATAACTTAGTGATATGTATGTTTTTATTAATTTATTTGTGAAGTTAATGATTAACAATACTTTTGTTATAATGATTTTATTTGTATTAATTGTATGTTATATAATATATTTATTTTAAATTTTATAAAAAAATATAAAAAAAAATATGTGTTATATAATTAAATTAAAATGATATATAATACTTATACATGTATTACATCAAATCAATTACTTAAAACTTATTATTTTTGTGATGTAAATTATTTTGGTCTTTTTATGTTGCAATGTTTTACAAAAAAAAAAAAGTTAAAGCATTTTAATTAACTATATGTTTGAAAATGTTTTATTAGTATTGTAACTTACTTAATTAGTATTTATCTTCTAATCTATTTATTGATGTTGTAATTATAATTATAGAAGATATACGTTCTAATGCCTTCGGTGATTATTTAATATTATGTTGTAAATAATTTAAAATTGAACAAGTTCATATTGTACTTACGTATATATATAACAAATTGCAAAAATATGACCTATATTTACCACTTATTGCACTTAGAGGATCAAACTTTTGACTTTTGCAGGACAAGTATTTAAATATAATTTTTTTGCAAAAAAAAAAAAAAAAAAAAATCTCGAGCAATTTTAAAGATAAAATAAAGGAGAAAAAATATTTTTTGGTCCTATAACTTATCTAATGTCCAATTTTCACCTAAAAAAGTTTAACAATTCCAATTACATCCGATAACTTACTTGATTCTCAAATTTTGTTCATATTTTCATCAAAAAATAAAAATGGCATCGTTTTGAATCACATGAAATCTAGCGTTGGCCGAATTTGCGGCTTTTCAGCGAGCTGCTGACATGAAGTACATGTGTATATTTTTAATTTATTTTTATTTTAACCATTAAAAAAATTAAAAAAAACATTCACATCAATTTTAATTCTATAAACGAAGATTTAAAAAATTCTGAAATTATAAATTTAAAAGTGAAAATTAAATTGAAAATAAAAATATTAAAAAATTTAGTTAATAGTAATTTAAATTTAAAATCAGATAAAAATTATTGAAATAATAAAAAAAAAAAACATAAGGGTAATTGGGGTCTGAGAGTTTTGGGGAAGAAGGCTGGGGTGGGATGGGGGAGGTTAATTAAAAGAGTAAATGAAAAAAAAAATGACGTGAATTTTCTAATTCAAAATAGAAAAGATATTCAAAATAATACATCGGTGTCATCCAAAAAAAGTCATCGAAAATTCATAAATTCGGCCGGCACATGACTTTTATGTGATACAAAACGATATATCGTTTTTATTTTTGCAATGTAAATGAAATTAAAATTGGACTATCAATTCAGTTACATAATGTATTTAAAATTTTTTATTTTCTTCGGACGAAAACCGAACACTGGATAAGGTATGAGACAAAAAAAATTATTCTCCCAATTTTTTTCTTTAAAGTTGCCGAGATCTTTTTTTTCAACAATTTGATAGTTTGGCACCTGTCCTACAAAAGTCTAAAGTTTGATCTTCGAACTCCATTAAGTGGCAAATATAAGTCCTATTATTTGCAATTTGTCCTATATATATGCACATATATATTACAATAGAACAACTATTCTTTTCATGATACACTTGCATGTAATTAAGATAGGTTATATTAAAAAACTTATGACAAATCATTGTGTGAAAAAATTATGACATGTGTAAAATATAAAACATAAAAAAAGGTATTTTTAATTAGGGGCAATTACACATAGGTTCATTTGCCTACTCTTTATTAACTTTTGGTTCCTCACTTTTTATAAAATGCAACTAAGTTCCTTTTTGTAGGCCCAAATCCTTTTCCATTCACTGCCCAAGCACCTCCCCCACCTTTTTCTGTCAATTTGACCGACCACCCCCTCTTTTTACTGCCCCAAGCACCCAACCCCCCCCCCCCCCCCCAACCCAATCAAATGTTTAAATCTTTTAATAATTTGAATATGAACAATTATACTGTCCAATTTTTTATAATTTTAATAGGAGCAATTATACAGTCAAATTTTTTAACAATTGCATTGAAATATTTATTAATAATTTTTAATTTAATCAAATGTTTAATTCTTTTAATAATTTGAATAGGAACAATTATATTGTCTAGAATTTTTTTAAACAATTTGCACTGTAAATATTTATTAATATTTTAATCAAATATTTAATTTTTATAATAATTTGAATGGACACTTTCAAATTTATTAAAAAAATACAAGAATAATAACTTGAACAACTATTTTGCAGATTCTCTATTCAATTTTTTGGCATAAAAAATTTGAACAACTATTTTACACACATATACTTAATATATATATATATATATATATATATTATTTTTTTATTTTACATATTTATGCCTATAACCAAAAACATTGTGCAAAGAAAAATTGCAAAAATTAAAAAAAAAATTGCAGTATCTTCATCCTTTTATTTAGGCAGAAAGTATATTCATCTTCACTTTACAGCATCTTCATATCATCTAAACAAATTTATAGTATCTCCATCTTCATTCTTCGTATCATGCAAAAATAGTGTGCATTAGCAATTTGAAAAAAAAAAATCTGAACAAGACTTTTGAACATGATTAAAAATAGTGTGCATTAGCATATTGAAAAAAAAATCCGAACAAGATTTTTAAACCATAAACCCTAAAGATGAACAATTTTCATTAATAGTCCATTCTAAAAATCTAGAAAAAAAACCCGAACAAGTTTTTTAAACCATATATCCTAAAGATGAACAAATTTCATTAATAGTTCATTCTAAAAATCTGAACAAGATGCATTAGCATATTGAAAAAAAAACCTGAACAAAATTTCTTTCCATAAAAAAAACCCAAAATAAAATAAAATTTGACAAATAAAAAAAAATTCATACGGCTAAGGATGGGATTGAAGCCGCCCCTACCCGGATCGGAGAAGTATTCGCCGACTTAAGAATTTCCAAGCGATAATATCTCGAGCGAGTTCCGGGTCTCAGATCGGTGACCGTTCTCGCCCAGATCTGAGCGTCGCCTCCTTTAGGAGAGAGAGAGAGAGGGCGGCGTCGTTGCATGAGGGATGGGAGGGCGGCGCCTGACTTGAAGCGAATGTACTAGCTTCTACTAGTCGCTTACCCGCAAGCGGACGGGTTCACTGTAGTAAGAGTAAGTATACTGGCCAAGTATTATCGAACCCAAGGGATAGTGTATATGCGAATAGATCCCTGAAGATCTACGCGTCGTAGCTAATATGAGTGTAATGTTTTTGGGTTTTTTGAAAGATTAATTAAAACTAAACTAAACTAATTAAACTAAAATACTAAAGAAGACGAATTAACTACGGGTTGTTTTCAAGTGAGAGATGATGATGCTTAAGATAGGAATCCCTACGTATACTAATGGGGCAGGTACATAATCAGAATAACTGTGACACACAAGAAATAACCTAAGTCTAAGAATGCAAGGTGAAAGCTCAAGATTCTAAACCCTAATACTTTACCCTAACACTCGACTTCACTAATCTACTAACAATTTAATAGATTGTGCTTAATTAATGAGACCCTAATTTAACTAAGGTGATGCGGTCGTCCTCCTTCGCTAAACTGGTAGATGAATTAACCCTTCCTAAACCTTCTCGTTTAGTCTACTCGTTGTTAAAGAGTGATACGGTCGTCCTCTCTCTAACACCTTTCGAACGAAATTCAAAAGCGAAGTCTAGATTAATTTTAAGAATTCATTAACTAAGAGAATTAAAACCCAACGTCACAAGTTATCCTAATTACATACCCACATCCTACTTCTACGAGTTCATCCTACCCCAAGCATACAAGGGTTTTAGCCGGACATGGCTTTAACAAACATAAAAGCAATAGAAGAAACAACAAACATAAACATAATGAATTGAACGAAGAAAATAAGAAACATGAACTAGGGTTTTAAAAGAAAATAATTCTGAGAACTGAAATTTAATTAACTAAAACGAAGTTCAAAGCGTTTAAAGTAACCAAGCTAATGAAAAGAAACTAAGAAACGAAAAGAAACTAAGAATTCGTACAAAAAACCTCAACAAAACGTAAGTAAAGCTTGCTCGTTCTTCTCCTCTTCCTCTCTCTAAAACTAAGTCTAAAAGTGATTTCTAAAGTTCCGGGTCCAAGTCGTCCTTCAAAACGTGTTTGGAAGAGTTATATATAGGCACCGGGTCGAAACGGGATCTCATGGGCCGAAAAACGAAATTTGGCATATAAGCCTCGGAGGCGCTCGAGCCGTCTCGGTCGAGCGGGGCGCTCGACCCTTTGAGCTCGAATGGATTGCTTGGTCGAGCGGGGCGCTCGACCTACGTTGGTCGAATGGTTCAAGAGCTCGAGCGGGGCGCTCGAGCTGTGCCCCTCGAGCGGCAAAAACTTTCTGTAAGTTTGGAGCGCTCGACCTTTTTTGCTCGAGCGATGGTGCTCGAGTGATGGTGCTCGAATGGCCTTCCTTCCTTGCAACTAACACTTTTCTTCTCACGTACTAATACCAAATCGTATTTCTTCGATATCTTCTCATCCGGGCATCCGTTTGAGTCAATTCAAAGTCCTACGAACTCCGTTTTTCGTCCTCGATTCACCTATGAGTATCAAAGAGACAAATTCATCAATGTATAGAAATAGTACTCATTTGGCTCTAAAAACTCAATAAAATCGACCAAAATTAGGGCGTTTCTAGCTACGAATCATGACAATTTCACGCCTAATCAACCCCCCCAAACTTACCATATTGCTTGTCCTCAAGCAATGAAATAATAAGTCAAGTGAAATTGTTAGGGATGAGTCAAAGAATCAATCATGCAAGCTAATGAACTCGAGCTTCAAAAATCAATCACCCGTATACTCACTCACTTTCCTTTATCATACTCATGCAACAATAACAAGAAACACCAAGATTAAGCATGGATGTGCACTCAACGATGTGTTTCGCTCCCTCACAAGTGTATATCCATGATTAAGGGACTCACTCAAACAATCAATCACTCAAATTGGCAGCCATAGGCTTGGAAGCACTCTTAACTCCGACCGTACTCTAGAAATCAATGCCGAATCAAAAAGGACTTTCTCAAGGTTGTAATGTAGGCTCTTTGGACAGGTGGGATAACAATATGGATAAGTGACTCACGTGAATGGAGAATAGAAACTCAAACTTTAGTACTTCGAGATTAGGAACAGACTACTTCAAAGTTCAAACATATTCAATCAACACACTTTCAATTCCAATTCTCTCAACACTTCAATTTTTTTTCCTTTCTCACTCTTTCACTTTTTTTTTCAATCACTTTTTTTTTTCTCTTTTTCGCACAAACACATGAGCTTTTTTTTCTTTTGCTCATTCTCAATTTTTTTCTCTTTTTCCCACATCTCATAACTTCATCACACCTTCTTCTCATACTCACTCAATAAACAACATTTTCCTTTTTCAACTCAATTTACTCCCTTTCACATTCACACTTTCCTATTCTCCACTCAAATTGGGACAAAAAGGCTTAGGAATTGGAATAGTGTTCATATGTGCTAGCAAATAAAATAGGCTTTCAGCTCAAAGGGGCTAACAAGGGATTCAATGTCATTGGTATGGAAAATTTTGGCTAAGTGACTCATTCAAAATCAAAGATGGCCTAAGATCCTATTCGGCATATCAAACTAGACACAATCAAGGAACAAGAGCACATGCAAGTTTTAGCATCCTCTAAGGTGACGATCCACTCATAAACGAAGAGATTAATTCATGCATCAAAATCTCATAAGGCTCAAATCTAACGGTTTTTTACATCCATGCTAGTCTAGTGCATTCTCACTCTCATCACACAAGTACTCAGAAGGAAAATTTGTAAGCATACGGGTTCTCTCTCAAATCAACTCTAACTCAAACACTCACACTAAAGGATTCTCAACTCAACTTCACAACTCAACTATTCTCACTAATTCATACTCAAAGATAGCAATCAACAAGCATAAGATAGTTGATAGGCATGAAATATGCAATGGCAAGTCAAATCAAAATCACCCCAAGGAGTATCTCAACAAACCAATAATCAATCAAACTCAACTCAAAGATAAGGGCGTGCATGCATGTGCAATGTAATCATAAAACAAAATAAAAAAAAACTCCACCCCCCAAACTTCGACCTTGCTAGAGGTCTAAGTTTGGGGTTGTGGGTTACCTCAACCAAATAATTCAGTTTCTCTCAATAGCTTTGCACACTCCCTTGTCTCAAGTTGGTTCCTTCAATCTGAATAACTTTATGATACCTTTACTCCTTTAGAGACAAGCCTACAAAATAAAACTCTCAAGTACGAGGTTAAACATACGACTCAAAATAACTCCCTAATAACTAAAAAAAACTCAAAGCAAATAAAAAATAATGGGTTGCCTCCCATTCAGCGCTATTTTTAAGGTCCTCATGCCGGACCAAGCTCAAAGGAGCTTATGGGACATCATACTCAGGTCTCAACTCCTTCTCACCTTTGTCTGGAGGAGTCTTACTAAACAATTTCTTGAGTTTGGACTTTTTCTTCTTAACTCCTCCTTTCCCTTCTAACTGGACCACGTCCACTTTCTTCACTTTTCCATCCTTCAACTTCCTCACTTTATCCCAATCAAAATAATCAAAATCATAATGCTCATGGGTTAAATAATCAAGTGAAGGACTAACAAAATCATGAATATGAGAAGGATTAGGGATAGGAGGTGTGTCTTCAACACGAGGATCAATTGCATCCATGCAATACAAGCTCTCATCCTCATTCGGGTGCTTCATGGCTTCATATAGGGAAATCTTCACTTCTTGATCATCAACCTTCAATGTAATCTTCCCATTTGCCACGTCTAGCACCATCCCCGCCGTAGCTAAGAACGGTCTTCCCAAGATCAGGGGCACGTGCTCATCTTCCTCCATCTCTAGCACTACAAAGTCGGCTGGAAAAATGTGGTCTCCAACTCTCACTAAGACGTCTTCAACCACTCCTTGAGGTCTAGTAATAGACCGATCGACAAGTTGAAGCGTCATCATTGTGGGCTGAAGTTCACCACCTTCCAACTTCTTGAAAAGCGACAGCGGCATCAAATTAATACTCGCTCCGAGGTCGCACAACGCTCCCTTCTTGATCCCGTTCCCAATGTCACATAGGATCGTGAAGCTCCCAGGATCCTTCAGCTTCGGTGGAAGCGCCTTGTGCACTAATGCACTCACCTCGTGGTTGAGCTGCACCAACTTCGGCTCATCCACTCGCCGTCTTTTCGCAATCAAGTCCTTCAGAAACTTTGCATAATGCGGCATCTGTTCCAAAGCATCATAAAAAGGAATGTTAATGTGAAGTTATTTAAAAACATCAAGAAATTTTGCAAATTTTTCATCAAGCTTCTTTTTCATGAAGCGCTGTGGATACGGGACTGGTATCACAGATTTGGGTACCCCACATTCATCTCTTTCTATTTCTTTCACTTTATCCCTTGCTTCCTTTGCCTTTTTCCACTTAGGAACTCTCTCAATCTCCTCACTTTCCTTCCCCTTCTGGGACTCATCCATATCTTTATGCTTCTCAATCCCTTCACTTTCAATCCCCTTCTCAACAGTAACACCTCCATCTTTCTTGTGTTCTCTTTCCCCCATCTCAGCTTGAGGCATCTCAGAATCAGCAGGCATCTGAGGACCTTCATAGTTGGTTCCACTTCTAAGCTGGATCGCCTTGCAATGCTCTTTCGGGTTCCCCTCCGGCATGGAAGGATATTTTCCCGGCTCTCTATTCACCATCTTTGCAATCTGGCTCATCTGGAACTCTATAGAAGTGAACCTTAGATTGTTCTCTTGTTGAGTTCTAGTCCACGCAACGTTCATCTTTTAGAGCTCTTGATCACGATGATCACCCTTTTTATGCAACTCCTTCACATCGTACTCCAAGGATGACAACCTCTTACTTCCTTCCTCCACTTTCTGAAGGATAGCTCTCAACATCTCCTCGGTTGATGCACCGCCCTCTCCACCAGGAGGTTTAGAACCTGGGTCAACACCTGCAGGAACAGTAATACCCACTTTTGGGTTAGCATATGAGAAATTCTCATTCTTCCTCCATGTGTTTTGAGGAGGCTGCTGGCCTCCTTGAAATCCTTGTGTGTTCCTCCATTGATTTTGAGGTGGCTGTGGGCCTGGAGGTACAAATGGTTGACCATAAGAAGGTTTTCCAAACTGATTCCCACCTTGGTACCCATTCTGATTGTAATACGGACCTCCCATATAATTGGCTACCTCTTGTTGTCCACTTGGCTGGTCTACTCTATCATTCTCTGCTGCATGTTCTCCACCCAAACTCTTCCCCAACTCGAGGTTGTTGATCTTTTCCATCATGGCCATCAATAGCCTTCTCGTTCCTTCACCCTCTTCAACCTGATGAACTCTTTGGGAATCTGGATCTCCATTCCAAGCCCCGGCATTCGTGACAATGTTGTCCACGATCTCTCTACACCTCTCTATGCCTTGATTCAGGAATGCTCCGCCCGCACAGGCGTCTAAATGGTCTTACCCAGCCTTGTTGGCACCACTGTAGAAGAATGCCATCACATCTCCCTCATTGTACCCGTGCTGCGGGCACTCTATCAGCATGTTTGAGTATCTCTCCCACGCTTGACGTAGGTCCTCTCCTTGCTTCTGGCGGAAGGAAGAGATCTCAATTCTCGCTTTAATCGTTCTCGATGGAGGGTAGAATCGCTCGAGAAACAGACGTTCGAGCTCGGCCCAAGTGGTAATACCTCCCCGCGGGAGCGTATTATCGTACCACTCCTTGGCTATTCCCGTCAATGAGAATGGGAACAGCCTAAGCCTCTTGGCATCTTCAGACATGCCATTATAATTGAATGTGGAGGCTATCATGAGAAAACTCCTCAGGTGAGTGTGAGGATTCTCCTTCCCGATCACCCCCTTGAACTGATTCTCGGTCAGCAGCTTTAGAATTTCTGGGGAAATCGAGAAGTTATTTGCCTCAACTGGAGGTAATGCCACTCCATCATAGTACCGTTGTGGCTGCGCTGCAAACCTCCCTCGAATGGCCATATGTTGATCTACGTTCTGAGGAACGTGCTGAGGATTAGCAGCAGGTACGGGTACTTGTTGGGGTGGTGGTGGGTAAACAGGTGGTTGATTATAGAGTGGAGGTGGAGGATATGGGTATGGTGGATAAGGGTATGGTGGGTATGGGTAATGTTGGTATACTGGGTTGTTGAAAGGGTTATTTGGGTTTTGTGGGTAAGCAGGGTTGTTCAAAGGATTATGGACAAAATTCTGAGCTGGATTGATAACATTTTGTGCACCCGGGTTTTGGCTCTGACTATCCCCTAACGGATCTTGGTTCTTACTAGTGTTGCCATCAGTGCCGTCAACCCGGTTCAACCCCTGGTTAAACTCATTCTCGGCATCTTCCAACTCATTAGTTATGTCCATTGGTTCTTTCCCTAAGTCGGCAGCGTTCATCCTTCTCAAGAAAGCTCGGTTCCTTCTAGCTATTGTCTCAGGATCTGCAGGTAACCTCTCTACGCTCGTATTGCCTTGTGAGCGTATTTTCATAAACCTGACACACTAGCAGAAAGATCAAAACGCAACTGCCGATTGACTAAAAAAAAAAAGAAAATAAAGCACTCACTACTAACTACTAAGCTATCTACAAGTCCTATTCAAAAAGCATACAACGCCATCCCCGGCATCGTGCCATTGACTTGAAGCGAATGTACTAGCTTCTACTAGTCGCTTACCCACAAGCGGACGGGTTCACTATAGTAAGAGTAAGTATACTGGCCAAGTATTATCGAACCCAAGGGATAGTATATATGCGAATAGATCCCTGAATATCTACGCGTCGTAGCTAATATGAGTGTAATGTTTTTGGGTTTTTTGAAAGATTAATTAAAACTAAACTAAACTAAAATACTAAAGAAGACGAATTAACTACGGGTTGTTTTCAAATGAGAGATGATGATGCTTAAGATAGGAATCCCTACGTATACTAACGGGGCAGGTACATAATCAGAATAACTGTGACACACAAGAAATAACCTAAGTCTAAGAATGCAAGGTGAAAGCTCAAGATTCTAAACCCTAATACTTTACCCTAACACTCGACTTCACTAATCTACTAACAATTTAATAGATTGTGCTTAATTAATGAGACCCTAATTTAACTAAGGTGATGCGGTCGTCCTCCTTCGCTAAACTGGTAGATGAATTAACCCTTCCTAAACCTTCTCGTTTAGTCTACTCGTTGTTAAAGAGTGATACGGTCGTCCTCTCTCTAATACCTTTCGAACGAAATTCAAAAGTGAAGTCTAGATTAATTTTAAGAATTCATTAACTAAGAGAATTAAAACCCAACGTCACAAGTTATCCTAATTACGTACCCACATCCTACTTCTACGAGTTCATCCTACCCCAAGCATACAAGGGTTTTAGCCGGACATGGCTTTAACAAACATAAAAGCAATAGAAGAAACAACAAACATAAACATAATGAATTGAACGAAGAAAATAAGAAACATGAACTAGGGTTTTAAAAGAAAATAATTCTGAGAACTGAAATTTAATTAACTAAAACGAAGTTCAAAGCGTTTAAAGTAACCAAGCTAATGAAAAGAAACTAAGAAACGAAAAGAAACTAAGAATTCGTACAAAAAACCTCAACAAAACGTAAGTAAAGCTTGCTCGTTCTTCTCCTCTTCCTCTCTCTAAAAACTAAGTCTAAAAGTGATTTCTAAAATTCCGGGTCCAAGTCGTCCTTCAAAACGTGTTTGGAAGAGGTATATATAGGCGCCGGGTCGAAACAGGATCTCATGGGCCGAAAAACAAAATTTGGCATATAAGCCTCGGAGGCGCTCGAGCCGTCTCGGTCGAGCGGGGTGCTCGACCCTTTGAGCTCGAATGGATTGCTTGGTCGAGCGGGGCGCTCGACCTACGTTGGTCGAATGGTTCAAGAGCTCGAGCGGGGCGCTCGAGCTGTGCCCCTCGAGCGGCAAAAACTTTCTGTAAGTTTGGAGCGCTCGACCTTTTTTGCTCGAGCGATGGTGCTCGAGTGATGGTGCTCGAATGGCCTTCCTTCCTTGCAACTAACACTTTTCTTCTCACGTACTAATACCAAATCGTATTTCTTCGATATCTTCTCATCCGGGCATCCGTTTGAGTCGATTCAAAGTCCTACGAACTCCGTTTTTCTTCCTCGATTCACCTATGAGTATCAAAGAGACAAATTCATCAATGTATAGAAATAGTACTCATTTGGCTCTAAAAACTCAATAAAATCGACCAAAACTAGGGCATTTCTAGCTACGAATCATGACAATTTACGCCTAATTAGCGCCCCCTTTGGGAGAGAGGGAAGGCGCGCGCCGCCGCTGCGTGAGAGATGGGAGGGCGTTGCCTCGGCATGGTGGCGCTGATCGGGGCTGCGTGACCACCACCTCCTCCCTCGTCTCTCTTCCACTTGAATTAGGTCCAGCTCCCTAGCCGACCACCACCTCCTCCCTCGTCTCTCTTCTCTCTCTCTTGTATCTCTCTCTCTCTCTACAAGAGAGAGGTATGAATTTGAATGTGTGCAGTGCAGAGATTGAGTAAATGGGGTAAATTGGGGTGACCGATTGATTGGGGTGGGTAGTAAATGAGGGAGTTAATGAGGGGTGGGGATCGAGTAATTGGAGTGGGGTAGTAAATGGGGTATTAAATGGGGGTGGGGACCATTTTGAAACCTATTTGTTATTTAATAAAGGTAGAGAACCAAAATGAGTTTTAACACTCAATGGAGAACTTATTTGTAATAATCTCATTTTAATTATATGTTAAACTTGTGTGAAACCGTCTAATGACAAATTAAAAAAGTATTTAATATTTGATTAAGAGTATCAAAAGATTAACTTGGAATATTATAAATATGTGTTCAAGAAAAAATTTAATTATATTTTTTAAAAAATTGTTTTATAATTAAAATGTAATAAGTATTATAGTTAAAAAATTGTAACAATTTATGTCCGTGCGAAGCACGGGTAGTACGATCACTAGTTACATTAATAACAATAAACAAATTGATTTTCGTTTTGTTTTGGAGGAACAAAGAAGTGAAATACTACCGAAATTGCCAATATATTAATACCATCAAGTTAAAAATGAAAAAAGAAAAAAAACACATTGTTTTTTGTATTGTGATGAAAATGCGAGTGGAATGAAGGATGAATTAGAGAGAATTGTAGGAAATGGCGATGACATCTCCTTTTGGAAGGAGCCTTGGTCGGAAGGACAAAATCTCAAAAACAAATTCCATAGACTATATAACTGTAACATCCAGAAATATTGTGTGATTCAAGAAATAGGAGATGAGAGGAAAATATGTGGACTTGAGACTTTAAATGGAAAAAAAATGTGAGTGATTGATGATTCATGGCTATGGAAATTGGATTCAAGTGAATGTATAAGGTGAGAACAACATACAATTCATTTGTTGAATTCTGCAGCGAAAAAACAAGTCTTTTCTGCTCTTTGAAAATGCTTCGCTCCTAAGAAAAGTAGGGTGATTGCTTGGAAAATGATAAAACAGAGGTTAGTGACGGGTGATAATCTAAATCCTCCACTCGAATGCAAATTGTGCTGTCAAAATGTAGAGTGCCCCAGGCAGTGTGGGCGGAAACCAAGAAGTGGATGGGGTGGGAGTTTCTTGCACCATGCATTCCGAACCCGCGATTAATTATTTTCTTCAGTTTAGTAGTATTCTTGGCGTTGAGAACTGCAACCATATGGATCAGAGTTAACTGGATAATTTGAAAAGGTAGAAATGAAGTTATTTTTAATGGTAAGAATATGGAGGTGAAGATTTTTTTTAAACAAGTGAGGATAAGAATATGGTCATAATTATCTACTAAAGGAGTAGTTGATAAGGATAAGAGAGCGGAGAATTGAATCAAAATCCTGGAGGAGAATGAGAGGAGTACTGCTATTTCTTTAATAAGGAGGGAAGAATATTTGTTGTTGTGTAACTTTTTTGTACTATTTCATTGATAAGGAGGGAGGGATAATAGGATGCGGTGTAATCTTTTCTTTTGTATGGGTTTGTACCCTTTTACTCAATTTCATAATATAATTTATTTTACCATTCCAACATCCGCCCCAATTCCAAATTTTAACTTTTAAATATTGTCTAAGGTCCCATATGCATGTGTAGGCATGCTCAATGTTTCGGTTTCGAACCGGCGGTTCCAAAAGTGCTATATGCGGAACCGGAACCGCACCGTGGTCAAACCGATTTCGGTTCAGTTCCCAAACCGGGGGTTCCGGTTCCAGTTCCGAACCGCCGGTTCAGCCGATTTTGTCCTTTTTTTTATTTCTTTTTTATTTATTTTTTTAGTTTTTTTTAGCTTTTACTTGTATTATTTCATTATTTGGTTTTTTAATGTAAATGTAGATGGCAAATTAATAAATGGAAGATGATTTCTTTAGTAATTGAACTATTACAAAATAGTAATTCTAACATTAAAATAAGTATCTAATATCTATCTATTGAGTATTGACTAATGATTATTATTAATTGAAATATACATATTTACAAATGAAATATTGAACTATTCCAAAGTAGTAATTACAATTTACAAGTTTACCATTTTAAATTTTAAATTTTACAAAATACATTTGAGGGAGGGGGGGGGGGGGGGGGGTGGGTGGGTTTAAGAAATTGGACTTGAGCTTAATTTTAAGAAATAAACTTAGAAATTCTAAGTTTGAAACTCAAAATTAAGAAATATATTCAAATTCTAAGTAAATTTTTTTTAGTTGTTTATGGTTTTTACTTGTATTTTTTGGGTTTTTTTTAATGTAAATGTAGATGACAAATTAAATAAAAAAAATATTTTATTAATAATTGAACTATTATAAATTTGTAATTGGACTATTACAAAATAATTGAACTATTACTAATTAGTAATTCTAATTTATAATAAGTATTTAATATCTATTATTACAAACTAATTGAAATATTACAAATTTACAAATTGAATATTGAATTATTCCAAATTACTAATATAAATTTACAACTCAAATCTTAAATTTTACAAAATAAATTTGGGGGAGTGGGGGAAGGGTTAAAAAAATTGGACTTGTGCTTTTAATTTTAAGTAATAAACTTAGAAATTTTAAGTTTAAAACTCAAAATTCAAGTGTGGAACCGCCGGTTCGAATCGGAACCGCCTACGAATCGGCGGTTTCGGTTCCGATTTTTACTGGAACTGGAACCGAACCGTGTGATTTACGGTTTCGGTTTGGTTTCGGAAGCGAAATCATGGAACAACAGAATTGACGGTTCTGGTTATTTTTTAGCATGCCTATGCATGTGTGTAGATTGCAAATTTCAATGTAATTAATCCACATTTTTGGTGTAATCAGCCCATATTTTTCAATATAAACAATCACAACTATTGAGTGGGTGCACCATACATCAAGTGCACAAGAAATTTACTCTTAAATATTTTGTTAGTTAGACGTCTTGAAAAACAAAATTAAAACATTAATAGTTACAATTGTATTTTATAGTTTATACAAAATTAATACATTTAAATATAAATATGCAAAATTTTAACACTAAAACAAAAATCCAAAATATTTCAATATTGTAATGTTCAATTTTAATGATAAATTTCGAGTGATAGCAAAAATTTAGAGAGGTGTATTGGTTATGGAGTCTAAAAGATTTTTTTAGACTTTTAAAGTTTGGGGGTATTCAATCTGAATTTTCAAAAGTCTTTAAAAATTTTGAGGTATTCAATACGGATTTTGAAAAGTCTTAAAAAATATTTTGGTATTCAACAGTTTATAGATTTTATCTTATAACCAGAGATTTATACGGATTTCAAAAAGTCTTAAAAAATCTTTAAGTATTCAACGGTCTATGAATTTTCTTTGAGTCTCTTCCTTAGAAATATCAACGGAGCGGGGACAGGAGGTCATTCTTCATCCCCATCCCCATGAAATAAACAGGAAAAAATTTCCCCCATCCCCGCCCTGCCGGGGATCCCCATCCCCACGGTGGTTTCCCGTTCCTCGCCTAATTATTTTTTCATCTCATATAAAAACTTGCAAAATAGTATCTAAATTTAAAAAAAAATCATACACAACAATTACTTTAAGTTGGTGTTAAAAAAAACCAATTTAAACAATTTGAAGATTATCTGATTCTAATATTTTTAGTTAATATATATACTAAAGTGAACATTATATAATTTGAAACTAATAACATAATATTAAATTAAATATAAATGTAATTTTGAATAAATAGTTAATTGAGTAGAAAATTATGCAATATTTATTTATAATTTACTTTTAAATTTATATATATATATATATATTAATTATATAAAAAATAATGAGGGTCCCCGCGGGGAACGAGACAGGGACCCCCGCGGGATGGGGAATACTATCCCCGTCCCCGACTATGGGGCAAAAGAATTCTCCGTCCCCGTTTGCTTCAGGGATTCCTCGCCCTGTTCGGGGAGGATCTCTACGGGGATCGAGGATTTACCGCCCCGCTGCCAAGCCTTACTCTTCAAAAAATATAAATAGATATCACTCTTCAAAATATCTTCTAACGACTAGAGACTTCAAATGAGGTCAGGGTATAATGGTGATGGAAATGAAGATGAGAATAATAATGATAATAATAATGATTTTTTAAACTAATATATTTTTGGTATTTTTTCAAAACAATTTGGATAATATTTTTTTATATACAAGTGTGTTCCATATATATTTGCATCAATGGTTCCAGCGCCGGAGTCTATGGAAATTCATGTAAATCAATTAAAAAAAGTGTATTCCACAATACTATCAATTCTATGAAAATCCATGTAAATCAATAAAAAAAGTTAGTCATACTTTACATAGAGTCTATAGATTTTTTAAATCCACAAATTTTTTAAAGTCCAAAAAAATCCAACAGAATCTCAATGGTAATCTTAAATACTTTTAATAATCAATGATTTAATTCGTATTTTGAAATAATACATACTCAATAAATTTGGTGTCATATTTTAAAAAGCACATTTATAAATTACTAAATCAAGTATTGAATAATGTAAAATTGCTTTAAGGGATAATGCAATCGTTTTTTTATATAAATTAGTATTTCTCCCGTGCGTTGCAAGGTTTAAATATTATATTAAAATTATTTTAAAATATTAAATAGATATTAACTATGTATAAATACTAAATTCGCCATGAATATAAAATTTTAAAAAAAATAATACTAAAATTTAATAAAACTTAAATTCAATTCATTTAAGAGAATTCATATTTTTAAATTTAAATTTTATATCTTATTATACTATATTTCCAAACCTCTCCAAGATGATGTGTCAGCACCACATTTCTTTTAAAGTGACGTGGCACCACTCAAATCATTTTATTTCAAAATCCTACATTCTCCTTAAAAGTTATTTTAGGTATATTTTAAATCATATTAAGACTTAATCTACACCATATGTTTTATACCTTTAATCTCAACCGTACATTTCATTTTACATTTTCTATAAATGTCAAATCTCACTTTAGTTTTCATTCTGATTTACAACCCTAATCATCTCCTCTTCTCTTTATTTTCTCATTCATTGTTTGATTTTTCTTTATATGTATAATATTTTTTTTTCTCTTCTCTTCTTCTCTCACGTTGTCGTCTCTCTTCTCTCAGGTTATTCACAAACTGCCGCCTCCTCATGGATTTTTTCCCTCAAACCACTGCGGTCTTGAACCGCATCGGAATATCGCACACCACCACATCGGGTAAGAGGTCAATTTTATTTTAATCTAATTGAACCATCATTTGTTTTCTTGCATAAATATGGATAAATACTTAGTATGACGATCCAAACCCGGAGCATCACCGTAACAAAAAGGGTCTCACGGCCCCAGTTTATCGGGATAATTTGAAAATCGACGGATGATGATTTTTTTTTAGTTTTTTTTAGGAATTAATTATTTGTAAAATTTAGAGTTGTTACTACTGAGTTGTTATTTCTTTATAGTATACTATAAATCTGAATAAAATTTAATTAGTGTAAACAAAATATTTATGTATAATATAAAATATTCTTTTAAACAATAATGTAATGCAAGTAATTCTTTTTTCATTGTTGGATGGTTGTTTTTTTTGCTTTTTAGGAATTTTTTTTTTTGCAACATATTGACATATGTGAAATTTGTAGGAGAGAATTCGAAATATTTTGGAAAAGATATTTTCACCGAAATAGCGTATGATACTAAAAAAATCTTGCAACCAACTTGCCTTCAATAGTAGATTGTAATACAAAAATTTATTTTTGGATAAAATTATAAGGCCAAAATAGATTATTAATTGCAAAATACAGATATTCTTTTATAGACTAGGATTTTGATTTTTTTTTTATATTTTTTTAACATATAAATATTAAAAGAGTATTGTAATTGATAAATAAGTAAAAGATTGTTAAATATTATATAATTAATGTATATATTTTTCTTAAAATATGTGAAATATTTTTTTTATGGATTAATTAGTAATTATAGTGATGACAAAAAAAAAAAACTTTTTTTTACTAATGAAAATAAAATATTTACGCATAATATGAAATATTATTTTAAACATTATATTAATGCAAGCAAGTATTTTTTCACGGTTGAATAATTTCTCTTAGATATTTTGGAAGTTATTTTTGCAAAATATTGATAGATGTGAACTTTTTCTAGGAGAGAGTTGAAATATTTCACAAAAGATATTGTCACCGAAATAATGTATGATACCAAAAAAGTTATTGTCACCAAATATAATATCTTGCCTTCAATAAACAAAATATTTATGTAAAATATGAAATATAATTTTAAACATTATATTAATACAAACATATCTTTTTTCTCAGTTGAACAATTTCTTTGCTTAGATATTTATGGAAGTTATTTTTGCAAAGTATTGATAGATGTGAAATTTGTAGGAGGAAATTGAAATATTTAAGAAAAAAGATATTGTCACCGAAATAGTGTATGATACCAAAAAAATAAAATTGCCACCAAATATAATATCTCACCTTGAATAATAGATTGCAATACAAAAAATTATTTTTGGATAAAATTTTACCGCCAAAATAAACCATAAACTGTAAAATACATATATTATTTTCTAGACTATGATTTTGATTTTTCTTTTATATTGTTTTAACATGAAAATATTAAATTAGTATTTTAAATGATAAATAAGTAAAAAACTGTTATATAATTAATGTATATTTCTAAAAAAAAAAATATGTGGAATAAATTTTTCATGGTTAAAAAATTATAGTGTTGGCAAAAAAGAACACTAAGTTTCTTTACTAACAATTTAAGTATTAAAACTTTAAAAAATATCTTACTCTAAAATACAATAATTATGAATATATTTTAATCAATGGAAACAAAATATTTATGTAAAATATGAAATATTATTTTAAACGTTAAATTAATGCAAGCAAATCTTTTTTCACAGTTGAACGATTTCTTTTCTTAGATATTTTTGGAATTTATTTTTGCAAAATCTTGATAGATGTGAAATTTGTAGAAGTGAATTAAAATATTTCAGAAAATATATTGTCACTGAGATATCATATGATTCCCAAAAAATATTGTCACCATGTAATATTTTACCATCAATAATAGATTGTACACACACTTTTTTAATAAAATTATAATTGCAAAATACAATTTGAAATTGTAAAAAATTTCAGACCGCGAAATTCGCGGGGGTACACACTAGTATATATATATATATATGGATGTCAAATAAAAATCGTATAATTTGATATATAAACCACTAAAAATTAATTTTAAATTAAAAAAAATTAATTTATAAATTGTAAATAAAAAGTATAAAAAATATATCTTGATAGAGTGAATTGCTATTTTTTTTTTTAAATTGATATCCAGCCCAATATATAATTAATTCGGAAGACCAATAAATTCACCCCTTATAATTTAAATTATTCTAAATTATAGAATGGGGAAGAACTGCCTTTTGTTATTATGTTCGAATAGAAAATGTCTTTTCTTCAAAAAAAAAAAAAAAAAGTCTTTTCTTCAAAAAAAAGAAAGTTCTTTTTCTTTTTAGGATATAAGGAGTCAATATAATCATTTTGTTATTTTACGAAATTTGTATAGCAAATAGTATGTTTAATTAATGGCAAAATATTATATGAAAATAGTTCATGATAAGTTTACCATGAAACAATTTTAAAGTATCATTAATCTCGTTGGTAGTATCATTAATCTCATCAGGGGTATCATTAGTATGAGTTCAAGAAAATTGTTTTAAATTTTCTTGAACTCAGACTAATGATACCCCTGACACGTTTAATGATACTCCTGATGAGATTAATGATACTCTAAAACTATTTAATGTTAAACTTATTATGAAGCGTTTTCATATAAAACCTACTCATTAATTAATTGTTTCAAAATTGTTAACTTTTTAAAATCAAAATAAATAGACAAATACTATGTATACTATAAAATTAAATCAACAAATATAATTATTTTAAAATTATTGCACCGTGTAAAAATTAATTTTCGAATTTATTAAAAAGCATACTCTTTTCAAATCCAAAAATATTTGGAATTTAATTTCTAATTTAATTTCTTTAATGAATATTGAAAATAACCTTACTATTTAATTTTTGAAAAATTCTGTATTAAAAAGAAAAGAATTGTTCAACAGTTCATTAAATTAAAGTATGTCCAATAATTACTGTAAAAAAAATGTCCAATAATAAATAGGATTTGTCAAGTTTAAGATCCCCCTCTAATCTACTCTTGCAGCCGAATCCCAAGGGACCCACCCACCACCTTTCTCCCTATACCTATTCACAACATTGTTTTTCCCACTTCCCAATATTTCTGCTTCTCTTCCCTCCCCAAAAGCACAATACCTTTTTTTTCCCCTCACTATCCCCTCGTTTCTCTCTCTCAAAGTCTATGAACATGAGACGCCATTTTTCCATTTCTTCCCGTGGTGAGCTGTATATGTAGTTACCAGCTTATTTCACTTGTTGGATCGATCCTGATTTTTTTTTCTTTTTAAATTTATTAATCTTTGAATGAATCTTGATATGTATCTTCCTTAATCTTGTGAATAGAAATTTCTTTTTAACGATTTTTTTGTTAAAGATGACCGACTTATTCTCAGAAATTTAGACGTGTGTTTTATAAGGAAAAAATAACTAAAAGATTTAACTCCGGAGACGCACATTGGATAGAGAAAAGATTTAATATTTTTGTTGAATACGTATGAGTATATGTTTAACTGATACCTAACAGATGTAAGAGAGATTATTAATGTATGTCGTTACATCAAGAGTACTTTCTGATATCATTGCTACTGCTAGTAATGAATGGAAAATTTGAAGAGGCTGACAATGATAGTGATGCTAATGCTGAGCAGATGAAGAATCATCCTTGCATAGTGTCTGATTTTGAGAATGAAATGACAAAGTATCAGTTCATTTACAAACATGGCCAGAGGAATTCATTCTTGTACAGGTTTGTCATAGTCTTCGGGAAGCTAAATTCGATGTCAATTTTCTTCTTCTTTTTTTGCTCCTGCAGTAGTAAAAAGAAAAACAATTAGTGGGAGAACAGTAATTTTTAAACATGGAGTAAGATTATTTATGTGCCTCATAATTCTTTTTTTTTCTTCAACAACAATGGAGAGGCCCGTGATAACATCACTATTTATAGGCGCATATTTAAATTTTTATATTATAATTACCTCGATCCAACTTTTTAGAGGTGTGTGCTGTATGCACAATTTTTCAGAACAGATGATGGATTGTTAGATTTGATATGACAATATTACTCTTATATAACAATTTATGTGGCATCAAATCAAGCAATCGACGAATCACAAGATTAATAAATCTCTTGCAAGTTGCAAGATAATCAAGATTTTCCCATTAATTATACTACCGAATTCTCAACAACCCTGGTCTTTTTATACCTATACTTTGAAAATTTAAACCCACATTTCAACATAATATTAGGAATAAGAGGTTTCAATGCTTATATCATACCCCAATTCCTCCACCCACTTGTCGCATCTACGAACCGTTCTTTCACTCATTTCGGCTATTAGTTTTCTTTATGTTTTAACACGTGTCACATATTTTATTTTCCCTAAATCATTTCATATTTTCAGTTGCAAACTATTTATGATTTTTAACATTATAAAGGTTCCAAACTTCATATACTCTCATTTATAATGACCCACAGGCATTCAGTGAGCTGAAAGTGAAATTACCCAAATAGTTTCAGTTTACGGATTCATCAAAATCAAATAAAATTACATCGCATACCGGAAAATTGAGGCACAGGGGAGATGATCGATGGAGGGGGTAACATCACCACCGTTGGTTCAAGGAAACACCAGATCTTACTTCAATCCCCTTCTGATTTCGATGCTAGGCATTGTTGTTACAGCCATCGCAATAATTGCGTACCACATCGTCCTCGTCAAATACTGCATAAGGCGCCACGCCTCCACGGCGGCGCAATCACCCACCGCTGCGAAGCCTCGGACCGGAGTCGACGATAAAGTCCTCAAAACGATCCCGATTGTCGCGTTCTCCACTGTGAAATGCGATATGGATCAGTTGGATATTGAATGCGTCGTGTGTTTGGGGAATATGGAGGACGAAGATCTGGTCCGTTTGCTGCCTAACTGTAAGCACGCGTTTCACGCTGCCTGTATAGATCAGTGGTTCGCGGCGCACGAGAGTTGTCCGACGTGCAGATCTCCGATTCAGGAGCAAATCGATGCCACAGAATTTCTAGATCCACATCGCGCTGACGATTCCGATATGCGCGGAATCGTGGAATCAGGTGTGGCTAATTGCAGCGGCGAGCATCCGTCGCCGGGGGAGCGGTCGTCTGGTTTGCTCCGACATTGTGTTTCGTTGGTGTTACCGCCACCAGCGGCGGCGACTGAGGATAGATCCTGTTCGCAATTGAAGCGAACGGTGTCACTGGGACGTCGATCATTCGTAGAAATTAATCTGAATTTTTTGAGCGATTCATCTTCTTCTAGAGGGATAGTTACCAGGAGCGGTTCGTATAGCGCGCCTTCTTCTCTGAGTCTGGCCCATTTTGATTGGGCCTCGACCAAGTGGTTCAGGTCCCTCTCGCGGTTGCAAATGGGGAAGGGGCGCAACGGCGCAACTTTACCTTTTTAAATTTACACCTTTTTTTATAGTCAAATTCGATGAATTTTCAGAGTTTCACTTTCTAAACCAACTTTATTAAAAAAAAAATAACAACAATCATGAACATATCAGCTCGATGATATTTACTTATTCATTATTTTGGGACCATGATCTTTTAAATTTTAATCTTTAAACTTAATTTAATGATATTTACGAGGTTTGTTAGGATGACATAATTATTACTTTCCCCGTCACACATTTTTTCTTCCTTATTCCATTGATATTTTCATATATAATAATAAAATGGTATTTGCTTTGACTAGTTCTCTTGTGAAATTTCCCATATTATAAAACTAATATTATTATATGTGGGAATACCACAAAATACCCACTTTCAACTTGTAATAATTGATATCATTACATGTATTCACTGATATACTAATATTTTATACTGTGACTTTAGTTTATAAATCAAATAGTATCGGTGAACGCATGTGGAGTAATAGTATCAGTGAATAAATATAATTATATAAATTTTATACTATAAAACTTGTTTATAAGAGATTTTTTGTATTACTTTTTAAAATTATATTTCATACACTATTATATTGACATTTCATAGTTTTTTTTTTAAACTTAGTAACTCACACTTTATTAATTAAATCCAATTTAAATTAGAAGGCAAACATACGATTTTAAGACCAAGGGACATATAATTGTTTCATACTGTTGTTAGTCGTTATATATCTAAGAATATATGTGGGAATGTGGCTTTATAACAACTACAACTAATAAATGTTTATGAGTAGGTTATTAAATGCTGATGTAGATGATGAATATATAGAACCACAAGTGCAAAACAATAAATACCTAGGAATTTGTCATGTCTACAGACTTGGAATTGAATGTTTCTGATCTTTTATTAAGTGTCATTAAGGCAGTATTTATAATCCAAAGGTATGCTCTTGAGCTGCCCTAATATCTTGGGCAATTCATGCATTTAATGCATGATTTGACTCTTTTCGGAGGTGGGTCGAATCCCTTTGTCAAGAGAATTGGCCCAATACGATTTAGACAATTGTACTGCTGGTACAAGATCTATTTGTATCAAGGTATTTAGTTCCTAATCTAGGCCCTGAGGGCTATGTCCGTCGTCGATCTACTGTCCATTTGCCCAATAGGACTTGATCTTCTAACGGAGTCATGTTGAGTATCTCTTCGGATAAGATGGCGAGACCAGACTTATGTGACATCGCCTCGTCAGTTCATTCTGTCGAGGCCGAGGTGCCCCATAGGGGTACACTATCCCTGTGGGGGGATCCGATTCTTGTTAAGGACGAAACCCACTACTGATGTCGGCCAAATGTGTTGAGGTCTTACATAGATCTCTCAGAGGTACTGATGGGTCGGCAAGGTCGATGCCTGGCCGAGTTCCTGACTGTCTCCATAGTGCCACAATACATACATTTTTATATATTTATATGCATACGAAAATGATCATGTGTTCTAAGAAATGTTACCTATTTAAAAATGTTACATTTAAGTGTTATAGAATATATAAATTAGAATAGTGTCAACATAATGTATTACAACCATATAAATTAGAAAAATATTATCATGATGTGTTACATAAACTAAGAGTATAACCTGATAAAAAATAAATAAACTAAAAGTGTTACAATAATGTGTTGCATTAAGTAAATTATGGTGTAGTGAAACTTGCTCTTTACATAAGACACTCTCACTTTACAAACACACTTCGAGTTATAGGCCATTTGACCCAGTGATTGTCATAACTCCATAAACAATAAAATTAGAGTTTCAATTCTTGAGTGTATTCAAACATCATCTCTATTATAAATGACATTTAAAACATTATATATATACCAAGTACATAGATCAAGTTGTGAGATCCGAAGAAAGATGTCCAACAATATTGTTCGATAAATTTTGTTGACCAGTTATTGATGTTAATTTTTTTTTTACGAACTTATATTGTCGAAATAGTAGGAGTTATAATGGAATCAAATTAAACCCTTCTAAAAAAATATAAAGATAATGAACTTAAATTTCTTACAATAGGTTTTATGTATACATCTATCATCACACATATTTTTTTCAAATGCCAAGTTTTAATCTTTTACATTATTTATTTTTTTTATATAAAAAGAATAGTGATTTAGACTTGGATAATTTTAGATCTATAAATTATGTTTGTGTTTAATATTAGATTCATAAACATTTGATATTTTTTTATACTTTCCCTATATTAATATATTTCAATTTCAATTCATATTTTTATTATATATGTATAATAAATATAGAAACACGTTTGCTTGATATTGGACAATTCTGTGTATCAATTTTCAACAAGAAATTTTCACTAAATTTATTCAGTTTCAATGGCAAGATGAGTGGTGATATTTTTAATTAACTATTTTATAATTAAATTTTACATTATATGATTTGACATTTTTCCAAAAATTATATTTTATACACTCTTATCTTTACAATTAAATTGTCATGTAAAATATTTCATCTACAACCATTTAAGTATTTAATTTGTATTGGTTACACAGAGGATATGATAAGTTCTACAATTGTTCGGACCGTATAAAAGCTCCTCAATTGGTTTCTTAGACACAAAAAAGTATCTCTGGTTTTTTTAATTTAGAAAAAGAACAAAAATTAATTTTTATGCAAACAACGTCAAGATGTAAATATTTGGAGTGGTATAATAATGAGTCAAGTACTTAGTCTGTCAAAATACTGAATTATTTGATAGAAGAATGAACTCAAATGTCAGTTGAAAGTGGTCGGAGACCAGAGTTGTGAGTGTTGTAGAGAATATATTTATGTGGATGCTAAGGTTTAGAAATAGTTCAATGTCTGGCTATGAATATTTTAGTTTGTTTATTTTTTTTATTGACATGAGGTACTTAGATTTTGCTATATATGTCTTATATCATTTGTTATTTAATTTTGTTTAGGTGTTTGTTACTGCTATTTATTAATACTCCCTCCATCCCCTAATAATCTTCACATTTTCCGTTTTTGGACATCCCACAATAATTTCACACCCCAAATATGAAAATTAAAAAATCTCCGTTTATTGGACCAAAAAGTCAATAAATATTTTTTTTAAAAAAGTTTGTCGCCTCACACATGATAAGTTTAAAAATAAATAATTATATTATTATGTAACTATTTTAAAAACAAACAAATTTATTTTTAATTGAAAATAGGAAATTAAAATTATTAATTTTGAATCAAATTAAATATGATTTTGTTTATGTACATATTTATTATAGGACACAACTATTTGGCACAACAATTTTAAAGAGCTCACCCACTATATTTTATAATATATACTAAATATATCCCCTATAAAATTATAATGTTTATCTAGTCTCATTCAAGTTCATTAAATACTTTCTGTCACCTATTCAATCTCATTCCATTTCAATAGACCCAACAAATTTTTTCACGATTGTCTATTGGGCAAAATGACTGAGTGAGAATTTATTGTAAAAGAAATAAATGATGCATGGTAATTAGTTGATAAGTATGACTCCCTCCATCCATTTTAAGTAGTCCTACTTTAATTTTAGTCAGTCCAATGATAGTAGACATTTTTTTCTAAAATGACAATAGTTTACACAATCAACTTATAATTTTCTTTACTTCTTAGTTTTTACTCAATATATTTACTTTCTTAAAATAAGTGTCAAAATAAGTGTAAAAATTGTTTCATTAGAGGGTAATAGTTGTTTTTATTATAAATATTTTAATTTTGAAGAGTGCAAATTATTTTTATCAAAGAGTATGATTCAAAGAGAGCAAAGGGTATTAGTTGTTTATATTAAAAAGTATAGGTCGTTCAACTAAAAAATATTGTAAAGTAATTCATGTATAAATAAATTTAACACTATACATACTTGGAATGAAATGTTACTTTAGTATAAAAAAATAAATATAAAACGTATTTCTTAGGTGGGATTTCAAGGGTATTAAAAAATTATTGGACTGTGATGGGCCGTTTCGCCATTACTGCCGTTTGTCATTGCATAGGCCACGGTTATTTGCACTAGCCTTTGGGTTAAAGACACTATCAATAATTTTAGTTCTGAATTCATACATATGAAATGTCAAAAATGTCCTTTTTTGAATTCTCTCCAAAAAAATCTTAGTAAATACACTCTCCCTAGTTTCTAACACTTGGCGGTTGAAATCACCGTATTTGTTCGATGAAAAAGAAGGGAACTCTAAAAATCTATGAATGTGAAGCATCAAAAATGGAAATCAGTGTCATGTATCGTTTGCTGAACTCCTATGTACTCAAGATGGTGAATACTTCAAGGTTTCAAGCCCTAATCACATGTTTGCAAGTGCTCCTATTTTGTGTTTTTTTTTTTGAAGAATTAAGTTTTTAAATGTTGAATATAACGATCTTTGTTGTATTTGTAATATTTTTTATTCATTTTTTAGTTGTTTGAGAGTATTAAATTGAATGGGTATGATAGGATTGTTGTTGGTTGATCATATTGAGAGTTAAAATTTCAAAAAATTGCGAAGTACGAGTTCAACACTGGTTTTGCGATTTTAAACAAAATTTTCGAAAAAAAGTTCCGAAATTTTGGCCAACTTTCGGAAAAAAATTGTGAAATATCAGACAATTTTCGGATTTTTTTTTTTTTGAACAATTGATTTCGAAAGTTTTTTCTGAGAAATTTCTAAATTTTCGGAAAAAAATTCGAAAATTTGCTAAAATTCGGAGAACCAGGTCCGAACACGCCCATCGCGATTTTTAAAAAATAAAACTCACAAGGGCGAGCAACATCGACGCGCAAGCGGCGAGAGGAGGAGAGGCGCACGGTGGAGAGGTTTTTTTTTCGACTAATCTTCCCAAACAAATGATATATGTGAGATATTTGAGTAGTGTATGTGAATATGAAAATGGTATTTTAAGAATGAAGAGGATAGTGTATTTTTGAATGTGGTAGTGTGTTAGTCTGCGTAGGGTATTTAACCCAAAAGCTACTGCAAATAACCTGGGCCCATTGCATATATGTCAATTGGACCCACGCAAATATTGGAATGATGAAATGAATAATTCAGCCCATAATTGATTTAAAATGAAATTTAACCATATATCCAATTCACTGTACAAACCAAACCAAAGTTTAAGATATAAGAAAATAGATGATGGTGGCACTAGTCTATGTCATAGAGAGTACAATCTAGTAGGCGTACCCATTACCCTATTCAGTTCAATAGACGTAGATTTTCAATGCCTTTTATGGCTTCCGCACCCCATCCTAGTTAATTTATATTCTTTATAATTTGCCGCTAGTTATTTAAAGATGCATACTGAAATTTCAAATAAATTTCAGTATTGTCCAATGATTACTATACAAACCACCGGGTGATGAACCTTCTTCCTAATTGTTAAATGTGATCGTTGCATTAGAGTAGCGATTTTATAGTATTTGGAAAAAGGAAATTGTATTCTTTATCGGAAAAGATTGAGTATCAACTTTTATTTGCGAAATGTTATTCTTATCAATGTCAATTTACATATGGAAAATCAAATTTGCAGCGAACTCAATAATCCATTAAATCAATTTATACTTTAGAAAAATAATACATCACTTTGTATGGAAAAATAATATATCAATTAAAATGTAGAGTGAAATTTGTTCATACATGAATCACTTTAAAGGATATGAATTATTTTATTAAAAAATAGTAGTAATATTTTTTATTGAAAGGTATATTTTTGGAGGGTATAAATTGATTTCACTGAAACGTATGGGTTGAAGGGAATGATGATATGAGTTGTCTTCACTCTCACAATAAAGGGTATGAGTTGTTTACACTAGAAATATGAATTGTGCTACTAAAAAGTATTGTAAAGTGTTTATGTATGAACAATTTTCACATTTATACGTACTCAAAAAATGATTATTTTGTAAAATGGAGTTCATGTGACTCTAGTTCGCAGGAGACATACTCTTATATGTGAGATCTTATGTTTTTTTCAAAATGATAATTCATTAGGTCAATCAATTTGTTATAGAATTAGAGCACCATTCTACAAATTCGAATTTTTATATAAGATGAAATTCTTTTACGATATTAAAGCATTTGACTAATGTTATTATTTTGGGGTCAAATTTCGAGAAAAAAAAACATCTTAAATTGTTTACTCATTAAATCTCTTTTTCAGAGGATAGGGCCGAGTATTCAATGAAAGAATTTAATTTAGATGAGGTTATATTCTTTTCATAACCCATAATCAAAGCTTGTTGTCACATACTCCCTCCACTTTATTTTTTTTAAATGTCTTTATAACATATTATTGCATTAATACTTGTTGTTTTGATATATTTTTCCCCAATAATAGTTTGCATGCCCTTCTTTTTTCTTAATTCTCGGTGCAGACGTGGGTATACGAGGAGTTGTTTTCTTAACTAGTATTTGTGTTCAATATCATTAACTAAGGGTAGTGTTGGTAAAAATTAATATTCTTAATATGTGCGCTAAATGTTAAAACAGACAGGTAAAAAAAATTGAAGAGAGTATTAACTTCTTAATTCTTGGAAATGTTAATTAACTTGTTGATAGTTAATTAGATGAGATCCATCATTCTTTTCCTTTTCTTTGTATTTCAAAATAGAGTGTTATATTACATTATCAATTCGCAAGCTACTTTTTCAATAATCAAACAATAGAGTACTCAACAAGGAAAAAAAATACATAAAAAAATAAATTCAAAAAATATTCAAACGGATGTGAACATCTCATTGTAGACATAAAGTGGGTCAAATTTGGTTGAAACAAATTAAGTAAAAAATCAGATTGCAATATACCTAATTATTAATATTTATATATCAAATACCTACTTGTTTGGTTCCAGCCAATTACAGCCACGAACAACCTCTGCATCTGAAATTTTCTAAGGCTATGATCAATTATCAAAAAAGGAGACACCAAACATGCAAACAAAGCAAAGAATCTAATCTAATTATCTAAACCAAGTAACAATCAAAGAAAGCTAATCCATCCTAATTGCATGTATATATTTAATTTATAAATTAATTAAAAGATGTTGTTCTTTATGTAACGGACCATGTGGGTTGATGGCCCCATGAAAACGGGACGGACTTTACAAAGACCATTTTGCCTTTTTAATTATTCACTAATTACATTTACACCCTTGCAAATAACAAATCTCCATTATTGATCCTTTGATCTTTCCTCAACAGATTTTGTTTTCTTTTGTGTAGAATTGGGACCCCTACCCCAAACCCCACCCCACCCCACCCCCACCCCCACCCCCAACAAAAAAAAAAAAAGGAAAAAAGAAAGAAAGAAAGAAGAAGAAAGAATCCCCCGATGAATTAAAATGTTACCTACAATTGTTTTTTGGGGGGACAAGGACCCCAAAACGTGAGTTGTATAAAGTGGTTTTAATTAAATTTAAAAAATGTAAATTTTTTTTTTTATATTTTTAGGACCTAAAAGGTGCCCTTTGAGGAATGCCTTTTCTTCTTGATCTTGAAATTGAAGGAGGTGGGGGAGGTGTGGGCGGGTATATGTCTTGTTGTGAGCCTTCACGCAATTCTTCTCTTCTTGATGATGATGATACCCCATCACTCCCTCTTTGCATTGTTGTAAAGCTTTCATCACCATTCCCCTTTATTCCCACAAGCTATAATATACAATTTAATTTCAATTGATTAGTAATTAAACAATTAGGGACCCCCGGAAAAAATAAGGAGAAAAAGCTAATAATAATAATAATAATAATAATAATAATAATAGAGCGAGGAAAAGAATTAAGTAATTATAAACGTAATGGGAATGATGATAATGATGCATACATTACATAACAAAAAGATGACAATGATGGGCATTAGTTGGTTATGTGATGAAAAGGATGTCATTTTTATGTATGATCATGATCGATGGCTCCTTGTTTGTCGATCGATCATGGGGTTGTGATATGACCATATATGCATATGGAAATGCCCTTTGGTGGGATTTCAATTCGCTAGAAGATGGTCTCTTTATTTATTGGTTTGGTTACAAGTTATGTAGAGTGATGGCGATTGAATTAATTTGATCATATGGGTCATGATCTCGTCTCTTTAATTAATTAATCACATCTTGCTCCCATTTGGTAAAGTAAAAGATTGATTAATTAATCTGGGTATATCAAGAATAATGTGACAATCAAGAAAATTACACACACACACATAGAGTTCTTGATGACTAACCTTGCATCCAAGAGAGCAAAACCGGAATGTGTCTAACAAGCTCCTACCACAAATTTCACACACATGAGAAACTGCTTTTCCACCCTTTGGTTGAGGCCTTTCATTAAGGAACAAAACCCTTGCGCTATTTATCACATACGTTTGAACGCCACTTATATCAAGAACCTTCTGAATCTCCGATACCCTCACCACATCGTGATACGAAGATCGCCTTATCTACATTACAAAAATTAAACTACAAACTTACATTAAAAAATTAAAAAAAACAAATTTAATTAGTCCATGATCAATAATAATAATCGGTGAAGAAAACAAGAAGAAGGCCTAATTCTTGGTACGTAACGCCTATTTAATTGATGTCCACATACAATTAAACCCCACTTACTGCAACATTTATGTTACAATTTGTGACAAAAAAGAATTAACCTGAATTACTTGATGATCTTTGTGTTTGGATGAGCGGCAATAGAAGCAAAAGGCGTCACAATTGCAATCCAAGCAATACATATTGCATTCGCTCCGGGCGGCGTCGCCGTGGGTCCGGCAGACGGTGAAGAACGCCGTGTTAAGAAGCTTCTCGAGCCACGGCGGCGCCACCGGCATTGTATCCTACAACAACACCACCCAAACAATGTCTTAATTTTCATCAAACAAAATGGACTTTCTTTTAGTAACTTTGAAAAAATTATAGAGAGAGAAAAGGAGAGCAATGTGGATTGCCACCGGCATTACCATCATCAAACTTTGAGAGAGATTTTAGAGAGAGAGAGAGAGAGAGAGGAGGAGGCCTAACCTAAACAACCAGCAACTTTGAAATCAACAACAAAACTACACCTAAGCCGAGGGACAAAAGCCTAAATTTATGAATGAATTATTTCAACGGACGGTCAGGATTAAAAGGGGTGGCTCAAGATTAATGTGGAGCGTTAGATTGGAGGGGTTTGGCGCTTACGCTACAAATATTTTTGGATCTTCTTTGCGTCTGTACGTAGGCATAAGGGTCGGCCACTGGGCTACGCTACTAAAGTACCCCCAACTAGATCGATACGACGCCGTTCCTTTTACTTGAGTGTTGCACTAAAATAAAAGCTAATTACCTTATATTGTCGAAACTGCCCTCGGGACTTTCCTGTTTTTCACTCTCTTCTAATAATGGGCATTATATTTAGGCAGGATGTCACGTCCAAATCAAGATTAATTATCCACTTAAGGTAATAAATGATTTTAGTTTATTTATTTAATTTATTCTTCCCGTTTTTAATTGCCCGTGTAATTAAGATATTACATTCCTCATTCATACATGGTGAGGATGGATTTTTTTTCTTTTCAATAATAGAAAAATAAAATCATTGTCCATTATCAAGATATGGACATGGCTTATTAATTCAAGTGAAAACATTTTCATTTTTGATAAAGCTAGTCTGAATCAGTTTTATCGTGAATTTTTCTTTATGTTTTGTGCGTATTTTTTATTAAAATGTATTAATAGTTATATATGTTGTATAATGAAAAGAATTAATATCATTTTGAGTTGAACAATAAAACTGATCATTTATAATAGACTTAAAAAAAAAGATGTATGCACAACTGTGCATTGCCCAATTTCTATTATATTGGAGATATAGTTGAATAGATCAAGTGGTTAGAGCTAGGTTTAAGATTCGAGTCACCATTTGCCTGAAAAAATAATACTATGTATAATGATGAGGTATGCATGTAATGAAACCTGTGTTTACTGTTTAGGTATAATGAAATGAATCTTGAGTGTATAACTAGGGATATTTGTAGATAGCTCCTTAATACGTAATGATGAAAGATACAAATGCAATGAAACCGATAATAGAAAACTGATGAGGATATGATTACTTTCTCTTCTCTATATCTTCAACTCGGTACGTAGTTGTTTGTCTTTATATACATAAATGATTGTGCGTTTTGAATTTTCATGTTAACTTAGAAGTTGCAATTGAAAATTATGAGTACTGAGCCAATGTTAGGATTTTCTCTTAAGATGAAATTCAATACAAAGTACCAATTATTTGTATTAGCTAGCTGAAAATATTAAACTTATAAGTTAAAAAATATCATGAAATGATCAAATGAAGGTATGTATTAATTAAAGGGAATCCATTTGGTTGAAGAAGATTAATGAAGATATAAGAGGCAAAGAATACATCTTTATTGCTGCCTGCCGGCTTAACGAAGTTTGGTACAAAACCGAGTTGTTAAATCACTATATGCAAGTTAGCATTATACTATGAGCATTGGGATCAACAATCTTAAAGCATTTCCAAATTATTAGTTAGAACACGAATCACTATGCTAATTGCGATATTCTTTAGTGAAAAATTGCTTCTCTTTTAAAAAAAAAGTTATTTTCCCATTTGTAGATATGTGTAATGATAATATATAGACAAAGTATAGAATGAAAATGGTTTATACATGAATCATTGAAGAGTATTGATTATTTTTACTAAAGAACATTAATTCTTTTCACTAAAGTATATTAATTGTTTTTACTGAAGAGTATTAGTTGTTTTCATTGAAAAGTCTTAGTTGTTTACTCAAAACAAACTAAAACTCTTCAGTGAAAACAACTAATGTACATAATGTATTTATTTTCCTAATAGTATTAATTATTATTAAAAGATATTACTTTGATAGTAATACATTTTAATACAACACTCTCCGTCCACTAAAATTGTGCTCCATTATTTGAACATAAGTTTCAAGAAAAATGTAGATAAAATATAAATAAAATAATTATTATTGAGTGTAAGGTTAAAAATATTATTTTCAAATAAGCCAAAGACATACTTTTGGTGGACAAACATACAAGAAAAGTGGACATATTTTTTGTGGACGGAGAGAGTAACTAATATCTTTTTGATTTGCACGGCGAAACTGATTTATAAGAGACTTATTATTCAAAATATTTGTCATTTTAGATCTATTTGTTTTTTAAATTCTACATAACACTTTGAAATATTAAGTACTATCTAAAATATTTTTAATTACATTAATTGTTATGAGGAGAAACATAATTAATGGACTGAAAAGTGCAAAGTGTCATTTAAATTGTAAATTGAATTAATGATTAAAAAAGTCATTTAACTGTGTTGTGTGACGAATAATCTAGGCTAGACGAGGCAGACCAAAGAAAGGGGGACGAGGCCTGACCTCACGAGGTAAAGGACGAAGCATAATGAGGTCCGAGGTCGGGTCAACTTGACCGGGCCTTGGATTTTCCGTGCGAGCCAAGGAGGGGCCCATTTACTGGTTAGGCCTCGACCCCGGCCTAGAGGATTGTCACGTCAGTTCATAGTTCTCCATCTCGGTATGAAGAGTACAGGATGAGGATTTAGACGACCTCGGCAAGATAATCTCGAAGCCCTATGATGGAGATCACCTCAGATAAGGACAAGTATGGAAGGAGGCAAAGTGCAAGAACAAAGGAGTAATCCACCTCGGCCATATTCATGACGAGGGTGCCACGTGTTTGGTCTTATCCTAAGTAAAGCCGAATCTGGACGCCATCAGATAATCATTCCATTCCTAGTACGAGGAACAATGAATCAACACCAACTCCAGAGGGACAGACCATACTTATGTCAGGGAATCCCAGGATCCCAGGGACAAGTACAAGCCGCTTTCCACGTGGCCGACTCTTATTGGGCCGAGCTCACCAGCTCAAGGGGCCTCAACTCATTACTCGAAACTAGGGCCAGCCCGAGCATTTAATGATAGGCTGCCCGAATAAAGTTACGTCAGCCCAAGGGCATACCCTGGGCTATAAATACTTGTTCTTTAGCATTTAATACACACCTACCACTTCAAGCACAAGTCTACACAAAGACTTGGCAGATCCTCTTGCATTTATTGCTTTCTGTTATCATTTATTGTCAAACAGCCTCAAGCAATAACTTTCCTAATCATCCTAAATTATTAAGTTAGTTACTCGACCCAAAAGCCACATTAATCGTATTTAGATACATATTTCGAGTAACAACAATTGGCACTAGAAGGAGGGAGCGTCAACCCTTAAATCAAAATCTAAAAAACTAGAAAAACACTTACTGTTCGACGTTTAAAAAATATATATCCAAATCTTCGTATCTTCAAAGATTCCCCAAAAAATCTTAAGATATGGCCGAGCGCAACGTCGGGGAGGATACATCCAATCCAGCGCCTGAAGTCGCGACCACCGCAGCCGCCACTACGCCAATCAGGCAGACACATGATATTCCTGTTGGGCGCAGAGTCTAGCATCTCCCAGCCGAGTTAGGCGCGATAAAGGCCCGGTGCGCCAAGTCCGGCATGTTGGAGTTATACGTGAAAGTATGCTTTTACTTTGAATAACTCATGTATTAAACACTTGTTTATGAGAATAAATCTTTTATCGTATTTGCTTTAGATATAATTGAATGTTGAATATTTATTACAACCAGTTCATTATAAGTAGTATGTGTTACATTGTAGTTAATGTGGTGATACCAGATCACGGAAGATCACATTAATGGTTTCCTTGTAACTAGACGTACAAATTCATGACCTAGGTGGAATTGAACAAACCGCCGTGAAAGGTCGATGTGTACATCTCAGATTGGCTTGTCTTGACTAAGAGATTGCACTAGCACATTTAGTATGTGTTGAAGAGGACCTACAACGAGGATAAATTCTTCTGTTCTGAAATGTGAAGAATTAGACCTCAGTGGTTATTGATTTCTTAATCTCCGTTACTTAAATAAGACCGTGCGTGCTTAATAGTTACTGCTTTGATTCATGTTGGGTGAGAATCATTGTGACTTCGAACTTTGTGTTTTTGACAGTAATATTAATCATACGACGGTTGCTAAAACTTAATACGGAGAAACGCGTGCGAGTACGGCTAGTGTGATTAATCCCCTTGGTGGCTCAGAAGTTTTATCGTACCAAATCTTGCAAGTGAAGAATCAGTTTCTTCGGTACGGATAATAATGTTGAGTTGTCTTTACTCCAAGGTGAAATATATTAATTAATTTAGAGCTATTCAGAAGCTTAATTAATTAATGGACTTGATAATCTTAAACGCGGGAAATAATAACCGGAAGCCCATATTATCGTAATATGGATTAAGATGGATAGTGCAATATTAATTTATTAGTGGTACTAATTAATATTAATGGACTGAATTATATTGGGGCTCAATATTAAAATTCAGAAGCCCATTGGAGGTCCAATCTTAATTCTCCTAAAGGCCCCTCAAGTAGCCCATTAAGTATTCCAATAACGATAAGGTGATTAAAATAAAAGAAAATATAATTGCTGATTTTTTCTTGTATTTTTCGAAAAAGATATATTGGGAGAAAGAAAAGATCTTGTTGATTTTCTTGGAAAGATATTATGGAAGATAAGTATTCTCGGAATACAAGATTATCTCATATATTCAAGAAGATCCAAATCTTGGATTCTTTCTTTAATATTTTCGAAAATAAGCTTATATGAGAAGGTGAGATTTTTATGGAATATTTTATTATGGAGAAAAGAATATATGGGATATATGATTTCTTGGAGGCCAAGAAAAAGATTTTCTCTCCCCTATTCCATGTGTAAATTTCGAAATTCCCCTCTCTTATAAGTAGGAGATGATTATTTCATCTCCAGTTTAACAGTTACATAATTACATGTGTTGGAAAAATCAAGAGCATATATATTTTTCTTTTTCCTTAGTTATTTAAATTGCTTGAAAGCACTTCCCACCGGTAATCAAGCAAGGCGAAAGGGAAATACTTGAGAAGGTCTTTGGGTTGGTAGCACGTTCGTAATTGTCCCGTAATAATCAAAGGCCATATCTACGAGAGGTACGTAGTCACATAATCTCTTAGTTTTTCAGCCATAGATTTTATGTGAATTAATTCAACTTGCATGATAATAAAATTGTTGTTGGAATTATTATTTAAATTAATTAGGATTAATTCATGCTAGTAATAATTTAATTTAAATTCGTATTTAAATTGAAATTGGATAGTAGAATTGCTAGATCTTTTTTGCAGGTATCCAATTGTCATGGTTTTAATGTTATTTTTTTTCATGCGTGTGAATTAATTATTTTTAATTCGATTCGTTCGAATTCCTTTTTCTCGTGAGAAAATCCACGAGTAGATTAGTTGTTTTTATTTTGATTTGATCATTGTAATAGCCTAGTCTAGATCTAGTATTTATTTTTGTAAATAAATTGTAACCGGATCGAGACGAGAACGGAAATGAAGAATTAAAGACGGCGTACCCGGACAATGCATGCATGGACGTAAAATCATGCATGGACGAAGAATTAAATACGTAGCGCATGCATTGACGTAAAATCATGCACGGGGTAAAAAACGAGAACGAACGACGAAACCCGGTGCACGGCGTCATGCACGACGAGTGCCGACGCTGCATGGGCACGCACGAGGCCAGGCCTCTCGGCGCTCGGCGGCCGTGGCCCACCTCTGTGGGCCGACGCGCACCGTATCTCGGGCCGTGAAATTTCTTATTTCTCGTTCTCAATTTTTTGTGTAATTTCAAATGTCGTCCCGAACCCCAAACAAAGTTGTTTTTGATGAAGTGTTGTTGTTCGAGTGGGAGCGTGTCGAGACGAACGATGGAAACAAACCGTGACAATTGAATTTGAGTGTTCCAATGTGTTTAATTTTATTTTGATGGATGTTTTATTTCATGCACTTATTATTATTTGTTAATATTTGTTTGCATGATTTTAATTGTCCTAGAAAAACCTTACTTTCGAAAATTACTAAGTATGTTTCTTTAATTGCAATTTTATTCCGGATATTAAAATTGGATTAATTTGACCTCCATAATTTATTTATTTGTGAAGTCTTTTTGGAATGCATTTCCCCCTCGGATCGGTCAAAAGGATGGATTTCACATGAATAAATTTTGAAAGGATGATTGTGGATTATTACTAGTGGCGGTATTGACCCTCACCACGAGTGACTTGCTCAAAGCGAAATAATAATCCTGTATTTAATTATGGTTATTACTTAGGCATAAGAAATTGATATTAACTTACTCCCCTCGGAGTCCCTGTCAATTTTTATGTGGTCAAAGTGGGAGCCAACTATTAATTTTGAATTAAGGATTTGTAACTTTCAAGTTTGTGATCTGCTTAAATGTGTTTAAATGTATAGACCACCCCTCGTGGCGCATTTAAATTATTTCGAGATGTTGGCTGATGCATAATTATATTGTTTTAAAGTTTCAATATAATTGATGTGATCGAATTATGTGATAATTTTGTATTTTTCTAGATATTAATATGAATGTATATTTTATTCTCATTTCATCATGTCGCAACCTTTTAATCCACTGTTTAATATACTTAAAGTTAATAAACTTTTTGGAGAGAATTATATCGATTGGAATGTAATTTTAAATTTGTCCTTACTGTACGAAAACACAATTGGGTTATTCACATTAATAAACCCGGCAAGCCTAATGATAAGTCAAGCAATGGGAAAAGACAATTTATGATTGAAAGCATGACAATGAACACATGAAATGCATCATCTTGACATCTCTGTCTGAGGATTTGAGGCGCGTTCATGAAGACATTGTATCCGCTGTTGAAATCATAGAAAACCTTGAAGAGATGTTTTCACATCAGAATCCCATGACTAATCAGTTCGTTCACCAAACATGACTCGGTCAAGTTGGAAATGGTGGAAGGAACGCCCGTGCGGGAGCACGTTCTCGAGATAATGACATACCTTAACAAGTTGGAAGTACTTGGTGTGGATTTTGATGTCCCTTCTCAGGTTGATTTCATATACCATTCTCTACCGAGAAGCTTTGAGCAGTTTCATCTGAACTGTCAGATGAATGAACGGACAAGTCGTTTGCCCGAGCTCTTGCAAGCTTTAGTTTCGGTGGAGGTGATAATGGAGCACCAGTCTAGTACTATGGTGGCTCATGGTCTGTCTACCTCTTTTGGTCCCAAGGGAGGGAAGAAGAGGAAGAGAACCAAAGGCCGGACCCAAGCAAATCCAATTGTTGTGAAAGGCAAATCCAAGGCTAGCATCAAAGGGGAAGTGTTTTAACTGCGGTAAGAGAGGACATTGGAGGTCTGCCTGTTCCAAGCCTAAGATGCTAGGAAAGTTAGGTAATTCACATGTCTTAGTCGTAGAAACTTGTGAAGTGGCGTATGCTGTCCATTTGTGGATAGTGGATACGAGAGCCACTGATCACATTTATTTCATTTTGCATGGGTTCAAGCTAACCCGACGATTTAGAGCAAGTGAGATCCCCATCACACCGGGCAATGCTACGAGAGTGGCAGCTGAAGCAGTGGGAGAAGTGTGCCTATCTTGTAAAGATAAAGTTATGGTCTTGAGAGACGTTCTTCATGTTCCTAGTTTAGAAAGAACTCAACCTTCAGTTTCTAAACTGTTTTGAATAGATACTCAGTTTCTTTTAATAAGGATGTTATTATTTCTTGAAACGGTGAGTTTATCTGTTCCAGAACATTGTTGGATGATCTTTATACCATTAATTGGGCACACCACTCATAAATTAAATCTAATAACACATCGTCTATTTCAAGTTATAAAAGGAAGCGTTCTTTCTGATATGAACGAAACACTTCTATGGCATCTTAGATTAGGTCATATTAATCTAATGCGAATACAAAGATTGGTGAAAGACGAATCCATGGAGTTTCTTCAAGTTGAGCCGTTTCCAACTTGTGAATTCTGTTTAGAGGGTAAGATGACCAAGAGGGCATTTGGAGCCAAGGGGATTAGAGGCATGGAAGTGTTAGAACTCGTTCATACCGATGTGTATGGTACAATGACGATCAAAGCGAGAAGGGGTATGAGTACTTTGTCACTTTCGTTGATGATTACTCCAGATATGGATACATCGACCTTATGATGCATAGGGAAAGAAGTATCAAGTTTCTACGATCTGATCGTGGAGGTGAATACCTCAGCAATGAATTCTTGAACTACCTATCGGACGAAGGGATTGTATCCCAGTTGACCGCACTGGGAACCCCTCAATAGAACGGTGTAGCGGAGAGAAGGGACCAGAATCTTTTAGAAATTGTCAGATTTATGATGAGTTATTCAGATTTACCCAAGTCGTTTTGGGGTTATGCCTGGGAAACAACGACTTACATTCTAAACAACTGATTCAACTCCTCTTGCATGGCTATGATCCAGTTCGAGTCAGTGAGAGCTTCTTCAATGTTCTGAGGCTCTTGCTCAGAGAGAAAGCAACAGAACAATGCGCTCTCACCATGAAACCGTCTGGTCCTGACTCCCTCAGTTGGATCACCAATGACTTGGTCAATGGGATGACTTTCTAGCCATGTCCTCTTACCTGGAGTTGTTCCTGAAGTACCTGTAATGTTAGTGTCTACAGGCTCATAAAATTCAGGATATTGAACAGAAGGGGATGATCCTGAGTCTATACCAAAGGGATTTATAAGTTCAATGTCAGGGACATTGATTCCCCCTTGATGAGATGACTCAGGAACCGTCTCAGCTGCGATCGCATCTTCATAGACGGTGCTTACCTCAGGTTGAACCTGTTCCTCAGTCTGAGGCTCAACAATCCCTGATGTTCTGGGCTTAGGAGTGGCTCCTGGGTCATCTTCCTGATCGTCGTCATCATCCCATCTTGGAATAGACACAATTTTGACCTTTGGATCAGGTTGATTCTTTAAGCTCAGCCTTGCCACTCTCCTTGTGACCTCCTCAGTATCAGGATTTAATACTTTTACCCTAGACTCATTAGCAGATTCATCAAACACAGCATGTGGTGATTCTTCCACAACAAGGGTCCTACAATTGTAAACCCTGAATGCTTTGCTAATTTCAGAATATCCTAAGAATATCCCTTCATCAGATTTGCTATCAAAGGCTTTCAATTGGGTCTTCCCATCGTTGAGGATGAAGCACTTACAACCAAATATATGAAAGTAAGAGATACGAGGCTTCCTCTTATTCCATGTCTCATATGGGGTCTGAGCATGTTGTTTGTTCAACATGGATCTGTTTTGAGTGTAGCATGCAGTGTTGATTGCCTCAGCCCAGAATTTCTTGGGCAATCCTGACTCAGCCAACATGGTCCTGGCAGTTTCCTTCAGTGTCATGTTCCTCCTTTCAGCGACACCGTTCTGCTGTGGGGTTCTAGCTGCATAAGTCTCATGAGCTATACCAAGTTCATTACAAAAGTCAGAAATATATGAATTTATAAATTCAGTGCCCTTGTCAGATCTGATCTTAGTAATGGACCGATTCTTCTCATTGCTGAGCCTTCTGAGCAACTCAGGAAGCTTCACTTGTGTTTCCTTCTTATTCAATAAGAAAATAACCCAAGTATATCTAGAATAATCATCAATAACCACAAGAGTATATTTTCTACCATTCATACTCACAGTTTTATGGGACCAAATAAATCCATGTGCAATAGCTGAAGGATCCTGTCAGTGGAGAAGGTAGTTTTCTCCTTGAATGACGCTTTGACCTGATTCCCCTCCTGACAAGCTTTGCACACATGATCTTTGCTAAAAACTTCATTAGGTAGACCTTCAACAAGTGATTGTCTAGAAATTTTGTTAAGAACCTTGAAGTTCAGGTGGCTTAATCGTTTATGCCATAACCAACTGAGCTCTAGAGAGCTTTTAGCAACAAAATAAGTATTAGGAATAGTGCTGCTCCAATCAGTGAGATAAATGTTACCTTTCCTGATACCTGATAGAAGCACCTGTGTTGATTTGTCCTTGACTGAACATATATTCGATGAGAACTCAACACTGAAACCTTTATCACAGAATTGGCTTACTGACAACAGGTTATGATTCAGTCCTTCCACAAAGGACACATTCTCCACTCTGATTGTACTTATTATCAAGACACCAAAACCTTTAGTAACGCCTTTTGAGTTATCACCAAAGGTTGCCTGTGGACCATCTTTAGCTTGAAATTCTTGGAGAAGACTCTTCATTCCAGTCATATGCCTTGAGCATCCACTATCTAGGTACCAAACAACTTTGTTTGAGTCTCCACTCCTCTTGTTGTGATCCACAGCCACCTGCAAGTAAATCAGGCTCTAGGTACCCATTGGGTGTTGGGTCCTATAGTGTCAGTTGTACCATTCGGGATCCAGACTTGCTTAACAACCCTGATTGCCTCAGAGTGATAAATTTGTCTTCCTGAAACATCAACATACACAACTTTCTTCTTCTTTGCCTGAGAGGAAGATGGTGTATGGGTGCTAGACTTAGGCTTCACAGGAACCTGAATGGTTGCCTTTTGGGCTGGTCTCCTGTTCTTCCTAGGTCTGGGTGCAGCAGGTCTTGGGCCTTGTTCTTGATAAGGACCCTGTGTTTTATTCCCCCTAGGCAAGTGAGGGAATGGAAAACAGTTAAAGGCCTCAGGATGCCAAAATCATGGGGGTGTCATCATGTTTGGCCTTCCCTGTTGGTATTGTCAAGCATGATGGTACCCTCGCTGACCAGTCTGAGGGCTCTTGGCCTGAGTCTTCCTCTGCTTTCGCTGAGGCTTTCCCTGACCTGAGCTCTTAGGGACCTTCTTTGGTTGTTTGGCCTTTCCCTTAGATTTTGGCTTAGCAACCTTGGGGGCAATCCTGACTGAGTCAACAGTTTCCTTGCCCTTATCAGTTTGAGGGGCCTGAAGTACAACCTTAGGTGCACTTTGGCCTGCCTGAACAAATATCCTCTCAGTGTTGCCCCCTGAAGCAACATGAGACTGACCTTGTGAGGATTTCTTAGGAACATATCCAAGTCCCTTTTTCTTGTTCCCAAGCATCTGGCTGCTATTTATTTCCTCTCTAGAAACTGAGGATTTATTCATTGTTGCAACCTTTTGCTTGAGTGAGTCCTCACCCTTTTTCAGGATTTCATGTCTGGCAAAGAGGTCATCAAACTTAGTCTTAAGTACTTTCAGTTCTTCCTTTCTGACCAACTCTTCATCAGCCAGTTCCTTCAGAATCTTCTCTCTTGGGAGACGCTCAGCATTGATTAAATCAATTTCCTAAGTTAGTCTCACAATCTGAGCTGATTCTTTAAGATCAGACTGAGTAAGCTGATCATTCAGGTTCTGGACCTCAGTACTCAATTTCTTGTTCTCCTCTACCAAGAAGACATTAGTTTCCTGCAACCTGGAGAAATCAACTATCAATTGATCCAGGCATATCTGAAGGTTCATTTCTCTGGCTGACTCTGAGCTAAGCTCCGGATTTTGACCAGTGTAAGAACCACACACAGAGTTAGATGTTACCTCAGGCTCTTCCCTAGCAATCAAGCAAACATCATCGTACTCATCGTCGGAAAAGAGTTCAGGCGACCTTTTCTCAGGACCATCCAAGTCAGTTGCATTCTCAGTGAGCATAGCTCTCTGGTCAGAAAATCTCTGGTCTCTCTTGGTCCTACTGTCCTCTCTTTCCCTTGCACTCAGCTCCGGACAGTCATACTGATAGTGCCCGCTCTTGTTACAGTTGTAACATGTTGCTTGCTCATCTCGCCTTTCTTTCCTAGGTTCAGGATTCCTCCTTGAGTCAGGTTCCCTCTGTCTTGATGAGCTTTCAGTCTTCCCTGAGTGTCTGTCATCACGGGTACGTCTCTGTTCATCTTTACGATCGGGCTTTGGGTCTGAATATTTCTTTCATCGCCACGATCTCTCCTCTGGTCAGTGTTTCTCCTTTCCTCATACCTCCTCGAGCTTTGGTGGGTTCCTTCAGGTTTCCTGTCACGTGAGTCCTGATAAAATTTCTTATAACGACCAAACCTGGAATTAAGCTTCTCAAAGCGTCTGGCCATCAGGCTGTACTCCTCAGCAAGTTCTTCCTTGCTCATCTCCATCAGTGACTTTGATGAAGACTCAACAGGTTCAGATCTGGCCTTGAACGCCACACTTTTCTCAGGAGTTTTCTCCTTTTCTTTCTCTTCCTGCTGAACTTTCTTCTTCCTCTTGTTAAGATCATATTCCAGTGCTTTTAGCTCTGAAAAAAAGTAAATTAGAAGTTATGTTACTCATATCCTGAGTGTTCTTAAGCATAATTACACTGTTGTCCCATCTCTCAGGAAGGACATTCAGGATCTTTTAAGCAACATCTCTCTTAGGGACATCCTTGTCCAGCATCACCAACTCATTCATCAACTTGATGAACCTTGACTCCATCTGATCTATACTCTCATCAGGCAACATCTCGAACGCCTCGAATTTCTAAATGGCAATGTTTCTCTTGTTCTCCTTTATCTTTTCTGACCCCTCGCATATCCTGGTCAGCTCATCCCAAACCTCATTTGCCGTCTTTAAGTTCATCAGCCTTGCTGACTCCTCGAAAGGCACCGTATGCAAAATGATGTTCCTGGCCACATTGTCCAGTCCCACCATCTTGATTTCGTCATTGGTCATGTCTTTCCTTTCTTTAGGAACCTGTACGCCAATCTCAAGATGTTCATATCCCAGTCCTCTGACATTAGGGATAGTAGTCTTGATCGGTCCTTCCCTGATAACACGCGACATTTGGTCATGGATGGCATCAAGATGTGCCTCTAGTCTGAACTTCCAATAGACAAAGTTAGATACAGAGAATTCAGGTAACGAAGCTTCAAGTCTCCTCGAAGTCATGATGATGCAAGTTTTATGAAAAGCAAACTCAGATCTGTTCAGTGACCATCAACAGTTTCTCCTCCGAAACTATTAGTATTCAAATTCAGTGGTCTTTTGAACCACTGCTCTGATACCACTTGTTGGCCCCGATACAAGACTGATGAATACGTGTATGGGGGGAGGAATACACGTATACCAATTTTTCAACTTAAACCTTAGTGAGTCCCCTTTACTCTGAGTGATAAAGAACTAAGAGCTGATAATATACCCACTGACTACACTTAGTGCGGGTCAGTTGGCTAACTATCAATTCAAGTTCAGTGCGGAAATGCGTAAGCCCTGATAGTTTAAAGTCTTGTTTAGTTTGCTTTCTGAAAAACTTGATTACTCAATTCTGAAATAGTGGTTAGTAGGGCAGTGCTCTATTTGATGATCAGGCTGATTGATTCATGTCTGATAAAAAACAAATGCTATGAATGAACAAATAGTATGACAAGCAAGCACAATATCAAAGCAGTAAGAACACAGGGGGTTTAACGTGGTTCAGAGACTCAAGCTCCTACGTCCACGGCCTGATTTAACAGGAAATCCACTCAAGGAATTCTTATTTTTAACGTGCCAAGGTGCACCAAGATCAGCTAACCTCACTGACCTATACAACTCCTTACTAACTCACCAACTGAACTTACTACCAACAAACCTAACTTAGGGTTTTGGTTTCAGTTGGGTTTCCAACTAGGTGAGGTTTTCCCTTATAATGTGTTAGCCTAAAGCTAAGATTGGAAAAACCTCTCTAAGCTAAGAGTTACAAGCTGAACACTCAATTTATATATGTGAAGACCTTAAGGGTCAGTGAACAAGGTGTGAAACGTGCCTCCTTATGCCTCCCTTTGAAACTGTACTAAACTCTCACACCTTCACAGCTCGTAGGTGTTGATTTTCTCTTCTCACACACACTTCAAGCCGCAGCTATGAGCTTGTATTTATAATGTGGATTCAAATGTAACCATTGGAGAAAATTACATTTGAATCCAGCATTTAATGGTTTCAACTACTTTCCTTGGAATGCGGCCTTGTCAGTGTCAGATACGCTGTCTTGACGTGATTGGTCCATGTGGACTGAATCCAATGGATCTTTAACTCAGTGTGCTTGATCAGGGCGCACTGACTTCAGATAGCATTATCCTCCACTAGCTGATGATCTTCAGTAGACATACTTGTCTTCAGTGCAATTGTCCTTCAGTAGACTCATGAAGATCTTTCCAGGAAGTTTGTCATAAGGCTGAATGACAAACTTCTCTGACCACAGTAGCCTGACTCCTTCAGGGCCTACTTGGTACAACACTGATCCTCCTGATCATGCTCTTCACTGAGTAGTCTACTGACTTAGCTTAGATCAACCAGGTTTATACTCAGTGGGACATCCTTCAGGCTTCTCTTCAGGTTCAGGTCTCTAACTTGGCTTCAGTCTGTTCTTCTTGATATTATCTTGATTTCCTCAGGCTGTGTTGCTGAGTTCCCCCTCAACTGAGTGTTTCCTCAACTGAGTTCTTCTCAACTGACAGCCTATTCTATTGAGACATCACCTAGCCTGACCTGAAACTAAAGATATAATCCTGACTGCTTTCAAATCTATTACATGTTGTTTTGAAAAATCATCAAAACTAAAACATATCCCAACAATTTCCCCCTTTTTGATGATTTCAAAACTTCTAACCAAATGATTTTCTATTTCAAGAATGATGTCAGAACACAAGTAATAGTTTGAAAAATGCAGAAATTCCCATAATTTAAAACATTTAAGATCTGTTCGGTTGACCATTTTTCTTAACAAAACTGGATCAGTGGTCATGTGAACAACCCGCTCTGATACAAATTGATGGGAATTCAGGAGCAATTTTTTTTTAAACCTTTGCGCAGGGAGTTCAGCAAGAGTGAATAATACTCAAGTCACTGCATTGCTAAGAGTCAGAGCACTCAAGTTAGTGCAACTGACTTGCGAGCTCAGTCTCTTAACAAGGCAGTGACTCGAGAGGTTACACTTCAAGTCACTGCACTGCTTAGAGGCTGGGTTACCAAGTCAGTGTGAAGACTTGGAGACTCATGCTCTAAGCAACACAGTGACTCGAGATGCTAAACTCTCGAGTGTGTTGCCTGAACTGGTCAGTGAGAGGGATTCTCCCTGACCTAAATACTTAACCAAAGTTTACATTAACAATGCTCTCAGTGAGCAGATTTTCACAATACTTTAGTAAATACTTAAAACAATAAATGCTCAGTTTAACGTGGTTAAGAGACTAAAGCTCCTACGTCCACGGACTGATTTAACAGGATATCCACTCAAGGGATTCTTGTTTTTAACGTGCCAAGGTGCACCAAGATCAGCTAACCTCACTGACCTATACAACTCCTTACTAACTCACTAACTGAACTTACTACCAACAAACCTAACTTAGGGTTTTTGTTTCAGTTGGGTTTCCAACTAGGTTGAGATTATCCTTACAAGACAAAGCTTTACTAAGGATGGGATAATCACTCTAAGCTTGAGATAATGCTAGTACGCTCTTTGGAATACAGAATAACTCTCAGTAACTAAGAAACACTTGGGAAATTTAACTAATTTCGAGTGCTTCTTCTAAAGGCTGAATGCTTTGAATGCTTGAGAGTTTGAGTAATTTATGGCTTAGAAATTTTCCGTAACCTTGAATGGGTTCAAGGCCTTCTGTATTTATAGGTGATTTGAAAACTATCCGTTGGAAGAGATAGCCTTCTAGTCATCTACGTAGAGTGATTCAAACGAACATATTTCCCCTGCAGCAGTCGTCCTTGCATGGATTTGGTAATTGCATTTAATGCACCATTTAATGCTTGCCCGTTGAATGTGCAGTCTGAAGTCAGTCTCCATATCAGGGTCCGTACGTGCGTGTCCTTCCTGGATTGGTCCATGTCATCAGGTTGGTGAGAATGTCAGAACTTATTCCTAGGCTTCAGGCTTGTCTCATTAAGTTCCTTTTGTCTCGAGTACAACTGTCTTGTCCTGACGCTGATATTCCTTTTGCATTGCTTGGCTCTACTCCAAGTCTTTCTCATTAACTCAGTATTATTATGTTCCCTTCAGGACTGAGTTAGTAATGACCTCAGGGTCATACTCTTCATCACTGACACTTACTCAACAAACTTAGAAGACTGCCATAAGGTCAGGATGGTGCTCTTCGTCTTCAGGCTCTTAGTCTTGATTGACATCAGTGAATTCTCCTCTCACTGAGTACCTGTGAAATGCAAAATAACTAAGTACAAATCCTAACTAAGACTAGCCTGACAACAATAGCATAACATCTTTTCAGGGGCTTTGGGATCTTAATCAAAACTGACAATGTCCCAACACATTTACTTCGGGACTTCTGGACTAGGAGATTATCGCGCCATTTCGGGTCCCAAAGTAACAAAGTCGAAGCCTCCTTCCGTCGTATAATCTCTTGGTCTTCGAGACCGAACACTTCGTCAAGAATGTCCAACTTATGTAATTCTTCTCTCAGATTCCCCATCCTTGTTTCCAAGTGGCCGAAAATATGTTTGTTCCAATCTTTTACATCCTCCTTGAGCATCTTAAACTTCTCCTTGATGATAAATCCTCTCCACCCTTCAATCTCATAAGCTTGTAATTTATTATTCACAAACTCTTTAAAGGTTGGATGAGTGAGACACACATCAATGCTTCTGAAAGGTTTCGGTCCCCAGTCGTTCACTTTAATCTCAAGCACTATGGGGCAATGATTTGAAATCGATCTTCGAAGACCTTTCTAATAAGAATTAGGCCACTTTGACAACCAATTGTTGTTCACGAAAACTCTATCTAATCTGCTTTTACATGTACCATTGGGAAAGTACCATATAAAGTTCCTCCCATGCAATGGTAGATCCGCCAAATCACTTTCACGAATAAAATCGTCAAAAGCAATTATATCTCTAACACTAGACAACACCCCTCTGCCTTCTTTTTCAAAAGATGAACGAACCGAATTAAAATCACCATTAACACAAATGCAAGATGCCAGATTCTGCCCACTAACCAAAGTGATTCTCTCCCATAAATCCAATTTATCAATCAAAAAACAAGAAACATACATATTCAAAATACAACAGTGCAATCTATCGTTTCTCCATAGACCATTAACTATTAGAACTCCATCCATATACTAAGAACTTAAACAAGTAAATACCTCTGCGTTCCACAAAGAAACGACTAATCCAGATCTACCTACTGATGGTTGAGCCACCCAGCCAAAATTCTCAGCTCCCCAGATACCTTTACAATCAATTTTATTCAACTTCTCTAGCTTTGTCTCCTAAATGCAACAGAAATCCACTTTGTTCATCCTGATTAACTCTTGTATCTCTTTCCTCTTAACCCTACTCCCCAAGCCTCGCATGTTGTAAGGGAGGATCTTCATTAAACATCCTTCTTATTTTTCTCCTTGTCTACCAGTGTTGAGTTTCTATCCCTTCTCGCGAGCTTGGCTATTTTAGAAATCGTATCCTTCTCGGACGAGATTGGTACCAAACCTTATCTTCGTCCCTACTTCCCAGACTTTCACCTTTTATCTTTATAGTGTTATTTCATTTCTTGAAAATTAGTATCATATTCTTTTTCATATAAAGCCATTCGAGACCGGGTGGCCTCGCCCCACAAGCACCCAATAAATGGAGTTCTTGATTTTTTTTAATTTATTCTAAATTAAGTTTTTGAGATATTCTCATACAAAGATTGTGTATGAATTATAGACATTATTATTTGGTTAACATAGAAAAACGTCCATGCAAATCTATAATGCACGAATTTTTCGAAAAATTGAATAATATAGTGTCAAGACCGCGGATACTTACGTACACAATACGCCACATGGAATATCTAAATTAAAAATAAAAAAATAAATGTTGGGTATCATGTCGAACACAGATGAAATACGTGCGGGGTCATTTTTGCAAAATTAATAACTTTTTAGTTTTAAAATGAATCTATCTTACGATTTTGTGATAGGCCGATTATTTGCATGTTTTATTGTGTTATTCCCCTTGTTTTGACTTTAATATTTGTTTAGGTGTTAAAAAATTTGTGGATTTATTTATATTTACAATAATAATATAAAATAGTTATTAAATTATAGTCATACTCATACTCTGCCATCTCTTATCCTTTTTTTTTTAAATTCGTATCTTCGAATGCGTATCATATGGCATCAATATTGGTTTAGTATTTACACTACAAGATTTTCGCGTTTTAGCAACGGAAAAATTCCGTTGCTAATCAGCGAATTTGTATTTAGCAACGGATTAGCAACGGATTTACAACGAATATTTTCCATTGTTATTCTGTTCGTTGCTAAATATGCCAACGGAATAGTATTCCGTTAGTAAAAAATACCGACAGATTATCAACGGATTACCAACGGAAAATGAAATATTAGTTTATATGATCAATCTGTTGGTAATCCGTTGGTAAAACGGTTGGTAAACAAAATCCGTTGCTAAATTAGAGTTATAATCCGTCAAAAATTCGTTGGTAATCCGTTGCTAAATTCCGTTGGTAATCTGTTGATAATTAAATTTGTTGGTAATCCATTGGTAAAATTTGTTACTATTTTGTTGCTAATTTATTACTAAAGTTGGACAAAGGTAATAACTATTATTTTCGTTGGTAATCCGTTGGTAATTTTGTTTTGAATAATTTTTTTCCCTATTATAATTTCCCTATATTTTTATCAATAAACATAATAAATTAAAATTTACTAAGAATCAATATAATTCAAATACTCATAATAACATAAACTTCAAACTCAAAGTCATAATTTGGAATGTAATATGTCAAAATATAATTTCGAATATGTCATAATTTTGAATATAATTCAAAGTCAAATACATCCGAGGCGTTGAAACGGGTCAATAGAGTGCGTATAGTCTCCTCCATTTGTATTTGCCGTGCCATAACATCGTCCAATACTTGTTGGACCTCAGCTCGACCCTCAGCTCGAATGCGCTCGACATCCACATATGTCATCCCTATGGAAGTCTGCGACGAGCCCAAATTACCAAGCCCATAGATGCGATGCTTTTTAACCCCTCCAACAATGTCCATGTAGTAATCATCAACTTCCCTAGAACTCTCCAATGGATCTATGTTGGGATTAGATAAAATGGGATCAACAACAATCTTCGCCTCAACCTTCTCCTGTAAAAAAAATAATATTTAGAAAGACTTTACATGTAACATTGCTCAAAACATCACCTTAATAGAAATAATATTTATAACATTCTTTAAGATGATCAGATCTTTTGAATCTCCTTGACCTCTAGTTGAGATTAACACCCACCAGAAACTATTAGCATCATAAAAAGAAGTTAGTATCTAGGAACTCTAAGAATCAATACCAGTCCCTGACCTCTTCATGAAATTACACTTCACGAAAACTAAAAGCACCCAAACTATGAAGTTATGGGTCACATAGACCTGGAGAAGGTGTTGATACAAGCATGGTCACAAGCACAAAAACAGGCAGCAAATTGAGAAATTTTTTAGAGTGAAATGTTGCAGACCATTTATTGTAATTAATTATAAATAATGTGTCAAAGCATATGGCAATAATATTGTCCACAAGTACATTATAAATTCACCTATCAGACTTTATAAACTTCCATAGTTGGTATTATCTAATTTATAGAGGTGACAAATGAGATGCAATCACCTGAAACGCTTCTCCATCCCACAAACGATAATTGCATAAGGATCTGATGTGCCATTCAAATTTGTCCCAATAAGATTCTTGGCAGCTAACAGCTCTACCTGAAAGAGTAACTTGCTATTATAGGGTTCCAAAGTTTAAGAGTGCAGGTGCACTTCTTGAATCTTGCAGGTTATCTAAGACATGAAGCACCCTGATTAATCAAGCAAACTAAAAGTAGAAACCAGCTTGGAAACGTTTCAAGTTACCTTAATTAGGTATGCATAATTAGTTTGAGGATCTCCTTTAAACTGGGCCATCTACAAAAGAAGTGCATAACTGCAAGTCAAGCAAGTGCAAAATTACTCCAAGAAACATATAATACATTATGCAAAATAGTGCCAGAAATAGAAACTCATGAGAGTCAAAAGTCATTAGAACCCTGGTCTGCAATCTACAGCACGAAGTAAAACAGGATTCCAGATTTTGATCAACAATCAAACATACTCAAGTTTATTACATCATGTAGAGCAGCCACCTCCCTCATGCTCCAATAACCAACTCTAGAAGAACTATTTCCAGATATTCGCTGCAGATCCCTACCTGAAACATTTCAGAATTAACATTCCAGGAAATTTTGAAACAAAGCACAACTGAAAGCAGTGAAATAAAAGGAAGAACAAAAAGTGCCAAGTGATCCTCAATATGTAGGCTGTCAAATAATTTGTTCATTAACTTCACTGCATAAAACTCTATATGAAAACAATTGTTCAATTTTATTACACCTCTCATGCTAGTCAATTTCACAAAAGCATACCCCAAATTGTTTTCATTGTTATAACTTGAAAAAAGGGAGACTAAATTAATATTAAATAAATGACAGTGTTAGCTAGTCATTCATTGTTGAACTAATCAATCAATTAATTACCTGAAATCCATAGGCAAATAAAAGAAATCATATTCCAAGGAGTGTGATTGACAATAGTAGTCCAAGAACCCCAACATGAAATCTCGACTGTAAATCATAAAGCAACAATTAATTACAAATTTTAATATAGATCCAAAAAATTAATTTGGAGAATATTAATTTATGAACTACTACTAATACTCCAGTATATAAAATCACCAACATTAATTGCAAAGTTTTGTTAAATCACTCAAACATGATTAGTGAAAGCTCATGGGACTTGGGGGAGACATTAGATATGAATGAATTTCATTACTGTTACAGAAAAGGAAATGTTTAATGAAAAAAATCGTGAATTCAGAAAGCGCGCTCACCTCAGAAACTTAGATCTGGGCCGCAACCACTGCACTCCCCCAAAAAAGTTTGTTCAAACACTAGTTTTCAGATGCTTTTGAAATTGTAACCATATTTTCCCACTTCTCTAATGCAAATAAAAAAATAGTCAAGTCAACAACAATTTAATTATCTTTGATCATTGACATAACGGATGCATTCAGAACTATGTAATTCATAAAAAGAACAAGCAAATTGTTATGTCTTTTAACCAGCCCTCTTAGCTTCTCAGTCATTTCATTGTTTCTCAAATATTTCTGAAAGGTAATAGTATCAGTACAACCATTACGAAATGGAACATTATACACACCATACCTTTATTGGCTCTAAGTTACTAACTTTTTCCAACTTTTGATTACTATGCTGCTCTTTTAAGATTGAACGCTGGTAGGAACCTTCTAGAGTAGAACAGTGCAACTTCATTCTCCTGTAACAACGTTCATTCAGATTATTTACCTTTATTCTACACACACACACACACACACACATATATATATATATATATATTCAAGGGGTTATACCTTAAGTTTTTCAACTAGCCCCCGATAAATTTCCTTTGCTTTCCTTAACTTATCAGCCAATTTATTGTTTCTCAAATCCAACTAAGAGGCAATTATATAAAAACATTATTTATGACCATCTTATGAATAAGTGGAAAAGACCTCACAGAAACAGGACAAATTGCACAAATTTGTGTTTGACAAAAAATTAATTAACAGTAACATTGAAGTTCTGATGTAACTTCTGTCCTCTTCTCTTGAAATCCAAAATAAAAGCAATATTATCCAAAATATGCATGTATTTGAACCTTTTCAACAAGCACAATCCAGTAGAGAATGAAGAAATGATCTTGTGACTTAGAAAGTAAAATCAAATAGCATCTCAGTTATGATATAAATAAAATTTACAGCATAGTATAATCAACAATGGCAACAAGTGACCTTTTCTATCATTGGAAAATAAATCACTTGTTGTTATGGTCTGGCTATATCCTTCTCCTAATCAAGTAATCAAATGATTACAAATGGACCTCTAAATTAACAAATGGTTTCAACTCAATTTAGAGCCTAAATAAGGGCTTAGTGACAAATGGTTTCAACTCAATTTATTTAATATCTTGAGATGCCCAGAACTCAAATGCACAAATAATTATGTTCATTGATATATGTAATGAGCATAGTACAACGAAAAATGGGCCATAAAGAAGCAAGTAAAACCAGCTTAGAATAGTGAATACTGTAATAATGCAGCTATCACAAAACCATTTTACTTTAAATACAGATTTGTAATTTAAGCTCCATCTTGTTTCATTAAGTTATGGTTGAGTATTTCTAAGAGAAGAATTATTAGAAGTCCAAAACAATCTTCTATGACCTTTATTTTTCTCCTTTTACTCATACTGCAGGAATTCTTAAGGAACTAAGAGAGGACTCAATATAGCAGTAAAAAAACTCAAACGGAAATGATATTGCTATATACAAAGAGAACTAAAGTGTAATTAATAGCCAATATCTTTCCTTGAGAATATAAGAATACTAACCACATAAACAAAAGACCGAGATTTCAATTGCATTTTCCCACCACTCTATCTTCCCATCAATTTAATTAGCAAACGAAGATTTAATCAATATAACTTCAATGCCAGAACAGAAGCCCTTGAAGAGCTTTATGCACACATATCCTAACATGACGATTAAAAGCACACTATAAACCTCTAAAATTCACATTAACAATGAAATTATTATTACCCTTGCAAAATGTTGAGCTCCAATAACCGATCCAAATATGAATCCGACCCGAAGCTGCACTGCCAGAGATGAAGAAGACTTCTGCTTTGATTGTCGATTCAGTCTTCTCCGAAAATACCACCAACGGAAGCGATGCACACCGGAACTCTGCAATAGGCGGCGATTGGCGAGTTGAGACGGAGCTCTGCAATAGGCGGAGACGGGTGCTTGTTCGCGATTTAGGGTATGGTTATGGATGGATAAGGACGATGGAAGCAATGGATGTCGGAGCTCTGCAATAGGCGTCGATTGGCAGAGTTAGGGAGGAGTTAGGGCGGAGTTAGGACGCGAGCTAGGGCATAGCCATGGAGGAATAAGAACGAAGACATTTTTCTCAGAATTTGAATTCTTTTTCATCAATTTCAGATTTGTTTTTTTTTTATATTCATTATTGATTTACTATTCAAAATTATTTTGTTGGGAAAAGTTAATTAGTTTACCAACCGAAATTTTACCGTTAGTATCTAATAAGTTTAGCAACAGATTTATATTTGTTAGTAAAATTATCAACATAAACTTTTTGTTGGTAAAAAATTGTATATTTAGCAACGGAAATTTTCTGTTGTTACAAAATTTTGTCACAATTATGTTGGTAATTTATTGTTAAAATAGATAATAATATTTAATAAATTAAATAGCAACTAAATACCAACGGAATAGCTTTTGTTAGAAAAATTTGTTGATAGTCCGTTAATAATGTGTTGGTAAAAAAATCTGTTGCAAATCCGTTAGTATCTGTTTATATTATCAACGGATATTTTTCCGTTGCTAAAATCCGTTGCTAAAACGTGAATTTCTTGTAGTGTTATGCAACTCACTTCAAATAAACAGTTTTGGATGTAAACGTGTGCAGGGGAATCATTTTGGTTCGAATATATTAATATTCGACACTAATGTGTTGCATTTATTTTATTATTATTTTTTTTTTAATTTTTTTTTTTTTTTTTTTGAGGGAGAAGCTGCATTCAAAAGGCCTTGATGTAAGTCAATGTGAATGTTGACCTTTATTTTTTGGGTACTATTTAGTATTTTTATCTTTTATAAATTGAACAAGTAATTAATCTCTTTTTACAAATCAAGCAAGTCTTCGTCAGAGTTGTTTTGCTAATATCTTTTTGTTGGCAGACATTATATTTACAATTTTACACGACGTGAACAAGTGAAACTTGAATGAATCTCTTTAAGTGCCGATTTTAAATTAATTTTTTATCAGAACTAATTAACGAAGGCTAAATCTCTTTTTTACAACACAAATCGTATGAGCCACATATATTCAAAGTACACTGCATCACAACAACCTTTTTCAAAAGTTTAATTAACCTAAAGAAGATGACAAATTCTTGAATATCTCATTTACATTGTCCTTTTTTTTTTAAAAATAATACGGAATATTAATTTTTTTTTCATTAAATTGTACTCCATATGTCCCCTATTAATTTTCATATTGAGGTGTAACACACTTCTTAAAAAAAACTGTTTTATTGACTTTTTGGACCAATGAATGAATAATATTTTGAAATAAAGTGAGTAGGGTGAGAGTGTTGTCCATTTTTTAGGTGTGAAAGTTATTGTGGGACGTCTAGAAAAAAAAAAGTATGAAGTTTATTAGGGGGCGGAGGAAGTATTATTCGTTTCACTACATGATATTACTTGATAACCAGTAGCACTGTGACACACATTTTATGATATTACTCGATTTTCTGAATAAAATTATTTAGAAATTAGTTGGACGTACAATCCGTTGAGTAATGAACATGGCATATTAACAAGTTGTCTGGGTTAAAATCAACGTACTAGCTAGTCGTATTATGTCTGGCTTTCCTTTGCTGATCATTCAACCTCAAATATTTGTCATGACTTTTTTTGTATTGTCCGTTCACCATATAATATTAATCAAATAATCTAAAACTAACGTAGATTTACGAAACACTCTATATATCTTGCATCATGATCGTTGGGGTTTAATTAAATATCATTTCAATTAGACAAATTTTCCCATTAAATTGTCCACTTCGTGTAATTGGATTCATAGTAATCATATTTCTTATTTTTATTTTTATTTTTAATCGATAAAGAAAAATCAATTCAACCAAAGGGTGTAAGATATGCCCAAACCATTTACAAAATTATGCTACTGTACAACCTAAAACCAATTTTGGGTTAGCCAATCATTTAAAGAAAAATTACAGCATTCAATTTTCTTAACAAAAAATCAACTCCACAGTCTAAATTTTATATCCCCAACTACTTTATCAATAAAAAAACTCTGCACCATTTAAAATCATCTTGTTCCTTTCCATATCTTCCAAGCTACACAAAGTGAAACATTCATTCAGTAATACCCTATAACATTCATTCAGTAATACCATTATTATTATAAATTAATATCGTAATATTTCACTACAAAAAAAAGTGTGAATTGAAGAGGGTATTTAAAGAGGGAAAAATAGCCCTCGTATTTGGAGAGGGATTACACGAGGGAAGAAACTAAACTAGGGTTTGGACGAGGGAAAATTTTCTGTCGATAAACACGTGGGATTTCACGAGGGAATTCTGAGCCCACGACAAATTCACGAGCGTTTGGACGAGGGAATTTCTGTGTCAGAACTCACGAGGGTTTTCTTTCCCTCGTCATTGTGCACCTGAAGTTTGTCGAGGGAATAAACCCTCGTCCTGCACCACGTGAGAGTTCTCGAGGGAAAAGATTCCCTCGTCCTGCACCTCTGACATTTCTCGAGGGAATAAATCCCTCGTCCGGCCTTGGATTCTTTTCCACGAGGGAACACTTCCCTCGCCAATTTGAAATTTCTGATGCATGCAGACTTTCAACAGACTTTGATGACCGTGTTTGGTTTCAGGCGTGGGACCCGGAGAATCTAATATTTGAAGAGGGAATTTCCCTCTTAAAAAACCCTTGTCCAAGTGTGTATACTTCACACACCCACCCTCATTTCCAGCAATTACAGCCGAGTGGGAGAAAGGGGGGAGGAGAGGAAGAAAGGGAGGAGCTAGGAAGAAGAGTCGTCGGCTGCCGTCTACCACCTCCGCCGGACGTGAAAAAAGTTAAACACTAGTCGAACTTTGCTCTACACGTTCACGTGAACATTTATACTGTAAGTATTTTCATTTTAAACAGTTAAATAATTATTTATTAACTAATTTTTGCATTTTCGACATGCATATATATGTTAATTTGTGTATGTATATATGTTTTATGCATATTAGTTAATTAGTACGTTGTTTAGTTTGTATGCATATAATTTGTTTAATTTTTAGTATATAGCTAATTAATTAATTTAATTATAATATATTATTTAATTGAATGCTTGCTTAGTACTTAATTAATTAATAATTAATATATATATATATAGCTAGCTATATATGTTCGTGTAGTATATACATATAATTAGTGTATATATATAATTTGTGTATAGCTATAATTATTTGATTTATTATGTTGTATATATACATGTTAATTGGAGTTGGAGGAGAGATGTTGTTTATTGTATAATATGTGTGTTCCGGCTTGATTAATTATAATTAATTAAGTCGGAAATGGATGCACATAGGAATTTTGAGTAATTTGGAAATACGAAAAAACTAAACGAAACTCTGTCGATTTTTTTTGAAAATATTAATTAATTAATAATATAATAATTAATTAATAGGAGAATTAAAATTATTAATTAACCTAATTTGAGCATTATTAATTAGTTCACTAATATGAAACAGATTGATATGGATTATTAATTAACCTAGTTTGAGCATTATTAATTAAAAAAAATTATCGCCGGCGACGTGAAAAATTCTTGTCTCCATTATTAATTAGTTCACTAATATGAAATAGATTGATATGAAAATTAGTTGTTTATGCATGCATATATAATTTCATGTTAATTAATATATATAATTTGTGCATATATTGTGCTTCATGGAATTTAATTTTTTTATAATATTTAGTTGTCAATTAATTTGTTAATGCGTATATATGCTTCATACATATGTTGGGGTTGAAGGAAGGATATTCATGAATATTTTTTGTTAATTGTAGAATATGGGTGTTCCGGCTTGATTAATTATAATTAATTAAGTCGGAAATGGATGCACATAGGAATTTTGATTAATTTGGGAATTCGAAAAAATTAAACGAAACTCTGTCGAAATTTTTAGAAAATATTAATTAATTAGTTAAATTAATAATTAATAGAAGAAATAGAAATATTAATAATTAAGCTAATTTGAGTATTATTAATTCATTAATATGAAACAGATTGATATGGACTACTCAAGCCGTTTACGTTGGATGTATGGTCCAAGATCGATTAATGGCATGTTAGCTCCTGAATTTATTAGTGGACTCGATTCATTCATAGACTTCGCCACTAGTAACCCAAATTGGATGAATCGAGGAAAGATTAGGTGTCCCTGTAATAAATTTAGATGCAGGAACAAAACGTTTCAGTACCCCGATGATGTGAAAGCTCATTTGTATAGAAATGGTTTTATGCCAAATTATTACAATTGGGTTTTTCATGGTGAGGAAAATTGGGGTCAAATTCCGCATCAATACAATAATCAGGCGTCGTCTTCTTACGTACCGGTTGATGAGACCGCAGGATCTAGCTCGAACCACGATATGATCACGGACTTAACTTCCGGGCCCCACTTTGGAAATGTGGATAACGAGTCGACTGTTGAGGAACCCCCTAATCAGTATGCTGCACAGTTTTATGATATGCTTCGTGCAGCGGATCGGGATTTATATCCTGGGTGCGAATCACACTTGCAACTGTCATTCAATGCCCGTATGCTGAACATTAAAACTGAAAACAGACTATCTGAAAGGGGTTATAATCAAATTGTTGACTTGGTTCGTGAGATATGTCCTCCGGATAATTTGGTGCCCAGAAAGTTTTCCGATAGCAAACAGTTGATGGATGAGATGAGGCTTCCTGTGGAGAGGATCGACTGTTGTGCAGGGAATTGTATGTTATATTGGGGTGCAGACAGCGATCTTGAATATTGTAAGTTTTGCGGTCGGCCACGGTTCAAACCCGCTAGACGCGATGTGAATGGTCGACTGAAAAAGAAGAGCCCTTTCAAGGAGATGTTCTACTTTCCCATCATCCCTAGACTGCAAAGATTGTATCAGTCCAATGCAACTGCGAAGGATATGACATGGCATGCAAGTTGCTCTAATAATGATCAGTCCGGTGTTATGCGTCACCCTGCAGACTCGCAGGCTTGGAAACACTTGGACCAGTCGTATCCTGAATTTGCATCAGAAATTCGGAACGTGAGGTTGGGCTTGAGCACCGACGGTTTTCAGCCGTTTGGGCAGTCGGGGAAACAATACTCCTCATGGCCGGTGATACTGACGCCGTACAATCTACCACCATGGATGTGCATGAAGGATCAATTCATGTTTCTTACGGTTCTGGTGCCTGGTCCAAAAAATCCAAAGGATAAATTGGATGTATTTTTACAACCATTGATCCGTGATTTGATGATTTTATGGGAATATGGAGTGGTAACGTACGATATTGCTACAAAGTAGAATTTTTTGATGCGGGCTGCACTAATCTGGACAATAAGTGACTTTCCAGCCTACTCGATGTTGTCTGGATGGAGCACATCTGGAAGGCTTGCTTGTCCATATTGTGCAGAAAACACGGATGCTTTCACTTTGAAGCTCAGTCGAAAGCAGTCGTGGTTTGACAACCATCGTAAGTTCTTACCCAGATATCATCCGTATCGAAGGAACAAGACTGCAGTCAGAAAGAACAAAACAGTTGATGATGATCCACCGCCCATCCGTACAGGTGTTTCGATCCTTGAGGAAATTAATTGGATTAGATTTATGAAAGTTACGGAAGAGGGTGCTGATGCTCACAACAAAGTTCTAGATGGGGGTTGGAAGAAGAAGAGCATTTTCTGGGATTTGCCGTACTGGAGTACCCTGTTGATCCGACACAATTTGGATGTGATGCACATCGAAAAAAATGTGTTTGACAATCTCTTCTACACGGTGATGAATGTGGAAGGGAAAACGAAGGACACAAATAAATCTAGGGATGAGCTCAATGAATACTGTCGTCGACCCTCATTACAGAAATGTCCACATACGGGAAAGTACCCCAAAGCTGCTTATTCACTTGATAAGAGACAGAGAGATATTGTTTGCAAGTGGGTAGATGAGTTGAAATTCCCTGATGATTATGTGTCCAACATGTCTCGTTGTGTAGACTGGAGCAAATTGAAGATGTTTGGGATGAAGAGTCATGATTGTCATGTGTTTATGCAGAGACTGCTTCCAATTGCTTTCCGTGAATTACTGCCGGCCAACATTTGGAAAGCTATCACTGAAATTAGTTTGTTTTTCAAGGAGTTAACATCTAGGACTATTACAGTGGAAAACATGACTCGCTTGGACCATGATATCCCAATCATCTTGTGCAAGTTGGAACGAATATTTCCACCCAGCTTCTTTAATTCAATGGAGCATCTACCTGTCCATCTTGCATATGAGGCAAAGATCGCTGGTCCAGTACAATACAGATGGATGTACCCATTTGAGAGGTAATCTATTAATTTACCTGTTTATTTTTAATATATAATCTCGTTTGGGAATTATAGTAGCTCATCCGTGGACCTTGAATTAGGTATCTTCACAATTTAAAGTTAAGTGTGGGTAACAAGGCACATGTGGAAGCTTCAATTGCAAATGCTTATTTAACAAAAAAAACATCAATGTTTTGTTCCCATTATTTTGAGGATCATGTACTGACGAGGCGACACAATGTACCTCGCAATTTTACTGGTCGTGGAGTACCCGAAGCAGTGGAAGGTAATCTTTCGATATTTGTGCCTCCTGGTACACATCTTGGAAAAAAGGGTAAAAGATGGATTGTAGACTTGGAGAAGCAAGTTGCTCACACGTACGTGTTACTAAATTACAATGAGGTCCAACCGTATATTGAGTAAGTTAACCTACCTCTTAGTGGAAACTTAACATTTTTGCAATCTTCTAATTTGTGCCAATTGTACGTAGTGTATTTTTTGAGCAACTACTGCTTGTTCAACCGAATCTATCAGGTGCTGAGAAAGACAATGTGCTTCAAATGGAATTTGCATCGTGGTTTGAACAACTTGTAAGTGATATGTATAAGTAACTTTTTATTACTAATGTTTATATATAAAGTATGAACTTAATGGAATATATCGTAACTTATGTACATATAGGTGAGGAGAAATCGTATTCAGGATCAGTTTTTACGTGCTCTCGCTGGCGGTCCTAGCAGTAGTGCCACCACATACCCTGGGTATTACGTTAATGGTTTCAAATTTCACACACGAGATTATGGTGCCTCTAAAGCAACCATGAATAGTGGAGTTTGCATTAGAGGAACAAACTATGATTCCAATGAAAATAATTTCTATGGGATACTCGAGGAAGTAGTGGTTTTGGAATACCCTGGACTTACTGAAAAAGAAGTTGTCCTGTTCAAATGCCAGTGGTTTGATCCTACTGTACCGGGTGGAACAAGAATACATCCTGATTATAAACTCGTGGATATTAATCCAAGAGGTCGATACGGTCGTTATGATCTATTCGTACTAGCAAGTCAAGCTACACAAGTTTATTATTGCAAGTACCCCGGTGCATCTGTCCAACCGGGTCGAGAGTGGTGGGCAGTTTGCACAACCAAGGCACGATCCTTAGTGGAAATGGATAGAAAGAGTGAACCAGAGCTTCCTCCATTTCAAGAGGACGATATAGTGTCCCAGATGAATGTGCGAATGGATGATGATCCTGTCGTTTTGGCTGATTTGGACGCTGCACTAATTGAGGTACAAAATGAAGAAGAGGAAGAAGATCAAAAAGATCAAGAAGACGACAATGATGATGAGGATGACGATGAGGATGATGATGACGAGGATGAAGATGATGATCAAGAAGATGAACATGATGATTATGATGACGATGATTGATATTGTTAATTGATTGGACCATTATTTGTTATGTATACATGTTACAATTTTATATTAATTATTAATGTGTTCATTATTTGTTATGTATACATGTTACAATTTTATATTAACTATTGATGTGTTCATTATTTGTTATGTATACATGTTATAATTTTATATTAATTATTAATGTGTTTATTAAATGCTATGTATACAGATGGCTGAAGGTAGAAGTATTCGTAACCTTTTCGGTGGCCGGCGATCGTCCTCCCGTACACCAGAGTCAGACCGTGAACCGGTACAACTCTTTTTAGTTGTTATATATAATATCTTATACACATGTTATAACTGTAATTATTAAATACAGATGGAAACGTCTGAAGAAAATACGGGTCGACGTAGGGATTGGAGATCATCCTCTCAAACCGGAACAGTACCGGTTCCTGATTTACAGAATCAGGAAGATGATCTAACTCAACACGGTGGAACATCTCCAGAAACGCTTGAGGATGACCCTGAGATTCCAGAAACTGCAGAAGAACTCACCAACCATGAACCTCGTCCTAATGTGCTACGCATCTACACGTATCACAATGTGTATGTTAAATATCACTTAGTCTTTTTTATTTGATTTTATTTGATTTTTTTACATATACTGATTGATGCCCTCGAATGCTGTTTCGAGGTTGATTCAAAATATAATGTCCCGTCGAATGAAAATGGGCGGGTTCACATATAAATTGGTGTCAAAAGAAAGGAAAAATGAATGGTGGGAAACATTCCAGGTATACATTCATTTTGTTAATATTGTGTAGAATTATATGTATGTATATATTTTTACTTAATTAAAATCAATATGATTGTATATATTTTCTTTAGAGGGAGACGTACTGGGATCCTCGGACGGAAAATACTGTGTTCATCAAAGAGTTGTTTATCCGGAGGTCTAGAGAACGATTTTCTGATCTGCTCAGTCTTTGGAAGAGGATCAATAGAAGGGAAGGGAAAATACCTCCGTGGGACATGAGATTCTGGACTGCATTACTTCAGTACTGGCAATTGCCCGAGGTCATTAAAAAAAGCAACCAGTGCAGAGCAAACCGCTTGTCTGCGGCCGGAGGAAGAGGCCCCTCAAAACACAAAGGAGGGGCAAAAGGAGCCGCACAATGGACTCAGGAATACGTAAGTAATTCCTACACTACAACATAGGGAGATTTTAATTACTTGATTACACATATCTTTATTTTTTGGAATACAGGAGAAGAAATATAATCGTCTCCCAACTGAATGGGAAATTGTGCAACATTTCCACAACTGTGGGGAAGGGGAGTACACGTATGGAGGAATTGCTGACATAATTGTAAGTGTTTTACATTAACATTATAAATTGAATAGTAAGGTAGCACGTTTGTATACTTGAGATGATGTCAAAAAATTTGTATGTCTAGGTCAAGTGTATGCTGAGACAGTGAGGCCAGGCCACGGAAAAGTTAGGGGCCTCGGTCAAATGAAGACGATGCGTATACAATCTGGCCCAGGTGGGACATCAGCTGGCACACACATTGGCGGTTATGATCAAAGAGATGTTGATCGTTTGCTGGCTAAGGAGCGCGCGAGATACGAAAGATTGCTGGCCGAGCAACAAAGACAGCAAAATGAATTTGTGCGCCAGGAAGTACACAATCAGATGATGGCATGGTTTCAAGGCCAACAGGGAAACCTACCTAGTGGGTTTTCCCAACCAGCTAGTGCATATCCTCCTTACCCAGCTTATCCTTCATATCCTCCCGCCCCTTCCGCATCTGGTTACGCCCCTTACCCCCCCCCCGCCCCTTATCCCTCGGTCGGTCCTTCTACTGGTATTCCTCCTGTTCCTCCTACTGGTTTTCCCACCGCCCCTAATCCTCAGGCCTCTCCTGCTCGTCCTCCCGCTTCCGGTCCTTCATCGTCTCGTCGCAATTCCATCTCTCCAACTGGGTTTACAGACCTACTTGAAAGAGGTACATATTCTAGTTACCCCCCGAGGGGTAATTATTCCGGAAATGAAAGAGGTGATGATGATGATGAGAGTTAGGATGTCATAAATATTTGAACATGTTTTGGAACTATATTTGTTGGTTTGATATTTTACTGTTTATTTGGATTTATATGTCTGGATATTTGAGCATGTGAGTTTGTTATTATCATTATTATTGATTATTAGTTATGAATATTGTTGAATATTAAAATTTTATTGATTTTTAAAAAATATATTCATCAATATAAGTGTATATGTGTATATGTGTACACATATTAGTAATTAGTGAAGAGAATTTAAAAAGTATGTATTTTAAATTTTATTGATTTAAAAAAAAACGATCAATATATGTGTATATATGGACACATATTAGTAAGTAGTGAAAAATAATTTAAAAAGTATGTATTTTATAATTTTATTGATTTAAAAAAAAACAATCAATATATATATATATACACACATATTAATAATTAGTGAAAAAGAATTTAAAAAGCTAAATATAAATGTACACAAATATATAAGTAGTGAAAAAGAATTTATTGATGTATTCATTAAAAATATTTTAATATTATAAATAATAAAAATAATATATATAAGTGATAGTTTAATTTTATATGTAATAATAATTTACATATAAAGTATAACAAACAATTAATATTAATTAGTATGATATTTAAAATATATAACACAAAAATATATGAAATATATATATTACACCCTAAAACATAACAACTAAATTGCCTTGTCCAAGCGGCACGGCAAAACACGCAAGACCTCTCCATACATAGAGGTCGCGTGTTCGAAACTTGAGGGGGGCGAATTTCGCCCAATTAAAGCTTAGAGTGAGGTTGGAGGGTGGTAGCTAGGGGTGGAAATAGGCCGAGCCGAGCTAGGCTTTTCATTGGACGGCCTGAGCATGCTATTTAATCTTTGGGCCTAAGCCTGGCCTATTATCCATCATAGGCTTTTTTCAGAGCCTTGGCCTGGCCTGAAAGCCTTTTGGGGGCCTTTTTAATCATGTTTACAAAATTATATTCAATAACTATATTATTATTAAATCATAACAATTAACTCTTTAAATCTTAAAATGAAGAATAAAAATAATTTACCAAAGAATTATTAAATAATAGCAAAATAACAAATTCAAATAATATTTAAATTTATATTTTGCAATATTCTTACATATATATATATATATATTAAATATTTATTATATTATATTATATATGTATGTATTATTATATTATATATATATATATATATATATATATTAGTGTAGTTAAATAGGCCGGCCTGTTGGACTTAAAAGGCTTACAAAAAAGCTCAAGCCTGACCTATTTAAATAAATAGGCTTTTAAAAAAGCCTGAGCCTGACCCGTTTGTTAAACGAGCCGAGCCGAGCTAGGCTTTAGGTAGGCCGAGCCGTAGGCCCCTGTCGGGTAGCCTGGCCTATTCCCACCCCTAGTGGTAGCCTAGCGGATCCGCGGGGGAGGGGTTGTGTTAGAGGTCGTGGGTTCGAAACCCACGAAATTGCATTTTTTTCGGAGGGAACTAGACGAGGGAAGTAAACGAGGGAATTTCCCTCGCCACGTCAGCCGAGGGAAAATTCCCTCGCCAACTGCCGCCTGTCACGTCAGGGTTGAAGAGGGTTTTAATTCCCTCGCCCACGTTTCCCGAGGGCTTTAAAGAGGGAAAATTCCCTGGTGCCCCATTCCCGAGGGTTTAATTCCCTCGCCCTTCACGAGGGCTTAGCCGAGGGAAATTTTGTCGAGGGATTTTTTTCCCTCGTCTCTTCCCACGCGAATTCCCTCGTTAAAACCCTCTCCATTTTTCGAGGGATTCGTTTTTCCCTCGTGTACAGATTGGCGACGAGCATTTTGGAGAGGGAATAAATCCCTCTTCAATACCCTCTCTATCTTCAATTCCCTCTCCAAAACCCTCTCCAAAACCCTCTTTAAATCATCTTATTTTTGTAGTGTTTTATGCACAAGCTAGCATGTCTAATTATGTGAATAATTACTATGATATTAGTTAATAAATGTAAAATGAATATTATCATATTATTAAATGAATGTAATAATATAATTTTATACTGAAAATAAATTTGAGTGGAGATTGACTCTTTCAATTATTATAAAGAATGTTTGAACAACATGATATCACAATCATTCATGGCATGGGCATCAACACTTGTGCTCATTAAAGAATCTTGTAACCTTGCAAGCTTCAAACTACCTGATCAAGTCAAATTAATTGTGTGTGTATTAGTGGAATAGTATTTATATTTATATTTATATTCATAATTAATAATCTAGATGTTTATATACATAACTTTATTTTTAGGATACAATTTTGCGCACAGTATGATTGCTTGGATAACACACACAATAATTATTCCTTACACATATCTATATCTCTTTTGTGGGTAGTAACGAAGCCAGAAATTCCGTTCAGGGGATCCGATTATTAACTAAAAATGTATAAGTTTAATTATGCGTGGATTAAAAAAAATAGATAATGCATTGATCTCTATAAACATTTCACAAATTATATTAACTTAAAGTATAAAAATAAAAATTGACCTACGAAATTTGTTAATATGGCTACAATATTTCTATAAAAAAAAAAAAATCATAGTGGAAATTGCCTACAAAACTATCTAATTATATAGACATCTTCTTGACCTACAAAGAATTTGTTTATGAAATGTTTTCTAGTTATATAGGCATCTTCTTTACGTACCTAAAAAGAATTTGTTTACCAAAATTTTATAGGCAAATCTTCGTAGGCAAATTGCTTGTACATAATTAATTACGTAAAAATTTCATTCCATGGACAAAATTTTTTAGAAACTACAATTTGGTTCAAAAAGTGGGTCCTCGTTCCCCTTTTTTACTGTTCACGCCACTTGCCCCTTTTTTCATTATCTGTCCCATCAACCTTTTCCCACACCCCACCCTCCAATTTCCGTGCAATTTTTTTCTTTGCAAACTTTAAATTGCAATTTTGATATTATCTGCATTTTATCTTTTTAATTATTTATAGAATTTCTATTTAACAATTATAAAGGCATTTTTTTAAATGAATATCAGGATTATTTTAATATGAAATTTACAAATGCAAAAATAGTGTGCAAAAAGGTTTATTTTGATTTCTACACAACAAAAAATCCTAAAATTACATGTTGAAAACTGAAAATTACAAATACAAAATACAAATATCTTGTTACAAATACAAGATGTAACAATTTACAGGTTGAACACTATAAATTACAAAATACAATTTCAGTGTGCAAAAAAATAGTGCAAATATATTAAAAATTGCAGTGTTTTCATCTTCAACTTTTGGTCTCTAATTTTTCTACTGCCTCCGTGATTTCTTCTCCTCAAAACATCAGCCAACAATTTTTTTTTTCTGAAATGGACACACAAAATAAATTCCAAAAAAATTAAGAACAATGGACACACAAAAAAATATGTGGGGCGCCTCCTTCGTCTCCTTCGTACCAGATCGGGAAATACTCATACACATAGAGCATCAACACTACCAGTTGGGAAAGAGAGAGAGATACAGATCGAGAGAGAGAAATACCAGATCGAAACGTGGAGCGTCTCCTTCGTCGAGATGGTGGAGCGCCTCCGTCTGGGTTGATCGGCGGAGCGCCTCCGTCTGGGACGATCAGCGGAGCGCCTTCGTCACCGTGCCGCCCTCTCCGTCATTAGATCGGAAGTATGGCGTCACCGAGCCGTCCTCTCCGTCATCAGATCGGAAGTATGGCGCCATCACCGAGCCACCCTCTCCGTCATTAGATTGGAAGTATGGCGCCGTCACCAAGCCGCCCTCTCCGTCATCGGATCGGAAGTATGGCGCCGACGCGTAGAGAGAGAGCTTGTGTGTGTGGGGTTGTAAAGAGAGAGAGAGAGAGAGCTCTTGTGTGTGTGGGGTAGAGATATAGGGGAAGAAGTGGAAATGAATCTGATAACGGGAGAAAGAAAAAATAAAGGGGGGGGGGGGGGGGGGAGTGGGCGGACGCACTCAAAGTGTGGGAGTAGAGGGATTTTTTCCAAAAGTGTATTTTATGGGTCATTTTGAACCAAAATGGTATTTTCAAAAGGGTTAGAACTAAAAAACAATATACACTAAAATCTTGAACCAAGTTGTAATAATTTCTAATTATTTTCATAAATGATAACAAAATAATGGATGAGTGCTCACCATTGGAAGTAATATGAGAATATTGATTTAAATAAATTGTCATTAGTTATTGGCAAATGAAAATTAGGTAATGCAAATTTGTAACTTTAAAAAAATTGAAACAATATTTGTAATTTAATTTAACTTATAAAATAACACCAATAATAGATATATCATATATGGCATTCAATAACTATGTTGATAATTGAGAAATGTCGACTGTACTCACTAACTATTCACTGTTGCAGAGAATTCGAGTTTAGCCCTCAGGGTGTTGTAAATCTAGAAGATTTATTATTCCAAATCTAGAAGATTTGATGTGGACATTACTTATGGACCAAGAAATCCAACGGGCTTTATATCTTAGACTAGGGTTTTATTCTTATAAATAGACCATTGTATTCATTATTGTAATCACTCTCATACACAAGATCGTTAGTGAAACTCCTAGTTTGGATCGCCCCCAGACGTAGTCGTTCCCGACGAATTGGGTCAACAAACGTTGTCTCTTTAATTTACGCACTTATTTACAACAAGTTATGAGCACGAGTCTCTAACTGAGATTATACGGTACGCCCTTAATTTATTTTAATATGAATCACATGATTTGATGAGTACTTTGAATATGATTTCGTTTTTGAATATACTTGCGCATAATTGTATTACGTTAAAAATTATTTTGTGAATTGAATCAACAAGCAACGGTCGTCGCCCCATAGACGATCAACCGCCACTCGACCACAGTCGCCGATCGGCAGTCGCCGCACACCCATAGCCGCCGCACCGCGTGCTGATTAGGCATGAAATTGTCATGATTCGTCACTCGAAATGCCCTTATTTTGATTGATTTATATGAGTATTTAGAGTAATTTGAGTATCATTTTTATAAACTAATGAATTTGTTTTTTTGATGCTCATAGATGGATAGAGGGCGAAAAGAGGAGTTCGTAGGACTTTGAATCGACTCAAACAGACGCCCGGATGAGAAGATATCGAAGAAATACGAAAAGTATTAGTTCGAGGGAGCAAAAGTATCATTGGAGTGCACAAGCAAGGAGTACTCGTGCACCCCTGCATGAGCAGTTGTGTAAAGCGCTCGAGAAGGTGCAGGTCGTGCACTCGTGCACGAGCAGACGCGGGTTGTGCACTAGTGCACGAGCAAAGGTGGTCGAGCACTTTTTGGGTTCTGGACGAAGTGGAGCGCACGACGGGGATGAGCTCGTGCACTAGTGCACGAGCAGTGCACGAGCGTACGTAAATTTTAGCCCATTAACTCCCGATCGACCTGTTGCCTATTTATACCCCTTAGGAGCACGTTTTTACGGAGGACTCGACATCACGAACACCACGACACACACCACTCGATACCATAGTATTTTTAGAGTTAGTTTTCGACGAGCAAGCTGGAGATTCACATTTTTTAGGTTTTCTTTACAAATTCATAGTACGATTTTGCTTTTCAATTTCGTTTCTTGAGACCTTTATTCGTTAATACTTTGAAACTTCATTTTCTTAATTTAAATTCAGTTCTTAGCGTTAATTTTCTTTCAACCCTAGTTTATGTTTGTTAATTTATTTGTTTTGATCATTATGTTCATGTTCTTTACTTATTCAATTGTTCTAGTTTACGTAGAAACTATGTCTAGCTAAAACCCTTGCATGCTTAGGGTAGGATGAACTCGTAGAAGTAGGATGTGGGTACGTAATTAGGGTAATTCGTGACGTTAGGTTTTAATCATCTTAATTAATAAATTCTTAAAATCAATCTTGACTTTACCTTTGAATTTCGTTCGAAAAGTGTTAGAGAGAGGACGGTCTTATCACTCTTTAACAACGAGTAGACTTAATGAGAGGGTTTAGAAAGGGTTAATTAATCTACCGGTTTATCTAAGGAGGACGACCGCATCACCTTAGTTTAAATTAGGGTCTCGTTAATTAAGCACTATCTATTAACTCGTTAGTGGATTAGTGAAGTCGATTGCTAGGATAAAGTATTAGGGTATGAATTCTTGAGCTTTCTTCTTACAATCTTTAACTTAGGTTATTTTCTTGCGCGTCACGATTATCTTAATTATGTACCTATTCCGTTAGTATACGTAGGGATTCCTATCCTGAGCATCACCATCCCTTATTTGAATACAAACTTTTGTTAATTCGTTTCTTTCGTTATTTAGTTTAATTAGTTTATTTTAGTTTAAAATTAATTCTTCAAAATCCAAAAACATACATTCATATTAGCTACGACGCGTAGATCTTTAGGGATCTGTTCGCATACATACCTTCCCTGGGGTTCGATAATACTTGGTCGCTATACTTACTTATACTACAGTGAACCCGTACTCTTGCGGGGAAACTACTAGTAGAAAGCTAGTATATTTCATTCAAGTCAATGGTGCCGTTGTCGGGGATGGCGTTGTATGTCTTTTGAATAGGACTTGTAGATAGCTTAGTAGTTAGTAGTAAGTGATTTACTTTTCTGTTTTATTTCGTAGTATTTTCGGCAGTTGCGTTTTTATTCTTTTGTTAGTGTTTCAGGTTTATGAAAACACGCTCACAAGATGCTACGAGCGAAGAGAGATTACAGTTGGATCCTGAGACAATAGCAAGAAGAAACCGAGCCTTCTTAAGAAGGATGAACGCTGCCGGAGGAGAGAACAAGAATGTCAACATGGACATCTCTAATGAGTTGGATGATGCTGCGAATGAGTTCAATCAGGTAGTGGACCGAGTTGAGGGCACTGGAGGTAGTGGTAGTCAGAATCAAGCTCCATTAGGAGATAGCTAGAGCCTAAACCCGGGTACACAAAACGTAAACAATCCATCTCATAACCTTGTCCAACATCCTCAAAATAACCCTGCTTACCCACAGAACAACTTTCGACAAAACAACTTACCTTACCCTTACCCATACCCACCTTATCTGTATCCACCATACCCATACCCTCCACCTCCTGTTTATAACCAACCACCAGCTTATCAACCACCACCACCCCAACAAGTACCCGTACCACCTGCTAATCCTCAGCACGTTCCTCAGAACGCGGATCAAAACATGGCTATTAGAGGGAGGTTTGCGGCACAACCGCAGAGGTGCTATGATGGAGTGGCATTGCCCCCTGTAGAGGCAAATAACTTCTCGATTTCCCCAGGAATTCTTAAGCTGCTTACCGAGAATCAATTCAAGGGGGAGGTTGGGAAGGAGAATCCCCAAACCCATCTGAGGAGTTTTCTGATGATCGCATCCACATTCAATTATAATGGCATGTCTGAATATGCCAAGAGGCTCAGGCTGTTCCCATTCTCTTTGACGGGAATAGCCAAGGAGTGGTACGATAACACGCTCCCACGGGAAGGTGTAACCACATGGTCCGAGCTCGAGTGTCTGTTCCTCGAGCGATTCTACCCTCCATCGAGAATGATTAAAGCAAGGATAGAGATTTCTTCCTTCCGCCAGAAGCCAGGAGAGGATTTACGTCAGGCTTGGGAGAGATACTCGAATATGTTGATTGAGTGCCCGCAGCACGGGTACAACGAGGGAGATATCATGGCATTCTTCTATAGTGGAGCCAGCAAGGCTGGCCAAGCCCATCTAGATGCATGTGCCAGTGGAACTTTTCTGAACCAAGGGATAGCGAGATGTAGAGAAATCGTCGACAACATTGTCACGAATGCCGGGGCATGGAACGAGGATCCAGAATTTCAGAGAGTTTGTAAGTTGGAGGAGAATGAGGGTACGAGGAAGCTGTTGATGGCAATGATGGAAAAGATCAGTAACCTCGAGATGTGGCAGAATCTGGTTGGAGGGAATGTAGCAGTGAGCGAGAAAGTGGACCCACCCACGAGTCAGCAAGAAGAGGCCAACTATATGGGAAGGCCTAACTATCCACAAGGGGGGTATCCACAAGGTGGCAATCAGTTTGGAAGGCCTTCTTATGGCCAACATTTGTACCTCCAGGTCCACAGCCGCCTCAAAATCAATTGAGGAACACACAAGGATATCAAGGAGACCAGCAGCCTCCTCAAAACACATGGAGGAAGAACGCAAATTTCTCATATGCTAATCCTAAGGCTGGAATTACAGTTCCTCCAGGTGTGGATCCAGGTTCTAAACTTTCTGGTGGAGAAGGCGGTGCCTCAACTGAGGAGATGTTGAGAGCTATCCTTCAGAAGGTAGAGGAAGGAAGCAAGAGATTGTCCTCTTTGGAGTATGACGTTAAAGAGTTGCATAAGAAAGGTGATCAGCGTGATCAAGAACTCCAGAAGAGAGATGTAGAGCTGAATCGAATTCAGCAAGAGAACAATAGGCGGTTCACTTCGATAGAATTTCAGATGAGCCAGATCGTAAAATCATTGGGTAGAGAGCCGGGTAAGCATCCTTCTATGCCGGAGGGGAACCCGAAAGAGCATTGCAAGGCGATCCAGCTTAGAAGTGGGACCAACTATGAGGGTCCTCAGATGCCTGCTGATTCTGAGATGCCCCAAGGAGAGGTGGAGATAGAAGGAAAAGAGTCTGAGGCGGTTAGAGATGAGATTGAAGAGATGAGAGTTAAGAAAGGAGTTGAGGGTGAAGGCATTCAGAAAAGTAAAGATATGGATGAGAGCAAAGAGCCTGAAGAGGAAGACATTGAGAAGATTGAGAGAGTTCGTTTTTGGAGAGAGGGAGAAGAGCAAGCTTTAGATTAACGTTTTTGAGGTTTTCTTTACGAATTCATAGTACAATTTTGCTTTTTACTTTCGTTTCTTAAACCTTTGTTCGTTAATACTTTGAGACTCAGTTTTCTTAATTTAAATTCAGTTCTTAGCATTATTTTCTTTAAACCCTAATTTATGTTTGTTAATTTATTTGTTTTAATCATTATGTTCATGTTCTTTACTTATTCAATTGTTCTAGTTTACGTCAAAGCTATGTCCAGCTAAAACCCTTGCATGCTTAGGTTAGGATGAACCCGTAGAAGTAGGATGTGGGTATGTAATTAGGGTAATTCGTGACGTTAGGTTTTAATTCTCTTAATTAATTAATTCTTAAAATCAATCTTGACTTTACCTTTGAATTTTGTTCGAAAAGTGTTAGAGGGAGGACGATCTTATCACTCTTTAACAACGAGTAGACTTAATGAGAGGGTTTAGAAAGGGTTAATTAATCTACCGATTTATCTAAGGAGGACGACCGCATCACCTTAGTTTAAATTAGGGTCTCGTTAATTAAGCACTATCTATTAACTCGTTAGTGGATTAGTGAAGTCGATTGCTAGGATAAAGTATTAGGGTATGAATTCTTGAGCTTTCTTCTTACAATCTTTAACTTAGGTTATTTTCTTGCACGCCACGATTATCTTAATTATGTACCTGCTCCGTTAGTTAGGGATTCATATCCTGAGCATCACCATCCCTTATTTGAATACAAACTTTTGTTAATTCGTTTCTGTCGTTATTTAGTTTAATTAGTTTATTTTAGTTTAAAATTAATTCTTCAAAAATCCAAAAACATACATTCATATTAGTACGATGCGTAGATCTTCAGGGATCTGTTCGCATACATACCTTCCCTTGTGTTCGATAATACTTGGTCTCTATACTTACTTATACTATAGTGAACCTGTACTCTTGCGGGGAAACTACTAGTAGAAAGCTAGTATATTCCATTCAAGTCACGTGCCGCCGTCCCGTCGCGCTGTGTGCCGCTGCCCCGTCGCACCGTGTGCCGCCACCCAGTCGTGCCGTGCTCTGCCGCCCCGTTGTGCCGCACGCTGCCGCACCGCCGTGCCGCGTACCGCCGCCCCGTCGCGCCGTTCCTTGTCGTCCCACCTCGCTGCACGATGTCGTCCCTATCACGCTGCGAGCCCGCCGCCTCGTTGCGCGCAAGATGCCTCCCTGTCGTGCCGCAGCAGCCGCCCTGTCGCGCCGCGAGCCACCGCCCCGCAGCCATCGCGCATGCAGCGCCGCACCGTCGCGCGTGTAGCGCCACCCCGACGCGTGTGCAGCCTCCGCCCATCGTGTGCGGGCTGCTACGCCGCTGCACGCCTGTGCTGCTGCCGCCTCTCGCCGCCACACGTCCTCATCACCCGTTCCCCATGCGCGATACTCGCGGTATTTTTCCCGAATTTTTGTGATTTGAGATTTCGTTCTTGATATCGCAAAATCCGTATTAATTTAATTTTTAATCCTGAAAATATTTCGTTAAATTGCGTTAATATACATGAAATAATTATCCTTGTGATTATTCCCTCTGTCTATTAAATCGTATATTTTCTAGAAATTATTTTCATGTGATTACCTCCCTTATTTGTTTATGCATGTTTATGTGATTTAATTATCCTACGTGCATTAATTTTTTCGCACATAGTTTATTTCTTTATAGTCCGCATATTATGCCCAGGTAGGCGGCGCCCGGTATTTGACGGACCGTAAATTTATGCCTTGGGTAGACGGCGCCCAGTACGTGCATCTATGTGCCTTGGAATAATTAAATGAATCCTTGTTTTTCCCCGTTGTCAATGAGTTTCGTCATCCCCCTTACCATGTCGCTTTTATTAATTGTAGTGAATTATGTTTGATATCACTATGAAAGAATTCGATGAGCTTGCTCTCGATTGTAGCAATTACCCGACATGGACGCTAGATATAGAATTCTATCTAGCCTCAAATAGGTTGAGCGAAACCATCATGGAAGGTTCAAAATCTACTATCGCCCAAAAGGCGAAAGTGTTGATTTTCCTTAGGAACCACATGAATGAAGGTCTGAAATTCCAATATATCACAGAAAGGGACCCCGAAATATTGTGGAAATCCCTGAAAGAACGTTTCCAACAACAAGATTATATACTCCTCCCTCTGTCACAATACGAGTGGTTGAACATCCGTTATGAAGACCTTAAGTCAATAACGGAGTACAACTCTGCATTGCAGCGTGTTGTAACCAACCTGGTCCAGAATTCTGTATCAAAGTTCCACGCTAGCAACCATGTACTCCTGCAGCAGTATAGGGTCAAACCCTTGTTTGGTCGCAACCGTGGAAGGGGGAGAGTGAGTAAGAAACTCTGGACTAACGACCGAAGTCGTAGTTCATTTGGTGGTTACAAGACCCGGTTTTTCGCTCCTAAAAAACCTAGCTCTCAAAGCATGATTGAGCAGTCCTGCTTCAGATGCGGATGCAAAGGCCATTGGTCACGCACGTGTCGTACTCCCAAACACTTGGTCGAGGCTTACTTAATGATGTAGAAAGACGACAAGGGGAAGGCTCCAGTTTATGAACCTGAAGATGACAACCTGCCTGAAGCAGACCTTGACCTAGATAACGATGATCTCTTGAGCCCGTAGCTCGAAATTAAGGAGACAAACGAGTAGATTCGCGTATTTAGTTATTTCTAGTATTTTGTTTTCTGAATAAAACAAGTTCACATTATGTTTTGGATCCTTTCTTTCGGATAATTTATTTTATGAATGAATTTATTAGCTTTGATATGTTTACCTTAATAGCTGTCCATAGTATTTATTTGGATATTGTTGTATTCATTTATGGCTTGTAAACAAATCAGCTACTAGGTTTGGACTATTTCCTCTTGCATGATGGACGCCCATAGTGATTTATGTCTGGTAGATAGCACCAACACACATACGATCCTAAAGGATAGAAAGTATTTTCATAACTTGATAGAACGTAAGGGGAGTATAACTACAATAGCTAATGATAGTACGTTGATAGTGGGCTCTGGAAGAGCTTCCATTGTCCTCCCCATGGGTACCGAACTAATAATTGATAATGATTTGTTGTTCCCACAATCTAAGCGTACCCTACTCTGTTTTAAAGACATTAGGATAAACGGGTATCATATTGAAAACTAAAACTGAAAACGATAACGAATACCTTTTGATGACTAGTACTCGAGGTAGCCGTAAACAAGTTATAGAAAAACTTCTTTCCTTCTCCTCTGGTTTGTACTATTCATACATCCGGCCGTCTAGTTCCCATCTAGCGATGAGTATGAAATTCCATGACCCAAATTCCTTTAAATTGTGGCATCAGCGGTTAGGTCATTCGGGATAAACAATGATACATAGGATTCTATCTAATTCAACTGGTCATAATATTTCGAATAATAGAATCCCTCCTGTTGATGAATATTTCTGTGATGCATGTTCTAAGGGTAAGTTGATAGTGCGCCCGTCGCGCACCAAGGTTGGACTAGAGTTTCCGATTTTTCTTGAGCGAATTCAAGGAGACATTTGCAGACTGATTCACCCAGCATCAGGACCATTTCGTTATTTCATGGTCCTTATTGATGCCTCCACTAGGTGGACATTTGCATGTTTGTTGTCCACCCGCAATCAAGCTTTTGTGAAGCTCATTGCGAAGACTATCGAGCTTAGAGCTCAATTCCTGGATTATCCAATTAAATCGATTCGCATGGATAATGCAGTTGAGTTCAGCTCGAAGGCCTTTACAGATTACTGTATGGCCCTGGGAATTAAAGTGGAGCATTCGGTCCCCTACGTCCATACCCAAAATGGTCTTGCTGAGGCACTAATAAAACGTATCAAATTTATCGCGAGACCATTGCTTATGAACTCCAAACTACCCACCTCATGTTGGGGGCATGCAGTTCTACATGCATCGCACTTAATTCAAATCCGTCCAACTACATATAATGATCATTCCCCCTACAGTTAGTGCGTGGAAAAGAACCTAGCATTTTCCATCTGCGTATTTTCGGATGTGCGGTATACGTACCAATAACGATACCCAAGCGAACCTCTATGGGCCCACAAAGAAAACTCGGTATTTACGTTGGATACGACTCTCCATCCATCGTGAAATACCTTGAGCCTTTGTCCGGGGATCAATTAACGACCCAGTTCACTGATTGCACGTTTGATGAGGATTACTTCCCGGCATTAGGGGGAGATCCGAATTTAAAATTGAATGAATGCCAGAAACTTACGTGGAACGTAAGTAATCTTTAGTATCTAGATACGCGCACTAATCAATCTGAACTGGAAGTTCAGAAGATCATTAACTTGCAAAACTTAGCAAATAATCTGCCAGACGTGTTCAATGACCATAGAGGTGTGACTAGATCGCATGTACCTGCAGTAAATGCTCCCCAAAGGGTTGAGGTCCCAAGCAAAATGAGTACTCATGCCCCCACACGCCAAAAGCGTAAGGGACCCTCAAGAGATAGTAACACACCTAAACGAAAGGCTAGCAAATCTGGTCAGTCGAATGGAAAATCTCTAGAAGAGATCCGTCTAGATAACTCCAAGTCTCTAGGAGACGAGAGTCCTAGTGATGAAGCACGTGCACAAAATATTCCATGCACTAGGACCGTGGAACGACCAGACTCAGATACAATGGAAAATGAGGAAGGTCTGGTTGACGTAAACGTCGAAGTCTCTGTGAACTTCACAGATACGGGAGAAATATACAATAGAAATATTACTGTCGTCGATGACACATTTGCAGCATCAACCGCCCTTTCCATTATAAATGATCTAGATCCAGAACCCAAAACAATCGCCAAGTGCCGGAAGCGCTCTGATTGGGTTAAATGAAAAGAGGCAATTGATGCAGAGCTCGCATCGCTTACCAAAAGACAAGTATTTGGCTCTATCGTTCGTACACCCGCGCGCGCTATCCCCATAGGATATAAATGGGTATTTGTACAAAAATGAAATGAGAACAATACTGTGGAGAGGTATAAAACGAGGCTTGTAGCACAAGGGTTTTCACAGAGACCCGGGATTGATTTTGATTAAACCTATTCTCCCGTCATGGACTCAATAACGTTCCGCTACTTGATATCTTTGGCAGTTAAGTTGAATCTCCAAATGAGATTAATGGACGTAGTACGTATACAGATCACTAGATGCCAACATTTATATGAAAATCTCAGATGGATTTGACATTCCTCAGATTAGGGATGGTGAAAACCGCAGTATGTATAGCATACAATTGCAAAAGTCGTTGTATGGCCGGAAGCAATCGGGCCTCATGTGGTACAACCGACTTAGTGAATTCCTTCAGAAGAAAGGATACACATTCAATAAAGCTTTTCCATGCGTATTCTCGAAGAAATCGCAAGATGGTTTTTGCATCATATCCATCTATGTTGATGACCTAAACATAATCGGAACATGCAAAGAGATTGAAGAAGCCGGTTCAATCTTGAAAGCTGAATTCGAAATGAAGTCCTTGGGTAAAACCAAGTACTGCCTCGGCTTGCAGATCGAGCACCTCCCAGAAGGAATCCTTATTCATCAGTCGACCTACGTAAAGAATGTATTGGAGAGATTTCACATGGATAAATCTCATCCACTTAGCACCCCGATGGTTATCCGATCCCTTGAAGTGGATAAGGACCCATTTAGGCCAAGAGAAGATTCAGAAGAAATTCTGGGACCAGAAGTTCCTTATCTTAGCGCTGTTGGAGCTTTGCTCTATCTCGCAAATTGCACCCGGCCTGACATTGCATTTGCTGTCAACTTGCTTGCGAGATATAGCACTTCTCCTACGAGGAGACATTGGAATGGTGTTAAGCACGTTCTACGGTACCTCCAAGGATCTCAAGATCTTGGACTGTTTTACCGTAAGAACCAAGACAAAACCTTAGTAGGTTATGCGGATGCTGGCTATTTGTCTGATCCCCACAACGCCATATCCCAGACTGGTTATGTTTTTCTTTGTGGTGGAACCGCAATCTCATGGAGATTGGTTAAACAATCCATGGTTACCACGACTTCAAACCACTCAGAGATCATAGCTTTATTTGAAGCCGCACGAGAATGTGTTTGGTTAAGGTCATTGGTAAAACACGTTGGTGACTCGTGTGGTATCGCCAAAGGCGATACACATCCCACCGTTATATTTGAAGACAACGCTGCTTGCATCGCACAAATGAGTAATGGGTACGTCAAGGGAAACCTGACGAAACATATTTCACCTGAGTTTTTCTACCCATACGAACTCCAAAAGAGCAACGTAATTACCATTCAAAAGGTGCAATCTAGTAACAATCTAGCAGATTTGTTTACTAAATCCTTACCTACGTCTATTTTTGAAAAGTACGTTCGTGGCATTGGGATGCAAAGACTTAAAGTGTTGTTGTCTTCAGGGGGAGCGGTAACCCCGAAATAAATCTAGAAGATTTAGATCTAGAAGATCGATGACATTTCTCCCTACTTATTATTTTGGTCGATCCCTAGCACATGGAGTTTTCATGACAAGACATTTATGTTATGTCGTAATGTCCAAGGAGGAGTGTTGTAAATCTAGAAGATTTATTATTCCAAATCTAGAAAATTTGATGTGGACATTACTTATGGACCAAGAAATCCAACGGGCTTTATATCTTAGACTAGGGTTTTATTCTTATAAATAGATCATTGTATTCATTATTGTAATCACTCTCATACACAAGATCGTTAGTGAAACTCCTGGCTTGGATCGCCCCCAGACGTGTCGTTCCCGACGAACTGGGTCAACAAACGATGTCTCTTTAATTTACGCACTTATTTACAACACAGGGAATTAATGTTTCTATACATGCATATTTCACTAATTATTTTAGACAAAAATTAACTAATTTTTTAAAATTATAATTGTTATGTCTATTCACATTTTTATGTATATGTACTATTACTGTTTAAAAAATTATATATTTTTTAAACAATAATAATTAATATCGATATCAGTAATAGGGTGTATATATAACAGTAATACCTAAAAAATAATTGAGAAAAAGAAAAATTGCCCTTAAATTTATAGGGCAATTGTTTTTTTACATACTTTAAAAAAAAAGATTTTATCCCAAATAAGATTGGTAAAACGGTTGACACCATATCAACCTGGGTCTCAATCGTTTGCTAACTGTTTTGCCAATCTTTTTGGGACAAAAAATATATTTTTTAAAAAGTATGATAAAAAAAATAATTGTCCTATAAATTTAAGGGCAACTTCGTAAGGTTATACAAAAAAAAAAAATTATGTGAACTCAAGTTTGTGAAAGACCTCACTATGTATAGTTGTAATATTAGTATTTATTTTTATGACTCGGAAACCTTTCCAATGATTACTAATCCGTTGAACTAATTAATTTTACTGTCCATTACTGGACATCCAATTAAAGCCAGAGTAAAGTTTTAAAGAGTACGTTTTGTTTAAGACCGTCTCATGATATGAGACGATAAGAATGGGTATAACTGGGGTTTTGATTTATTAACACTTTGATATGAGTGGAGGTTAATTTGCGTCGTTTCATACCATGAGACGATCTCATACAATTTTTTACAAGTTTTAAATGTACCGACTCATCTAAAAAATTAACCGCACATTGTAATATTAGTATTTAATATATGATCATTAATATATATTTTTTATTGTCATTAATTACTTTGGATAAATGTCAACGCCATTCTATATTAATTTGTCACGCGTCAATATTGAATTGAACAAGTGTATCACAACCCTACATATAAAAATGCATACATAAATGCATATACGAGTAATTTTAGCGTGCATAATGCATGTTATGCAATTGAATTTTAAAAAAAAATACTCCAGCAGAAATCAGTAATACCCTAAGAAGTAGTCAGTAATACTCCGAGAAGTAATCAGTAATACCATAACTGAAAATAAACGCAGTTCGGTATGTTTATGTTTGTTTTACAAAATTAAAATTGAACTTAAAATCCAAGTGCATACTATGCATTTGAGTGCATGCTAGAATTTGTGTATATATATATATATATAATTAATCCATCGATTAGTTAATTTATATTATATTTTTTAAACTCATATACTAAAACAATATAGTTCGGAATAAAAGGTTAGGTAATTCAACCTACTATTAGCTTTGAAAAGTCTAATCAAGTCCCCAAACTACTTATTAACTTTCATAAAGTTAATACAACAAATAAGTCAAAATTGAGTACCATTGGCTCCCCCTAAAACTTTTTGTCACAAGAATTTGTTGAAACTCTTTCACGACTTTATGGAATGACTTCTTTTCATCTTGGTTGCAGGGGAGTAGTATAAGACAAATTTTAGGGTGCATCCAATTACATAGTATGTATTTGGATTTTAAACTCAATTTTAACTTCAATTTTGATTTTTTTTAAAATGCATACAAACACACTGAACTGTATTTTTTTTTGCAGTTGGGGTATTATTGATGTCTTCTTGGGGTATTACTGATGTCTTCTTGGGATATTACTGATTACTTCTTGGGGTATTGCTGATTTCTACTTGAAGTATTTTTTTTTTCAAAATTCAAGTGCATAACATACACTCAAGTGTACACTAGAACTACTCATAGTATATAAATATGCGGATACATTTGATATAATATTTATATATTAATCAATTATTATTTTCTCATTTCCGCAAATATTCCTACCATTTGTACAAATATGCATTAAAAAGGTTTGATTGACAAATATTGATATTTGTACATTTATTTATTCAATAAGTGTATTGATAATTGATTGACAATATGCTTAAAATAGTGCTAACTGTTTTAGGAAATAGAGAAATAAAGAGAAGAATATAAGAACACAAATTTGTTGACCCAGTTCGTCAGGAATGACTATGTCTGGGGGCGTACCAAGCCAGAAGATAATTTCACTATTTTTTGTGTATGAAACGACCATATTGCCCTCCATCAGTTACCTATTGATAAAGGCACACTAATATATTTTCCTTCAATACCCCCCTTGTGCCGAATCAAAAGTGTGGATGGTGCTTGAATGTTGTCTTGCTAAAACGTTGACAAGTAGCAAGAATCTAATAGGAAATAAATCTTGATCGAAGGGCAAAAGATTTACAATGCACCTATGTTGAGACTCCCCCTGAAGTCTACACCTTTCACATGATACGTACATCTATCAAGTGATTTCAGAAAGTCTACACATCTCAATTCTTTAAGATTTTTTTCAAAGATTGTCTTGGACGGTGATTATATAGATAGATCAGTCTCATTTACTTTAGAGCTTGAATCTTGAGAAAAACCTTTTGTTGTTGGTTATAGAAGACTTCGGTGATATATGTTTCATATTGTCACCTTTGATGTAACCCAATTTCAGCTAATGAACATAAGAAATATGTTCTTCATATATACATGTGGCCTCTTCAGTGGTAGAACTCAAGTCATTGCTTCATCGAATATGTGCGGTGATAGATCTCTACCAAATGCACTCTTGAACTGCTTCATGTAAGATAATGATCACTGAGTGGTTTAATGAGGTAGCTATAAGAGTTTTCTTGGTTGATCTCCAAGATATCGTTGTGTTTCCCATGGTAAATACATAACCATTTTGGTAACACTTTGTATGGATAAAAATTATACAAATCTAAATAGTACATCATTTGGCGTATAGATGTAGGGGGTAGCTCCAATATTTCCTTAAGCTCCACAATTCCATTTGTGGCCCCCTTCAATATTTACTATAATAAATATCAGACCATTGTCAGTGATTTTCCTTTAAGTATCAGAGTACATTCCTGACACCATTCCAATGATATTGTGTTGGTCCTGATTGAAATTTAGCTAATAAGTTCATTGAGAAAGTAATATGTGGTCGAGTATATTGAGCTAAGTACAATAATGTGCATGTTACACTTAAGTAGGGAATTTCATCTCCCGCTAGCTCTTCATCATCTTTCTTCAGACGAGATGGACATTTTCTTAAATCCAAACTTAGACCAATCATGGGAGTGCTAATCAGATGCATTTTAACTATGTTAATTTGCCTGAACATCTTCTGGGCATATGCAAACTGGTGGATAAGTATTCCACAAACTCAATGTCCTAGTATAAAGTCTAGACAAAACTGAGTTTTCCTAAGATCCTTTATCTCAAAACTGGATTTGAAATATTCATGGTCCTCTTATTTCATTAAGAGTATCTTTTATGTTCATCTATCAACATAAATAATTGCAAATTCGAAACTTATTTTCTTTATAAATGCGTATGGTTGTAACCTATCCCAATCAAGTAGTCACTTAGACGGGTATAACACCTCCGCCTGATTGTTTCAATCAATAAAGTGAGTCTTTTAATCTAATTGCAAACACACTCCGTAGCTTAGAGTCACTTGATTTGGGTAATAGATGTCATCAGACACTTATATATCTCTAAATTAAGATCCACATAGAGATATGTCATAACGACATTCATAAGCTCCATCTTCTATCCTTCAGAAACTAACTAAGTGATGGGACATTATGACGTCCATTATTTTTAAAACTTAACAAGGTTCGATTAATTCGTGATGCATATAAAACTTCTTTTATTTTAATAAGTGTATTGTTAGACATCAATAATTTGGCAATTCTTCGCATTTTTAAGAAATCTCATATTCTGCTGAGTTTCAGTTTGAGTTGAATGATTTACTTTTCATTCAATACTCTATCACTATACTTCATGATAGTATTATTTTCGAACCATGTATATTAATATATGTGTATAATAAATTTAAATAATTCAGTACTTTGAATGAATTCAAATTTATTAATGGACCAACATCAATATAAGTAAAGTCTCGTACCAAAAATCTAACTGAAAAAAAAATTATTGTTGGTCTAATTAACTTTAAGACCAAAATATTTGTCCAAATAAAATGAGGCATTATACCTGAACAAATTTTTTGAAAAAATGTGAAATTTATAAATAAATCAATCAAAATCAGAAGTATTCATTAATTGGGCAAAGTCCTTGTTGCCATTGAAATCAACAATTGTGAGTTAAAATTTGAGGGATAGTCCTCATCTTTCATATAATGGGTATCTTTTTCTTTAGATTCTCCATACCTCATATAGATGGTTGCTACTTTGTGCTTGCATCACAATTTAATATGGTATTATCATGACCGCTAGGAGTACCAATACCTCCTTAATGTCTTCCAGTGGGAGAGCCACCACTATCCCACACGTGATGCATTATTCCCATGTTCGTATGGATTAATATGTCATGTCCCATTTTCTTTTGGGTTATTCCCACTGTTTCATTAACCAAAATTAACCTCGGGAATTTTCTTTGTCCCGGGAAGCCAAACATTAGCGGGGAAAGTGAAAAGGTTTTTTTTCCTTCTATATATTGTATCATCTTCTGTGATTTTCTTTTCACAGAAAGTAAAGTGCACTTTAAAGCGCAATATATCCTTATGAAGATTCGTGACCCTCATTTAGTTAAGTAAAGTGGATTTCATTCCACCGAATCGACAATTCTGAAATTAAAGGTATTTCTAAAATATCGTTTCAGAATATACCGCAGTCCTTTGAGTGTTATAAATAAAAGATATATTCAACATAAAATGGGGTTTGATATGTTGCCTAATTTTTTTTTAGGACATTGACTTTGATCTTGTTAGACGGTTCTTTGTCTGTTGATCATTAGATGATTTGATTGTGAAAATATGATCCTTCCACAAGAAAGTAGTTTCCCACATTTGAAATTTAAATGATGGTACTCACTTTATTTTGAGTCCAATATATTGTAAACAAGTGAAAACTAATTTCACAAGTGTAGCAATATTAAAAAAAAATTGAGAATAGCATGAATTAGATTTTGAGACCATGAGTCGCGTTTTTTTTTTTTTTTTTTACTTTGTGAAAATGTTTTATTACATTAATTTGTACTCATATGTATTATCCATGAAATTTCTTTATCGTGAGGATATTCAATAAAAAAATATGTATACATACAAATAACTCATATATATCACCGTTGGTATCAATTTAACGAATAAGTCATCAATTTTTTTTTTCATAAATTTCAGTGAACCACATCAACCGCAAATTAAGTAATAATAGGCAAATAAGGGTTCTTCACATAAATTCTAATTTCTACAACAAATATTTTTCAAGCCTATTCCGCAGCAAGCGGTTCTAATTTAAAAGGAGTTAAACCTCCTTACCAAAACGGAACTCTCCCATATAAGAATTATATGCTCATATAATCTAAATATTTTGTCATTGCTGATATTTAATTTAAGTCAAATAATAAATCCATAATAATCATCATATTGCATTAAGATAATTATAGAATCTATGATACGCAAATCACGAATCACAAATAGAATTGAGCACAAGAAATTTATATAACCAGTAGTCACTACAATCAGACCTTGATTTTTTTTAGGCATAAAGATCAAGGCAATTGGTCCTCTATTAATTAATAAATTTCTGGAATGCATCTACATATATCAATTCAATACCCCTTAATAGAAATCTAATAATCCAATTTGTAAATTGTTTCAAGCGAGTTCATGTAGAGCCGATTGTTTATCATAATAGCAAATTCGCATATATTAATCGAAAGAAAGAATAAAAAAAATTATATACAGGAACGTACCCATGCCCGTGGATGGATTGTATACTCTTAATGAACATGTACTTGTACTATGCTTGATCCTATCCTTTTTTGTTGATGTAATCTCCATCAGTGGAAATTAAGATTACTCTTCATTAATTCCTCGTCCCAGTTCTGATTATGGCGTATGAAATTGGGAGGGAGGTTGCGGAAATCTAAAACTTAATTGGTTAGTGCACTCGTGCTGATAACGTGTTTTAGGAAATAGAGAAATAAAGAGAAGAATATAAGAACACAAATTTGTTGACCCAGTTCGTCAGGAATGATTACGTCTGGGGGCGTACCAAGCCAGGAGATAATTCCACTATTTCTTATGTATGAATCACTTTATATAGGTTACAATCTAGGATTTTAGATGAGTACATAGAATATAATGAAACGACCATATTGCCCTCCATCAGTTACCTATTGATAAAGGCACACTAATATATTTTCCTTCAATACTAACTATATACATAAGAATTATTAACAAATGTCTTTAACTTCATCTCAAGAAATTTTCCAAAACAAGTTTGTATCGTTTTTAAGTTAATTACCTAACTCGAAATGAAAAATATCTGCAAGAGTGAATATATATAATGTAAAGTAGTTTCAATAGTATTAGTTATTTGCATTTTTTTATCAGAAAAATGAAAGTATTATTCTCAAAGGGAGTACAAGGAGGTACTCAAATCCTTACACCTTGTGAAATTACAAATAAAACAAGTCCAGTTTCAAAAGTCTCACATAATACCTACTCCCTCCGATTTAAAATTATTGATGTTTTGGGGTATATTTTTTGTTTCAAAATATTTGATGGTTTACGTATTTTTCACATTACTTCTCCATTATACCCCTAATCAATTCCCCAAAAAAAACTCACTCATATTAAAATTTATCTTTAATAAATTTATTAGGAGCTGTAATTAAGGAATTATGAGGGTATATTTGTTAATATACACTAGTTCTTAATTTCAGCAACAAATGTTAAAACATCAATCTTTTTTAGTATATCAAGAACCACAACCACCACAATGCTCCCTAGGAGCAGAGTTCCTCTCCAAGAAAGGAAATAATCTAAAAAGGGGAACTTTAATAGTTAACCAAAACCATAATCTAGCTTTTATTTCATTTGACACCTTAATCACTATTGTTACCTTTCCTTCAAAAAAGAGCTCATCTCGACACTTCCAAATAGACCAAATCACACCAACCCACAAAGTTGCAGAAAAAAAAAAGTATTAGTTATTTCTATTATACAATATTAGTATCAAATTAATATCTTTCTAATAAAACAACTAAAATTATTTTAAAAAATACACCTAAAATGTAAATAAAATTCAATGTAAGACTGATTCACAATATTTCGAATTTTCATTTTTCACATTGTAAAGAGACACATATTTCAATTTTTCCTTTTCTTTATGAGAAAACCAGATAACTTTTATATTACAAGAAGTTGAAGGTTATAAAAAGTTGAGTATATATAGAGTGAAATTGGTTAATACATGAAGTTGAAGGTTATTAATTATTTTCATTAAACGGTAATAGTTGTTTTCATCAGAGAGTATTAATTTATTTTCAATAAACAACTAGTCCCTCCGTCCCAGATCTGTTTTCACAGTTGATTTTTTGGGACTTTAGTATGAGAGTTGATTTATAGTGTTTAAATGGATATAATAGTTTTTTGATGATGAAATATTGTTCAATATAAGTGAGTGAAACAAAGCAAAAGTATTTGTGTGCGTAAATATTAGTGAAGTGAGATGTAATTTAGAGGTCTTTGTAAGGGATGGATAGTGCACTGTGAAAATTAATTTAAGACGGAGGGAGTAATACTCTTCAGTGAAAATAATTAATATTCTTTAGTAAAAACAACAAATACCCTTCAATGGTTCATCCATGAAACATTTTAACTCTATACATTGTCTAAGAAGTTTGATGTGGATACATATTTCGTGCATAGCTATTTCATAATGGGTTAATTACAGATAAAATCACAATCTTTTCGCAAATTGCAATCTAATCTAAACTTTTGAATCTTTGAAAAAATGCAAAGTCTCATATGCACCAAGTGCACGGTGCACTCACCCAACAGTTGATATTGTATACACTAAAAAGTTAGTCTCAATTACACTGAAAATTAGTCTCAATTACACTGAAAAGTTTACATTGAAAACTGATTTTCAGTGTAATTGAGACTAACTTTTCAGTGTGATTGAGACTAACTTTTCAGTGTATACATTATCAACTATTGAGTGAGTGCATCATACACCAAATACACAAGAGACTTACTCTTGAAAAAAAAAATCAAACTTAGTATTTTGTTGCAATCCTAACCAAAAGGCAAATTTCAATTATCCTGAAAATGATGAATAATTATGTGTTGTCACCCGAACCAATCTAAACATATTAATTTAGTTAATTATTTATTATCGGGTAAGTAAAACATCATTTTCGGACAATAAAAAATTTGGTAGTTGGTTTTAATTGCAACCAAATGTTAAATTGGGATTTTATTTGCAACGATTCAAAAGTTTAGATTAAATTGCAATGTGTAAAAAAGTTGTGATTTTGTTTGTAATTAACCCTCTAATCACTAAAACTTGATCTGTTTTTTCACAATATATTGTCAGAACTGAACATTATAATTGGTGGCTTTGTGTGATTAGTAAGGGACCGAGGCTGGCAAACATATGGCAATGTGCGATATCTACACTCTCAGTGCCTAGTTGCATGTTATCCTCAATTATTTAACCCTAATTAATTAATTTTTATTCATTAATTAATCTTTCCTCGCATTTTCCACGGTACTTAATCTTTCAAATAGATCTTAATTCGTCAAGCTTTGTCGTTTAATATTACATTCTAACAAATATATTAGACAATGGTCTTTAAAATAAGATAATGATTTAAGGGATCATAACATCTTTTACACTTATTATATAAATTCATTATAGATAAAATTTCAAAACAAAATGAGACGTGTTGATTGGTTTAAAGTATGGGATCAAATAATGAATAGTAGATTATTTTGAAGTCAAGCTGCGCCAGCATTTATTAACGGGCTCATACACGGTCTCATTTTTTATTAATACACACCACCAAAAATATTAAAAAAAAACTCAAAAAACTTAATATTTTTTTGGAATTTTCTTCGAGAATACAAAAAAAAAACATTTTAAAAAATTATTAAGTTTTTCAGATTTTTTTCCAATTTTTTTTTTTTTTTTTGGTGTGGTGTATTAACAAAATATGAGAATATATCTTGTCTGGGCCTTAGTAACGAGGTAAAGGCTACATGAAGTCCAAATTATAGAAAAGATGACTCAAGCCCAAACTAGTGACTTAAAAAAAAAAAGGTTATTATTATTATTTGTTTCCTATTTTACATACTAGTGTTTCTTACGTGCGATGCACGGATTGAAAATTATAAAATTTAAATGAGAAATTGCATAATGAATTATATCAAAATTTTAAATTAAATAAATTTAATTCCATAAATCAATTAATATGTAAAGATTATATTGTATATTATGTGAGTATTACAACTATTTAATTAATTATACAATTTTCAATTATGTATTAAACTCATAAAAAATACTAAAATTCATAAAATAATTTTAATATTTAACAAAACTTATATAGTCTAAATAAAAATTATTTAAATTCAATCCATCATATATAGTTAAAGTCAATAAAAAAAAACACTTTAAAAATAATAAAATAAATATTTTAAATATGATTTTTCTTTTTATATGTGTAGTATATATGTTAAATTAAAAATATTTAAAAGATAATTTTGTTGATATATAGTGTGTTGTAAATAGATTTAAAATTAATAGCTTAATTTTTTTTTAAATTATTGGTTCAAAATAAAAAAGAAAAGAAAATGATAAAGTTAATCACTCTCTTTAATGGAAAGTGAGACTCGCCGTTACACTACAAAGCAAGTTGACTTCACTAGCTCCAATGATAACAATTGTTTCTCTCTCCTCACTTCTACTTTTATATATATAGAGAGAGATATAAATACATAGATTGCTAATTTGCTATTGGTTATGATTATTTTAAGTCCTTTATACTCCCTCCATAAAATTTCTTTTTTCACAGGGTCACTATTCATCCATCTGAAATAAGATTGTATTTATAGATTGTGTTTATCATTTTGGTGGAAAGATTAACTTTCACGAAGTTAATCTCCTCCATTGAAGTAACCACAATCTCCCACTAAAATAATAAACACAATTTATAAATACAACCCTATTTCAAATTAATGAAGAGTGATTCTATGGGAAAAAAAAGTTGGGATGGAGAGAGTAACTTTAACTGCAAACTATAATTTTGAAGTATATGGGTCCTGAAATTAATAATTAATTGTAAGTCATTTTATTTTAAATGATCTTTATAATATATATATATATATATAAAGTTATGTTTATTTATTTTATCTAATTATACTTAAATTGCTTTTAAAATAATCTAATTATTCTTAAATTTATTTTCAATTATTTAAGCAATGTGAGCCTTAGATGAATTAACAGGCCCACTAACTCTTAAAATATGCACCAGCCCTACCTCAATAACCTATAATGCCTGGTTAAATGCGTCCACTTTTAGTGGTAGTACACACACCAAATGATGAGTACACCAACCATAAAATTAATACATCCACTTTAAAAATATTAGTATTAATCCTTTTAAAAGAACCCTAGTTTACTCCCTCCCTCATTTTCTCTCGTGACGGCCTGCGCACCTACTTTCTTCTCCACCCCACTCTCCCTCTTTTCCCTTCTCTCCATTTCGAAAGTTTATCTCATTTCTAAAAGTTTTTCGAATATTTTTTCGAAAGTTTATTTCGAAACTAGTTGCTGAAATTATTGTTCTTTTTTTTTTGCAAATTATGTCATTTTTTTCAAAATTTCACATATTTTTGAAAAAAAAAATTGCAGAAATAAAAGTAATTATTCGGGATTGGTTTTCCAAAAAAATGTATTGCGGTTTTTTTTTTTTTTTTTTAAATTTCAGTGGAATAACTTTATTTTGGTCTACAGCTGAGGTGACAGTCTTGATATCGACGACCAAACCATAAAAATATTGAAAGTTTGGGGGCACTTGTTGTACTCCGATTTTTTTTTTTTTTTTTTGAGACAATCTCAACAATGGTGTTATTATGTTTGCTGCAAACAAAAGCGTGGGTGCATGATGTTGGGAAAGTGATAAGGATATATGTGTCATTTTATATAAATTTTAAATTAATTAATTTGTTGGATGTGTGAACTATACAACTGAACAAGGGTAGTTTCATATAACCTGGGCCAATTATATTAAGATAATTGGGCTTATGAGTACTGAACTGGCCCATTAACCCAATTGGTCAACTCGTATTAAAGTTTGATTTTGATCGTGTTAATTATCCCTCCGATATATTCATACATACTACTCCCTACGTCCCTAAAAATTAGGTTGGTTGCTTTTATCCCGGTTATTAATAAAGTTAATATAATATGTAAAAAGTAAGAATATTGTGTCACATCAAATATAAAATAAATTATTTTAAAAATATTATATGTGTATATTGAAAAGTGTAGATAAAGTTTATTATTTCCATTTTAGGCAACAAAACTATTTTTTATGGACGGCCCAATAAGACAATCAAACCTATATTTTGTGGACGGAGGGACTAGTAATTATTGGCTCTTTTAACAAGTACTCCCTTTTACTAATGCTGTTTTTTTATTTTGATTTGTTGAATAAAATTTGTTAATTAAAAAAAATATTTACATTCTCAACTTGTAGCATATTTCACTTTTACACATAATATACTTACTTTTAAAAACTGTGTAAAAAACAAATAGGTCTAGTAAAAGGGTGCCCTCAAATTTACTTAGCTTATACATTTTTAAATTAACCATCATATATTTTAGCTACATTTTACTTTTTCTTAGTATACCTCTTTAAAATTTACAACTATAACTCTAATATTACTTACATCACTCTCAATTATATATAATAACACCCACTAATTTAATTTGTAATTTAAATTTAAAAAAATTGCACACTCCAATCTCATTTTCATTGTCCACACCCCCTCCTTCCAAGAAAAAAAATTTTGAAACAAAATCTCAACCCAAAAACACTCTTCATTTCGTTGAGATACAACTAAAACTTGAATTTATAATTTCTTTGAGGAAAATTTTGTTTCATGAACTCTTGATTATATGAGCTAAACTCCATTCAAAGATTTTATGAGGGACAATTTTACCGATTACATTTTGTGTGATGAGTAATGATAATACATGTTACATTAAATTATCATTAACTTTTTTTTCAGTATTATTTTGAAAAGTAACATTTTGTTTTCAAAGTCTTACTTTTTTGTCCCATTACGTTTAATGGGATGCTCTCAAAAAAAAAAAAAAATATATATATATATATATATTTCATCTGAATAATGAATAACGCTTGACAAAGTATAATTTTTTTTCGAAATCATCATCTAATCAATATTTGAAAATAAGCATGGTCAACCCATTAACTTAAAATAAAAATAATAGAAGAGAAAATTAAAGTAAAAAAAAAATCATTAATGAAATGATGTTACATAAAACTCGAAACCTAAAATAAACTTTAGGCAGCATAGGTTTGACAATAATTATTACTAACAATTTTGTTCTAAAATATTACTTGCGAACTATTTTCTTGAGATAAATGATAATGATATGTTGATAAATATTCATTGGGGTCAAATTTTAATGATTATAAAGGACTAAATATTAAATTCTTGTAAATGAAGGGACTGAAATGCATTTTCGGAATTTGAAGAACGAAAATGCAATTAGCAGCAGAAGAAGAAAAGAAAGAAAGTGGTGAAAGCAGAGAGGAAAGAACCAGAACACGCTAAAGTTTGAAATTGTTGCGAACAAAAAAACAATACAATAGCTAAATTCCAATCAAAATCTGATCCAAAAATTATATATTGGGAATTCTTTCTGATAAATCGATTGTTTATTAGGGTTCGAAGCTCTCGATTCTCCTGCTTGGTTAATTTTTTATCCTACGACCGACGACTCCGACTTCTTCAAAGTCATGTTCAAAAATTTCTGGTAATCAGTCCTTTTCATAGCTCCTTTTATTTTGGTAAATTGAATTTGAACATCAGCCAATGAATAAAGTATGCTAAGGTGCCTTGATTGGGGATTTCCCGTTGTTAAAATTTCTCGCGTTTTCTTGTGGAAAGAAGGCTTACTGGTCAAACGTTTTGGATGCCTAGTTACTGGTATGAATAAATGTTCGATTTACTGATGATTAGAGGTTCTCTTCTTTTGTGACATTGCTGAATTTGTAATTCCTCATTTATAACATTAACATTAATATTAGGGTGGGCAATTGGTCAGTTTATCATTTTCCCAATTATCCTGCAGTTCAAATGCTCATCAAAGATCAATTGAATATATTTTAATTGTTGCCCCTAGTTTGCTGAGACAACTCTACTGTGATGTTCACTATTTAAGTCGACTTATGAGTTTTTTGTTGGCGTGCAATCTTCTTCCTTCCTGCCTTCTTTTTCATATTGAAATGAATGTGTGGAAGTCTTATGCATTTCCCTTCTGTTCATGATAAATTTAACACGCTGTTCCTGGTTACCCATGTTGTACTTTCCCAGTAATTATATTCTATACATACATTTGACCCGTATCATAATTGAATGTGAGAATCTATAATCATTGTGATGGAGTGATGAAAGCACACTGCTCTTTGCAGTCTTTCATGATTTCCTATCCATCCAAACTCATATTATTGTTAAACACAATCTTTTCTTGCCATTTACAGAGATATGATATCTTGCTTCGCTTGCTTTTTCCTGCAGGGGCTCTCAAGAGCAGCAAACTCATTCACGTCCCCAGGAAATGGCCACAGACTCATGGTATTCACCCTCTGTTGTCAGTTCACCCAGCTCTTCACGCCCCACGACTCCTGGAGCCAGCACATCTAGCAGCTTTGGCTTTTCAAGACCGATAGATCGACCAAGTTCTTTATCAAATGTTTCTCCAGCGGAGGCAGCAGGCATCATTGCTATGTTGAAAGATAAGAGGTGATCAGGTTTTCTTACAATCATCTTCAGATTATAATTATTCCTTTAGAATGATATTTGAAAAAAGTATCTAATTTTCAGTAGCGATAACACGATCCATTTCTAGTTTGTTGAGTGTGTGGGTGACTTACAAAAAGATACATTTTTTGCACCTAGGACTGATGAATGTACGTTCGCATTGCTACTTTACTGTCTTTAAGCTACTTTTGTCTGTTCATCCTGTACTGAAGTTCCAGAAAATGCATGTAATGATTTACTAATAGTCTACTTCACATTCCTCATCTATGGCCTGTAGAAAGAACACCATGGAATAAGAACAAATATTACTGTAACATGCAGATGTTAATGTATTGGTTGAAAAAGAAATTCATAGCTTGAGAGTTGAGACAGTTTCTCATCATCATATTTTATGCTTAATGTTTTTAGTGTTGATGAGCTAAGAAAGCTTCTATCCGACAAGGATGCATATCAGAATCTATTATATTCACTGGAACCCATCAGAACTCAAAACAGGGTAAGTTGTTTTATTTTTGATCTCTAATCCCAAGTTTCTTCTTTTAATCTGCTGTTTTGTTTTGTGTGAATCTGTGGTGCTCGAACTTTTATGTTCCAGTTATTTAAAAGGACTTTTTGGATACTTCTAAACTATATAGACAATGTAAACGTATGTACAATGATGTATCTGAGCAAATTTGTGCATATATGTGTTTTTATCACCTTGTAACATAATTGATACTTGGAAAGCATAGTAAATCATTATATTTTCTTAGTTTTATTGAACAAATATAGCTTCCCCATATAAACTTTTTGCATTTTTTCATGAAGTAGGTGGTCGGTTTGGGCTCATACAATTAAGTTTGATCATTTTACTTGATGTGATGTTATGCGCTGCAGGATTCTTTTTTCTGATTTTATTTGATACATTTCCAGTTCCTATGGATCCTGGAACAGGGCAAATCTTTCTTTAGCCCTATTTTGTGTCTGATTCTAGGTGCATGTATATCATGAGTCTGTATTCTCACTTTACACCCTGTTATATTAATCATGCTTATGATGTTAACTGTTGAGGTAGACTTTCTGGTAATTTAAAAATGTTATAAATATTCTTATACACTTCCAATATCTATATTGCTCAATCAGGTCAGGGATGAACTCAGGAATGAAACACTTCAGCTTGCTAGTAAGTTTTTTGTTCTCTGCATTTTCAACATCAGTTTTGAAATACATTATTGAACTAGTAATAAACTGAGTTAATTATCTCGAGTACAGGAGAGAATCTGGAAAAAGAACCACGTATAATGGAGCTAAGAAATCAGGTGAGTTCTGTTGCCTTTACGTTGTATTGTACTCTTTTTTCATTGATCAACTCCCAAGTTGGAATTTTTACTCTCTTTTCTTGGTCTACTTTGTTTGTCGCTTCAGTGCAGAATAATCCGAACTACTGAGCTGGCTACTGCTCAAGAGAAGTTGCATGATTTAGAGAGGAAAAAGGAAGAGACCTTGAAGTATTATTCTCCTTCATCTCTCCTCCATCGACTTCAAGGTATACAGGATCATGAGTTTTAGATAGTGACTTTTTAGAGAAAAAAAATGCTCAGGTTACTTTGACTTTTCAGGAAGGAGTAAATTGCAAAATTGGTCATATATCTACTGGGCGTTGACGGTTTTAGTCTCATACAAATTAATTTTCTCAATCCAGTCCCATAACTTTTAAAATAATGTTATTTAGTTCTATGTTAATTTTTTGTGTTAGGATGATAAATTAATATGTGATTTTCTTTATTGAAATTCAGGCAACTCATGTGAGCGGCATGTGCAAAAATACTGCAATCTTGTCAATATATGAAAAAAATTGCATTAAAGTAATGGGATTTAATTGAGAAACATAATTTGTACTAGTCTAAAATTGCCAACACCCAATTGATATGAGACCAATTTTGCAATTTACTCTTTCAGGAAGTATAATGATAACCTAGTTGGTTTTTTCAGTTCAGCTTCTTCACATATAGTTTACATACATGTTCTGATTATCTTGTCATTTGTCATACTGGAAACTCAATACAATACCTGTTATTATAATGTTGTGATGATCATTGAGATAAATCTGCTCTTATTTTCATCAACTATATGCTTACAATATCCATGTTCTTGCAAAATTTGGATGACAATAGTGGGTCTGCATCAACTAATTCTAATGTTATCATCACTGCATGCATCATTCATGTACTCATTTTCATACTAGGTGACATCAATTGGCATTAGTTTATAGTTTCAGGTAAATTGACTTTTCAGTGAATGATTTTTGGGCATTAGACTGAGTAGTGATTATTTTATTATTTCAGATGCAATGAATCAAACAGATGAGGAATCTGAGACCCTGCACAGACAGCTTCTTGATAGAGAGATTGATCTTGCAGCCTTTGTGCAGAAATACAAGAAGCTACGTTGTACGTTTCATAAACGTGCCCTCACACATCTTGCTGCCAAGACATCTGCAACCAGCTGAGTTATGGTATGCTTCTGGAAGTTATATCCATATCTTCGTAAATTGTTTTGCAACTCTGTTGTGCTTGGTGTTCTTGTATTTTATCCTAGTTATTTTGTATACCATTTTTAATATCGAAGATTTTGAAAAAACCTCTATTGGAGTAATTGCCCTGCAAGATATCAATGGAGCCAATGAATTCTATCCTCTGTAATATATATATTTGGATATTGATATTTGTCAGGTGTGTGCTTATGTATTTGTCCTTCCCTTCTGAATACCCCTTTCATATATGTTAGTATTTATTTTGTGTCTTAATTTATGTTTTATTCTAATTATTTATCTTCCGGCTGTTAAAAGAAAAAACGCCCTTTTAATATGTTTTGTGTGACATGTCACCATAATAACTTCGTCTCAGTTTTGTTTCCTAATTCCACTCTTCATACCCTTTCACTTATAATTTACCTTTCATTCAACTAATAATTACATAGAAAAATATCTTAATGCACTTAAATTGAATAAATACATCATTATCAAAAAATTATTTTATTCATTTAAATATTACAAATTAAGTTTCACATTAAAAGTTAAATGGGAAAAAAAATTGGACGGAGGGAATATTAATCATGCATGGCTCGACTTGATTGAAATTAAATTTAAACTCGATTTAGCTCAATTTTGAAGGAAGAGATCTTCAAAAGAACTCCGTTCTTGTTCTTCTTTTTTTTTTTTTTTTTTTCTCTTCTCTGGTGATGCTTAAATTGCACAATTAAAGTTTCATTTAAATGGAGAAAGAGAGGAGATATTATGATAAATCCGGAATCATATAATGTAAAACAATGAAAGCATGAGAAGGTATCAGTCGAAAATACTTATTTTACACAGTAATAGTACTAATTTTTTGAAGCAATAATAGTATTAATGGTATACACGGCACATCACATAATACTTGGTCTAAAAACAAAGTTGTGCGATAGATGAAATTCAAAATTCGTCATACTCCAACACAGATATAACTAGAAAAGCTCTGCATTGATCAGTTTTTGTTACTCATATAATTATCAAACATTATGAGAATTTTATGTTTTTAAAGAAGAAGCCAAAGTAAATGTATGTAAAGCAGAGAAAGCTCTAGTAGTTATTGTTTTTGGCATCATCAGAATCTTTGACACGGGTATCTGGTTCATCACACATGGGAGTGGTGTAATAGAAGGGTCCCATCACGTACTTGCATGTGTCCCTGTACACGACGCTGGGGCGGCTGAGCTTCACCCCTGTCTTTCCTCCCGCGAAGTTGGTGGCGATGCTGCACACGGGGTCTGGCGACGACACCAGCCTCACGTAGCAGTTTTGAGGGTTCAGCTTCTTCCCATTGACGTACTTTTTACAAGCAATCTCAAACGCACCATAATCATCTGTCGTGTCGCTCGCGAAATGTATAGCTTTGCCCCTATTGTCCAAGCACGTTACAGACACCTTGCTACCTGCAACAAAATAATCTCACTCAATTCTTTGTCTTAAATGTACTATAGCGTTTAGTTAACAGAGTCAAATTACAAGGGTTGCTTAGTAATTTAGATGAATAACACATTATTTGTATTGTTGCAACGGAATACCTTTGATGGGGGAGCCGTTGACCCATTCGTTCCAACCCTCGCCGCATTCCTGGCAAAGAACCTTACCGGCAACATGGAACACCTCGCTCTCCACATGCCCGTGTCCGGCCACAGCCCAGCTCAGTAAAACGAACGATGCTGCAATTTTCAATAAAATATTTGCTCCCATTTTGCTTGCTTGTTGAATGATTTCAGTATCTGAAAACGATATGTATATATAGATAGATGATCAGGTGATGGTGATGATAGGATTAATAATCATGTTATGTGGAAGGCCACTACTTGTGTCGTGCTATCCATGAAGGTGTTGTATTAATCATCAATCATATGTTTGGGTAAGGTCAAACCTGTCATTTTTCTGATACTGGGATTTTTTAATTGACTCGGTTATTATGAATTTGTGATTCACCATAATAAATCTTGGTACGGCTGAAGAAATACTAGAGAAATTATCAGTTTTTTATTGTATAGGAAGGTTGCAAACTGATAATTTTTTACATTGCAGAGTGCAAATTGATAAAATATCAATAGTACGTGTTGCAATTTGATTTTAATAATAACCCTAGTTTTTAACACAGAACTAGTTCACATTAGCACTTTATTGTTTAAAACTAACATTTTAAATGAATCATTTGATACTGACAAATTAGTAAATTTTAATTAAACAACTAGTAATATTAAAAAGTACACATAAAATGCAAGTTAACTGCACAATGGTGATATTGGCTTACATAAAATCTTGCCCAAAAAGAAAATACAACAAACAGAAACAAATTCATAAAGAACGATAACTATTCATTTTGATGTAAAAAGCGACTAAAAGAGAAATTGAGTTGTTTTTCCAATTGAATTGCATGCCCTTTGTAATAATAACATCAAGCAAGCCAAATAGGATCAAATCGCAATTCAACTCATCTAACTCTAGCCATCACTTTTCAAAAAAAAAAAACTCTAGCCATGACATTTAATTCAAAATTCAAAAATTAAATTCGACTCCGATTAAAATTAACTCAAGCTGAGTTCAAGTTAGCCGTCACACTGACCTTCAACGTTAAAACTAAATTCTACTGTGAACTCCTTCAATTTTAAATATATAAATTACAACACAATGCCCGTTGAGGCTATAAGCTTAGTGCAGTACGAGTAATAGAAGGATAAACACCAGTCCCTTCCCTCCCAGCCTGAACTAAGTTCAGTTTATAATGTAGGAAGCTTACAAAACATTTCTCCATCGATTTGAAATTTCAATGTCTCAATATAAAACAGACAAGACGAAGAGAAAATTACGAGGAAATCGCAGGTAGGAAAAAATTATCCAGTATGAAGAAACTCGAAACGGCAAATGAGCCGAGCAGCACCAAAATTGTCCTCGCTTTTGCAGTACACAGTCTCACCATACCAAAATGTCAACTGATAATTTACAGCCACTTCTCTTGATATTGCAAGAAGCACATAGTGTATCGTATTTATAACTCAAACTCAAATTATTGCCCGGCAGATTAATTTAGGGCTCACAATAGCCCAGCACTTTTTAGGGCTGCCTTGAACTCCTCCTCGTTTGGTTTCACCTGCATTCATAAATAGGACACATAACTCAGCTAACTTGCAAGAGAAACATTGCTTAATAAGAAACAATCTACAATTCATATAGACGAAATTTACCTCAGTAATCTCTGATTTAAAGTACTTCTGAATCTTGTCCATAATAAGGTCATCTCTGTCATGGCAAAGTAAGTTGAATGCCGCACCTGTTTAATTACCAGAAATGAGGAGGATCATCCAGAGAGCAATTGCAAAGTGTAGACTCTAATAATTTAGGATCTATGTTACCCACAACCTCGTAGCTAGTTAAATGCATAATATATAACAAAATAACCATGCAGCTGCATTAAACGATGAGAAGGATTACCCGCAACTCATAAATTGCAATAACACCTTCAATTGACTATACAACACCCTCACAACAAAACCCCACCCCACAACAAAAGTATGGGGGAAAAAACGCTAGGGAAGGATTTAGGGGTAAGCGGGGGATTATTAGGAGAAACAGTTATTTTTATGACATTTATTGACTCAGGAAAACAGAACATAAACATTGGGTCCAGATAGTACTATGGTTTAAGACCTTTTTAACCGTTCATAAAAAAGGAGCAATAGTGGAAATAAATATAAGAAAAATGCAGAAATCTAGAACCAAAAGAGAACATAAATTTTAACCTGAAAAGGTAGACGCTAATAATAAACAATAAGTCAAAGACATAAGCTAAATATATAGATATGATGAAGTACCTTTGCGGCCGAAGCGTCCCGCTCTACCAACACGGTGCAAGTAAACCTCATTATCAGGCTCAGAAGGTTGATCATATCTAACAGGAAGATCATAATTGACCACCAAATTGACCTGCACAGGAGGAATGATGATAGAGCAAGATCCAACATAAGAAATAAATGTGTAAGAAATAGAAGTTACAGCAACAGGAAGAAATAAGCAGCACCTGTCTCTGGTCAAAGCCTCGAGAAAGAATATCGGTAGAAATTAGAACTTGAGTCAACCCTTCCTTAAACTCTTTTATAATTTTATCCCTATCCTCTTGGCTCAAAGCACCTTGTATCGTGGTGACCTCATACCCAAGATCAACCAAAGCTTTGTGCAGCATAGATGCACTATTCCTTGTTTTAACAAACACAATTGTCTGCCCCACCTTCTCCCCAAGCTCAAGGATATGGTCCTTAATAATCATGATCTTCGCACGCTCGTCAGGACAATGAACCTTGTATTGCTTTACAGTCTCTAATGATAGTTCTTCCTTTTTGACAAACATCTCGTTATGTTCTCTTGCAAAAATATCTTTAGATATTTTTGATACAAAATCTTTGACGACTTCATTGAATGTAGCAGAGAACAAAAGGACCTGATTATAAAAATCCATGACAGAGTCAACAATTCATACTAGTTTCCAGTTTCCACACATCAAATCGCCAACAAAGATTGAGTCATGTCTTCAAGTGAAATATCTGATATGCACGCATGCAGAACTGAATCATCCCAATTTACTCGCGGACTGTACCCTCACACCAAACATTACCTCTAGAAGGTGGTATCAGACAAGATTGCACGACATTGTATAAGCATTAATGAGAGTGTTAGCAGAGAAACATCACTGGAAAACTAAAAAATTCACAAAATATATACAAAGAGATATATGCTCAGGAACACCCGCACTTGCATCACATACTGACGATTATAACAGTCAATCCAGATTTCATGAGCAGTAATCCCTACCAAGAGGAAAATTCACTTATCTCGCTAAAGCACATTGTCCACCCAAAAGTAAGAGATGTCTATTCTTCACCAATCATTAAATGTATGTAGCAATATGCTAACCTGGCAATCTTTACTGAATTTCGCAATCTCCTTCATAATTTTCACAGAATCATCTCGGAAGCCACTCTGCGTATGAGAGATAATAACTCATAAATTAGTAAAACAGCAGGTGAAAACATGCACCTCCAGACTTAAAAACAGAACTTAAACAACATGGTGAACTTAACTTCAATGAATCAAGGTGATAAAAAAAAAAAGTTGAGCCATAATTGATTTTTTATTTGATAGTATATGCCAAATTCATAAATTTAAAAACAAAGAGTATTTCCACAGTTCACAAAAGAGTAATATGCAGGAGACGTGTAAGCTAAACATTTTCAAACACTGGATGAACAAAGTATATTAGATAAACAGAAGCAAAATTAGGCATTTTCTAGAGATTCAATCACATGGCTGGACCTAAACAAGCATGAAAAAGATCTAGGTGCATTTACCAAACAAGCATCTGCCTGACAGTATCCCAAAAAAATGTAAATGTGAAATCAGCACATATGAAAGAATTATATCAAATGAGAACCCGGAAGATGAATTTATCATGACCTACAAACAATGGATTACCTCTGCCAACATGTGATCTGCCTCGTCAAACACGAGAATCTTCATGTCACGCATGCCCAGTTTCCTCGCCGTCATCCACTTACTAATTGTACCAGGCGTGCCAATGATTACTTGTTGTGTGATGGGTGGTCTCTTATTAATTGGAATGTAATTAGACGGGTCTGCTGGTATGGCTAATTCGGAGGTTATCTCAGTGAACTTTCCCATCTTCAGAAGCACTTCCATATTCTGTGCAATTTTTTTAGCATTGTTCATCAAACCATGATATAAAACTAGAAACAAGTTTCAAATTTCATAATTGCATAAAAAGATACATCAATTCAGCCAGAAAGTTATAGTAGTGTATAGCATTGTACATCACTCAAAATCCCTATTAAAAACTTGTACCCCAAATAATGTTGACATTCACACCTTGGACGCCAAAGTTGCATAGCGCAAAATATAGACTCCCAATTAGTTGACACAGATTGCTACGAAAATATACAAAATATATACAAGGATGCTGGTGCAGTACGAACTCTAAACCTTGATCTCCCAACTTTTTTCCACAATCAATAGATTTGCATGAAATATAGCTCCAAACTTATAGAAGACAAATAAAAGAAGGCAAGCATGTGAAATGTGACTAAACCAGACCTGAATGGCTAACTCTCTGGTGGGGCAGATACAGAGTGCCTGTGGAGCCTTTAGCTTTGGATCGACACGGCTCAGCATGCCGAGCACGAAGCAAGTGGTCTTCCCGGACCCATTACGAGCCTGAGCTATTAAATTCTTGTATGGAGGAGTAAGGATCATGGGCAAACTAAGCTCCTGTATACCACTGGGTTTCTCGAACTTCATCTCAATATACAGACCCTTCAACAATTCATCTGATAACTTCAAGTCCTCGAATTTCTTAACTGATTCATATACAGTGCCCCCGGCTGTAACCTATTATAAGTGAAAGGAAAAAAGAAGTTATTTTTTTTGTAATAAAACTATTATCCAAAATTCATTTCTACATGTAGTTTTACTCGTAGAATACCATAAAGTAAGTAATTAACGACAAAAACTACTCTAAAAAACAAGCAAATAAAACCCTAAGCACATCAAGGGCTCCAAAGTGTCTCTATAAAACCTACTTCAAACATAAACCCTAAATATTAAAGTACAATCGTAACCCAGAAACATCATACAAAGTTATCCATACAATTATTAATACAAACTAAACTTATCAAGGCTTTAAGATAATATAGCAGATTGAAAACCTATTAGACTATATATTCACAGGAAAACCTGAAACTAGATCCACGGTATATACACAAAAAGTTACAAACAAGTATTCAATAATTGAGATGGTTACAGTTTCAATTCTAGAGCCATCGAGATCTTCGAGCGTGTTGTCGCCTGGACTGGACTCGTCGATAGCCAAAGAATCCATGTTAGGTTCCGGCAATGAATCGGCTTCCTCATCCGCAACATCTGCCCACCGCTTAGGTTTAGACGGCTCAGCCGCGACTGTGGCGGTGGCAGACGTGGTTGAAGATTCGGTATCCGCCATGAGAGAGGACTGGCGGTGATTAATTACAGCAGAGAGAGCTCGGAATTACCACGAGTACTTTATGTATATTCCGGTAGACAGTCAAACCAGTGAAGAATATAGGGATGGTGACGACTTCGTTCTAATACTCTGCGTTAATTTAAAGCTTTATATTTTGTGGTAAATTTCTAAATTTGGCTTAATGCAGGCCTGCAGGCATTGGATGGCGGCCTAAACAAGATGGCCCAGGTTATTGGCACTAGCCTTTGGGTTAAATACCTTACCCAAATTAATACACTCCTTATTAGAGAAATACACTACTTTTTTATTTTAAAAATATTTTTTGAAATACATACACTACCTAAAATACACAGGTTTCGACACTTTTGAACGAGAAGGGTAGGACAAATCGCAAGGATCCACCGAAATCGCAAGGCTACAGCCCGCTTCGCGCCGCAAGGCTACAGCCCGCTTCGCGCCGCCGCCCGCCTGCCGCCGATTTCGTCGTCGCCACTGCTGCTCCAATGGGTAAGTATATCTCTCTTTTTTGTTGTTTGAATCTATATTTTGGGTTTAGGGTTTAAAGTTAAAATTTTGATTTATTTATGTTCTTGGACGTTTATATTTCATGTTAATGTATGATTATGTATGATTCGCATCTTGTTATTCGATTTGATGCAAGATTTGAAAAAAAAAAAGTGTTCGTTACTGCTATTCGGAAAGTTTTGCCGAAATTTTGTCTTAATTTCGAAAAATTTAACCGAAATTTTGTCTAAATTACAAATTATTTTGCCGAAACTCGTGTTCGAGAAAATTTTCCGAAATTAAGATATAATTTCGACTAAAGTTTTCAAAAATTATACGTATTTTCTATATTTTTTGCCGAACTTCGTGTTTGATAATTTTTTTTCGAAAATTTGACAGAATTTGGGCTTAAATTTTCGAAATTTGTACAGAATTTCTATTTTTTTTTTTTTTAAACTTTGTTAAGCATGTCTCTTCTGTTTGATCCTTTTGCTTCTGGTTATATTGTTTAACTCACACACCTTGGGTCTATTTTTCAGCCAACGATGATAAGACTCGTCCTACTGCTTCTAATAGAGTGAAAAGAGCAAAAATATTGAAAAATACGAGTGCTACCAAGGAAGAACAAGAACCAGAACCTCAAGAATAATCGGAGCAACAAGAGTTAGGACACCCACCTAAAATTGAAGACGATGACGAAGAGACAGGGGAAGAAGAAGAGGATGATGATGATGATAGAGGAGACGATGAAGAAGATGATGGTAGAAATGATTCTGGAGAAGAAGAGGGAGATGTAGTAGATGTTGCATCTCCTCCACTTCTTAATGGCTTTAAAAAAACACGTGGTCAAGTTCATATTGTAGATGACTTTGATGGATGCTATTGTAGTTGTTATTTTGCTTTTATTTAATGGATGATATTTAATATTTTGATGGATGTTATTTTTTGATTTTATGAGTACTTTAATGGATGGTTAATTTTGGTTGTGAAAAAAAGACCTTTTACATAGCAAATAAGTGTTTGGAATTTTTTTGAGAGTTTTTCATTAAATTTCGAAAAAAACTGCCGAAATTTTCTCATTTTTTCTCAATAAAATTCAAAACAGAAAGCTCAGAATTTAAAACATATATTTTCTAAAAAAAAAAAACTCGAAAATTCTGAAAAATTTCGGAATTTTTTTCCGAAATATTGAATAAAATTCATATTTTTTTCCAAAACATTATATTCGAAACTTTTTGTCGAAAATTGAACAAGTGTTCAACAATATTTTTCGAAAATTGCATTAAAAATCAGAAAACACAGCCGAACATAAATTTCAGAATATTTTTTTCGAAATTTTAGACTAATTTCGATTTTTATTTATGAAATTTAATATTTATTTCGGCAAACCAGGCATGAAAATTGAAGTCGCGATTTTTCAAAAATTTAACACTCAATATGATCAAACAACAACAACATTATCACACCCATTCAATTTAACACTCTCAAACAATAAAAAAAATGCATAAAAAATATTTCAAATACAATAAACATCATCATATTCAAGATTTTAAAAATCTAACTTTACAAAAAATTATGAACACTTCCATATGTTTGAGTAGGGCTTGGAGTATTCACCATCTTGAGTACATAGGCGTTCAACAAACCATACAACACACAAATTTTCGTTCGTGGTTCAACAAATTCATGGAGTTCAAAGTTTCTTTCGTTTTTATCGAATTTTGGAGTGATTTTCGAACAAAATTGATGAAAAACTGAGGAAGTGCATTTACTACACTAATTTTGGAGGGACTTCATTAAGGACATTATTGACATTTTGTATATATGAGTTTATAGTGGTAGTGTCTTTAACCAAGAGGCTAGTGCTAATAACCGTGGCCAAACAAGATTATGAGTTATGAGGCCCAAAAATTTGCAATCCGTCCATCTCGGAGATAATCAGTCCTCGAAAGGCCCAATTCACCTTACATATCTAATTTTAAAGGTCCAGATTATTGGCACTACAATGTGGAATAAATACACTGCATGGATAAATTTACTATACTTTTGATGAATACACTACATTTTATTCATAAAATACACTAATTAACTATCAGCATAACCCTTTTTGAATTCTTGCTACATGTTTTGAATACACTCCATCCTCATAGCCATAGCAGAGAGGAATCATCTCCCCCGTTGTCCGCCGTCGTATGCCCAAGTCACCGTCGTCCACCATCGTACGCCTCCGTCAGCCATCGCCAAAGTGATGCGAACCAAAGCTGCTGTTCGTCGCCATCGCAAAGAGGGCTCATCTCCTGCCTCATAAATTAAGCAGCGAAAGACTAAACAAATTAAAACCAAACCCTCAAAGATAATTTAACTTCTGAAATCAAAGTACCAAAAGATAGATAACCAACAATAAACCTCTCAAGTACGAGTTTGCTAAAGAAATAAAATTATTTTGCAAAAATACTGAAAACCATAGTAGAAAGGCATACCGCTCCTCCTCGCCACCAGCTCCTCAATCTGAAAATGTTAAAATGATGGGTTGAGTATGCAAGCACACTCAGTGGGGTTAAGCTGTTCAAAGTTAAATATCAAACAAACTGTCAAACACATTAATGCAAACATGAATACATAACCATACATTGCCTCGTACTGTGGTTTTTGGGCCGTCCCAAATCCATTTTAATGACTAAGGTATTCCCACACGTAACTTTCAATGAGCACTGCGGGCCTTCTCAAAGCCAATTTAATGACCCGATAATTCCGAGGACAACTTATATGGTCCCGGACCCATGAACTAGTCTCTGTCTAAATTTCATAACATATCATACATGGAATATAAATTTCGCTTATCGTCAGTCAAAGTTGAAAATCGTGATGATTATTGTTCACCTCTGGTTATCCGAACATGATCATAATGTTCGGAATTTTTTTTCGAACATGACCATAATTTTCGAAAAAAAGTTCCAAACATGACCACAATTTTTGGAAAACAAATTCGAACACTTTGTTCGGAAAAAAAATTTGAAAATTATGTTCATGTTCGCATAAATTTTTCGAATATTCTGGTCGAGTTCAGATAACTAGAGCCGAACAAGTGCAATCGCGATTTTTAGAAAATAAAAAATTGTTCGAAACAAACAAACAACAATAATATTATCATACCCATACAATTTTATACACTCAATGAACAATAATATGCATGAAAAACATCATAACACCAACAAAAATTATACTATTCAACATTTAAAAAACTTAGTTTCTAAGAAATACTAAAACACTTACATATACATATTCCGGACGTGAAGGATCGTTCATCCTTATAATGTAGACCGTCACAACACGTTTCAAGCGTCTAGTGGTCGATTGACGGTGGGTCACATTCTTGAAGTATGGAACTCATTTGTATTGTTCGAAATGTTTGTTCAAAAATGGAGTATGATAATGAAGGGGAGTGTATTCACTAAAATTATTTTTGGAGGGAAGGCTAGAAGGATAATATTATCTTTTCAATTATTTGTCTTAGATATTAAATTTTGTGTAGTGTATTTACTCCACATTGTAGTGCCAATAACCTAGGCCAATTTTATAAAATGTTCGTTATCTTTAATGTTGTGCAGTGAGGGTGTGATTTGAAGTTTTACTCACTTTAGAAAATGAATTTTAATTGATTTTGTAGTATAATCAAAAGTGTTGTGTATTTGAAAATAAATTAATTTTAAATTATATTGAGAAAGTAATATGTTTGCAAAAAATCAATTTTATTAATAGTAGGGTAGTTATTTTGGTATTGATTTTAGAGAATTTAAAAGCATGTAAAACCTATTTTGTCAAAATTGATTTTAAGTGCTTAATAAAGTGATGCAAATATTACATAATTGATTGTTTTCAATCACTCATCTTAGATCTAGCTTGACTTTTATAATGAGAGTAGTATATCACTGTATAGATGCATAGTATCCCACACTGGTTAGAGATGATAAATTGACATCATTGTATTTGTATTTATTTTCTCATGTATTCAGTAAATAAATATCTTTGACTTATTTTCAATATGGTAACCAGAACATAATTAGCAAACGCTACAAAATCCGATTCTTTATTTATTTATTTTTCTTTTTCTTTTACCAATATTTCCACATGATTGAGATCTCATGATCTCTTTTATTCCACAATATTAGGAATCCTCACGCCATGATCCCTTTTATTCCTTACAATTAGGAATCCTCACGTCTGATCTTTTTTCCAAAAAAAAAAAAAAAGGAAGGAAGAAGATTATGGACGCTGGACATCAGATCACTGTCCTCCTCACCACAATATCACCGCCTCAACATCCCACCACTTTTTTCATAGTCGTGCGACGGTCCTAATGGTCTCTCTAATCTTCTCGCTGTCATCTACTCACTATCCATCCCACCCGCCTCACGCGTCCATACCGCAGTTGTCGGTCTCACGCCCCTGCACATATAGTCACTTTCGATTATTTTCACTCTTCTTCAATCCTCTTTGTTCGATCGTTGTCTTCAATGATAAACCTCGGCGACATCCCAATTGTCACAGCCTGATCCGTTGCCAGTGGTTCCTCCACCGTCCCCAATGATCTCTATAATAAAACGGTGTCATCCTCCTACCGTCTGACCACTCAACAGCCCTCATTCGGCTTCCGTGCTCCTTCCCAACGTGGGTCGCATCTATCCCAGCCACGCTTCCAAACTTCTGGCTACCAAGGAAAGTGTCAGTATTGTGGCATTCATGGCCATTCAGCCCATTGTTGTCCCGATATCCAATCACCTGTTAGGCCTCTCCAACCTGCTCGCCTGCATATATCTCATCGTTGGCCCATACAACCATTTTGGCCCCCTCAATGGACTGGATATTACACTTGGTCGCCTCCCACCATATCACGACGGATTTGGAAAATATGTCTTCACATGCTCCATACAACGACACTAACAATGTCTTTGTTGGTAATGGTAACTGTTTATCTATTACGTACATTGGTAGCTTGCTTTCTCCAATATAGATTCTCTTGTATATTTGGATACATTGCTTGTACCTTCAATGTCGAAGAATTTGTTATTTGTCTCTATGCTTTGCAAACAAAATAATGTTGAGGTATTATTCTCTGATTCTGATTTTCAGGTGAAGGACTGTCGTATGGAGGGCATTCTCCCTCGGGGATCGCGCATTAACGAGCTCTACATATAGCTGGCCAATCTTCATGTCTTTTCCTTACCCTCGACCTTTACCTTGGTTAGCAAATTAACATCTATTTGGCATGCTCGCCTTGGACATCCATCTACCAAAATACTTGATTTTGCTTTATCTAGCCACAATTTAATCTCTCATAAAATTAATGATTTTAGTTGTGAGTCTTGTAAGTGTACTAAGAGTTACAAACTACCATTTCACGAGTCTTCCTTGACATCTGTTTTGCCATACAATTAATACTTTATGATGTTTGGACTTCTCTTATTTTATCGATTGATGGTTTCAGATACTATGTTGTGTTTGTTGATCATTGCATGAAATATATTTGGGTATATCCTTTAAAGTGAAAATCTGATATCTTACCTACATTTGTGGCATTTAAATTATTAGTTGAAAACTTCTTCAAACATAAAATTATCACTCCCTAAACTAATAATGGAGGATAATTCTTAGCTTTTCGCCATTTCCTGTCTGAACATGGCATATCCCACTTTACCACACCTCCACATACTCCTAAACATAATGGCACTTCTGAGCGTCACCACCATCATATTGTTGACACCGGCTTAGCTTTTCTTCACCAAGCTTCCATGCCCACCACCTACTGGCATTTTGCTTTCTCCACCACAGTCTACCTCATCACGTCGACCTAAGGTCGATCTTGAAATGGTCTCTTCATATGAGAAACTTTTTCAAATCAAACCTAATCTTTTCAAACTTTGTGAGTTCGGTTGTCAATGTTTTTCTTAGTTAAAAGTTAAGACCATACTCCTCACATAAACTAGATTCTGGATCACGCAGTTGTGTGTTTCTTGGTTATCCCCTTACTAAAAGTGCTTATTTTTGTCTTGATCGCAGTATTAACAAACTTTACACCTCTATGCATGTTGAGTTTGTTAAGACTGTGTTTCCTTTCTAAACACCATATCTCCTGACCCAAAACCAGTAAGTCTTCACCCAAAACCAGTAAGTCTTAATCCTAACACATTGTCCATTCCATCGCCACCACCTGTCCTATCCTTCTGTCTCTGCTACCTAATCTGCCATCCCCACCCTCGCCAGCTCCATTGCCTACGCCCTTGCCCTCCCCTCCCCAACAATCTCTTTCACCACTAGCTCTGGCACATCATCAGGTTGTGACACGATCTCAAAACAATATTGTCAAACCAAATCCAAGGTATTGTCTCACATCCACTTTAACTACTGAGATATAGCCAACCGTTATCTCACAGCCTCTCACTGATCCAAAGTGGCACCAAGATATGTCCATTAAATTTATGGCAATACTCAATAATGGAACTTGGAATCTTGTTCCGCAATCAACTTCTTAGAATATTGTAGGATGTAAATGAGTTTTTCGTATCAAATGAAAACTTGATGGATTTGTGGATAAGTATAAAGCTCGCCTTGTTGCCAAAGGATTTCATCAACGTCCAGGCATAGATATTTTTTAGACTTTCAGTCTCGTTGTCAAACCTGTTACAATACGCATTGTTCTCAGTTTGGTTGTCTCTCGAAATTGGTCCCTTCAACAGTTTGTTGTGAACAATGCATTTCTCCATGGCACTCTACCTGATGATGTTTACATGTCTCAGCCCCCGGGTTTCTTCAATTCAAACCATTCTTCTTGTGTTTGCAAGTTCCGAAAGTCTATTTATGGCTGAAAATAAGCACCTCATACTTGGTACAACGCTCTACGCTCGTTTCTCTCTACACTTGGTTTTGTTTGTGCCAAGTCAGATGAGTCTCTTTTTATCTATGATCGTCATGTTGTCATTGCTTATTTTCTAGTCTACGTTGATGACTTGATCCTCACAGGTAATGATGATAAGTTTTTTATCTCGCTTTATCATTGATCTTGCTACACAATTTTCTGTTAAGGATCTTGGTTCACTATCCTACTTTTTGGGTGTTGAAGTGCTTCATTCGTCCTCGGCCTGCTTTCTGAGCAAATGCAAGTATATCACGGATCTTCTTGGCAAGCACAATATGCTTAATGTCAAACCTGTTCACGCTCCACTAGCTTCTGGGGTCAAGCTCTCCCTTCATGATGAGAGTCATTCATCTAATGCCTCTTTATACCGTCAGGTCCTTGGGAGTCTCCATTACTTACTCCTTACTCGTCCTGACATTGCCTTTGCTGTCAACAAACTCTCTTAATTCATATAAGCTCCAACTGAAACACATTGGGGTGCGGTTAAATGTCTACTTCGCTACTTAAACGTGTTGGGGAAATTATTTTGCCTGGATTTATTCGGAATAAATTTAAATACGAATTTAAATATAATTATCACTAGAATAAATTAATCCTAATTAATTCAAATAATAATTTACCAAAAACATGTAATTTCATGCATATAAATTAAATTCACATAAAAGTCCTATAGCGGAATATCTAGGAGTTTACGCGATTACGTACCTCTTGGAGAGACGACCTTTGAGTAGAACGGGACAAGCTAATTATTTCTATCAACCGAAATACATTCTCAAGTATTCCCCTTTAGCCTTGCTCGTTCACCGGTGGGAAGTGCTTAACGAACAATTTAATAAAATAAGAAATAAGAAAAATATGTTGCACCAAATTTTTCCAACACATGGAATTGTCAACTGAGGCTGAAAGTATCACCCCCTATTTACAATAGAGGTGGCCGGTTTTTTCATGTGGAAAAGGGAGAGAAAATCTCTTTCTTGATCTCCAAGAAATCTTGAATATATCTCATATATTCTTTTCTCCATAATGAAATATTCTACAAAAATCTCACCTCCTTATTATTATGGTGTAATTTTCAAAATTTAGGAGATTATAATTCAAGATTTGGATCTTCTTGAATTTATGAGATAATCTTGTATTCCAAGAATACATATCTTCCATAATATCTTTTCAAGAAATCAACAAAATCTTTTCTCTCTCCTAATAATAAAAAATTAAATTATAAAATTTAGATAATTTATTTAATATTTATTTATTTTATTTATATGGTTAAATAATATAAAAAATCATATAATGAGTAAAAATAATTAATTTTATGATAATATAAAAATAGGTAAGAATACAAAAAATGAAATATGATTTTGAACTTTATAAGCCTTTAAGCATGAACAAATACATCGATATAGTATAATAATATACCGTATAAATTTTGAAAAATAAATAGTTATATCACAAAAATGGTTCTAGTGTGCACTTGAGTTTTGAAAAAGACAATACCCAAAAAGTAAACAGTAATATTCCAAAAAGTAATTTGTAATATTTCAAAGAGTAATCAGTAATACCTCAATTGCAAAAAATATACAATTCGACGTGTTTGTGTGTGTTTTTAAAAAAAAAAAAAATGAAAGCAAAATTAAGCTTTAAATTCAAGTGCATGCTAGAATTTGTGTATATAAATATAAGTTAATTAATATAAAGCAATAAACTAATCTATAAACTTCATAATGTATTAGCCAATTAAAATAGAAAAATGTAAAGTGAATATCATAAATATTATACAGTATCATGAATATTATACAATATGTCATCTCAAGTAAGAATGCTAGGAGGATTATAGAAGATTATTTGAAGTTAACATTATGCTTATAAAAGAAAGTGCACGGTAGAGTTTAGTTTTACATTAACTATTACTCTCTTGATTAAATTTTTGTCTTTAATGTGATTTGAAATTTATTAGCATAGTAGACAAAGTATTACACTTAATTGAAAATTTATCATGAAATTGTTTTAAAGTATATTCTTGATTTGATTTTTAATACTCATAATCAAATATTTAATATCAGTTTCGTATAAAATATATTGTCCTTGAACATGACATATTAAAAGTTTTCCAGGTTGAATTATAATTTATGTTATATCATATCATGAGATGGTCTCCCGCAATTTTTTGCCAAATTAAAAAATCAAGGTGGCAAACTCATATAATTATCAACACAAAATTTAATTTTGAATGTAATACAAACATGACTTAACTTTTTAATATTAAACGGATTTAAAAAAAAATATAAGTAAAAACTATAAATATAATATAATGTAGTATCTAAACATTTATTGGGTAAATGCAAATTCTGATTTTTTTTTTTATTGAACTCATTCCTAATCTCTAGAATACCTAATTAAACATACGATTTTGGATCATTTTCTTTGTATTAGTTATTGTAAAAAAAGTCATTACATTTTCTGTGATTGAAACATAGTGATATAATATATAAATTAATATATATTTAATAAAATTAAGATAATCAATTTGTATAAAAACTTCCTTTGTGGTAGAGTTGAACTCATCTTTTTTATCGACTAAAGTAAAATAGATCAACAAATGTATTAACTGCGAAGAAGAATTAAATATAGCGGGATAATATGCGAAGATAGATATCGAACCTATATTTGTAAATACACTATTTTTAATTTTTTGTAATTAAGGAAAAATTAAATTATTATTGAATTAAATTAAATATGTAATTTATTCGAATTAGCATTATATATGAATTAATTAATTGTTACCGGTGTAGTTTTGCAATATTTTTCATATGTTGATTAATGGGCGATCAATTTCAAGTCATCAAATAATTGATTATAAGTAATCTTATATTATAAAAGTAGGAACTCCCTACTCCAAACGCTGTCAAGTGTCACTTTTCATGTGCTGCCATGTGTATTTCAACATTTAAATAATCCCAAAAATTATTATTTTCTAAAGCTCACCTTCTCTAATTTTCTAATTTATTAATTGTAATATTTATGGAGGATTATTCACCTCCAAGAAACGGTTCTCTGCATCCCAACTGAAAAAATATAAAATAAAACTTGCGTTGAATCCAACGTCGGAGAAGATGATTCGACATTAAGCTTTTATTGTCTTTCTTTTTTCCCCTCACCGAGAACGCCTCCGTTGAATATCGTCGTTCATTTTCAGGTAAGAGATCATATTCTCCTCCATTCATATATCGAATCATGTATTTATTGATCAATTCTTTAAACGTAGAGTAAAATATTATACTCACTGCTCTAAAACCATTCATATAAGTACTCATTTCAATCTGGGTCCTTTTATCCAAAACATTATTTCATTGCCATCAATCTGTCCTCAATGCGCTTGCTTGGTTCTGTAAGCTATTTCATTTTCTGCAAATGAATCCTTGTTTTAGACTTGATACCAATTATGTATTGTATTAGAAATGAAGCCCAATATTTGTTTCCCCCAAATTGTGATAAATCCTTCTTTGTTTTGAGTTTGCATTTGATTTATCATGAATTCTGCAGTTACTTTGTATAGGTTTAATGAATTAAATAAGGATATGAACGTTTAATCACTCTTAGCAATGGGATTTTCAATTTTTTTAATGTAGGTGAGTTGGTTGGGTTTGATTAAATTTATTAATTAGTTTTTTTATGGTAATTTTATGCTCAGGATCCTAGAGTTCAAAGTCATCTTCACAAAGGTATTTTCCTCCCACTGCGTCTTCATCTGTGCCATACAATTTATGCTTCTACAAGTAAGTTTACAAGATATATATATATATATATATATATATATATATATATATATATATTAATTTTATTTTATTTGTTTCGGAAACAGTTTACTTTCATGTGTTATATCATGCACATGCCAACAAACTATTTATCATTTTGCCCAAATGGATTTGATCAAAAGACGTATACTATTTTGGTTTGGTTAGAAAATTAAAACAAACACATTCTTTTCAATACTCTTTCTACTTTAATTAATTAAAAAAATAATTGGGTTAGTAAAGTTTAAGCGTAGGAATGCAATTAACGCTTATCTACTCCTAAATTTTCTTCCTTCTAACAGAACATAAAAAAAAGTAATAGATTAAACGAAGAAGTAGGTCAAAGTAGTCAATCAATCGAGATCCATAACACAATTTGACACAGATTTGTTTTCACTTCCCATCCAGTGCGTTTTCACCATTGTAAATTCAAGCCTCTAAAAATTGTCTTCGAAAAACTCAGAAGAACGCAGATTACATCGATGCTCATAATTAGGTATGAAATCGGATAAACCATACGTTTTGCCTATCTCCTAAGAAATTAACATACATTTGTTTTCACTTTTCATCTGTAGCATTTCCAGCTTTGTGAAATCACATTGTTGTCAATTCTTATTCGAGTCAAAAGATCGCAGATTAAAATGCCACACATAATTAATCAGGTATTAAATTGGATAATTTATGTGTTTTCTATTACATACTAATTACTAATACATTTTACCTAATTTTTTCATCATTGGCGTCAAACTAATTTGATATTTTCACTTTCTAAATTCTTTTTTTCCATGGATATATTCAGCATAGGGCCTCTTCTTATTCTATTCACATTTTTACTTAGTTTTTCAAATGTTTTTTAGGCAGTGACAATATTGTTGCCATTGATCCATTCTAACTGTATAAAGTGTCTACATAGTATCTTGCCTAAAAAGAGCAGAAATTTTACAATGATGAGTGTCCTTTAATAACTTTTTAAATTAACATGATTTTTTTTCTGCATATTTTATCTTTCAACAAAAAAAATTATTTTTTTTTATCAAGAATGAACTGACCAATAAATTAGGTTAGTTTTATGAATACCTTAATGATGATTACCTAATTAACATCTGGATGCATCTCTTAACTTTTTTTAATTTATTATATGAATTTTGCCCACTTTACTACATGCAATGCACTATGTCCAGTTGTCGTCTCCATTTCATATCATATAGAGAATTTTCAGTTTCATGCCTGCATTTATTACATTATGACTGTAATTATAGAGAACATAAAATATTAGGAGTTAAAAGTTTTCATTTTGCAATTTTTTGGATATAGGTGAAGTTTGGAGCATAAGTTTATCATCTCCCACTAAGCTGGTGCAGATATCCTATGTCGTGCCTTCAATCTAATTTTGCAATCATAGTTAGGTAAGAAAGAGGTTAATAATGGAATTGAAATTAATGGCAATTTTTTAGACTCTTACGATATTTGTGCAAGACTTTTTTCCCAACAAAATGATGATAACACAAAATTTGTCAACGGGGAGGAATTGCAGGAAAATTGAGCATATACACAAATTTACGAGTGCTATGAAGGTTAGGGGAATTATTCTATTATTTGGAATCTTTGAATGGGCTATTTCTGGATTTCTATGCTTAACATTTGAGAATCCCAATAGACTTATTTTTATTTTTCCAGCCAAAGCTTAGGATTAGTGGTTGTTTTTACATTATGTATGTATGACATATTGTGTTAGTTTTAGATCATGTTAAATGTAGGCATAAAAAAGTAAGGTTTCCTTATCAATTTTTTTTGCCAATACTAATTATGGTGACTTATGAATGTTTTTTGGTGCTCTGAATCGACTAGAATTAAGAAATTGTTGTCCTTATTGTTACAAACATATGATTCATTTAGAAATCAAGAAATAGATTGAATCGAGTATATTCCTTGAAAGGGGATAAATGACATTATATAGAACATATTGAAATATAAATAGAAGATATTTCATTTAAATAAAAATGGGAGTTAAAAAAAATAAGAATTAAGAAATAAACAAAACAAAACAACCATGGGTAAATCCAAGAGCTCTTTTTGCAGGCTTTTGCCCCCGATTCAATCGGGGGATCAAATTGATTATAGAAGCATGAGTTTAATTAGTCAATTTATTAGTGAAGAAAGAAAATATTATCTAGACGAGTGAATAGATTGACCTTGAAACAACAACGGTAATTGTTTGATTGGATTTCCAGCATGTATTAAATAGTGTATGTGCCTAAAGATCTGTATTTATTATTTCTTTTTAATCTTTTTTGGGGTGAAAGGATTGTCTAAGTCTTCATTTGTTCCCCTTGAATTTATTCGGATTTTTTAATGAATCTAACTTTCTGAGTAATAATTAAAAAAATGAGCACAAGGAAAATCAATTCAACTATATTATATAGTTTACGTCTGTGTTTTGTTTCCCTACAATTTGAAAGCATGCCGGTGGTAGAAGTTGAAGCCATTAGCCATGCCGAGGAATATGCTTAAAAACTTTGATGTTTGGCAAATAGACATCTAACATGGCCCAAAGCCCGAAGATGGTTCACCATATAGTTCATGCAATCAGAGTGGATGATCAATGTGCCTAATCGATTTTTCGGCAGATTGGTATGCCTGAAGTTACATCGTTCTTATTTTAGTTCATGATAGTTATCTTTTCTTCTGCTGAAAATTTGAATTGAAAACCAATGGCATCTTCTATAAACCAAACTAAAACTTGCTCTGGCTGAAAGAGCAAAACGTGCTTATATAGTATTTCAAAAGGTGGAAACAAAATAATCTGATACAATACTACTCATCTCCTATAGTTTCTGGTGTTATATTGCCAATTGAGAGCTTGAATTGTTGAAAAAGAGACACATGTATCGCATGTTGAAAGAACTTATGCTGTCATTTATTGATTAACAAGACCGATGTTAAACTTTACTTTTAAGCATTGTTTAATAGTTTAGTTATGAAGTTATAGGAGCATATTAATGAAAAACTTAGTTACACCTCTCAAGTTGTTATTGGCGACTCATGCCATATAATACGGGAAATCTTAATCACATTCGTTTCTGTACATGTATGTATGCATTAGACTAGCTGGTAAATGTTATTTTGTGGTGTCATCTAATGGGGCAACCATTAGTAGCTAGGTTGCAAATGGCAGTATGTTGCACAAATTTCCTTCTGCTATACAGAGTGGTGCCAAAATTAGAGTGTAGCAACAACGTTGGGAGAGGTGTACTTACACACTAAGTTACGCAAAATTAGTAAAGAATGTATTACAAAGTGCTTAACTCATTAACCTTGATAGATGACAAAATTAGAGACACAATTAGTATGGTTCAGAATGTGCATACGAGACCTTTACAACATCAATTTGATGGTTTAAAACTAGAGAATTTTACTCAAATCAAATGAGGAAGGGTATACCTATGAAGACCTAAAAATAAAGTTTATCAAACAACATGTTTTATTGAAACGTGTTGGGATTCAAGACCTATAAAGTGATTGAGAGATATGAGCCTTATAGTCGATCCACATACTAAAAGTTTAGTTTTATTATGATAAATTGTTAATCTGGAATGACGAAAGATAGGAATTTTTTAAATATAGAAAACAGTTTAATCAGCAATCTTCTTGAAGATTTATTCTAATGGCTATGTGATAATTGCATGATGTGACAAAGATATAGAAGATAAAAGAAAGTTGAGTCAATTAAATAACAGTTATAGGATAAACAACAATAATTTGAACAATCTTTATTAAAGATAAAAGAAAGTTAAGTTAATTGAAAAGCAACTTAATTAAGGATAAACAAGAACTTGAACAATCTTTAAAGGAAAACATGATAATTAGGCACAAAAGTCAATTGATGGTGCTATTAAACGATTCGTTGCTTCCTACCCTTTTAGGTTTCAAAAAAATATGTATATTAATGATTCAGATAAGTTGAAGAATTTAATAGGATTATTTACTGAGTTCTTGATCAAAGACATAAAATTTTCTCCACCATTGCAATAAGCCAAATTCTCAACTCAATCATTTTTATGTGAAAAATTACATGATTAGTTCAGACATAAAGGATGATCTTCAGGTGTCTTTCTCTGTGAGTGTGTTTTAACTTTTAATAAATTAAAAAATACATATAAGTGTTAATAAATTATTTTATTAAATAAAAAAATAAAATTAAAATAGCCCCGTGCATCGCACGGGCATAAAACTAGTTAATTCAATGGAAAAATAGAATCATAAGGTCTCCACTATAAAGCATAAGACTATAGTAATGGAGCCGAGATTTGTGGAAAGGTAGTTTTTTTTTAACGCGGAAAAATAGACATAATATATAAAGTAATTAATTAATTGACATGTAGTTGGAGAAAAATAGACATCAAGCATTAAGTATTTAATTAATTGATAATTTGATAATCGGTCTTTAATGTAGTACATAAAACTATATTGATGGAGTCAATATTTGACGAAAGGCAGCAATTAAAATAAAAGAAGTAATTAAATCTTACACTGCCGAAATTTTTGGAGATGCAGGCCGCAGGTATATATGAGCAGTGTCACTTTTAGAATGTAGTTATACATTTAACATAATTTTTTTTTATTAAATATTGACTGAAATTGTGGTTGTTTGTTTCATGATCTTGTCATAATTAATTTTATCAACCACTAATCCAAATGACAAATTATTCACGGTCTATTTGATAACCATTTAATATAAGATTGTCTCAAAAATCTTGCGCTCTTCCATTTTTTGTATTTTCACGTGAAAAATAAGTGCATTGGTTGTTTGATGGGAAAAATTTTGCCTAAATTTTTGGAGATATGGAAATGAACAATTTAGGGATAATAAAGGAAGGAAGAATGAATTAAATTTAATATGTAAAAATTACGGAAAATTGCAAATGATATTAAAAGCAGATTCCAACCCTTTCTATTTGTACGGAAACTAGCTCAGAACCCCGCGTATTACGCCGGTTGATATTATATATATAAAGTGTTCAAATTAAATATTTTAAATATTAATTCAATCAAAATATAGTGTTTTTTAATTTAATTAAAATATCAATTTGTAATTAAAAAATATAATAATTTATTCTAACTAACTCATGCAAATTAAAAAGGGTGGCTTATATGGTAAAAATAAGTGAATATGGGGTATGGATATAAATATAGGATATATAATATTACCGAAAATAAATAAATATATATATATATATATACATATATATATATATGCGTGCATTATAGATAAATGTGGAGTTTCTTCGGAGATATAAAAAATAGGAGTGAGTGGGAGTGGACTAATTCAAAGCAGGGTTTTGTGTACGTATGGTAATTTTTAATTTAATTTAAGTAATTTAGAATTTTTAGAATAGAAATTAATAGAATTAATAAAATAGGAAGTTAATAGTTTAGGAAGTTAAGAAGAGAAGTCACCTAATCGCGGAATTTTGAAATAATTTATGATGAGACATGCCACGTAGGAGAGAGAAGATTCACAAATAGAAGAGATAATGATTCCAAATCTTATTTCATAAATATTTTAGAAGATTTAGTAAATATATTTAATTAATGCAATATATATTTACTTATTTAATTTTGTCAAATTAATAAATTCTGAAAAACTTATGCGCCGAAATTTCTAAATAGGTGTGATATCACATTTGATTTTTAATTAAAAGCATATTTCAAAATTTATGATTTGAACATAAATTTCCAATTCTCATTTCCTATATATTTCATAAGAATAAGGAACCATATTTAATTAATGCAATATATTTATTGATATTTAATTTGGTCAAAATGTTTATCAAAATATGATATAACAATATTAAACAAAAAAATACATATGCAACTATTGAATATCTAACTCTGAATAGATACAATAAATTTGATTGAATCACAATACAACAATTCAAATCTATATAAAGTATCTTCTTCAATGTTAAATTCCCCAACGCAAGCCCTAAAACCACGTTGTGTCAGAAATCGTATTTTCTCATTTTTTTAGTTCATTTTGCAGTGGACGGGAAGATGGGTGCATAGGATGTCCCAATTGTGGTATTGTGGACGGTAGATGTAAAAATTGGCGGCCTGAGAAATTTTAGGAGAAATAATTAGATGAGAAATGATCAGAAATAGAGATAGGAGTGAAAATCATACCGGTTGTGATTAGCTACAGCATTGATCGGAAAAGTGAAAGAAGCAGTAGATATTAATGAAATGAAGCTATGAAATAGAGGAATGATTTTTTTTTTTTATCAAACCTAATGTAAACAAATGGATTATACAGATTAAAAGTTAGATCTTGAACGGTTGAGATTAAAAATTAGAATGAAAATGCATAGAATTTGAGTATTCTCAGATAGGGGCTTTTGGAGAGGTGGAAGATGATTCCCAATTAGGAGATATACGATAAGATGTCAACTGAGAGATTTCTTGAAATAATGAGATAATCTTGTATTCCAAGAATACTTATCTTCATTCCATAATAAAATTTAAAGAAAACCTTTCTCCCCTAAATCTTATTATTTTTGAAAATTTCATGGAAATTTAGGCAACAATATTTCTCTTTTATTTTCATCACCTTATTATTATTGGGCTACTTGAGGGGTCTTTAGGAGAATTAAGATTGTACCTCCAATGAAATTCTGAATTTTCAATATTGAGCCACAATATAATTCAACCCATTAATATTAATTAATACCACTATTAACTAATACTGCACTATCCATCTTTATCCATATTACAATAATATGAGATCCCGGTTATTATTTCCCGTGTTTAAGATTATTTAGTCCATTAATTAATTGAGCTTCTAAATAGCTCTATATTAACTAATATCTTGTGCCTTGGAGTAAAGACAACTCAACATTATTATCCATACCGGAAAAGTAATTTCCACTTGCAAAATTTGGTATGATAAAACTTCTGAGCCCACCAAGGGGACAAATCACACAGACGTACTTACACACGTTTCTCTATATTAAATCTTAGCAATTGTCGTATAATTAATATTATTGTCCAAAACATAAGGTATCGAAGTCACAATGATTCTCACCCAGCATGAATCAAATAAATAAGTATTAATCACACACGGTTATATTTAAGTGACAGAGATTAAGAAATAAAAAACCACTAAGGTCTAATTCTTCTTCGTTCAGCGCAGAAGAATTTATCCTCTCTGTAGGTCCTCTTCAACACATACAAAATGTGCTAGTGCAATCTCTTGGTCAAGACAGACCAATCTGAGAACTGCACTTCAACCTTTCTCGATGGATCGTTCAATTCCACCTAGATCGTGAACTTGTACATTTATATACAAGGAATTATTTATATGATCTTCTGTGATCTGGTATCACCACATTAACAACAATGTAACGAGTACTATATATTGAACGGTTTGCAATAAATATATATAACATTCATTCATATTTAAAGCAACAATGATAAGAGATTTATTCTCATGGATTTCAGCTTATCGCTTCTCTATGTCATGGATCCTTATCCCGTGCAAAACATACTACCCGAGATAGATCTTCTGGAATCTATCTGACTGGAAATCTGAGTCCGTGTATCCCACAGGAATTAGACTGTCTGGCTGGTAAACCAACATTCTATCATGAGTTCTTTTCAGATACTTCATAATGTTTTTAACTACAGTCTAATGTTCTTTTCCGGGGTTACTTTGATATCTTGTCACCATGCCCACGACAAAGTAGATATCCGGTCTCATACACAGCATTGCATACATAAGGCTTCATACGGCCGAAGCGTACGGAATGTCTTTCATGTCATATATCTCCACTTGCATCTTAGGGCACATATCTTTGGATAGATGGATTCCATGTCTGAATGGTACAAAACCTTTCTTGGAATCTTGCATGCTGAACCGCTTCAAAATAATGTCTATGTATGAAGCTTGCGATAAGCCCAACATTTTTTTCTTGCGATCTCGAGTGATCTTGATCCCAAAGATGTGACCGGCTTCCCCTAAGCCCTTCATATCAAACTATTTTGAAAATTATATCTTTACGTCTGACAATACCTTTACAACATTTCCGATGAGCAGAATATCGTCTACATACAGTACTAAGAATACCATTGCAGTTCTGTCATACTTTTTGTACACACAACTCTCGAACTCATTTTGATCGAACCCATAAGACTTTATAACCTGATCAAAATACTGCTTCAGAGTATGAGATGTTTGCATAAGTCCGTAAATAGACTTCTTAAGCTTACAAACGAGATGTTCTTATCCTTTCTCAATGAAACCTTCGGGTTGTCGCATATAGATTTTCTCTTCAAGACTTCCATTTAGGAAAGCTGTCTTGACATCCATTTGTCAGATTTCAAAATCTAAATGCACAACGATCAACAAGAGAATACAGATAGACTTAGGCATAGCTACAGGAGAAAAGGTTTCCTCATAATCGATCCCTTCTTTCTGAGTATATCCTTTTGCCACTAGTCTAGCTTTGAAGGTTTTAATCCTTTCTTTCGGTCCTCTTTTTCTCTTGTATACCCACTTGCATCCTATGGGTTCTACCCCATGATTAGGCGTGAAATTGTGATGTTTTGTAGCCCGATTCACCCATATTTTGAGTGTATTTGATGAGTATTTATAGTTATTTAAGTAACATTTTCATAAACTTATCAATTTATCTCTTTGATGCTTATAGGAAAAAGGGCAAAAAATGGAGTTCGTAGGACTTTGAATCGACTCAAACGGACTCCCGGATGAGAAGATATTGAAGAAATACGAAAAATATTAGTTCGAGCGAAGAAAAGTATCACTGAGCTCAAAAGGAGGAAGCACTCGAGCAAGGGGAGCTCGAGCACCAAGTGCTTGAGCACTAGGGCTTGAGCGCCCCCACCATTCTATCGTCAAGCCATGCTCGAGTGAGCAATACTCGAGCTCTAACCGCTCGAGTGAAAGGAGTCGAGCGCCCCCGTAGTTCTGTTGTCAAGCCTCGCTCGAGTGAGCAAGGCCCGAGCACCAGGCGCTCGAGTAGTAAGAGGTCGAGCACCCTGCGGGGCTGCTCGAGTGACACGAGCTCGAGCGCGAGGTGCTCGAGCGAGAGAGGAGGTCGAGCGCTTACGGTCATTTTGGCCTATTTCTGCCCAAAACCCTATATATACCCTTCCAAGCCTATTTTTACACATCAACACATACTTAGACATAGTTTTCGGAGGAGAAGAGCTTGGGAAGGAGTTTGAGAGTTTTTGGCAAGGTTTTTCAACGTGTAATCAAGGTTTTTAGCATACGAATTCTTTAGTTTAATTACTTCTTTGCACGGATTTTATTTTATTCTTTCTTTCTTGAATACTTGAGACCATTAAACCTAGATTTCCCATATTTTCATAGATATTATTTTGAGACTTGAATTTATTGATTTTATCTTTCATTTATGTTCTTGAATTCTTTTGTCAATTTAATCATGCTTATGGTCATCAATCTCGTTATTGCTTTTATTCTTGAAACAACCATGTTAGGCTAGAACCCTTGCATGCTTAGGATAGAATGAACTCGTAGAAGTAGGACGTTGGTACGTAATTAGGATAATTCATGATGTATAGTTTTAGTTCTCTTAATTATTGAATATTTCTAAAAAAAACCCTAGAATAATCAAAGAATTAAGTACGAAAATTGTTAGAGAGAAGACGACCGCATCACTCTTTAATAACGAATAGGCTTAAGAAGAGGGTTTGTGAAGGGGTTTATAATCTACCAGTTTATCGAGGGAGGACGGCCGCATCACCTTAGATAAATTAGGGCCTCAATAATTAAGCACAATCCATATAATTTATTTAGTGGATTAGTGAAGTATGTTGATGGAACTAAGTATTAGGATTAATTCTTGAGCTTTTATTCTTTCAATTCTTGTGCTAGATTAGAGAAGTTGATTGCCTAGTTTTAGTACACTTAGAATTTTAACTTGCACATCACGATTATTTTAGTTATTGTACCAACTCCGTTAGTATACATAGGGAATCCTATCCCGAGCATCACCATCATATTTGCACTTCAAACCGAAGTTAGTTTAGTTTAATCTCAATATTAGAATTTAATTAGTATAAAATAATTAGAAATATTAGTATAAACTAAAACATTACATTAATATTAGCTACGAGACGTACATTTCCAGGGATTTAATCGCATACACACTTTCCCTTGGGTTCGATACTACTTGGTCCCTATACTCGCTCATACTACAGTGATCCCATACTCTTGTGGAATAACTACTAGTCAAGCTAGTATTTTGCGTTCAAGTCACCCCACTGGGTGATTCAACCAGCTCCCACACTTGATTATGATCCATAGAACCCGTCTCAGCTTTCATGACAGTTTGCCAAGATTTGACATCTTTGTCTTGGACTGCCTCGTTGTATGTCCGTGGGTCCGATTCATTATCTCTGAGAATCAAATCCGAATATTCTCCTATTCCCATTAATCTCTCGGGTTGTCTTACAAGCCTCCCACTACAAGGAGGTTCCGATTGTGTAGGTGTGACGATTAGTTTATCATCTTGCACACTTAGTATAGGAGTTTTCCCTCTTAACTCGTCTAAGGTAATCTCACTTATGGGCTTTCTATTGTTCATATAGTCTTCCTCCAAGAATTTAAAGTGTGTACTGTTGTGTTACGAATAATCCCGTATTTGGCCTAAATACTATCTTAGAACTGGGGTATACCGGAACCGAGGTATACCGGAACTGGGGTTTAGGCCTCGATAACAGGATATTGGCTCTAAATAACCTAATAGACGAACTACCGCGACTATTCGAGGTGAACGAGCCTCGACCTCGTCAGCCCTTTCCACCTCGACAGAATCGATGGTCAACATCAGTGAAGATATCAAAGTACTGAAAAGATATTGTAATGGTAGATTTAATATTGTTTATTAGATCTACGGTTGTAAGTAATACCCTAAAATAAAGGGTCAGAATTGCTCCTTTGGTGAAGAGCTTGGGGCTCTATAAATAGAGGCCCCAACTCATTGTAAGAGGGACTTCATCATCTTCCTCCCCAAAAAATACTCCCCACATTTATAAAACACTATAGGCTAGGGACCTCTCGATTCTTCCCACAGTGCTTGTGTTCTTCGTGTTTCATACCCATTTATATGTTACACCGTATAAAACATCCTACCCATATATACGAATAAATACGCTAACAACATGTACTAATTACAGTCTTTTGATCCTTGGAACTATAGAACATACACCCCTTCGTTCCCATGGAATATCCTATAAACAGTCTTAATTCTAAATGTGGATCCAATTTACCAGCTTCCTTGTCTAGCACGTATATAGGACACCCCCAGATTCTCATGTGTCTCAGACTGGGCTTTTGCCCGATCCACAATTCTAACGGGGTTTTTGGAACTGATTTGGATGGCACCAAGTTTCGAATGTAAGCCGTTGTTTCCAAGACATTACCCCAAAATGACTTGGATCGATCTGAATAAATCATCATGGATCTGACCATTTCTAAAAGAGTCCGGTTTTTTCATTCTGCAACTTCATTCTGTTGTGGGGTTCCCGGTGCAGTTAACTGGATACAATCCCTTCGTCTGATAGGTAGTTTAAAAATTCATTGCTGAGGTATTCGCCTCCATGATCAAATCGTGAAAACTTGATACTCTTTTCCATATGTTTCTCAGCTTCAGCCTTGAACTCTTTGAACTTGTCAAAGGTTTCAGACTTATGCTTCATAAGGTAAATGTACACATATCTCGAGTAATACTCATACCCCCTTCTTGCTTTGATCGATATTGGACTACACACATTAGTATGAACGATATTTAACACTTCAGTGGCTCTGTTCCCCTAGGCTCCAAATGCCCTCTTGGTCATTTTACCCTCTAAATAGGATTCACAAGTTAGAAATGACTCAACTTGAAGTGACTCCAAGGATCCATCTTTCACTAACCTTTGTATCTGCTTTAGATTAATATGACCTAATCTAAGATGTCATAGAAGTGTTTCGTTCACGTCAGAAGAACGCTTTCTTTTATTACTCGAAATAGACGATGTGTTATTAGATTCACTATGTGATTGATGTGCACACTTAATTGTATAGAGATTATTCACCAACGTTCCATGACAGATATACTCATTTTTATGAGTAATAGTAATAACTTTATTAAGGGTGCGGCTAAACAAAACCCGAATTTATTATACATACCCCGAGAATATTTTGGAAAAAAACATACTTATACTAAATGTCTATATTAGCCATACAAATATTACTTAAATTATGAATTTAATTTCTTTTTCTTTTTTATTTTTTCTTTTTGTTCTCATTCACAACTCTCATCTTCCTACCCACCACAAGCCCTAAAATTCTTAATTATTATCAACGATATAAAACACAAGAGTTACTTCATTAAAGGTGAAGAAATTACATATCTTTTGTTTGGTTCCAAATAGAGATTGTTACCGCTCTTAAATAGAGCCCCCTCTATAAAAAAAGGTTGGTTTAAATTGGAGTTATTGTAGGAGTAGCTTTTAAATAGAGCCCCCTCTCGTGAAACAATAATGGGTGCATAGCTTTTGAATCCTTTGACTAATGGCCAACATCTTATATTTCAACCGTGGATGTTTGTGTTTTCCATTTGTAATTAGTTTTTTATTCAATTTATTATTTTATCTTCGAATTTCTTTAGGATCCATTATTGATCTGTAGATAACTGAATTTATATCTTGTATAATATCGTGATCAATTATGAATAAATGATAATGGTGAAGATTGAGAATTTTTTTTAAAGCATTAAGGATATAATGGTCTAAAATTGGGGTGTGTATAATAATTTAAAAAAAAATACATATTATGAATGGGGTATAGATAGTAATTGAGGTATGTACAATAAATTCGGGGGTTTGTTTAGCAGCGACCCTTTATTATAAGTAACTGAATATCCATAAAAATAATTTAGAAACTGAAATTAATTTTTTTCTAAAGTTCGGAACACAAAGAACATCTCTTAAAATTAAAACTCTGTCTTCAAGACAGGTGCACTTCTCCCACTGCAATAAGTGCTACTCTTGTAGCATTGCAATAGCCGTTACTCACGTAACATTGCAATAACCACTACTCGTAGTATTGCAATATCCACTACTCACGTAGTATTGCAATATCCACTACTCACATAGTTTTGCAATAACTGCTACTTTCGTAGCATTACAATAACCGCTGCTCTTGTAGCATTGCCCATTGTGATGTTGGTTTCATTCCCACTAAGTTATTAGATTTTCTCGAACCCTTGAACATTGAAACAAACATGTTTAGTGGCCCCAATATTCATTACCCAAGAATGGGAAGGATATGCCGCTAAACAAGTTTCAATAACTAGTGTCTGAAATTTACCTTTCTTACCAGCCTTCTTAGGCATAGTACAGACTGACCTCCGATGTCCTTTTAGACTGAAATCAAGCATTTTCATTTGTTGGTCTTATTCTTGACATCTTTTAATGTCATTATCTGCGAGAACAAGTCTCGCATGACTATCTGCCTCGCTTTACAATTCTTGTGAGCGAATAATTTATTAAGGTCTATCATAATAGCTGCAATGGTTTCCAAGTCCTGGTGTTGGTGTTGTAACACATCTGACATCGAAGTCAAGATGATACACTTAGCCATTTCATTGGATCTCAACCACTGCTTATGGTATTCCTTATCTTCCTCACATCCGTAGGATTAGCAGGTTCAGGTTCGTCAAGGACTAACTTGTGCGATTGCTTGGTCAAGACAATAAGTAATTTCCAATCTATATAATTTCCTATTCAATTTTTATTAACTTTAAGTATATTGAACAGTGGATTAAAAGGTTGCGCCATGTTGTAAGTAAATATAAAACATACATTCGTATCAATATCCAAACAAATATAAAATTATCACATTGTTTTAATAACATAGATTATATTGAAACTTTAAAATAATATAATCATGCATCAGCCAACATCTCAAAACAGTTTAAATATGTCATGTTGAGTGTGGTCCATTATTTAAACACATTTAAGCAGGTTACAAACAAAGACAATTACAAACCTTTAATTCAAAATTAATAGTCGGCTCCCACTTGACCACATAAAATTGACAGGGGACTCCGTTGGGGAGTGAGTTAATATCAATTCTTATTGTTGATGATCGTCTCTAATCGCGAAGATTAGTGGCTATTTTTAACGGTTAATTGATCACCAAACAATTATGTGTGATTGATCACTAACGTAATTAGTGAATACAAAAATTTAGGTTTGAGTTGGATTATAGCGTATATAAGCTTACGTGATTAATTTGAACGTAGGATAAACGAGATGCTTTAGATACGTAGATGAAGTTTGGACGTGTATGTCAATTTGTGCTTATTTTATTAGTTTAAAAAATCTAAGTATTTATATATATTTGCCTAGCAGGAGGTGTTATGACCTTTGGTCTACCAAGTTTGCATGTGTGACACTTGGGCTTTGACTAGTTTGACCTTATCTAAACTAAATTCTATCCTTCTACACTGGCTTGCTAGCAGTCAAGAGCTGCTCGTCCTATGGGACTTGTCCTCGAGGTATCTTTAGTCTGATTTTGATGGTCTTTACTCTTGCTGAATTGTAATTTTGGTAACGTTGTTAGATCTGGTCGACTGGGTGCTGACTGAGTTCGTCTGATCCTTGCATGAATTCATATAATCTTTGTGCTGCTTCTGTTTGCCTGTTTAATATTTGCTCGGCCTGCATGATCTGCTCGCCAGGTACTTTGTCAAATCTTGATCTTGATTTAATTTTGTCTTAATCCGCAGGTATTTGGTGTTAATCCTGGTCGCCCAAATGACAATTTAGCTCGCCTATCAACAATTGCCCCCTTGCCAACCATTAGATTGTGATGATGTAAAGCGAGCAACTCATGGGTTGGCATATATTCGATGACACTGAGGCGAGCTGATGTATCATTGTGCGGACACCTTCTCACTGGCGGACAACAATGGCCGAGCTGACTTGGGCAGGTGATGGTTGGAAGCCCAAGGCCTGGGAGTAGCTCGAGGTGTGACGTTGGCGGAATGATTGCTTCCGCCCACACGCACACGATCCTGAGGCGACGCGCCTCCTATTTTATTGGGCTGAACTTGCATGCGCGATTTATTTGTATTTTGGTCCCTCAACTCTTGGACTTGTTTACCCGAGACCTCGTTTTTCCAGGTACTATTTAAGGAAAAAAATTCCAATTTTGCTCATTTTCACTGTTCATCAAGCGCGAATTTTGCTCTTCCCCTCTTTTCAAATTTCTGGCGATCGCTCCTCCGTCTCCGGCGACATCTAATCTATTTCAAGGTAGTTTTCCTTTGTTATCTTCTTCTTCTTCTTTCTTTTTGTTGTCGTGTGTGTTTAAAATTTTATAAAATTTTGAACTCCGTCGTTGGGGGTTTCGAACCGCCGTCTCCTTTTTTGCCGGAAACCGCGATTACCTAAACCTCTTAAACTCACAAATCCCGATGTCATCACACTCCGAGACTGGCTCTTTCCATCCTCGTAACCCTAAGAAACAACCCATCGAGGAAAACCCTAACATTGTGAATCTGGAGTCAGACCCTGAAGCGGCCTCAGTTGCTCGCTCCGTAAACTCGGGGGCTCGCCCATCCGGGGAAAGGGAAGAGCGAGCAAATCCTGCACGCCAGCTTTTGGAGAAAATAAGTTCCGACCTCCACGAAGACGAGGACGAGGAGACCGAGGTGCTCCAGCCTGTGAACCCCGACGAGCTGACCTGGGCATATCTGAAAGATATTAATTTCCCCATGCCTAATCCAATTGAACATCAAATTACGGTCGCCGTTGCCGGGTGGACTGGAATGAGTACGAGAGGGAGTATTTCAACCATTTCGAAGTGCCAGTTCGCGGGAAGCGATCACTCAAGGCGACCGAATTCGCGGCGAGCTGCATCGTGTCCACCATTACCGAGGAGGAGCTGCCTCAGATTCGGAGGGATTACAAGATTCCCTTCGATATACCATTGTATGCCCCATTGACGGATGATAGAGCTGACCGCCCACCTCGTGGGCTCACGACGATCAATCTCGCCACTCTCAATGTCGGAGTCACCCTGCCCTGCATCCTTTAGTCGGCAGGTTTCTGGAGCGGACAAACCTGGCGATCACACAGCTGACTCCCGTAGGGTGGATGAACCTCATGTCATTGATGGTTTTGTTCGCCCTCGAGGGATATCCCAACAAGCTGTCCGCCGAGGAGGTTTGTTATCTAATGACGATCACCGGCTGCACGGGAGAGGAAGTAGGCTGGTATTATCTTAAGGCGCGACCAGGCCTGAAGTTGGTGGAGGATATCCCGGGGAAGGTGCGAGACTGGAAGCACGACTTGTTTTGGATAGAGGGCGACTGGCGTGCTTCTGCTCGCCCCTACGGTGGTCCTGAGCGGATTGAAACCCCGGCGGAGTTTAGGGAGCTAAAGCGTGAGTCTTATCCCTTCTCTATTTTTGAAGTGGTAAGACTAATTTTAATTTTTTATTTTCTTTATTTCAGGTCCCAAGAAATTGAAGTGGTGAAGTGCTAAGGATTGCATCAGCGACCAATTCTTGTTCGTCGTAAGTCTGATCGCACTTCATCGCCGAGAAGACCGTAGCATTGGTCATCTCTTCCTGGAATCCACTCTCCGGGTTGCGCATTTTACCACCTACCCTCATCACCTCGAAGCTCAGGCCCCAGTTCCTGAGGGTAAGTTTTTTTTATTTTGGGCGAACATATTTGTCCGTACACAAAGTTGATACTAACTGTTTTATCTTCTCTTTGCAGATCAGCTCATCACCGTCGCTCTCCACCCATCTTACCTTGTGCTTGATCAACACGTCTGGGAGATGCCGACCAAGAGGGGACGTAAGAAGGCTAACCCGTTGGCGAAGATGATCGCCCTCGCCACCAAAGGAGGAAAAGAAGACCCTAGGACGGTCGGCGGATCGAGCTCGGTCCAACTGCCTGTTCCTCTAGGCAGTCCGCCTAAAACCTCTACTCCGAAGATGAAGATACTCCTCCGTGGAGACGGCACTCCCGTCTCCGACTCTGAAAGGGCGGTCAAAAAAGCCAAAGCCGGCCAGGAGAAAGTGACCATCGCTGCTCGCCCTTCCGAGCTTGAAAGCCAGCAGACTCCTTCTGTGGAGCGCCACTCTGAGCAGCCTCTCCTACCCAACTTATCTGGGATGGGATAAGGGTCGTCTTGACAAGTACGCTTCTCATTGCCCAATGTACTTTATCATTTTTTTTATCTCATGACTGTCCTTTTTTTCACAAATATTCTGCCGAGCAGTACCCGGGGCGGTCAAACATGGTACACCGGTTCATGTGTTCTAAAGTACCGGCCAACTTCAGGGAAATTATGGACTCCTTTGTCCGCCGTGCCTCCGAATCCGTTGCTCGAGGCCGGACCAAGGAGCTAAACGAGACTGTTAAGGCACATGCGCCTTGTGACAATGGTCGCCTGTGCCTTATCGAGGTGGGCAATACCCTGGCGGCCATTCAGAGGTTGGTCGACCAGGTTGAAGACCTTGAGAAGGATGTCCGGCAGCATGCGGCCACTGTTAGCCGTATTGCAAAGGAGCGCGACGAGGCCAAGGCTGAAGCAAAGAAGATGGTGGTCGGTCTGGAAGACAAGGTCAGGGCCCACCAGACTAGCGAGCAGCGTGTTCTGGACTTGCACGTAAAAGTCTCTGAGGAGCTAAAGGTCAAAATGGCCGAAGTTGAGCAGATGCGAACAGAACTTGCTCACATCCAGCAACAAAAAGAGGTCGCCGAGAAGTTTGCAACTGAAGCAACTGCCAAGGTTGCTGACCTCGAGGCTCAGCTCGCCAACTCCATTACTCCTGAAGAACTTATCCCCAAGATGGAGGCGGGCTCGATCATAGGCTTCGTGACGGGTTATGCTGAAAGCATTCGGATTGCCCACGAGTTCAAAGCCGCTGCCGTGGTCGATGAGATCGGTAAGGAACTCTGCAATTTTGTTGAATCCAATCCTCCAGCCCCGGGCACAACTCTCCAAATCGGCGATCTACCCGAATACGGAGTGAATCTTAACTTCATAAGCCCCGGGGTCATAATTACAAGTCCTCCTGAGGACAAGGAGGAAGAGGCTACCGAGGTCGAGCAAACTGAGCCGGTCGACCAGAATGAGAAGGCTCGTCAAGAGCGAGCTGACACTGAAGGACTGATCGCCGAGCTCACTGAGGATGTCCCTATTGATCCATCAATTTCAGGGGCACCCTTAGAAGATCCTAAGGACGACGATCTTCTTCCTCCTGCCGGGCAGGCCCCCTAGTAGATAGGATTAGCTAGGTCTTTCCTTGTACTTCCCTTTTGCTGTATTTGCTTGCTCCTTTAGGGAGTATTTTGTAACTTTTTTGGGCGATCAAGCCTTATTATTAATGAAATCGTATTTGCTCGTCTTATTTTCTTTACATTAATTATCCTTTGCATTTTTATTTATGCTCAACAATCTTAATGTAATTGGGCTTCGTTCCTTAAAAATTTGTGGGCTTTGGTAAAAATGAACAGCCTTTGATAGGCTTGGTTGTATAATCAACTTGTGCCTTGAGCTTGAATCTCCTTTGAACGAACAACTTAACATTGAATTGACTTTCAAAAATACACTAAGTATTAAATGCGACCTAACTTTACAAAATACAAAATATAACAAGTTGAAGTTGTTCGACTAGAACCCTGTCAAACAATCAACTTAACAAAATACATAATTTACATCAAGAGTAAAAGTTGCTCGACCACCACACACTTTGTCAAGCCATCCTTAAAACTCTTAAAAGAAAACAAAACTATACAAGGGGCAAAGTAGCTCGCCCAATTCTGTTCGACCATCCATACTTGGCGGAATTTTTCAAAAAATTAGGCAAGTTTTTGGATTCAACTTGTGTACTTGCCATTTTAGCTGGCCCAAGGGACTTAGTAGCTCGCCCGGTTCACTTTCACCCTTCATAGGCAAAGTAGCTCGCCTACTGAAAATACTTCTTCAAATTAGCTGCGTTCCAGGAATATTGGGCCGAGTTTCCATCTAAGTCTTCTATGTCATACGCATCATTGGGTAACCTGTCCGTTACCCTGTATGGGCCCTCCCAAGTTGGGCCAAATATGCCTGGAGGTGGGGCGAGCTTTTTCCTCAAAACGAGATCACCAACCTCAAACTTTCTTAACTTGACCTGAGAATTGTAATAACGATCTGCTCTTTGCTTGTATGTAGCATTTTTTAGCTCGGCGTTTCCTCAAAGTTGATTGTTCTTAAAGTTTTGGTTTTTAATTCAATTGGAATGACGGCCTCTGTCCCGAATGCTATTGCAAAAGGCATTTCTCCGGTGCTTGACCTGGGAGAAACCCTGTATGCCCATAGCACGTCTGACAATTCTGTAGACCATTTGCCTTTACTTTCTATTAGCCGGATTTTAAGAATATGCTTGATTATCTTATTGATGGCTTCTACTTGACCATTTGACTGTGGATGATAAGGGGTTGAGTAGTACTTTCTGATCCCCCACTTTGTACATAAGTCTCGAAGCTTTTTTCCATCAAACTGAGGACCATTGTCTGTCACAAGCGTTTGAGAAACTCCGAACTGACAGACAATGTTCTTCCATATAAAGTCATTCATCTTTTCTTGAGTGACTCTAACTAGGGCCTCTGCTTCTGCCCATTTTGTATTGTAATCCACAGCCACAACAGCAAACTGAACATTTCCCTTTCCAGGTGGGAAAGACCCGATAATATCCATTCCACATCGTGCAAACGACCAAGGACGGAAAACCGAAACAAGCTCTTGCACAGGGGTATGAATACTTGGAGCGAATATTTGACACCGATGGCAAGCTTTGGCCAATTGGATTGCATCTTTCCGTAAGGTGGGCCAGTAATAACCTTGCCTTACGGTTTTGTAGGCCAAAGCTTGCCCCCCAGCATGATTGCCACAAGCTCTGGAATGTATGTCCTACAGAGCTATCCTTCCCTGCCCCCTAGACAAACACTTGAGTAGCGGGACTGAAAAGCCTCTTTTGTAAAGCTGTTCACCCACCAGAGTATATATGGCTGCTTGTTTTGTTATTCTTGCAGCTTCAAAATTTTTGCTTGGTAGTTCCCCGTCTTTCAAGTATTTGGCTATAGGAGTTCTCCAATCATCTTCAGCTTTTTGTTCAACCACTTGGTTTACTTCATAATCGATTGTTGATGGTTGAGTTTTTCTGGTGATAACGATGTCTGTTAAATTGGCTGGCCCATCGCTTGTTGCTAATCTTGCTAGGGCATCAGCTTGTGTGTTACTCGTCCGTGGTATCTGTTGGATGTGTACTTGGTCTAACAAAGACACCAAATGAGCAACAATTCGTTGATACTCGATTATTTGTTCGTCTCTGGCCTCATATTCACCTCGTAATTGGCTTACAATGAGTTGAGAATCTCCAAAGATCTGAAGTCGTCTAACTCCGACGGCTAATGATAAGTGGAGACCTGCAATGAGGGCTTCGTATTCAACCTCATTATTAGTTGCCATAAACTCGAATCTGACGGCCGAAGTGAATACTTGACGGTCGGGGCTGGTGAGAACTATTCCTGCCCCCGAGGCCAGGTTTGTTGATGAATCGTCCACATAGAGATGCCATGGGTGATCTAGCCCTCTCGTCGGATTTTGAGGGAAAGTTAACTCGACTATAAAGTCGGCTAATGCGTGTCCCTTAATTGTTATTCGAGGTACGTATGTTACACCAAACTGGCTTATCTCTATGGACCATTTTAACAGACGGCCAGCTGTGTCGGGCCGGTGTAGTAACTGCCTGAGTGAGAAAGTTGTCAGTACTTCAACCTGATGATCGTAGAAGTACGGTCTTAATTTTCTAACACTCATGACAAGAGCATACGCCAGCTTTTCGGTGGGTGAATATTTCACCTCGGCTTCATGCAGGGCCTGGCTGACATAGTAGATAGGAAGATGGAATTTGCCTTCCGCTCGCACCAATATCAAACTTATGGCCGTATCTGACGCTGCCAGATATAAGTATAATTTTTCGCCGGGGATTGGCTTTGATAGAATCTTTACGTCCCTCAGATAATCGTTCAACTGGTCAAATGCTTTCTGGCAGCTTCCCGTCCAGGCAAAGTTGCCTTTTTTGATTGCCTCAAAAAATGGACGACACTTGTCCCCAGATCGCGATATGAACCTGTTCAAAGCTGCTAGGCATCCTGTTAGCCTTTGCATTTCTTTGGTAGAACGAGGGGGTTCCATATCAACGATTGCTTTAACCTTTGCAGGATTAGCTTCGATTCCTCGCTTGCTGACCAGATGGCCCAGGAATTTTCCAGAGTGTACTCCGAAACTACTTTTCTTTGGATTCAACTTCATATTGTATTTTCGAAGAATGTCGAACACCTGGGATAGATGATGGAGGTGATCTTCTTTCTGTGCATTTTTGACAACTATGTCATCGACATACACCTCCACCATCTCTCCAATATGTTCGTCGAACATTTTGTTTACCAGCCTCTGGTAAGTTGCTCCAGCATTGATTAGACCAAATGATATTCTTTTCCAACATAGTAAATTCTTGTTAGTATAGAAAGTCGTATTTTCTTGGTCATCTGGGTGCATCGGGATTTGATGGTAACCTGAAAAAGCATCCATGAATGTGAACATTTCATGCCCGACAGTGCTATCCACCAGCTGATCAATGTGCGGAAGCGGAAAATTATCATTCGGGCATGCTGCATTAAGATCTGTGAAATCAATGCATAGCCTCCAGGTTCCATTCGGCTTCCACACTAGAACAGGATTTACAACCCATTGTAGACACAACGCCTGTTTGATTAGGTCGTTGTCTAACAACTTTTTAACTTCCTCATTCAAAGCGTGATACCTGTCAGGCCCGTACTTTCATCGTTTTTTATGGACGGGTCTTCGGGTTGGATTGATATTTAATCTGTGACAAGCATCTTTCAGATCGATCCCCACCATGTCTGCATGGGACCATGCAAAAAATCGAGGTTGGCTTTCAAGAATTCTGCCATTCGAGTTCTGTAGGGCTCAGGGAGCTCTGATCCGATGTATAATTCGAGATCATTGATTAGGCGTGAAATTGTCATGATTCGTCACTCGAAATGCCCTAGTTTTGGTTGATTTTGTTGAGTATTTAGAGTCATTTGCGTATCATTTTCATAAACTAATGAATTTGTCTCTTTGATGCTCATAGATGAATAGAGGGCAAAAAGAGGAGTTCGTAGGACTTTGAATCGACTCAAACGGATGCCGGGATGAGAAGATATCGAAGAAATACGAAAAGTACTAGTTCGAGGAAGCAAAAGTATCATTGGAGTGCACAAGCAAGGAGTACTCGTGCAAGGGTGCACGAGCGGCCGTGCAAGGCGCACGAGGAGGTGCAGGTCGTGCACTAGTGCACGAGCACTCGTGCAGAGTGCACGAGCAAACGCTACTCGTGCACTAGTGCACGAGCAAGGGAGGTCGTGCGTTTTTGGCTCTCTGGACGTTTTGAAGTGCTCGAGTGGGAGGTGCTCGTGCACTAGTGCACGAGCAAGCGCATTTTTTGGCCCATACAATCCCGACTCGACCCGTTGCTTATATATACCTCCCCGAACACGTTTTGAAGGGAGGACCCATGAACAAAATCACTTTTAGACTTAGTTTTTAGAGAGAGAAAGAGGAGAAGGAATGAGCAAGCTTTACTTTTACGTTTTGAGGTTTTTCTTTATGAATTCATGACACGATTTTACTTTTCAGTTTCATTTCTTCATATCTTTATTCTTGAATACGTTGAGACTCGTTTTATTGATTTAATTTAAGTTATTCCTTTATTTCTTGAAACCCTAGTTTATGATTTATCTTTTCATCGTTATAATCATCATGTTTATATTCATTACTTCGTCAATTGCTTTTGTTATCATTAAACCCATGTCCGGCTAAAACCCTTGCATGCTTGGGGTAGGATGAACTCGTAGAAGTAGGATGTGGGTACGTAATTAGGGTAATTCGTGACGTTAGGTTTTAATTCTCTTAATTAATGAATTCTTAAAATTAATCTTAACTTTGCCTTTGAATTTCGTACGAACGTGTTAGGGAGAGGACGACCGCATCACTCTTTAACAACAAGTAGTCTTAACGAGAAGGTTTAGGAAGGGTTAATTCATCTACCAGTTTAGCTATGGAGGACGGCCGCATCACCATTAGTTAAATTAGGGTCTCATTAATTAAGCACAATCTATTAACTTGTTAGTGGATTAGTGAAGTCGAGTGTTAGGGTAAAGTATTAGGGTTTAGAATCTTGAGCTTTCATCTTGCATTCTTTTACTTAGGTTATTTCTTGCGCGTCACGGTTATTTTGATTATGTACCTGCTCCATTAGTATACGTAGGGATTCCTATCCTGAGCATCACCATCACATACTTGCATACAAACCTTAAATACTTAGTTTAATTTTCCTTTTGCATTTGTAGAGTAATTTAGTTTAGATTATTTTCTCTTTTCAAAAATCCAAAAACAATTCACTCATATTAACTACGAAGTGTAGATCTTCAGGGATCTATTTCGCATACATACCTTCCCTTGGGTTCGATAATACTTGGTCGCTATACTTACCCATACTACAGTGAACCCGTACTCTTGCGGGGAAGCTACTAGTAAAAGCTAGTATATTCGGTTCAAGTCAATGGCGCCGTTGCCGGGGATGGCGTTGTGTGTCTTTTGAATAGGACTTGTAGATAGCTTAGTAGTTAGTAGTGAGTGCTTTATTTTATATTTTGTTTTTATTTTTATTCATTCGGCAGTTGCGTTTTGATCCTTCTGCTAGTGTGTCAAGTATATGAAAACACGCTCACAAGGCAATACGAGCGAAGAGAGAATATCGTTGGACCCTGAGACGATAGCTAGAAAGAATCGAGCTTTCTTGAGGAGAATGAACACTGCCGGAGGAGTGAAAGAACCAATGGACCTGAGTAATGAGTTGGATGATGCAGCCAATGAGTTTAATCAGACAGTAGACCGGGTTGACGGCACGGGAGGAAGTGGTAGTCAGAACCAAGATCCATTAGGAGATAGCCAGAGCCTAAACCTGGGTACACAAAACGTAAACAATCCAGCTCACAACCCTGTCCAACACCCTCATAACAACCCTGCTTACCCACATCCTAACGTACCACAAAACAACTTACCTTATCCACCTTACCAATACCCACCTTATCCGTACCCACCATACCCGTATCCTCCACCTCCAGTTTACAATCCACCACCTGTCTACCAACCACCACCACCCCAACAAGTACCCGTACCAGCTGCTAATCCTCAGCACGTTCCTCAGAACGTAGATCAGAACATGGCTATTAGAGGAAGGTTCGTGGCGCAGCCACAACGGTACTATGATCGAGTGGCATTGCCTCCTGTTGAGGCTAATAACTTCTCGATTTCCCCGGGAATTCTAAAGCTGCTTACAGAGAACCAGTTCAAGGGGGTGATCGGGAAGGAGAATCCTCATACTCATCTGAGGAGTTTTCTAATGATAGCCTCCACTTTCAATTACAATGGCATGTCTGAAGATGCCAAGAGGCTTAGGTTGTTCCCATTCTCATTGACGGGAATAGCTAAAGAGTGGTACGATAATACGCTTCCACGGGAAGGTATTACCACTTGGGCCGAGCTTGAGCGTCTGTTCCTCGAGCGATTCTACCCTCCATCCAGAACGATCAAAGCAAGGATTGAGATCTCTTCCTTCTGCCAGAAGCAAGGAGAGGACCTACGTCAAGCGTGGGAGAGATACTCAAACATGTTGATAGAGTGCCCGCAGCACGGGTACAATGAGGGAGATGTGATGGCATTTTTCTATAGTGGTGCCAACAAGGCTGGACAAGACCATCTAGACGCCTGTGCTAGTGGATCATTCCTGAATCAAGGAATAGTGAGGTGTAGAGAGATCGTGGAAAACATTGTCACGAATGCCGGGGCTTGGAATGTGGACGCAGATTTCCAGAGAGTTCATCAGGTTGAGGAAGGTGAAGGAACGAGAAGGCTGTTGATGACCATGATGGAAAAGATTAACAACCTTGAGTTGGGGGGAAATATGGTTGGAGGGAATGCAGCAGAGAATGAGCAAGAGGACAAGCCCACAATTCAGCAAGAAGTAGTAAATTATATGGGAGGTCCTTATTACAATCAGAATGGGTATCCATAAGGTGGAAATTTTCAAGGAAGACCTTCTTATGGCCAACCATTTGTACCTCCAGGTCCACAGTCACCTCAAAATCAATGGAGGAACACACAAGGGTACCAAGGAGGCCAGCAGCTTCCTCAGAACCAATGGAGGAAGAACGAGAATTTTTTATATGCTAACCCGAAAGCGGGTATTACAGTTCCTCCAGGCATGGATCCAGGTTCTAAACCTCTAGGTGGAGAAGGCGGTGCCTCAACTGATGAGATGTTGAGAGCTATCCTACAGAAGGTGGAGGAAGGAAGCAAAAGATTATCCTCTTTGTAGTACGATGTGAAAGATCTGCATAAGAAAGTTGATCAGCGTGATCAAGACCTCCAGAAGAGAGATGTAGAACTGAATCGAATTCAGCAAGAGAACAACCGAAGGTTCACTTCTATAGAGTTCCAGATGAGCCAGATTGCAAAATTATTGAATAGAGAGCCTGACAAATACCCTTCAATGCCGGAGGGGAACCCGAAAGAGCATTGCAAGGCTATCCAGTTAAGAAGTGGAACCAACTATGAAGGTCCTCAGATGCCTGTTGATTCTGAGACGCCCCAAGATAGAGATGAGATTGAAGAGATGAGAGTTGAGAAAGGGGTTGAGAGTGAAAGCGCTCAAGCGAGCAAAGAGCGTGAAGAGGAAGGAATTGAGAAGAGTGAGAGAGTTCCTAAGTGGAAGAAGGCAAAGGAAGCAAGAGAGAAAGTGAAAGAGACCGAGAGAGATGAATGGGGGGTACCCAAATCTGTGATACCCGTCCCATATCCACAACGCTTCATGAAAAAAAAGCTTGATGAGAAATTCGCTAAATTCCTTGATGTGTTTAAACAATTGCATATTAACATTCCTTTTTATGATGCTTTGGAACAAATGCCCAACTATGCAAAGTTTTTGAAGGACTTGATCGCGAAAAGACAGCGAGTGGATGAGCCGAAGTTGGTGCAGTTGAACCATGAGGTGAGTGCATTAGTGCACAATGCGCTTCCTCCAAAGCTGAAGGATCCCGGGAGATTTACCATCTTATGTGATATTGGGAACGGGATCAAGAAGGGAGCATTGTGTGACCTTGGAGCGAGCATTAATTTGATGCCCTTTTCGCTTTTCAAGAAGTTGGAAGGTGGAGAACTTCAACCCACAATGATGATGCTTCAACTAGCCGACCGGTCTATTACTCGACCTCAAGGTGTGGTTGAAGACGTCCTTGTTAAAGTTGGAGATCACATTTTTCCAGCCGATTTCGTGGTCCTAGAGATGGAGGAAGATGAGCACGTGTCCCTGATCTTGGGAAGACCGTTCTTAGCTACGGCCGGGATGGTGTTAGATGTGACAAACGGAAAGATCACGTTGAAAGTTGATGATCAAGAGATAAAGATTTCCCTATATGAAGCCATGAAGCACCCAAAGGAGGATGAGAGTTGTTATTGCATGGATGCAATTGATCCTCGTGTTGAAGACACACCTCTTATCCCTAATCTTTCTTTTACGCATGATTTTGATAATCCTTCACCTGTTGATTTAACCCAAGAGCATTATTATCTTGATTATGTTGATAGGGATAAAGTGAAGAAGTTGAAGGATGAAGCAGTGAAAAGTGTGGACGTGGTCCAGTTGGAAGGGAAATGAGGAGTTAAGAAGAAAAAGTCCAAGCGCAAGAAATTACTTAGTAAGACTCCTCCAGATAAAGGTGAGAAGGAGTTGAGACCCCTAATACTTGGGGATGAGAAGGAAGCAAATGAGTTCATGATGGAGGGGAATCAAGGAAAGGAATTCAACCACCACTCTTATGAGAGTAAGGGAGGTAAATTTGAGTATGATGTCCCATAAGCTCCTTTGAGCTCGGTTCGGCATGAGGACCTTAAATATAGCGCTGAATGGGAGACAACCCATTTTTATTTGCTTTTGAGTGTTTTTAGTTATTTGAGTTTTGTGTTATTAGGGTGTTTTTGAATCGTAAGTTTAACCTCGTACTTGAGAGTTTGTTTGTAGGCTTGTCTCGAAGGAGTGCCAAATAAGTGGAGATTGAAGGAACTCTAGCAAGGGAGTGTGCAACGCTGTTGAGAGAAACTGAATTGTTTGGTTGAGGTAACCCACAACCCCAAACTTAGACCTCTTCGCAAGGTCGAAGTTTGGGGGGTGGAGTTTTTTATGTTTCTTATTACATTGCACCGGAGCACCCCTTATCTTTGAGTGTGTTTGGTTTTTTTGGTGTCCTGAGATGCTCCTTTGGGTGATTTTGATCTGATTCGCTACTACATATTTCATGCCTATCAATCATCTTATGCTTGTTGATTGCTATCTTTGAGTATGATTTGATGAGTAGGGTGAATTGTGAGGGTGAGTTAGGGATTTTCTTGTGTGAGTGTTTGAGTTAGAGTTGATTTGAGAAAGAGCTCGTATGCTTGTGAATTTTTCCTTCTGAGTACTTGTGTGATGAGAGTGAGAATGCACTAGGACTAGCATGGATGTGAAAGCCGTGAGATTTGAGCCTTATGAGATTTTGATGCATGAATTAATCTCTTCGTTTGTGAGTGGATCATCACCTTAGAGGATGCTAGAACTTGTGTGTGCTTTTGCTTCTTGATTGTGTCTAGTTTGATATGCCAAATGTGATCTTAGGCAATCTTTGTTTTGATTGAGTCACTTAGCCAAAATTTTCCTTACCAATGACATTGACCCCTTGTTAGCCCCTTTGAGCTTTAAGCCTATTTTATTTGCTAGCACATATGAACATTATTCCAATTCCTAAGCCTTTTTGTCCCAATTTGAGTGGAGAATAGGAAAAGTGTGAATGTGAAGGGAATTGAATTGAGTTGAAAAAGGAAAATGTTGTTTGTTGAGTGAGTATGAGAAGAAGGTGTGATGAAGTTTTGAGTTGTGGGAAAAAGAAAAAAAAATGAGCTCATGTGTTTGTGCGAAAAAGAGAAAAAAAGATTAAAAAAAAAGTGAAAAGAGTGAGAAAGAAAAAAAAATTGAAGTGTTGAGAGTATGTAATTGAAAGGGTGTTGATTGAAAATGTTTGAAGTATTCTGTTCCTAATCTCGAAGTGCCAACGTTTGACTTTCTATTCTCCATTCACTTAAGTCACTTACCCAAATTGATATCCCACATGTCCAAAGAGCCTACATTACAACCTTGAGGAAAGTCCTTTTTGATTCGGCATTGATTTCTAGAGTATGGTCGGAGTTAAGAGTCCTTACAAGCCTATGGCTGCCAATATGTGTGATTGATTGTTTGAGTGAGTCCCTTTATAATTGATATACACTTGTGAGGGAGTGAAACACTTCGTAGAGTGCACATCCATGTTTGATTTTGGTGATTTTTGTTGTTGTTGCATGAGTATGATGAGGGAAAGTGAGTGAGTATACTTGTGATTGATCTTTGAAGCTCGAGTTCATTTACTTGCATGACTTGATTCTTAGACTCATTCCTAACAATTTCACTTGACTTATTATTTCGTTGCTTGAGGACAAGCAACATGGTAAGTTTGGGGGGGGGGTTGATTAGGCGTGAAATTGTCATGATTCGTCACTCGAAATGCCTAGTTTTGGTTGATTTTGTTGAGTATTTAGAGTCATTTGCATATCATTTTCATAAACTAATGAATTTGTCTCTTTGATGCTCATAGATGAATAGAGGGCGAAAAGAGGAGTTCGTAGGACTTTGAATCGACTCAAACGGATGCCCGGATGAGAAGATATCGAAGAAATATGAAAAGTACTAGTTCGAGGGAGCAAAAGTATCATTGGAATGCACAAGCAAGGAGTACTCGTGCAAGGGTGCACGAGCGGCCGTGCAAGGCGCACGAGGAGGTGCAGGTCGTGCACTAGTGCACGAGCACTCGTGCAGAGTGCACGAGCAAACGCTACTCGTGCACTATGCACGAGCAAGGGAGGTCGTGCATTTTTTGCTCTCTGGACATTTTGAAGTGCTCGAGTGGGAGGTGCTCGTTCACTAGTGCACGAGCAGTGCACTAGCAAGTGCGTTTTTTGGCCCATACGATCCCGACTCGACCCGTTGCTTATATATACCTCCCCGAACACGTTTTGAAGGGAGGACCCACGAACAAAATCACTTTTAGACTTAGTTTTTAGAGAGAGAAAGAGGAGAAGGAACGGGCAAGCTTTACTTTTACGTTTTGAGATTTTTCTTTACGAATTCACGACACGATTTTACTTTTCAATTTTGTTTCTTTATATCTTTGTTCTTGAATACGTTGAGACTCGTTTTATTGATTTAATTTAAGTTATTCCTTTATTTATTGAAACCCTAGTTTATGATTTATCTTTTCATCGTTATAATCATCATGTTTATGTTCATTACTTCGTCGATTGCTTTTGTTATCATTAAACCCATGTCCGGCTAAAACCCTTGCATGCTTGGGGTAGGATGAACTCGTAGAAGTAGAATGTGGGTACGTAATTAGGGTAATTCGTGACGTTAGGTTTTAATTCTCTTAATTAATGAATTCTTAAAATTAATCTTAACTTCGCCTTTAAATTTCGTACGAACGTGTTAGGGAGAGGACGACCGCATCACTCTTTAACAACAAGTAGTCTTAACGAGAAGGTTTAGGAAGGGTTAATTCATCTACCAGTTTAGCTATGGAGGACGGCCGCATCACCATTAGTTAAATTAGGGTCTCATTAATTAAGCACAATCTATTAACTTGTTAGTGGATTAGTGAAGTCGAGTGTTAGGGTAAAGTATTAGGGTTTAGAATCTTGAGCTTTCATCTTGCATTCTTTTACTTAGGTTATTTCTTGTGCGTCACGGTTATTTTGATTATGTACCTGCTCCGTTAGTATACGTAGGGATTCCTATCCTGAGCATCACCATCACATACTTGCATACAAACCTTAAATACTTAGTTTAATTTTCCTTTTGCATTCGTAGAGTAATTTAGTTTAGATTATTTTCTCTTTTCAAAAATCCAAAAACAATTCACTCATATTAACTACGACGCGTAGATCTTCAGGGATCTATTTCGCATACATACCTTCCCTTGGGTTCGATAATACTTGGTCGCTATACTTACCCATACTACAGTGAACCCGTACTCTTGCAGGGAAGCTACTAGTAAAAGCTAGTATATTCGGTTCAAGTCAATCATCCCGGTTGGGGTTAACTTTGAGGGCTTCCAGCTCTTCGACTGGAGTTGCTCGTCGTTTTTGTCCTTTCCACCGTGGATCAACTATTGGCCCCTCTGGGCTTAGCCCATCCTCGGTGTTCATAGGTTGAGGCCCAACCGGGGGTCACAATCTTCAATTGGCTCCGCGCAGGGTTTGGTCGACATAGATGGGCCCTCTAGGTTGACACATGGATTTAGTTCACTAGCAACAAGTGTTAAACTTGCATCCAACAAGGTTTGTTCGCCATCCAGCAATTTTTGTTCGCCCATGGACGTGGGCTGATCATCAATGTACATCTGATCATTCTGGGTCCCCAAAATGTCTTCAAGGATCGAAGGTTCATTTTCGGGTTGGCTGGTTGATGCTTCCATCATAGATACTCGTCCTGGTTTTGATTGGATTTGTAAAAGACACTCACGAACTTTTTTCTGGTCTCCCTTTACCGAGCCAACTCCACTTGTTGTTGGGAACTTTATGCAATAATGGTAGGTTGAACATGCATCCCTAAATTCATTTAAGAAAGGTCGACCGAGAAACCCGTTATAAGTCGATTCTTGATCTACGACCAAGAAATCTACCATTCTTGTGATATTTTTCTCGGGTTCCTTGACCGTTACAAGTTGCATAGCCAAAGTTATTATTCCCATCAGAATTGTTACAATATTTCCAAATCCCAGGATACGATGATTTGTGTCTCTGATATAGCCTGCATAATCTCCCATTTGATCGAGCGTCTTTTTTAAAAGGACGTTAGTGTAGGCTCCAGTGTCCACCAACAATCTATGTACTCTGGTTCCCATGATCTTAGCACAAATCACAAGCGAGTCATTGTGGGGGGTCAATATTTCTTCCAAGTCTTTTTCAGTAAAAGTTAATTTCGACGTTAGCATGATGGATGGATTAACCCCCATTTCTTGTACATGATCGATTGCTCGTAATTCAGCTTTTCTTTTACGATTAGAAATTGGTAATCGTCCATCAGAACAACCACCAACAGGTCCTGCAGGTTCCATTATTTGGATGTCAGGAACCGGACCTCCTGCTGGTACTTGAACTGGTCACCCGGCTCGATTTCGACGAGGGGCTTGCTCCAGATCTTCTCCCTCGGAATCTTCATCTCTGTCTCTCTTGCCGGGTTGTCTCTTCACGAACTCGGATAACTTGCCCTCCTCATAGAATCGCCACAACTGCTTCAGCAAGTCACGACACTCACTTGTAAAATGCCCCACGCTCTGATGGTAGTGATGGTCCCGTTTTCGAAGGGCAAAATGGGAATTTAGAAAAAAAAAATTGAAAACTCTGCATTGCACCCTGAAAGAGTTCAGTGAGTGAGACACTTAAGTCACTGCATTGCTAAGAGTCAGAGCACTCAAGTCAGTGCAAACTGACTTGTGAGCTCAGGCTCTTAACAAGGCAGTGACTCAAGAGACTGAACTCTCGAGTGCTTGCTTAAGCCTGTCAGTGAGATGGATTCTTCCTGACCTAAATACTTAACCGAAGTTTTCTTTAACAATGCTCTCAGTGAGCAGACTTTACAAAACACTTAGCAAGTACTTAAACAAAGAATGACACTCAGTTTAACTTGGTTCAGAGACTCAAGCTCTTACATCCACGGTCTGATTTAATAGGAAACCCACTAACTGGGATTCTTGTTTTTAACGTGCCAAGGTGCACCCAGATCTATCAACTCAGATCTTGCTTACTTTCTTTCTAACTCACAAATCAACTTTCTACCAACAACCTGACAATGGTTATGGTTTCAGTTGGGTTTCTCCAACTATGTGAGGTTTCCCCTTACAATGTATTAGCCTCAAGCTAAGATTGGGAAAACCTCTCTAAGTTAAGAGTTACAAGCTTGGACACTCAAAGAATATATGTGAAGGCCCTAAATGGTCAGTGTCCTAGGTGTAAGAAGTGCCTCCTTATACCTCCCTTTGAACTGCACTCAACTCTCACACCTTCACAGCTCGTAGGTGTTGATTTTCTTCTCACACACACTTCAAAACGCAGCTATGAGCTTGTATTTATAATGTGGATTCAAATGTAACCGTTGGAAGGAATTACATTTGAATCCAACATTCAATGGTTTCAACCACTTTTCTTGGAATGCGGCCTTGTCAGTGTCAGATTTGCTGCCTTGTACTGATTGGTCCACGTGGGCTGGATCCAACGGATCTTTGACTCAGTGGGTTGACCAAGACCCACTGACTTTAGGTAGCTTCATCCTTCACTGAATTGATGATCTTCAGTGGACTGAACGTCTTCAGTGATGTTGTCCTTCAGTAGACTCTTGAAGATCTTTCTAAGAAGTTTGTCATAAGGCTGGATGACAAACTTCCCTGACCACAGTAGCCTGACTCCTTCAGGGCCTACTTGGTACAACACCGATCCTCTTGATCATGCTCTTCATTGAGTAGTCCACTGACTTAGCTTAGATCAGCCAGGTTTATACTCAGTGGGACATCCTTCAGGCTTCTCTTCAGGTTCAGGTCTCTGCCATGGCTTCAGTCAGTTCTGCTTGTGATGTCATCTTGATTTCCTCAGGTTGTGTTGCTGAGTTCCCCCTCGCTGAGTTCCCCCTCAACTGAGTGTTCCCTCAACTGAGTTCTTCTCAACTGACAACCTATTCTACAGAGAGCTAGCCTAGCCTGACCTGAAACTAAAGATACAATCCTGACTGCTTTCAAACCTATTACATGTTGTTTTGGAAAATCATCAAAACTAAAACATATCCCAACAATTTCCCCCTTTTTGGTGATTCCAAAAGTTCTAACCAAATGATTTTCTATTACAAGTTGAATGTCTAAACACAAGTAATAGTTTGAAATATGCAGAAATTCCCATAGTTTAAAACATTTAAGATCTGTTCGGTTGACCATTTTTCTTAACAAAACTGGATCAGTGGTCATGTGAACAACCCGCTCTGATACCAATTGATGGTCCCATTTTCGAAGGGCAAAATGGGAATTTAGAAAAAAAATTTGAAAACTCTGCATCGCACCCTGAAAGAGTTCAGTGAGTGGGACACTCAAGTCACTGCATTGCTAAGAGTCAGAGCACTCAAGTTAGTGCAAACTGACTTGTGAGCTCAGGCTCTTAACAAGGCAGTGACTCAAGAGACTGAACTCTCGAGTGCTTGCTTAAGCCTGTCAGTGAGATGGATTCTTCCTGACCTAAATACATAACCAAAGTTTTCTTTAACAATGCTCTCAGTGAGCAGACTTTACAAAACACTTAGCAAGTACTTAAACAAAGAATGACACTCAGTTTAACATGGTTCAGAGACTCAAACTCTTACATCCACGACCTGATTTAACAGGAAATCCACTAACTAGGATTCTTGTTTTTAACGTGCCAAGGTGCACCCAGATCCATCAACTCAGATCTTGCTTACTTTCTTTCTAACTCACAAAACAACTTACTACCAACAACCTGACAATGGTTATGGTTTCAGTTGAGTTTCTCCAACTATGTGAGGTTTCCCCTTACAATGTATTAGCCTCAAGCTAAGATTGGGAAAACTTCTCTAAGTTAAGAGTTACAAACTTGGACACTCAAAGAATATGTGTGAAGACCCTAAATGGTCAGTGTCCTAGGTGTAAGAAGTGCCTCCTTATACCTCCCTTTGAACTGCACTCAACTCTCACACCTTCACAGCTCGTAGGTGTTGATTTTCTCCTCACACACACTTCAAAACGCAGCTATGAGCTTGTATTTATAATGTGGATTCAAATGTAACCGTTGGAAGGAATTACATTTGAATCCAACATTCAATGGTTTAAACCGCTTTTCTTGGAATACGGTCTTGTCAGTGTCAGATTTGCTGCCTTGTGCTGATTGGTCCACGTGGGCTGGATCCAACGGATCTTTGACTCAGTGGGCTGACCAAGACCCACTGACTTTAGGTAGCTTCATCCTTCACTGACTTGATGATCTTCAGTGGACTGAACGTCTTCAGTAATGTTGTCCTTCAGTAGACTCTTGAAGATCTTTCCAAGAAGTTTGTCATAAGGCTGGATGACAAACTTCCCTGACCACAGTAGTCTGACTCTTTCAGGGCCTACTTGGTACAACACTGATCCTCTTGATCATGCTCTTCACTGAGTAGTCCACTGACTTAGCTTGTTGTTGGGAAAATAGGGATGCCCGGGAACTATTCGGGATGAAATTTAAATACGAATTTAAATTCAATTATTACTAGCATGGATTTATCCTAATTAATTCTAATAATAATTCCAACAACAAATTTAACATCATGCATGTTGAATTAATTCACATAAAATCTAGGCGGAATAAACAAGAATTTATGTGACTTACGTACCTCTTGTAGAATTGGTCTTTGAATAAACGGGACAATCACGATCTCGCTTTATCAACCCAAAAACCTTCTCAAGTATTTCCCTTTCGCCTTACTTGATCACCGGTGGGAGGTGCTTTCAAGTAATTTTAATAACTAAGGAAAAAGAAAAATATATATGCTCTTGATTTTTCCAACACATGGAATTATGTACTTGGGGATGAAATAATCACCCCCTATTTATAATTAGGAGTGGTCGAAATTTTGTGGTATATGGGCCTTGGAGAAAATATTTTCTTAGACTCTAAGAAATCTTGAATATATCTCATATATTCTTTTCTCCATAATAAAATATTCCACAAAAATCTCACTCTCCTAAATATAGGGTACTTTTCGAAAATAATAGGATCAAAGCACAAGATTTGGATCTTCTTGAATATATGAGATAATCTTGTATTCCAAGAATACTTATCTTCCATAATATATTTTCAAGAAAATCAACAAAATCTTTTCTCTCCTAATATTGCATTTTTCGAAAAATATAAGAAAAATCAGCATTATTATTTCCTTTTTATTTTAATCATCTTATCATTATTGGGCTACTTAATGGGCTACTTGAGGGGCCTTTAAGGATAATTAAGATTGGACCTCCTAATGGACTTCTGAATTTGAATATTGAGCCCCAATATAATTCAATCCATTAATATTAATTATTACCACTAATAAATTAATATTGCACTATCCATCTAATCCATATTACGATAATATGGGCTCCCGGTTATTATTTTCCGTGTTTAAGATTATCAAGTCCATTAATTAATTAAGCTTATGAATAGCTCTAAATTAATTAATATATTTCACCTTGGAGTAAAGACAGCTCAACATTATTATCCGTACCGAAGAAACTAATTCTTCACTTGCAAGATTGGGTACAATAAAACTTCTGAGCCCACCAAGAGGACTAATCACACGAGTCGTACTCGCACGCGTTTCTCCGTATTAAATCTTAGCAACCGTCGTATGATTAATATTACTGCTCAAAGCACAAGGTTCGAAGTCACGATGATTCTCACCCAACATGAATCAAAGCAGTAACCATTAAGCACACACGGTCCTATTTAAGTGACGGAGATTAAGAAATAAACAACCAGTGAGGTCTAATTCTTCACATTTCAGAACAGAAGAATTTATCCTCGCTGTAGGTCCTTTTCAACACATACTAAATGTGCTAGTGCAATCTCTTAGTCAAGACAGACCAATCTGAGACTTACACATCGACCTTTCACGGCGGATTGTTCAATTCCACCTAGGTCGTGAAAATGTACGTTTAGTTACAAGGGAACTGTTAATGTTGTCTTCCATGATCGGGTATCACCACATTAACTACAATGTAACTAGTACTATTATGAACTGTTTGCAATAAATATTCAACATTCAATCATATCTAAAGCATATGCGATAAAAGAATTATTCTCATAAAACAAGTGTTTGATACACGAGTTATACAACGTAAAAACATACTTTCACGTATAACTCCAACACTTAGATCAGCCAGGTTTATACTCAGTGGGACATCCTTCAGGCTTCTCTTCAGGTTCAGGTCTCTGCCATGGCTTCAGTCAGTTCTGCTTGTGATGTCATCTTGATTTCCTCAGGCTGTGTTGCTGAGTTCCCCCTCAACTAAGTGTTCCCTCAACTGAGTTCTTCTCAACTGACAGCCTATTCTACAGAGAGCTAACCTAGCCTGACCTGAAATTAAAGATACAATCCCGACTGCTTTCAAACCTATTACATGTTGTTTTGGAAAATCATCAAAAGTAAAATATATCCCAACAGGTAGGCACAGAACTTGTTCTGGTTTAACTTGCTGGCATCTTGACGTATCTTTCGGGGTGGAGGAGTAATTTCTTGTCCCGGACAGTATTGTACACCGTATCAATCGATACGGTAAGTATGTGATTCAGCTTATCCTTCAGCTCCGTTCCTTCGTTGAATGCTTTCATGTTCTTCGGAGCAGATAACCTCCACCACCAGACTTTTTTGCACCTTCCTTCTGTTCACCTTTGTCCCACATGTCTTTCTGCAATGCCTCGTGCATGGAAATAAAAACTCCTGCCCGATCACGGAATTCGGCATAAGTTTTTGGGCATCTGAGATGTACGTCTTTCCAGAGTTCAGTGCCCTTCTTTAGTCCAGCTAAGACGGCTACGATTTTGGTGTCTTCGCTGACTGACTCCCCTTCTAGCAGGACCTTGTCAAATCTTTCCAAGTACGATAGGTCTGACTCGTCATCAGCCTGTTTCAAGTTGGATAACCGATGTCTTTGGGATAGATAAGACCCGGCCGTGGAGAAGTGGGATAAGAACTCTTTACCTAGCTGGGCAAATGAATGGATTGAAGCTGGTGGTAGAGCTGAAAACCATTTATGGACATGGTCCCCTAGAGTCAAAGGGAAATTGCGGCACTGGGTTGCATCACTTGCCCCCATTGATATCATGTAATCAGAATATTTCATTAGATGCACTCGAGGATCCGTCGTACCTTCATATTGTATGCTAGTTGGAAACTAGATCTTCTTCTGAATAGGGGCGTTCAGAATCACCGAAGATAGTGGAGAGGTAGGAAGAGTAGTACTCCCATATCCTCTCTGCTGGTCCAACTGGCCCTGCATGCTTTCGATCACCTTTCTCATGGAGGCCAGCTCTTCAAAGGATCCCCCTTGACTTGGAGGTTGTTCTGCGAGCAGAGGTGCGTGGCCATCTGTTCGCCGCAGTCCCTCGCTTGGTGTAGGAACCCCCTGGGCTGGCCTCTTGGGATTGGGCTCTGCATCTGGGCCAAGGCGACCAAAGGCTGACCTAGTCAGCCTTTCATGGACTGACTGGTGAGCAGGTACTGCGGTTGGGCGAGCTACTCTAGCTATTGGATGTATCTCAGCTGCTCCCCGACCACGGCGACCTAATCTGTCCAGGGCGCTTTGACATGTGCCCTGACTCACCCCCAGAGCTTGATTTGTAGTTGATTCTCCATGGCTGGTTGCTCCAGTGAGCTGTTTCTCTTTGCCCTTTATTTTACATGTTTGGGCACTGTCTGCCTTATTTTGATGGTCACCTCTAGCCTTCTCATGCTCACGAGCTCTTGTTGGGCTATGCCTTACTTGGATATGAGATGGGCCAGGCTGAGCCTGTTGCTTTTGCAAAGCTTGAAGCATTGTAATCGTTTGAGCTAACTCGTCTGGGTTGCGAACAAAAGCATCCAGCTCAGGTGGCATTATCTGGTGAGCAGTTGTTGGTTGATTTTCCTGTTCGTTTCTGGTCGTTTCTGCTCGCCTACCAGCCTGGGACATCCTTGAACGTGAATCCCTTGTCACGTGCTGGGAGTTTTGAGTCTCATGGGATTGAGGCATCTTTACTTGATGTTTAGGTATTAGTCTTATTAAAAATAAAGAACACCAAGAACACCAAGCACACCTTTCTTCAAATCTTCAAGTTTAAGTCCGAGGTTTTTACCTTATCACACTTAAGTCCTTTAAACGAAGGTTTGAACCCTCCTTCTAGCGCCAATTTGTTGATGACCATCTCTAATCGCGAAGATTAGTGGCTGTTTTTAACGGTTAATTGATCACCAAAAAATTACGTGTGGTTGATCACTAACGTAATTAGTGAATACGAAATTTTAGGTTTGAGTTGGATTATAGCGTATATAAGCTTATGTGATTAATTTGAACGTAGGATAAATGAGCTGCTTTAGATACGTAGACGAAGTGTGGACGTGTATGTCAATTTGTGCTTATTTTATTAGTTGAAAAAATCTAAGTATTTATATACATTTGTCTAGCAGGAGGTGTTATGACCTTTGGTCTACCAAGCCTGCATGTGTGACACGTGGGCTTTGACTAGTTTGACCTTATCTAAACTAAATTCTATCCTTCTACGCTGGGCTTGCTCGCAGTCAAGAGCTGCTCGTCCTATGGAACTTGTCCTCGAGGTGTCTTTAGTCTGATTTTGATGGTCTTTAGTCTTGCTGAATTGTAATTTTGGTAACGTTGTTAGATCTGGTCGACTGGGTGCTGACTGAGTTCGCCTGATCCTTGCATGAATCCATATAATCTTTGTGCTGCTTCTGTTCGCCTGTTTAATATTTGCTCGGCCTGCAGGATCTGCTCGCCAGATACTTTATCAAATTTTGATCTTGATTTAATTTCGTCTTAATCCGCAGATATTTGGTGTTAATCCTAGTCGCCCAAATGACAATTTAGCATGCCTATCAACACTTATGTCTAAGTAATAACCATAATTCAATACATGATTATTATTTCGTTTTGAGCAAACCACTCGTTGGGAGGGTCAATACCACCATTAGTAATAATTCACAATCATCATTTCAGAATTTATTCATGTGAAATCCGTCTTTTTGACCGATCCGTTAGTGAAAATGTATTTCTAAAAGACTTCACAAATAAATAAATTATGGAAGTCAAAATTAATCCAATTTTATTATCCTGAATAAAATTGTCGCTTAATTATATAAAAACATGCTTAGTAATTTTTTAAAATAAGGTTATACTTAGGGCAATTAAAATTATCATGCAAATACATATTATCAAATAATAAATGCATGAAAATAAAACATCCATCTAAACAAAAATTAAAGCAAGTTGGGCACATATATGCAATTGTCAAGGTTTTATTTTCTCATGTCTTGAAGCCGAGAAATCGTCCTTATAGCTTTCATCGTTCATCTCGAAAAGCTCCCACTCAAACAACAATAATTCTTCAAAACATTCTCCGTTTGGAGCCGGGACGACGTCCGGTGCCTACGCCCGGAGGCTCCGAACATAGGCACTCGTTGCCCCTCGAAATCGCGCATGGGTTGAACCGCGTCGCCATGCCGAGCCTTCGGCCCGGGCATGGCCGCACCCAATGGGCCGCTGCCTGTCGTGCGTTGGGGTGAGCTAAGGCCAGCCTCCGGCTTGGCCGCCACCAGCCGCGTGGCTCAGTCCCCAGGTGCATGCGACCGACGTCCCCTCCATCCCACGCAAAATTCCCCTACATCCGGCGTCCATGCATGCACGCATCGTCCAGGTTCGCCATCTTTAATTCATTGTTTTCGTCTTCATTTCGATCCGGTTACAATTTATTTTTTAAAAAATAAATAAACCTATATCTGAACTAGTTTATTACATTGATCAAATCAAACAAAAAATAACTAATTTACTCATGGATTTTCTCACGAGAAAAATAAATTCGAACGAATTGAATTAAAAACACAATAATTCATACACATGAAAATTATAACATTAAATACCATGACAATTGAATACCTGGAAAAAGATTTAGCAATTCTACTATCCAATACCAATTTAATGTTCAACCATTTAAATTCCAATTTAAAGACTAGAGCCTGAAACTGAGGCTCTGATACCAGTTGTTGGGGAAATCATTTTGCCCGGATCTATTCGGAATTAAATTTAAATACGAATTTAAATATAATTATTACTAGCATGAATTAATCCTAATTAATTCGAATAATAATTTACCAACAACATGTAATTTCATGCATATAAATTAAATTCACGTAAAAGTTCTATAGCGGAATATCTAGGAGTTTACGCGATTACGTACCACTTGGAGAGACGACCTTTGAGTAGAACGGGACAAGCTAATTAATCCTATCAACCGAAAGACCTTCTCAAGTATTCCCTTTAGCCTTGCTCGTTCACCGGTGGGAAGTGCTTAACAGACAATTTAATAAAACAAGGAATAAGAAAATTATGTTGCACCTAATTTTTCCAACACATGGAATTTGCTAGCTGGGGATGAAAGTATCACCCCCTATTTATAATAGAGGTGTCCGATTTTTTATGTGGAAAAGAGAGAGAAAATCTCTTTCTTGATCTCCAAGTATTCTTGAATATATCTCATATATTCTTTTCTCCATAATCAAATATTCCACAAAAATCTCACATCCTTATTATTGTTATAAATTCAGTAGATTTAATATACCAAATCCAGAAGATTTGATGTGGACATTACTAATGGGCTTCACAACCTAAATAGACTTTAGGTTTAGATTAGAGTTTCTCTATTATAAATAGATCCTTGTACTCAATATTGTGTACACACAGAAATATTAGTGAAAGCTCCTGGCTTGGTACGCCCCCAAACGGAGTCATTATCGGCGAACTGGGTAAACAAACTGGTGTTTCTATTTTACGCATATAATTCACAACACGTTATCAGCACGAGTCTCTGCCCCCAGAGAGCTAATCGGTACGAAACTTAATTTATTTTTCAATAGCATGATAATTAACTATCGTATCAATTTCAAGATCTATATGTGCTATAAATTTACCGTGCACTTAATTTATACATTGCATCTGTATTATTGTGTTTGCAATTGTTTATTAATTGAATCGAAAAAATATTAATACATACGGCGCCGAAAGCCACCGTGCCGCCGCCGCGGGCCACCAGGCACCGCGCGCCACCGCCGCAGGCCACCAGGCACCACACACCATTGCTGTCGTGGGCCACCAGGTACCGCGTGCGCTGCCGCGGGCCTCCAGGCCACCGCGCGCGACCGCCGCGAGTCGCTAGGCCACCGCGCCACCACCACGGGCCATCTGGCCACCACCCCACGCAACCAGGCCACCGCGCGCAAGAGACCAGCCTTGACAGTCGCGGGCCATCGGTCGAGCCTCCGCTGCATCCCATCGGGCCATCGCACCGCACGCCGTCGCGCACTTTCGAGCGCCACGAACGGTTGTCCATCACCGACGAAAGTGTGCCTCTTCCCTCCGCTGCTCCACCGTCACAACATCGAGCGGCGGCCGAAGGCCGCGTCGCCACTTAGCGGCTCAGCGCGAGCCTTGCGCTCTCCCGTCCTGAGCTCCGAGCTCTGCCGCCGTGGCCCCCTGCGCCCCGCCCTGTTTTCCCTTCCACATAGCCCTACCCAATATGTTGGGCCATATAGGCCCAATGCAAATTGGGCCATCCGGAAAAAAAATATCTTTGGGCCTGCAGACCGTTTTTATGGGCTGGAACCAGAAAAAAAAACTTTTTAATAACTTTTGGGCTATATATTTTTTAATTGGACTTATTGGTTGTTTTTTGGCCTTATATTATTTTAATTTTCCTAGTATATTTGAGCCCTCAATTTAACTTATTAAGTTCCGAAAATACTTGAAAAATAAAAGTAATAATTCTTAACATAATAATTATGCTCAGATTTTTTGAATTAATTTTTTTAAAAAATTAGTTCTCAATAAATTATTATTTTATATGCTTATTGCTATATGCGCATGCTATTTATGATTAATTCTCATGCATGCATTATTACTTTTGCACATAGTCTTTATTTTATAGTCCGCATAAATTTTCTGGGTAGACGGCGCCCAGTACTTATTGGACCGTAAATTATGTTTTGGATAGACGACACCCAATTCTTGCTTCTATGTGCTTGAACGTGATCAAATAAATCCTTATTTCTCCATTTTCAACAAATTGGTCACAAAACTCACCATGCCACTTTAAATATTGTAGTTAGAATGTCTGATATTACCAAAAGAGAATTTGATGAGCTTACTCTTGATGGTAGTAATTACCTGACATGAGCTCTAGAAGTTGAGATCCATCTAGACTCTACTGAGTTGAGAGGAGCAATTGTCGAAGGTTCAAAATTCACTAACGTCCAGAAGGCGAAAGCGTTGATTTTGCTCAGGCATCACCTAAATAAGGATCTGAAAAATGAATACCTCACTGAAAAGGACCCCGGAGCATTGTGGAAGTCCCTGAAGGACCGATTCCAACAACAAAATGATATACTCCTCCCTTAGGCACAATATGATTGGTTGAACCTCCGTTTTCAAGACTTTAAGTTTATGACGGAGTACAATTTTGCCTTGCACCGTATTGTATCCCAGTTAAAGCTATGCAAGCAAGCTATAACTGAGGCCAAGTTGATACAGAAAACTCTATCAACGTTCCACGCTAGCAACCTTGTACTCCAACAGCAGTATAGGGCCAAGAATTACACTGTACACTCTGAGCTAATTTCTGCACTTCTAGTAGCAAAAAAATACAACCAACTCTAACTTGAACCGAACTTTACTAGCTTTTACTAAAAGTTACCCCACAAGAGTATGGGTTCACTGTAGTATTGGCAAGTATAGGGACCAAGTATTATCGAACCCAAGGACCAAGTATGTATGCGAATAGATCCCTGAAGATCTACGCGTCGTAGTTAATATGAGTGTATGTTTGGGGATTGAAAATTATTAAATCTAAACTATTCTACTCTACTAATGCAAAAGAAAGAAATGAGTTAATTATCTAAGGGTTTTGTCTCAAATATAAAGGGGTGATGCTCAGGATAGGAATCCCTACGTATACTAACGGAGCCGGTACATAATCAAAATAACCATGATGTGCAAGAAATAACCTAAGTATAAGATTGTAGAATGAAAGCTCAAGAATTTAAACCCTAATACTTTATCCTATCAATCAACTTCACTAATCCACTAACAAGTTAATAGATCATGCTTAATTAACGAGACCCTAATTTAACTAAGGTGATGCGGTCGTCCTCCCTAGATAAACCGGTAGATGAATAAATCCCTTCTAAACCCTCTCGTTAAGCCTACTAGTTATCAAAGAGTGATAAGGTTGTCCTCTCTCTCACAATTTTTGTACGAAATTCAAAGGTGAATCTGAAATTTATTTTAAGTGTTCATTAATTAAGAGAATTAAAACTAAACATCATGTGTTACCCTAATTATGTACCCCACATCCTACTTCTACGAGTTCATCCTACCCTAAGCATACAAGGGTTTTAGCCGGACATGGTTTTAACGATAACAAAAATAATTAAACAAGCAACGAACGAAAATATAATTAATTGAAGTGAAAATCTAAAAAAAACATAAACTAGGGTTTTTAAAGAAAGAAATTTAATCTAAGAAAGAATATTAATTAAAGATAGAATCAAAAGTCTCATGTAACACGTGTTGCAAAACGAAAGCAAGAAATCCAAAAATCTAAGTCTAAACAATGAATTCGTAACGTAGAAACCTCAATTACACGTAAAATAAGCTTGCTCGAATCTCGGTGTTCCTCTCTCTCCAAAAACTAACTCTAAGTGTGAAGTGGTATGTGATAAGATGTCCAAAACGTGTTCGGAATGAGTATATATATGTATCGAGCCGATTCGGGAACTTATGGGCCGGAAAAATGGATCGGAAGTAAAAAGGCCTAGGTGCTCGAGCACCACCCACTCGAGCAGAGGTGCTCGAGCTGCCTAGCTCGAATGACACACTGGCTCGAATGAAGGCGCTCGAATGGTGTAGCTCGAATGGAACAAAGGCTCAAGCGGGGGCACTCGAGCTGCTCGAGCGCTCGAATTGTTCTGTAAGTTTTGGGCGCTCGAGCCATTCCCTTGCTCGAGTGGTGGCGCTCGAGTGAGTGTACTCGAGTGGTTCCATTCCTTCTTCAACTAATACTTTTCTTCTCGCGCACTAATACCATTCGTATTTCTTCGATATCTTCTCATCCGGGCATCCGTTTGAGTCGATTCAAAGTCCTACAAACTCCATTTTTCACCCTCGATTCACCTATAAGCATTAAAGAGATAAATTCATCAATGTATAGAAATAATACTCAATTGACTCTATATACTCAACGAAATTAACCAAAACTTGGGCATTTTTAGCTCTAAAATCCAACAATTTCACGCCTAATCAAAGGGGGAGAGGAAGTAAACGAACTCATGGTAAAGGCCGAGGTCGTAGTAAATCTGGTGGTCCAGGAACCTCGAACGACAATCAAGCTCAGAATCGTGGAAAGGGTGTACCCTACACGAATTCCGCTCCACAAAAATCTGGCTCTCAAGACAAGGTTGAGCAGTCCTGCTATAGATGTGGATATAAAGGCCATTGGTCTCGTACGTGTCGCACTCCCAAGCATTTGGTTGAGGCTTATCAAAAGCAGCAGAAGAATGACAAGGAGAATGCCCCTAAGGTCGAACCTCACCATGTCAGCCTGCCTGAAGCAGAATATGACCATGACAACGATGATCTCTCAGGCTTGGAGCTCAAAGACTATGGAGACAATGAGTGATTCTGATATTTGATCAATTTTAGTACTTTATTTTTTGTTAAGACCTTTTTATTTGGATCCTGTCTTACGGATTCTTTATTTCATCTTTGGTATGACATTTATAATTTAGTTTTGATATGTTTACTTTAATATATGTTATCCGTTAAATTTAATTGGATATTGCTATTCTTATACATGGCTCGTAAACATATCAGCCATTAGGTTTGAGCTTTTTCCTCTGGCATGATGGATACAAATTGTGATTTATGTTTGGTAGATGACGCCACCACACACACAATCTTAAGAGATAGGAAGTATTTTCATAACTTGGTAGAAAGAAAGGGGAGCGTAAATACGATAGCCAATGATAATTGACAATGCTTTGTTGTTTTCACAATCGAAGCGTACCCTTCTCAGTTTTAAAGATATAAGATCTAATGGCTATCACATTGAAACTGAAACTGAGAACAATAATGAATACCTTTTGATAACTATTACTAGAGGTAGCCGTAAACAAGTTATTGAAAAACTTTCCTCTTCTTTCGGATTGTACTATTCCTACATCCAACCCTCTAATCTCCATATAGCCATGAGTATAAAATTTCACGACCCAAACTCTTTTAAATTATGGCATCAGCGGTTAGGTCATCCAGGACAAACAATGATACGTAGGATTCTATCTAATTCCATTGGTCATAATATTTCGAACAATAGAATCCCTCCTATCGATGAATTTATCTGTGATGCATGTTCAAAGGGTAAATTAATAGTGCGTCCGTCGCGCACCAAGGTGGGACTTGAGTCTCCGGTTTTCCTTGAACGGATTCAGGGAGACATTTGTGGACCGATTCACCCAGCATCAGGACCATTTTGGTATTTCATGGTCTTAATTGATGCCTCCACCAGGTGGACATATGCATGTTTGCTGTCTACCCGCAATCAAGTTTTTGCTAAGCTTATTGCGAAAACTATTGAGCTTCAAGCTTAGTTCCTAGATTATCCAATAAAATCGATTCGTATGGATAATGCAGCTGAGTTTGCCTCAAAAGCCTTTACTGATTACTATATGACACTGGAAATTAAAGTGGAGCATTCGGTCCCTTACGTCCACACCTAAAATGGTCTTGTTGAAGCGCTAATAAAACGTATCAAACTTATCGCTAGACCATTACTTATGAACCCTAAACTACCCACTTCATGCTGGGGGCATGCAGTCCTACATACATCACATCTGATACAAATTCGTCCAACTGCATACAATGAACATTCCCCTCACAGCTAGTGTGTGGAAAAAACCAAACATTTCCCATCTGCGTATATTTGGATGTGAGGTGTATGTTCCAATAACATTACCAAAGCGTACATCTATTGGCCCACTGTTGGAAAAAATTAGGGGTGCCCAATCTATTCGGGATGAAATTTAAATACGAATTTAAATCTAATTATTTCTAGCATGAATTAATCCTAATTAATTCAAATAATAATTCCAACAACTAATTTTATCATCATGCATGCAGAATTAATTCACATGAAAAACCTAAAGCGGAATAACTAGGAATTCATGTAATCACGTACCTCTTGTAGATATGACCTTTAAGAATAACGGGACAAGCTCGATGATGCTATCAATCGAAAGACCTTCTCAAGTATATCCCTTTCGCCTTGCTTGTTCACCGGTGGGAAGTGCTCACAAACAATTAGAATAATAAGGAAGAAAAAAATATATTTGCTCTGATTTTTCCAACACATGGAATTGTGAAACTATATAATGGAGATGAAATAATCATCCCCTATATATAGTGTTATTACTCGATTTATGTATCTTAATACGGTTAATGTGGCTTTTGGGTCGGGTAATGAACTTAAAAGAATAAGATGAGAAAATGATGTTAAAGGCTTGAGGCCTTGAGTAATAAATGATAACAGAATGTGATAAATGCAAGAAGATTTGTCAAGTCTTTGTATAGACTTGGGCTTGAAGTGGTAGGTGTGTATTTATTGCTATAGAGCAAGTATTTATAGCCCAAGGACATGCCATTGGGCTGACCTAGCATAGTTCGGGCAGCCCAACATTAAATGCTCGGGCTGGCCATAGTTTCGATGAATGGGCCGAGGCCCTTTGGGTTGGTGGGATTTCCCCAATGAGGACCGACCACGTGGAAAGCTACTTGTACTTTTTCGTACGATCGTGGGATTTCCTGCTATAAGTATGGCATGTCCCTTTGGAGTAGGTGTCGATTTACTGTTCCTCGTACTTGAAAAGGAATGATTGTCTGATGGCATCTGGATTTGGCTCTTCTTAGGATAAGACCAAACACGTGACCTCCTCGTCGGCCCTCACGCCGAGATGGGTCACCCTTTGCCCTCGTGCCTTGCCAAACCCTTCACTTGTCTCTATCCTAGGCGAACACTGGTGCCTAGGCCCGTATTCTCCCTTGGGGGTTGGCCGAGGCCGACTAGCTTTCCTGACCTTGGCCTCCATGATGAGGCGAGGTCATTCTTCCTTTCCAGTGCCTTCATGCCCTGGCCAAGGTCGAGGCATGATGAGCATACAGCTCTGGCCGTGATCTGGATGCCGAGGCGAGGATTGTGTGGGTAGGCTTTTGGGGCGTCCACCATATTACCTTTGGTTGTTTGGCCATGGCTTAGAAATCTCCCTCCTGTCCAGCCTCGTCATATAGGTATTATTTGGCACACAATAATTGCCCCTCGACTTGTTCCGAGGTATCCGTTGGGACGAGTCGAAACCAGTGTGCACATCGAGGTGGGCTGGATGGATGGGTATATGCTCTTGTTGCAGAAGGCTAAAAGTCACACGAGAGTGATGGGAGAACTCTTAGGGAAGGGGTGTTTCGTCTGCCCCAGACGTGTCACCCTACTCATAGGCAATGATTATGCCTTTCTTGGGAACGTGCACGTTGGGGATGGACGCGCTCCTTTGAAAGGTCGCGGCTGGCCCTGACACGCCAACGTGTCCGAGATGCGTTGGCTCTGAAGTCCCTGGGTTTTGGCTATTTCTCGCCTCGACCCCCGCGACTGGAGGCGAATAATTACAAAATGGTCCCTCCATTTCGTATAAAAGGGGGGAAGCTTCTTATTTTAAAAAAATCTTGCTTCCCGCTCAGAAATCTTCTAAAATCTCAGCATTTTCCTTGTGCGATTTTTCCGGCGACCTCGTTCATGCGACCACCAGACTTCTCTTTGGTAAGTTTCGAAACGATTCTCTTTTTTTTTTTGGATCATCAAAATGGATCAAGGACCTTCCTCCTCCGGCGCCGGACATGGGGTTGGTGAGCTCCGGTGGTGCTTGCAGAGAGGACTTGGTGGGAGGAAGCCTTTCTCTCTGACCGACGACGACGGGTTGGATGGGATTTTTAGCAGTGTGCCCGCGTCGGCTGGAGCATCGTCGCATGCCCCTGGAGGAGGACTGCCCCTCTCCGGTGACCACCCCGCCCGCAATGGAGGAGCCAATGAGCCCTTCAATCAAGACCTTCCCGCCGAGGTTGGCCGCATCTTTCAGGATCTTGAGGCCCGTGACCGAACCGAGAGGGAAAAGGCCGAGGCTGCGGCAAAACAGACGGAGGAGTTGGCCTTCTGGAAAAAGAGGGCCGAGGAGATTGAAAAGGGTTACAAGCTGTGGGCGGCTTTCATGGATAGGAGTTCAGGACCGAGGCCTGACTTCATATATGATTACTACATGGCGTCGTATCCTTATGATCGGTCGAGGCGCGAGGCGTTTCAGTTTTTGACCCCATCCAAGACGAGATTCTATTGGAATGGAGTTCGAAGTACGGTCATTGAGAGGAATCTCAAGTATTGGAAAAGGACCTTTCAAGTCCCTATCGATGTTCATTTCCACGTCTCGGATAAGGACGAGAGGGCCGACCAGCCTCCGCCGGACATGGTGGCTGTGTCGTATGATATTATGGACGCGGGTCTCCACTTTCCGCTACATCTGGCCGTTACCAACCTCCTGAACGCCTGGGGATTGGCTCCGCTCTAATTTAGCATCAACTCATGGCACGCCTTGATCGGCACCTATGTCCTCTTCGGCCTTCACCGTTTGTATCGCATGCCAACGGCTGGAGAGATGAAATACTTGTACAGTTTGGTGAAGAAGCCCAAAAAGCATGGCATTGTCCACGTCAAGCATCGCCATGAGAAACTCATCTTTGATTTGCCGACCAAGGTGCATATCAAGGACGAGCACTGGTTCTGGGTTTCGGGAAGGTGGAAATTCGACCGAGGCAATGTGGATGTTGACATCCCTAACAAATTCCCAAACAAACAAGACAATAAGCCCTCGCGAATTGACTTGCTCGTCTTGTACTGATCTAATATATTACTTGCTTGCAGGTTACTTGGTGCCTAGGCGGGAGGAGCTACCGTTTGATTTCTATCTCGTCCTCGCCAAGGTTGACCTCGTGGACCACCGGGAGAGGCATTATCAGACCTTACTTGTTGAGAAGAAACGACTAGAGTCTCGGCTTTTCTGTTATCCCCGGAACCTCCAGCAGCCTTCTCGTAAGCGTTCATCATTGCTCTTGTTTAATTTGATCTTCCAACTCTTATTCCTAAACGCTCACTCCGACTTGCAGGTGACTATCCCATCTACCCCGCCTGTCCACCCGAGCTAGTCATGGAAATATCGGATCCCCTGGCTCGGATGAAGGCCCTTGTTGGCAAGAAAAAAAAGGGGCCGAAGAAGTCCTTACCGATTCCTGCTCCACCTACGAGGCCCGTCGAGATCCCTACTGCTCTTGCTATGCCGAAGGTAGTTGTTGCCTCCTCTGCCTAGGGTCAGACTTCCCCCCTCCAACTAAACGAGGACGCAGCCCTGTTGAACTGGAGGTTGCCGGGGTGACCGATTCTCCTCCCCCAAGAAGTCTTGCCTCGGCGGGGGGGGGGGGGGGGGGTGCCGGAGGTTGGAGCCGAAAGCCCCCAGTGGCAGTCCGAGGTGATGTCGGATCGCTCCTACTTGGGATAAGATCAAAACCGGGTTGCCAGGTTTGTCTCCGACGTACTAAATTCACCCGTAGTTTGACGAATCTCGAAAATACTAAATATTTTCTTCTTTCTCCAGTAGCATAGAGGATGATCCCCAGCCCTTGGCGCAAGTTCTCGATTTCGTCGGGTCGAAGTTCGCCGAGAGCTTCGATACGTTCCCTGCCCGCCTTCGCCGGATGATGCGGGACGTGCCCCGGGCGTGGGATATTGAGTTGCAGTCTGCCGTTGGGCATAATACTAGGAACTCCAATGTGTAACTTGCTCAAGCCCTCCAGTAGAAAGCTGCCTCGGTGATGAGCCAGGCCCTCACCTAGAAGGAGTGTGAATCCACTCGTGTATTCCTTGATGTCGAGGAGAAGAGGAAAGCTCGAGACGCTAAGGGCTCGGGTCGCTTCTCTTGAGGCTGAGGCTGAAGCAGGTAAGAAAGCGACTGCCGATGTGGCTGTCCTTTCAGCCAAGATTTGGTTGCAGGACGAGAAGACTTCTCTTCTTGAGGAGAAGTTGCGCTGGGAGGCAGAGTCCGCGACCAAGCAGGCTGACGAGAGGGCAGAGGCGAATCTGAGAAAGGTCGAGGCTGAGGAAAAGACCAAGACCCTGGAGGCCGAGGTGAGGCTGGCCAATCGCAAGGTTGCCCGACTGCAAGGGAAGCTGGCCTCGGCCACAGAGATGGTGGAGGCCTTCAAGAAGAAACTGGCTGCATCCCCGGAGGAGTATGATGACATGAGCGATGTTCAGCAGAAGAGTAATTACTCTTACTATTTGGCGATATCGGACTCCATCCGGGTGTTGCACAAGGCTGGCCAGCCTTTTGGGGAATTGGCTAAGTTTTTCAAGGAGTATGTCCTGAGCCATCCCCTTCATCAGAACATCTATGTCTGCTGCCTGGACCTCGAGCGAGAGATGGACATCGACCTTAGTTGGTGGCCGGATCGCTCCCGCCTCCTGATGCCCGGAGAGGGTCCGCCTGAGTCTCCCAAGGAACCGGATAAAGAAAAGGATTTATCCATCCCGGCCGGCGAGACTGCTCCTGCCGACGCCCCGCTTGCCTCTGCTAACCCCGAGACCGTCGCTTCTGATGTTCTGAATGCCTCAACTGTTGAGGAGACCGCTCCTGCTGTCGAGTAGGATAGATTTTTTTTTTTTGTGTTTTGTTCCCCTGATGTCGTTGCCCCCAGGGGCCATCTTATGTACCCTTTGATATTTATCAATGAACAAGCTTTTTTAATCTTTCATTACTTGTGTTCTTTTGAGTTCTCCACTTGTAATTCCTTTCTTTGCCTCGACCATTATTTAAAATTTGGATAATGAGAAAAGTAAGATTAACTAACTTAATTGGCCCCGATTTCAAATCGGTTATCTCGACTACTTTCTTGTTTATCACACTTAAATTGACGAGACGGAAGGTACCTTGGACCAATTTCTTACCGATTTCCCCCCCCCCCCCCCCCCCCCCCGAGGTCTTGCCTCATCAAGGGTTGGGACTAATTGCGAGGTTTGACCTCGTCTTTTACTTTCGTCTTTAACTATACCGCCTTAGAAGGCTTGTATGTTAGCGCTCGCCTATGAGTTTGACCTTGTCGGGAGTCTTTCGCCTCTTTGAGATCTAATCTCGTTCGGGGATTTTTATGCTATTGCGAAGCGTGACCTCGTAATTGGTCTTAGTGCTCTAGGGAGGCTTGGCCCCTTAAAGAGTTTGGGTGTAACATGACTGCCTGAAAAGGTCTTGTTGTTAATGCTCGACTCGGATCTCTAGAATCCTTTGGGAGGCTTTAGCTCAATGAGACTTTTTGTCCCTGTGAGATCTCGTCTCGTCCGGGGACTTTATGTCAAAGCGATGTATGTCGTCGTGATTGGTCTTGTGCTCTAGGGAGGCTTGGCCCCTTAAAGAGTCTTATGTGCCTAGGTCAAGATCTTGTTCGACCTAGGGCTTTTGCCCTCTGAGGTATTTGTTGGAGTTATACGTGAAAGTATGCTTTTACTTTATATAACTCGTGTATCAAACACTTGTTTATGAGAATAATTCTTTTATCGCATATGCTTTAGATATGATTGAATGTTGAATATTTATTGCAAACAGTTCATAATAGTACTAGTTACATTGTAGTTAATGTGGTGATACCCGATCACGGAAGATAACATTAACAGTCTTCTTGTAACTAAACGTACATTTTCACGACCTGGGTGGAATTGAACAATCCGCCGTGAAAGGTCGATGTGTAAGTCTCAGATTGGTCTGTCTTGACTAAGAGATTGCACTAGCACATTTAGTATGTGTTGAAGAGGAGCTACAGCGAGGATAAATTCTTCTGTTCTGAAGTGTGAAGAATTAGACCTCAATGGTTGTTGATTTCTTAATCTCCGTCACTAAATAAGACCGTGTGTGCTTAATGGTTACTGCTTTGATTCATGTTGGGTGAGAATCATTGTGACTTCGAACCTTATGCTTTGGGCAGTAATATTAATCATACGACGGTTGCTAAGATTTAATACGGAGAAACGCGTGCGAGTACGGCTCGTGTGATTAGTCCCCTTGGTGGGCTCAGAAGTTTTACCGTACCAAATCTTGCAAGTGAAGAATTAGTTTCTTCGGTACGGATAATAATGTTGAGCTGTCTTTACTCCAAGGTGAAATATATTAATTAATTTAGAGCTATTCAGAAGCTTAATTAATTAATGGACTTGATAATCTTAAACGCGGGAAATAATAACCGGGAGCCCATATTATCGTAATATGGATTAAGATGGATAATGCAATATTAATTTATTAGTGGTAATAATTAATATTAATGGATTGAATTATATTGGGGCTCAATATTGAAATTCAGAAGTCCATTAGGAGGTCCAATCTTAATTCTCCTTAAAGGTCCCTCAAGTAGCCCATTAAGTAGTCCAATAATGATAAGGTGATTAAAATAAAAAGATAATATTATGCTGATTTTTATTGTATTTTTCGAAAATATGGCCTATTTAGGGGAGAAAAGATTTTGTTGATTTTCTTGAAAAGATATTATGGAAGATATGTATTCTTGGAATGCAAGTATATCTCATATATTCAAGAAGATCCAAATCTTGGTAGATTCCCTATAATTTTCGAAAAACACAAGCATAATAGGTGAGTGAGATTTTTGTGGAATATTTTACTATGGAGAAAAGAATATATGAGATATATTCAAGATTTCTTAGAGTCTAAGAAAAGATTTTCTCCAAGGCCCAAATACTCTACAATTTTCGGCCACTACCTATTATAAATAGGGGGTGATTATTTCATCCCCAAGTACATAATTCCATGTGTTGGAAAAATTAAGAGCATATATATTTTTCTTTTTCCTTAGTTATTTAAATTACTTGAAAGCATCTCCCACCGGTGATCAAGTAAGGCGAAAGGGAAATACTTGAGAAGGTTTTTGGTTGATAAAGCGTGATCGTGATTGTCCCGTTTATTCAAAGACCAATTCTACAAGAGGTACGTATATCACATAAATTCTTGTTTATTCCGCCTAGATTTTATGTGAATTAATTCAACATGCATGGTGTTAAATTTGTTGTTGGAATTATTATTTGAATTAATTAGGATTAATTCATGCTAGTAATAATTGAATTTAAATTCGTATTTAAATTTCATCCCGAATAGATTCCGGGCACCCCTATTTTCCCAACAACTGGTATCAGAGCCACGGTTTCGGGCTCTAATCTTTAAATTGGAATTTAAATTGTTTAACATTAAATTGAAATTGGATAGTAGAATTGCTAGATCTTTTTTGCAGGTATCCAATTGTCATGGTTTTAATGTTTATTATTTTTCATGCGTGTGAATTAATTATTTTTAATTCGATTCGTTCGAATTCATTTTTCTCGTGAGAAAATCCACGAGTAGATTAGTTGGTGTTGGGACATTGTCAGTTTTGATTAAGATCCCAAAGCCCCTGAAAAGATGATTGCCTTAATCTGTCTTTGTCAGGCTAGTCTTGGTTAGGATTAGTACTTAGTCATTTTACACTTCACAAGTACTCAGTGAGAGGAGAACTCACTGGAGACAGTCAAGACTCAGAGCCTGAAGACGAAGAGCACTATCCTGAACTTATGACAGCCTTCTAAGCTGGCTGAGTAAGTGTCAGTGATGAAGAGTATGACCCTGAGGTCATTACTAACTCAGTCCTGAAGGGAACGTGATGTCACTGAGTTAATGGGAAGACTTGGAGTAGAGCCAAGCAATGCAAAAGGAATTTCAGCGTCAGGACAAGACTGGTGGGCTCAAGACAAAATGAACTTAATAAGACAAGCCTGAAGCTCAGGAATAAGTTCTGACATTCTCACCAACCTGATGACGTGGACCAATCCGAGAAGGACACGCACGTACGGAACCTGACATGAAGACTGAATTCAGACTGCATATTCAACGGGCAAGCATTTAATGTTCATTTAATGCAAATACCAAATCCATGCAAGGACGGCTGCTGCATGAAGATATGTCCGTTTGAAGCTACTCTACATAGATGACTAGAAGGCTATCTCTCCAACGGATAGTTATTCGAATCACCTATAAATACAGAAGGCCTTGAACCCATTCAAGGTTACGGGAAATTTCCAAGCCAGAAATTACTCAAACTCTCAAGCATTCAAAGCATTCAACCTTTAAGAGAAGCACTCGAAACCTTCTAAATTTCCCAAGTGTTTCTTAGCATTTTGAGAGTTATTCTGTATTCCAAGAGCTAATTAGAATTATCTCAAGCTTAGAGAGATTATACAATCCTTAGCATAGCTTTGGCTTGTAAGGATAATCTCAACCTAGTTGGAATCCAAACTGAAACCAAAACCCTAAGTTAGGCTTGTTGGGAGTAAGTCAGTTAGAGTGTTAGTAAGTGGAGTTGTATAGATCAGTGAGGTTAGCTGGTCTTGGTGCACCTTGGCACGTTAAAAACAAGAATCCCTTGAGTGGATTTCCTGTTAAGTCAGGCCGTGGACGTAGGAGCTTGAGACTCTGAACCACGTTAAACTCCTTGTGTTCTTACTGCTTTGATATTGTGCATACTTGCCATATTACTTGTTCATTCATTGCATTCAAGTTTATCAGGCCTGAATCAATCAGGCTGATCTTCAAAAGAGCACTGCCCTACTAAACACTCTTCAGATTTGAGTAAAACAAGTTTTTCAGAAAGCAAACTAAACAAGACTTTAAACTTTCAGGGCTCAAACATTTCCGCACTGAACTTGAACTGATAGTTAGCCAACTGACCCGCACCAAGTGTAGTCAGTAGGTGTGTTATCAGCTCCTAGTTCTTTACCACTCTGAGCAAAGGGGACTCAGTCAGTTTAAAGGTTGAAAAATTGGTATACGTGTATTCCCCCCCCCCATACACATATTCCTCAGTCTTGTACTGGGACCAACAAGTGGTATCAGAGCAGTGGTTCGAAAGACCACTGACTTTGAATACTAATAGTTTCAGAGGAGAAACTGTTGGTGGTTACTGAACAGATCTGAGTTTGCTTTTCATAAAACTTGTATCATCATGACTTCGAGGAGACTTGAAGCTTCGTTACCTGAATTCTCTGTGTCTAACTTTGTCTATTGGAAGTTCAGATTAGAAGCACATCTAGATGCCATCCATGACCAGATGCCGCGTGTACTCAGGGAGGGACCGATCAAGATCACTATTCCTAACGTCAGAGGACTGGGATATGAGGATCTTGCGATTGGCGTGCAGGTTCCTAAAGAAAGGAAAGACATGACCAACGATGAAATCAAGATGGTGGGACTTGACAACGTCGCTAGAAACATCATCTTGCACACGGTGCCCTTCGAGGAGTCAGCCAGGCTGATGAACTTAAAGACGGCAAAGGAGGTCTGGGATGAGCTGACAAGGATATGTGAGGGATCTGAAAAGATCAAGGAGAACAAGAGAAACATTGCCATTCAGAAATTCGAGGCGTTCGAGATGCTGCCTGACGAGAGCATAGATCAAATGGAGTCTAGATTCATCAAGTTGATGAATGAATTGGTGATGTTGGACAAGGATGTCCCAAGGAGAGATGTTGCTTCAAAGATCCTGAATGCCCTTCCTGAGAGATGGGACAACAGTGTAATTATGCTTAAGAACACTCAGGATATGAGTAACATAACTTCTGCTTTACTTTTTTCAGAGCTCAAAGCGCTTGAATTTGACCTTAACAAGAGAAAGAAGAAAGTACAGTCAGAAGAGCAAGTGAAGGAGAAAACTCCTGAGAAAAGTGTGGCGTTCAAGGCCAGATCTGAACCTGTCGAGCCCTCATCAAACTCTTCATCAAAGTCACTGATGGGGATGAGCAGAGAAGAACTCGCTGAAGAGTACAGCCTGATGGCCAGACGATTCGACAAGCTCAATTCCAGGTTTGGTCGTTATAAAAAGTTTTATCAAGACTCACGTGACAGGAAACCTGAAGGAACCCACCAAAGCTCAAGGAGATATGAGGAGCGAAGGAATACTGACCAGAGGAGAGAACGTGGTGATGAAAGGAGATATTCTGAACCAAAACCTGAAAGAAGAGACGAACAGAGACGTACTCGCGATGATAGATATCCAACAAAGACTGAAAGCTCACCAAGAACCAGGGAACCTGACTCAAGGAGGAACTCTGAACCGAGAAAAGAAAGAGTGAGTGAGCAGGTAGCATGTTACAACTGTAACAAGATTGGTCACTATCAGTACGACTGCCCGGAGCTGAGTGCGAGGGAGAGGGAGGAAAGGAGAGCCACTAGGGATCTAAGATCTGCTGATCGGAGAGCGATGGTCGCTGAAGATGCAACAGATTCTGACGGTCCTGCTGAAAGGTCACCTGAACTCTTCTCAGATGATGAGTACGATGATGTCTGTCTGATGGCTAGGGATGAGCCTGAGGTAACATCAAATTCTGTTTGTGCTTCTTACACTGGTCAAAATCCTGAGCTTAGCTCAGAGTCAGTTAGAGAAATGAACCTTCAGATCTGTCTTGATCAATTGATGGTTGATTTCTCCAGACTGCAGAAAACTAATGTCTTCTTGGTTGAGGAGAACAAGAAATTGAGTACTGAAGTTCAAAACCTGAATGAACAACTCACTCAGTCTGATCTTAAAGAATCAGCTCAGATTGTGAGACTAACTCAGGAAATTGATCTGATCAATTCTGAGCGTCTCCCAAGAGAGAAGATTCTGAAGGAATTGGCTGAGGAAGAGCTGGTCAGGAAGGAAGAGCTGAAAGCACTTAAGAGTAAGTTTGATGACCTCTTTACCAGACATGAAATCCTGAAAAAGACTGAGGACTCTCTCAAGAAAAAGGTTGCAGCAATGAATAAATCCTCAGTGGCTAGAGAGAAAATAAATAGCAACCAGATACTTGGGAACAAGAAAAGGGGACTTGGATATGTTCCTGAGAAATCCTCACAAGGTCAGTCTCATGTTGCTTCAGGGAGCAACACTGAGAGGGTATTTGTTCAGACAGGCCAGAGTGCACCTAAGGTTGTGCTCTGACTTGAAGCAAACTACACTAGCTTCTACTAGTAGCTACCCCGCAAGAGAACGGGTTCACTGTAGTATGGGCAAGTATAGGGACCAAGTATTATCGAACCCAAGGGATAGTGTATATGCAAATAGATCCCTGAAGATCTACGCGTCGTAGTTAATATGAGTGTGATGTTTTTGGTTTTTTTGAAAAGAGAAAATAATCTAAACTAAATTACTCTACGAATGCGAAAGGAAAATTAAATTACGTATCTAAGGTGTTTTTCAGATATGAGATGATGATGCTCAGGTTAGGAATCCCTACGTATACTAACGGAGCAGGTACATAATTAAAATAACTGTGACAAACAAGAATTAACCTAAGTAAAAGAATGCAAGGTGAAAGCTCAAGATTCTAAACCCTAATACTTTACCCTAACACTCGACTTCACTAATCCACTAACAAGTTAATGGATTGTGCTCAATTAATGAGACCCTAATTTAACTAAGGTGATGCGGTCGTCCTCCTTCGCTAAACCGGTAAATGAATTAACCTTTCCTAAACCTTCTCGTTAAGACTACTAATTGTTATTGAGTGATGCGGTCGTCCTCTCTCTAACACTTTCGTACTAAATTCAAAGGTAAAGTTCAGATTAGTTATAAGAATTCATTAATTAAGAGAATTAAAACTAACGTCACAAATTACTCTAATTACGTACCCACAACCTACTTCTACGAGTTCATCCTAACCTAAGCACGCAAGGGTTTTAGCCGGACATGGTCATAACAAAAATAAAAGCAACAGAAAAAACAACGAACGAAAACATAATGAATTGAATGAAGAAAATACGAAACATGAACTAGGGTTTAAAAATAAAATATTTCTAAGAACTGAAATTTAAATTAACTAAAACGAAGTTTCAAAGTGTTTAAAGAAATCAAACTAATGAAAAGAAACTAAGAAACGAAAATAAACTAAGAATTCGTATGAAAAACCTCAACAACGTAAAAGTAAAACTTGCTCGTCTTCTTCCTCTCCAAAAACTAAGTCTAAAATTATTTCTAAAAGTTCGGGATTCTTCAAAACGTGTTTGGACGAGATATATATAGGCACGGGTCGAAACGGGAGTTAACGGGCCGAAAATACGAATCCGGAGGCAAAAGTATAGGGGCGCTCGAGCAAAACGCTCGAGCGGTCCCGCTCGAGCAGTGTAGCTCGAATGGTGCATTCGCTCGAGCGGTCGCGCTCGAGCTGCTCGAGCGCTGAAATCATTCTGTAAGTTTTGGGCGCTCGAGCGATTCGCTCGAGCGGTGGCGCTCGAGCTGCTCGAGCGCGAGAATGATTCTGTATGTTTGCGCGCTCGAGTAATGCGCTCGAGCGGTGGCGCTCGAGTAATGCGCTCGAGTGATCTCCAATCCTCCGAAATGATACTTTTCCTCGTCCGCACTAATACCAATCGTATTTCTTCAATATCTTCTCATCCGGGCATCCGTTTGAGTCGATTCAAAGTCCTACGAACTCCGTTTTTCGTCCTCTATTCACCTATGAGCATCAAAGAGACAAATTTATCAATGTATAGAAATAATGCTCAATTGACTCTAAATACTCTATAAACTCGACCAAAACTAGGGCGTTTCTAGCTACGAATCATGACAATTTCACGCCTAATCAACCCCCCCAAACTTACCATATTGCTTGTCCCCAAGCAATGAAATAATAAGTCAAGTGAAATTGTTAGGAATGAGTAGGAAAAATCAATCATGCAAGCTAATGAATTCAAGCTTCAAAAGTCAATCACCCGTATACTCACTCAATTCCTTTTATTGTACTCATGCAACAATAATAAGAAGCACCAAGATCAAGCATGAATGTGCACTCAACGATGTGTTTAACTCCCTCACAAGTGTATAACAATGATAAAGGGACTCACTCAATCAATCAATCACACAAATTGGCAGCCATAGGCTTGTAAATGCTCTCAACTTCGACCATACTCTAGAAATCAATGCCGAATCAAAAAGGACTTTCAAAAGGTTGTAATGTAGGCTCTTTGGACAGGTGGGATAACAATATGGTAAAGTGACTCAAGTGAATGGAGAATAGAAATTCAAAACTTCGGTACTTCGAAATTAAAAACGATCTACTTCAAACATATTCAATCACTACACTTTCGCTTTCAATTCTCTCAACACTTCAATTTTTTTTCTTTCTCACTTTTTCACTTTTTCAAACACTTCATCATTTTTTTCTTTTTCGCACAAACACATGAGCTCATTTTTTCCTTTGCTCATCCTCAAATTTTTTTGTTCTTTTTCCCACATCTCAAAACTTCATCACACCTTTTTTCTCATATTCACTCAACAAACAACCTTCTCCTTTTTTTTCAACTCAATTCACTCCCTTCATATTCACACTTTCCTATTCTCCACTCAAATTGGGACAAAAAGGCTTAGGAATTGGAATAGTGTTCATATGTGCTAGCAAATAAAATAGGCTTTAGGCTCAAAGGGGCTAACAAGGGATCAATGTCATTGGTAAGGAAAATTTTGGCTAAGTGACTCAATTAAATCAAAGATGGCCTAAGATCACATTCGGCATATCAAACTAGACACAATCAAGAAGCAAGAGCACATGCAAGTTCTAGCATCCTCTAAGGTAACGATCCACTCACAAACGAAGAGATCAATTTATGCATTTAAATCTCATAAGGCTCAAATCTCACAGCTTTCACATCCATGCTAGTCCTAGTGAATTCTCACTCTTGTCATACAAGTACTCAAAAGAAAAATTTACAAGCATACAAGTTCTTTCTCAACTCAGCTCAAACTCAAACACTCACACAAAAGAATTTCTAACTCAGCCTCACAATTCACCCTACTCATCAAATCATACTCAAAGATAGCAATCAACAAGCATAAGGTGATGGATAGGCATAAAATGTTGAGTAACAAAACAAATTAATAATAGCCCAAGGAGCATCTCAAGGCACCAAATAACTAACTCAACTCAAAGATAAGGGGTGCTCCGGTGCAATGTAACAAGAAAACATATAAAAAAAAACTCCACCCCCCCCAAACTTCGACCTTGCTAGAGGTCTAAGTTTGGGGTTGTGGGTTACCTCAACCGAACAATTCAGTTTCTCTCAATAGCTTTGCACACTCCCTTGTCTCAAGTTGGTTCCTTCAATCTAAATAACTCCATGATACCTTTACTCCTTTAGAGACAAGCCTACAAAATAAAACTCTCAAGTACGAGGTTAAACATACGACTCAACAACATCCTAGTAACATAAAAGGAAAATAACTAAAAAACACTCAAAAGCAAATAAAAATGGGTTGCCTCCCATTCAGCGCTATTTTTAAGGTCCTCATGCCGGACCAAGCTCAAAGGAGCTTATGGGACATCATACTCAAATTTACCTCCCTTACTCTCATAAGAGTGGTGTTTGAACTCCTTTCCTTGATGCCCCTCCATCATGAGCCCCTTTGCTCTCTTCTCATCCCCAAGTGTTATGGGTCTCAACTCCTTCTTCCCTCTATCTGGAGGAGTCTTACTAAACAATTTCTTGAGTTTGGACTTTTTCTTCTTAACTCCTCCTTTCCCTTCTAACTGGACCACGTCCACTTTCTTCACCTCTTCATCCTTCAACTTCTTCACTTTATCCCTATCAAAATAATCAAGATCATAACGCTCATGGGTTAAATAATCAAGTGAAGAATTATAAAATTCATGAATATGAGAAGAGTTAGGGATATGAGGTGTGTCTTCAACACTAGGATCAATTGCATCCATGCAATACAAGCTCTCATCCTCCCTCGGGTGCTTCATGGCTTCATATAGGGAGATCTTCACTTCTTGATCATCAACCTTCAATGTGATCTTCCCATTTGCCACATCTAGCACCATCCCCGCCGTAGCTAAGAACGGTCTTCCCAAGATCAAGGGCACGTGCTCATCTTCCTCCATTTCTAGCACTACAAAGTCGGCTGGAAAAATGTGATCTCCAACTCTCACTAGGACGTCTTCAACAACACCTTGAGGTCGAGTAATAGACCGGTCGGCTAGTTGAAGCGTCATCATTGTGGGTTGAAGTTCACCACCTTCCAACTTCTTGAACAGCGACAAGGGCATGAGATTGATGCTCGCCCCAAGGTCGCACAACGCTCCCTTCTTGATCCCGTTCCCAATGTCACATAGGATCGTGAAGCTCCCGGGATCCTTCAGCTTCGGTGGAAGCGCCTTGTGCACTAATGCACTCACCTCGTGGTTCAGCTGCACCAACTTCGGCTCATCCACTCGCCGTCTTTTCGCGATCAAGTCCTTCAAAAACTTCGCATAGTGCGGCATCTGTTCCAAAGCATCATAAAAAGGAATATTAATATGCAATTGTTTAAAAACATCAAGGAACTTAGCGAATTTCTCATCAAGCTTCTTTTTCATGAAGCGTTGTGGATATGGGACGGGTATCACAGATTTGGGTACCCCCCATTCATCTCTTTCTGTTTCTTTCACTTTCTCCCTTGCTTCCTTTGCCTTCTTCCACTTAGGAACTCTCTCACCCTCCTTACTTTCCTTCCCCTTCTCAACTTCATCTCCTTTAGGCTCAATCTCTTCTTGGGGCGTCTCAGAATCAGCAGGCATCTGAGGACCTTCGTAGTTGGTTCCACTTCTCAGCTGGATCGCCTTGCACTGCTCTTTTGAGTTCCCCTCCGGCATTCTATTCACGGACTTTGCAATTTGACTCATCTGGAGCTCTAAAGAGGTGAACCTTCGATTGTTCTCTTGTTGAGTTCTAGTCCACTCAACGTTCATCTTCTGGAGCTCTTGATCACGATGATCACCCTTCTTATGCAACTCCTTCACATCGTACTCCAAGGATGACAACCGCTTGCTCCCTTCCTCCACCTTCTGAAGGATCGCTCTCAACATCTCCTCGGTTGATGCACCGCCTTCTCCCCCAGGAGGTTTAGACCCCGGATCAACTCCTGCAGGCACAGTAATTCCAGCTTTTGGGTTAGCATAAGAAAAGTTCTCATTTTTCCTCCATGTGTTTTGAGGAGGTTGCTGGCCTCCTTGATACCCTTGTGTGTTCCTCCATTGATTTTGAGGCGGCTGTGGGCCTGGAAGTACAAATGGTTGGCCATAAGAAGGCCTTCCATACTGATTTCCACCTTGGTAGCCATTCTGATTGTAATATGGGTCTCCCATGTAATTGGCTACCTCTTGCTGTCCACTTGGTTGGTCTACTCTCTCATTCTCTACTGCATGCTCTCCACCCAAACTCTTCCCCAACTCGAGGTTGTTGATCTTCTCCATCATGGCCATCAATAGCCTTCTCGTTCCTTCTCCCTCTTCAACCTGATGCACTCTCTGAAAATCTGCATCTCCACTCCAAGCACCGGCATTCGTGACAATGTTGTCAACGATCTCTCTACACCTCTCTATGCCTTGGTTGAGGAATGCTCCGCCCGCACAAGCGTCTAAATGGTCTTGTCCCGTCTTGTTGGCACCACTATAGAAGAACGCCATAATGTCTCCCTCATTGTACCCGTGCTGCGGGCACTCAATCAGCATGTTTGAGTATCTCTCCCACGCTTGGCGTAAGTCCTCTCCTTGCTTCTGGCGAAAGGACGAGATCTCAATTCTAGCCTTGATCGTCCTAGATGGAGGGTAGAATCGCTCGAGGAACAGACGCTCGAGCTCGGCCCAAGTGGTAATACCTCCCCGCGGGAGCGTATTATCGTACCACTCCTTGGCTATTCCCGTCAATGAGAATGGGAACAGCCTAAGCCTCTTGGCATCTTCAGACATGCCATTGTAATTGAATGTTGAGGCTATCATGAGAAAGCTCCTCAGATGTGTGTGAGGATTCTCCTTCCCGATCACCCCTTTGAACTGATTCTCGGTCAGCAGCTTTAAAATCCCCGGTGATATCGAGAAGTTGTTCGCCTCAACAGGAGGCAAAGCCACTCCATCATAGTACCGTTGTGGCTGCGCTGCAAACCTCCCTCTAATCGCCATATTATGATCTACGTTCTGAGGAACGTGTTGAGGATTAGCAGCAGGAACTGGTACTTGTTGGGGTGGTGGTTGGTAAACAGGTGGTTGGTGATATGGATATGGTGGGTAAGGATAAGGTGGGTATGGGTAATGTTGGTATACTGGGTTGTTAAAAGGGTTATTTGGGTTTTGTGGGTAAGCAGGGTTTTGGTTATGAGGATTATGGACAAGGTTCTGAGCTGGGTTCCCTACGTTTCGTGTATCCGGGTTTAGGCTCTGGCTATCCCCTAATGGAATTTGATTCTGGCTACCACTAACTCCAGTGCCTTCAACTCGGTCTACTGCCTGATTGAAATCGTTGGCAGCATCGTCCAACTCATTATTGATGTCCATTGGTTCCTTCCCTAAGTCGGCAGCGTTCATCCTTCTCAAGAAGGCTCGGTTCCTTCTAGCTATTGTCTCAGGATCTGCAGGTAATCTCTCTTCGCTCGTATTCCCTTGTGAGCGTGTTCTCATAAACCTGACACACTAGCAGAAGGATCAACACGCAACTGCCGAATGGATAGAAAAATAAAAATAAAAACAGAAATTAAATCACCCACTACTAACTACTAAGCTATCGACAAGTCCTATTCAAACATACAACGCCATCCCCGGCAACGGCGCCATTGACTTGAAGCAAACTACACTAGCTTCTACTAGTAGCTACCCCGCAAGAGAACGGGTTCACTGTAGTATGGGCAAGTATAGGGACCAAGTATTATCGAACCCAAGGGATAGTGTATATGCAAATAGATCCCTGAAGATCTACGCGTCGTAGTTAATATGAGTGTGATGTTTTTGGTTTTTTTGAAAAGAGAAAATAATCTAAACTAAATTACTCTACGAATGCGAAAGGAAAATTAAATTACGTATCTAAGGTGTTTTTCAGATATGAGATGATGATGCTCAGGTTAGGAATCCCTACGTATACTAACGGAGCAGGTACATAATCAAAATAACTGTGACAAACAAGAATTAACCTAAGTAAAAGAATGCAAGGTGAAAGCTCAAGATTCTAAACCCTAATACTTTACCCTAACACTCGACTTCACTAATCCACTAACAAGTTAATGGATTGTGCTCAATTAATGAGACCCTAATTTAACTAAGGTGATGCGGTCGTCCTCCTTCGCTAAACCGGTAAATGAATTAACCTTTCCTAAACCTTCTCGTTAAGACTACTAATTGTTATTGAGTGATGCGGTCGTCCTCTCTCTAACACTTTCGTACTAAATTCAAAGGTAAAGTTCAGATTAGTTATAAGAATTCATTAATTAAGAGAATTAAAACTAACGTCACGAATTACTCTAATTACGTACCCACAACCTACTTCTACGAGTTCATCCTAACCTAAGCACGCAAGGGTTTTAGCCGGACATGGTCATAACAAAAATAAAAGCAACAGAAAAAACAACGAACGAAAACATAATGAATTGAATGAAGAAAATACGAAACATGAACTAGGGTTTAAAAATAAAATATTTCTAAGAACTGAAATTTAAATTAACTAAAACGAAGTTTCAAAGTGTTTAAAGAAATCAAACTAATGAAAAGAAACTAAGAAACGAAAATAAACTAAGAATTCGTATGAAAAACCTCAACAACGTAAAAGTAAAACTTGCTCGTCTTCTTCCTCTCCAAAAACTAAGTCTAAAATTATTTCTAAAAGTTCGGGATTCTTCAAAACGTGTTTGGACGAGATATATATAGGCACGGGTCGAAACGGGAGTTAACGGGCCGAAAATACGAATCCGGAGGCAAAAGTATAGGGGCGCTCGAGCAAAACGCTCGAGCGGTCCCGCTCGAGCAGTGTAGCTCGAATGGTGCATTCGCTCGAGCGGTCGCGCTCGAGCTGCTCGAGCGCTGAAATCATTCTGTAAGTTTTGGGCGCTCGAGCGATTCGCTCGAGCGCGAGAATGATTCTGTATGTTTGCGCGCTCGAGTAATGCGCTCGAGCGGTGGCGCTCGAGTAATGCGCTCGAGTGATCTCCAATCCTCCGAAATGATACTTTTCCTCGTCCGCACTAATACCAATCGTATTTCTTCAATATCTTCTCATCCGGGCATCCGTTTGAGTCGATTCAAAGTCCTACGAACTCCGTTTTTTGTCCTCTATTCACCTATGAGCATCAAAGAGACAAATTTATCAATGTATAGAAATAATGCTCAATTGACTCTAAATACTCTATAAACTCGACCAAAACTAGGGCGTTTCTAGCTACGAATCATGACAATTTCACGCCTAATCATGCTCCAGGCCCGTCAAACTGATAAGGGCAATGAAACCGTTGACACAGTCAGGGTTGCTCCTAAGGTAGCTAAGCCAAAACCCAAGGGAAAGGCAAAGCAACCTACGGAAGCCCCTGAGAGCTCAGGCCAGGGAAAACCTCAGCGAAAGCAGAGGAAGACTCAGGCCAAGAGCTTTCAGACTGGTCAGCGAGGGTACCATCATGCTTGGCAATACCAACAGGGAAGGCCAAATATGATGACACCCCCGTGGTTTTGGCATCCTGGGGCCTTTAACTGCTTTCCATTCCCTCACTTGCCTAGGGGGAATAGAAATCAGGGTCCTTATCAAGAACAAGGCCCAAGACCTGCTGCACCCAGACCTAGGAAGAACAGGAAGCCAGCCCAAAAGGCACCCACTCAGGCTCCTGCGAAGCCTAAGTCTAACACTCATACACCATCTTCCTCTAAGGCAGAGAAGAAGAAAGTTGTGTATGTCGATGTTTCAGGGAGACAGATTTACCACTCTGAGGCAATCAGGGTTGTGAAGCAAGTCTGGATCCCGAAGGGTACAGCTGACACAATAGGACCCAACACCCAATGGGTACCTAAAGCCTGATTTACTTGCAGACGGCTGTGGATCACAACAATAGGAGAGGAGACTCAATCAAAGTTGTTTGGTACCTAGACAGTGGTTGCTCAAGGCACATGACTGGAATGAAGAGTCTTCTCCAAGAGTATCAAGCTAAAGATGGTCCACAGGTAACCTTTGGTGATAACTCAAAAGGTGTTACTAAAGGTTTTGGTGTTCTAATTATAGGTACAGTCAGAGTGGAAAATGTGTCCTTTGTGGAAGGACTGAAGCATAACCTGCTGTCAGTAAGTCAATTCTGTGACAAAGGGTTCAGTGTTGAGTTCTCATCGAATACATGTTCAGTCAAGGACAAATCAACACAGGTGCTTCTATCAGGTATAAGGAAAGGTAACGTTTATCTCGCTGATTGGAGCAGCACTATTCCTAATACCTGTTTTATTGTTAAAAGCTCTCTAGAGCTCAGTTGGTTATGGCATAAAAGATTAAGCCACCTGAACTTCAAGATTCTTAACAAAATTTCTAGACAGTCACTTGTTGATGGTCTACCTAATGAAGTTTTTAGCAAAGATCACGTGTGCAAAGCTTGTCAGGAAGGGAAGCAGGTCAGAGCGTCATTCAAAGAGAAAGCCTCTTATTCCACTGACAGGATACTTCAGCTCTTGCACATGGATTTGTTTGGTCCCATAACACCTGTGAGTATGAATGGTAGAAAGTATACCCTTGTGGTTATTGATGATTATTCTAGATATTCTTGGGTTATTTTCTTGTTAAATAAGAAGGAAACACAGGTGAAGCTTCCAGAGTTACTCAGGAGACTCAGCAATGAGAAGAATCAGTCCATTACTAAGATCAGATCTGACAAGGGCACTGAATTTATAAATTCATATATTTCTGACTTCTGTAATGAACTTGGTATAGCTCATGAGACTTCTGCAGCTAGAACCCCACAACAGAATGGTGTCGCTGAAAGAAGGAACAGGACACTGAAGGAGGCTGCAAGGACCATGCTGGCTGAGTCAGGATTGCCCAAGAAATTCTGGGCTGAGGCAATCAACACTGCATGCTACACTCAGAACAGATCCATGCTGAACAAGCAACATGCACAGACCCCATATGAGACATGGAACAAAAGGAAACCTCGTATTTCTTATTTTCATGTATTTGGTTGTAAGTGCTTCATCCTCAACAATGGGAAGACCCAGTTGAAAGCCTTTGATAGCAAATCTGATGAAGGAATATTCTTAGGATATTCTGAAGTTAGTAAAGCCTTCAGGGTTTACAACTGTAGGACCCTTGTTGTTGAAGAATCACCTCATGTTGTCTTTGATGAATCTGCTAATGAGTCTAGGGCAAAGGTGTTGAATACTGACACTGAGGAGGTCACAAGGAGTGTGACAAGGCTGAGCTTGAAGAATCAACATGATCCCAAGATCAAGACTGTGCCAATTCCGAGATGGGATGATGATGACGATCAGGATGATGAATCAGGTGCCACTCCTAAGCCCAGCACATCAGGGATTGTTGAGCCTCAGACTGAGGAACAGGCTCAACCTGAGGTAAGCACCGTCTATGAAGATGTTGTTGCAGCTGAGACGGTTCCTGAGTCACCTCATCAAGGGGGAATCAATGTCCCTGACATTGAGCTGGTTAACCCTTTTGGCATAGACTCAGGATCATCTCCTTCCGTTCAATTTCCTGAATTTTATGAGCCTGTAGACACTAACATTGCAGGTACTTCAGGAACAACTCCTGGCAAGAGAACTTGGTTAGAAGATCATCCCATTGATCAAATCATTGGTGATCCAACTGAGGGAGTCAGGACCAGACGGTTCCATGGTGAGAGTGCATTGTTCTGTTGCTTTCTCTCTGAGCAAGAGCCTCAGAACATTGAAGAAGCTCTCACTGACTCGAACTGGATCATTGCCATGCAAGAGGAGTTGAATCAGTTCACAAGAAATCAGGTTTGGGAACTGGTGGATAGACCTAGGCATCAAGGTGTGATTGGTACCAAGTGGGTCTTTAAGAACAAGAAGGATGAGAATGGTGTTGTGGTAAGGAACAAGGCCAGACTGGTTGCAAAAGGGTATTGTCAGTCTGAAGGAATTGACTATGATGAGACTTTTGCTCCAGTGGCTAGGTTGGAAGCTATCAGGTTGTTCCTTGCATATGCAACATACAAGAAGTTCAAGGTGTATCAAATGGATGTCAAGAGTGCCTTCCTGAATGGTGTACTCAATGAAGAGGTATATGTTGAACAACCTCCCGGGTTTGAGGTTGGGGATAGAGTATACCATTTGAAGAAAGCACTCTATGGACTTAAGTAAGCACCAAGAGCTTGGTATGATACCCTTTCTCAATTCCTGATAGACCATGGGTTCAAGAAAGGAACTGTGGATAGAACCTTGTTCAGGATCACTGAAGGTGATGACATTCTCTTGGTCCAGATTTATGTGGATGACATAATATTTGGATCACCAAATCATCAGCTCTGTGAGAAATTCTCTAGGAGATGAACTTCTTCTTAGGATTGCAGGTCAAGCAGACTAATCAAGGTATATTCATTAATCAGGCCAAGTATACAAGAGACTTGATTCATAAGTTTGGTGTTCAGAACAGCAATCCAGCAAGGATCCCTATGAACACAAATTGGAAGATGGATCCTGACACTGAAGGGACTTCAGTAAATCAGACTGAGTATCGTGGGCTGATAGGTTCTTTATTGTACCTGACTGCAAGTAGGCCTGACATTACGTTTGCAGTTGGTGTGTGTGCTAGGTATCAGTCTGATCCCAAGAGAAGTCATTTGGAGGCTGCTAAGAGGATACTTAAGTATTTGAAAAGGACAGTCAATATGGGACTATGGTATCCTTCAGATGACAACTTAGAACTGACAGGTTATTCAGATGCGGATTATGGAGGTTGTAGGATTGATAGGAAATCAACCTCAGGGACATGTCAGTTTTTGGGAAGTAAGTTGATCTCGTGGTTTAGTAAAAAGCAGAATTCAGTGGCTACATCCACGACTGAGGCTGAGTATATGGCTGCAGGTAGTTGTTGTGCTCAGATTTTATGGTTGAGGCAACAGTTGAGGGACTACCAAGTGTTTGCTAATCAGGTTCCAATCTATTGTGACAACAATAGTGCTATAGCAATTACTCAGAACCCAGTGCTTCACACAAGGTGCAAGCATGTGGATATTAGACACCACTTCATTCGAGATCATGTGGAGAAGAAAGATATTAGGATGGAGAAGATTCACACTGACAGGCAAAGAGCTGACATCTTGACTAAGCCTCTGGCTGAATCGAGGTTTATGGAACTGTCAGTGGAGTTAGGACTCTTAGATCCGGGAGAGCAGTCAGCGTAGGGTTCTAGGGGGAACTCAGGCCAGACTCGACTCAGCGAGGTATCAGGGTGCTACAATGTCTCCCTGACAGGTATGAGTTCTAACCTGACTCTTGTGAATTTCAAGCGTCTCCCTGAGTCCTTCATCCTGAAAATCTTTATTAAATGCATTCCGTTTTCATTAAAAGTGCGCCTTTTCATATTTAAAACCCACGCGCACGGAGCATTTAATGCCAGTTACTTTTTCATATACGTGTCCGTTTTATACGGAATATGACTGACATGGGGTTTAATTGAAGCTGAGATTAATCTTGGCCCCTCATTTCAAAACCTTTCGAATTCAGGGATCAATCTCAACCCCACGTTTGAGTAACTGACTTAGTCTTATCAATCAAGAGTGCCATTTGAGGTTTTTACGCAAAGACAACGCACAATCTGCACACTGAGTTTTCTCTTGCTCAAACACAGATAACTCTTTCGAAAAATCTCTTTCTTTCAAAACAATGGCATTCCTCGATTCCAACTGGACAACCGACAAGATCGTCGATGTTGTCGAGAAGAAACTGGTACACATGGAGCAAGTCATCTCCATGGAAGGTATCTATCTTACGGTGGAGGAAATCAAACCCGTATTTAAATGGATTTCCGATGCCGGGTTGGAAACATACTTCACCACCCGACCCATTTCCGTGCTCCCAAGAACAGTTGTGGAAGTATATTTGAATATGTTCTTGCGGAAGGGGGAAGTTTTCACAAAGGTGACTGCGTTGAAGCCGACGGGAAAGAAGGACGGCGATGGCGAACCTCTTTACAACACAGAGGTGGTCACTATCAACTTCAGGCAGGCGGTGAGGGAAGTCTTCAAGCTGTCTTTCTCAGGCATCAACCCAAGAACCTACAAGGAGAACTCAGAGGGAGAGTTTCTTGGGAAGTGGACCAAGTCAGGGTCATCGGAGTTCAGGGCTCGCCAGAACAAGAGTACGTTAAAGCCTGAGTACAGAGCGCTGGTGGACTTGGTGTCCAAGATGGTGATGGGCGCAACTGGCTCTCACGAGCAGTTGAGTCTGCCCAAGCTGAGGCTCATGGGGGCAATTGCTGATGGAGTGGAAGCGAACTGGGAGCAGTTCTTTCTCGATCAACTCCATCAGGCAGGGTTGGACAAGCTTAAACGAGATGAGGAGGAGAAGCACATTTCCGTCAGTGCCATCTTACCTTTCGGCACGAGGATGTCCATCCTGATTGCTCATGCTTGCCATGGGTATACCTTCGACTTCGAGGATAGTCTCTCCTCGAAGAAGGTAATGTTTTCCTCACTGAGTGATACTTATTCAGTGCTAGGGCTGACTGATCCCAATGCGAAAGCAAAGGGTCAGGCCAAAAAGCCAGCTGGTAAGGCCAAGAGGGTGGCAACCAGTCTCATTGAACGAGTAGATGAACTCCTTGAGAGGAGTAAGGACTTGGATGAGGAGGTTGCTGCTGAGGAGGTGGAGCAGCCTGAAGTGGAAGCGGCTGAGAAGAGGAAGAGGGTGAAGATAGTGCTGTCAGGGAAGAGCACGAAGTCTGGGACTGAGTCTGATCCCAAGAAGGCCGGGTCTGAGGCTGAGGGAACTGACGATGACGTCAGAAAGGAGGGTGCTCAGGGAGAGAGGCCCCTGAAAAGGCTTAGGAAGGGGACCAGAAAATCCCCTGCTAAGAAGCTGTCTGAGGTGAGTGAGAGGGAGAAGTCAAGCTCTCCTGGAGCCTCTGACTTGGAGGAAGTGAGAAAAACTGTCGAGACGGCTGAGTCGTTGCAGCCTGAGACAGTACCCACTCAAACACCCCCACACCCTGAAACCCAAACTCCCCTCATTCCTGACCCCACACCTCAAACTCCCCAACCACCCCGAACCTCAGAGCCAAACCATCCTACTGAGTCAGCGCCTTCAACTGCAAACATGAATGAGCCTGACCAGTCAGCCGAGCCAAATATTCCAAACCCCTCAGACTTTCCCTCATACCCTAATCCCAAAGACTGTCCCAAATCCATTTCAGCTGAGGAGGACGAATTCCTCGAAGTGGAGGAGGAGGATTTGGATGAACACATGGCTGGAGGGATTCTGGAGAACACCATCAGGGGGAACGCCACAGAATAGGCAGGAAAGTGCTGGCCTGGGCTATCCAAGTATACTGAACTGCTGGCGTATGTGATTGAGCTCAAAGTTTGGTTGGACTTCAAACAATCAAACATGCAGGAGCAACATATGCTGGTGGATGCTCGTGGCTGGGAGCACTGGGAGGCGGAAGAGGCCAAGATTTGCTAGTTCTTTGGACTTAGTAGCTGGCTTCAACTCTTGAACTTTGACAACCTGAAGCAGCTAGTGGCTGATATGATGTCCAAAAGCAAGGCTGACCTCCTATCTAAGGACGGGAAGGATGGTGATGAGGATGATGAAGAAGCTCAGGGTGGAGACCTGGAGAAGGCAGTGGAGGAAACTGCACAGGAAGTGGATGAGATGAACTCTGAGCCTCAGGCTCAGGGGGAAGGTGATAAGAACACTGGTGCCAAGGGTGGACCAGTGGCTGAGGATGTTGTGAACATCTCAGCTGCCGATGAGACATCTGTCGATGAAGGGATTCCCTGCCCTGAGACAAGAGAGGAAAATGTTGAGGCATTCAAGGAGACTCTCAGTTCCGAGGGACTTGCTCCCAAGGTTCAAGTTAGCTTAGCTGAGCCTGAGGAGGCGGCTATGACTACTTCACAACTGCCTTCAGTGCACCTTGAAGAAGGGACTGGTGCTGCAGGGGCTGACAAGGGAAAGCAGCCAATCACTGAGGCGGCCGTTGATGATGAGGATGTGATCATAACCGGGGTCAGACGTGCTGAATTCACCAGCATAGTGGAGGTCAAGCAAGAGAAAACCTCAGAAAATCTAGCTGAACTTCAGGAGGAGGTAATGAGGCTACGAGCTGAGAAGGAAGAAGACTCCAAGGCCCTGGCGAAGCACATCAGGTGGACGAAGTCAGCTTACAACACCCTTGCTAACAGGGAGCTGATTTTGTTAAAGAAAACGATGACTGACACGGCCAAGTCAGTGAGGAATGAGAGGAAGCGCACCAAGAAGATGCTTAGGAATACTCTCAAAAAGCTTGAAGAGAGGGATGCGATCAGGGACGAGAAGATAAATCAGGCAGTGGACAGGCTTGCAGTTCAGACTGGAGCTATTGTCACTCAGGCCTTGAAGGACTCAGCGTCCAAACTGGAGCTGGAGTCAGGGAGGATGGATCGCACCTCTCAGTCAGTGGCCGACACCTTGGCAAAGGCCACTGAGGAATCGGCAAAGATACTAACTGAGGCTAGCAGAGTCAGCGGTGAGTCCTTGAAGGTGGAGGAAAGGATCACCAAGGCTGAACAAAGACTCCAACTCTCCATGGAGGTCTTTGAGAAGAAAGTCAATGCTGATATCAGTTCAGTTTCTTTTGCAGGCACTGGGATTGCCACGGGAGTTGAGATGCTGAAGGAGGGCATTTTGGAAGTACAATCCTTAGCCTTTTTTGTCATCAACAGTGGAGCTGAGTCACTCCCATCCCAGGCCAATGATGATGCCAAAAGGGGGGAAAAGAAGAAGAAAAGATCCCGCCCTGAGGCATCGGAGGCAGTCAATCAAGGTGAGACCGTTCTAGCTGACCCTGAAGCCAATCCTGATGGAAACATTTTAAGGGTGAGGAAGTCAGCTAGGTTAGCGGCGGTGGAAAAAGAAGGGTGTTGCCAAGCTGAGAGAGGAGGCAACAAAGGCAAAGGCTAATGAACCTTCCAAGCAACAACCTGAGCCAGTTCAGAGATCGTCTCCCATGAGCTCAAGGAAGAATCCCATCACTTACTCAGGTGAGTTGGTTGTGGAGCTATGTGCTGAAGCGTGGGGAGATCAATCTGAAAAATCTGAGGCTATGCGCAGAGCTGAAATTGCTCAGAAGGAGAAGATGCGCATCTTAGAGAAGAAGGTTGAGAAGCTGACGGATATCACTGAGCTTCAACAACGTGAACTAGATGATGCAGTGATCAGCTTGCTAAGGAGGAAGAAGGCGAAGCCTGAGCCTAGGAAGTACAGGAAGAAGCCAAAAGTTAGGAAATCAACAATTCTTCAAGTTAGAAGGCCAGAATCAGGAGCAAGGGAAGCTTTTGTTGATGAGTTCGTCTTAGAGACATTGAAGGAGTTTTGGACTGATGTAAGGGATGAATTTGTTAGACTGTGGTTTGTTGTGAAGAAGTGGGGCGACACTGACGATATCAATGTCCACTTCACTGACTACATGATGGACAACCATCCTGAGCTATTCCAGAAGATCTTGGAGGAGGCTGAGGCAGCTCAAGTTCAAGTGAAGGCTCCTGAGTTCACCATTCGAGCTCCTCCCTTGGTTCCTGGAACTCAAAAGCATGATACAAAGGCCATTATGATGGAAGTCTTGAAGATAGCCAAAGCTGAAGGGTACGTGAATCAACCTGGAAGACTTGACGAGCTGAAGGCAAGAGTTTATGCAGGATATGGACTCAAGCCTGAAATGAGATTAGTCTAGGTGTTCACAGGCTTCTTTGTAATAGATTAGATTCATTGTAATCATTTCCACATCAATCAATGAAATCTATTACTTTTGCCCACAGACAAAAACTCATTGTCTTTTTGGCTATTGTTTAAAATTCTGTACTTTATCAAGAATTGCTCTAACACTGCCTTATCTTATAGATAGGTTTATCTTGTTTCCTCTAAGTGTTTTGAGGATCTTTTCAGTGTTTTGGCATCATCAAAAAGGGGGAAATTGTTGGGACATTGTCAGTTTTGATTAAGATCCCAAAGCCCCTGAAAAGATGATTGTCTTAATCTGTCTTTGTCAGGCTAGTCTTGGTTAGGATTAGTACTTAGTCATTTTACACTTCACAGGTACTCAGTGAGAGGAGAACTCACTGGAGACAATCAAGACTCAGAGCCTGAAGACGAAGAGCACCATCCTGAACTTATGACAGTCTTCTAAGCTGGCTGAGTAAGTGTCAGTGATGAAGAGTATGACCCTGAGGTCATTACTAACTCAGTCCTGAAGGGAACGTGATGTCACTGAGTTAATGGGAAGACTTGGAGTAGAGCCAAGCAATGCAAAAGAAATTTCAGCGTCAGGACAAGACTGGTGGGCTCAAGACAAAATGAACTTAATAAGACAAGCCTGAAGCTCAGGAATAAGTTCTGACATTCTCACCAACCTGATGACGTGGACCAATTCGAGAAGGACACGCACGTACGGAACCTGACATGAAGACTGAATTCAGACTGCATATTCAACGGGCAAGCATTTAATGTGCATTTAATGCAAATACCAAATCCATGCAAGGACGGCTGCTGCATGAAGATATGTCCGTTTGAAGCCACTCTACATAGATGACTAGAAGGCTATCTCTCCAACGGATAGTTATTCGAATCACCTATAAATACAGAAGGCCTTGAACCCATTCAAGGTTACGGGAAATTTCCAAGCCAGAAATTACTCAAACTCTCAAGCATTCAAAGCATTCAACCTTTAAGAGAAGCACTCGAAACCTTCTAAATTTCCCAAGTGTTTCTTAGCATTTTGAGAGTTATTCTGTATTCCAAGAGCTAATTAGAATTATCTCAAGCTTAGAGAGATTATCCAATCCTTAGCATAGCTTTGACTTGTAAGGATAATCTCAACCTAGTTGGAATCCAAACTGAAACCAAAACCCTAAGTTAGGCTTGTTGGGAGTAAGTCAGTTAGAGTGTTAGTAAGTGGAGTTGTATAGATCAGTGAGGTTAGCTGGTCTTGGTGCACCTTGGCACGTTAAAAATAAGAATCCCTTGAGTGGATTTCCTGTTAAGTCAGGCCGTGGACGTAGGAGCTTGAGACTCTGAACCACGTTAAACTCCTTGTGTTCTTACTGCTTTGATATTGTGCGTACTTGCCATATTACTTGTTCATTCATTGCATTCAAGTTTATCAGGCCTGAATCAATCAGGCTGATCTTCAAAAGAGCACTGCCCTACTAAACACTCTTCAGATTTGAGTAAAACAAGTTTTTCAGAAAGCAAACTAAACAAGACTTTAAACTTTCAGGGCTCAAACATTTCCGCACTGAACTTGAACTGATAGTTAGCCAACTGACCCGCACCAAGTGTAGTCAGTAGGTGTGTTATCAACTCCTAGTTCTTTACCACTCTGAGCAAAGGGGACTCAGTCAGTTTTAAGGTTGAAAAATTGGTATACGTGTATTCCCCCCCCCCCCCCCATACACGTATTCCTCAGTCTTGTACCGGGACCAACAGTTGGTTTTATTTTGATTTAATCATTGTATAGACTAGTCTAGATCTAGTCTTTATTTATTTTTTAAATAAATTGTAACCGGATCAAGATGAAGAACGAAGAATTAAAGATGGCGTACCCGAACGACGCATGCATGCGCGGCGCATGCATGGACGTAAAATCATGCATGGGTGAGAAACGAGAACGAACGGCGAAACCCAGTGCGCGAGGTGCGCGAGGCGCACGACGGGGCGCGGCATGGCGCGGGCGCGTATCTCGGGCCGTGGAATTTTTTTTAAAATTAATTTCAGTTTAGCATTTTTTTTGTATGATTTTAAACGTCATCCCGAACCCCAAACGATGCTGTTTTTAATGAAGTGTTGTTGTTCGAGTGGGAGCGTGTCGAGACGAACGATGAAAAGCAACAAGGACGATATTTCGTGTCAAGACGTGAAGAAATTAAACCGTGATAATTGGATTTGAGTGCTCCAATGTGTTTAATTTTGTTTTGATGGATGTTTTATTTCGTGCACTTATTATTATTTGTTAATATGTGTTTGCATGAATTTTATTGTCCAAGAAAAACCTTACTTTCGAAAATTACTAAGTATGTTTATTTAATCGCAATTTTATTCCGGATATTAAAATTGGATTAATTTGGCCTCCATAATTTATTTATTTATTTGTGAAGTTCTTTTGGAATACATTTCCCCCTCGGATCGGCCAAAAGAACGGATTTCACATGAATAAATTCCGAAAGGATGATTGTGGATTATTACTAGTGGTGGTATTGACCCTCACCACGAGTGGCTTGCTCAAAGCGAAATAATAATCCTGTATTTAATTATGGTTATTACTTAGGCATAAGAAATTGATATTAACTTACTCCCCTCAGAGTCCCTGTCAATTTTTTTGTGGTCAAAGTGGGAGCCAACTATTAATTTTGAATTAAGGATTTGTAACTTTTAAGTTTGTGATCCGCTTGAATGTGTTTAAATGTATAGACCACCCCTCGTGGCGCATTTAAATTGTTTTGAGATGTTGGCTGATGCATGATTATATTGTTTTAAGGTTTCAATATAATTGATGTGATCGAATTATGTGATAATTTCGTATTTTTCTAGATATTGATATGAATGTATGTTTTATTCTCAGTTCATCATGTCGCAACCTTTTAATCCACTGTTTAGTATACTTAAAGATAACAAACTTGTTGGTGAGAATTATGTTGATTGGAAACGTAATCTTGATATTGTCCTAATCGCTCAACACCACAAATGGGTACTTACTACTCCTAAGCCCCAAGAGCCTGCTGAAGATGCGAGCAAGGCGGTCAAGAAAGAGCATAAGAGTTGGTTTGACTCCGATGAGATGGCTAGGTGTACTATTCTGGCTTCAATGTCAGATGTGTTGCAACACCAACACCAACACATGGAGACCGCCTCTGAGATAATGCTCAATCTTGAAGCGATGTTTAAACATCAGAACCGTACAGCTAAGCAAATCACCATGCGAAAGATGCTTTCGTTGAAGATAGTGGAAGGTACGCCCGTAAGGGATCACGTTATCGAGATGATGGGTTATCTCAACAAGTTAGAAGTACTTGGTGCGGAATTTGATCTCCCTACTAAGGTCGATTTCGTTCTCCATTCTCTGCCGAAGAGCTTTGAGCAGTTTCAGTTGAACTATCAAATGAATGACCGGGCAAATAGTTTGCCCGGGCTCTTGCAAGCTTTGGTGTCGGCGGAGACTTTAATGGATCATCAAACTGTTGCTATGGTGGCAAACGGTCCGTCTGCCTCTTCGGGTCCCAAGGGAGGGAAGAAGAGAAAGAGGACGAAAGGCCAGACCCAAGCAAATCCAACCGTTGCGAAACCTAAGGCAAAGGGAGAAGGAGGTGGAAAGAAAGCTGCTAAGGGTAAGTGCTTCAACTGTGGTGAGAAGGGACATTGGAGGGCGACCTATTCTAAGCCTAAGAAGGCGGTAAAGAAAGGTAAGTCTCATGCTTTAGTCGTTGAAACTTATGTTGCGGCGTATGCTGCCCACGTTTGGGTAGTGGATACCGGGGCAACTGATCATATTTGTTTCACTCTTCAGGGGTTCCATCTAACCCGGCGACTTAGCAAGAATGAGATCACCATCACTTTGGGCGATGCTACGAGAGTGGCAGCCGAAGCAGTGGGAGTCGTGCACCTATCTTTTGAAGATAGAGTTTTAATTCTAAGAGATGTTTTATACGTTCCGAACTTTAGGAAGAATTTAATTTCGGTTTCTAAGTTGTTTTTTGATGGATATTCAGTTACTTTTAATAAAGTTGTTACTGTTTCTTTTAAGAATGATACTATTTGTCATGGAACGTTGGTAAACAATCTCTATACGATTAAGTGTGCACACCACTCAAATAATGAATCTAATAACACGTCGATCATTTCGAGTAATAAAAGAAAGCATTCTTCGGAGATGAACGAAACACTTCTATGGCATCTTAGACTAGGTCATATTAATCTAAAGCGGATAGAAAGATTGGTGAAAGATGGATCCTTGGATCCATTCCAAGTCGAGCCGTTTCCAACTTGTGAATCCTGTTTAGAGGGTAAGATGACCAAGAGGGCATTTGGAGCCAAGGGGAATAGAGCTACGGAAGTGTTAGAACTTGTTCATACCGATGTGTATGGTCCAATGACGATCAAAGTGAGAATGGGGTATGAGTATTTCGTCACCTTCATTGACGATTACTCGAGATATGGGTACATTTACCTTATGAGGCATAAGTCTAAAACTTTTGATAAGTTCAAGGAGTTTAAGGCCGAAGCCGAGAAACATAGGGAAAAGAGTATCAAGTTTCTACGATCATATCGTGGAGGCGAATACCTCAGTGATGAATTCTTGAACTACTTATCGGATGAAGAGATCATAGCCCAGTTAACCGCACCGGGAACCCCTCAACAGAACGGTGTGGCGGAACGAAGAAACTGGACTCTTTTAGAGATGGTCAGATCCATGATGAGTTATTCGGATTTACCCAAGTCGTTTTGGGGTAATGCCTTGGAAACGGCGGCTTACATTCTAAACTTGGTGCCATCCAAATCGGTTCCTAAAACCCCAATGGAATTGTGGACCGGGCGCAAGCCCAGTCTAATACATTTGCGGATTTGGGGTTATCCGGCATACGTGCTAGACAAGGAAGTCGGTAAGTTGGATCCACGTTCAGAATTAAGGCTGTTTATAGGATACCCTGCGGGAACGAAAGGGTGTATGTTCTATAGTCCCAAGGATCAAAAGACCGTGATTAGTACACACTTTAAATTCTTGGAAGAAGACTATATAAACAATCGGAAGACTAAAAGTGAAATTACCTTAGAAGAATTGAGAGGTCAAACCTCGATACCAAGTATACAAGATGATGTACCACACGTCACATCTTCACAACTAGAACCCCATCGAAGTGGGAGGATTGCTAGGCAACCCGAGAGATTCAATGGGATATGAGAATCTTCGGATTTGATTCTCGGCGATGAATCAGACCCATGGACATACGACAAGGTAATCCAAGACAAAGACACGGCGTCATGGCAAACGGCAATGGAAGCCGAGATGGGTTTGATGGATCATAATCAAGTGTGGGAGCTGGTCGAACCACCCAATGGGGTAGAACCTATTGGATGCAAGTGGGTGTACAAGAGGAAAAAAGGACCGGACGGAAGGGTTGAGACCTTCAAAGCAAGGCTTGTGGCCAAATGGTATACTAAAAAAGAAGGGATCGATTATGAGGAAACCTTTTTGCCTGTAGCTATGCTTAAGTCCATCCTTATTCTCTTATCGATCGCTGCACACCTAGATTATGAGATCTGGCAAATGGATGTCAAGACATCTTTCCTTAACGGAAGTCTTGACGGGATAGATATCTATATGCAACAGCCCAAAGGTTTCATTGAAAAAGGCCAAGAGCATCTCGTATGCAAGCTTAAGAGATCCATTTATGGACTTAAGCAAGCATCGCGTACTTGGAACCAGTGTTTTGATCAAGTGATTAAGTCTTATGGGTTTGATCAAAACGAGTTCGAAAGTTGTGTGTATAAGAAGCGTGACAGAACTGCGGTGGTATTCTTAGTATTATACGTAGACGATATTCTGCTCATTGGAAACAATGTAAAGGTATTGTCAGACGTAAAGGTATGGCTGTCAAAACAATTTGATATGAAGGACTTAGGGGAAGCCGGTCACATCCTTGGGATTAAGATCACTCGCGATCGCAAGAAGAGGATGTTGGGCTTATCGCAAGCTTCATACATTGACACTGTTTTGAAGCGTTTCAGCATGCAAGATTCCAAGAAAGGTTCTGTACCTTTTAGGCACGGAATCCGTCTATCGAAAGAAATGAGCCCTAACACGCAAGCGGAGATAGATGACATGAAAGGTGTTCCGTACGCTTCGGCAGTAGGAAGCCTTATGTATGCAATGCTGTGTACGAGACCGGATATCTGCTTTGCTGTGGGCATGGTGGAAAGATATCAAAGTAATCCCGGAAAAGGCCATTGGACTGCCGTAAAGTGCATCTTGAGGTATCTAAAAAGAACTCGTGAGCGGATGCTGATTTACCAGTCAGATAGTCTTGTGCCAGTGGGATACACGGACTCAGATTTCCAATCAGACATAGACTCAAGAAAGTCAACCTTGGGTAGTGTGTTTTGCATGGGAGGAGGAGCCATTTCATGGAGAAGCGTTAAAAAGAAATGCATCGCCGATTCGACCATGGAAGCCGAGTATGTAGCTGCTTGTGAAGCAGCGAAAGAGGCGGTTTGGCTCAAGAACTTCTTAGTGGACTTGGACGTTGTTCCGAATTTGCCCGAAAAGATAATTGTCTTTTGTGATAATGTCGGAGCAGTTGCAAATTTAAAGGAACCGAGAGCCCACAAGGCCAGCAAACACATAGAAAGAAAATACCATCTTATACGAGAAATCGTTAAGAGAGGAGATATAGAGGTGGCAAAGATAGAATCGGGATACAACCTAGCTGATCCATTCACAAAGGGTCTGCCTCAGAGTACATTCGAGAGACATGTGAATGGAATGGGAGTCAAGACTATTGCAAATCTGCTTTAAGTATAAGTGGGAGGAATTATTAGGTTAGTGTAGGTTGACATGAGATGTCACGTAGAGCTACTACACTAAGACATGCATGATGTATACTAAAAAGCAGACTTTAAGTATAAGTGGGAGATTGTTGGAGTTATACGTGAAAGTATGCTTTTACTTTATATAACTCGTGTATCAAACACTTGTTTATGAGAATAATTCTTTTATCGCATATGCTTTAGATATAATTGAATGTTGAATATTTATTCCAAACAGTTCATAATAGTACTAGTTACATTGTAGTTAATGTGGTGATACCCGATCACGGAAGATAACATTAACATTCTCCTTGTAACTAAATGTACATTTTCACGACCTAGGTGGAATTGAACAATCCGCCGTGAAAGGTCGATGTGTAAGTCTCAGATTGGTCTATCTTGACTAAGAGATTGCACTAGCACATTAAGTATGTGTTGAAGAGGACCTACAGCGAGGATAAATTCTTCTGTTATGAAGTGTGAAGAATTAGACCTCAGTGGTTGTAGATTTCTTAATCTCCGTCACTTAAATAGGACTGTGTGTGCTTAATGGTTACTGCTTTGATTCATGTTGGGTGAGAATCATTATGACTTCGAACCTTGTGCTTTGGGCAGTAATATTAATCATACGACGGTTGCTAAGATTTAATACGGAGAAATATGTGCGAGTACGGCTCGTGTGATTAGTCCCCTTAGTGGGCTCAGAAGTTTTATCGTACCAAATCTTGCAAGTGAAGAATTAGTTTCTTCGGTACGGATAATAATGTTGAGTTGTCTTTACTCCAAGGTGAAATATATTAATTAATTTAGAGCTATTCAGAAGCTTAATTAATTAATGGACTTGATAATCTTAAACGCGGGAAATAATAACCGGGAGCCCATATTATCGTAATATGGATTAAGATGGATAGTGCAATATTAATTTATTAGTGGTAATAATTAATATTAATAGATTGAATTATATTGGGCCTCAATATTGAAATTTAGAAGTCCATTAGGAGGTTCAATCTTAATTCTCCTTAAAGGCCCCTCAAGTAGCCCATTAAGTAGCCCAATAATGATAAGGTGATTAAAATAAAAAGATAATATTATGCTGATTTTTATTGTATTTTTCGAAAATATGGCCTATTTAGGGGAGAAAAGATTTTGTTGATTTTCTTGAAAAGATATTATGGAAGATATGTATTCTTGGAATGCAAGTATATCTCATATATTCAAGAAGATGCAAATCTTGGTAGATTCCCTATAATTTTTGAAAAACACAAGCATAATAGGTGAGTGAGATTTTTGTGGAATATTTTATTATGGAGAAAAGAATATATGAGATATATTCAAGATTTCTTAGAGTCTAAGAAAAGATTTTCTCCAAGGCCCAAATACTCTACAATTTTCGGCCACTGCCTATTATAAATAGGGGGTGATTATTTCATCCCCAAGTACATAATTCCATGTGTTGGAAAAATCAAGAGCATATATATTTCTTTTCTTAGTTATTTAAATTACTTGAAAGCATCTCCCACCGGTGATCAAGTAAGGCGAAAGGGAAATACTTGAGAAGGTTTTTGAGTTGATAAAGCGTGATCGTGATTGTCCCATTTATTCAAAGGCCAATTCTACAAGAGGTACGTAAGTCACATAAATTCTTGTTTATTCCGCCTAGATTTTATGTGAATTAACTCAACATGCATGATGTTAAATTTGTTGTTGGAATTATTATTTGAATTAATTAGGATTAATTCATGCTACTAATAATTGAATTTAAATTCGTATTTAAATTTTATCCCGAATAGATTCCGGGCACCCCTATTTTCCCAACAGTATTTCCTCAGCTAGGGTCTTTTATCCCCCCAGGTATGGCCCTTGGACGGGATTAAATCCCGGACGAGCACGGGTCTCATTTCAGGACTCTGTGCCCCATAAGAAGCGTGACCTCTGGGGGACTTTGTTTTTTCTTCGGCCAAGGATTAGACCTCGGCCTCGGCTCTGTGCCCTAATCCAGGCATGGCCTAAAGAAGGGGCTTTGTGTCGTAGTCGTAGAGTTGGCTTGGAAAAAAGAGACCAAACTTTATTTATTTTCATAATTGAGTTACAAATCCAGTTTACTGGTAGTATTTTTTGAGGTTGATGGCGTTCCAAGGGTATTGATCTGGGACGCCGTCTAGGCGTTCTAGCTCGTATGCCCCGTTTGCCAAGAATTTTACGACTCGGAATGGGCCCTCCCAATTTGGACCGAGGGGGACTTTTGAGTTGGGTTGGATCTTCTTCAAGACGAGGTCACCGACGGAGAATTGCCTGACCCTGACTTTGGAGTTGAAGAATTTTTTTGACTTCCTCTTATAATCTTCGTTCCTTAGAGCAGACGCAAGCCTTCTTTCTTCTAGTATGTCTAAGTCGGCCCTTCTGGCCTCGTCATTTTCTTCTGTGACGACCTGCGAGGTCCGATAACTTGGTACTATGATTTCAGAAGGGATGACGGCTTCAGTTCCAAAAGCTAGAGCAAAAGGGGATTCGCCCGTCGAGTTCTTTGCTGTCGTCTTGTAGGACCAAAGGACTTCTGGTAGGCAGTCTGCCCATTTCCCCTGGCCTCGTCCAACTTCACCTTGATCGTATATTTGAGGATCTTGTTGATCGCCTCGACTTGCCCGTTGGATTATGGATGGTATGGTGTGGAGAAATTTCTTTTGATATTCCACTTTTCACAGAACTCCACTTCCAAACTGTCGAACTGTTTTCCGTTGTTAGAAATAATGGTTTGAGGAAGACCAAAACGGGATATGATGTTTCTCCATATGAATTTGATGCTTTGGGCTTGGTCGATGGTGGTCAGAGCCTCTGCCTCGACCCATTTGGTGAAATAGTCCACTGCGACCACGACGAACCTCCTCCCTCCCGGCGCTGTGGGCATTGGGCCTATGAGGTCTATCCCCCATTCAGCGAAAGGCCTAGGGCTGAACATCGATGTGAGGTTCTCCAGTGCTAGCTTGATGTTTGGTAATATGGTTTGGCATTGATGACAGGATTTGGCGTAGGCGATCGCGTCTTGACGCATGCTGACCCAAAAGTATCCCTGCCTCAAGGGTTTGTGGTACAAGGACTGCCCCCCAGCGTAATTTCCACAAGTTCCACTGTGGATTGCATCGAAGATAAGCTTCCCTTGCTCCGGGGTGATACACTTAAGGAGGGGCAAGGTAAAACTTCTCTTGTATAGCTGGTTATTGACGATCGTGTACCTCGTCGCCCTAAGCTCCAGCTGTCGAGATTTAACACGGTCTGTTGGTAGGGTGTCGTCCTTCAAGAATGCTAGTATTGGCGTCATCCAGTTTGGTGGCTCGTCCCCTACCGGGGCCACTAATTGTTGGCCTATGGAGAGGGTATGGAGCTTAGTTAGATTGATGTTGGAGAGGTCGGCCGCGCCTTCCAAAGTGGCTAGCTTTGATAGAGCATTGGCCTGCGAATTTTGTTCCCTCGGGATTTGCTCGATGTAGACCTGGTGGAACTTCTCGCATAGCTTGATGGCATGCTCGTGGTATTTGATCATATGCTCGCCTCGTGCCTCATACTCCCCCGTTAACTGGTTCACCACCAAGAGTGAGTCCATGAAGATGTTAAGCTTCCGGACCCCGACGGCGATGGCTAGGTCGAGGCCGTCGATGAGAGATTCATACTCCGCCTCATTGTTCGTGGCCTGGAATGAGAATCTAACGGCGTTAGTGAAACATTGACCATCCGGTCCCGTCAGTATGATCCCTGCCTCAGCGCATGTGCTCGTCGAGGATCCATCTACGTACAGCTTCCAAGCCAGGTAGTTTACCTTGGACGGGTGTGGAGGATATGTTAATTCCACGACGAAGTCGGCGAGTGCTTGGCCCTTAATGGCAGTTTTAGGCACATAAGTGACCCCGTATTGGGATACCTCCAAGGACCATTTGATCAGGTGACCACTCGTGTCTGGGCGATGCAACACTTGTCGAAGAGAGAGGGTTGTTAATACCTCGACTTGATGATCAAAGAAATAAGACCTCAACTTTCTAACGCTCATTACTAGGGCGTAGGCAATTTTTTCCAATGGGGATTATCTGACCTCGGCCTCATGCAGAACCTGGCTTACGTAGTATATTGGTAAGTAGTCTTGCCCCTCGGCCCACACCAACACAACGCTCAGAGCGGTGTCAGATGCGGCTAGATAGAGGAAGAGCTTCTCGCCCGGTACTGGTTTGGCCAAGATCTTGGGGTCGGCCAGGTACTCCTTTATCTTGATGAACGCCAGTTGACTCTCTCTATTCCAAGAGAACTTTTTGTCCTTGATTGTGGCAAAGAAAGGGTTGCTCTTTTCGCCCAGCCTCGAAATGAACCTGTTTAGCGCGGCCAATCATCCCGTCAGCACCTGAACTTGGCGTACCATCCTTGGTTCCATCATGTCGATGACCGCCTTAATTTTAGATGGATTAGCCTCGATGCCCCTCTGGCTGATGATGTGGCCAAGGAATTTGCCCTTGCTGACACCGAAGTGACATTTCTTTGGGTTGAGCTTCATGTTGTACGCCCTCAAGATTGTGAAAGCCTCGGCGAGGTCCTGGAGGTGGTCTTCCTTCTTCATGCTCTTGACCACGATGTCGTCGATATAGACCTCCATCATTTTTCCTATTTGATCGGCGAACATGGTGTTTACCAACCTTTGGTATATTACCCCGACATTCTTTAATCCGAAAGGAGTCCTTATCCACGAGTACATGTTTTTTTCAGTGTGAAAAGAAGTGTGCTTGACATCCTCGGCGGCCATTGGGATCTGGTGGTAGCCGGCAAAGGCATCCATAAAGGACATCATTTCGTGGCCCGCCGCGCTGTCCACTAAGTGGTCAATGTGCAGCATTGGAAAGTGATTCTTAGGGCATGCCGCGTTCAAATCCGTGAAGTCGATACAAAGCCTCTAGGTATCATTCACCATCTTGATGAGGATGGGATTTGAAACCCATGGTGGCTCATCTTGTGCCGGCTCGATCAGTTTGTTCTTAAGAAGCTTTCTGACCTCATCACCGAGGGCTTCGTATTTCTTGGGTCTGAATTTCCTTCTCTTCTGAACGACTGGCTTTCTCTTGGGGTCGATCTTTAAGTGGTGGCAGGTATGCTTTGGGTCAATGCCGACCATGTCCCTATGATCCCAAGTAAAGACGTCACTGCTCTTTTTCATAAATTCGAGGATTTCAATCCTTAAGTCTGACGGGATGTTGGTTCCCATTGATACTTCGAGACTAGGCCGGGCCGGGTCCATGAAGAGTCTTTCCAACTCCTCTATGGGAGCGGTCTCTCTTGGATCAAGGTACTCGCCTCGTGGGTCGAATTCAACCACTATTGGCTCGAAGCTGATTCTGGGTTCCATAGGTTCGTCAAGGACTTGGATAAGGTCATGATCTATCTCCATTGGGGTTTCGACCTCGGCTTCTTGGATTGGTATTGAGTCGAGGCCCGAGATTACATTAATGTTTGGACTAAGTGCAGAATTTAAAAAGAGGCACGAGTAGTTCAAATATTTTCTAGCCATTTTTTGGTCCCCTTTTACCGTGCCAACAAAGCCCTCCGTAGTGGGGAACTTGATACAGTAAAAGTAGAACGAGGCGACTGCCTCAAAAGTTTCAAGGAAGGTACGACCTAGGAAGCCATTATAGATGTTTGGATGATCAACTATTACAAAGTCTAACTGCCTAGTTATCTTCGTCTCTTCCTTCTCGTGGCAGACGAGCTCCACAGATAGCTTGATTCTTCCATAGGCTTGGACGGCGGTATCTCTAAAGCCACAGAGTACAGTGTCGAACGGCTTGATGTATACCGCGAAACTTCCCATCTTGTCGAGGGCCGACTTGAAGATGATGTTGTAGAAACAACCATTGTCCACCAGCAGACAATCTACGGTGATGTCGAGGATCTTGGTGGAGATGACGAGGGCGTCATTCTTTGGGCAGAGATCCCCTTCCCGATCAGCATTAGTGAAGGTGATCACAGAAGTTTTGGATATGGTTGGCTCTGGAGGGGAGATTGTATGGACATTCTCAAATGCCCTAATCTCGGCCTTCCTCTTACGGTTCGACATAGTCGAGATCGGGATAAGGCCTCCAAGGGCTCCTCTCCCCTGGAGCATGTTCACGCGTCCCCCAGTCCGGAGTGGGGGAACGTCATATTCTTCATCGTCCTCCTCATCCTCGACGTGTGCGACAGAGGGGCTTGTCTTGGTGCTGGAGGTCTTTACTGATGAGGTTGCCCCCTGTTCTGACCAGGGTTGTGGGGGGTCTGGGTTTGCCAGCTTCTTGACGAAGTTGTTGAGCTTCCCGTCCTCGAACAACTTCCATAGTTGTCGGAGGAGGTCTCGGTATTCGTTGGTATTGTGCCCTGCAGTGTCATGGTAGGCGCACCATTTTGCCCTGTCGACACGTCCTTTGTTGTGGATGGCCTTTGGCCTAGTCAGCAAGTCATCGTGCTGAATGGCGTAAAAAATGTATGTCGGGGTTTGGGCTAAAACTTTGAGCATCTGCTTATCCATCTCGTTGGCCCATCTCTTGAATGTGCTCGGTGCCTTGCCTCCCGTCTGGCGTGGTGCACACGGGTTCCTCCTGTGTTGGGGGGAGGCTTTGGGCTTCTCCCCTACTCCATCTTTTGGGGCCAGGGCCGTAGCCTCGGCCTTTGGAGTTCCCATTCTCTGTGCCAGGAGCTTCTGGCGGGTGATCATCTCCCCGGCTCTCCCCTTAAATTCGGCATACGTCGTGGGGAGTTTCTTTGATAAGTGCCTGAACATGGGGGAGAGCGCGGCAAAACCGTTGAGAGTAGAGTGAAGGGAGAGCTCGTCATTGATGGGCTCCCCGGTGAGGATGATTTCGTCGACACGATCGACGTATGCCTTGTCGGACTCGTTGTCCGCCTGCTTGATATTCATCAGCCTATAGCGTCCTTCGGGCCTGGCTATCTTGGCTGTGAAGTAGGTGATGAATTTATCGCTCAGGTCGGCGAAGCTTGTGATGGAACGGGAGGGCAGGTTGATGTACCACTTGTGTGCTAATTCACCCAAGGTAAGGGGGAACAAGCAACACTTCGTATCGTCAGTTGCGCCTCGGCCCATTATATAGATTCGATATTTGCTCAAATGAGTCTCCGGATTCATCCTTCCCTTGTATAGGGGGGTTTGGGGAGGAGTGACCTTCGTCTGGATGTAGGCCTCTTCGATTTCCACGGACAGGGGCTCCCTGCCGAGGTTGGATCTTTTAGTTGGAGAGTCCCTGCTCTCCATCTTATTCTCCATATCGCTTAAGCATTGCTGGAGAGCAGCGATAACGGTTGCTTGGCTGCCCCCGGCACAGAGGGTGACCTCGGGACCCAAGTGCTCGTGCGCCGAGACACGTCGCTCTACATTGGCGGCGGGTGAGCTTTGTGCCCCCTTGAGCTGTATGCGCACTGGAGGGCGGCACGCTTCGGCTGCCTCGGCCTATGCCCCCTTTGATGGGGCTGGATACTTTGAAAACCTTGTGAAGGTCTCCGACTCGGACCCAGGGGCGGACTGCACCCATGATTCGCCTCATAGGCGGCTAAAAACGGATTGGGTGTCCGACCCCCCCCCCCCCGACCTCTCTGGTCGACGAGTTCCTTTGTGGCTCTCACTTAGCACCACGTAGGTCTTTTTCCGGGGTAGCTTGCCCCGGGGTGGATTTTTTCTCTTTGGGATAGGAGTGGCCTGTATGCCGAGCTCCTGTCTCATTTTCCGAGCTTTCCGCTGGAGTTCCTCAATGAAGGTCTCCACCTGCTCGAGAGTTTGGAAGTTGCTGGGGACGATAGGGATGTCCCTCGTTTGCCTTATTGGTGTGGTGGTGGCCGCGGTGGTCTCGTTGTGAGGGACCGGGCTAGAGGTGCCCTCTCCAGCGTTCTGATCGGTCATTTCCAAGATTTTTTGGGAACCTTGCAAACTTTGGTTTGGATGACTTTTTAAACGAAAGACAGTGAGTGCCCTTCGAGTATTTTGACTTGGGTATACAGTGAGTGTTATAGCCGATTTTTTCATGGAATAGGGGGAAGAGAAAAAAAAATTCTTGGCCTCCAAGAAATCTTGAATATATCCCATATTTTTTTTTTCCATAATAAAATATTCCATAAAAATCTCACCACCCTAATATATGATATTTTCGAAATTTATTGGCTAAGAATACAAGATTTGGATTTTCTTGAATTTATGAGATAATCTTGTATTCCAAGAATACATATATGTTGGTCCCACTAGTCAGTATTTGAGAATATGCAGAAGCTAGTTAGATAAACTTTTGTAAAAACCTTTTATAAAGAACACAAACAAGACAAGGGATAATTAAGAAAGCAATAAATAAGACGAGATATATAGTGGTTCGGATGTTTAAATTCTACGTCCACTCTCCCTTTTGCAAGGGGCCTTACTAACCAACCAACTTACTCACAACCACTGGAATTGAACAAGTACCAGCACCTTGTTACACACTTTAGATCTGACTTCGATCTAAAGTATAATCCACTCCAACCTTATCTATTAAGATGAACATGTTGAGTATTGAGTCCAACTATAAAATCCTTAATGAGTATATGAATAATAAGATCTTATGAGTGCTAGATTGCTTGAGTATAGTAAAAGTTTGAGAGTATTCTTCGTGCGCGTAACTAGAGCATTTCTTCATACTGGCACTCTTGTATTTATAGAGGTGATTAGAGTTTAGCCGTTGGAGAGCTAATCTAATCAGATCTCTATTTATGGAAGCTTCAATCAATCAATTCCCTAATTAATTGATTGGGTTGGTGAGATCCTTGGATTGATTTCTTCAATAACTTTTCCAATCCGATCATGTTGACTTCATTCAAAAATACCAACGGTCAAATGCTTCATTTGCAGAACTCTGATTCTTCCAGAGTAGGCTGAACCAGACACCAGATGACCCAGAGGTCCTCTGGTCCAGAGTCGGTTAAGAAGCAGGTTTTCCCTTAGAATCTGGAGATGATTCTAAGCTACTTTTGTTTCACCAGACTCGTCTGGTCTGGATTCGTCTGGTCTGGGGAAAGGTCTCAAGCCTCTGATCTGATCTTCTCTGGTGAGGTCTTCTGGTGGAGTCCTCTGGTGCAGTCTTCTGGTGAAGTCTTCTGGTCTGGCAGTTCCCCCTAGACTAAGTCCTAATCTAGTTCCTCATCTGGCTAACAGGTCCAGATGGTCCTATTACATCTTCTGGTTTGTTTTCCAACTTCATCAAAACTAACAACATTTTTCCTAATAATATCTTTCCAAGAAAATCAACAAAATCTTTTTTTTTTCAAATCTGAAAATTTCGAAAATTTAAGGAATAAAATCAGCAATAATATTTTTTCTTTTATTTTAATCACCTTATTATTATCGGGCTACTTGAGGGGCCTTTAGGAGAATTAAGATTGGACCTCCAATGGGCTTCTGGATTTCAATATTGAGCCCTAATATTATTCAGCCCATTAATATTAATTAGTATCACTAATAAATTAATATTGCACTATCCATCTTAATCCATATTACGATAATATGGGCTCCCGGTTATTATTTTCCGTGTTTAAGATTATCTAGTCCATTAATTAATTAAGCTTCTGAATAGCTCTAAATTAATTAATATCTTTCACCTTGGAGTAAAGACAGCTCAATATTATTATCCGTACCGAAGAAACTAATTCTTCACTTGCAAGATTTGGTACGATAAAACTTTTGAGCCCACCAAGGGGACAAATCACACGAGTCGTACTCACACACGTTTCTCCGTATTAAACCTTAGCAATCGTCGTATGATTAATATTACTGCCCAAAACACAAGGTTTGAAGTCACGATGATTCTCACCCAACAAGAATCAAAGCAATAACTATTAACCACACACGATCCTATTTAAGTGGCGGAGATTAAGAAATCAATAACCACTGAGGTCTAATTCTTCACATTTCAGAACAGAAGAATTTATCCTCGTTGTAGGTCCTCTTCAACACATACAAAATGTGCTAGTGCAATCTCTTGGTCAAGACAAACCAATCTGAGATATACACATCGACCTTTCACGGTGAATTGTTCAATTCCACCTAGGTCATGAATTTGTACGTTTAGTTACAAGTAACTCTCAATATGATCTTCTGTGATTGGGTATCACCACATTGACTACAATGTAACACAAACTACTTATAATGAACTGGTTGCAATAAATATTCAACATTCATTCATATCTAAAGCAAATGCGATAAAAGAATTTTTCTCATAAATAAGTGTTTAATACATGAGTTATACAAAGTAAAAGCATACTTTCACCTATAACTCCAACACCCACAAAGGAAGCTAGGTACTTACATTGGATTTGACTCTCCATCCATCCTGAAATACCTAGAACCTTTGTCCAGGGATCAATTAACGACCCGGTTTGCTGATTGCACGTTCGATGAAGATCACTTCCCGACATTAGGGGGAGATTCGAATTCAAAATTGAATGAATGTCGGGAACTTACGTGGAATTTAAGTGATCTTCAGTATCTAGATCCATACACTAGTCAATCTGAACTGGAAGTTTAGAAGATCATTAACTTGTAAAATTTAGCAAACAATTTGTCAGATGCGTTACTGACCATAGACGTGTAACTAAATCGCATATACCTGCAGTAAATGCACCCCAAAGGGTTGAGGTCCCAAGAAAATCAAGTATACATGCCCCATACGCCAGAAGCGTAAATGACCTATAAATGATATGAACACACCTAAAAAGAAACCTAGCAAAACTGGTCAGTCAAACTTGAAATCTCCAGAAGAGATTCGTCCAAAAAACTCAAAATCTCCAGAAGAGACTTGTCCAGAAGACGAGCGTCCTAGTAATGAAGCACGTGCCCAAAATATTCAACGCACTAGGACTGCAGAACGACTAGACCTAGATACACTGGGAAATGAAGAAGGTCTGGTTGACATAAACGTTGAAGTCTCTATGAATTTCATAGATACAGGAGAAACATATAATAGAAATATTATTATCGTCGACGACATATTTGCAGCGACAATTGCTCTTTCCGTTATAAATAACGATCTAGATCCAGAACTCAAAATAATAGTTGAGTGCCGGAAGCGCTCCGATTGGGTAAAATGAAAAGAGGCAATTGAAGCAGAGCTCGCATCGCTAAATAAAAGAAAAGTATTTGGCTCTATCATTCGTACACCCGCGCGCGCTATTCCTGTAGGATATAAATGGGTTTTTGTATGAAAACAAAATGAGAACAATAATGTGGAGAGATATAAAGCGAGGCTAGTAGCTCAAGGGTTTTCGTAGAGACCCGGTATTGATTTCGATCAAACCTATTCTCCTGTAATGGACGCAATAACGTTTCACTACTTAATGTCTTTGGCAGTTAAATTAGATCTCCAGATGAAATTGATGGACGTTGTAACTGCATATTTTTACGGATCACTAGATGCCGACATCTATATAAAAATCCCGGATGGATTTAAAATTCTCAAAATGAGGAATGGAGAAAACCGCAGTGTGTATAGCATAAAACTGCAGAAGTCATTGTACGGCCTAAAGCAATCAGGTCTAATGTGGTACAACCGACTTAGAAAATTCCTCCAAAAGAAGGTATACACAAATGATATAGCTTTCCCATGCGTATTTATAAAGAAATCGCAAAGTCATTTTTGCATCATATCCGTATATGTTGACAATCTAAACATAATCGGAACATGCAAAGAGATTGAAGAAGTCAGTTCAATCTTGAAAGCTGGATTTGAAATGAAAGTCTTAGGTAAAACTAAGTATTACCTCGCCTTGCAGGTCGAGCATCCCCGGAATGAATCCTTATACATCAGTCAACCTATGTGAAAAAGGTATTGGAGAGATTTCATATGGATAAATCTCATCCACTCAGCACACCTATGGTTGTCTGATCCCTCGAAGTGGATAAGGGCCCATTTAGACCAAGAGAAGATTCAGATGAAATTATGGGGCCAGAAGTTCCTTATCTTAGCGCTGTTGGTACATTACTCTATCTCGCAAATTGCACTAGACCAAATATTGCATTTGCAGTTAATTTGCTTGCGAGATATAGCGCTTCTCCTACAAGGAGACATTTGAATGGTGTTAAGCACGTTCTAGGGTATCTCCAAGGGTCTCAATATCTTGGATTGTTTTATCCGAGGAACCAAGATAAAATCTTGGTAGGTTATGCGGATGCTGACTATTTGTCTGATACCCACAATGTCGTATCCCAAACTGGTTACGTTTTTCTCTGTGGTGGTACCGCGATCTCATGGAGATCGGTTAAACAAACTATGGTTACCACATCTTCAAACCACTCAGTGATAATAGCTTTGTTTGAAGCCTCATGAGAATGTATTTGGTTGAGATCATTGGTAAAACACATTGGTGACTCGTGTAGTATCGCTAAAAACAATACATCTCATACCGTTATATCTGGAGACAACGCAGCTTGCATCGCACAAATGAGTAATGGGTACGTCAAGGGAAACCTGACGAAACATATTTCACTGAAGTTTTCTATCCATACGAACTCCAGAAGAGTGGCGTAATTACCATACAAAAGGTGCGATCTAGTGACAATCTAGCAGATTTGTTCACTAAGTCCCCACCTACCTCTACTTTTGAGAAGTGCATTCATGGTATCGGGATGTGAAAGCTCAAAGGGTTGTTGTCTTTAGGGGGAGTGGTAACCTCGAAATAATCTAGAAGATTAGATCCGGAAGATCAATAAATTGCATTTCTCCCTAGCTAAATATTTTTATCGCTACCTAACACGTGAAGTTTTTCCGAGGAGACATATACATTATGTCGTAATGTCCAAGGGGGGGTGTTATAAATCCAGTAGATTTAATATACCAAATCCAGAAGATTTAATATGGACATTACTAACGAACTTCACAACCTAAACATGTTTTAGGTTTAGATTAACGTTTCTCTATTATAAATAGATCCTTGTGCTCAGTATTGTATACACACAGAAATATTAGTGAAAGCTCCTGGCTTGGTACGCCCCCACACGTAGTCGTTATCGGCGAACTGGGTAAACAAACCGGTGTTTCTATTTTACGCATATAATTCACAACAATTATTATTGTGTAATTTTCGAAATTTAGGAGATTAGAATTCAAGATTTGGATCTTCTTGAATTTATGAGATAATCTTGTATTCCAAGAATACATATCTTCCATAATATCTTTTCAAGAAAATCAACAAAATCTTTTCTCTCTCCTAATAATAATTTTTTTCGAAAATATCATTAATAAGATGCCAAGTGAGAGATTTCTTGAATTAATGAGATAATCTTGTATTCCAAGAATACTTATCTTCATTCCATAATAAAATTCAAAGAAAATCTTTCTTCCCTAAATCTTACTATTATTGTCGAAAATTTCATGGAAATTTAGGCAACAATATTTCTCTTTTATTTTAATCACCTTATTATTATTGGGCTACTTGAGGGGCATTTAAGAGAATTAAGATTGATCCTCCAATGGGCTTCTGAATTTTCAATATTGAGCCACAATATAATTCAGCCCATTAATATTAATTAATATCACTATTAAATTAATATTGCACTATCCATCTTAATCCATATTACGATAATATGGGATCCCGATTATTATTTCCCGTGTTTAAGATTATTTAGTCCATTAATTAATTGAGCTTCTGAATAGCTCTAAATTAATTAATATCTTGTGCCTTGGAGTAAAGACAACTCAACATTATTATCCATACCGGAAAACTAATTTCCACTTGCAAGATTTGGTATGATAAAACTTCTGAGCCCACCAAGTGGACAAATCACACAAGACATACTTGCACACGTTTCTCTGTATTAAATCTTAGCAACTGTTGTATAATTAATATTATTGCTCAAAACACAAGGTATTGAAGTCACAATAATTCTCACCCAGCATGAATCAAAGCAATAAGTATTAATCACAACGGTCCTATTTAAGTGACAGAGATTAAGAAATCAACAACCACTGAGGTCTAATTCTTCTTCGTTCTATATACAAAAGAATTTATCCTCTCTGTAGGTCCTCTTCAGCACATACAAAACGTGCTAGTGCAATCTCTTGGTCAAGACATGTCAATCTGAGAACTGCACTTCAACCATTCTCAGTGGGTTATTCAATTTCATCTAGGTTGTGAAGTTTTACATTTATATACAAGGAACTGTTAATGTGATCTTCTGTGATCTGGTATCACCACATTAACTACAATATAACACATACTATATATTGAACGGTTTGCAATAAATATATATAACATTCATTCATAAATAAAACAACAATGATAAAAGATTTATTTTCATAAATAAGTGTTTAATACATAGGTTATACAAAGTAAAAGCATATTTTCACGTATAACCCCAACAAAACGGGACTCGCCATTTCTCTCTCCACCTTCGTTGCAACTCTCCTTTGTCTCTTCACTGATTCACAGATGCTGATTGGGCTGGCAATTGTGATGATAGTACAACCGGTGCCTTCATATCTTTCTTGGCGCTAATCCTATTTCATGGAGTTCTCGAAAATAAAAGACAGTTGCTCGTTCATCCACCGAAGCTGGATACAGGACGATTGCTACAGCTGCAACTGAGTTACAATTGACACATTCCATTCTCTCAAAATTAGCAGTCAGTTCCTCCTGTTCTTTATTGTGATAACATTGGTGCTACGTATCTATGCTCCAATCTCGTGTTTCACTCCAGCATGAAACATATTGCCATTGACTATCACTTTGTCAGGGGTTTGGTCAAGTCTTCCCAGTTATGTGTAACACATGTCTCTTCCGCTGACCAACTTGTTGATGCTCTTACCAAACCACTGTCTCGACATCGTCTATCCTTACTTATGGACAAGATTAGTGTCATTAATCGTCCACCATCTTGAGGGGTGTGATGAGAGTAGTATATCATTGTATAGATGCATAGTATCCCACATTGGTTAGAGATGATAAATTATCATCATTGTATTTGTATTTTTTTTTTCTCTTCTGTATTTAGTAAATAAATATCTTTGACTTATTCTCAATACTTTATTTAAATTATTTGATTCTATAAATACCTCATATTTTGATTATGAGGTATGTAATTTTACTTTTTAATTATTTTCGACTATTTAATTGTTTTCTTTTTAGTTACTCTTTGGTAATAACAATAGAATACAATTTGAGTTTAACAAGCAATCCAGCTTAAATATCTATATCCATTATCTTCACGAATTTTACTCAACTTTAATTTGTCTAGGGTTGTGGGACAAGGATACCAAGTCCCCGCTTCATTATTTTCATGTCGATCTATTTTTTTTTTAAATGAAGTATCAATTATAGTCTTGCACACCAACAAATATTAAGAGATTAAATTTTAACCTTGTTTCTTAATTTATTTGTTAATCACAGCTAATACGTGATGTAATTATTTAAATATAAAAGTTGGTCGTCTGTGAATTCAGGTACATAATTTTTTTTCAAGTAACACTATTATATAAACAACGCATCATTATTTATTTTTTAGACATTAAAACTTAATATACACAAAAAAGATAGTATATATACACAATAATAATATTCTAAAAAATTCACGTAAATTTAAATTAAAAAAAATGTCATTAACACGGACCCTCAACCACTTCATGTGGCTGAATTAATCATAACTTGGATTCGAAATTTAAGAAAGGGCAACGGACCCTTGGAAAAAAGGTCTTTATTGAAAGGTTAAATGCGACCATTTTCTTTTTATTTTTCTTCTTTTTGTCTAAGTGATATATAGAGAGTTACTTCTTCAAATGCATGAAAACCTATGTTGCACAGGTGCGGGTGCGGGAGTGCGGGAGCGATACGATACGGGTTCGGGGATACAAATTTTCAAAAAACTTAGGGTGCGATTTGTCAAGAATACATCTATTTATTTATATTTTATTATATATAAAACCTAAAAAATTAAATATATTTTAAAATTTTGTAAATCGAATGTATATAATTCACATTTTCTCTGACCCAAAACTTAAATATACTCAATAATTTAATATAATTAAGTAACAAAAATCAATTTAAATTCAATTAGCCTAATATATATGTCATAACAGCGATTACAATATAAAACAAGTGTTATATTGTCAATTTGAATTATATTATATAATAAAATTCAATTGAAATAACACATGTAATGCTTAATAAGTAGGATACGCAAGGAGGATTCAAGTATCCGTTAGTGAATTCGCCACGTGGCAGCCGGATTCGCCACGTGGAGAATCCGATTCGCGGATTCAAGAATCTCACCTCTTTTAGGGGGCGGGTGCAAATCCGATACTGCATTGTGATATTTTTAGAAGAATCCGTGCATCATAGATGAAAACATTGGAAATTTTGCAATGCCCAAATTATATATGTGCCTATTTTAGTTTCTCACTATTGGAGGATATATAAATAGGGTATTTTGAGGGTTTATAAGATTATTTTTCAGAAGAAGGAAAATTGCATAAGATGCTTTAGTATTTACTGTATATTAAAAAATATTTAAAAAATCCAAATAAAACATCATACTTTTAAAATGATAAGCTAGAGTGTATAAGTGTTTTTTTTTTTCCTTTTTTTTTTTTATAAGGAACATCAAACATGCAACTTTTGCACGTATACGCGGACTACAAAATTTCTTGTATAGATGTATTTAGGGGGCGCTTGGTTAGCAATTCTTCAATGACAATGGAAATGAAAATTTATTTTCATCTATACCCTCGTAAGAAAAATGATATGTTAGGGGAAGAAGTGTTCCAATGGTGGCACCATTGCTAGTGTCATGCCCCAATTTTGGAATAGAAGTTGACAACAAATGGTTGTTGGTGGAGGAACGGGGGAATGATTGAGGAGGAGGATTGTAGGAAGAAAATATGGTAATCAAAATGGAGTATTGATTACCTTATTTAGGAGGAGAGGTAGTGATTTTGTTCTCATGAACCAAGTTAATTACACTAATTTTTAATCTCATTCTCATTACCATTAAAGAGTCGTTAACCAAACACCTCCTTATATTTTGAAAGCTATATTATTTGACTTTATTTAAATAATTTAATAGTTTGTATTGCTAAGCCAGGACTATTTACTAATTTTCAAGAAGTAAAATTGGGATTACAAGATATGATATATAGAGCTTAAAACGCAGAGCTCATCAATATCTTACAAATAAAATTGGTAAAAGAGATGCTCTTAAAATCTTGTATACTTGGTTTATGTGTGCGACATTTGACCATATATTTCCTCCGTCCAAGGAGAAGTTGCACTCTTGGGATTGCACGTATTTTAAGAAAATGAGAAAAATAGTGGTATGTGTGTATATTTGTGTGGATGTGCACACAAACCAATGCTTTTTTTTTAGGCAGTGTGCAAATTGGTGTGAGACGTTCAAATAAGGAAAATGTGCAAAAAAAATTTGGACGGAGAGAGTATAATTTAAATGACTTATTTGTATGTATAAGAAATATCATGCAACTCAAGGACATTTTTTGAAAAGTCACCTATATTAAATTCGTGCACTCTTGTTTATACTGAAAAATTACTTATGTTACAATTTAATGAGGGGTGACTTTTCAGCATAAACAAGTAGAGTAACCTTTTCAGTGATAATAAGAATTAATTTTCAAAAATACTTATACAATGCATTTAGTGCACAAGAAACTTACCTAATTTAAACATTAAATGTTACTTGTATATTCAATCTTATAAATTATATATGACGATGTCCTAATTAACTATAACATTGTACATAACGTATAGAGCTGCACTTTCTACACAATACCACACGCATTTGTACACCTCTCTTATTCTTAAACTTTGTCCAAGACCAAACGTTAGTCCAAAGACTAAGTCTCATTCCCAAAAAGAAGAAATAACAGTTCTTGTGTTACAAGTACAAGTTTCTTTTAATAAAAAATAATTTTATTAGTGCGTGAGAAGTAGAGACATCTTAAAAGAAAAGTAGCGAGTGTATTATATATAGTGTCGTCTTGTCTAACTAAAAATATATCAATCTTTTTTACACACAATTAATCTGATCATAATGGCTTCAAAAATTAAACCATGCTGTACAAGTATAATGTTCAGATTTCAGTTCCACAGATAAAAAAATCCGTTACACATTCTAAATAAATAATACTCCAGTGCATGAAAATAAAAGACCCGTGATAATTAATTATTATTATAAAAACAATATAAATGAAATGATTATGCACCTCTTTATAAATTCATACTTGTTGAAATATCATACACACATGCATGGATTGCATGCTTTGCATGCATACATACATAACACACATCACACACATAACCGTTTTACCGTTTTAACTAACTTGCACTTGCAAGTCTTTGTAACGTTTTGTACGCGTGTTTGCTTCGACCTTCACCAGCCTTGGTGCAAGGTAGTTGTAACAGAATTCAGTTAGGAATTAGATGATTCTGGATGTAAGCCTTGAGTTGTATAAATAGCACATATTGTACCTAAATTCTATAGTGAATAATACTCTCAATTCTCAAGTTCGTTTCTCTGAATTTTACTTCATTTCAATCTTATCTCAACAATGAAGATGATCGATGATGTTAAGTGTGAGATCCATGAGCGTTTCAACATGGTATCAGAGCTAGTTTGATCCATGGCTAGAGGACGGAACAATCCGGCGGCGGCGCCGCCCAATGTTTGGCAGAATGCATTCGCAACAGATCGGGATGAAGAATCAGAAAGAGAGAGAACTCTACCTCCAGAGTACGTTGTGCATGGCTCGGAGCATCCAGGATTGGTGCTTGTTTCTCAGCCTCTCAACGGATCGAATTTTAACTCTTGGCAGAAATCCATGATGATTGCTTTAGGTGCAAAATCAAAATTGGGATTTATAGATGGAAGCATTGAAGCTCCACCAAGGAACACTACTGAGTTTGCCTTATGGAAGAAAGTAGATTGCTTAGTTGTTGGTTGGCTCTTGAGTTCAATTAGCAAGGAGTTATATAACACATTTGTATCAGCAAAGTCAGCTCATAGCCTCTGGAATGATATATGTGAGCGTTTTAGTGCAGCAAATGGAACAAAAATTTTCCATTTACAAAGAAGGATCAACACACTAAAGTAAGGACATGATGTTGTAGCAGTTTTTTATGGCAAAATGAAGGAGATATGGGATGAATTGGATGATTTTGATCAGATCATAGGGTGTACATGTGGAAACTGTAGCTGTGATGTGGATGCTCAGCTGTGTTTGAAAAATTCCAGACTGAGGCTCACTCAATTTTTAATGGGGTTGAATGAGTGCTATGAACAAACTGTGAATCAGATTATGATGATGGATCCTCTACCATCACTGAATAAGGCATATTCTATTGTGGTTAGAGTTGAACAGCAGAAGCAGATCTTAGGTGGATACTCTGATGGAGGCTCAGTCACAAATGATTATGTTCAACCGGCCATGTACTCCAAAACCATGTCACACACATATAAAGGAAAAGCTGATTACAGATCCAAGGAGGAAAAGGACTCCATAACATGCTCACATTGTGGAAGAAAGAGACATGATGTCTCAACATGCTTCAAGTTACATGGTTATCCTGAGTGGTTCACAAAGAGGCAGGATGGCAGACAATCAAATAGACAGAATGAAAGGAAAGAAGGGGCACACTATAGTCAGGTATCAAAAGGAGCTTCCCCTGACATAGCTGCTATAATACAGCAAGAGGTAGCAAGATACTTGAATGTCAATCCTGAAGGTCATATACATGCAAACTTTGTGGAGTATGCAGGTACAACTATTACTGAACTCTCTGGATCCACTCTTATGCTTGACAATAAGGTGAAGGGGACATGGATTTTTGATACTGGTGCAAGTAGGCACATGTGCTATGAACCTAATTTCTTTCATAAACCTTTGCTCACACTTGTTACCCCTATAACAGTTCTTCTCCCTGATGGTAGCAAACAACTTGTTACTCAATCAGGAACTGTCATATTGACCAATACCTTAACACTCTCCAATGTGTTATATGTACCTTCTTTCAAATATAACCTGTTATCTGTACCTTACATACTTGATAACACACATCTAATTTGTACCTTTACTTCTACCTTATGCCATTTGCAGGACCCCAAGAGTGAGGTTGTGTTGGCAACTGGAAAGCTATTTGGAAGGTTGTACATTCTCCAGCCTTCATCTTCTGCTACACCTTGTTTTCCTTTTCAGTCAACTATTGCTGGTAGTGTCTCTATTGAAACTTGGCATAAAAGACTTGGTTATGCTTCTTTTGATGTAATAAAGCACATTGATGCAATTACTCTCAATAAAACAGATACATTTTCCATATCTGATCCTTGTGATGTGTGTCATGTGGCTAAACAGACCAGATTGTCTTTTCCTAGTCATACTATACAAACTACAGCATCTTTTGACCTTATACATGCAGACATATGGGGACCTTATAACCATCCTTCGCTCACAAATACACCATACTTCCTTACCTTAGTGGATGATTTCTCAAGAGCTATCTGGTTATATCTACTTCCTAATAAAGCCAAAGCTATACCTGTATTAACAGACTTCCTGAGAATGATTCAAACTCAGTTCAAAATCACACCAAAAGCCATTCAAACAGATAATGGCACTGAATTCTTGAGTAATGAATGCCAGAAACTTTTCCAAAGTCTTGGAATGCTACATCAAAAGTCTTGTACTTACACTCCACAACAGAATGGAGTTGTTGAGAGGAAGCACAGACAGCTACTGAACATTGCCAGGGCTCTTATGTTTGAATCCAAACTCCCATTATCCTTTTGGCCTTATTCAATTCTTCATGCAGCACATCTTATAAACAAACTACCATCCTCACTTTTAAATTGGTCTACTCCATTCACTATCTTACACCAAAAACCTACCACTTATGACAGATTAAAGACTTTTGGTTGTCTTGTTTTTGCCACTGACACACATCCATCTAAGCCAAAGTTTTCCCCTAGAGCAATCAAATCTATATTCCTTGGTTATGAATCTGGTTTTAAAGGTTATAAGCTCTATGATCTTACTGATCACTCCATTTTTGTTTCTAGAGATGTTCAATTCTTTGAACACATATTCCCCTTCTGTCATGATCAGTCCACACCTTTGGATTCTTTCTCTCAAGCATTCTGCCCAGATCCTTCTTCTTCATCTCCATCTACTACTCCCACCTCTGTTAATACACATACACCTTCACTCAAACATACCAGAACCAGATTAATAAATCCTCCTTCTTGGTTGAATGACTATGTTTCAGCATGTACACTTTCAAATGTTTACCCAGAGGCCAACCAGCAACACTCAGGTATCCCTGCATCTCATTCCCACATTTCAGATACTTGCTTATCCATTTTTTCTTCTTATAAATATTCCTTAGAGTACATGTGTTTTTTGACCAATGTTCATCAATCCAAAGAACCTTCTACTTATCACCAGGCTTTGGGTGATCCTAACTGGGATCTTGCCATGACTGAAGAAATTAATGCACTTGAGAAGAATGAAACATGGGAGCTGGTTGATTGTCCCAAAAATAAGACTCCCATTGGTTGCAAATGGGTTTATAAATTGAAACTTAAGCCAGATGGTACCATTGATAGGTATAAGGCCAGATTAGTGGCAAAGGGTTATCATCAGGTTTATGGTGTAGACTATGAGGACAGTTTTTCACCAGTTGCTAAGCTAGTTACTATCAGATTTCTCATTGCCTTTGCCACTGGAAAAGGTTGGCCATTGTGCCAATTAGACATCAATAATGCTTTCCTTCATGGACATCTCACAGATGAGGTATATATGGAGCCTCCACTTGGTTATTCTAAGGCATTACCTGGACAGGTATGTAGACTAAAGAAGAGTCTGTATGGCCTAAAACAGGCTTCTAGAGAATGGAATACAGAATTTTGCAAGACACTTCTTGCTTATGGCTTCACACAGTCTGTGTTTGATCACTGCTTGTTTACTTTGCAAACTAAGGACTACTATTTGGGATTACTAGTGTATGTTGATGATGTTCTGATTACAGGTTCTTCCTTACATCAGATAGATTCTCTAAAGGCTCATCTCCATTCTGTATTTACTATTAAGGACTTGGGATTTGCTAAGTATTTTCTTGGAGTAGAAATTGCTAGGGGAAGTGATGGAACTTATCTCTCTCAGCACAAGTACATTCAAGATATACTTGTTGATACTGGTCTTGATAACTGTAGACCCTCTCACTTACCATTTCAACCAGGACTCCATCTAACATCTACAGGTGGTACACTTTTACAAGATGCAGAACAGTATAGGAGGCTTGTGGGAAGATTGTTATATCTTAACTTCACTAGGCCTGATATTACTTATGCTGTTCAACAGCTCAGTCAATATGTTCATTCTCCCCGGACTCCACATTGGGATGCAGCTCTGCAGATAGTCAGATATCTTAAAGGAACTTTGGATTATAAACTTTTTTATTCTTCTCAAACTCAGTTTACCATTCATGGATACAGTGATGCCGATTGGGGATCCTGTCTTGACACCAGAAGATCACTTACAGGGTATTGCATCTATCTTGGTTCTTGTCTCATTTCATGGAAGACTAAGAAACAGAACACAGTGTCCAGATCTTCTGCGGAGGCCGAATATAGGGCTTTGGCGACCACAGCTTTGGAATTGCAATGGATATCCTATCTTGCTACTGATTTTCTACTTGTACCTTCCCTTCCCATTCAGCTTTGGTGCGACAGTTCTGCTGCTAAACACATAGCCGAGAATCCAGTATTCCACGAGAGAACCAAACACATAGACATTGATTGCCACATAGTTCGAGATCTCTACAAGAAAGGATTTTTAAGTCTTCATCATGTGTGCTCTACTCTACAACTTGCGGATGTTTTCACTAAGGGTCTCCATGGTCCATCTTTCTTGGGTTTCCGTTCCAAGCTGAAGCTGGTTCCCTTCAACCCCGCTTCATCTTGAGGAGGGGGTGTTGAAATATCATACACACATGCATGGATTGCATGCTTTGCATGCATACATACATAACACACATCACACACATAACCGTTTTACCGTTTTAACTAACTTGCACTTGCAAGTCTTTGTAACGTTTTGTACGCGTGTTTGCTTCGACCTTCACCAGCCTTGGTGCAAGGTAGTTGTAACAGAATTCAGTTAGGAATTAGATGATTCTGGATGTAAGCCTTGAGTTGTATAAATAGCACATATTGTACCTAAATTCTATAGTGAATAATACTCTCAATTCTCAAGTTCGTTTCTCTGAATTTTACTTCATTTCAATCTTATCTCAACAATGAAGATGATCGATGATGTTAAGTGTGAGATCCATGAGCGTTTCAACAATACTTTTAGATGATATGCGGTTCTTTCATAATATCAGAACTTTTGGCTCACGACCACGGGTCGGCCCCACAAGTAAGGAAATGTGTTTAAAAAAATTAATTAAAGAATTGATTTTACCATTGTCTATAAATTCGTCATAAATGTAAAACAGAGTATCTTAATCAAAAAAAAAAAAGTGAACCATGTTTTTCAAATAATTATATTCCGTTTATCATTTCCAGCAATTGGTGGCATATGTACATAACTACTCACTTTAATTATTACCAAAAAGCTGTCCATTCGAACTAAAGATAAAACTTGTACCACACCCCTGTCCCAGCACCTCTCCCTCCAACCAGTTTTGAATTTTAATTTCTTAATTTAGATAAATTTATCATACAATGACACGTCATTAAACTAACACAATTTATCATACAATGACATGCATGTCAATAAACTAACATACAGATAAAATAATTTCATCATTATCGTACACACAACCTACATTAGATTTTGTACCCTACCCTACGTAAATATACAATGATGTATCATGCATGCATGGATTATTAAAAAAAAAAAAAAATACCCACTATACTCACATCTATATATTTAAACGACCGATGAAATTACTCCCGACTAAGTATACGGTGAACAATTTCATTGTAAAATTCAAGCGCATATTATTTAACAGCTGTTAATTTATTTTTTAAAATATTACTATTGAATTAATATTTTTTTGATAAAATTACTAATACGGTGAACCATACTTTGTCTTATAACTTCAATAAATACACTTATTTTATTTAATACCTTAAAATATATATATAATTTCGGATAGAGACTGGGACACGACCCCATGAGATCCAAGAATTTGTTCTCTTCTTCCCAACCCATTGCACTAGCTTAACTTTTATTTACCTTTTCCTATACCTTAGCCCTTAAGTTACCCTTCTTGCGACGTTTATATATACATACGTATCTTAGTAATTTTTTTATTTTCCTGTCGTTATAATTATTTAATTTAAAATGCATATTTGTAAAATATTTTGTTCTCGTGCAAAATGTGATGAACAATGTAGCTACGGATCAATATTAGCTTAGAGCGAAAATTTAGTTAAGAATGGATATACAGCATTGTTGGGGTAATTAGTCTATCTTAATAATTTACCACCTAGGTAAAGTATACTTCGTAGTAAAAAAATTAATATAGAGAAAATCTAATGACCTTATATTAAGACTATTTCATGCATGCACGTGTTTAAGTTATAAAACATAATCTATTTCTAACGGTAAAATCAAATGAATATAACTAAATGTTTAGTTTTTTCACTTAGTTAAAAAATACTAATTAATTTAAACTCCGCCTCAATTTCAGATAAGGCCTCCCCTGAAATATTTACCGTACACGACAATAGCTAAGAGCTGAATGCCAAATAGTTAAAAAAAATTAAATTTGAACACTCTCCCCACACCTATTGATTAGTATAAAATATAAAGGCGAAAAGAATAGAAAATGACTGAGAATATCGGTCTACACAATTCTTAAATTTAAAATGAAAAGACCAAACAATTTACGTCAACAGCGACACTCTGAATATATATATGTGAACAAACAAATAACAAGTCCACTTATATATCTTATTCTTTTTTTTTTTTAATATTATCAACTATTAACTTTAGAAATATACCCTTTATAACGCCCAACTTTTCCTCACGAAGGTTCTGGATCTCAAAGTAATTATATTATAATGCAATAAAATATAAATATTATGTAGTTTAGGGATTTGAGGGGATTTAAACCAAAATCGTCCTATAACTTTTTACCTTTATTGAAATGATCCTGTATCTATTTGCTTTATTGATTTAGTCCTGTATGTTTTCAAAATTTGTCAATTTCGTCCTAATTGGCCGGAAAAGACATAAAACTGTGTCGTTTCGGCCACGTGATCGCGTTTTCCGGCGAGAATGTATGATGTGGCATTATTTTACGACGTGACACGCTGAGTGGGAAATTTGCCAATTAAAATAATAATAATAATAATAATAATAATAAGTTAAAAATTCAAACTCATTTATTTGAATAAAAATTAATATAAAATAAAACAGTTAAAATAAATTTAAAATCCTTACAAATTAGATTAGAAGTTAAAACCAAATAAATGAAAAAATTAGCGTTAGAAAAGTGGAAGCATTTACCAAAAATTTCTTGTAAATTAGTGTTAGTGTTACTCGATTTCTTTATCAATTTGATCTCCGGCGAACTCCCGGAATACCTCGTTGTAAGCCTCCGTCTTCTCAACCTCTCCGACAATGCCCTCGCCGAAACCCTGCCGGAAAGCCTCTCCACCCTTCCGAATTTAACCGTAGTTTCGTTGAAGAATAATTACTTCTCTGGCTCACTTCTTAAACGGGTCAATTCGATTGAATTCCTCGATCTGTCTTCCAATTTGATCAACGGATCACTGCCGTCGGGCTTTGGCGGCGCTAATTTAGCATAACTAAATATTTCCTACAATCGACTCTCCGGCCAAATCCCGCCGGAATTCGCTTCCAAAATACCCACAAACGCCATCGTAGATCTCTCATTCAACAATTTGACTGGCCCAATCCCCAAATCAATCCCCTTCCTTAATCAAAACAAAGAGTCATTCTCCGGGAACTCCGATTTATGTGGTAAACCGCTAAAAAACCTCTGCTCAATTCTTTGTAACATTAATTTCCACTTTCCACTGAAAAACACATGATTTTTTTCCATTTTCCTAACGCTAATTTTTTCATTTCTTTGGTTTTAACTTCTAATCTAATTTCTAAGGATTTTAAAATTTAAATTTATTTTAACTGTTTTATTTTATATTAATTTTTATTCAAATAAATGAGTTGGAATATTTAACTTATTATTATTATTATAATTGCTAAAATTTCCCACTCAGCGTGCCACGTCGTAAAATAATGCCACATCATACATTCTCACCGGGAAAACGTGATCACGTGGCCTGCACGTAACCAAAACGATACAGTTTTATGCCTTTTCCGGCCAATTAGGACGAAATTGGCGAATTTTGAAAACATACAGGACTAAATCAATAAAGCAAATAAATACAGGACCATTTCAATAAAGGTAAAAAGTTACAGGACGGTTTTGGTTTAAATCCCGGGATTTGAGTATATTTAAATAGCTCAATTATTTCAATTCTTTTAAAGTAATATAGAAGGCAAACACAGTAAAACTTAAGACATTAATAATGCTGGCGGTCTAATCTTTTAGGGTGAAGTAAGAAAGAACCCACTTATTTAATACATGGCAAAGAATAATACTATTAAATATTTACGCGAAATTGCCCTTGTACCAACAAATTAATATGATTGAGTTGGTTGTATGTAAATAAATTTTAATTAATATTTTGAAATAAAGCAATTAATATATTTTAATAATATATAAAGTATAATTAAATTAATATTTTTTTTAGTGATACAATTAATATTGTTAAAAATTACACATAAAATACAATAAAATTGATTTATATAAAGCTTTATCAGTATGGATTTTTCGCTTATTGATTCATCTCACAACGTAATTTTTTTTAAAAAGAAATCGAGAAGATATATAATTGACTATTAATAAAGTAATACCCCATGGATTACGAAAGCCTATTTACTTGAAAATGTCTTATTTCCAAGAAATGGGAATTCTAAGTTAGTTCGAATAAATATATTGGGTCAAAAATCACAAGAAAATCTTCGAAAAACATAGTAAAGAAAAGGGTTTTTTTTTTTTGTTTTTCATTAATCATTATTTATATGGGATAGAGTTATATTTATAAAGAATAGGTTTTATATGAAAATGGTTCATAATAAACTTATTATAAAACTGTTTTACAATATCGAATATTTGATAAGAAATATCTATAATATTACCAGGAGTCCATTAATTTGAGTTCAATTTTTTTTTATAACAATTATAATATAATACAACTGATCCAAAATAATGATGAAATTATCGATACTCTTAATTAAATATTCGATACTTTAATGTAAGTTTAATGATAAACTTATCATGAACTTATTTCGTATAATACTTTATCATTTATAAATTAATGAGAATTATTTATATGCGAGAGTTATAAATTAGTGAGAACTTTCATTTGGTAGAATATATTCCGTTTTTACCTTTTTACAGAAGTTATAATATGAAATTTAGTTAAAAACAAAACCAAATTAAAAGGTCAGAATATCCAAAAGAGTTGTCCAAGTACTTTATTATTACTAAATAGGAATATAGGATAAGGATTAATTATAGAAGTTTAATTTAAAGATAGTTGCAATTTTTTTCCATTAACTTAAATTAATGGAGAATTTAGTTTAGAACCGGTGACAGTCTGCTTAAAGCATGCCTCCTTTTTATAAATTATTATAATCAGAATCACTCTGTGTGTATGTATGTATGTATTTGTGCAGTGTGCGTCTGTGAATTTGTGATCTTTTTCATGTACTTAACGCCACATTACTCACCACAATTCGTACCAAAAAAAGAAAAGGTAGTCAATTATGCGGGTTTTTCTTTTGGAGTTGATAACAGAGTGAAAGCACTTGTATAATCAACAAATTCTGTAGCGGGGATGGCTAGCTGGGTGATGTCGCTGATGGTTTCAATCGCCACGGCCACCTTTATGTCGGCGGTGAAGGGCGGCGCCGGAATTCAAAGAGTGCTTACTCTGGAGAGGGCGTTTCCGGTTGCAGAAAAGGTGGAGATGGAAGTAATTACAGCTCGGGACCGTGGGCGCCACGCGCGTATGTTACAGGGCGGCCTTGTTGATTTCCGGGTCGTTGGTACCTCCGACCCGTATATCGTTGGGTAATTCTATCCCACCCTTGGGACTTCTGTATTTCCTTATTATTACTTTATTTTCCTGAAAATAATTTCCATAAATTATAGTTGGACAGTTTTTGGCATCTTTCCCACGTTTTGTTCCTCTAATTCAATAGCCAAGGGTTTGAACAGGGTTTTTGTTTGCATTTTTTGGACTTTGATGTAATCACTATTCACTTGGTGTAGATTTCCAGTTAATGTATGATGTTGTGTTCATGTTTGTGCAGCCTTTATTTCACAAAAGTGAGATTAGGATCTCCACCGAGAGATTTCAATGTGCAAATCGATACTGGGAGCGACATCTTATGGGTTGCTTGTAGTTCTTGTACTGATTGCCCAAAGAATAGTGGATTGGGAGTAAATTCTTGCTCTCTATCTAGTTATATGCTATATTTGATGATTGGTTGAAATAATCTGAGTTCCAATTTAGGCTGGCTCATGCTAAGTTGTGCTTGCAGATTCCTCTGAATTTCTTTGATGCTGGTGCATCTTCAACCGTTTCCCCTATTGCCTGCTCGGATAATATATGTGCTTCCATAGTTCAAACGGCGTCTGCCGAATGCTTTGGCGAAGGCAATCAATGTGGTTACTCGTTTCAGTATGGAGATGGAAGTGGAACTGCTGGATTTTATGTATCTGATCTGCTTTTTTTTGATGCAATCTTGGGTACCTCTCTTGTAGCTAATTCTTCTGCTCCTATCGTCTTTGGGTAAGACTCCTACTGACTGTGAGCATTTTCTTTCAGCTAATCTTGTTACTTTCTTTCTTTCTTCTCTCTCATGTTCGTTTAAGCTTACCACTAATGTGTTGTTTTGTGGAAATAGGTGCAGTACCTCTCTGTTTGGTGACTTAACTAAATCAGATAGAGCGGTTGATGGGATATTTGGGTTTGGGAGGCAGGAACTTTCAGTAATATCACAATTGTCATCTCGTAAAATAACACCTAAAGTATTTTCGCATTGCTTAAAAGGAGAGGGCAATGGTGGGGGTACATTAGTTCTTGGTGAGGTACTGGATCCAAGAATCGTTTATACTCCCCTTGTTCCATCACAGTACGTATATCTCCTGCGACATGTTAATTTTGATTTTTGGGCATTCTTTCATGCACTTGATGGGCATCTAATTAGTTGGCATTTCTTATAATCTTTGAGTCAGATCAAACTGCATTTATGCTATTTATAGCTATACACTTCAACATATAAGTTGATGATCATCATGGTTATATTTATTGTGTTAGTCTGTGATTGTCCTTATATTTTTATTTGTGGGATTTGTTTCTTCAACTAAGTGTTCTACCTACAACATAACAAGGAGTTAGATATGTATTTTTGGTCCTTTAGCTTGTAACTGCATCTACTTACTAGTTGTTATGAGCATGCAGAAACTTTCATGGTATCCTTAGGTATTCACGCTGATAAAGAACTCTCTGGTTTAGGAACTGTTGATGCGATTTCAATTACTAAAGTTATTACTGGCCTGGGAAAATTAAATTAAGGGAACCTGCATGGAAATGATGAGATGAATCTTCATTGAGGAATTAGATGCATGAGATATCTTTGATGATTCTGCAGTATTTAATTTTTTTTTTTTTCTCATTTTTCAGGTCTCACTATAATTTATATCTCCAGAGCATTGCTGTGAATGGGCAATTGTTGCCTATTGATCAAGCGGTATTTACGACATCAGGCAGCAAAGGAACCATTGTTGATTCTGGAACAACTTTGGCGTATCTTGTCGAAGGAGCTTACGATCCTTTTGTTGCTGCTGTAAATATCTCCACCCACCTCCTCTATCCCCATTATCTTGTCATGTATATGTAGTTCTTCTTTTGTGTATATCCATATTCATGCAACTAAATCGCCATAGGAATTCACCTACTATAGTACATTCATGTCATATAAGAAAATGATATCGAAGGAATTAAAAGTTTCTCCTTTTCCTGGAAGTTCAGTATTTGTTAGAAGTGATACTTTTGGTGCAGAAAATCATATCTTGTAAATAATCTGGCTTGCTGGTCCTGCAGATAACTGCTTCAGTTTCATCAACTTCCAGGCCAATCAACTCCAAAGGAAACCAATGCTATTTAGTCTATACAAGGTTTATTTTTCCCTCATGATTTATATATGTTCGAGCTATTCTAATAAATGATTGTGGACAAAAATTCCTGATTAATGACCTACAGAAACTTGAATGATAACTCTTTTTTTTTTTTCTTCTAATCAGTGTGGCTGAGATATTTCCACCAGTCGTCTTCAATTTTGCTGGGAGTGCATCCATGTTTCTACGTCCAATTGACTACCTCATACACATGGGCTTTCTTGTAAGTATCCCTCTCGTCACTTGATAAATTGTTTACGTCTCTCGTGAAGTATGTAAAAACTTAAGCTGTTATACTATTTTCAGGATGGTGCTGAAATGTGGTGCTTGGGCTTTATTAAAGTTCATAATCAAGGTCCAACAATTTTAGGAGGTAATGATCTGGTGTAAATATGTCTGATAAACCTACTTCCTGTTAGATTGGCTTTCGGTTTGTCATAATCACCAAGAATTCTTTTTTTCTTGTTTCCAGATCTCGTTCTCAAGGATAAAATCTTTGTCTATGATTTGGCTCACCAAAGAATAGGATGGGCAGACTATGATTGTAAGTTTACTTTTTCCTATTCGTCATTTACTCATTTAATGTTCTGATGATCCATGACGAATAATTCCTCATATCCCATCTTCTAATGTCTAAAATACGATCACTATTTTCAGGTTCTTTGTCCGTGAACGTCTCACTAACTTCCAGTAAAGATGAATATATGAACGCTGGACAGCTGAGTGTGAACAGCAGCTCATCTAGTAGACATTTCAAAATCATGCACACGAAAAATACTGCTTTCTTGCTTATATTGATGGTGATCGGGTGCCTCTTTTTGTAAATTATCTTTTCTTGGTTTTTCTCTTTTTTTTTTTTTTTTTCCTTTGATTCTAATGTAGGCTAAGCTAATTATATTTGTAGCAATTGGCAGCCAATTGCGTTGTCACCTTCTTCTGCTAGATGGATGCGCAAGGCTTGTTTTACAGTTTCTTCTTCTAGTATATTCTTTCCTGGGGCTTCAATGTGTTCCTCAGAATTAGCTGAAGATGCAATTATTAATATTAGAGCAAGGTGTTCATAGTATATATTTTTTTTCTTTTACTTTTCTAATGGAGCTAACTTAGAAATGAGGTGCAACGAATTTGAACCTTTTACTTGCTCTATTTTTTATCTTACTCGCTTTTTACTTGCCTTGAAAAAAATAAAGGGGTTGCTATGAGAAAAATTAAAACGCAAGGGATTCTTCTTGTAAAGAAAACAAAAAACAAAATACAAGAAATAAAGTAAAAAAATAAAATGAATAACTAATACTAAGGGGGTCTCTGGAAACTCTACAACACAGCTTCAAAACTTTTTGTCAAAAGTTGCGAGAGATAATAGCATGAAACCATGGCACAACCCGCTGCAATTCAATATCAAATACTAAAGTCAAAGTAATATCAAAGAATTACTCTATGTTGAACCATCATTTCCAGATATCCTTTAAACAAATCCGGATTCTAAAATAACTCAAATAGTTTGTGCAGTAATGACTATTTCGCTATGATAAAAACAAAATTAAGAAAGCAAGCCCCTACTTTGTATTTTTCTTGCATTTATCCGCTCTTTCTGAATTTACAACACTGGGCTGGAGATATCCTACCCACCAATAGGAAATTAAATCGACCGAGCGATCATGCTACAAAAGTGGCTATTCTGTGAGATAAGACAACAGAAGTCCTGTGTTCGAATATCACGGGAAGTTTAGGCTCACCTCCACTTATCCTGAAGCTCTTTCCTCTCCGACCAGATCCAGGTAACAAAAATTGCCACAAGAAGGGCAACAATTGTAAGTAGAAGCAGAGCATAGCTGAAATCTTCTGTAAGAGAGTCGTATGTTTTAGAAGGTGCTAGACGAGTGAAAAAGAGATCCAAGCCATAAGAAAAAACGAGGGTGGTAGACTCCAGCTTTGCAGGAAATGTTGCTATGCCTCTCAGGCCTTCCACCTTAAGAGCATGAGTTACATAGGACTGCCAACACGAAGAAACGTTGTTATATATCAAAACTTTTTTTTTTTTTGGAGAAGCCATAGTAGGAAAATATGTACAGAAATAATCATCACCTGAGGAATAATTGGTAATGAATCAGTAAGTGGAATTATTCCTTCCTCTTTCTCAGCTTGAGTGGGGTTAAGTGTCCTCCTGGGGTCTAAGAACCGCTTATCAAGAGCCAAAACCTGTAAATGGACAATGTTCGATAATGCTAACCTAAAATACAAGAATAAGCTAATTATGGTAATTATGAAAAAACCGACCTGATCACCAATTGTCCCAAGAAGAACCTGCTTGGAAGTTATGCCTTTAGCTGTTGAAGTCACAGCAATCGATCTCAAGGAATGGGTGAAAAAATAAGATTGAGACTTTGTAAAGACTTCAGGGCGGGAGTAAGCTGTAACAGGAGAAGTAAGATTATGGTTCCCAAAAACAAGCTTCAGCACATCTTTGTTTTCCTGCAAATCACAATAGTTTAAGATACTGCAGAACCAAGGAATATAAAAAATCACACAAGATAAAGCTGAAGAAGTACCGCACGAGCTTGGTCATAGATTTCAATGACAGACATCTCATATCGATGTGCCCTTAGGTTAAAGTAGTGGTAGACAATCCAATTCTCACTAAGTACCTTCATAAAGAGCAAAAGTAATGGTAAACCATTTAGTATTCGCAAAGAAAAGAACCTCTTAACATTACAGTGTTTATTATTCTGTGATATACATATACGATAGCAATAAAAGGTAGCCCTACCGCATGTACAGGACCCTGTGAACCATGATGGGTCACTCGGTGCAAGATACGACCAGTTACAGTATCAATTACATATACAACCAGAGATGATTCATCTGGGGTAACTGAACCAATAGGGGCCACAGCTTTAGGCACAACAGTTGCCAAAAATAGCAGATTCTTTGAAATATATTTGTACATCACTTCTTGATCTGCTGTTACCTTGGCTTGAGTAATAATTACCTGAAGTAAAAAAGGAAACCAAATAGTGAAATAAATATCATCAGAGAGGAAAGGTCTAAAATACCCCCAAAAAGGTACAACTACAGCAAGGTCAACTAAAGATACTGAGCACATCGACTGTATTATAGCCATATGAGGTTTCAGTCACAGAAAAATACTGAAGTTTATTATGCTGTTCATTTATTTTATAAATAACATGTCATAAAGTCAAGTATATAGCCATTTCAGTATTAAGTCCAGGTACGGAAAGAGAGACAATATTGTCACACCAAGAGAAGCAGGAAAGTAGCAAATTAATAAAATGCAGAATCCAGCAATGATGTCAAGTAAATGTCATGTATTCAACCCACTTTATTAATAGAGAACACAAGTCAAGGCAAGATTTATGGAACTAAGCAAGCACGGTATTTGCCTTCCATGCAAAACAGCAATATTTGTTTGAAACATGTAAGCAATTTGCAATTGGACTCAAGAGCATTTGACAGTCTGAGTCCAGTACAATCTCAGTTTTCTACTTGATCCAGAAAGCCACAGAATAACAGAATGATACTAATATAAGAAGGCAAGAATACAATATGTTATCCAGGTCTCATCAGTGCTCAAGTTGAAGAAAGAAGATGATAATAACATTTGAATAAAGCCAGCATCTCTGCCGCCACAGCCACAGATAACATGCTTTGGAAATGCTATAAAAGAAACTATCAAAACTTGAATAAAAGTCGCAAAAAGTCAAAAAACTTCATCACTAAGTCAAACTGATATAACGAAGTGAAGAGCTCCTAGGTGGATGACAATTTAACCACTACGTGCTGGTCTCACAGTTAGCAAATTGACACCAACAGAAATAACTTTCTGGTACCAAAACCAGTAAAATAATATAACATAACTTTCTCTGTGGAAAACCAGAGTCCCTATTAGCCAGAACTTGTGTTCATAAATAATAGGAACAGAAGAAGAAAAAGAGCACCTCATTTAAACTTCTAGTTGCGGTTGCAGCAATCTTTTCCGTCTCTGATGGGAACACAATAGACCACAAGTCTTTTGATTCAAAACAGAAGTCATCTGCCACCTCAAGGACACAATTTCTCTGCACTCCGTGACCCCTTAGGATACCTCTATCAGTTTCAGCTGAATACCAATATATGTTCCCTAATTCCTGCCGAAAAATGTCAAGAGCCTCAGCAGTCCTAGGATACAAGTGACCACGCCTATTTGCATCTATTAGCAAATGCAAACGCTGCTCCAAGGAATCGGTAAAAGATAATGGAATTATGTGTGCAATGGAATGAATGGGTCCCATATTATTGCGCTCCTCCCCTGTGTATGCATCAACAATAGACAGAACTCCAGCAGAATCTGAACTGTGACCACATCTTCCAACAACCAGAACGGATGGATTCTCATCCAACGCATGATGATGAGGGTCCTGCCACTGATGTAAGCTAATCCCTCTAGGATTTTCACATGTCTCTGATTTACGAAGAGACTTCAATAAACGAGACCACACAATTCTTCCATCTCCCGTGTGCAGTGCAATAAGTTTTCCTGCTCGCGTAAGTACAATGAGAAGCTTCCTAAAACCATTTCGGTCCCGAGTCATCTTGCTCTTCTCAGAACTTTGCAACCTCATTTTTTGAATGGCTGCCACATCGTCAGGGGTTGCTATCATTAGAGTTCCTTTAAGCTTCAACAGGTGTCCCTTTCAAAAGGATAGTTGGAAAAGGAGAAACAGTCAAAGCACTGCTCCACTTCATAAAGGATAGTGATAACAAGGAGATATCAGCAGATCATGCAACAAAGTCTCGGAATTTTTGACAAGTTAAGATATTACTTTATTGAGTTCTTTTACTATGCACAAAAGTTTCCTTCAGAAATAACATATAAAGTATTAGCATGCCCTCAAGTTCCCTTAGACAAATGACTTTCTTAAGTAAATATATGTATAATATGATTTTTAAAAAAATCTTTTTACGAAAATACTTTTCCATAATATGGCATTTGATCAGTAATTAAAGGGTGTCCAAATTCTATACGAAGGGCCCATATTCCTTTAGCATGCCTCAAGCAGGACAAAAAGATGATACCCTCCATGGGAACACAAGTGTTACAGTCACTATACGTTTTGTCTAGATCGAAATGGAACCTATACTGATAGTCCTGTCAGCAAATAAACATGAATTAAAAATTACTAATAAAAGTACCCAACGGCTAAATTAAACATATCTTTACCTTAAGCCATTCAAAAAGGCTGTGCTCTACTTTCGACACCGATACACCAGCCTTTTCAACTGGTAACTCTGATGCTTTTACATCCACAATGGAAGCCAGTCCGTCCTCCCTACTCCAAACAATTTCGCCTTGCTGCAACAACAATACTGAATGGTCTTCCATGACGATCAAAACTCTGAATCCATTTGACCTGTCCATCCGAACATACGTATTGAGGAAAACCTTATGCACATTTCCCCTCTGCTGATCCATCTGGATTGTTTCCTCGGTTATATAGGATGACCAGTCATCCTTACCAAGCTTCACAGACAGAAGAATGTTACCATCATGATGCTGAACCCTAGCAAACGCTTGTTGGCCATCCGGAAGAAATAGCGCATCACTGACAGTAGTTGCATGACCATGTTTCCCAGAAACTTTCAACTTGCCTTCACTTATCACCTCAATAAAGGAAACATAGCTATCTGTTCTTATAATAAATGTTCCCATAATTTTCGAGGGCAATATAACAGCTGCCCCTGAAAAATCTTGAATGAGTTCTGAAACGTGTGTTTGGTGAAAACTAATCTGTCCATCTTGGAATCGTATAGTAACCAAAATTGTTCCAGTAGAATCCATTGCCACTGCTGTGTTGTCTGTCACAAATGACAAGTCCCCAGAAAAACCAGAAGGAAACATCATCTTATCATGCTTCAACAGCTCACCACTAATAACATTGAGCTGATAAACATCAAACTGGGATGAACCATGCAAACCAACTGCATATATTGTGTCACTTCCGTCGGGATAAATTAACTGTTTAACATCAATGCTGCAAAATAGAGGAAATTAGCCAATGAAATGAAGAAGACAGGGTGAAAAAAGTTTGCACTCTGGTTTAAATAGAGGCGAACCCTTCAGAAGCAAAGTCCTTTCTCCAGATAACTTCACCATCAATGCTTGCGACAGCATGGATAAAACCATTACCATAAACAAACATTACGCTGTCCCTATCAACCTTCAAATTTGTCTGTACCAAAACAATAGTGGGTTAAACCATTTCCAGCAAACTGTAAAAGCAAATGAATATATCATAGAGTTGCTATCATAAGGTGGCAACAAAACCAAGCAAGATATTTGAATGATCATGACCAAAACCAAGTTAAACATAGAGCCTCTCAAGTAATCACATAAATATAATCTTATCTGAATATTGAATATGGTGTTTTGTGAGACAAACAAAAAATGGCTACTCTTGCCTGTGGATATAATCCTAAAATTTGGTTATAAAGAAGTGATGAGTATCAAAAGGTGCACCTGTGTTTTCAGTCATCAAAATTAGTTGACTAGATGTCCCATTTCATATTTCAAATTATATAAGAAACAGCACAAGGCACAGTCTCCTGAGGATTAAGTGAGAGGCGAACCCATAGATATGAGCCAGAACTAAGGGTGAGAACTGCGAGGATAAATCAGTCCAACTAATACATGACCAATTATCCATAATATCAGGATAAATCAGTCCAACTAACATTTGTTAAAAGAGTTCAATACAGTCAGCTTATGGGAACACTTAATCCATCAAAGAGGAAGTTATAAAATTCGTTTATAACAATTTACGTGCAACTACGGGTAGTTTTAGTTAGGTCTTTTGCACTTGAACGAGAACCAATGCTTCAATACTAAAAGTCCAAACAGTAGCTAGGGTGAAGTATGTCCCTAGCGGGAAATGACAGTGACTTGGGGTTGTGCTTCCACAAGATGACACAATCTTTTGCTTAACAAACCTCAAGTGAATCACGGTTGATTAATCAAATTCATAATCTTATCAAGCAGAACAAATGAAATATCACTATTTAGAGGAGCACAGTTTTAGCCTACAACATTGTACACTAACTGGCATTTTCAGCAAAGTGCACATTCACATCTAATAAAAGATTCCTTTAACACGAGGTTAAGCAATATAAGCCATAATGAGACATCTTGTGGGAAGGTTTAAGTTGAGGTATCACTTTTCACTCACTGGAATTAGTAATAAAGGCTTTGCGGGCTTTGAGCCAAGAAGTGTCGACTCCCACACCATCTGGCCATCAGGAAGGTTCCAAGCTCTTAAGACACTTCCTCCAGATGACAGAGTAATAACATCTGAAAAGTCATGAAATTTAAGCTGAGAACCATTAATCTACACTCACAAAAACATCAAATGTCTAAAGCAGTTCTTTTCTTAATTATCAACAATGTCGTTAGTTTGTTCAAGCTGATCAAACCAATATCTGTGTTTTTTACTATGTTCAGCATGATAGAAGATTTAGCAATCTACTCAAGTATCCAAGTTATCTATCTGAATCTCATGGTAGATCAACCAATATGCTCCAGAATAACCAATTATCGTTGAAACATGTATTGACTAAGAATCCACACTAATTACATTAAACAAATCCAAACACAACAGAAACGAATATACTAAGATGAATGCTTACACTTCCCAAGCGTGATATCAATTTGATCGATGACGTCATTGGGCCCCAAAACATGCCTCCAAACTGCACCACAATTAAATTACATCTCTAAACTACAAAACTAAACGGGAAACTAAATTAGAAGGGAGAGAACACTTACAAATCTCTCCATGGCGAAGATCAAGCGAAGCAACAACATTTTCCTCAGTGGACACAATAACGCGCTTCCTAGCCGCCTTCTGTGTGTGGAAAACGGCGTGCTTTACTTTCCCTATGTACTGTTGATGCCTACACAATTTCAAAGGATTCAACCATTAAATTCGCCCAGAGCACAAATAATCGCATAATACATAAGCATGTGATAAGTGAGTAGAAGGTAACCAATCCATGAGGCCGACTTGGTCTTCGTATAGAGAAAAAGCGGGACATGATGAAGAGAAGAAGATGAGGAGAAGCAGGAAAACCCTAATCGCCATCTTCATGGCGACAATTTGTCAAAATTTCTGAGCAACAACAAAAGGGAAACAGATCTGAAACAAAAGGGGGCGACGATACTAATAAAGAAGACTACTATAATATAGTACTGGACTATGTAGTTGAAGAAGTAACTTGGGCTGCAGAAAATTTTATGCTAAAAATTTAATTATCATTTTTTTTTTCCGTTGAATTTACCGATTTATCTGAAAGAAAAATTAAAATATCTTCTGTTATATATATAAATATATAATTAATATTATATTATATTGTATGCGATCTAAAAATACTGGATTAGTTACATATCTGATTTTTCTTCAAAATGCAATCTTTTAAATGACAATATATTTTTTGACGGATTTAAATGACAATATATTACTTTCACAAGTTTTTATCATCATTTCAGTATTATTCAGTTATTAAATTGGTATCAAGCCTTCGAATAACAATATTGACCACGAAAATATGCTTTATGCAATTTCAAATCTTATTTAAAAATAATCAAATCTCAAAAATAATATATGCAATTTATTTCTATTTCAAATTATAAATATAAACTCGTCAGGTTTTTGTTTTTCTGATATTAATTTACTGCTATTTATAGCGGAAATGATCTCATGTGATAATGATACATAAGCAGATAATATATATTAATTTATATTATAGTGGACCCACGTTTATGTGTCATTATCACATTCGCGGTGGGGGCATATGATCACTTCCGCTATTTATAGATTGTTTAAATGAACATTTATTGCTATTTTAAATAATTGCATAAAATAAAAGACATAATTTGTTCATCCAGTTCGTCGGGAACGACTACGTCTGGGGGCGAGCCAAGCTAGGATTTTTCACTAATGATCTTGTGTATGAGTTATTACAATCATGAATACAATAGTCTATTTATAAGAATAAAACCCTAGTCTAAGATATAAAGTCCATTGGGTTATTGGTCCATTAGTAATGTCCACATCAAATCTTCTAGATTTGGAATAATAAATCTTCTAGATTTACAATACTCCCCCTTGGACATTACGACATAACATAAATGTCTTGTCATAAAAACTCAACGTGCTAGGTATCGGCCAAATAATAAGTTAGGGAGGAATGTTATTGATCATCTATATCTAAATTTTCTAGATTTATAACAGGGTTACCGCTCTCCCTGAAGACAACAACACTTTAAGTCTTTGGATCCCAATACCACGAACGTACTTTTCAAAAGTAGACGTAGGTAAGGATTTAGTAAACAAATCTGCTAGATTGTTACTAGATTGCACATTTTGAATGGTAATCACGCCACTCTTCTGGAGTTTGTATGAGTAGAAAAATTTAGGTGAAATATGTTTCGTCAGGTTTCCCTTGACATGCCCATTACTCATTTGTGCGATGCAAGCAGCGTTGTCTTCAAATAAAACGGTGGGAGGTGTATCGCCTTTAGCGATACCAATGTGTTTTACCAAGGACCTTAACCAAACACATTCTCGTGCGGCTTCAAATAAAGCTATTATCTCTGAGTGGTTTGAAGACGTGGTAACCATGGTTTGTTTAACCGATCTCCATGAGATCGCGGTACCACCACAGAGAAAAACGTAACCAGTCTGGGATATGGCGTTGTGGGGATCAGACAAATAGCCAGCATGTCATCCGCATAACCTACTAAGGTTTTGTCTTGGTTCTTACGATAAAACAGTCCAAGGTCTTGGGACCCTTGGAGGTACCGTAGAACGTGTTTAACACCATTCCAATGTCTCCTTGTAGGAGAAGCACTATGTCTCGCAAGCAAATTGACAGCAAATGCAATGTCCGGCCGAGTGCAATTTGCGAGATAGAGCAATGCTCCAACTGCACTAAGATAAGGAACTTCTGACCCCAAAATTTCTTCTGAATCTTCTCTTGGTCTAAATGGGTCCTTATCCACTTCAAGGGATCGAACAACCATAGGTGTGCTAAGTGGATGAGATTTATCCATGTGAAATCTCTCAAATACCTTATTTGCGTAGGTCGACTAATGAATAAGGATTCCTTTTTGGGAGATGCTCGATCTGCAAGCCGAGGCAGTACTTGGTTTTACCCAAGACTTTCATTTCGAATTCGGCTTTCAAGATTGAACTGACTTATTCAAGCTCTTTGCATGTTCCGATTATGTTCAGGTCATCAACATAGACGGATATGATGCAAAAACATTTTGCGATTTCTTCGTGAATACGCATGGGAAAGCTTTATCGAATGTGTATTCCTTCTTCTGAAGAAATTCACTAAGTCGATTGTACCACATGAGATCCGATTGTTTCAGGCCATACAACGACTTTTGCAGTTTTATGATATACATACTGCGATTTTCACCATCCCTTATATGAGGAATGTCAAATCCATCGGGGATTTTCATATAAATGTCGGCATCAAGTTGTTGATAGGCGACCAATAGGAAAATAAAAATGATAAAAATAATAAAATTAAGAGGTCTTTAAGAGTAAAAATGAAAAGGACGAGCAGCAGGGAATAGGGACGTAGGAGGCGAGCAACAAGGCATATAAGACATTTAAGAGGAGGCGAGCAGCTGTGTCAGGTGACCATGTAAGAGGAGGCGAGCAGATGGTCATTTAAGACATGAAAAAAAGGCGACCAGCTAGAACAAGAAGGGTAAAGAAGAAATTAAAAGGAGGCGACCAGGCGAGCAAGAGGGCACCTCGAAAGATCATCAGAAATCCCAATAATTAGGCATTACATTAGGAGCAAACAAGTGTTTTAACACTTGTCATTGTGTAAAGATGTAATAGCTTAGGAATTAACAAGTGTCTTAACACTTGTCACCATGAAAATGAGGGTGATTAAGGAAGTGACACCTCCTACTTGCTTGTACCTCTATAAATACCCCTTCATGAGGCAATGAGAATAAGTTCAATTAATTCAAAAATAGACCAAACTCTTGCAAATCTTTTTCTCAACCCTTCCTTCAAGAGATATAATTTTAATCTTCATTCAAATCCTTGTTTGATGATCTTATTAGAGTGAAACAACCACTAAATATAAATTTGGAGCAAGGTCAACAACAATTGGCACTAGAAGGAGGGGTCGAACCTCCGTCGGTTGAAGAATTGAAGGAATTTCTAGAAAAATTCGCCGGAAACTGCAAAAATCCAGGAATAAGTCGCCGGAAACTGGAATTAGGAAGAAGGTTAAGGTGTTTTCAGGTGGTGTTACACAAGACCTACAAGCTTGAATGCATGCATGTGTGGATATAGGTTTGTAAACAACCAAATCCCTACATGCAAGGCTAGTTGTTTATAGGTCAAGACATCAACAAAATACAAGATCTTCATCAAAAAGACATTAAAATTCAGAAAATGGTACGATCACAAGATCACCAAGAATCAAGCAACCACCCGGCGAGCAAATCACGAACTAGAGTATCGTCAACAGGTGACCATGCAAGGACGGTACGAGCCACGTCCCGGCAAAATATCCAAGTCACTATCGACACTCTTCCTCCGGAGGTAGAAGCATTGGCTCAGAATCCGGAAGAATTAGCAAAAACAATCGTCATTTTGCAATTATTGCAACGACGATAGGAAGCCGCCGGACCATCGAGAGCCCGGGAGGCGAGCAACCGGGCAACAGAGCAAAGAGCTAAACAAAGGGAAGACATAAGGGTAGAAGAGGTAGATAGCGGTCAGGCAAGGAGAACCAAAGGCAAAGCGCCAATAAGTGAGCGACTTGGGAGCCGAGGTGAGTCCACACCAGGAGGGGATAGGGAGTCGAGTAGCAGGGGTACAAGGAACCAAAATAAACTCAGGAGGGAAGATTCACAGAGGAGTGAGGAACGAGCATACCCTTCTGCTCGCCCCTCAGTACATGATAGACTAAGGAGGTCAGCTTTTGGCCTTTTGGGTCCTAATGGGCCAAGTAATATGGCCCGGCGGGTCACACAGGAGAAACGTTCCGTTAGCAAGGGACTGCATCATGGAGAAGGCATCGAGCCAAACCACGATGAACAACCTTCTAATGGAGGAGCGCCTCCGAATGAGTGGCTTGATCGAGGAGATGAAGAAACAGTTGGATGCTCAGAACGGTGGAGGGGCAACCGTACTCCCGTCATCGCCATTATCCCCGGCAATATTAAATGCGCCGGTTCAAAAGAAAGTACAGTTCCCGACTGTTAGCCTATACGAAGGGACGTCAGACCCGAAAGTATATATGTCCAAGTACACTGACTACATAATATCTGTGAAAGCATCTGACGCAACGCAATGCCGCAACTTTCCGTTAACCTTGGGCGATGGCCCTCACAGATGGTTCTCCGCACTTACCCCCAGCTCTATAAGCTCGTTCACACAACTCAGCAAGGAATTTCTATCACATTTCTCCACAGTCGGATCCTACCTTACGCAGAGACACAGGCTGGCAGATCTGAAGCAAGGAGACGAGGAGTCTGATAGAGCTTTCCTTGAAAGGTTCGATAAAGTCCTACTGGAAGGAGAACCAGTGAGTGAAGACACTAAGATAGTGGCAGTAATGGCAGGACTCAGGAAGGGAACAAATCTATGGAAGAAAATGCACCTGGCCTTCCCCAAAACATACTCTGAATTCAGACACAAGGCTGGGGTATATATTTCGATGCAAGAAACTCTGCATAGAGAGTTAGGAGACAAGGCTGATACCAAAAAGTTGGGAAAGAAGTTAGGAGGGGAGTACAAAGCCCCTAAGAACATGAAAGATTTCAATGAAGGTTCTGAGCTGAAAGAGAAATTGAACCATGTCTTATCCACATCAATAGAGGTTGTATACAACAACGTAAAAGATAAAGACATGCTGTCGGAACCCCGAAAAATACGACAAGAGCGAGGAAAGATGAACCCCAACAAGTACTGCACATATCATCAAACCATAGGTCACTTCACAAGTGAATGTCTGGACCTCTTAAAACAGCTATGGAGGTTCTACGAAGAGGGGAAGCTATCAGAGTTCGTGAAACGACAACCAGGAAAGAAACCAAGAGTGGCAATATCCTCCGGCTTGGAAGATGAGGAGAGTGACGAACAGCCGAGCAGGAGGGATCAAAAGAGGAAAAATTTAATGACAGCGCCAGCCGAGCCCGTTAGGGAAATCCTAATGCTTGAGCAATCCGGACCAGTAGGGGGTTGTTCTGACGGAAGACCCCCAGTTTCCAAGAGAAAGAGAAAGGCAGACTGAGAGCAGTGGCTCAGGTCAGAGAGGTCGGGATAAACCAAGCAACAAAGAAAACTGGGGATCTGGTATTTTCTGAGAAAGATCTAGACGGGGTACTCACTCCACACAATGATTCACTAATCATCTGTGCTAATATCATGGGGGTCCGAGTCCACCGTCTGCTTGTGGACACCGGATCCTACACAAATATCATATTCAAAAGCACACTAGATCAGTTAGGTGATTGTGATGAGTATGTAAAAGAATACGCCATAAGATAGTAGGGTTCGGAGATATTGTAACCGTTCCCTTAGGACTAGTTACGTTGCCAGTCGAGCTTGTATCAACCAAGAATCCCGAAAGAAGACTGACTAGAATGATAGAATTTTTAGTTGTAAATCAACAGTCTGCCTACAACGGGTTTCTCGGTCGACCTTTTATAAATGAATTCAAAGCGGTTGTTTCAACATACTACTACTGTCTTAAATTCCCAACTTCGAAAGGTTCCTTTTATAAATGAATTCAAAGCGGTTGTTTCAACATACTACTACTGTCTTAAATTCCCAACTTCGAAAGGTTCAGGTACAGTTAAAGGTGATCAAAAGAATGCTCGAGAGTACCTCCTGCAACTCCAACCTAAAGATAATAGTGTGTCTGTCATGGACGAGCAGCCGAGCCGCAGGGCTGAGGATGAACCTTCCGTGTTGGACGAAATCATGGAGTCCATCGACACGGAAATAATGGAGGTGGACGATCAGCAGGGCGAGGACGAGCAGGAGGGCCTGGGCGAGCAACAGGGAAAAGAAGTTATACCTGAATCAGAGGAAGTAAACAATATGGAGCCAAGATTGGAGGCGGAACCCATGATCGAAGATGAACTCAACTTAGAAGGTCCGATAATTGACCCTCGTTGGAAAAGCCAAAAGAGGAAAGCAACCCCGGTTGAGGAGTTGGAAACAATAAAAGTCGACCCGAACAGAGAAGACTTGGAATTATTCATTGGATCTGAGCTCCCAGAGCCATACAGGTCCAGAATGAGCGAGTTCCTTAAGTCCAATCCCGTCGTATTCACATGGTCGCATGCAGATATGGTAGGCATTAGCCCTGAGCATGCTTGCCATAAGCTAAATATTGATCCAACTAGGAAACCGGTGAAGCAGAAGAGAAGGAAATTCGGACCTGACAAATACGAGGCATTAGATATCGAAGTGAAGAAGTTACTTGATAATAATCTGATCAAAGAAGTCTTGTGTCCTCGATGGGTGGCAAATCCGGTGTTGGTGAAGAAGTTAAATGGCACGTGGAGGTTGTGCATTGATTTCACGGACCTGAATGCTGCATGTCCCAAAGACAACTTTCCGCTACCACATATTGATCAACTGGTGGATAACACAGCAGGACACGAACTTCTTACCTTCATGGACGCATTCGCTGGATATCACCAAATACCGATGCACCCAGATGACCAGGAAAGCACGGCGTTCTACACCAATAAGAAGCTGCTATGTTGGAAAAGGATGTCGTTCGGATTAATCAACGCAGGAGCCACGTACCAAAGACTTGTCAATAAAATGTTCAACGATCACATCGGCAGAACAATGGAGGTGTACGTGGACGACATAGTCGTGAAAAGCCTAAGAAAGGAGGATCACTTGGAACATATGACACATGCATTTGAGATTCTTCTGGCATACAACATGAAGCTAAACCCGAAAAAAAACAGCTTCAGAGTACACTCAGGAAATTTTCTTGGGCACCTGGTTAGTCAACGAGGCATTGAAGCAAATCCGTCAAAAGTCAAAGCAATCATGGACATGCAACCACCAAGGTCGGTCAGGGAAGTCCAGCGGCTGACCGTAGAGCTGGCAATTTGGGCCCGGCCCGACGGGCCGACCCATGGGCTGGGCTGGGCCCAAAAAATAGAGGCCTGAAAAAATCGGGCCATTTTTGGCCCGCCCGGCTGGCCCGACAGGCCACGGGCCGGCCCGTTTGGCCCGGGTGATTTTATTTATTTATTTATTTTATCTATTTTTTAAAAGATTATAATTAGTGTTGTTTCTTTAAATGATATTTAGTGTTGTAATTACAAATATATGGACATACTTGACTTGATACTGCCATAATAAGGAATTTAGTGTTGTATATTTAGTTTTTAAATGATATTTAGTGTTGTATATTTAATTTTTTTTAAACATACTTGACTTGATAATTAATGCCATAATAAGGAATTTTGTATATGAAACCCCTCAATTTTCAATACCGTGGAATAAAAAAAACCCTACCAAACATTATTTTGAGATTGGGAAAATAAAAATTGAAACGGGCCGGGCCGGCCTATTAGCCCGCGGGCTAGGATTGGGTCGGGCTGGGCTGGGATTTTATAGGCCCGACATGTAAATGGGTCGGCCCGGCCCGGTCCGCAAATAGTGATTGGCCCGATGGGCTGGGCCGGGCCGGCTCGGCCCGCCCGTTTTGCCAGCTCTAGCTGACCGGATGTTTGGCAACTCTGAACAGATTCATTTCCAGGTTAGGAGATAAGTGTCGGCCTTTCTTTGACGCCATTAAGAAGGGACAGTTCCAGTGGACAAGTAACTGCCAACAAGCGTTTGAGCAGCTGAAGGAGTATCTGAGTGACACTAAAATCCTATCAAAACCTGTCTCCGGAGAAAAATTATACTTGTATCTAGCCGCGTCAGAGGTGGCCATCAACTCGGTCTTGGTTCGAGCAGAAGGAAAATTTCACCTGCCAATCTATTACGTAAGTCAGGCCTTACATGAGGCAGAGATTAAATATTCACCCACGGAAAAGTTGGCCTACGCACTGGTGATGAGTGTAAGAAAGCTACGACCATATTTCTTTGATCACCAAGTGGAGGTTCTAACAACTTTCCCATTAAGACAAATCTTGCAAAGGCCTGACACTGTTGTTCGTCTCCTCAAGTGGTCACTCGAAATAAGCCAATTTGGAATATCTTATGCATCTCGAACAACGATCAAGGGACAAGCGTTAGCCGACTTTATAGTCGAATTAACCTTCCCTCAAGATCCGACGAGTGATCATAATCATCCATGGCACATGTATGTAGATGGGTCATCAAATAACACAGCAGCAGGAGTTGGGATAGTGCTAATCAGTCCAGACAGACAAGTGTTCACCTTAGCGGTCAGGTTCGAGTTTATGGCAACAAACAACGAAGCTGAGTACGAGGCACTGATAGCTGGTCTGCGTCTGGCATTGGCCGTGGGGGTCCGAAGAGTCCAAATCTACATAGATTCCCAGTTGATAGTCAACCAAGTCCGTGGGGAGTATGAAGCCAAAGATGAAAACATGGCACTGTACCAAAAGATTGTTGCTCACTTGGCCTCACTATTCGAGCAAATTTACATCGAACAAGTGCCAAGAGACAACAATGCACAAGCAGATGCACTTGCTCGATTGGCTACCAGTACGGGACCAGCAGAGCTTACAGAAGTCATAATAACAAGAATTTCTAATCCATCTACAAGTGACTACAAGATCAACCTGGTTGAAGAAGAGTTAACAGAAGGAGATTGGAGAACGCCAATATACAAATATCTCAAGGACAACGAGACACCCGAAGACCCACAAGAAGCGGCCAAGCTAGTCAAACAAGCAGCAAGATTCACGATCATGGAGGGTCAACTCTACAAGAGAGGATTTTCACTACCCCTACTAAAGTGTTTGGCAAGGAGGCAAGGCCAAGAGGTACTGAAAGAAATCTACGAAGGAGTGTGTGGAAATCACGCAGGAGGGCGAGCACTGGCATACAAAACAGTAAGGCAAGGTTACTACTGGCCAACTCTGTTGCAAGATGCGATCAAAGTTGCCCAAACATGCCACAGGTGCCAACTATTCGCTCCCAACATTCATAAGCCACCAACGGAACTAATCTCAGTAAATAGTCCCTGACCATTCGCAAAGTGGGGGATAGACGTCATAGGACCTTTCCCAACAGGAAAGGGGAATGTAAGATTTGCGGTAGTGGCAGTGGACTATTACACAAAATGGGCTGAAGCTGAAGCACTAGTAAAGATAACTCAGGAGAAAATGATCAGTTTTATTTGGAAAAGCATAGTATGTCGGTTTGGAGTTCCACAAGCAATATTAACCCACAATGGAAGACAGTTCGAAGGAAAAAAGATAAGAGATTTCTGCAAAAAATGGGGAATCAAGAAACAATTTTCGACACCCTATCACCCTCAGTCTAATGGCCAAGTCGAGGCAGTTAACAAGATAATTAAGCATATCTTCAAAATTCGGCTGGTAGACAAAAAAGGCAAATGGTTAGAAGAGCTACCCGAGGTACTTTGGGCATATAGGATATCACATAGAACGAGCACAGGAGAAACACCGTTTGCTATGGCATTTGGTACAGAAGCAGTTATACCTATAGAGCTCAAAGTACCAACTGAAAGGATAGCCGAGTTTAATGAACAAGAAAACAACAAAGCGCTAGCTACATAGATGGATCTGATCGATGAAAAAAGAATATCAGCAGAAATAAAAAACGAGATATACAAAAGAAGGATCACAAAGTACTATAACTCGCAAGTAAGAGTCAGGGAATTTGAAGCAAAATATTTTAGCAACACCTCCAGGAGTATTTGGACCGACTTGGGAGGGTCCATTCAGGATAACCCACAAATGGTACAACGGCACATATGACCTTAAAGACATGAAAGGCAACTCGGCCCAATACACCTGGAACGCGGTTTTATTGAAAAAATATTATCAGTAGTTAGGAAGCTAGTGTAGAGTTTTCTATAAAGATTATCGTTTGTATTATAACATGTGTATTATGGTAGGGTTGATAAAATTTTCACACTTTTTTGACGAAATTTTGTAAGTAAAGATGATTATTCATTAAATTGTGTAACCAAGGAAACAAAAAGGCATTAAAGCCCAGTTGTTCACCTAGCAGAAAAGCTGCTCGCCGGTGGACAAGCAAAGTGTTGTAAACACAAGTCCAGTAGAAGGCGAGCAACAGGGTTCTTGAAACCTAGAAGCCCAACTGATCGCCCCATAGCACGGAGTTGCTCGCCCAAGAGACTAAATGCACAAGCACAAGTATAGTGGAGGCGAGCAACAGAGCGTTAAGGGCATAAAAAGGTCAAGTTCTCAAAAGGACCTAGGTGACCCCAGTATAACAAACAAACAAAGATTTTATTGCAAGAAAAGTATTGAACTTTCATTTATGAAGGAAAATACTTAAGCAAGAACAAACAAAAGGCGAATAAAAGGCGAACAAGTAAAATAAGAAGTACAATTCTATTCATTCAAAATGCAAAGATACAAAGAAGGAAAAACATGCAAAATCATCCTACTACATCAAACTAGAAAAGCAAAAAAAAAAGTCTCCTAAGCCTCGAATGCCGGAGGAGCTGGCGCTGCTGGAAAATCTTCAGTTGGTGGCGGAGGAGGAGCATGTTGGTTAGTGGTCATTGGGTCCTGCTGCTCGCCTACAGTGGTAGAAGTGCTTGTCTCACCAAGAAGATTTGGAAGGAGGGGGCTTAAAGCATCGAAAACGGTGGAATCCTTGCTCACCTCAACCTTCTCCTTCGGAGCTACAACTTGGACATCATCTTTAAAGATGCCCAAGTCTAACCCCATCTCCCCTAAGTCAGCAACAGGGATCTCAAAGCCAGCTGCAGGCGGGTTCTCGAGAACGTAATCCACGAAGTCCTTGACGGTACTGGTCATGACGTTAAGACCGTTGTCCAAGGCATACTTCACGGACCGTATACAATCTGCGTACGCACAAATGTAACCGAGATTAGTGTTATCAGTTACATCCTGCACGTACGTGTTATATGAGATGGCCCGTCTCTTCTCCTTCTCCAGCTGGTCGACATGGACCTTCAAAGACTCGACCCGCTCCACCAGGCCAACTCGTTCAGTTTCCAAGACTTTGAGACGATCAGCAGCAACGTCCAAATCCAGTTTAAACTTTTCCGAAGCGTTAGACGCTACCCTCTCCCGGTCTTCGGCTGCCTTCACTTCCCGCTCCCAAGTATGCTTAGCCCTCTCAAAGTCAGCCTTTAGCTTGGCTAGCTCTTCGTCCTTCCTCTTCAGCTGAGCATCCCGGTCTGTCTCAAGATGTTCTATTTTCCAGCCCAAGCTCCGGTTGGTCCTCTCAAGCTCGATGGCTTGGTCAACGACCCTCTGGGAGGTGATGGCTTGATGACTAGCATTGTAACCCAGGAGACGAGCATTGTCGCTGAGAGACTGGTTTTGCAGGATTTCTTCACCAGTCTTCGTCCAGGAGCGGGGGACAAACTCCGTAGCCCGCCGAACATGAGAATTTTTTATGTCGGGGTAGGTAGGAGCCGACTTCACACAACTAAGTTGGTGAAGTACTCTGGAACGACCGGGATAATCATCTCTCCGGTACCTGCAAAAGATGGAAAAACTCGTTAGAAGAGTCAACATATACAGGAAGGCGAACAACCGAGCACGAAGGAAGTTACTTACTCCCTCATCTTCACTGGGTCATAGCCCAGATAGGAGCTGTTAGGTGAAGAGCTCCTTCGGCCGGCGACCATTGCGCCAATGACCTGTTGCTCGGTCACCTCCTCTACGGGCGAGGAGCGAGCAGCCGACTTGCTCACCTGGGAGGAACCTTGCCCCTTGGCCCGTTTAGAACGGTCATCCTCCTTTCTGGGGGCAGTCTCCTTTGTCAGCCTCTTCTTCCCCCGGGTATCTCTGGGAGGCGAGGAGCGAGGAGGAGGTCGAGGAACGGGGGCAGGTGCTGGAGGAGCCTCTTCTTCATCAAGTACTCCCGCCCTATGTCTGATTAAGAAAGTGCAAGGATCGAATTTCTTCTTCTTCGAAGGTTGGTTAGCTGCCATTTGCTTTACTCGGCGAGCAAGAAGATGATAGTTTTCAGGGATTTGAGGGACAGCTACTGTAACCTTTTGAGCTGAAAATAAAAATATAAAAAGGGGGGTGAGTGACTTGATGCCGAAAATACTAGCTTTTACTAGTAGCTACCCCGCAAGAGAACGGGTTCACTGTAGTATGGGCAAGTATAGTGACCAAGTATTATCGAACCCAAGGGAAAGTGTGTATGCGAATAGATCCCTGAAGATCTACGCGTCGTAGCTAATATGAATGTAATGTTTTTGGTTTTTGAAAAGAGAAAATAATCTAAACTAAATTACTCTACGAATGCAAAAAGAAAATTAAACTAAGTATCTAAGGTTTGTATGCAAGTATGTGATGGTGATGCTTAGGATAGGAATCCCTACGTATACTAACGGAGCAGGTACATAATCAAAATAACCGTGACACGCAAGAAATAACCTGAGTAAAAGAATGCAAGATGAAAGCTCAAGATTTTAAACCCTAATACTTTATCCTAACAATCGACTTCACTAATCCACTAACAAGTTAATAGATTGTGCTTAATTAATGAGACCCTAATTTAACTGGTAGATGAATTAACCCTTTCTAAACCCTCTCATTAAGTCTACTAGTTGTTAAAGAGTGATAAGGCCGTCCTCTCTCTAACACTTTTCGAACGAATTTCAAAGGCAAAGTTAAGATTGATTTTAAGAATTCATTAATTAAGAGAATTAAAACATAACGTCATGAATTACCCTAATTACGTACCCACAACCTACTTCTACGAGTTCATCCTACCCCAAGCATGCAAGGGTTTTAGCTAGACATGGGTTTTACGCAAATAAGAACGATTGAATAAATAACGAACATGAACATAATGATTAGAACGAAGAAAAGATCAAACATAAACTAGGGTTTCAAGAAATAAAGGAATAAACTGAAATTAAATCAACAAAACGAAGTCTCAATGTATTCAAGAACAAAGGTCTGAAGAAACGAAACTAAAAAGTAAAATCGGACTAAGAATTCGTAAAGAAAAACCTCAAAAATGTAAAAGTAAAGCTTGCTCATTCCTCTTCTCCAAAAACTAACTCTAAAAACGATCTTGTATCAAGTGGTGTCTGAAATCGTGTTTGGAAGGGGTATATACAAGCATCGGGCCGAAAATACGCATTCGGGGCCGCAACTTGGAAGCGCTCGAGCTGTCCCGCTCGAGCGGAGGCGCTCGAGCGTAGTGGTCGAGTGGAACATGAGGTCAAACAGAGGCGCTCGAGGGGTTGTGCTCGAGCAGTAAAAAGTTTCTGTAAGTTTGGGGCGCTTGAGCTGTCGAGCTCGAGCGGAGGCGCTCGAGCATACTGGTCGAATGGAACACGAGGTTGAGCGGAGGCGCTCGAGTGCTCTCGCTCGAGCACTTTTCAGCAGCAGTATACTTGTTCGTAAAATCTTCATATCTCCTCAATCGGAAGTCCGTTTTGGCCGATTCAAAGTCCTACGAACTCCTCTTTTCGCCCTCTATCCACCTATTAGCATCAAAGAGACAAATTCATCAATGTATAGAAATCATGCTCAATTGACTCTAAATACTCAACAAAATCGACCAAAACTTAGGCATTACTAGCTACGAATCATGACAATCTCACGCCTAATCAACCCCCCCAAAATTACCATATTGCTTATCCTCAAGCAATGAAATAATAAGTCAAGTGAAATTGTTATGAATGAGTCAAAGAATCAAATCATGCAAGCAAATGAACTCGAGCTTCAAAGATCAATTACAAGTATACTCACTCATCTTCCATCCTCATACTCATACAACAACAACAAGAATCACCAAAATCAAACATGGATGTGCACTCAACGATGTGTTTCACTCCCTCACAAGTGTATATCAATGATAAAGGGACTCACTCAAACAATCAATCACTCATATCGGCAGCCATAGGCTTGTAAGCACTCTTAACTCCGACCATACTCTAGAAATCAATGCCGAATCAAAAAGGACTTTTCTCAAGGTTGTAATGTAGGCTCTTTGGACAGGTGGGATAACAATCTAGGAAAAGTGACTCAAGTGAATGGAGAATAGAACATCAAACTTTCGCACTTCGAGATTAGGAACAGAATACTTCAAACATTTTCAATCATCACACTTTCAATTCCAATTCTCTCAATACTTCATTTTTTTCTCTTTTTTCTAACTCCTTTCACTTTTTTTTTCAATCACTTCACACTTTTTTTTTTTCACAAACACATGAGCTCTTTTTTTTTCTTTTGCTCATTCTCAATTTTTTTCTTTTTCCCACAACTTAAAACTTCATCACACCCTTATTTTATCACCACTCACCCCATCATAATTCCTTTTCTCAACTCAAATCAATCCCTTCAACATTCACACTTTCCTATTCTCCACTCAAATTGGGACAAAAAGGCTCAGAAATTTGAATAGTGTTTAAATGTGCTAGCAAAAAAAATAGGCTTAAGGCTCAAAAGGGCTAACAAGGTATAAATATCAATGGTAAGGAAAATTTTGGCTAAGTGACTCATTCAAATAAAAGATGGCCTAAGATCACATTCGGCATATCAAACTAGACATAATCAAGAAGCAAGAGCACACACAAGTTCTAGCATCCTCTAAGGTGACGATCCCTCACAAACGAAGAGATCAAATCATGTATCTTAATCTCATAAGGCTCAAATCTCACGGCTTTCACATCCATGCTAGTCCTAGTGAATTCTCACTCTCATCACACAAGTACTCAGAAGGAAAATATGCAAGCATACTAGTTTTCTCTCAAATCAACTCCAACTCAAACACTCACTCAATATAGTCCCTAACTCAAATCCACAAATCACCAACTCATACTCACACTCAAAGATAACAATCAACAAGCATAAGATGATCGATAGGCATGAAATATGTAGTAGCAAATCAACTCAATAATAGCTCAAGGAGCATCTCAAGATACCAAATAACCAAACTCAACTCAAAGAGACGTGTGCGCCTGTGCAATGTAACAATAAAACATATAAAAAACTCCACCCCCCAAACTTCGACCTTGTGAAGAGGTCTAAGTTTGGGGTTGTGGGTTACCTCATCCTAATAATTCAAGTTTCTTAACAACGTGTCGCACTCCTTCATCTCGAGTTGGTTCATTCAATCTGAATAACTCCATGGTACCTTTACTGCTTCGAGACAAGCCTACAAAATAAAGTCTCAAGTACGAGGTTAAAACTTATGATTCAACAACACCCTAATAACATAGAACTCAAATAACTAAAAACACTCAAAAGCAAATAAAAATGGGTTGCCTCTCATTCAGCTTTCTCAGTATCTTTTAGATTCTTCCTTGCTTCCTGTGCCTTCTTCCACTTTGGAACTCTCTCAATCTCCTCAATGTCCTCCTCTTCAGGCTCTTTGCTCTCATGAGACTCATCCACATCTTTACTCTTTTGAATGCCTTCACTCTCAACCCCTTTCTCAACTCCTATCTCCTCAATCTCATCTCTATCTGCCTCAGGCTCTTTTCCTTCTATCTCAACCTCTCATTTGGGCGTCTCAGAATCAGCAGGCATCTCAGGACCATCATACTTGGTCCCACTTCTCAACTCAATAGCCTTGCAATGTTCCTTTGGGTTATCCTCGGGCATTGAAGGATACTTGCCAGGCTCTCTCGGCTGAGACTTTGCAATTTGACTAATTTGATACTCGATAGAAGAGAACCTGCGGTTGTTCTCTTGCTGAGCTCGATTCCATTTTATGTCTCTCTTTTGGAGTTCTTGATCACGCTGGTCACCTTTCTTGTGCAACTCCTTTACATTTTACTCCAAAGAGGACAATCGCTTGCTATCTTCCTCCACCTTCTGAAGGATAGCTCTTAATATCTCCTCAGTTGAGGCACCGCCTTCTCCATCAGGAGGTTTAGAACCCGGATCAACACCTGGGGGAACTGTAATACCAGCCTTTGGATTAGCATATGAGAAATTCTCATTCTTCCTCCATGTGTTTTGAGGAGGTTGTTGTCCTTGATATCCTTGTGTGTTCCTCCATTGATTTTGAGGCGGCTGAGGACCTGGAGGTACAAATGGTTGGCCATGAGAAGGCCTTCCAAACTGACTGCCACCTTGTGGATAGTTAGGCCTTCCCATATAGTTGGCCTCTTCTTGCTGACTCGTGGGTGGGTCCACTTTCTCGCTCACTGCTACATTCCCTCCAACCAGATTCTGCCCCATCTCAAGATTGCTGATCTTCTCCATCATAGCCATCAACAGCTTCCTTGTACCCTCATTCTCCTCCAACTTACAAATTCTCTAAAATTCTGGATCCTTGTTCCATGCACTGGCATTCGTATAATGTTGTCAATTATTTCTCTACACCTCGTTATCCCTTGGTTCAGAAAAGCTCCACTCGCACATGCATCTAAATGGGCTTGGCCAGCTTTGCTGGCTCCACTATAGAAGAATGCCATGATATCTCCCTCATTATACCCGTGCTGCGGGCACTCAATCAACATGTTTGAGTATCTCTCTCACGCTTGGCGTAAATCCTCTCCTTGCTTCTGGCGAAAGGAAGAGATCTCAATCCTTGCTTTAATGGTTCTCGATGGAAGGTAGAATCGCTCGAGGAACGAACGCTCGAGCTCGGCCCATGTGGTTACACCTCCCCGTGGGAGCGTGTTATCATACCACTCCTTTGCTATTCCCGTCAATGAGAATGGGAACAGCCTAAGCCTCTTGGCATCTTCAGACATGCCGTTATAATTGAATGTGGAGGCTATCATCATGAAAATCCTCAGGTGAGTATGAGGATTCTCCTTCCCAACCTCCACCTTGAACTGGTTCTCGGTAAGCAGCTTAAGAATTTCTCGGGAAATCGAAAAGTTATTTGCCTCAATAGGAGGCAATATCACTCCATCATAGTACCGTTGTGGCTGCGCTGCGAACCTTCCTCTAATGGCCATATTCTGATCTATGTTCTGAGGAACGTGTTGCGGATTAGCAGGTGGTACTGGTACTTGTTGGGGTGGTGGTGGTTGATAAATCGGTGGTGGATTGTAAATAGGAGGTGGAGGATACGGGTATGGTGGATACGTATAAGGTGGGTATGGGTAAGGTGGGTAAGGTAAGTTGTTTTGTGGTACGTTAGGATGTGGGTAAGCAGGGTTGTTCTGAGGATTTTGGACAATGTTCTGAGCTGGATTGTTTAAGTTTTGTGTACCCGGGTTCTGGCTCTGACTGTCCCCTATCGAATCTTGGTTCTTACTGGAATTGCCTTTAGTGGCGTCAGCCCGGTTCAATGTCTGATTAAACTCATTCTCGACATCATCCAACTCATTAGTAATGTCCATTGGTTCTTTCCCTCCGGCAGTGTTCATCCTTCTTAAGAAGGCTCAGTTTCTTCTTGCTATTATCTCAGGATCCAACGGTAATCTCTCTTCGCTCGTATTGCCTTGTGAGCGTGTTTTCATAAACCAGAAACACTAACAAAAGAATAAAAAACAACTGCCGAATACGTATGAAATAAAACAAAAAAGTAAAGCACTCACTACTAACTACTAAGCTATCTACAAGTCCTATTCAAAAGACATACAACGCCATCCCCGGCAACGGCGCCATTGACTTGATGCCGAAAATACTAGCTTTTACTAGTAGCTACCCCGCAAGAGAACGGGTTCACTGTAGTATGGGCAAGTATAGTGACCAAGTATTATCGAACCCAAGGGAAAGTGTGTATGCGAATAGATCCCTGAAGATCTACGCGTCGTAGCTAATATGAATGTAATGTTTTTGGTTTTTGAAAAGAGAAAATAATCTAAACTAAATTACTCTATGAATGCAAAAGGAAAATTAAACTAAGTATCTAAGGTTTGTATGCAAGTATGTGATGGTGATGCTTAGGATAGGAATTCCTACGTATACTAACGGAGCAGGTACATAATCAAAATAACCGTGACACACAAGAAATAACCTAAGTAAAAGAATGCAAGATGAAAGCTCAAGATTTTAAACCCTAATACTTTATCCTAACAATCGACTTCACTAATCCACTAACAAGTTAATAGATTGTGCTTAATTAATGAGACCCTAATTTAACTAAGGTGATGCGGTCGTCCTCCTTCGCTAAACTGGTAGATGAATTAACTCTTTCTAAACCCTCTCGTTAAGTCTACTAGTTGTTAAAGAGTGATAAGGTTGTCCCCTCTCTAACACTTTTCGAACGAATTTCAAAGGCAAAGTTAAGATTGATTTTAAGAATTCATTAATTAAGAGAATTAAAACCTAACATCACGAATTACCCTAATTACGTATCCACAACCTACTTCTACGAGTTCATCCTACCCCAAGCATGCAAGGGTTTTAGCTAGACATGAGTTTTACGTAAACAAGAACGATTGAATAAATAACGAACATGAACATAATGATTAGAACGAAGAAAAGATCAAACATAAACTAGGGTTTCAAAAAATAAAGGAATAAACTGAAATTAAATCAACAAAACAAAGTCTCAATGTATTCAAGAACAAAGGTCTGAAGAAACGAAACTAAAAAGTAAAATCGGACTAAGAATTCGTAAAGAAAAACCTAAAAAATGTAAAGGTAAAGCTTGCTCGTTCCTTCTTCTCCAAAAACTAACTCTAAAAATGATCTCGTATCAAGTGGTGTCTGAAATCATGTTTGGAAGGGGTATATATAAGCATCGGGCCGAAAATACGCATTCGGGGCCGCAACTTGGAAGCGCTCGAGCTGTCCTGCTCGAGCGGAGACGCTCGAGCGTAGTGGTCGAGTGGAACATGAGGTCGAACAGAGGCGCTCGAGGGGTTGTGCTCGAGCAGCAAAAAGTTTCTGTAAGTTTGGGGCGCTCGAGCTGTCGAGCTCGAGTGGAGGCGCTCGAGCACACTGGTCGAACGTAACACGAGGTCGAGCGGAGGCGCTCGAGTGCTCTCGCTCGAGCACTTTTCAGCAGCAGTACACTTGTTCGTAAAATCTTCATATCTCCTCAACCGGAAGTCCGTTTTGGCCAATTCAAAGTCCTACGAACTCCTATTTTTGCCCTCTATCCACCTATTAGCATCAAAGAGACAAATTCATCAATGTATAGAAATCATGCTCAATTGACTCTAAATACTCAACAAAATCGACCAAAACTTGGGCATTTCTAGCTACGAATCATGACAATTTCACGTCTAATCAGTGAGCAACAGGTAAGGCGGCGACCAACAGGGGATAGGCGACCAACAGGGAAAAAGAACTTGTAAAATAATCTAGGTGCATAAGGAAAGTTACTTTCCGGGACCTCCGCTTGTGCTTCCAAGTGGTGAGCACTAGTGGTAAGTTGAGCAAGTTTCCGGCAGTGCGCCTGTGAAAGATGGTCAATACTCCGATCCTTAACGTTCCACAAAGAAATCAGAGCAAGGACATATAAGAACTCTTCGCTCAGCTCAGGATGCCCCCACTTTAAGATGTGCGGACCTGCAAAACAAGGAAGAAAAGAAATTAAAATTAGTTCACCTAAGATATGATGAACTAAGGAACAAAACCTACGCCGAATTTTGCCAAAGCGCGTAGGATAATTTATACGCCCTGGTCCTCCTGAGAAATCAGAGGACGTCCGCCAATCGTCGCCGATGAAGAAAAACTGTTTGTGCCAACTTTTAACTTTGTTGGGCACTCCTTCAATCAGCTTCATGCCACTACGGGCTTTAATATAATACCATTTGAGCCCCTCTTCATTGACAGCCGAGGAGATAGTCATGGCATAGTGCATCTCCACCGTGCTGATTTTGTTTCTGTAGCCTTCCAAGCCAAAAAGCATAATGAAGGCTAACAAGTTGCTCCACCCGTTCGGAGTAATCTGGGTAATCGCCAAGTTCGTATCCTCCAGAAACCGCCCAATCACCGGATGCAAAGGAAGAGGGAATCCCGTGTTGAGGACATCTAGGTTAATAGCGGTACATCCAGGGGTGGATTGTCAGCGGTCTCCCCCTTCTGTGGAGTGTACAAGTGGATGTCGTACGGGATGTGATAGGAAGAGCGCATCCGAGCTAGGTCATCTTCCGTGACTACACTCGCCACCTTGCTTGCCGTATATGGAGATTCCCGGGCTGCCATGATAGGTCTTGACGAAGTGGGAAATATGTTATGATACTTGTAAGCATAGTCAATCCACTCTTGCCTTCGAATCACGACTTTAGGGATGAGGGATGAGGGAGTTGACCTTGAGACAGGGAAGTTAATTTCTCGAAGAAATTCCCATGTCACGCCCACCTGCTCGCTCCCTGAGTGGACCACCTGCTCGCTCCTGGCCTGTTGTCCACTGCTCGCTCCCGCATCTCCAGGAAGACTCATCTCCTCTATCTCAGCAGCAACTTCAGCGGAGTCTTCGCCCAAGTCCGAAGAGGTATCTTCATGAGGCGAGGAGCGAGCAATAGGACCTTGGACGTCCTGCTCGCTCGAGCTGTCCACGGCATAAAAGTCATCGATGGAGCGAACAACAAAGCTCGCCTCGGAACCCGTGTCCTCATCGACGAGCAAGGTCCTAGGGTTTTACCCAGCTGCTCGCCGGAGTGAGCGGCGAGGAGCAGGGTATGACGGTTCATGTTCCATGGGCCTTTTTCCTGGGTTTCGTCCAACAAACTCGATGGATAGGGTATTGCTTGATGAAGGGGATGCCATTTTAGAGATTTCTTTTGGAAAATCACATGAAGAACGAAAGAAAAGGGGAACAATGACAGTGGTGGTGTAAATTAACGAAAAAGGGCAAAATGACGGCGGCGCTGCGGTGGTGGCACGGCGGCGATGGCGGCGGTGACGGTAAACCAACAAAAATTGAAAAGAAAAACATGAAATCAAGAACGCAATGTAATACCAAGATAAAGAAACTAAGAAATTCACCTTTTGAATCGAGGAAATCAACGAAGAAAGTTAGGGAATCGAAAGAAAGAAAGCTTAAAATTTTTGGCTATGGAGTTCTCTGAGGGAATTCACGAAAAGAAAGAAAAATGAAAGGGAAGGCTATTTATAGATATGGATTCGGGGGTAGGAATGAAGAAGGAAAGAAAGTAAAAGCCCCTATGTGCAATTTAAGAAGTGCACGCGTGGGCGGCGGTGATGTCACCAACCGCCCACGACGCTTCGTGTTTCGTACCTCGGGAAACAAAACGATGCAAGGCCAAAAGTCGTTCCCTACTGCTCGCTCCAAGAGTTCCCGCCTAAAAAAATTTTAAAAACCTGTTGCTCGCTTCCCCCCAAAAATTAAGGGTAAATTCCCTGTTGCTCGCCTCCTGTTATAGAATATAGCCTGTCTTATAGCTTGACATGAAAGGAAAAATTTATCCTTACATGCCAAGCTAGGGGGCATTGTTGATAGGCGACCAGTAGGAAAATAAAAATGATAAAAATAATAAAATTAAGAGGTCTTTAAGAGTAAAAATGAAAAGGACGAGCAGCAGGGAATAGGGACGTATGAGGCGAGCAACAAGGCATATAAAACATTTAAGAGGAGGCGAGCAGCTGGGTCAGGTGACCATGTAAGAGGAGGCGAGCAGATGGTCATTTAAGACATGAAAAAGAGGCGACCAACTAGAACAAGAAGGGTAAAGAAGAAATTAAAAGGAGGCGACCAGGCGAGCAAGAGGGCACCTCGAAAGATCATCAGAAATCCCAATAATTAGGCATTACATTAGGAGCAAACAAGTGTTTTAACACTTGTCATTGTGTAAAGATGTAATAGCTTAGGAATTAACAAGTTTCTTAACACTTGTCACCATGAAAATGAGGGTGATTAAGGAAGTGACATCTCCTACTTGTTTGTACCTCTATAAATGCCCCTTCATGAGGCAGTGAGAATAAGTTCAATTAATTCAAAAATAGACCAAACTCTTGCAAATCTTTTTCTCAACCCTTCCTTCAAGAGATATAATTTTAATCTTCATTCAAATCCTTGTTTGATGATCTTATTAGAGTAAAACAGCCACTAAATATAAATTTGGAGCAAGGTCATCAACACAAGTGATCCGTATAAGTACGCGGTTACTACGTCCATTAATCTCATTTGGAGATTTAGTTTAACTGCCAAAGATATCAAGTAGCGGAACGTTATTGAGTCCATGACAGGAGAATAGGTTTGATCGAAATCAATCTCGGGTCTCTGCGAAAACCCTTGAGCTACAAGCCTCGCTTTATACCTCTCTACAGTATTGTTCTCATTTCGTTTTCGTACAAATACCCATTTATATCCTACGGGGATAGCGCGCGCGGGTGTACGAACGATAGAGCCAAATACTTGTCTTTTGTTAAGCGGTGTGAGCTCTGCATCAATTACCTCTTTCCATTTAACCCAATTGGAGCGCTTCCGACACTCAGCGATTGTTTTGGGTTCTGGATATAGATCATTTATAATGGAAAGAGCGATTGATGTTGCAAATGTATCGTCGACGACAGTAATATTTCTATTGTATGTTTCTCCCGTGTCTGTGAAGTTCACAGAAACTTCGACATTTACGTCAATCAGACCTTCCTCATTTCTCATTGTATCTGGGTCTGGTCGTTCCACGGTCCTAGTGCATGGAATATTTTGTGCACGTGCTTCACCACTAGGACGCTCGTCTCCTAGAGACTTTGAGTTATCTAGACGGATCTCTTCTAGAGATTTTACATTCGACTGGTCAGTTTTGCTAGCCTTTCGTTTAGGTGTATTACTATCTCTTGAGGGTCCCTTACGCTTTTGGTGTGTGGGGGCATGAGTACTCGTTTTTCTTGGGACCTCAACCCTTTGAGGAGCATTTACTGCAGGTATATGCGATTTAGTTACACATCTATGGTCAGTGAACGCATCTGACAGATTATTTGCTAAATTTTGCAAGTTAATGATCTTCTGAACTTCTAGTTCAGATTGATTAGTGCGCGGATCTAGATACTGAAGATTACTTACATTCCACGTAAGCTCCCGGTATTCATTCAATTTTGAATTCGGTTCTCCCCATAATGCCGGAAAGTAATCTTCATCGAATGTGCAATCAGCGAACCAGGCAGTTAACTGATCCCCGGACAAAGGCTCGAGGTATTTCACGATGGATGGAGAGTCAAATCCGACGTAAATATCGAGTTTCCTTTGTGGGCCCATAGAGGTCCGCTTAAGTAATGTTATCGGAACATATACCGCACATCCGAAAATACGCAGATGAGAAATGCTAGGTTCTTTCCCACGTACTAACTGTAGGGGGGAATGATCATTATATGCAGTTGGACGGATTTGTATTAAGTGCGATGCATGTATGACTGCATGCCCCCAGCATGAAGTGGGTAGTTTGGAGTTCATAAGCAATGGTCTCGCGATAAGTTTGATACGTTTTATTAGCGCCTCTGCAAGACCATTTTGGGTATGGACGTAGGGGACCGAATGCTCCACTTTAATTCCCAGGGCCATACAGTAATCTGTAAAGGCCTTTGAGCTGAACTCAACAGCATTATCCATGTGAATCGACTTGATTGGATAATCCGGGAAATGAGCTCTAAGCTCTATAGTTTTCGCAATGAGCTTCGCAAAAGCTTGATTGCGGGTGGACAGCAAACAGGCATATGTCCACCTAGTGGAGGCATCAATAAGGACCATGAAATAACGAAATGGTCCTGATGCTGGGTGAATCGGTCCGCAAATGTCTCCTTGAATTCACTATAGGAAAACCGGAGACTCTAGTCCAACCTTAGTGAACGACGGGCGTACTATTAACTTACCCTTAGAACATGCATCACAAATATATTCATCAATAGGAGGGATTCTATTATTCGAAATATTATGACCAGTTGAATTAGATAGAATCCTACGTATCATTGTTTGTCCCGGATGACCTAACCGCTGATACCATAATTTAAAGGAATTCGGGTTATGGAATTTCATACTCATCGCTAGATGGGAACTAGACGGCCGTATGTAGGAATAGTACAATTCGGAGGAGAAGGAAGGAAGTTTTCTATAACTTGTTTACGGTTACCTCGAGTAATAGTCATCAAAAGGTATTCGTTATTGTTCTCAGTTTCAGTTTCAATGTGATATCCGTTTATCCTAATGTCTCTAAAACTGAGTAGGGTACGCTTAGATTGTGGAAACAATAAAGCATTATCGATTATAAGTTCGGTACCCATGGGGAGGACAATGGAAGCTCTTCCAGAGCCCACTATCAACGTACTATCATTGGCTATTGTAGTTATACTCCCCTTACGTTCTATCAAGTTATAAAAATACTTCCTATATTTTAGGATCGTATGTGTGGTGGCGCTATCTACCAAACATAAATCACTATGGGCGCCCATCATGCAAGAGGAAATTGTCCAAACCTAATAGCTGATTTGTTTACAAGTCATAAATAAGAACAACAATATCCATATAAATACAATGGACAACTATTTAAGGTAAACATATCAAAGCTAAAATAATAATATCATTTATAAAATGAAGTATCCGAAAGAAAGAATCCAAAAACATAAAATTGTCTTATTCAGAAAACAAAGTACTAGAATTAATCAAATATGTAAATCACTCGTCATCTCCAAAGTCCTTAAGCTCAATGCCCATGGGATCTACGTTATCTTGGTCAGTGTCTGCTTCAGGCAGGCTGGCATGGTGAGATTCAACTCTAGGGGCCTTCCCCTTATCGTCCTTCTGCTGCTTTTGGTAAGCCTCAGCCAAGTGTTTGGGAGTTCGACACGTGCGAGACCAATGGTCCTTACATCCGCATCTGTAGCAGGACTGCTCAACCTTATCTTGATTATCAGATTTTTTAGTAGTGGAATTCGTGTTAGGTGCAGCCTTTCCACGAGCCTGAGCTTGATTGTCATTCGAGGTACCTGGACCACCGGACTTACTACGACCTCGGCCTTTACTACGAGTTCGTTTACTTCCTCTCCCCCTTCCACGCTTGCGGCCTCTTGTACTACCTTGAGCTATAGCATGTGCTTCGGACACAGCTTTTGAGCCAACCGGCCTCGCGTTATGATTCTGCATAAGGAGTTGGTTGTGCTTTTCCGCTATTAGAAGTGCAGAAATTAGCTCAGAATGTACAATGTAGTTCTTAGCCCTATACTGCTGCTGGAGTACAAGGTTGCTTGCGTGGAAAGTCGACAAAGTCTTCTGGATTAAGTCGTCCTCAGTTACAGTTTGCTTGCATAACTTTAACTGAGACACAATACGATGTAGGGCTGAGTTGTACTCCGTTATAGACTTAAAGTCTTGAAAATGAAGGTTCAACCAATCGTATTGGGCTTGAGGGAGGAGTATATTATTTTGTTGTTGGAAACGGTCCTTCAGGGACTTCCACAACGTTCTGAGGTCTCTCTCAGTGAGATACTCAATTTTCAGGTCCTGATTAAGATGATGTTTGAGGAAAATCAGAGCTTTCGCCTTCTGGGCGTCAGTTGATTTTGAATCATCGACAATCGCACCGCTTAGGTTGGTTGAGGCTAGATGTATTTCAACATCTAGCGCCCATGTCAGGTAGTTACTACCATCAAGAGCAAGCTCAGGGAATTATCTTTTGGTAATATCAGACATTATTCACTACAATTATTAAAGTGACATGGGTAAGAGGAGTGACCAAATTTACTGACAACGGGGAGACAAAGATTCATTTAATTATTTTAGAGCACACAGATACGCCGTCTACCCAAAACATAAATTTACGGTCCGTCAAATACCGGCCGCCGCCTACCCGGGCATAATATGCGGACTATAAAGAAATAAATTATGTGCGCAAATATAATGCACGTAGGATAATTAAATCACATATACATGCATAAACAATTTAGGAACGATAATCAAATGAAAATAATTTCTAGGAAAATTTACGACTTAATAGACATGCATATTCATAAGGCTAAATATTTCATGTATATTAATGAAATTTAACGAAATATTTTCAGGATTTTAATATAAATTAATACGGATTTTGTGATATCAAGAACGGAATCGCAATTGGATTAAGAAATCACAAAATTCGGGGAAAAAACCACCACGTGGGTCGCGCACGGCGCACAAGAGGCGGCGCACGGAGGGTAGCGGCCGCGAACAGGCGGCGCGGCTCGACGCGACGGGCGTGCGGCGCGGGCGGCAGGCGCGACGGGCGCTGGCGGCACGCGGCAGGTGCGACGGGCGGCACGGGTGCGCGGCAAGTGGCAGGCGGGCGCGTGATCGGGCGGCTCGCTCGACGGGACGGCGCTAGCGATCGGGCGGCGGCACTGGCGGCGGTCGTACGCCTTCGGGACGTCGGCCGTTGCTCGTCAATTCAAGTCACAATAATTTTAATTCGAATACAAATATGATTCAAATAAATTCATAGCAAGGGTATACATAAAAACATGTAATTCATATGAAATTTAATTTAGGGTGTACCGTATAATCTCGGACAAAGACTCGTGTTGATAACGTGTTGTAAATAATTGCGTAAAATAAAAGACATAATTTGTTCACCCAGTTTGTCGGAAACGACTACGTCTAGGGGAGAGTCAAGCCAGGAGTTTTCACCAATGATCTTGTGTATGAGTAATTACAATCATGAATACAATAGTCTATTTATAAGAATAAAACCATAGTCTAAGATATAAAGCTCATTGGGTTATTGGTCCATTAGTAATGTCCACATCAAATCTTCTAAATTTACAACTGTTAGCAATTATATTTGATGGTGATGCTATAACATTACAATTACAACAAGATCAATCAGAGGGACTCTGGATTCTCGAACTGAGCTTTGAATCTTCTAATTCAATTCATATTTTATTTTCTATACGTATCTCGCATGTATTAAATGATATTATATTACTAAATAATATGTAACATGATTAAATACATTTAACATGAGAAAATACTAATAAGTTTTGGTGGATATGATCGAATTCATTAAAACAAGGTATACTCTTGTATGTACATAGAATTTAAATATATTTTTAAAAGTAATTTTTACTATTATTGAAAAATTACATCTGCAATTATTAGAACGCAAATTCTAGGGTGCATCCAAGTGCATAGCATGCACTTGGAATTTTGAAATCAGTTTGAAATTAATTTTGATCAATTAAGATCCAACAAAAATTCGCGGGTCAGGCCCAACCCGACCAAAATTCGCGGGTCTGTCAACAAACAGGGTCGCAAATGGTTGTGCGCGCTTCAGACCGATACCCGAAGTTATATCACCAATACCCGAAGTTATATCACCGATACCCGAAGTTATAATCACCAATACCCGAAGTTATATTACCAATACCCGAAGTTATAATCACCAATACCCCAAGTTATAATCATCAATACCCCAAGACTTAATCACCAATACCCCAAGTTATAATCACTAATACCCCAAGAATTACTCAATAATTATCCTAAATAATTATTCAGTAGTACCCCAAGACTTAATCACCAATACCCCAAGTTATAATCACCAATACCCCAAGACTTAATCACCAATGCCCGAAGTTATAATCATCAATACCTCAAGTTATAATCAACAATACCCCAAGTTATAATCACCAATACCCCAAGACTTAATCACCAATACCCGAAATTATAATCACCAATACCCGAAGTTATAATTACCAATACCCCAAGTTATAATCACCAATACCCCAAGACTTAATCACCAATACCCCAAGTTATAATCAACAATATCTCAAGAATTACTCAACAATACACCAAGTTATAATTACGAATATCTCAAATAATTTTTATTATGAGAATTAATGTATCATCACCAACACACATATTACAAATTACTACAAATGATATATGAGGTGTTCTCAAGTAAAGGACACTGACCAAAGTAATTGTGCTGCATAAGAAAACACAAAAGACGGCTTGATGGTTACTCTAGATGCCTGGGATTGAGAGAACACCACAAAGCACCATAATGTAATTTGTAATGGTGCTAACTATTTTATATATGAGATCCGCGTATTTACCTGCTTTCTAATCGAGTCAATTAAATTAAAATTAAATTTTAAATTCAAGTGCATAGTACATGCACTTGAATTGGGGAGAAACCGTCCTCTGCTGTGAATTCAGGGTCTCCTACCAGACCTGTGTCCTTTATTGATTCATTCTAATTGGAATTGTAAAGACTAGCTTCCATCTGTAAACGATCCGTGGAAAGAAGAGGGATTTCGCTTTCTAGAAAACCGCCTCGTCTATTTCCCCGTGAGAGAAAGAAGGTAGAACAATGGGTTAGGACAACTAATTTATTACCCAAAAAAAAATCTCCAATCTCAAGACTTTGAAATTATACTATGAATTGGTTGATGGGAAAACAGATTGCCTTGATTCTTCTGTCAAGAATTTTGGTCATGTTGAAAAGCTCCAATCCCTTAATTTTAGGGTTAATGCAATTAATTGTTGTATTTTGTGAGGAGGAGACGAGGGATGGAGAAGATGGAAGATATGCGATTTGCGTCGATGAGAGAAGATGGAGAAGAAAAGAGATACGCGACCCGTTGATAATGGGTTGGACTGACCCGCGAAAATTTTACAGGTTGGACTGACCCGGGAATTTTAAGATCCGGTCAAAATTGATTTCAAAATTGGGTGCAAAATCAATATGCACTTGGATGCACCCTAGAATCACTCGAATTAGAAAGTGTATTTAGTAATGAGTAACTCTTCAATGATATTAGAAATAACATTTCGAAAACTTATCTGAATTTTACATTGCACTTGGTGCACATGAGACTTTACTCTTAAATCAAAATCATATCCACTCAAATTACTACGCAAATGAGAATTTTTTTATCACGTATATATTACTCACGCCTATTCATTTTATTTATTGGTTTTCAACACAAATTAAAAAAATTATTTACATAAAATGATTAATAAATTCTCTCATATATTATGATCGTTATCTCATCTATCACAAAAATCTTATAATAATATATTTTCAAACCTCTCCAAAGTGATGTGTCAACACCACCTTATTCTAAGGATGAGGTGGCATGTCTCAAATATCTCTATTTCAAAATACTCCTCCCTCATTAAAAATTGATTTAAGTTTTAATCTTGACCATCCGTCTATCACACTAAATCTAAATCGTACATTTATTGATTTAGGGTTAATTATGTATCCTATTCATTTATTCTCTCCTTTCTCTCTCGCACACGATTAATTTGCCGTTGCTCAATGCCTCACCGTCGCATCCTCTTTCTCTTCATCGAGGGAAGACCGCCATTGCCCTTCCGCCTCATCTTCTCGCTGCCCTCCGCCCGCCTCCCGCCGCCATCTGTTATGAATCCACAGTGGCCGGATCTAATCTTGGCCCGCCGGAGGAAGGACTTGCTAAGCGACTCCTTGAGACTGCGTCTACCGCCATCGCCGCCGCCTTATTACGTCGCCATCATCGCGGCCCCTATTGAACCGCCATCACTGTCACCCTATTGAACCGCCATCGTCGCCGTGTCGTCTCAATTTTGTGCCCAAACACTACGCCCTGCAAATAGGTATCGTCTCTAATCATTTTTTTTTTCGTTCTTTCTTTTTTCTTTGTTCTTCTCCCTCAGACACCTCAGACATATGATTATTTTCTGAGATATGTGCTTCATTCTAATTTTTTTTTTCATTGATGTGACTGTGAGAAGAGGGATTGTGATGAGAAGCTTAAAAAGAAGAATCTAAGTGTGTAATTCATTAATATGAGTGAATATGTGATGATTTGTTTTGGATTTAGCTGTTTAATGTATTGATCACGGTCGCCGCCTCTGTAATTCCTCAAGTAGAAGGCCTCCTACGGGCTTATTCCTCAGGTTGAAGGGCGGCGTTGCCACCTTCCCCTACGTCTTTGTTTCCACAGCCGCGGCACACAGGATACCCCACAGCCAAATGTGGTGAATGATGTGAAGCATCCACCGACATATGGTATACTTTCCAGAATTCTCGAGGACGGTCCTGCGAAAGTACGAAAATCTGAACCAAACCATTAATAGTTTAAAGCTATGGATGTACTCCTTCTCTCGCTAACAAATTGATTGTGAAAGTAATCGAATTGGGTGCTTTTAATCTTCGTCTTGAATTTCCGAAATGAGATCCGCCTTTCATTAAAACATTTGTTATGCCAAAAGATGTGCTTGGATCCCCATTCATTAATCGCTCATACAAAATAGAAGGTATGTAGATATAGACTATGTTTGTTATGCTTTTAGAACTTCAATTAATTGGTTGTTTGTATATAATGTAGACTTTTAGATAGAATTGCTGTTGAATTAGAGGTTTTGTTAGCTTGATTACTCTGTTTTGTATTACATTATATTTCAATTGTTTGAAAATCTTGAATTGTATGCAGAGGGAAGTAGAGTAAAGAGAAGTCTAAGGTATAAAAATTTTAGCTTCTATATTCCAAGGACCCACCACTAATATAACTTCTTCTTATTTGTTTTTTTTTTTCATTTGATTTCTTTTTATTTTTATCATTCTTGGTTCGTTTGGTTATCTGCCCTACGCAGGCTTTTTGCCAATCCCCGTGCCAAAAGAAACGAGTCTCTTCCCCATCTCTATTTGTAGGTTTTGTCCCGTATCTGGAAATCGTAGTTGTTTGCGCATACCCTTGCTCGCATTTTGTTATAGAAATTCATGTGCAGAACATCGTTGATTACAAGTCGGGTTTTCAATAATGAATCTAACTAGATAACCCATTATGGTGGAGCTGGGTTTGATCAATTAACTCTCTCTATTTTTTAGGCAAGTCGAGTGTTGGTAACATCTCCGCCCATTTTAATTACTTTTCATATTTGTTTTTGGGGTTCTATTTTCATTCTCATTCTATTGTTTCATTAATTCATTTAGTTTTCGTAAGTATTTATCAATGCTTTCCTTGCTGCTGCTTTTTGGATCCATGTGAGACACACAAATTGTAATTTCTGTAAATTTAAATAAAGCAGGTTCAAACAAACTAAGTATCATGTAGTAACTCATTAGGCTCTTGAGTTTGATTCTTTTTCTTTTTTCTTTTTTGGTTTTCATCTTTCTTAATATTGCCTAAACAATTAACTCTGGTGCATGCTAAATGATTTTCTTATTCCACAAGGTTTATTGAATTCTGATAATATGTCTATAATTCAAGTTGCTTGATATATTTGAGTTGTGGATTTCTACGAAAGGACCATATTTCCCCCTATATCATCTGTTTTGAACATATATTCTATGGCTTCTCCATTTATGTATTCCCCGTGTTGCCAGCGTGTCCTTTCGGTCCATTGGTAAGTCTCTCTATCTCTTCTCTTACCTCATTTTTCTGTTGATTTAATTTTTAATCATCTATTTATACATTCTTCCTATCGTTTCCAATGCAGATTTACGCTGTCATGTCTCCCATCGGTACCAGATTCAAACCAAAGTTAGGGTAATAATTCTTCTTCATACACTTATTTCTTATATTTATTTCAACCATTAATTCGGGGTGGGGGGGGGGGGGGGTGTTAGTTTCCCACTATCTGTGTATTAATTAAGTATTGCCTCTCATATATTCTAATGTGTTTCTCTTATAACTCTATTGGTGTCATTAATCTGATATATCGACATGCATTTTGTGATTTGGGTTTTCCATTGGGAATGAAGACATGTTCCAGCAATTTTAAAGCGTGGATTTAGAAAAAGGTGTATTTATAATTGTTGATTTTATTATTAAGACATTAGGGCTTCTTCTTTGATATTAATGTTTGCAATGTCCAATATTTTTTATTGATCTCATCAAATTTTATATTCTCGATCTCTCCTCGGTTCATTTATGCTTTTTGAAAAAATGTGGAATTAGGTAAGCAATCCTTCTTTGTAAGTATAGTCTATATCTCTTCTTTTTGTGTTTCATTAGTTTACAGTTTCTACCTCTTTATTTCTTTGCTATTCTTTTCTTGGAATACTGGATGCCATTAGGTTGCATAAGCAATTATAGGTTGTGTGGTTTCAAAATATGTTTTTTTTGGATATATTTTCTGTGTGAGCTTTATCCTTATTAACTCCAAGAAGAAAATATTTGTGAAGTTTTAACTCAAAACCAATTGATTGTTTGTGTCTGAAACAAAGACGTGTACATAATTATTTAATTGCAATGGAAAAGGAAGTTACTTTTCATGAAGAGGTGAGTACAAAAACTCTATTTTCGTGATTTTTCTATGTATATTTCATCATTCTCTGTGTTCTTTTGATTTATTTAATCTGTGTTTGATATTTTATTTTTGTCTGTGTTTTGATACCATTTTTTTTGTGTGTGTTAATGAGAAGTGAGTTGCGGCAGCACAAATTTAGGTTGCAGCAAAAATCAAGGTGTGAGTGCAGAGTTCAATGGGTTAACGTTGTGTTGTTTTTAAATGTTGAGAATTCCACTATTTCTCAAGAGATCAAGGCTTTGAATTGAAGGTTGAGAATTTCACTATTTCTTTAGAGCTCAAGGACTTGAAGGTTGAGAATTCCTCTATTTCTCAAGAATTGAAAGTCGATAATGTACTTATCAGGAAGTGGAGTTTCTATAAAGACTGAGCCACGTGATGATATAATACTCACAATCAATTTAAATTTTATAATTATTATTATATTCCTATAAGCGATGTTTTGTTAGAGGAATTAGATGGATTAAGAGGTAGTGTCTATCTGTTTGTCTTTTGCTTTTGGAGGAAGTGGAAGGATTAGTAGGTAGTGTATATCTGTTTGATTTTTTTTTTTTTTTTTTTTAAGGAAGTGGTTGGATTAGGAGGTAGTGTATATCATTTTCTTTGTGATATATATATATATTTTTTGGCTTCCGTAGAAATAAGTTTGGAACTGTGTATATACACTACTGTTAGTTGATTGAGAATGAGAGAATGAAGGGAGCGATGGTGAAGAGAAAAAGGAGATTAGTGAGATATATTTTCAATTTTCTTTCAAGTTGTTTTATCCACTCAAGATTATATGTTATGAATAAAGTTTGTTACTCCCTGATTATATATTCGTTGTTGATGTGTATAATGTGATACAATATTTGATTTTCCAATAGCAATTTTAATGATATCGAATATAGTCTCCAGTTTATTCTGTCTATATTAAAAACTTAATATAGGTGGTGTTTTATGATATATAGATATATTATATGATCATAGGACTTGGAGGTGGACGTGTTCTATGGATATATTGTAGTTAGATAATTAAATTGTGAATGAATGTCTTTATATGTATTTATATAATTATATTGATATTATGGATGCCATTTATGGATAATTATACGCTAATTTTAATCTTCTACCTTAGGTATAATAATATTCTTATTTTCTTATGTTGACATAATAATAGTAATATTATTAAGTCATTATTTCAATAAGTTTTTCTTTAAAAGAAAAAGTAAATAGAATCATCTTCGTAACTCCAAGACTAGAGTTTTCTGTTACTGAATAATAAGGTTTCAATTGATTGTGTTTAATGTGAATAATTAATCAGGTTCTACGAATCTCCCTTCAATATATATTGTATTTCATATTTATCATTGAAGCTGATTTTATATGAATAATATTTTTTAGTATTTTAAATTTTTACTAGATGAATAATTAAACTATCCCTAATTAAATTAGACAAAGTATACAGTGAAAATAGTTCATACATGAATCACTAAAGGATATCAGTTGTTTTCACTAAAGAGTATTAGTTATTTTTACTGAAGGGTATTAGTTGTTTATACTAAAGAGTTAGTTGTTTACTGAAAATAAACTAAGACTCTTTAGTATAGACAACTAATACTCTTCAGTGAAAAAACTAACACTCTTTAATAAAAACAACTAATACCATTCATGATTCATGTATGAACCAATTTCATTCTATACATATTCATTAAATAATTATGGGATTCTTATTTTTTGTAAAGAAACTAAAGATATGATTCTATGGCTTTTTTCTTATATCTTCCTATCATAATCAATTGGAGATTTTTTATTTGCAAGTTATTTTTATATATAATATATAATAATGTAATTTGATTTATATATATTTTTCCAAAATTTTATCTAATTTCACATTTTTTTTATGATCACATCATTTGTTCTATACATTATTGTAATGCATTGTGTTATCCACATAATTCAATCGACCACATTGAGCACAATATCTCCTGTTGTGTGATATGTTTTAGGTGATTTTTTTTATCGGTCCTAATAATGGAAATATAAAGACGATGTACAAGCCGTGCAAACTTATATTCCATTTCAATACTGAAATATATGCAAGTTTAGACTTGGAATTGAAAGAATTTAATTTTGACTTCATGTAATTTGATGAGATAAAGTTGAAGACCCAAGATGAAGGAAAACTTCTATTAGATAATAATATTAAGGGAAAAATAAATTTTTAGAACAGTGAGTTATGGTATTTGCCAAAATAGGAACTTTAGACAATATTTTTTTAATTTAGCAAATTTATTCCAAAATTTATAAAATATGGGCAAAATAAAGTCCAAATATGATTATCCTCCATGAAATAGTAAATCTGAATAGTTGTTGTTATGAAGCTTGGAAATTAATATATAGAAGCTGAAATAATTTCAAAAAGAAATATTGAAAGTAAAGTATACATTTCCCAAATAATCCTGAGTAATTCAGACTAGACTTTGTGTTTACTTAGGGACGGAGGTGGATGGAGCACATCCGGATGGAGAAAAAAAGTGGATGGAGCAAATCCTGTAAATAGTAAATTTGTGTTTACTTTGTGTTGGATGTGGTGGGGTGGATGGAGCTTTATGTCAAATCAATACTTTTGAATGATGATAATGTATTATTTTATTGTTGTTAGTTAGTGGAATAATGATTTGGTGTAAAAAAAGTAGGAGAGATAATAATTAGGTGTAAGAAAAATAGGAGAGATAATGAGTTGGTGTAAGAAAAGTAGGAGAGAGGATGAGTTGGTGTAAGAAAGAGTTGTGAAGTGATAGTTTTAGGGGTGTAGTGTATAATAAGGGTGGATGTGTATTTGAATAGAGGATGAAATATGCAAATCCAAAAAGTGACTGGGATGGGGGGAAGTCCATCCCCCATCCGGATGTGTCCAGCGCAAAGTAAACACCCCCTTAAGTTTTAGAATTTTTAGTACATTTATGTTTCACAATGACAATAAATAAAAATTAGGTCAAGCATGTCGACCGTGGGTGTGTATGTTCCCAGACCAGTTTTTACACATGAGAATATATGTTGTTGCCTGGAGAGTTAATAGTAAAAGATAATTGACATTTTGTTGTCTTGATTCAAATGGAAAGTCATGCAAGTATAGAACAGATGTTTATAAAGAAGTTCTCATCCCCTATTATACTAATAGGGAGTTTCTTTTGCCGATGTGTCGATTTTTGGTGCGTTTTGTCTATGTGTCGATTTCTGGTGCATTTCGCTTATGTGTCAAGTCTTACATGGTATGATTGTGCGTCACTTTATCCTATGTGTCCTTCATGTGGCATTGTGACCTTTCATAAGAAGAAGTCTAATAAAAAAATTTGGTTTTAATTGGGTTTGAACCAAAGACCTCATGAGCATTTTGTATTATGTTTACCAATTAAGCTAACTATGAATTGATATGAAATTTAAATATTTATTATATACAACTTGAATGAAATATATATATATATATATATATATATATATATATATATGTGTATATATATATATATATATATTTCTTTTGAACTCTTAATTATTTGCAATTTTATTATTCTAAACTCTATATTTTTTCTTATTCTTTCTTTGTCTTTATCTTTTCATAATATTTTAGTGTTGTTCCTCGATTATTTGTCCACACATAAATGTTTAATTGCTAATATTTGACGATTACTTTATTTTTAAAGATATATTTTTTCATATAAACTCTACTTTTTTTCTCTTTTCTTCTATCTTGACAATATTATATTTATTTTCTATGTGTTGCAAATTGACGGGTGAAGATTTTCAAGGATAATTTTAAACTTATCTATGGTGTTTTTTTTTTAATTTCATTTCGACTGAATCATATTTTTTAAATAGATTGTATTATATAATGTTATAATATTGGACAATGTGATGTGTTAATAAAATATAAATTTTTAAATTAATTTTACGAACTAACCCGCATAAAATGCGGGGTACTCATCTAGTAAATTTCTAATTTAAAATACTACTCCCTCCGTCCACGAGTAAGTTTCTCACTTCTTTTTGTTGAATGGTTTAAGAAAGTGTATTTGTTTATTAATATATGGTGGGCCACATGTTGACTTTTGGGATAAAGTAATGAATAGTGTTGAAAAGTAAAGTGAATGAGTGACATTTTTGGTAATATTGTGTGAGTTTGAAGGTTAAAGTTTATATATAATAGAGTGTTGATATTTCCATTTATGGAATGAGAAACTTACTCGTGGACGGCCTGAAAAGGAAAGTGGGAAGTTTACTCATGGACGGAGGGAGTATTACCTTATTTGTCACTGAAATTTAATGTGTGATTTTTTTAATATATTTTTAAAGTTGTATACTTATTTTATATATTTTTAAAGTTGTGTACTTATTTTATTATTTTTAAAGTTGTATATATTCAATTTCTTAATTGTTCGTTGAATTACAATTATAAATTTAATATTATATTGATAGTAAATTATTTTTAATTTGTATGTTAAAATTACAAAATATTTTAAAAAAACCAAATTAAATATAATTTGAATTAATAATAAACATGATTTTCAATCCGCGAAATTCGCGGGGATACGCACTAGTAAGAAAGTAAAGGAGTTGGAAAAACAACATTTACATCTCTTGGAAACCAAATGCCACAAAGATTCTGAAACCATTTTTTCCCCTCCAAAGCGAGAATTAAATTAAAATGGAAGGAGTAATAAATATGCTCAAGATCTCTATTCTCATTTAATATTGTACATTTGAAAAATAATTAATAAAGAGAAAATTCGAAACATGTAAATAATTATTAAATATATAGCATAATATATAATCACATGAACCAAGACATATTGTCCAGCTCTTTTAACAAATTCAAAGCAACCATATACCAAATCCACCCATCAGCATCATAAGCAACTTATCCTTCAATAAGTTTAACAGCAGACCTGCATCGCAAATAAAACGAGGAAGTTATACTTACTTCACATTTAACTGGAGAATACGAGCGGCTAAGATCTCGTATTACAATTCGACATTTTATTTTGTATTTCATTACTCTTAATATATGTCACGTGTAAAATGATGGTAACGGTTTTAATATGTGCAACGTGTGTTGATGGTTGAGATAAAAAGACGAGCAAACACATACCCGAATGGGCTTTGCTTGATAGATATTAATTCAACGTCCATCTGCAGAATGACGATATATATATATATATATATATTTCAAAGTCCATTTAAAATGTGGGTATATATAAAAAAAGTTGGAACAAATAAATAAAACATCAAAGTTGAAAATCATATCAACATGAAGGATTTTATATATTCTGATTAATTACCTCAATTGTTGCATTAGGAGGAATTTCCTGTACACCTTTACTTCCATAAGCTAGTTCAGGAGGTACTATCAACAACCTCTGCATAAAATGGCAATAAGTAAATAGAAATTAAAAAAAAAAAACACAACATAATAATTAAATCCTAAAGAAAGCATCATCAACAAGAAAACCAGATGATTTTCATCAAAAATAGTTTAATATAAGAGACTGATAAAAAATTGTTTAATATAAGAGACTGATCGTACCTGGCCTCCGACCCGCATGCCTTCAACTCCTAAGTCTAATCCTTTAAGAACTGCTCCTCTCTCAGATTGACCAACGTCAAATCCATAAGGCTACATAACCACAAAGGAACATAAATTGTTTAAGTGAGGAGGACTCAGAAAAAACACAAAGGATAATATGTTATAACATTTTAACACACTCAGAAAATGTCACAGTAGATTAACTAAATCAATGATGGCAATCTTTGGATCTTACCGTTCCACCAACAACACCGAGGCCTTGTCTGCTCGTCATAAATGTGATGCCTTTCCACTTGGCAACATAATGGATCTAACAAATAGAAAGCAAACGACGTATGAGGCAATTTCTGATTAGGAAGGCAACAGATAAAAGTCATAAGAATATGTTGGCGAAAATGAATCATAACCAACTTAAGTATACGGGATGTTACTCTGCTGTTCTTTTTTTTAATTAGATAAAATCTCCGCATCAGGAGGGCTTTTAAATGGAGTATTCTCTATTGTTGTTGGAACACCAGAGTTACTCTAATAAAGAAATCTGATTTTTCTCATTGATGCATCCGACTAAAACCTCAAGAACATGAACACTATTTCTCTACTTCCTGATTTCCAACCTTAATAAACATGACAATTCTTTCATTTATGGCGCAAAAATGAAGTCTGCTAACATTAAAAGGACAGAAGCAGCCAGTCACCCATCGGAGAAAATGTCTTACCAAAATTTTCAAAATAAAACGTATTTATATCTGTTGCTATCTAATGTTTGAAGGGGAGATGAAAGCTAAACATTGATAGAATAATGTCAGAACGTGCTGATTCATTTACTTAAGTTTTATAAGGACTAATGTCAAACTCACGGTGAGGTCAATGTGCAATGCCTAGTTTTTAAATGTTTGATCACACAGCTCTGTAATAAAAAACAGCATTAAGAATTTTGCATATTAGAACTGCAGATTGCCAGATTTAAAAAGTATTAAAATCCATTTACTAAGATATTAAAAAATTTAACTGTGCAACAGTCATACTGCAACCCGAGATCCCTTTACAGCTTTCAGTCCCCCGCCGACCTTCAGATCATAGTACCTTCAAAATGATATCTGTCAGAAAAAATTGAGGCACATGTTGTAGATCATACAGAGTTTAAATGAACTGCCATAGATATTTATGATCACGGATATATGAACACTTGCACACAAACTGAAAGTAAATATGTTCAAAATAACAGCGAACCAATAACGAAAGTATATATCTCAGTGTAGAGACATGGAAATTGAAACGCAAAGAAACAAAATATTGATTAAAAAGAAATAAAGTTAGCACCAAAATTAACAGCCTCGACTAAGTAACACGATATTCAAATAAAAAATATACGTAAGGCAAAGAATTGAAAGATGTTGTGATATACTAACTTTAAACCATTTGGGAGGGTTGTGTATTCACTTTCAGGAATTTTGGCTCCTCTTAGCTGCAGCAGATAAAGAAACTTACTGTTACCAAATTCAGAATCAAAGAATCCAGGCACCAAGAAAATTGATTTGGAATCATGAGGACATGTTTGGAGTCAAGATTGCATAATTGAACGAAAGGACTTACAGCTCTTCTGCTTGTGCTCACTGCACTAGCTTCTTCACTGAAAGATACTCCAGCAGCTGACCATGATACAATTCAATAGCCTCATGAGTGAATGCCACTGAACATACTTAGCATATTAAGAGAAACTAAATAACAAATTTAGGGTCTGCTTGGTTGTGGGTGATGATTATAGGGTAATGGGAATTAAAGTGATTGAGGAATCATTCAAGTAGAGGGTAATGAATGAGGAGTCATTTGATAGGTAAATTATAACCTGTTTTCAATCTTATTACAATGTATTGATAATATCAAACACTACTAATGGAATCAATCCCTTTACCCTATAATCATCACCCCCAACCAAGCGGACCCTTACTCGTAATAGACCAACTCATGCAACACTAACAAAAATGTTATTTTAGCACGAAGATGATTGACAAGTAATCCCATATATAACATGTGAGAGGAAAACAAGAACTTTCTGCAGAATTAAACATGAATTTGGCATATCATTGACTCAATTCCACTTCGTTAAACACAAACCAAATGAAAAGTTTTATATATCCAATAACAATGACTCAATTCCACTTCGTTAAACACACACACAAGAATCGAGATTTTCCGGTTAGTTTGTGTGAAGAGTGATAACTTCAACAGCATTGCACATGTCAACATCTCGCACAAGGGTGTAACCATACACGATTTCATGAATCTAAATAGGGCAATACAAGATGGAATAGGAAAGGGGGAATAGAAGATTTCAAACCCTTCGATTACTTCCAGAATTCAATAAAACACCCAAGGACTTCATTCAATTTCAGCACAAAAATTAATCAGAATCCTCTCGATCACAAAAATCTCTAGAATGACTACTTCAATTTCAAATCAGAAATAAATACTGCAACCCTAACGAAACCCTGATTCCGACGCGCTAACCTGCTGCAAGGAGACAGCCCATGATTGCCCGCCTTCCCTCATTCAATCTTTTAGCAGAGCTCTCCAGAGATGAAGATGAACAGCGGCATGCGCTCCGGTAGGCGCGCTTATTCCCTGTGGACAAATTTCCCATGATCAAGAGTTTGAAACATCAAAGTAAATGTAAAAATTCAGAGGTATCCTAATCGACCTGTGGTGGAAAGGGGGGAGAGAGAGTGGTGGAAGAATGTGGGTTTGAGGGGATGATGAAGAAGAGAGAGTTCCATCTTACAAGTTGGCAGTTGAGGAGCGGATCAAAATCAGTTATGCATACCAAATGTAGGGATAATACAATTCTGAATCATATCCACAATCTCACAATCACTTAAAAAAACACATTACTTTTGGTTTTTGTTTTCCTTTTTTAAATTAAATGTGTTTTGTCTGGGGTTTAATAAAATCGAACTTAATAAACTAATTGATAAGTCGGTTTAAATGTATTTTTCTTATGCTTATTGTGATTACTTTATACATGTTATTTTGCTATTTTCTTTGTAACTGTCGGTTATTTTATTTTATTATATTTGCTTTGATGTGGCGTTTTCTTTTATTTATATACTGTTTTGAGCTCTTTTTTTTATTTTTTATCAAAGACTCATTCATCATCATATTATATGTATCTAGACGAAAGGTGTGCCTATGTTAATTATTTAATTAGAAGATTGATAGGTAAGTTGCTTAGTTATTAAGTTGAAGCAAACTTTGTATCTGTGTAACAAATTCAGAGGTGGACAATTAGAAGCATCTAGAACACCTCATGATCTATAAACACTATAAAACAACAAGTTGAAAAATACGAGTCACATGCTTATCCACCTTCTCTCAAACCTTTTTGTAACCGTTTTCATTTGAATCTTCAAACAATCATACTCCATTCTTCACATCTTCATACTCTGTTCTTCATATCTTCATACTCTAATTCCGCTTTCGGTCCTATTCATTCCTCAATTTATCACCATAACTTTACCTCCTAAAGATAAACTTCCTCAATTCATCACTCGTATGATCCCTCCTACTGGAGATCTCAGGTTCTCGCCACAGTCAGAGCTCATGGCTTCAAATCTGTTCAGTTAACGACAATTGATACTATTCATCCATCTATGATTGTTGATGGAGTTACAGCAGCAGAGAAATCCAATCCGAAATTTCTGCAATGGATGAGAAAAGATCAATTCCTTCTTAGTTGGCTTTTCAGCTCAATCTCTGAATCTATGCTTGGACATGTAAATTGATGTCAACACTCTTTTGAGTTATGGCATATGTTAGATGATTTGTTTCGTTCCCAATCAACAGCACACCTTATGAGCCTTCGATATCAATTGCAAACACTGAAAAAGGGAAATATCTCCATCGATGAGTACTTTTTACAACTTCATACAATCGGTGATAGTCTTAAAGCTACGGGAAAAGAGGTTTCTGAGGACGATTTAGTCATGTACTTGCTTGGTGGTTTGGGTGCTGCATTTGATGCTGTTGTGGTGAATTTAACTACCAGGTCTGGATCGTTCACACTTTCTGAGATCCAATTTATCCTGCAAACGTATGAGATGCGAATGTTGCATAATTCAACAGTTAACATTATTCCTTCTGGTGTGAATTCGGGGATTACTTCTTCTCCAACTGTTAATTTGGTAAGTAAGGGTTCTAGTGGGCCTGCTAAAGGTGGTTGTAATCCCAGCAATACCAGATTCAAGGGGAAACATAAATTCTATGGGAAACAGAAGGTTATTTGCCAACTATGTGGCAAAACAAACCATGTAGCTGCTAAATGCTACAAATGGTTTGATTCCTCCTTCCTTGGGCTTGAAAATGGCTCAACTGCAGCTCCTTCTCCAGTACCTCAACCTCGTCCTACATCTTCTCCACATCACTTTCAAGCTCATATTACTCACCTTGCTTATACTTATCTGAACTCTTATCCTTCTTATCATGTTTCTGCTTATTTAGCTACTAATGATGTTCCATCCTCTTCTTAGAATGTCGGAGGTGGGGAGTGGTTTGTTAAATAGTGGGGCCAGTCACCATGTCACCTCTGCATTAGGCAATTTACAGCTGCAATCTCCTTATCAAGGTACAAATTTTGTAATGGTTGGTAATGGAACTTGTATTTATATTCATAATGTTGGTTCCCTGTACTTTCATAGCTTGAATGTTTCTTCTAATATTCAGTCTAACATGTGTTGCATGTGCCTGATATCACTAGGAATCTCATTAGTATATCATAATTTCTTCGAGATAACAATGTTTATATTGAGTTTCACTCCACCTGTTGTATTGTTAATGACTTGAACACACAAGGTTCTTCTGAGAGGAATGCTTAACAAAGGACTGTATTAGTTGGATTTAGAACATTTGAAGCACAATAAAGTCGGTCTTTCAGATTTTAGCAATAATGTTGGTTGTCATATGATTACTCATTGTATTGGCAGAGCTCTACACCGTCCATTACTATACAAAATAATAGTCAGTTGAGTTTGTGGCATAATAGGCTTAGACATCCTTGTGGTGATACCTTATCTTCTGTATTCAAGTTACTTAAACTGACTCTTGGTGCTAAAAAATTGTTTGGTGACGCCTGCAAGTGTGGTAAAATGCATCAAGCAAGCTTTCATTCTGCTGCTGCCTTTGATATAATTCACATGGATGTTTGGGACCTGTTGTTGGGGTTATACGTGAAAGTATGTTTTTACTTTGTATAACATATGTATTAAACACTTATTTATTAGAATAAATCTTTTATCACTATTGCTTTAAATATGAATGAATGTTAAATGTTTATTGCAAATCGTTCAATATATAGTATGTGTTACATTGTAGTTAATGTGGTGATACCAGATCACGGAAGATCACATTAACATTTCCTTGTAACTAAATGTACAAATTCCCAGGTGGAATTGAACAATCCGTTGTGAAAGGTCGATGTGTAGTTCTCAGATGGGTCTGTCTTGACCAAGAGATTGCACTAGCACATTTTTGTATGTGTTGAAGAGGATCTACAGCGAAGATAAATTCTTCTGTTATGAAAGGTGAAGAATTAGACATCAATGGTTATTGATTTCTTAATTTCCGTCACTTAAATAGGACCGTGCGTGATTAATAGTTATTGCTTTGATACATGTTGGGTGAGAATCATCGTGACTTCGAACCTTGTGTTTTGGGCAATAATATTAATCATACGACGGTTGCTAAAATTTAATACGGAGAAACGTGTGCAAGTACAGCTTGTGTGATTTGTCCCCTTGGTAGGCTCAGAAGTTTATCGTACCAAATCTTACAAGTGGAAATTAGTTTTACTCCATGGTGTTGGGGAAATTCGGGGTGCCCGAATCTATTTGGGATGAAATTTAAATACGAATTTAAATCTAATTATTACTAGCATGAATTAATCCTAAATTAATTCAAATAATAATTATACCAACAACAAATAAAATGCATATGAATATAATCACGTAAAATTCTATGGGGGAAAAAACTAAGAATTTTACGTTTAACGTACCTCTTGAAGCGACGTCCAACCGAGATCAACGGGACAAGCAAAACGATCCTATCAACCGTAAAAACCTTCTCAAGTATTCCCTTTCGCTTTATTCGTTCGTCGGTGGGAAGCACTCACGAACAATTTAATATAATAAGGAAGAAAAAAATATTTATTGCTTTCAATTTTTCCAACTCGTGGAATTGTGTAAGTGTGGGGATGAAAAACTCATCCCCTATATATAGGTTAGAGGGCCGAAAATTGCATGCATGAATATAGGGAGAATTTTTTTTTCTTGGCCTCCAAGAAATTTGAATATATCTCATATATTCTTTTCTCCGTAATAAAATATTTCACAAAAATATCAGCCTCCTAATATATGCATATTTTAAAAAATTATGGAAAAAATAAGCTAGATTTGGATATTCGTGAATTTATGAGATTATCTTGTATTCTAAGAATACATATCTTCCATAATACCTTTCCAAGAAAATCAACAAAATCTTTTATCTACCATATATATAATTTTCGAGAAAAAACAAAGAAAAATCAGCAATAATAATTTTCTTTTATTTTAATCACCTTATTATTATTGGGCTACTTGAGGGGCCTTTAGGAGAATTAATATTGGATCTCCAATGGGCTACTGAATTACAATATTGAACTCCAATATTATTCAGCTCCTTAATATTAATTAATACCACTAATAAATTAATATTGCATTATCCATCTTAATCCATATTATGATAATATGGGCTCCCGGTTATTATTACCCTTGTTTAAGATTATTTAGTCCATTGATTAATTGAGCTTCTGAATAGCTCTAAATTAATTAATATATTTCACTTTGGAGTAAAAACAACTCAATATTATTATTCATACCGAAGAAACTAATTCTTCACTTGCAAGATTTGGTATGATAAAACTTCTAAGCCCACCAAGGGGACAAATCACACGAGCCATACTCACACACGTTTCTCCATAATAAACCTTAGCAACCGTCATATGATTAATATTACTGCCAAAAACACAAGGTTCGAAGTCACGATGATTCTCACCCAACATGAATCAAAGCAATAACTATTAACCACACACGGTCCTATTTTAAGTGACTGAGATTAAGAACTCAATAACCACTGAGGTCTAATTCTTCACATTTCAGAACAGAAGAATTTATCCTCGTTGTAGGTCCTCTTCAACACATACTAGTAAAAATCGGCCCCTACTCCTATATATAAGAGATGATTATTTCATCTTCAGTTTACAAGTTCCATGAGTTGGAAAAATCGAAAGCAATAAATATGTTTCCTCTTCCTTTAGATTATTAAATTGTTCATTAAGCGCTTCTCACCGACGAACGAATAAGGCGAAAAGGGAATACTTGAGAAGGTCTTTCGGTTGATAGGATCATTTCGCTTGTCTCATTCTTCTCTTCGGACGTCGCTTCAAGAGGTACATATTCGCGTAAATATTTAGATATTCTGCCATAGGATTTTACATGGTTATAATTCATATGCATGAATTATTTTGTTGTTGGATAATTATTAGTTGAATTAATTAGAATTAATTTATGCTAGTATAGTTGAATTTAAATTTCATCCTGAATAGATCCGGGAACCCCGATTTTCCCAACAACTAGTATCAGAACCACGGTTTTGGGTTCTGATCTTTAAATTAGAATTTAAATTGTTAAATATTAAGTTGAAATTGGATAGTAGATTTGCTAGATCTTTTTTGCAGGTATCCAATTGTCATGGTTTTAATGTTTTATTTTTCATGCATGTGAATTATTTGTTTTTAATTCGATTCATTCGAATTCTTTTTTCTCGTGAGAAAATCCATGAGTAGATTAGTTATTTTTTATTTGATTCGATTAATGTAATAGACTAGTCTAGATCTAGTTTTATTTATTTTTTGTAAATAAATTATAACCGGATTGAAACGAAGACGGAGACGATGAATTAAGAACAATGTACGCATACAACGCATGCACGTGGTGGCGCATGCATGGATGTGGATCGTGCAAGGGGAAGAAACAAGCATGGACGATGTGTCCCGGGCGCATGGCGTGCGAGGCTCGCACGCATCCATGTGCATCCGGGCGCGGCTCGCCCCCGACAGGTACCTCAGAGGTGCAGCCCACCTTTGTGGACCAATACACACCGGGCCTCGGCCTATGCGACTGTGTTGCGTACTTGTTACTTATGGATGGTGTCGAACGTCGTCCTGACCCCAAACGAAGGACGTTCCAGATGAATTGTTGTTGTTTGAGTGAGAGCTTTTTGAGACAAACGATGAAAGCTGCTAGGATGATTTTTCGCATCAAGACATGGAGAAAAATTAAATCGTGACAATTGGATTTGAATGCTCCAATTTATTTTATTTTTTTTGTTTTGATGTATGTTTTATTTTCATGCATTTATTATTTGATAATATGTGTTTGTGTGATTATGTAAAAAATTAATAAGTATGAATTTTATAATTAATCGACAATTTTATTCCGGATAATAAAATTGGATTAATTTTGACCTCCATAATTTATTTATTTGTGAAGTCTCTTTGGAATACATTTCTAACGGGTGGGCAAAAAAGACGGATTTCACATGAATAAATTCTGAAATGATGATTTTGGATTATTACTAGTGACAGTATTGACCCTCCTAACGAGTGGCTTGCTCAAAGCGAAATAATAGTCCTGTATTGAATTATGGTTATTACTTAGCATAAGAAATTGATATTAACTTACTCCCCAACGGAGTCCCTGCCAATTTTTATGTGGTCAAAGCGGGAGCCGACTATTAATTTTAAATTAAAGGTTTGTAACTGTTCTTGCTTGTAACCTGCTTGAATGTGTTTAAATAACGAATCACGCTCAACGTGATATATTTAAATTATTTTGAGATATCGGCTGATTGACTTAAAGCGAATTACACTAACTTCTACTAGTCGCTCACCCGCAAGCGAACGAGTTCACTATAGTATCAGCAAGTATAACGACCAAGTATATCGTACCCAAGAGACATTGTATATGCGAATAGATCCCTGAAGATCTACGCGTCGTAATTAATATGAGTGTATTGTTTTTGGATTTTTGGAAAGATTAATTAAACTAAACTAAATTATCCTACGTATGCAAAAGGAAAATTAAACGAAATAACAAAAGGTGTGTTTTCAAGTATGAGATGGTGATGCTTAAGATAGGAATCCCTACGTATACTAACGGAGCAGGTACATAATCAAAATAACTGTGACACACAAGAATTAACCTAAGTCTAAGAATGCAAGGTGAAAGCTCAAGATTCTAAACCCTAATACTTTACCCTAACACTCGACTTCACGAATCTACTAACGAGTTACTAGATTGTGCTTAATTAATGAGACCCTAATTTAACTAAGGTGATGCGGTCGTCCTCCTTCGCTAAACCGGTAAATGAATTAACCTTTCCTAAACTCTCTCGTTAAGTCTACTCGTTGTTAAAGAGTGATACAGTCGTCCTCTCTCTAACACCTTTCGAACAAAATTCAAAAGCGAAGTCTAGATTAATTTTAAGAATTCATTAACCAAGAGAATTAAAACCTAACGTCACAAGTTACTCTAATTACATACCCACAACCTACTTCTACGAGTTCATCCTACCCTAAGCATGCAAGGGTTTTAGCTAGACATAGAGTTAACGTAAACAATAACAATTAGACAAGTTACGAACATGAACATGGTAATTAAAACGAAGAAAAGATCGAACATAAACTGGTGTTTTTAAGATATAAAGAAATAAACTGAAATTAATTAGCAAAACGAGGTCTCAACGTATTAAAGAACAAAAGATATTAAGAAACGAAACTAAAACTTGAAATCGTAATGTGAATTCGTAAGCAAAAACCTCAAAACCGTAAAATTAAACTTGCTCGTCTCTTCTCTTCCTTCTCTCTCTAGAAATTCTATGTAAAAGTGATGTAGTGCGTTCGGGGATCCTTCAAAACGTGTTTGGAAGAGGTATTTATAGGCAACGGGTCGAAACGGGATCTCATGGGCCAAAATTCTCGTCGAGCTCGAGTAGAGCTCGAGTAATAAGTACTCGAGCAAGACATACTCGAGTGTTACAATTATACAGAACATGAAAAGTACTCGAGCCCCTTAGCTCGAGTAGTGCTACTCGACCGAAGCTGGCTCGAGTAGTCTACTCGAGTGCCTGAGTATTGCCTACTCGACCGAAGCTGGCTCGAGTAGTCTACTCGAGTGCCTGAGTATTGCCTACTCGACCGAAGCTGGCTCGAGTAGTCTACTCGAGTGCCTGAGTATTGGCTACTCGAGCACCTTCCTCTTGAGTACTTCAATGACACTTTTGCTTGCTCGAACTAATACTTCTCGTATTTCTTCCATATCTTCTCATCCGGGTATCCGTTTGAGTCGATTCGAAGTCCTACGAACTCCTCTTTTTGCCCTCTATCCATCTATAAGCATCAAAGACACAAGTTTGTTAGTTTGTGAAAATAATACTCAAATGACTCTAAATACTTATATGAATCCATCAAAACAAGGGCATTTCGAGCGACGAATCATGACAATTTCACGCCTAATCAACCCCCCCAAACTTACCATGTTGCTTGTCCTCAAGCAACGAAATAATAAGTCAAGTGAAATTGTTAGGAATGAGTCAAGGAATCCAATCATGCAAGTACATAAATTCGAGCTTCAAAGATGCATCACAAGTATACTCACCCACCTTCCTTCATCATATTCATGCAACAACAGCAAGAAACACCAAAATCCAACATGGATGTGCACTCAACGATGTGTTTCACTCCCTCACAAGTGTATAACAATGATCAAGGGACTCACTCAAACAATCAATCACACAAATTGGCAGCCATAGGCTTGTAAGTGCTCTTAACTTCGACCATACTCTAGAAATTAATGCCGAATCAAAAAGGACTTTTCTCAAGGTTGTAATGTAGGCTCTTTGGACAGGTGGGATAACAATATAAGGTAAAGTAACTAAAGTGAATGGAGAATAGAAAATCAAACTTTGGCACTTCGAGATTAGGAACAGAATACTTCAAACATGTTCAATCAACACCCTTTCAATTCCATACTCTCAATACTTCAAATTTTTTTTCTTTCTCACTCTTTCACTTTTTTTTTCTATCACTTCACTTCTCTTTTTTTTTCTTTTTTTCGCACAAACACATGAGCTCATTTTTCCCTTTTGCTCATTCTCAATTTTTTTTCTTTTTCCCACATCTCATAACTTCATCACTCCTTCTTCTCATATTCACTCAACAAACAACCTTTTCCTTTTTCAACTCAATTCAATCCCTTCATATTCACACTTTCCTATTCTCCACTCAAATTGGGACAAAAAGGCTTAGGAATTGGAATAATGTTCATATGTGCTAGCAAATAAAAATAGGCTTTAGGCTCAAAGGGGCTAACAAGGGGTCAATGTCATTGGTAAGGAAATTTTTGGCTAAGTGACTCAATTAAATCAAAGATGGCCTAAGATCACATTCGGCATATCAAACTAGACACAATCAAGAAGCAAGAGCACACACAAGTTCTAGCATCCTCTAAGGTGATGATTCACTCACAAACGAAGAGATTCATTCATATATCGAAATCTCATAAGGCTCAACTCTCACAGCTTTCACATCCATGCTAGTTCTAGTGAATTCTCACTCTCATCACACAAGTATTCAAAAGAAAAGTTCGCAAGCATACACGTTCCTCCTCAAATCCACTCTAGCTCAATCACTCACACAAGAGAATTCCTAACTCTAAACCACAATTCTACTCTACTCATCACTTCATACTCAAGAATGACAACTAGCAAGTAACGAGGGTCAACGAGCATGAAATAATTCAGAAAATTCAATGAGTTCGACCACAATTACAACCCGAACTTTGAATAGCAAATCCATCACAATCCCCATAACCACATCACAGTACTCAAACAATCAAGCTCAAACTCACAAGCAAAATAAGAAAAGATAAAGATAAGAAAAAGGACAGAAACTGGGGAAAACCCCATGATCATCAAGCATCTGGAGGCGGTGGTGGGCGATAGCTAGGATGGTCCGGTCCTAAATGGGAGACGAAGAGCGCCTCCATCCATCTCCTCAAGTCTGAAACCTCAGATCGAACCTCATGAAACTGTCCTTGCATAGCCGTGGCTTCTGTGTACCACTGATTGTGAGTGGTGCGAAGCTCCGTAACATCAGTCCTCAAGCTTTGAATATCAGTTCGCATGCCATCCCACTCTTCCTGGTTCGGGTACCACGGCACTGGAGTAGACACCTCGGGTGTCCCAAACTCCATCTCTTGAGGTCCTTGACCTCCCTCCCCCACATTAGTTCCGGCCTCATCAGCAATATTTCCTCCTTCTTCATATTCATCTTCCTCTTCCTCCATAAGGTCTTGGAGTCCACTTGATCCTGCTCCGCTCGTCCCGGCTGCACTCTTGCCCTTCTTCCTTGGCCTTTGTTCCCACATTCCATTGCTCTCCAATCTCTGCTTGAACTTCTCCATAACTGACACGTGATGTGGTCCATCCATCCTTATGTTCTCATTTTTCAGCCCTTTCAAGGTCACCAACTTCACATTTGGCAACAGAAATATCTCATGCTCTCGGAGCCTCATGCAGTATCGATCAAGCCACAGCTCACACATCCAGGTTTGGTACATGTGCTCGAAATCGATATCCCTTCCTACTGCCGGGACCACCACAGACTCAATCTCCACGTGCTTCAAGAACACACAAATCAAGCCCCCTCCTCGGATCCGAGACGTCTTCTGCCCACACTTGAAAGGAGCCTGAATCATCAGCTCAAGGAAATCCTTCCCATAATCATACTTCCTATGATGAAGTAAGCACCACAATGCATACAGTTCCTTAGCCGTCACCGTTCCTGTTTCAGATCTCGCATAGAGTGTGTTCCCTAAAATTCTTTCGATGTACCGGATAACAGGGTTTCGGATGCTAGAAGCTAGTGCATCCTTCGATGAATACTTCCCAGCAACTCCTCCAGTTATAAGCTCCCAAAATTGTTCTGCGTTGTATAAGCTCGACTTCCGGCTCGTATCTCCCGGTTGCGGCAGGTGAAGGGCTTCATTGATCTTTCCCACTTCGAACGCATACCACTCATTCCTGATCATAAACTTGAACGACCCATCCCGCATCATTGCCACGGACGCCAAGAATTGCTCCACCAAGTCTATATGAGTATCCATGGTAAGCAATATCTCGTAGAATTCCGTCATATTGTTCTTTTCAAAAATTCTTTTCACCTCGTCATCAATCCCCAAATTATGCATAAACTGAACGCTTGGCCTACGAGTTTTTTCCACCTTCCCTGCTACTAAGCTCCATCGATAGGCATGAACGGACCACCTATCCCCATATGTCAAGTTGTTGAAGCGAGAGGGCATCAATCCCTTACTCGTCAAGGTGGCAGTCAAGGCAATTAGCTCATCACCCTCTATCTCTCTATCCTCATTCCTCTTTGTACGGGCCATTGTCCTATTCATCAAATATAGCAAAACACAACACAACCCATGCATATCAACATCAAAGCAATTCAAGTAAAGTACTATCCAAAACTCCAATGTCAATCAATCATGCTCAAGATTCACACATGGTGATTCAACACCTCAAATCAATTTCAAAATTCTCTTAATCCTCCAAGCTTAATGAGATAAACAAAACACGAATCTATCATGAAGTAACATCACATATTCATGCAATTTACATGCTCAAGACTCATTTCATCATTCTTCTTCTCAATTCAATTCAAAGCATCCAAATATTCCAAATTTCACAATACCCATGTCAATTCCTACTTTCTCTCTCAAGAAATTCACCAAATTCACTCATGCAATTTCAAAATTGGCTCTTGAATTGATAAACCCATAGCATTGAGACATCAATTTACACCATATACGCAACAACTATCAAGCAATGTGAAAAATCCCCAATTCGCATAAGAACCCTAACTCTACCTACTTAATTCGTCCACAATCTAGTTCAAACCTAAGAATAGGATGAAGAAAGTAGTAGAATCCTTACCTTATGTGCGGAACCGACGAATTTCACGAATAAAGTTCAACAAATGTCGAAGAATAGAGGAATGGTTGAAGAAAAATCGCCCAATTTCGACCCCCAGCGTGTTGTGTGTGTTTTCTTGTGTGTGAAAATGTATTTATAGGGTGTGAAAAACCGGTTTAGGGCGTCCTTGAACCGGGTCATACTCGACCGGTTCACGCTCGCGTAGTGAGCACTCGAGCTCATCCCGCTCGAGTAGTGCAAACTTACAGAACGTAAAAATTACTCGACCTAGGCAGCTCGAGTAGTGACTACTCGACCGAAGCTGGCTCGAGTGCACTACTCGAATGCCTGAGTAGTTGCTACTCGACCAAGGGTGGCTCGAGTGCACTACTCGAGTGCCCGAGTAGTTGCTACTCGACCAAGGGTGGCTCGAGTGCACTACTCGAGTGCCCGAGTAGTTGCTACTCGACCAAGGGTGGCTCGAGTAGTTTCACCACTCCAACTCAAATTTCGACCTTTTCGTCCCGATTTCAGAAAATTAACGACCAACACAAGTACTAACCTGGAAAACTCCTCGATTTAAGCCCGATCGCTCATTCGAACAAGGAGTTGGGGTCTCTTCCTAATGTGCAATTCACCAATCCACTTCAAGTCGAACTTATGTCATCACACTTAATTCGATCCAACGACCCTCATGCATCGATATTTTCGAAAAATTTGACCAATTTTTCATAGAATTTCGTGTACGAACCCGAAGTACGAAAGAATTTCGTGTACAAACCCGAAGTACGAATACACACCCCCCCAAACTTTGTTCTTGCTACGCGATAACAAAGTTTGAAACGAATGAGTACGTACGAGTAAGTACACAAAATTCGTATGAACTCGACTCCCTACCAATGCAAAATAACGAACGAAAATAAACATCACCCCCCAAACTTCGACTTCGCAAAGAGGTCGACGTTTGGGGTTCGGTTATCTCTAACTCCAAGATTCGAATGCTTTCCTACTCGAAACGTGCTCAACTTCATGACTTTCCTCTTTCAGCTCTCTTTCTCCGATCAATCTCCTCTAAGCAAGCCTACACGAAAATTCTCAACAAACGAGGTTAACACTTACGAATCCCAAAAACTACGAAAAATAACCAAAACACATAAAAACAAGTAAAAATGGGTTGCCTCCCATTAAGCGCTAGTTTTAAGGTCCTAATGCCGGACCGAGCTCAAAGGAGCTCACGGGACTTGAGACTCTAAAATACCTCCCTTATTCTCATAAGAGAAGTTAAAGAATTTCTTCACTCGATGCCCGTTCACCATGAATTTCTGTCCATCTTCTTTCTCGACTTCAAGGAATCCACTCTTGTGCACTCCCTTCACAATATACGGCCTGTTCCACTTGGACTTAAGCTTTCCACCAAACAGCTTCATCCTCGAATTGAATACGAGGACTTGATCACCCACCTTGAATTCCTTCTTCTTCAATCGTGCATCATGCCACTTCTTTGTCTTCTCTTTGAAAATTCGGGCATTCTCGTAGGCAACGTCTCGAAACTCCTCCAACTCATGCAGTTGGAGTAATCTCCTCTCACCAACCAAGGCACTATCAAAATTCAGCTTCTTGATCGCCCAATATGCCTTGTGCTCCAACTCCACGGGCAAGTGACATGCCTTTCCAAAAACCAATTGATATGGAGACAAACCAAGAGGAGTTTTGAAAGCTGTCCTATATGCCCAAAGTGCATCATCCAACTTCATCGCCCAATCTTTTCTACTTATGCTCACCGTCTTCTCAAGGATCTCCTTGATTTGACGGTTGGAAACCTCTGCAAGACCGTTAGATTGAGGATGATAAGCAGTAGAGATTCGATGACTTACCTCGTATTTGGACAACAACTTTTCCATCCATTTGTTCACAAAATGACTTCCCCCATCACTTACCAAAGCTCTTGGAACTCCATATCTTGCAAATATGTTCTTTCTCAAGAACTCGATGACCACTCGGGAATCATTCACTCGAGTTGGGACAGCTTCAATCCACTTCGAGACATAATCAACGCATACGAGAATGTACAAGAATCCATTGCTAGGAGGAAATGGACCCATGAAATCAATCCCCCATACGTCGAATATCTCGACTTCCATGAACACGTGCATAGGCATCTCGTCCCTCTTAGTAATGGAGCCGAATCGTTGGCACTTCTCACACCTCTTAACCCATTCCATGCAATCTCTCAACAGAGTCGGCCAATAAAAACCAGATTGAAGGACTTTCCTTCCGGTCTTCTCTCCACCCAAATGTCCTCCACATGGTAAGGCGTGACAATGCCTTATGATATCACTCCACTCCTCCTCTGGCACACACCTTCTCAACACGTGATCGACCCCTCTTTTGAACAAGTAGGGGTCATCCCAAATGAACTCCCGAACCTTCTTCAAAAATGCCTTCCGATGCACCGAGTCTATCTCAACGGGCAACTCACCACTTGCTAAATAGTTAGCATAATCTGCAAACCAAGGTGTCTTCCCCTCAACTCGATACACAGGGATGTCTCCTAAGCCAAAGAGCTTCTCATCAGGAAATTCATCGTTCACCTCTCGATCCTCCACGGTGTTCTCTTTGGTGAGCTCCAATCTCGAAAGGTGATCGGCTATCACGTTCTCGCATCCCTTCTTGTCTCGAATCTCTACATCAAACTCTTGGAGCAACAAGATCCAACGAATGAGACGGGGCTTTGCATCCTTCTTGCTCATAAGGTACCGAATCGCTGCGTGGTCCGTATATACAATTGTTTTCGTCCCTACTAGGTAGGGTCGAAATTTATCAAAAGCATACACGACCGCTAACAGCTCCTTTTCGGTCGTAGTGTAATTCACTTGAGCAGAATTCAGCATCTTCGAGGCATAATAAATAGCGTGAAAACGCTTCTCACGAATTTGCCCCAAAGCAACCCCCATCGCATAATCGCTAGCATCACACATCAGCACGAACGGGCTAGACCAATCCGGTGTGACAAGTATCGGGGCATTCACCAACGCTTCTTTCAATCTATTAAAAGCCACTAAACACTCATTAGTAAACTCAGCCTTCCCACACCGATAGTTGATTTATTTCCATTAAAGACTTTTAATTGCCCTCGTTTCCATCTGTTATTTCGAACTTATTATTATGGACTACTGTTTATGTCGGACTGTTAAGTTATTAGTACTATTCCTCTGATTTAGTATTACTCAGACTCAGCATGTTTTCTGCTTAATGTTTGGATTTTAATTGTATGCTAAGACTTTAAGTTAAGAATGACTTTAATCATCATCCTCTTAATTTTCCATATTCAAATTCTTTTTTTTAAATGTCACTTATTTTTTCTTTTCACTAAGTGACAACTCGAACTTGGATAAGTATTCGGACTATCCGGGTTTTTTCTCAATTGATTGTCTTATTTATTTTTCTAGCTCTGTTTAAATTATTTGCGTAATTTATTCATAATAGTAATTAAAATAAGCCAACCAATCTCCCCCATTTTATAGTTTTGCTACACGAATTTAATCAATTAAATTACATTGTTCTTCATGGGTTCGACTTTTACCTACCCTATTACATTAGTGGACTAGTTAAGGTAAATTATTTTTGGTTGCCTACGACAATACACCACTTATTTTAGTTAAATCTCAGTAAATTTTTGGAAGTTATCTCGAGTCGATTTGTATTCAAGTATATTATCATCTAGTGTGTACCCCCGCGAATTTTGCGGACTGTGAAAAAATTTGTTATTATTAATTCAAATTATATATATTAATATTTTTTAATTTAAATATATTATAATTTTGATATAATATTTATATTCTAATTATAATTCAACAAACAATGAAAATACTAAACATGAATATGTAGAAAATTTGAAAAATATTAACCAATTCACACATTCACAATAAAGAAGTATAGCAAAACAAATGACACAATTGCCTAGTATTATAAAATAGATACTGAAATTAATGTAGCAATGCAAACATATTGAAATTAAAATCAAACTTAATAAAATATATAGTCTAGTATGAAAATATCAAATCTTCATTAAACCAAAAACTTCAGACAGATCCACATTGACATGCATCTTGGTAGCCAGAAAATTATTCGTGAGATGTTCTTCTAAAAAAAAAGAAAAAAATACTCATAGTCAATTTAATAATTATATAGAATAATAATAATTTATGTTGAATATATAAGTACAAACCTCCATTCGAATGGATAATCTTTGAATATTAAAAAATAATTATCACGGGAGGCTCAGGTTCTCGCACAATACAATTTATAAATTGTTCACATTAATCTTGCTGCAAAATACATTTCATATTCGTACCTCTACAAAAAAAATCCCAATAATTTAAGTACAAACAAATTTATGTTTACATTAAAATTTAAAAATAAAATCAGCACCTTCCATCTTCAAGTTCAAGTTGTATTGTCCTATATGTGCTATCACCATATCCATAGACTGATTCAACGCTTTTTATGTACACGTGCATTAATATCTGGGAAAAAAACAAATATAAATGAATTTCATTTTATATCAATAAAATATTAATAATTTTATATAAAATATATAAAAATACCTCGAAGAATTGAATCTTCTTCATAAGTCTGGTCAAGTGTATCTTGAAATGCAACAAAATCAAAAGTAGGTCTCATAATAATAGATTCACCACATTGAATCATTTGTATTAAAGAAAGAAATTCGAGGTAATAGTTATGTTTGGTGAACTTTATGAGATTAGAATTAAGAGCAACACCAACAATCGTAAAATGTACACCTCCCCCCAATTAAAACATTCTCATACATAAACATAACATTCTTAGGAATAAAAGCATGGATTTTCGTACCCTGCAAAAATATTTTTATTATATTATATTCATCAAATAACAAAAAAAGATACAATTTTGAAAAGAATGAAATATATAATTTGTAAAATTTAACATATATGACAAAGTACAGAGTGAAATGGTTTATACATGAACTATTGAAGAGTATTAGATATTTTCACTTAAGAGTATTAGTTGTTTTCACAAAAGGGTATTAGTTTTTTTTTACTAAAGAGTATTCGTTGTTTACTGAAAACAAACTTAAGACTCTTTAGTGATAACAATTAATACTCTTCAGTGAAAGTAATTAATACTCAATAGTGAAAATAACTAATACTCATTAGTAAAAACAACTAATACCCTTCAATGGTTCATTCATGAACCAATTTTACTCTATACACACTCAACTTGTATATCTGTCAATATCATCTTCATGTCCAGTTTTCCCCCATGGTATGAAGATTCAATAACAATCAAGCGCAAAACTTCAACTCTAAAGTTAGAATCACATATTTCAAATCTAAAAATAATATATGTCAAAAGAGATGTCATAATTAAAATGAAATATTGTGTAGATGTTTGTTTAAGCGCCAATTTCTATTAAAAAAAAAAGAATTCCATCCTAGAAATTTCACATATACAAATATTTTGCAAAAAAATAAATTAAAAAAAAAACTGAAATCCTACCCTAGAAAAACAAATCTACATTTTACAGTATAATAGTCTATTTTAGTGGTAGAATTTAATCCAATTTTTTTTTTTGTGTTACAATCTATTATTGATGGTAAAATATTATATTTGGTATCAAGATTTTTTTTTTAATATCATATGTTATTTCGGTAACAATATCTTTTCCTAAATATTTCGATTCCCTCTTACAAATTTCACATCTATCAATATTTTGCAAAAAAAAAAAAAAAGCCCCTAACAAAAATATAAAAGATTTTTTTCCTCTTTTAAAGATAAGATTTGCTTTCATTTTTTTTAAAGAATTGTCCATATTATACTAAAATAATAGTGGGTCCCCTGCTTATGTGTCATTAACACATTCGCGGTGAGTATATAATATTATGCCCACTGGTGGGCATGTGATCATTTTCGACAGACTAAGATACTTTTAGAAGTTTTAGTACTTAAATTGTTAGTAAGAAATTTAATGTCTTTTTTTTTTTGCCCACGCAATAATATTTTATCCATAAAAATATATTCCACATGTTTTAAATAAAAATTCAGACGTATGAAAATTTCATATATGCATTAAGGCGAAGTATAGAGTAAAAATGGTTTACACATAAACCAATGAAGGTTAATTGTTTTCACTAAAGAGTATTAATTATTATTACTGAAGAGTCTTAGTTGTTCAATGAAAATAAACTAAGACTCTTCAAAAATAATTAATACTATACTGTAGGAACAATTGATACTTTTCAATGATTCATTTATGAACCAATTTCACCCTATACATACTCATCCATTAATATAAAAGATATAACAACCTTTTATATATTTATCAATTACAATACTCTTTTAGCGTTTGTATTTTAAAAAATAATAAAAAATAAATTGAAATCCTACTCTTGAAAAATATATCTATATTTTACAGTTTAATACTTGGTGCCAGAATTTTGTCCGAAAAAAAATAACTTTTGTGTTACAATCTATTATTGATGGCAAAGTATTATATTTGGTGGCAATTTTTTTTGGTATCATAGATTGTTTCGGTAAAAATATTTTTCCCAAAATATGTCTAATTTCCTACTATAAATTTTACATCAATCAATATTTTGCAAAACTAAAAATAAAAGATATTGCAAGTAGTATAAACAAAAATCGTTCAATCATGAAAAAAGTCTGTTTGCATTAATTTAATATTTAATAGAACATTCCATATTAATTAATGTCCATTCATTTTATAAAAACCATCACATTATGGTCACACTCATAAATGGACCTTACAATAACTCCACAATACCCTTACTTTATCTACGTTATCTTAAAACTCATGTCGAACTCTTTAAGAGTAATTTCCATGGACAAAGAGTATAAATAATTTATACACATAATTGAATCAACTTTCTTAAAAAAATTATTTTGGACATTTTTCTCATCTTTAATAATATGATCCAAGGGCCATAAACCTCAAAGTAAAAAAAAAAAAAAGCGAAAGAAATCATGTATAACAAATGCATGAATATCGAGCAATTAAGCTCTCCACATATCATCATCTAAATGGTCAAATATAGTATCATGTGTAACATAATAACCAATAATCCATAAAATTGCAGACAAAAGTAAGTTGAGGTAGGAACATCAACAAAATAGAGGAAATAGAAAATTGTCAAAATAATTGATGTATCTGGTTAGCCATTCTTGTTTCCGGTGAAGCTTTGCTTAATGGATGAGTGAAATCAAGCTCCACATCCTGGTGTACCTACAATTTCACTTCATCCCCAATCTCGGTAGATTACACATCCCCTGCAACCACATACATCAGAAATACCTTAGAAAGGTTTAAAAAATCAACACCTTGAAGTTAAAATAATCCAAAAAGATCAGATATATTAATATCAGTTGGTAGTCCTGTCCGTCCCCTCCTCCTCCTCAGGCAGGTGATACCTCTACACAATAACAAAATTTAAAAATATATCCTTTCCAAAATTAGATGTAACAAAAACAAAGAAACATGAGAGCTCGATACTACCTCCATAGTGGTCGAGCTCTGTTGACTCATTGACTTGAGTATCTAGTATGGGAGAGATGGATACCTACCTATTTTAGATATAAAAAAAACCATTAAATATCTACTTTCAAGAATCCAACAGGAGGATGAAATCAATTTACAAATCTAAAAAGAATCCACATACAATTGACTTTAGCTTTGCAAATGATCTATAAAATCGAAATAAACCAAGTATCATATCTAAAACAAAAAAAGTATCAGCGAATGTTATTTGCACAACAAATAGCATTTCTGAAGCTCAATAAACCTTTGTCTCACAGATTCTAGATACTTTTTGACAATGAAATTGAATCTTTCTTGAGAGTGCAACAAAAATCCACAAAAATCATATAATCAGAAAGTAATCATGATTGAAGGTTGAGATTAACGTAAGTTTTCTATATAATTCTTCGTCTCCAAAGATATGTTGGTTGCAAATATTAAGCAATCTAACTTACTGGAAAAAACAAAAAGAAATTTAAGGGCTCATAGCATCCAGAGAATATTCATATTTAATGCATGATTACAATTCTTTTTATAAGAAACAAAGTAAATTTTATTGTTGTACATTAAAAGGGGGCGGAATCCCTAAGATACAAAGAAAGATACAATCCAAAATCCTTACAAAGCAAAATATCATTCCCTAGCTAAGTCACACAAAGATAATCCCTTGAACAGTTTATGACCCAAGAACCATAATGCAACTGTATTTAATCTTATCTAAAGTTTCGTCTACAGTTAGACAGTAGTCCTAAAAAACTTTTTTATTCCTCTCTAACCAAATAGACCGGTAAGAACATAAATTGCAATCCTCCATAACAAATTGCCTCTCTTATTAATGGAACCTCCCAAATTCAATTGAATCAATTCTAAAATAGTACCCGAGATGACCCAGTGAAGTCTTAATTCGTCTACCACATTCCACCATAATTTCAAAAAAAAAAAATAGTGAATAAACAAACGATTTGGAAACAAACCTCCCTTCCATTGATAAATTATAAAAAAAATTAAAACTAATCAGCTGCTTCCAACAACTCTATCTCTACAATTTCATAAAACCAATTCTCAACATAGTAGTCGTAAAATCGAAAAGTAAAAAAGGTGAGCACATTTTGTCACAGTAGAGTAAACAATCAACTATCAACCTAGTAGCCATATTTACTTGTTCGAAATTCTTAGACGCAAATCAATATCGAATTTAAAGAAGACAAAACAAACATTTTGAGAGAAGAAAATTATCAAAATAAAGTAAATAACCCAAAATTATAGTTTTGTCCTACGCCTGGAGTCCTTTTGCAAATCAAGCTAATTATAATATCATACACATAACATCCAGAGAATATTTGTAATCTGCTCGTGCTCTTGCCGGTGGTCGGCCTTCTGCTTACAAAACAGACAATAGATAACAAAAGTACAATTAAAGAAATAAAATCACTACACATTAATTGGTATAACAATCACCAAAAAAAGAAAAAAAAAAGTGGTGATGATATGAGGATGGAGCAGGAATAAGTATATGAGACCAATTTAATAAAAATAATAATGGGAATGAGGTCATTAATAATTTGCAAAGTTTGTACTAATTAATTTATTAGATTATGCCCTTTATGTTTGTGCAAATTCAAGCACAATCTTGGTAAACTGCAATAGGACATTATTATCAACATGATATGATATATTAATATTAATGTGATATTTTCCAGCCCAAAGACCGACTAATGTGATTGTACCTTAAGTGAGAATCGTGATTTTTTTAAATGTATAAAATGATGACACGGTTCTGGTTAGAGGAAGAAAAAATGGTTGTGAATATCTTGATAGAATCTAGTGAGCGAGAGAAAATAGACTGAATTCTACTTTAATGAAAAAGACTTGGAAAATGAACACAATTTGAAAAACGCAAACCAAATCTCAACATCTAAATAGCATACAAATCTATAACTATATAATACAAACAATACTGCCTATTTTAGATTTGGGCGGGAATGAATATTGACCTTTGATCGGTTTTCAACTTTTAATCTGTGCCGTCTATTCTTAATTGGTGTACTATTTTGGTATCTTTGATTATTATTTTTAATGCAACCCCTAAATTTTAGCTTCCTTTTCAATGGCAAAAAATCCCTATTTATAGTCCTCCTTTCTTTTTATTTTGCATAAAGTCATTCAAGAATTTTCCAGCTATTCCATGGAGTAGTTTTGTTTGTATTTTGTACTATTCGATTAGTTTTTTTTTTTTGTAATTAGGTCGATTTTTTATCGACAATTTGTTTATTAACTTTGCAGTCGTTGTTTTATATTAATCTGAGTAGTTATTCTATGAACAAGTGGTATTATTTTGCATCGTTTGTATCAATTGCCAAAAAAAAAAAGACCTGGAGTTATTGAGTAAATAGATCTATCAATAAAAGGAGGGGATTTTTTAGAAGGGCCGTCATTTTATAAAAAAAATTGTATAAGTAGAAAACGTGAATGAAGAAACCTCCATCACAAAATATATCCCATGCGATGACAATTGGAAGACATAGTAACGTGAAAGTTGATAAATACATAAATAAACAAAACAGTCCTGACACTGTAGGAATATGAATATGATGAAGGCATTCATAATATTTCCCATATGACCAATTACTGCTATTAGTCGTCTTTAAAATTTTAATTTTTAAGTGATTTTCTTTAAAAAATAATTGTTAACTGATGAACTATTTGAGTAATTGTAGTAGAGTTAGGAATAAATATATTAGGTCGGTACATATCTTTTTTGAAATCATAAGTAATTGAATGAATTAATTTATCAATAGTTGTTATTTATATTTATATCACTAATAGAAGTGGATTGAAACATATAAACATTTATATTGTATTTTGACCGGGTATTACAAGTTATCAGTTTTCAAAAAAAAAAAAAGTAAGTGAAATCCTTTTTAAAATGGTTAGTTGCTAAACATTAGGAGTAAAAATAGTTGATCAATAGATTTTTTTTTTAAATCATCGGTAATTAACTTAATTTTGTAACGGATTGCACTTTAACATGGGAGGTTTATTTTTTCACTATATTTTGTTAGTCAACTCTTTATAAATATATTGTGCGGATTTTTTACTTCCATATCAAATTAATTGTTTTTTGCCTATCCGTTTTTTTTTTTTCAATTGGCTTTCTTTGGTGGTGCATTTATTTTGTTTACATAAATGGTGGGTTTCCAAATAAGTTCATTATGTGATTTTTCCATCTTTTATTCCATGGATGCACTTTCCCTTTTGACTTTACGGATTTCTAAATATAATAACACAAAATATGGAATAATTGTAAATTGTGAGATTGATGTAATACCCCGTCCCGTTTTATACCTTTTATTTTTCTAGAAAGCCTTATTTTATATTATTATTGTGTTTCTTTTAATTTTATTATTTTTGTGTGCTACCATGTAATTTAAATATATACCCTATTTCAAATTCCCAAATTCGAAGAAAGAAATCGAATATTTCAAACGAATAAAGGACTACGAGAAATTAATTATTAAATTTTAAAATTATGTTTTCGATCCGTTTAATTTATTGAGAATAATTAAAATACAAGAAAATATTAATTAAGTTTTAAAACTGTATTAATTTTCAAATCGGGATTAAACCCATGAACCAAACGACCCCTAAACCGTATCAAGTGGGACCGAAAATATCACAAATTAAAGGGGATAATTCTCATCCACATATTTTTCCCTTCATTTAAAATTAATTAATTAAATAAATATATTTTTCTTTCTATAAATAGGCACGCATAACTCTCACTATCAGTTTTCATTTTCCCAATTTCCACTCTCAGTTCATCCCTTTTTCCTCCGCCTCTTTTCTTCCTTCTCCGGCCACCGAAGCCCCTTCGCCGCCGCGCTCTTCCCACCGCCGGAGCGCCGCCGCTCGTCCAGGGCTCGGCCGCCGAGCACCGCCGTGCTCCCGCTCGGCCGCGACGCCTCTCCCGCTCGCCGCCGTCGCCTCGCCGAAGCCCCGCCGCCGTGGACCCAGCCCAGACGCCTCCCCTCTCTCTTCCCTCAGCCGCGCTGGAGCTCCGTCCAGCCTCGCCTCACCGTTCCGCCGCGCACCAGCCTCACCCCTGTTCTTCGCGACCGCGACCCAGCTCCCCCTCAGCCCGAGCGCCGCCGCCTCAGCCCAGCGCCGCCGCCGCCGCCGCCTCCTCTTCTCTCCTCTTCCAGTGAGTTTCGAAATTAAATCCCTCGGTTCTTAATTTCAATTCTTTGAATTTCGATTCTCACAATTTCCTTTCTTCTCGTTTAATTTCCGATCGAAATTGATGCCGTTTGAACTGGTTGTTGTTGCCGGAATTTTTGGAAATTCCAACCGACGCCGTTAGGCTGTCCAATTCACTTTTCCGAATTCCCGAATCACGCCGTTATGCTGCCGAAATTATCCGACAAATAATCGAACCCTTTTACGACGCCGTTAGGCCGCCCAATTTGAGACTCGTAAGAATTACTAGCCCCTTCTCTATTTCTCGTATTAGTTAGAATAGAAAACCGACACGGTTATGAGTTTTGTAAACTTTGGAGTTTTCTATTTAGAGACTATAAGATTGATGGGTGGAGTTTTGATGTTGTTGATATTAGTATTATTGAAATTGTTATATAGTGTTAGTTGTTAGGTTTGGTGGTATTGGTTTTGTTGATTAATATTGTTGAATTAGTTGGTTAGTATTATTGGAATAGTGGTTTAGTATTGTTGTTTTAAGTTGTTTAGTATTATTGAAATTGTTGTCTAGTGTTATTGGATTAGTTGGATGATATTATTAGAATGGATGAATTAGTATTGTTGTTTTAGTTGAAAAGTATTTTTGGATTAGTATTGTTGAATTAACTGTATGGTGATGAAATTAGTTGTTAGTAATATAAGTTGAGTTTTTGGAGACAAAGGGAAACTCGTCTTCCCCTTGTGCGACTGTTAGAAATTAGAAACGAAAAGACAAGTCGTTTAATATTCAAAATTAATAACAAATGAAAATAGTAATTTTGGGAAAAATTAATATAATTCCTTTGTTTTAAGAAGTATTACAAATCAATTTTAGAAGTATTACTAAAGTTAGAAAAGAAAAGTACTTTTTATAATTTGTCTTAGAAAAGCCAAAGTCTTTAATAAGTTTTAATAAGAGGTTTTTATAAAATATGAATTCTTATATTTTCTTTCTTAAAGGGCCTTTGTTAAGAACACCACTGAATTCAGTAAATACACCCCCCTGTTACACCACTGCTTTCAGCAAATACACCACCCTGTTACACCACTGCTTGTAGTAAATACACCCCCCTAATACACCTCCTCTTAAAAAGGGGTGTACTTATCAATTTGAAATCAACCTTTGAAAACTTTAGTTTTCAATAGTTTTCTAAAGACAACGATCTACTCAATCCTCGAGTTTCACACTCTTAAGCTTTTCAAATTCAAAAGTCGATCTTTTAATCTGAATACTCCTTATTAGGATTCTGTACTTTTCGGGACACGCACGAAGGACTCGACCGTCTGCATACACAATATTCTCGGGACTCGAAACAATCAGGTGGGTGATGATCTGTTGATTGATCTGCTTATAATACGTTATGCTGGTATACTCTGAACTCGACTAAATCAATCTAAAACAACTAATCCAACATAAATGTACACCCTATTATATAAGTGTGTGAGCTATACGATATTATTATATATATATACCTTATATGGATTGTTGTGTTTATCTAATTATATAAATTGATTATGACTGCATGGTAATAAGGACACTTTGTGAGCATGAATCTTGTGAGTATGAATTATGTGTATTTCTCCCCATGTTTTGTGAGGAAAAGGAAAGCTGGTAATTATTCTTGCCGAATGAGGCGTATGGCCATGAGTGACAATAAGTCAGATTCATGGTCACTGGTAATTATTCTTGCCGAATGAGGCGTATGGCCATGAGTGACAATAAGTCAGATTCATGGTCACTGGTAATTATTTTGTGGAATGACACGTACGGCCATGAGTGATAATAGATCAGATTCATGGTCGCTGGTATTATTTATGGTGTTTTGGAAGAGATTTACTATATGTGAAAATGGTTTTGGGCTTTGCCCCTTAATGTGAATTAACTTGTGATATATCAATTATATGATGTGAAACCTGCTATGCCCAATTAATTATTACGTGATCTTGTTACTTCTGTGGTATATGTTATTCATATTTATATGTCAACTGCTTAAATTAATTAATTACTTTATTAATGAGTATAATTTAACATATTTCGGATTTACCAATCCCATGACGTTGCAAATCACCCATACGTGAGAATTCAAATCTCACGCCCCCCTTTTTTCAACCCTTGCAGATTATGATTTCGTGGAGCAAGGACAGTAATAGAAACGACACGGAGTTCCCCACTTAAATAAAATGATACTATTGATATTAAGTTTTATATATATGTGTGTGAGAAATATATTATAAATATTATCCTACCCATTCTTCCGCTGCATAAAACTCATCTCTGATTTTATCCCTTTTTATATCAAAAATTATAGTTCGTATTTTTAGTCACAAGTGGCACCTCGAATCTGAGATATTTATGTGTTTTGGATTCGGGGCGTTACATTGATCTAATACTAATAAATTTATGTATATATAATAAAAATTCAATCCTACAATTTAATGATATCGGAATTGTAGGAGTTTATTTTTTTTAGAATTTAATGTATATATGTTTGAGTGTGCATCTTATTTTATGATTAAAATTGATTTATTAATGTTTATCAAATACATTGATTTGCGTAAGTATTCATAATTTTCAAACTTCTGAAATATTATAAAAAAAATTATGATTTAACTTAAATATATTGTCTATCAAATCAATTTATTCGTTTCAACTTCTATATATCTCCGAGGTTTCCAATTTTATATATTTGTGTATTTTTTATTTTCATTTTTATTATAATTTATTAAACAATAAATTGTTGTGGTTATAGACAACCGACCTACAATCTAAATTTTATAAAATGATGTTCATTAACTGATCACAGTAAGTTAGTTTTATTGACAAAGTAAAGTGAAATTGGTTCATACATGAACCACTTAAAATGTATTAGTTGTTTACATTAAAGAATATTAGTTATTTCAACTAAAGCGTATTAGTTATTTTTACTTAATGGTATTGATTTTGGAGGGTATTAATATTTTTTACTGAAGAGTATTAGTTGAAAGGTCCAAGGAGTAAAGTTGTTTAACTAATGATCATTAATTGATTACACTAAAGGGTATTAGTTGTTATACTGAAAAATATTGTAAAGTAGTTCATGTAAACATAAATTTAAAATAATGTAAATATTAAATAAATGTGTATTAAATGCTAGCAGTGTGAATGTATATTTATATATACACACGCATGTAAATATATAATATGGAAGTTAGGTTTAAGAAATCAGTATTAAGTAAGATTAAAAAACAATTGATTTGATTATTTTTTTCCAAAATATATAAGCAATTTCAAAATCTATAAATTAAAACAATAAAACCAAATTAATTTTTTTTTACCACGGTCAATTTCAATATTTTTTTTGTATCATAATTTTTTCTCTAATGTTTAGAAGTATTGTTTAAGAGTATATATGTATAGAATGAAATTGGTTCATACATTAATCATTGAAAAGTATTATTTATTTTTCATTAAATAGTATTAATTGTTTTCACTAGAGGGTATGAGTTGTGTATACGTATGAATTTGTTTTCACTAAACTAACTAATATTTTTTTGACACTCTTCAGTGAAAATAACTAACACTCTTTAGTGAAAACAACTAATTCCCTCCAATGGTTAATGTATGAACCATTTCTACTCTATGCTTTGTCATTGTTTAATAATATTAATGTTTCAGTGATTATTTTTTGTAATGCCACAATAATTTTTTTTTTAAATATCTCTGACAAAATCTTTAGGTATAATGGTATTTTTATAAGTTCTAAATAACATCTTTATTGATGCAATACAATATTAATTTTTAAAAGTTACTTGATTATTTGCACGGAAATTATCGGTTCTATATATTATGATTATACTTACACTTATTAATCATATTATTAAATTAATAAAAATACTATTGTTGCGTAGACTGTGTAACATTGATTTTTTTTAGGGTGTGTAACATTGATATTACCTTCATTATTATGTAATTTATATATTCAAAGTCACACCATTTATTTACCTTATGTTATTTCATTTATGAATTTTTATGTGAAATTACTTCGTAATTAATTAAAACACAATATTATAATTAAACTATAGAAAATGTTAGTTACATTAATTTATAGATAGATATAGAATGTATGTAATTAATTTATTAATCTCTAGTTTCAATTATGTTTATTACTGTAAAAAATAATGACCCATTTATTTTTAACAACAATTAACTGAAATATTTCTCCTTTAATTCATCCTCGATAAATTTATATTCTGTGGTAATAGTGAATAAAATCACGACAAATTTTGATTCAATTGCAGTTTAATCTAAACATTTAGAATATTACAAATTAAACTACAACTTAAAAAAAAAATTGCAATCGAGGCTTTTGGTCAGTTTACCCCAAGTCGAATGTTAAAGTGCCAAGAAAATTGCATCGTCATTATTCCAATTGAATGCCACGTCATATTTTATTTTTGAAAGTAAAAAATAAAACCTAAACATAGATTTATATTGTAATATACTACCTCCATTCCGTGATTATTTGCACACCTGCATTATTTCTCTGTCGCAAAAAATATTATATTTATATATTGTGCTTATTATTTTTTATATAGAACATACTACTCACTCCGTCCACCAATATTTTATCCACTTTTTTTTTTTTGGTTGTCCACCAATCTTTTACCCATTTTTATTTTTTTGAAAATAAACATCACTCACAAACAAATAGTTGGGTCCCACAATACCCTTACTTTATCAACTTTTTCTATAAAATACTAATTATCATTAAACCTTGCGTCCAACAGTAAAGGGGTAAAAGATTCGAGAGCAGAGGGAATACATGATATGCTTAATTAATTTTTGAGTAGGTTTTATACGAAAATGATTCATGATAAACTCATCATGAAACTTTTTTAAAATATTGATTATTTGACTAGGAGTATCAAAAATCTCTTCAAAAGTATCATAAAATTGGGGTCAAGAAAATCTACAACAGTTACAAGGTAATACCACTGACCAGATTAATGATACTCTTGATGAGATTTTTGATACTCCTGATCAAATATTTGATACTTTAAAATTGTTTCATGATAAACTTATTATAAATTATTTTCATATAATACTTTGTTTTATTCTTTTAATTAAGTTACTTTATTGATTCTTTTATTTGTATTGCTAAAATTTTGTATTTTGAGTTTATTTTTTTATTATTCAAATCAAATATGGAAATTATTAATTCTTATAAAATTAAATATGAAGTTTTTTATAGATAAATTTATTTTATGATTTTCTATACCCATTATTTTATTTAGTTCACTTACTTCTAAATCCACCACATTTTTTTTTACTAAATATACCCCCCATACGATTATAATTTTATTCAATATGTAATACTTGCATCACTTTTGGTACCTATTTGTAAAATTGATCATTTCTTTAATAGTTTTGGTTATATATGCTAATTTTCAGGACTATAATCATAATTTTATCATATTTTATTGGGACCAAAATTTTAATTTACCCATTTTTTTGGACCAAAACTGCAAGTTTTTGGGACAAAAAGTGCCGAATAAAACTACAGGACTAAAAATATAAAAAATGAATATTTCAAAATAGACTCATTCTCTTGCAACTAAAAGCGCATTACTTGAATTATTAGTATTCATATATTAATTATTTAATATCTTATTTGTTTCTATTGTTGTATGTAGTTTTAAGTGGATACCAAACTTTACTTCTTTCATAATTATTTTGACTATTTTATGTTCAATAAATTTATTTTATTTTTTATATTTTATATTTAAAACTTAACAACTATATTATATCTGGCACCACAACTAAAAATTACACCCACACTTTTATTAAATACATTTGCTATTTAAAAATTGGTTTATTCATTATTTTTGTAGGTGTTGTTTGTAAGTATGTTAGGTGTTCATGTATTCATCATTTTTATAGGTGTCATTTGTAAGTATTTTAGGTGTTAAAACATTAAAAATTTATTAACTAATGGGTGAGTATATTTAGCGGTGGATGTATTTAATAGAAAAGTTGGTGCAAATATCTTTGACATATAAGTAATAATCACATATATGAAACATTTTACAAATCGTACTGACCTAATATTTGTCAAAACCAATATTACTAATAATATAATCGATAATCATGTGGGTATAATTTTTCTCATATCTTATTAAATGAAATCAAAATTTTGTCTAACTATTATTATATAATTAAAATTAGTTAATATTTTCTCAGTTAGAATTACATTTTATAAATAATATTTTTTCTGTATAGAAAATTTACGTTTTATATATTTAATATCATGATATATAGATTATATTTAAGAACCCAATTGTCAATAGATGTACGATTAAAAAGAAATATATCCACTATTTATTTAATTAATTGCATAATATATTTGGACTACTCATTAAAATCTTTAAAATTTGCTTGAACATAAATTATTAATCATAATTCAAATGAAAAATGAGCACATTACATGTCCAAATGAAATATTAATTTGGTGAAGGTCAATACAGATTCATCCATTATTGAAAAATATTCAAGTTCATTTAAGGATGAACATGCAATTTTTTTCTATTTTAATAGTTTAACTATATGATTCAACACTATTGAAATAGTTTTTTAAGATCACCAACGTCAATATCACGAGAGATTAATTTGCTTTTCAGAAGTTGCATCATCACATGTAGAATCAACCTACAAAATAAATTTTAAATTTACATAGTTAATAGATGATTGTTCAATATTTTTTTTTGAATAACATAAGTAAATATTGTTTATATAAATAATATTGCTTTCAACTCTTTGGACTATTCTCAAAATTACCTTTGAGAGTGACTTGAGATATTATGATGACAATCTATGCACATATGATACACTCTAGGCTACCTAATATAAATTTTCAGTTTTTTTTCCTGGCTTTTGATTAGATAATATTATTAAATCTTGAATGTTCATTTTAGTATTAATATATGCATGGTACATTTAACCAATATTCCTTAGATCTAATCTTGACCGTTTATATTTTTTTGAATAAACCTTTAACGTGAATCAATTCTTGAAATGTATAAAAATAACATTAATTTTACTGTTACAAAAAAAAAAAAAAAACTAAATTCAAAATCAAATGTATAATTTTTAAAGGCAGAATATAGAGTTAAACTGATTCATACACGAACGTATGAGTTGTTTTAATAAAAAATATTGCAAAGTGGTTGTAACTGCGAAATTCGTTTTATTAATATAATAAACACAGATACAATTTACAACTTTAATTTGAATCGGATCGAACCGAGAAATTTGTGCGGGTTCTTGACTCTGACTTTTCTCCTCTGATTCTTCTCTCTCGTTGACTTTGACTTTGATCGAACTTTGACTTCGATCTTGAGTTTGAACGTTGATAACGTTAATCCAAGGGTGAAAACACCTTATTTTGGATTAAACGTTGTTTCTGGATGAACGTCTTCGAGTTTGTTGAAGAACGTTCTTGAAGCTTCGAATGTCAATGAAGAACGCTTTGAATGGTTCTTCAAATCTTCAAAGGAAAACGTCGGATCGGAGGGGCTTCGGGCCTTGATCTTCAATCTCGAGCTACTTCTGATGAACTTGCACGAAGAACAACGAAGAACGTCTTGAAGAATCTTCAAATCTTCAAGGAGAAAACGCCGGATCGAAGGGGTTTCGGGCCTTGATCTTCGATCTTGAGCTGTTTCTGGTGGATTTAGGCGAAGAACGACGAAGAATGGCGAAGAACGTCCTTGAAGGATCTTCGAATCTTCAAAGGGAAAACGTCGGATCGAAGGGGCTTCGGGCCTTGATCTTCGATCTTGAGCTGCTTCCGGTTGATTTCCACGAAGAACGGCAATGAACGCTTTGAGTCTTCAAGAATGGTTGCAGAAGATTCGCTGGTTGATCGTCTGGATGCTCGTTCGCTTCGGTTGCTTGTTCGTCTTCGTTCGTGCTCGTCTGGTTCTTGTGTCAAATGAATGAGAAGAAGACCCTATTTATAGGGTGAAGGATGGAAAACTTTCCATTCTTGTCATGCCACGTGGCGCCACTTGATTGGCTCACAACATTTGATTGGCGTGATTTGCGAATTAGTTTAATTCGCTTCCATTTTGACGAGATATCATTTAATTCTCATTTTAATGGTAAATAAGGCGTATTTATTACCCAATATGAGTATCGAACACTCATTTAATTTGTCCGACTTGTACCGTGTACATTTAATATCAATTTAACTATTTAATTCAAGAATTAATTTAATTAAATTCTTAAAATAAAATAGTAAATTTATTTGATATTAATATTTGATTTGTACACGTGTCACCATTTAATTGGGTGCAAATTTAATTTGCTTACAAATGCCCCCTCATGCTTTGTTCACGGTCATTTCTGGACTTGATGTGAATGAAGCACGAAATTTGTTTCAATTCATTTTCATTTGAATTTGGAGAATTCAAACAAGAATTCATAAGCTCTAAGGCCCAAGCATTTTTTTTCTATGTCCAATGAATTATTGGACTAATTTATTTTGTAAATTGGGCCAAAGAAATTCATTTCAATGACTTGAGCCCATCTTATTTTGTGGTATTTGAATGAGGCCCATCCTCAACTCTACCAACAATTTTCACTCTTTCGGCAACCCCTTTTTTTTTCTTTTTTTTTAGTGGCCAAAAGTCCATTTCATTTTATTGCAGTTTGAGCTCAATCGAATTTCCTTTGCACACTCAATTGTACCACATTTAATTAAATGCGGGCCAAAAACCTCCAATCTTTTCCTTTTCTTCAAGGGATTTGTGCAGATTTTTAGTTGACAGTTTTGGACAAAAAACAGGGCAAAATTCCAGCACGAAAATCTGCATGAAGAAATCAATTAGTGCCTGATAACATGTCACCTTTCCTTTCCTGGGCATTGCATTACACCTATAAAAAGGACTCTCTTCTCCATTCTTCATCCTCACACAGCGAACAACCACAAATAAGAAGAAGCACAAAGGGTAAACCATTTAGAATTTGCAAAGAAACTTCACGTACAGTGTATATATTGTACTTTCTGCAAATTAACATTAACATGACTGAAGTTTCTTTTCAATAGATCAATACGTTGCTCAATTACCAACAACCAGATCGATTCACTGAGACTCTTCAAAGGTAATTCCTGCCCCAATTTTTCTTTATACTCTGCTTCTTATATTATGTGTATGGTTAACTTGAAATGAAAGGAAGGGATACTAGATGCGAATCAATCCCGTTGCACCGATCTTATCACCGTAGCGCTTCAATTATCACCGCATCGACTTCATTACCACGACGACTACCATACTCTTCTACTCGGGCGATTTTGCAAGCAGATTTTCTCAAGGCATTTCGTCGAGCATCTCATGTGCACCAGCAATCTACCAGGACAACCTTCTTTTCTTCGGATGGCGTGAACTTTGGCTGGTGACGAACGTGATGGTGGCTTGGTACGGAGAGGCAGCGCTTGTACTGGACCAGCGACTTCTATGCAATAGAGATTTCAAGTGCAATGATGCAATTTCGGAAGCGGTCAGATTCCACTCACAGCGGCCTGCGGTTCAGACGAAGCAGGGGCGGCGTGATGAGGGCCTCAACTGGACTCTAGGCGGTTCGCGGCACGACGGCTTCAGGCGATAACGGCGCTGGGGACTTGGCAAGGCGAAAGACCATAAACTCAGACAGCTGCAGCGATTTCAAGAGAGGAGGCGCGATGGCATGGCCCAGATGGCAGCGATTCCAAGCGAGACGCACGGTGGTAATGCCAGACATGGTGGTTTTCAAACGAGACAAGGCGGGCGTAGCTGTGGCAACAAATTCGATCCTCTACCCTTGGCGGCACTCAATTCAGACGAGGCGGAATATCGTGACGGCTTCAGGCGCGACAAACACTCCTATTCCCCTGCGCGGCGGTCGATTCAAGCAAGGCGGAGCAGTGAGACGGCGCGGTGTGGATTCCGGACAGAGGCGTTGTGCATGGAGATTTCAGACACAGCGGCTTCAGGCGGGACGCGAGGCGGTACCTGAGTGCGGTGTTGATGGTGGCTTGCGACCGGAACGGCAGCATTCATGTACGGCATCACACGAGGCAGCGCTGGCGGCTAAAGGCGAGGCAGGAGCAGCGTGATGGGGCCTCCGATTGGATTTCAGGCAGCGGTCTTCCCTTACGGCGGCTTCGATCGACGTTCCTGTACTGCGGCCGGAAGTGGAGGTACATCGGATGCGGGATTCGGACGATTCAGAGGCGACGTGCACGACTTCAATTCGCAGCGGAGGAAGGATGGCTTCAGCGAACAGCGTACGATTCGAATTCCAGCAACGAAGGCGGTCCGAGTATCAGCGGCTTCAAGCGTGGCGGCACGATTTTCGATGGAGGCTTCACGGGCGGTGGCATTTCGCACGGCAGCTTCGACCTTTAACGGACTCGACAGACGTTGAGCAGAGAGGCCGTGTTCGGATGGGTAGAGAGGCTCGATGAGACCGGAAACTGGTGTGGCGGTGCACGGGCAGTGGCGTTTTACGCAGAGGCTTCAAGCGATGGGCGCTGGGACTCGGCGAAGCAGCAAATTTCAAGACCCAATAGCAGCAGTGGTGTGGCGCGACGGCTTCAGATGATGGCAACTCCGATCGGTAACGCTGTTTTGCAAAGCGGCGTTCGAGCAGAGGCGTGGCACGGTGATACATCAGCCACGGGATTCGGGCGACGGCGGCTTCAGACGAGGACTGCTTTCCGACGGCAGTAAAAACGCGGCGAAGAGTGATCCCAGGCGGCGGCGATTCTAAGCGAGGCGCGATTTCCGACCGCAGCGACTTCAGATGCGGGAAGCGATTTCCGACCGCGGCGGTTTCAGGCGGGGCGCGGTTTACCGATGGAGATGAACGCACGATGGCTTCGATATGTGATGGGGACTCGCAAGGCAGCAAACGCGACGCGGTTTCTGTTGGCGATGTGGCAAGCGGCGTTGTGCGTGGAGTCTTCAAGAGCGGCTTGCAGTATTCCGGAGATGACAAGTGCAGCAACTCGGCGAGGCAGAGGACCCAAAATCCGGACAGCATCAAGTTTCCGAGCGGCGGATGTAATTTCTGCCGACTCCCAGCACGGCGATTTGATGACGGATATACGGCTCGGCAGCAGTTGGCGGAATTTTAGGCGGAAGTGATGCGCGGATGGATTTGGGTGAAGACGAAAGAGGGGGCAGAATTGATTTGGGGATTTCGCTGCGTGCAAATTGGGAACTCTCTATTACTATAAAAGAGAGATAATGGGTTTCAATTTGGAAATGAGGCAATGGGCTTTATTGGGCTTCAGGAATTACTTTAGCCCAATATATTTAGAACAAGAATATATTGATGGGCTCTAATTTTCAACAGTCCAACGATTTTATCCTTATTACACTTATTGGGCTTATATATATTTTTTTCAGAAGTAATTGGAAATTAAACTCAGCCCATAAAAATTCATTCAAGTAATTTTATTAGACTTGACATTAGAATCACATGTCCAATTAAATTACTTAGATTTCTTGCCCCCCATAACTTTTTATTTCGGTCTTTTAACCCCTATTTAATTTGTTTTTGCAGCTTTTCATCACTAACTCCTTCATCATGGTTCACATCAAAAATATCACGACATCCACTGGCAAACACTACTTGGTGATCCTTGACGACGAGCATCAATCTTTCGAGAAGGGCATTCATTTGTGCATTGAGAAGCCAGTCCTTGGGAATTATGCGGAGCCAATGACTCATATCAACAACGAGTTTAAACTGGAGGAGTGGTCAAAAGAGATTTCACCAAGCAAGACGTCCAAGGCCTGGGTGTTGAAAGCAGCGAATCACGAAAAGCCTGCTCCGAACAATGTTGATCCTCTACCCACTTTGGGACGTCGCATCATGGACCATCAGACGAGATGGAGCGGTCCTTTGAAGTTCGCGGGAGAGTTCCACTACACCAAGGGATATTGGGAGTGGACGGAGGACGTTCTAAGCAGATGTGAGAAAGCTCTCCGGAACATCCGAAGTTATGACACTGTTTTTGCATCGCTCTTCACCTATGACTGCAACTCAGAAATTATCAAGGCTTTCTGTGAGGCGTGGTGCCCATCCACCAACACTTTGCTCACCACTTTCGGAGAGATGTCGATTTCGTTATGGGACATTCATAACTTGACAGGACTTCCTTTGAAGGGCTGCATCTTTGATGAAGTGGTACCAGATGCTGTGGAGTTATTCGACAGAACTGGTGAATTCTCCGTCCCGCGAAGCTGCAAGCATCTTCTTCATGCCTATCATCTACTATGTGGAGGTGAGAGTAGGGCCAAAGTGTCCATTGCTCGATGGATAAGTTTCTGGTCAATCAAGCCTATCAAGCATCAGCCACCACTGACTCGTGTCGAGAAGAGGAAGACTACTCGTCCTAAGACTACTCACAACCCTTCTGGTGTGGTGCCCCCGCATAAAACATGGACTCCCGAGGAGTTAGCGTCGTTCAAGAGATTGAGTATTGACCGACATGCCCAGGAAGAGACGTATTTGGCCGCCTTTCTAGCGTGTTGGCTCTGCACCTTCGTTTTCCCCGATAAAGAAGATTTAATAAGACCAAGTACCTTCAAGATGGCGTGCTTAATGACAAGAGGGAAGGAGACCAGTCTCGCTATTCCTGTCTTGGGGAGCATTTATAGAGGATTGAACAACATCTCGAACAGATCATACCCGACTGAAGATCGAGGGGCTTTCCCGGTACACTTCGTCTATGTCTGGATAGCGCAGTATTTCAAGACGCATTACATGGTCAGCCACAAGTTGAATAAACCTCCCATGATACTTTACTCTGGAGAAAATGACGCTCGTTACTACGAACCCGGAGACGCTCGTAAATGAATTCATAAATGGGACCAAGTCGTATTGATAAGCAATATCGAGAAAGACCAGGGCCTGTATGTGGACAATGGAGATGGACGATGGAACACTTGGGGCTACTTCATAACCATGCGCTCCAACTTCCTTCCTAGGCGACAAGGCGATCATTTCATCATTGAGCCTTACAGTCCGCACCGTTTTAGCCGCCAGTTTGGTTTCTATCAAGAAGTGCCGGGGATGTCGAAGATAGATGCTACCCGTGAGTGTTCATTAGCAAGAGGCTTCTTTTACTGGAAATGGTGTATTTTGCGTGGTACCCGCTCCAGAGTGTATCTTCCACCTCCTCCTCACACTGCAAGGAACTTTTCTTCACTGGAGTATAAGAGATGGTGGCACCAGGTCCATGGTGAATACTTAGACTCCCACATGAAGATTTTGACTGATCCAGAGCCCATTCATGTGCAGCAGAATGAAGTGGTTGACGCTAATGAAGTCAATTCACGTGATAAACGCAAAACTTCTCCGGATCAAACGATTCCAGCCTCAGCATATGCTGCAACATTGCTTGCTGGGCCAAGCAAAAGGAAGAGCACCTCTCGACACTCAGGTGAAAGCCGAAGCGCTGAAGACGTTAACTGGAAGCACGTACAACAGACTTCCAAGTCCCCAAGACTTGCAACAGATCCTGACACATCCTTCAAAAAGAAGGTTTATTATCATTTCTTCTTTTTCATTTCTCTTTTCACTTCATAATCTCTTACCATCTTGCATCTCCGATTCTTTTTAGGTTATACAAAAGGTGTTCGGCACTGAGGATGAAGGGCACAATTCGGACGAAGAAGACTCATCTTCCTCAGTAGCAGTTTCAGTAGCTCCTGTTGGACTTTCCACATTCAAGCCCGTCAAGCCCTTCAAGCCAACCAAGCCCGTTGAACCCATGGCAGGTGTTGTCTCAGTATTTAAGGGAGAAAATTTCGTTGAGAAACGCAAACGGACTTATATCTCAACCCTGTGGAAAGACTTCGTGGACAGAGTTACGAAAGCTCCTATTGAATTGTTGTCTTCTATGAAGGACGAGGTGTCTTTTGTGATAAAAGAAATCAAGGCATATGACCGAGTCGATTCTTCCATCCTTGAGAAGAGCTTGGCGCCCTATTTGACAAAGCTGATGATTATGATGCGGCTAGGTCCAAGTCTACTGAAGGAGTAACAAAAGAGATTCTTGCTTCTCAAAAGACGGAAGCAACAAGTGCTCTTAATGTTTGCAAGGCGACCGAAGAGGATGAATCCAACAAGTTGGAGGCGACTCGAGTAACATTGAAGCAAGTGGATAAGGAGCTTATCGAATTATCCAAAAAGAGAAAGAGACTCGCTGAAGAATTGCAACAACATCAAGAATCTCTTAAGAGTGCCAAAGTTAAAACTCGGGCTACTAAAGACGCCCTCCTTATCATCGACAACACACCGATTTTGGAAGAAACCGTAACTAAAGAAGAGACGAAGTCAAGATTAGAATTGGAAGCAGCTGTGGAGGAGTTGAAGGACTTAGATCCTTTTTCGTAGTTTTTGTTTAGGATTTCCCTTATGTTATCCCCTCTTTTATACCAAGTTATTTAACTTTGAATAAAAACTTGATCAATTTTGTTTTCAACTTTCCGTACTGCTTTTTATTTCAACACCTTATTTAAATATTTAAATTCAAATAAGATAACTGAAACATGACTGAACTTAGTGAATTTCTAAGTTGCCTACGTACCCCTTTGGTTTAAGAGGAGCAAGTCATAACGTAGTTCAAAGGTTATAATTTGATTTGTGGGGGGGGGGGGGGGGGGGGGGGGGGGCATAAACAGTTTAACCTCATGCGGGCCAGGAGGGACTATTCTTTAACCACTATAGACAAAGTGGGGTATTTGATTATTTAACCACTAGAAACACCCTTAGTGGGGTGAATTAACAGTTTAACCACATGTTTACCTTTGGTGGTTGTCGTTCACAATTTATCCTCATGCGGACCAGGAGCGACTGACAGTTTAGGCTCGTGCGTCATGGAGCGTTGATTTGGATTTGTTTTACGCATAGTAGCGTTTCAGGAATTTCCCATTTATGGGGCCAATGCTTACACCATCTTCAGAGATCAACTTGTAAGCACCATTTGTATAAACTTCGGTCACAACATATGGACCATCCCATCTGGGCAAGAATTTGTTTCCGACACGATGAGTGACAACAATGGGCCTCCTCACTGCCAACACCAAGTCGCCAACCTGGAAAGATCGTGTCTTCACCTTTTTGTTAAAAGTTCTGGCAAGACGAGACTGATAACACTCAAGTCTCTGTTGTGCTTCCAGCCTTTTCTCATCTAAGGCTTCTAACTCTTCGAGACGCAGGCGTGCATTCTCTTCTTCTGTCAGACCTTCTTGTATCGCCATCCTCAGAGAAGGAATTTGTTTCTCAAGGGGTATCACTGCTTCAACACCATACACCAGCGAATATGGAGTAGCTTGCGTAGGCGTTCTATAAGTGGTTCGGTATGCCCATAAAGCTTCATTTATTCGCTCATGCCAATCCCGCTTGGACTTTGAAATAACCTTCTTCAGCAAACTGCAAAAAGTTTTGTTGAAGGCTTCAGCCAGACCATTAGCAACTGCATTATACATTGAAGACTTTATTTGTTTGAAGTTGAACTTCTCACAGAGTTTGTCAATGTGGCTGTTGGAGAACGATCTTCCATTATCAGTCATAATGTAACGCGGGACTCCGTATCTGAAAATGATGTTGACACGGATGAAGTCGGCGACATTTTCTTTCTTTACTTCCCTCAACGGCACTGCTTCAGCCCACTTGGAGAAATAGTCGGTTGCAGCTAAGATATAGAGATGGCCGCCAGAGGATTTTGTCAATGGCCCCACAACATCTAGACCCCAACCATCAAAAGGCCATGAAACAACAGTTGGATGTAATGGTTCAGGAGGTTGATGAATCAGATTTGCATGAAACTGGCATGCTTGACATCTCCGTGCAAAGTCTATGCAATCTTTCACCATTGTCGGCCAATAGTAGCCCATCCTTTTTATCCGGAAGTGTAATTTGGGTCCTGACTGGTGAGCACCACAAACTCCAGAATGAGCCTCCTCCATAGCTTGAACAGCTTCCTCATCTCCTAAACACCTCAAGAAGACACCATCAAATGATCTTTTATAAAGAGTTCCTTGGTAGTAGATGAATCGAGGTGCACGACGCCGAATGTCAACTCTTCGTCGTGGATCATGGGGTAACTTATCGTGTTGTAAGTAATCCACAAAAGGTTGACGCCAATTCTCATTTTCGATTTCGAAGACTTCAATGACATGATTCTCAACTTCTTCATTATCTTCCTCGTCGAAGATAGGAGGTACAACCCAACTTCTGCATACAGGTATTCGTACGTGGGTTCCTGGCATAGCTATAGTTGATGCTAACTTAGCTAAGGCGTCAACTTGCTTATTCTCACTTCTTAGCACATGCTCGACTTCCACATCTCCAAGCCATCCTATCATTCTTTGGGCATAGTTGTAGTATGGAAGCAGTTCGGGTTTCTTGACTTCATATAATCCACGGAGTTGATTTACAACTAGCAAAGAATCTCCATACACCCTGAGATGCAACTGCTTTATGTCCACTGCCATCTCTAGCCCAAGTATGAGCGCTTGATACTCGGCCACATTGTTAGAGCAGTTTTCCGTCAAGGAGAATGAATAAGGCAAGACTTCATCTTCGGATGTGATGAACACCACTCCGGCACCAGCTTCTTCTCTATGGGAGGCTCCATCGAAGTACATCTTCCAAGGAGGAGAGATTTCCACAGCTAAGACATCTTCATCTGGGAGATCGTCAGATAACTCCCACTCAGCAGGAATCGGGTGGTCTGCTAAGAAGTCTACCAACACTTGCCCTTTTACAGCTTTTTGCGGAACGTATATGATCTCAAACTGTTGCAGCTGAAGGTACCATCTTGCAAGTAGATCAGAGAGAACTGGCTTTGACATAACAAACTTCAATGGATTTGCCTTTGAAATAAGACGAACGGTGTGAGCCTGGAAATAGTGCTTCAATTTCTGAATTACAAAGATAAGTGCCAAACATATCTTCTCGATTGGGGAGTAATTCAGCCCATTCGGAACCATCATCCTGCTCAAATAGTAAAGAGCATTTTCTTTACCTTCGTCATTTTCTTGTGCCAACAAGGCTCCAATAGACCGTTCCTGAGCAGCTATGTAAAGTATCAACGGTCTTCCGGGCACGGGAGCGACTAGCACAGGTGGCTTCATCAGATAATCTTTGATGCCTTTAAAAGCATTCTTGCAAGCTTCGTCCCATTTGAATGGGTTTCCTTTCTTCATCAGATGGCTAAAAGGTTGACACCTGCCAGCCAGGTTTGAGATGAACCTCCTCAGATACGCCAACTTTCCTTGCAAGCTTTTAAGCTCATGGATGTTACTTGGTTCAGGCATCTTCAGAATTGCATCGATCTTTGCTTGTTCAATCTCGATACCTCGTTGGCGAACGATGAATCCAAGGAATTTTCCCGAAGAGACTCCGAAGGCACACTTCAAAGGATTCATCCTAAGTTGATATCATCTGAGACGCTCAAAGACTTGCCTCAAATCTTGCAAATGATCTTCATTCCTTTTCGATTTCACCACCAGGTCGTCCACATAACACTCAGTATTTTTGTGGAACATATCATCGAAGATCTTCTGCATCGCACGCTGATATGTGGCACCAGCATTCTTCAAGCCAAAGGGCATCACTTTATAACAATATATCCCTTTTGGTGTGCGAAAGGCGGTAAGCTCTTCATCGCTAGGCGACATACGAATTTGATTGTATCCTGATGAGCCATCCATGAAAGACAAAGCTTCATGACCCGTAGTAGCATCGATCATTAGCTCAGTGATCGGCAAAGGGAAATCATCCTAGGGACATGCGAGGTTGAGATCGCAAAAGTCCACACATACCCGAATCTGACCATTCTTCTTTCTTACCGGGACGATGCTGGAGATCCATGTAGGATACTTTACTTCCCGAATGAAACCCACCTCAATGAGCTTGTTCACTTCATTCTCGATTTGCAGGATCAACTCTGGTCGAAATCGACGTTGGCCTTGCTTGACTGGTTTAGTCCCTTCTTTTATTGATAGTTGATGAACAACAACTTTTGGGTCTAACTCTGGCATTTCCTTGTACGACCAAGCAAACACATCTCTAAACTCCTTCAAAAGTGTAATATACGCCTCTTCTTCTTCAGACGCCAATAATGCGCTTATATAGGTTGGTCGTGGATCATTGGCATCTCCCAAGTTGATTTCTTTCAATTTATCAACAGTGGTTTTAACACCTTCTTCAAGTTCTGGAGGGGCCTCCTCAGCATCCTCTTCCACTGTAAAAGCCTCATCATACGCGGTGATGTGATTTACAGTTGTTGCATCTTCACCAACTTCCTCTTGCCTTCTGATATCAACAACTGCCCTCACTCGACCATCCCTTCTTCTGACTAAGGCCGTCCGTGAAATACTAACGGTGTCAGTGATGAATCCATTTCTGATCATCGCAGCAACTCTCCTTTGTAATGCTTCTTCACTTTCTTGAGGAGTCTGTCTTTGGACAATGGAGCTATTGACAAAGTTTGACGATGCAACACTTTCTTTATCATCGTCTTCCTCCTTGGTGTAGACGATCGTTCTTAACCTCGCGGTTAATGCTTCTCCACATGATTCAACCAATGTGGTTCGTCGCTTCATACGAGAGGGAATTAAGCTTCGAATTTTGTGGGAGTGTGCAGTTTTAGAAATCCTCCCTTCCCGGCACTCGATTCTTTTATGCGGCCCTAATCTTCCAAAGACGGATCTGGACTTTCTTCCAAGTGATCCCAATCTGTTGAAGACTGACCCATGCTTCAGGTGGTTGCCTCCTTCAAATGTTCCCAACCTCTCAAAGATAGAAGCTTTCTTCACTTTTTCGCCGTTCTCATCAAACACGTTCTCCGTGGATGAGAATGCCCTTTCAGAAATATAATTTGTGCTCGTGCTCGCTCTTTTGATCGTGATACGAACTGGACTCAGTGCCACATATCCCAAACCCATTCTGGAATTCTTGATCGGGGTGTAAGTGCTAATACTTGCTGGCTTTTGAGTGGAGTTAACCCCGTGCTTTGGCGGTTTGATAACCTCTTGGGGCGATTCCTTCAATGCAGACTTTTCTTGTGGATCATATCCAGCCCGAACAAGGAGTCTGAAGGCTTTAGGGCCATAAGAATTCGACATCACAGCTTCAGCTATTTCGCCATGTTCAGTCTTGGCTCCCTGAGTAGGACGAGCAAATCCTTTAAGCGGTTGTGGGGAAGGTCTTGTTGAGTCAAGCTTGGTTAGAGGTAATGTTAGTCCCTCTAATGCTTCAACAATTTCGAGAGGCCGTTTACCTTTATCAACACGGGATGGAAGAGCAGTCTTCTCTTTCTCTGCAGTTTGCTCATCCTTAGCTATCTCTCGTGATGAGTTCGCCTCAGCTTTAGTTGTACTCTGAAAGTAGTACCTGGCGTTAGCAAAATATGACTCAGCATCCGTGAAAGGCTTAGCATCGGCAAATACTCTCTTTACTTCACCATCCTTATAGTATTTGAAGCATTGGTGCATCGTAGAAGGTATCACATTATTCTCGTGCAGCCACGGACGTCCTAGCAGCATATTGTACGAAGTCCTGGCGTCTATCACATGAAATAGCACAGTTGAAGCCATCTCATCGATTAGCAGATCCAACATCATCGTTCCAAGGGCCCTTTGACCTTCTTGATTGAAGCCTTGGATCATCAGTCGGCTGTGGCCGAGTTCATCAACTGTTATGCCCAACTTTCTCATCACTCTCAAAGGCAAGATATTTACTCCAGACCCTCCATCAATCAGCATGCGGTTGATCTTTTGTCCTTTGGCGTAGCCTGTCACGAACAAAGGTCCGTTATGAGGCTGCGAGCCGAGCAATAAGTCATCTTCCGTAAAGCTCAAGACTGGTGCACAATCAATAGTTTTATCACGAGGCTCTCTTTCAGATGAAGAGGTTTCATCTATGTCCGCCATATAACACGAAGTGTTATAATTGTCATCATGCTCAGCAGTGATGAAATTTGCAGATGCTTCTTCTTCTAGTAGGATTGTTCCTTGCTCCACTAGCTGCATGACTTTATCCTTGAAGACGAAGCAGTCTTGGATTGGGTGACCCACAAGTCTGTGATACTTGCAGTATTTCGGGTCGTTGACACGTCCAGCTTCTTCTGGGCACTTCATTTCTGGCAATTCGATGAGTTTGCTTTTCATCAGATCATCGAATATTCCTGAGACGTCAGAGTCTAGGAATGGATATTGCCTTTGCTGCATCTCTTTCAAAGTCTTTCTTCTTTGCCCCCTTTCCGGAGCAACAGCAACAGCTTTTCCTTTGTCATTTCTTTCTTCTTTCTCCTTCTGATACTTGACAGTCTTTGCATTAGTTTGCATGACTTCTTTGTGAGGAGTTCGGACAAAGGTCTTGCTTCCCTTCTTAACTTCTTGTTTGTCCTTGAACTTTCGAGGTTCTTGGACTGGTGGTCCATTGGATCCACTTGCTGCCATGCTCAACTCCATATCGTGAGCTCTTGTAGCCAACTCTTCAAAGGTTCACGGCTGGATACCTTGGAGAATGTATCGGAGACCCCACTTTATCCCTTGGATGCACATTTCAATCGCGGAAGTCTCGGACAGTCTGTCTTTGCAATTCAGACTTAAATTTCTCCATCGATTAATGTAATCGATGACAGGCTCTTCTTTCCACTGGTGGGAATTCGTCAGCTCGATCATGCTATCCGTTCTTCTTGTACTGTAGAAACGGTTCAGGAACTCTTGCTCCATTTGATCCCAGCTGTTGATGGAGTTAGCCTCCAGATCAATGTACCAGTCGAAGGCATTTCCTTTGAGTGAACGGACGAACTGCTTGACAAGATAGTCTCCGTAAGTCCCGGCGTTATTGCACGTCTCAACAAAATGGGCCACGTGCTGCTTTGGATTGCCCTTTCCGTCGAACTGTTGGAACTTCGGAGGTTGATAGCCTACTGGCATTCGCAAGTTGTCAATCCTCTTTGTGTAGGGCTTAGTGTAGGTGAAGGTGGACTTGGAGCCATCTTCAAATTTCCCTTTCACCGTCTCCAGAATGAGCTCCTTGAGTTGATCAATCTGGATCGCTCCATCAGCTGAGACTTGCAGTTCCTTAGCAGTCTCTTCAGTCTCGGCTGCTTGTCGCCTAGTTGAGGTTTCCTCCACTCCTTGATTTTCAACTTGCTTCCCGTGAGCGTGACTTGCATCACTATTCTCCACCTTGTTCATCAATTTGGCAATCTGAATGTCTTGCCTCTTGACGTGATCTGCAAGACCTTCAATAGCTTTGAGGATGCTGTTGAATCGTTCCTCAATAGTTGAGGAGTCTGTCATCATGACTGGAGCAACGCTTGAGTCTGACAGTGAGTTTGAGGATGAATACGGAGTGGAGTGCGGAGAGTTGACCTCTTCGTCTTCAGCAGTGTAGGCCTGCTTCTTAGTTGTTGCCTCCACTGATGGATTGGCCTTTGTGAAGGTCTCAGTCAGTGATCGCTTCGCCATACTTCTTATCACAACCTGGCCTTCAGAAGCTTTCGATGAGTTGGCTTTTTGCACAATAGCTTTGCGGGGAGCCATCCTTAGTGATCTTGAGCTTACTTGCGGAGAGAAGAGATGAGAGGTAGAGTCGGTCCCACCGGGCGTGCCAAATTTGTAACTGCGAAATTCGTTTTATTAATATAATAAACACGAATACAATTTACAACTTTAATTTGAATCAGATCGAACCGAGAAATTTGTACGGGTTCTTGACTCTGACTTTTCTCCTCTGATTCTTCTCTCTTGTTGACTTTGACTTTGATCGAACTTTGACTTCGATCTTGAGTTTGAACGTTGATAACGTTAATCCAAGGGTGAAAACACCTTATTTTAGATTAAACGTTGTTTCTGGATGAACGTCTTCGAGTTTGTTGAAGAACGTTCTTGAAGCTTCGAATGTCAATGAAGAACGCTTTGAATGGTTCTTCAAATCTTCAAAGGAAAACGTCGGATCGGAGGGTCTTCGGGCCTTGATCTTCAATCTCGAGCTGCTTCTGATGAACTTGCACGAAGAACAGCGAAGAACGTCTTGAAGAATCTTCAAATCTTCAAGGAGAAAACGCCGGATCGAAGGGGCTTCGGGCCTTGATCTTCGATCTTGAGCTGTTTCTGGTGGATTTAGGCGAAGAACGACGAAGAATGGCGAAGAACGTCCTTGAAGGATCTTCAAATCTTCAAAGGGAAAACGTCGGATCGAAGGGGCTTCAGGCCTTGATCTTCGATCTTGAGCTGCTTCCGGTTGATTTCCACGAAGAACGGCGATGAACGCTTTGAGTCTTCAAGAATGGTTGCAGAAGATTCGCTGGTTGATCGTCTGGATGCTCGTTCGCTTCGGTTGCTTGTTCGTCTTCGTTCGTGCTCGTCTGGTTCTTGTGTCAAATGAATGAGAAGAAGACCCTATTTATAGGGTGAAGGATGGAAAACTTTCCATTCTTGTCATGCCACGTGGCGCCACTTGATTGGCCCACAACATTTGATTGGCGTGATTTGCGAATTAGTTTAATTCGCTTCCATTTTGACGAGATATCATTTAATTCTCATTTTAATGGTAAATAAGGCGTATTTATTACCCAATATGAGTATCGAACACTCATTTAATTTGTCCGACTTGTACCGTGTACATTTAATATCAATTTAACTATTTAATTCAAGAATTAATTTAATTAAATTCTTAAAATAAAATAGTAAAGTTATTTGATATTAATATTTGATTTGTACACGTGTCACCATTTAATTGGGTGCAAATTTAATTTGCTTACAGTGGTTTATGTATAAACAAGTTCCACACATACATACTAAATTTTCAATTATTAATCAAATTAAATATGACATTATTTATAAATAAAGTTATTGTAGGATGCAACGATTTACACCAACTATTTCACTAAGTTCACTCACTTCAAAATTCACCCACCTTATTTTATAATATTTACTAAATATACACATTATAAAATTATTATTTTATTCAACATTCACGTACATTCCTAAAAATATCCAACTACTAATCTCATTAAATTTCAATAAAACCACATAATATATCCACCCCCCCACCTCTTTAATCCACTGGTGAAAAGTAAAATTAACATATTTATGTAAGAGTGTCTATTAGACAAAAGGATTGAATGTTGAATGTGAAAGAAACCACCAAATCAAGGTAATTTATTGATACATATTTTTTTTAATGTCAATGTGATAGTTATTTTTTTCTTTTTATTAAGTTCTTTTATTAGTTTCTGTTTGAATGATGAAAAATAAATATTAGACCGTGCATAGAAAATTAAGTTTTTCCTCCAATAAATATTGAAGGAAATTAGAACCAATAAATGTTGGTGAAATTGCTGGACTTTCTACGAAATACTATAATGTTTAAAGTAAAGGCTTTTTGTTGAGATTATATTTCTTTTGAAAGCATACCATTTTTTTTTACTGAAACTGTAAATTTTAGGTTTTTAACATATACCAGTGCCGGGTGTAATTTTTTTTTTAGATGAATTTAATATTATTATGTTGAAGTACTGGACATTTTGCCAAATTTCTTATCAATACATATTTATTGGTGGCACGAATCTGTGCATTCTTCTGCTCACTAAAGCTTAATTTAAATTTGATAGAGTGTTGAGTTTTGCAAAGATGATAAAATTATTTTTAACAAGTATAATGGTATTGACATCAGAGTAAGAATGATTTGTGTTGTTTGTGTACCAATGTTGTGTTCTTGACAGGAGATATTTTTTTATGAATTGTAACTTAAGGGTGGTGGCAAAATTAGGATGTTAACTCTATGGTCGGATACTTTAAGAACAATGATTTTAAAAGTCATGAATTGAGGTAAAAAATTAAAACAAAGTTGGGCTAATCGGATTGAATTTGGGTTTGATTTGGGTTGGTTCGAATCAATTTGGCCTAAATCTGTTATTTTTAAAAGTTATTGTCCTTCTATTGCTATTTCGAAGAGTTATCATCTTCATTTTGCAAACTCGAAGAGCTACAATCCTCATTTTATCACCCTCAATTTATGGTCCTAAAAAATTAATTTCTTACTTGACTGGATCTTTTTAATTAAGTCCATTTGTTGAGTTTTTTTTATCAATTTCAATAACAATATAATATTTTATTATTTTATCGAATATTTATTATTCCATGTGGATGTTAATGTTTAAATATGTGTTAAAAAATTGATTTAGTACATAATGATATGAAATACTATACATATATTGTATCAAATCAATCACAAAAACTTATCATTAATTTTTAATAAACTAATGTTAATTGTTTGGGTCTTTTGTATATTGCTATATTTTACAAGAAATGATGAAATATTTTTACATAAGTATTGAGAGAGTTCCGTTATTACTGTAATTTTATTAGTAATTGATGTTATAACTTATAATTATTGATCATAGAAGATGCATGTTTTATTGTCTTTCGTGGTTTTTAAATATTATATGGTAAATAATTTTAAATTTTACAGGTTTAGGTTATATTTACAGTTTATATAAGATACATCATTTGATTAAAATGAGTTGAGGGGTAAGAATTATAAAATAATTTGTAATTCTTTATAAATATCTATTTTATAATTAAAAAAAGAAAAAAATTGTCTAAGATGGCCTCACGGAGAAAAGGTTCACAAGCTAGTGCAAAATAACACACATTTCTTCTAAAATTTTAATACGTCGTGTCCAACTTATGATCAAACTCACGCAAAACCTACTCTAAAAAGTAAAAACAAATATTTTTTCATATTACACTTACGAAGTTGAATTAAAAAAAATTGTGATAAGAAATTGTGACATTTGTTAAACATAAAAAGATATAAGGATTATTAAAATTATAGTAATGAAAATGACTTTCTTAGTATTTTTAAAAAAGTAGTTTTTTAGTAGTTTAAAGAAAAAGTAATTACCATTTTTTAATTATTTGTAGAGTGTCATCTCATTCTTTTAATCAATAAAATTAATTTTTACAATTATTCAATCAGTCAAAAATTACTCTTCGTGTTTGATATTGGCATTTACATTTTTTCTTTTTAAAAAGAAAATATATTATTAGAAAAATATTATATTGTAGATTATTGTTCAAAGTATTTAAACTATAGCTTAAAATTTCATGAGATTGTCTTGTGGAGCTAGATAATACAAATTTAAATACACATATACGTTGAAATATTAGTGTGATATGTCCAATTTATATCCTATCCCATGAGTAAATTTTAAATGAAAAGGGTTAATGATAAACTTATCATTAAATTGTTTTAAAGTATTGAATATTATAAATGGAATATGAAGATTTTAATGATAAATATTGTTAATTTGAGTTCAAGAAAAAATTTAGGTATATATTTTTTTTAAAATATTTTTTTGTAGATTTTTAGTTTTATAATTAAAATTTGGCAATTTTTATGATTTAAATAATATAACAAATTCCGGCCGTGCGAAGCACGGGCTTTACGATCACTAGTGAGAACCCAATACTAAGAAAAAAGAAACAATCCTGACATAACAACTCTTTCTTTTTTTTCCTATATGGGTATGGCAAAGTGAGAAAAGATATCCAAAATTAAGTCCATGAACATACAACATGTTAAAATGTCATATTATCACTTTGACAATTCCAAATTATTGTAGATGTAAGGCTAGTAAAAATAGAATTACATATGGTTTCTCATAAAACAGTCAAGCATAATATGTTCAGTCACATTATGCTCAAATTAATAGGAATACTCACCAGTCCAAACCTGGAATAATCACACATCAAAGCTACATCTCCATCTTTCTTCCTCCACAAATTTCTGCATTTAAAATTAATAAAATATTATAGAAATTAAATAAAAGATATGTACAATTTCATAAATAGGTAAGAGTAATAAACAAATAAGAATACTCAAACAAGATATGATTAATTAGTGGGTTTTAAGATGAAGAAATGGTAATGGAATGAATGATAAGCTAACACTTGGAATTATATAATGATCCCTTTGAGTACTAATTTTTCCATTTGAGAACATTTCTTATTCCTCTCTATTTTAAGAGAATGAAAGAAATAGCATTCTCATCCATGTCTACTATAAATCCAATTACCTCTCTCATTTCCCTTAATAAGGCAAGAAGCCTTAAGCAAACGGATATGCAGAAATAATTAGCAAGTGAGCGTTTTTGTGGAAAGTGACAAATAAAGCTTACCTATGAGACATCACTCTTCCAACAGTGTCACTCGTAGCAATTTCTGGGGACATGTCATGATAGAACAATAATCGAACCAGGTACAAAGGAGAAAACAAATTAAAAAAATTACAACCTCTCCCATCCTTTAACAACTCCTTATCCAACATCTTTCAATACTATCAAAGAGAAAATATATAAAACCTAAATTCTTCTACATGGTCAAATTCTTCTACATGTTCGGGTGACTGTTAAAACTTAAAAGTACTCTAGTATTTATACATAATTTTTAGGAAATTGTTTGAGCATTTAAGAAAAGAACATTAGAGTTTTGCTTCATTTTTTTAGAAGTCTACAACAGTAGAGGACTGGAAGTGAAATTATTTTATCAAAACTCATAAAAGAAGATCTGAAGAATGATGAGAATGATGAGAATGCTGGCAGTGGCATATGAGAATACACTCGACCTTTCCAGAGACTTACGTAGTGTTGGGTGTGGTGACTTAGAGGTACACAATATAACTCCCGTGATATTTCACATCAAATAGCTTCAGCCTCTGACTTGGGAACATATATTTGATCTGGCATTTAAAAATAAATAGATATTTAGAAGGGATCGTGCACATTTATATTGATTTTTCTAGCTGATGACATGATTCGGGGTGTGTATGCAAGTGTTTGCAAACACAACTAACAATTTTAAGAATAAAAAAAAGTGATTTCCCTCCATTTTTTATTGTTTGCAAACACCCCCTAAATAAAAGATTAGTTATTTCAGTATGTATTATGCAGAGATATATTTTTTTTAGAAGAAAATTATGTTTTCTTAATACCTTTTTCAAGATGATTCACAATTAATGCATTTTGTTAGACAATAAAGTGGGCAATCGAAATACAAAGGAATAATTTAACAAAATACTAAGAACAAAAGTACCTGAGAGAGCAGGATTGGGCGGAGGAATGACGACGGATGTCGGAATTAACTGTTGGAGATGTGCCTGACAACGATCTTGTGGATAAAAGACGGAAGAACTGGAGATGAAGACAGATGTTGCAACAACGAAGAAGGGCAGAGAACAAAAGTTAAAATTGGAAGAGAAGGAACGACAAAGATGAAGCTAATGAAAACTAAAATTATTAGGTTCGAAGAAATTACCTCAGCAAATCTTCTTCGTTCGGATTGGTGGAGGAGCCGCAACGGGCGATGCAATAGAGACCTATGGCGATGGTGGTTCAATAATGGCGGCGATGATGGCGGTTGATAGGGGCAACGATGATGGCGGCAGCAATTGGGGCTGCGACGATGCGGCGATGACATTCAACAGGGGTACGGTGATAGCAGTTCAACAGGGGCGACAGTGATGGCAGTTCAATAAGGCCGATGACGATGGCGGTTCAATAGGGGCGGCGATGGTGGCGGCTGTAATTGGGACTGCGGCAATGCGGTGATGACGGCCGAGGGAGATAAATGATATGGCGGAGCGGAGGAACCTAAAGTGATACAGGCGGCTAGAGGAATTTCTACCGAGATAACTAGGGGAATCATGAATGATATAATTTAAAACTACAATTAACCCAAGAAAAAAAATGTAAGGTTTGGATTCGATGGTGTAAAATCAAGGGTCGAGATCAAAAGTTAAGTCAACTTTTAATGAGAGCGTAGTATTTCGAAATCAAGAGATTTTAGACATGCCACATCAACCTAAGAATAAGGTGGTGCTGACACATCACCTTGGAGAGGTTTCAAAATATAGTATAATAAGATATAAATATAAATAATAATTTGAATCGATTTTGTAATGTGTTCGTAGTTTCAAGATTTTCCAATTATATTTGATCTTGAAATTGATTCTACTTTCCTTGAATACATAGTTTGAAAATATTATTAGTGTAAGCTCAAAAAAATAATTTGAATTCATTTTGAAATGTGTTTTGTAGTTCCAAGATTTTTCAATTTTATTGATCTTAAAATTGACAATATGTCCATTCCACTTACTGTGAACACCTACTCATATTTGTTTGGTCTTTAATTTGATCAAAGTGAATATCATCCATTTATTCATATATTTGGTTCATCTTTGAATCAATTATTAAGTATTTAACTTTTTTTTAGAAGTTAATGATATGCCTTGAGGTTGTTAGGGAATAACATTCCATGAGAAAGTGCATAATCTTCTTACATTCTACAAACTAGACACAAGAGCATGACTTTCTTGCATGGATATAATCTTAATCATCTGAAACAAAATGTTTTGGAAAACACTTGCTTATATGTTTCTCATTTTACTCTCACCACCTTTTATCAATCTCTCACCACCTTCCATCCATCTTTTGAATTTGGTGATCAGTTTTGGCCTTCTTTAATTTGCACGATTATGTGCTTTTGACCCAAAATATGAGCCACTTTCTCCAACATTGGCTTTGTTTACCTCATCATTCGATCTGAACTCCCCATCCCTCCTCGTCATCTCTTCAGTTAAGCATACATTTCTCCACCTTAGTTGTATTAGTTCTTCATCATCTTGTTCTTGCATTCTTGCCGTTTCTTCTCCTACCTACACTTGATAATATTTTTAACTTCATAATCTAATGAAAATGACAAAGGGTTGATTGAATCAAACTTTATTGTTTGAAAAAGAGAAAAATGGATGGGCAAAGTCTTATGCAAATCAATTTCATCATGTAATTCATTTGTGTTATGTATTTTTAAACAATATTAGTCGTTTTATTAAAATGTATTAGTTGTTCATTAAAAAGTATTACTAGTTATACTATAAAATGACTCAAAGGGAGGAACATACCTTTGATCTAGTTAATTCTGCTGCTGCTCTTAACTCATCCAAAAGTGCATTTTTCTCGTTGATTTCGTCCTCCATCAACTTGATGTATTCACTCTTCAATTCCAGCTCCATTAGTTTAGTCCTTGAAATCTCTGTCTCTTTATATTGAATTTGCTTCATTTGTTTCCTCAATATCCCAGATTGTTCTTTACTTTTCCTCAATAGCTTCTTAACCCTTGTTGGAAATTGGTTTTTTGTAAAAGTTTCGTACCCTTACTTTGATCAATTTTTTGAGGAGTAAAAACGTTAGTTTTTGGGAAAATAAAATTAACGATGTTGTTCTACTCGCGGAGTAGATGAGCGTGGTATATTTAATATCTCAAAACCGATTTCCGGTGAGTGAGAAATTAATTTGGGAAGTTGAAGTGTTAATCATGTGTGTTGAATAATTTCATGGGAATGGAAAATAAAGTTCCATCCCACATTGGAAAATTACAAGAAGTTTGTCTTGTATATAAGTAGCAAATTATTCATGTTCTCTAAATTGGGACATGGGGACCCTAACCATGGACCACGCGCGCGCGCGCCCCGCCCGGGCCCGGGCCCGGGTTCGTGGTTCTTGGCAATTGGGCTTTGGTGCCATACCTATATTTTTAGAGTACCAAAAATATGAAATAGCTCATTATCTTTTTGGATCCAATCGGATTGGGTGACCCGTATGGAATTGGGTCGGCCCATTTCGGTTGACCCATTTAGAATTGGGTCGGCCCACGAACATGTTTAATACACCCACGATTTTGATTAATACACTCCAGAGAATCTGGAATATTCCGTCTTGCTTCCCATGACTGAGAAACTGCGTTTCTCTCCACCACAAGAACGTGGGTGATCCATGATCACCACGTACTCCACTCCAGCAGCCCTCAAATGGGTCATAATTCCGCCTATATATACCCCCTTCATCCAGTTTTTCCAGAATCATCTTACGAACCCAGAAATTCCCGAAATTCTGACTCTCCAGAAAATCCCGTTTAGCTCATAAATTCCGATTTAGTTCGCCGGAGATTCATACACGGTAGTGCTACCTGTGTGAATAGACAAAACCGTTTTACCTTTGGGGATCCGTACGCATAATCCGTAAGCACTGTACGGGCGTATTCGATCTTGCGGGCATAGGTTTCACCTAGACTCGGTTTTACACGAATTTGTTTCGTACTCTTTTTCTTTCCCATTTCAGTGTTTCGATTTTTCACACCCCAGTTTATAACAATCGCAAGATCGAATAGACTATCCTTTCGAAACACTGAAAAATATCGAACCATAACTCTGATAATGAGATGGACATATCCTCACCAACTAAAAATGATGTCTCTAATCCAGTACCTGCGAATCCGACTACCGATGGTAATCCGACTACCATTCCCCCTTTCCAGTTTGGAAATTTTGGAGACATCCTTGCTGAATGGATGAAAGCTAATGGCAATCCCTTCGTGGGAAATGCCAATCCCTTTGTGGGAACCTCTAGCACTAATCCCTTCGTGGGAAGCTCTAGTGCTAATCCCTTCGTGGGAAATGCTGGCGGCAATCCTTTTGTAGGAAATGCCGGTGCCAATCCTCTTTTGACAACCAACCAGGCCTCCCTTCAAGGGGCTGTTAGGCCGGTGGTAGTAAAAGGAGAGAAACCCGAAAATTTTTCGGGAAGTGATTTTAAAAGGTGGCAAAAGAAGATGCACTTCTATTTGACCACCATCTCTTTGGTGAAATTTATCAAAGAGGATTGTCCGAGTGCTCCTGCTGATGATGCTACTCGTGAGACAAGGATCGCTTACGATACTTGGATCCACAATGACTATCTTTGCAGGAACTACATTCTGAATGGGCTGTCTGATGCCCTTTGTGACGTGTACGATGAGTACCCGACTTCCAAAGCTCTATGGGAGTCCTTGGAGAAGAAGTACAAGACTGAAGACGCGGGAACTATCAAGTTCGTCGTCTCCACCTTGTACGACTTCAAGATGGAAGACAACAAATCTGTTGTCGAGCAAGTGCAGAAGCTGCAAGTTATCTTCCATAACATTGCAGTGCAAGGGATGGAGCTGCCTGAAGCCTTTCAGGTAGCAACTGTGATTGACTGACTCCCTCCATCTTGGAAGGAGTTCAAGTCCTACCTCAAGCACAAGCGAAAGCAAGTGACGATGGAGGACCTTGTTACCCGACTCCGGATCGAGGAGGATAACAAGAAGAGGGACAAGAGGGAGAGGGGCTCGATTGCTTCCATCGAGGCCAAAGCTAACCTGATGGAGAAAGACGAACCATCAAAGAAAAGGAAGCGACAAGACGACAAGGGCAAAGACAAGGCTGTTGCTGCTGCTCCTGCCCCGAAGAAGTTCAGCGGGAAGTGCTACAACTGTGGCAAACCCAACCATCGGGCAGCTGATTGTCGTCAGCCCAAGAAAGAGGACAAGGGGAAGAAGAACTCCGTGAACGTTGCTGAACGTAAGCTTACGGAGATGGACATGTCCGCTGTGGTGACCGAGGTCAACATAGTGGACAACAAGAAGAGTTGGTTCGTGGACACTGGTGCCACTTGCCACGTTTGCTCGGAGAAGTCTGCCTTCTCCACTTATTCTCCTGCTGAAGGGAGAAAGCTCTACATGGGCAACCAAGCCTCGTCTGAAGTGGCTGGTGTCGGAATGGTGGTGATCAAACTGACTTCGGGAAAGGAGCTGAAACTGAAGGACGTGCTGCATGTCCCGGACATCCGGAAGAATCTAATTTCGGGGTCTCTTTTAGTTAGTAGTCAGTTTAAGTTAGTGTTTGAGTCAAACGGTGTTGTACTTAGCAAGTTTGGCATCTTCCTAGGAAAGGGTTACCTCGAGAAGGGCCTTTTCAAGATGTATGTGATGACTGTAAGCCGTGATGGCAAAAACACTATTATGAATGAGAATGCTTCTACTTCTGCTTATATCGTTGAGTGTTCCTCTTTATGGCATTTTAGATTAGGACATGTTAATCTAAAATCTATAAAACGATTAGTAAATTTAGATTTACTTAAAATTGATAATGTTGACACATCCAAAAGATGTGAAATTTGTGTAGAAGCAAAAATGACTAAATTACCATTTAAGTCAGTTGAAAGGAACACTACTCCTCTAGAATTAATTCACACTGATGTATGTGATTTAAAATTTGTGCAAACTAGAGGTGGAAAAAAGTATTTTATTACTTTTATTGATGATAGCACAAGATTCTGCTACGTTTACTTACTTCGAAGTAAAGATGAAGCTATTGAAGCTTTTAAAAACTATAAAAGTGAAGTAGAGAATCAAATGAACACTACAATTAAAGCAATTCGTAGTGATAGAGGTGGAGAGTATGTGGCTCCGTTTGAACAATTATGTGCCGAATTCGGCATCATACATCAAACGACAGCTCCCTACTCACCACAATCAAATGGTATTGCGGAGAGGAAAAACCGAACTTTGAAAGAGATGATGAACACAATGTTAATCAGCTCAGGTTTACCTCAGAACATGTGGGGGGAAGCTATTCTGTCAGCTAACCACATTTTAAATAAAATTCCACTTAAGACTCAAGATAAGACACCTTATGAGTTGTGGAAAAATCGCAAACCATCATACAAATACCTCAAAGTGTGGGGGTGTTTGGCTAAAGTTGAAGTGCCACTTCCTAAACAAGTGAAAATCGGACCTAAGACAGTTGATGGGATCTTTATAGGATACGCCTTCAACAGTAGTGCCTATCGGTTCTTGATTCATAAATCAGAGATACCCGATATGACAGTAGGTACTACCATAGAATCAAGGAATGTTGTGTTCTTTGAAAATGTGTTCCCGTGTAGGGACAAAGAAGAAGTGAGTTCAAATAAACGAACTCATGAAGAATCAAGTGAAGCTGCAGGTCCTTCCACTCAGCAGAGTGAAGCACCAAGACGTAGTAAACGAGCTAGAATTGATAAGACCTATGGTCCAGACTTCATCACGTATGTGTTAGAAGATGAACCTAGGACTATCAAAGAAGCTCTTTCCAGACCAGATGCATCTCTCTGGAAAGAAGCAATAAAAAGTGAATATGATTCAATTCTGCAAAATCATACATGGGAGTTGGTTGACCTCCCTAAAGGTTGCAAGACCTTAGGATGTAAATGGATCCTTAAAAGAAAGTACAAAGCAGATGGATCTATTGAAAAGTATAAAGCCCGTTTGGTAGCAAAGGGTTTTAAACAAAGAGAAGGACATGATTTCTTTGACACCTACTCTCCGGTAACAAGGATTACATCCATTCGTGTACTTGTCGCGATTGCTGCTTTGCATAATCTCGAAATACATCAAATGGATGTAAAGACTGCTTTTCTTAATGGAGAGATGGATGCTGAAATATACATGGATCAACCAGAGGGTTATGTTGTACCCGGGAACGAGAAAAAAGTTTGTAAACTCGTTCGATCGTTGTATGGACTTAAACAAGCTCCAGTACAATGGCATTTGAAATTTGACAATATTATGTTGTCAAATGGATTTCGAATTAACGAATGTGACAAGTATGTGTATGTGAAAGATACACCAAATGGATTTGTTATCGTATGTCTATATGTTGATGACATGTTAATCATAGGTAACAATTCAAATGTGATCGTTAATACGAAAAACATGTTAAAGAGAAATTTTGACATGAAAGATATGGGTTTAGCAGACGTGATTCTAGGAATCAAGATTGAAAGAACCTCAAATGGAATTTCTTTAACACAATCTCATTATGTTGAGAAAGTCTTGAAGAAATTCAATGCATTTGATGATCCACCTGCTAAAACTCCACTTGAACAAAATGTTCATCTGAAGAAAAATAGAGGTGAACCTGTGAATCAGTTGGAATATGCAAGGATCATTGGAAGCGTGATGTACATTACTAATTGCACACGTCCAGATCTTGCATGTTCTGTGAACAAACTAAGCAGGTACACGAGCAATCCAAGTCATGAACATTGGAAAGCTCTGAAAAGGGTCTTGAGATACTTGAAGTATACTCTTGACTTCGGGCTACACTACACGCGACATCCAGCTGTACTTGAAGGGTACAGTGATGCTAATTGGATATCCGATAGTAAAGACTCATTCTCGACTAGTGGATATGTATTCACTATTGGAGGAGCTGCAGTATCGTGGAAATCCACAAAACAGACGTGTATTGCCCGTTCCACAATGGAATCTGAATTCATTGCTTTGGATCAAGCTGGTGAAGAAGCTGAATGGCTTCACAATTTCTTAGAAGATATTCCTTGTTGGAACAAACCAGTATCATCTGTAATGATACATTGTGACTGTCAAGCTGCTATTGGTAGAGCTTTGAACAGTATGTACAACGAAAAGTCGAGACATATTCGTCGTCGACATAACTCCGTTAGACATTTGATCTCAACTGGTATAATAACAATTGATTATGTAAGATCAATTGATAACATAGCGGATCCGCTCACGAAGAGCTTGAATCGAGATCAAATGAATAAGCTGATAGAGGGAATGGGTCTGAAATCCACAAATAAAACTGAAACAGTGGTAACCCAACCATGATGACTGGAGATCCCAAGAACTTGGTTCAAAAGGGAAAACTAAGCTGTGAATGTTAGTTGTACAACACTTGAAAATCATGACCATTCCTGACAGCACTGTGTCAAGTGTTAGTGAACCCGTGAGTTGTGGTAAAGGATAAGTCTTTGACTTTTAATGATTCCTATGAGTCCATGTGGGACTGAGTATGACGGGATACTCGAAAGGAGATCACCTATATAAATGAGAAGTGAGGGCCGCTTCGACCAAACATTTATGAATACAAAGGGCGTCCAGGGCCAAAATGGACAAAAACGTGAGAACAAATCGGAATCGAGACTGACTTGTGTCTCTACTATCTGTAAGGTATACACTAAGGAGGATTAGTTCAAGGCATCGTGTCCATTAAGCCGCCGGTATACCCGATGGTGCCGGGCTACGGAAAGTTCAAAACCATTGGTTACTTATCCGTAAGCAATGAGGTCTCACATGAGCTGAACGAAGAAGCTTGACTCTGTATAGGTGCAATTTTCACTCATGTGGGGGATTGTTGGAAATTAGTTTTTTGTAAAGGTTTCATACCCTTACTTTGATCAATTTTTTGAGGAGTAAAAACGTTAGTTTTTGGGAAAATAAAATTAACGATGTTGTTCTACTCGCGGAGTAGATGAGCGTGGTATATTTAATATCTCAAAACCGATTTCCGGTGAGTGAGAAATTAATTTGGGAAGTTGAAGTGTTAATCATGTGTGTTGAATAATTTCATGGGAATGGAAAATAAAGTTTCATCCCACATTGGAAAATTACAAGAAGTTTGTCTTGTATATAAGTAGCAAATTATTCATGTTCTCTAAATTGGGACATGAGGACCCTAACCATGGACCACACGCGCGCGCGCGCGCGCGCCCCGCCCCGCCCGAGCCCGCGCCCGCGCCGCGCCCGGGTCCGTGGTTCTTGGCAATTGGGCTTTGGTGCCATACCTATATTTTTAGAGTACCAAAAATATGAAATAGCCCATTATCTTTTTGGATCCAATCGGATTGGGTGACCCGTATGGAATTAGGTCGGCCCATTTCGGTTGGCCCATTTAGAATTGGGTCGGCCCACGAACATGTTTAATACACCCACGATTTTGATTAATACACTCCAGAGAATCTGGAATATTCCGTCTTGCTTCCCATGACTGAGAAACTGCGTTTCTCTCCACCACAAGAACGTGGGTGATCCATGATCACCACGTACTCCACTCCAGCAGCCCTCAAATGGGTCATAATTCCGCCTATATATACCCCATTCATCCAGTTTTTCCAGAATCATCTTACGAACCCAAAAATTCCCGAAATTCTGACTCTCCAGAAAATCTCGTTTAGCTCATAAATTCCGATTTAGTTCGCCGGAGATTCATACACGGTAGTGCTACCTGTGTGAATAGACAAAACCGTTTTACCTTTGGGGATCCGTACGCATAATCCGTAAGCACTGTACGGGCGTATTCGATCTTGCGGGCATAGGTTTCACCTAGACTCGGTTTTACACGAATTTGTTTCGTACTCTTTTTCTTTCCCATTTCAGTGTTTCGATTTTTCACACCCCAGTTTATAACAACCCTCTTATGAAGCTTCCCATTTTCTAGATATAAATTTTTTAAGAAACCTGAATAGAATAAAAAAAATCAACAACAAGATCCTCAAATCTCTTGTTTGCTGCGTCTATCAATGAAATATTTCTTTCCAGAAATTCGACTCTACTGGTCTCCAAAACCGTCTTGTTTAGATGCTCCATTAGCTGCATTCCTTGATCCTTCAAGTCTTGGTAGTGAAAAAACGGTTTTTCTATTTGCCATTCTCTCTCTTGCTTTGCTTCTATTCCTCGTTTTAGACCAAACATCTCGTCTTCCACTTCACAAGAATTGGGCTCTTCAAAATCTTCGGCGTTTTCAGATTGTTGTGATTCAGTCAATTTTCGTATTGTGATCCTCGCCACAATAAAACCTGCCAAACTCAAAGCCAAGGAAATTCCGGCTTCGAGAATAATTGGTTTCATGGATTCCATTTAAATAGAGCTTGAGTTTTCCATGGTTTTTTTTTTTTAATCAAACCTAATTAAATGTTTTTTTTTCTGATTTATTATACTATATGTTTGATTCTGAGGTGTGATCATGATTATTTTCCTTTGTGTTTGCTTTAAGATTTGTTTGATTCAGGACAAAGGTTGCCTTTTGATGTGTAGGCAATGCAAAAAATAACATCTTTCTTTCATCTTTATTCCTTTAGGCCCTGTTTTGGTTAGGGATGGAGATGGAAAAAAGAGGATGATAATTCAATGAATAGTAAATCTGTGTTTGGTTAGAGATGGAGAAATAAAGTTTGATGAAATTTTATGTTAAATTAAAATTGATATTGAAATATTTTATTATTGTTAGTTAGTGGAATAATGATTGAGTGGGATAAAAGTGGGAGAGATCATACGAAAAAGTATGAGAGAAAATGAATGTGTAAAAAGAAAAGGAGAGATAATGAATAAATGTGAAAAATGTAGGAGAAAAAATTAGTGCGTGGGATAAAAGTGATTTGATTATATAAAATATATTTATAATAGGTGTGTAGGTGTATAATAGGGGTGGATGGAGAATGAGATGTGTTCATCCAAAATCGGATTGAATGGGGGACCCATCCCTAACCAAACACACCCTTAGGGATAGGGCCATTCGGATGGGGATGATCAGTCAATCCTCATCCTATCCAATTTTGGATGGACACATTACATCCTCATCCAAATACTTATACACTCATGTTATACACATGCCCACCTATTTACACTTTACCTTATACAATAACACCACTTTTCTCTCACTCACTCATTTTCTTTTCTACTTTTCACCTACTCACTTATTATCTATCCTACTTTTTCTTACACCTTTATTCTCTCTTCTACTTTTTCTTTATCACTTACTATCTCATCCAATCTTTATCTCGCTAACTAACAATAATAAAATATTACAATATTAATTTTGATTTGACATAAAACTTCATTCAACTCTTTCTCCATCTCTAACCAAACAAAGATTTATTATTCATAGGATTACATCCATCCTCCTTTTTCCATCTCCCTCTCATTCACCATCTTTCCTAACCAAACAGAGCCTTGCTTTGCACATAATTAGAGCACTTAAGAGAAGATTTATTGAGAGTCTCATGTTAAACTTGTCCATAGTATGAAATTAATATCATTAATCATTGGCAAAAATTTGTATGAGACCGCCTCATGGAATGAGACCATACAAATTAATACATATTCATATCAAAGTGTTAATTAATGAGTCAATGTCCTAGTTACACTCATTCTCATTGTCTTATACTATGAGACGGTCTCATACAAGATCTACTCTTAATCATTATATGTAAATACTCAAACTATTAGATGTGTTCACATACCACAACATTACACTGTGGAATGCTATGAGATCAGTCAAAATATGTAATGATATTAATAAATACAAATAATAATAGCAGTGGCTATATGTAATCCTAAAATTTTCAATACTATGAAACTTGTTCACCCTAAATTTTGTGAAATTTATATATTAATTTGGCTCGACCTAAAAAAACATTTAATACTTTTATATTTTAAGTTCAACCTTATCTAAAAAGAAAAAAAAAAAGTTCAACCTAAATCATTCCTTATAAGCTAAATTCTTTTATTGGGTTTTTGGGGCGAAAGGCCTCTAATTGGAGGGCCTGACCATCAATGCCTCTTGATATGGCTGACGATACAAATTTTGAGTTCAATATTGATGTTGATATGAAATTGATGATAATTTATTAATGTTCAATATTATGAAATAAAATATAACTATATCCCATTAACTCTTGTGCTTGAATCCAAATGCATATATGTACGAATTGGCTGATTTTTTTGTTTAACATACATTTAGATTTTAAATTTAATTTAAAATCATTTTTTATATTTCAAAGTACAGTTTACTTTTTCGGGCCTCTAATTAGAATCTCATTAATTAAATTGAATTTTGAAAAGTCAAAATTAATTTGAAATAGACCAAAATTCAAGTGCATGCTATGTATTTAGGTGCATACAAGAAATTGTGGTAAGAATTTGCTTGATTTTATCTTTTTTTTTTTTGTTGATAATTAAGACCTTTGAAACCTTTTTAACCAATGAGAACTTTGGTTAGAATAGATATAATTTATTTAATATATAACTCATAAAATAAATAAGGAATCTTAGATGATTAAATTGAGCTCCAAAAGTAAATATTAAGTCTATATGAATGATTAAATTGGGCTATAGTTGACATACAATTATTCAAATTTGGGCTTTATTTTGGGCTATTCTTTTGGGGCCTATGCCCAGAAAACCTAAGCTTAGCATCATAGACGGACGAAGGGGTAGCCACTAGCCAGGGGCACTAACCCCCTCCAATTTTAATATTTTTTATTATTGAATATATTAAAAATTCAAAGTATAATTTAATAAATCATGAAAAGAAAAACATTTCTAATTTTTATCCAGTACTTAAGTATATTTTTAAAATATTAGTAATGCAATTATTATATTATAGTTAAAAAAATTATGAACTAAAGCTTAAAAGCTGAAATATGCTTATATATGGACACAATGCTATTATTTTGTAAGTTACGAGCAGAATGAGCCGGACTTTTACTGAAGTATATTGAAAACTAATTTGTTAAAAAAATTGTTAATAGAATATATGTTTGGAAAACTTATAAGATAAAATCAAAAGCTATATATTATTCTTAATTAGACCCCTCTAAACTTAATTTTTTGTTCCGTCACTACTTAGCATTCATATTGTCTTCACAAATCACAAATTCTTATAAGAATGGTGCATAGTGGGAGTACAATATATATTATATATTATTATGAGTTCTTACCGATATATGTGTATTAAAATTTTTGAAACGTTAATTTAAATATCGTTTACATCGAAGAAATTTATTAAGTAGTTTGGAAGTCTTTGTCGTTTTATAAAACAAAGTCTTCTCTATGCATATTCAAAGTTGGTGCTACTCTGTTTAGTTTTTTTATTTTTCAACTATCATGCAGATGCTTTCTAAATTATTAGCACAAGCTGCCAATTAATTCTGAGCATAACTTTGATTAGTGAGACTAATAAATGATGAGAAAATAAAATACGAGACTAATAATAATAACTTTGCGTCTTTGTTTAGTGAGACCAATAAGATACTCCCTCTGTCCTTATTATCGGTCTCATTTTATCCATTCACACAAAATAATTTTTTATTTATTAGAATATCAAAAGACACTAATGTTTTTATTTATTACAAGATATTAATTGATAAAAAGTAACTAAAAAATGCATTGGTACTAATAAAGTGAAAATTTAAAAGAGACATTATTTTGGATAAAATGTGATAAATAAAAAAGATCGGAGGGAGTAGAAAATGAAATGTGGTGGTGGGTTTGTTTGGTATCTTTGATTAATATACTTTACCTAGCTACCTCTACCTTGTTTGCTTCTTGTAATTTTAAATTTAAGTATCATGTGTACATTTTCTGAGTATAAACTAATAAAATATGAGAAATTAAATTATGGTGTGGGTTTTGTTTGATATCTCTGTACCTACCTTGTCTGTAAATTGCAGTGAAGGGTCGTAAATTATACATATATTTCCTCTATTATCCTCTTTTAGTATAGAGTGTTCACATTAAAAAAAAACAAAACAAAACAAAAACATAAGAGAGTTTATTTTGGTGACATGTTACCTTCTAATAATTTTAATACCATGTGTCTCCTTATTAAATTTGGTGATGCATTGTGAAATATTTGAAAAGAAAAGGTTTACTTTCCATCAAATTTCACTTCTCATATATTCCTAAAAAAATAATTCCTAATTGAAAGAATTTCGTCTCATTAAAAGTCCAACTTGTAGAGAGATGTAAAGTTGATTCATTTAATTATTTCTTATACACTTCCTTCTCAGTCATGGGTCGAACGTTCAATTTTTGTTCTTTCGGGAGACTCAAATGAGTGGCAATTTAATATGGGTAGAGTTGCTTTTCAACAGGAATCGGACCCATGGTCTTCGTCTAGGCCGTGAGCTTTTTGGCTCTAATACCATGAAAGAATTTCACCTCATTTAAAAGTTCAAACTTGTAGAAAGAAATGAAATTAATTCATTTAATTATTTTTCTTACACTAATTAATTTTCATACATTCCTATGCCAAGAAAAAATAAATTAATAGATAACTTAAAATAGTCTCCAGTGTCATATTTCAGTCAAAGTTAATGTCATTTTTAATATTTCACATTTTCAGTTAAATCTAATATCACGTTTCAGTTAAAACTAGTGTCACATTTCATCTTATGCACAGTTGCATAGTACAATCAGTTTACAAGCTTACTCAAAAAATTTATTAATATTGATCAGTCTTCTGAAAATATAGAATATATCATGTGCACAATACAATCAGTTTACAAGCTTACTCAAAAAATTTATTAATATCAAGGGTGCAGGCAGGCGGTATATGGCCGCCAAGCGCTGAGGCCGCCTAGACGGCCGCCAAGTTTTTTTTTTCTTTTTTTATTATTAAATATATTTTGTTTAATATTTATCAATGTAATAAAGTTCCATATTTTCAACTTAATTTGTTTATTATCCAACTTAATAATTAAAGTAATTAAGTAATATTTAACACATCTCCAACAAAATGTTCAAATTAATAAACTACCACATTCACAATCCACATATGTGCAACTTGTTATTTTCCTTTTAATTTTCCTTTTTTTAATTATATAACATTTTAAAGTTATTTAAAATTTTATAAAAATTAAAAATTAAAAAAAAAAACTAGGCGTCGCCTACCGCCGAGACCGCCTAGGTGCCGTCAAGCGTGGTTTCCGCCAAATACAACCGCTTTGCATTAATCGTCGACGGTAGGTGCTGACAAGCGCCTAGACGGTCGTCATTTACATCACTGATTAATATTGATCAGTCTTCTGAAAATATAGAATATGTCCCGAAAAATACACACTTACACTTGTTATCTTTGAAAATACATGTGCATAAATAGCAAGTGGTTTCGTTAATTCCTATATTCAAATTCAATCACTTTTTGTCTTTTTCTCTAGAGGAGTAGAGGACTTTTATGTTTAATTGTTGTATTAATAAAAATGCTAGTAGCTCTTTTAATATGATGTGGACTCTCCCCCTCTCTGTTGCGAGTGGCGCAATAGTTATGTTAGATTATAAAAATTAAGATAGCTAGGATTATGATTGAAAGGCGTTTGATTAAAAAAATATATATATATCAATTGAAATGATAATGGAAACAAGAATGAACATCTTATTATAATCATTTCCAAACGTCACAAAGATGATGTATCAACACTACCTTATTCTTAGTTTAATATGACATGTCTCAAATTTCTCCATTTCGAAATATTGCGCTCTCATTAAAAGTTATTTTAGGTATGTTTTAATTCATATTAAGACTTAATCTACATCATATATTTAACACTTTTAATCTCAACCATACATTTCATTTTGTATTTTCTATAAATGTTAAATCTCTCTTTAGTTTTCATTCTAATTCTCAACCCTAATTTTAATCCCTTCTCTTCTTTTTCTCATTTGTTGTCTACTATGTAAAGAAATGTGATTTCATTTTATTTCTATAATTTTTTGTATAGATCATAACCCTTTTTTTTTTTTTTTGCAGGTAAAGTGATTTATTATGCACATGGAGATGATTAGGCGCACATTAAGAAAAAATTATATGTGCATCAATCTGAGTTAAAAATTATTCGAGCGTATTCAGAAATTATTCGTAAGTTTTTAAAGTATATTCATATTTATATCTTTACATTCGTATTTTTTTAGAATCCACCATTAATAACTTTTTTCTTTTTAAATTAGAAGATCCTCCTACTGCACGCCTACGATTTTGATCCAACTATTATTCTTTTCTGAATAAGGTATGCATTATTGGTGAAATTTGATTAAATTTTATGTTTCTTCGTTTTGTATTGCAGGTAACCTAAAGGTGATGTAGAGAAAAAATTTTCATGGTTGAACGATTTCTCTTCTTAGATATTTTTGGAAGTTATTTTTGTAAAATATTGATATATGTGAAATTTTTGTAGGAGGGAATTGAAATATTTTGGAAAAGATATTGTCACCAAAATAGTGTATGATACCAACAATTTTTTACCACCAAATATATTATCTTGCCTTCAATAATAGATTGTAATACAAAAGTTTATTTTTAGATAATATTATGCGGCCAAAATAGACTAGTATTAAACTGCACAATATAGATATTCTTTTCTAGACTAGAATTTTGATTTTTCTTTATACTATTTTTAACATACAAATATTAAAAGAGTATTGTAATTTGTAAATAAGTAAAAAGCTGTTATATTTTATTTAATTAATATATATATATATATATATTTTTTTTTTCTTAAAATATGTTGAATAACATTTTTATGGATAGAAAATTATTGTGTTGGCAAAAAAAGGACATTAAGTTTCTTTACTAACAATTTAAGTATTATAACTTTATAAAGTATCTTACTCTAAAATACAATAAATCTGAATATATTTTAATCAATGGGGAAACAAAATATCTACGTAAAATATGGAATATTATTTTAAATATTATAGTAATGCAAGTAGATCTTTTTTCACGGTTAAATGATTTCTTTGCTAAGATATTTTTTGAAGTTATTTTTGCAAGATATTGATAGATGTTAAATTTGTAGGATGAAATTGAAAATTTTAAGAAAAGATATTGTCACTGAAATAGTATATGATACCAAAAAAATCTTGCCACCAAATATAATATCTTGCCTTCAATAATAGATTATAATACAAAATTTTATTTTTGGATAAAATTATATTCTTTTATAAACTAGGATTTTAATTTTTCTTTTATATTATTTTAACATACAAATATTAAAATAGTATTGTAAATGATAAATAAGTAAAAGATTGTTATATGTTATATAATTAATATATATATATATATATATATTTTTTTTTTTTTAATAAGTGGAATAAGTGTATATGGATAAAAAATTATAGTGTTGGTCAAAAAGAAATAAAAAGGACATTAAGTTTCTTTACTAACAACTTAAGTATTATAACTTTAAAATTTATCTTACTTTAAAATACAATAAATCTGAATATATTTTAATCAATGGAAACATAATATTTACGTATAATATTGAATATTATTTTAAACATTTAATTAATGCAAGATTTTAAACATTAAATTAATGCAAGCAAATCTTTTTTCACAATTGAACAAAAAAATTTCTTTAATATATTGGAATTTACTTTTGCTAAATATTGATAGATGTGAAATTTATAGCAAGAAATTGAAATATTTTTTAAAGATATTGTCACCGGAATAGCATATGATTCCAAAAAAAATATTGCCGCCAAATATAATATCTTACCATCAATAATAGATTGTAACACATTTTTTTTTCTTTTTTGGATAAAATTTTACCTGCAAAATAGAATTTGAAACTGCAAAATATAGATATTGTTTTGTAGAGTATGATTTTGATTTTTTTAGCCATTTTGATTTCTTTGTAACTCCTTTTTTTTATGCAAAATAACTGTATATGTGAAATGTCTAGGAGAGAAATTGAATTTAAAAAAATACTAAGATTAGCGCCTAAAGGTCAATTCTTATTATTGAATTGTGTATTATAAATAGCAACACATTAATCAATTGTTTCACACAAACATCTACACAGTATTTTTATTTTAATTATGACATCTTTGTCAAATGTTACCTTTAGATCTGAAATGCGTGATTCTATCTTTAGAATTAAACTTTTGTGTTTGATTTTTATTGTATCTTCATACCATGGGAAAAACTGGGCATGCAAGTATACAACAACTGTAATTTTAAGTAATATTGTGTTATATTAATTTGAGATTGAATGGGTAAATTAGTTAATATTTTTTAAATTTTCTATTTATTCATGTTTAATATTTTTTTATTATTTGTTGAATTATAATTACAATTTTAATATTATAAAAAATTATAAGATATTTATATATATATATATATATATATATATTTTTTTTTTTTTTTTTTAATTTGAAATAATAATAATAATAATAATAAAATTTCCACTCCGCGAAATTCGCGGGGGTACGCACTAGTATATACTAGGATAGTTTATTGGAGTTTTATCAATTCAAGGCTTGAAAGATGATAAAACTATCAACTTAAGGTCTGAAAGATTTTTTCTATCGATTCAGGGCCTGCAAGATTGAAAACTATCGATTCAGGACATGAAAGATAGAAACTTTAATTTTGGACTCACTCATTTTAAGGCTGCGTTTGATCTCTAATAATTTTTTTATCCGAAAAAATATTTATAAATCATAATCTAAAAATATAAAAGATATATTAATTTCACGTGATTAAAAAAAATAAGAAACAAAAAAAATTAACGAAAAGAGAATAATGTATAGAAATAAAATAAGAATATTAATTATAATATGTCAAACATAGTTTTAATATTGTTGAGTCTTAAATTGATAGATTCTATCTTTTAGGTTCTGCCTTGATAGTTTTCTATCTTTTAGGTCTTGAATCGATGGAAAAAGTTTTAAATTAATAGTTGTACTATCTTTTAGACCCTAAATTGATATTATTCCTAGTTTAATTTCACTGATATGTCTTCTTTTCGTGACTTTAATATCACGTGTTAATTCTTCATTAATTCCTAATTGTCACTAGATCGCGCCTGTTGTATGGTAGTTTTGTTACTCTTCTGGAGTTCGTATGTGAAGAAGAATTTCGGAGAAATATGTTTCATTAAGTTCCTCTTAACATACTCGCTGTTCATTTGTGCAACACAAATTGCATTGTCTTCACAAATGACAGTGGGGAATGTATCGTTTAATGGATCTCCATGAGATCACATTATCACCACAAAGAAAAATATAACCAGTCTGAGATATCATAGAATGTGTTTAACACCATTCCAATATCTCCTTGTAGAAGAATCGTATGCGATATCCGGTCAGGTGCAGTTTGCGAGATAAAGTATGCACCAAATAGCGCTTAGATAAGGAACTTCCGGTCCTAGAATATCCACGGTATCTTCTTTGGGCCTAAATGGGTCCTTATCAACTTCAAGGGATCGAAAAACCATAGGTGTACTAAGTGGATGAGATTTATCCATGTAGGATCTCTCAAATAACTTTTTCAAGTAGGTTGACTGGTGTATACAATTCATTCGTCCTTCAGGGAGATATCATAATGCTCGAATTAATTTTCCTTCAGGGAAATACTTAAGTTTAATTTTCCTTTAGGGAAATACTTGAATTTGTTTTTCCTTCAGGGAAATGCTCGAACAGCAGGTCAAGACCATATTTGGTTATTACCAAGACTTTTATTTCAAATTTAGCTTTTAAGATTGAACTGACGTCTTCAATCTTCTTGCATGTTCCGATTATATTTAGGTCATCAACATAGATGGAGATTATGCAAGAACCATTTTGCGATTTCTTTATAAATACGCAAGGAAAAGCTTCATTGTTTGTATATTCCTTCTTCGGGAGGAATTCACTAAGTCGACCGTACCATATTTGATCCGACTATTTTTAGATCATGTAATGACCTTCGCAGTTTTGTATTATACATATTGCGGTTTTCTTCATTCCTCATCTAGGGAATCTTAAATCCATCAGGGATATAAATATTGGTATGTAATAACCATATAAAATATGCGGTTTACAAGGTCCAATAACTGTATTTTATTTTAGCTGTTAGTGATTAGCAGAACTTTATTTGTTCATACAAGGAGAATATGTTTGATCACAAACAATCATGGGTCTTTGTGAAAACCATGGGTTTCTACGAAAACCCTAAAGTTATTAATCTCGCTCACCACCTTATTTTTATTTTGGTTTTCGTGTAAACACTCATTATCCAACAGGGATAACTCTTCGAGTGTACGTACGATAGAACCAAACCTTATTTTTACCGAGTTTAACTCTACCACATTTTTGCTTCTTCCTTATTGCACCTAAATCAAAGTGCTTTGGGCACCCAATTTTGGCACTGGATTCAGATTTTAGAAAGAGCAATTGTGGACACAGATATGTTGTCGACAACGAATTTATATTGTTTCTCCTGTATTTATTTATTTATCTCATATTAACCAAATTCATATCATTTTCCTTATGTATTTTATTTGGTCGTTCCACAATCCTAGTATTAGATTATTTTGTGCACGTGCTTTATTACTAGGATTCTTCGTCTTCAGGACGAATCTCTTCTGGAGATTTCAAGTCTTTTGGACGTATCTCTTCTGGAAATTTCAAGTTTGACTGACCTGTTTTGCTAGCTTTCATTCTAGGTGTGTTTGTTTCTTTTATAGGTCCCTTACGCTTTTGGTGTGTGGGGGCATGTATATTCATTTTTATTGGGACCTCTACCCTTTGGGGTGCATTTATAGCAAGTATATGCAATTTAATCACACATTCGTGGTCAGTAAACATATCTGGCAGATTACTTGCTATATATAGCAGGTTACTTATCTTTTGAACTTCAAGTTCAGTTTAACTAGTGCATGAATTTAAATATCGAAGACCTTTTTGCTTCAAGGACATTTCTTGGTCTTTTTCCTTCAAGGAAAATATCTCAACTGTTTCCTTCAAAGAAACTTCTCGGCATTCATTTAATTTTTGGATTCTAATCTCCCCCTAATGCCGAGAATAAACTCTTCATAAATTATGCAGTCAACCAACAAGGTTGTTAATGTGTTGTGGTGCTACACGTACTGCACAATAGAATGTTCGCAGATGGGAAATGGTGTGTCATTTTCTGCGCACTAGTGGTTACTCAGCTAGACCATTATGGTGTGGACGTTAGGGACTTAATACTTCACTTTAATTTCCCAATGTCATATAATAGACATTGAATGTTGTCAATTCGAGCTCACTGACATTATCCATTCGAATGGATTTCATATGATAATTAGGGAAATGAGAACTAAGCTCAATAGTTTTTATAATAGGTTTGGGAAAAACGTGCTTGCAGGTGGATAACAAGCATACATAAGTCCACAGTGTGAAAGCATTAATTATGACCATTAACTAACTATCAAAATGGGTCCTCATATAAGGATAATCAGTCCACAAATATCTCTATGAAACCATTAATAAAAGGAGAGATTTAATTCTAACTTTAGTACGATTCAGTCGTACTCTAAGTTCTCCCTTTGTACATGTCATATAAAGAAATTTATTTACAAAAGGGTTTGACGTATTATAGCCAATGAACATAGATAAAATCCAACATATCATGTTATTATTTTAGAGGGACTAACCGCTCGCGATATAATTTATATGAATCTAAATTGGATCATAAGACCATATCTACAACTCTTCGGGAGGTTAGATTTTGTTACTGAGGTCTTCCACGCTTCAGGCATGTTTTAGATTCATTAGCATGTAATATTTTGTCCTTCGGGGACATTAATTTTAATCGGAGATTTTCTATATAAATATGTGATTCAGTAACTCTGCTGAAGTTGTTAAAGACATCCGGTAATTGAGTTGTAACTTTTTACAAATATTAATTATGACAAAGCATATAGTCATAACATGCAATAAAAAAATCACAAAATAATGAACACAATGTATCTTAACAACTCATAGTCTTTAATGTCATATCACTGAAAATATCCATGTTTGCTTCAGCCAAACTGGTATGCTGAGATTCGCTTGGGGAATCCTCGATCTCACTTGAAAGCACTTCCCACCGGTGATCGAGTAAGGCGAAAGGGAAATACTTGAGAAGGTCTTTGGGTTGATAAAGCGCGTTCGTGATTGTCTCGTATTATTCAAAGGCCAATTCTACGAGAGGTACATAAATCACATAACTTCTTAGTTTATTCCGCCATAGATCTTATGTGAAATAATTCAACATGCATGTTGATAAAATTGTTGTTGGAATTATTATTTGAATTAATTAGGATTAATTCATGCTAGTAATAATTATATTTAAATTTGTATTTAAATTTCATTCCGAATAGTTCCCGGGCACCCCGATTTTTCCCAACAGTATACCCATTCGAGAAACCGTTTGATGTAATTTCACATAATGTGTCTACGGGTGTCTCGGTTAGTGAGAGCGATGTGATACTCCTCTGACTTGAGGTCAATACACACGACATGTGTGGAGTGGTGAACTTTGACCATGACCGACGCTTGCACCCTTCCACGGGTAGATATGGCATGGATTGGGTTCATCACGAAATGCATGTGCATGGTAGTTGAGCCAAGAATATAATTCATTCCTCAATGTGGATTTAGAGAGAATACTTGTCTTCTCATCATAATTGGATCTAAGTCATCGACCGACGCACATCAACTTAGACTTTGTGGCTAAGTGTGATATACTTGATCAATTAGTGATTTGAGATAATATGATTAAGTTATTTGAATAGACACTTCATCATGTTCAAGACTTAATCGAGTATTCGTGAATGAAAGGAAGATATCACAATAGCCCACAATATTACAGGTAGTTGCAGATTTCCTCGCAACGTACCTCGTATATTGAGAATGTCTGATTTATTGTCTAGGGTTCAATTAAGACCGTTAGTTTGACTAATCGCTCGATATACGAGGACCTATGGGTCACACAACAAGTAATAGCAATTTACCAATTATAGTTGGTTGATTAAATATTGTATTAGATATAATAATTAATTTATGGTGAATATAATAATAATTATATTTGGAATTAATTATTATTATTATTTAATTAAATTATATTTAATTAAATATGAAATCCCAATAATAATATTTGGAATATTATTATACAAGAATAATAGATATGGTACAGATATTATTCGTAGGAACATATCTAGGGAAATATAATCCGTAGAGATTATATTACGGGCTAGGCCCAATATCTTGCTTAAGAATTAAGCCAAGTTAATCCCTATAAATATGTGTCATATGGGAATTTTGAAAACACATAAGAAATATAATTTCTCCATAAAATCTCCAGTCGGAATTTTTCTAGCAAATTCATCTCGAGATTTGTAACGCCCCGAATCCAAAACACATAAAATATCTCAGATTCGAGGTGTTACTTGTGACTAAAATCCGAACTATAAAATTTTTTATATAAAAAGGGATAGTAAAATGAGAGATGAGTTTTATGCAGCGAAGAAATGAGTGTAATATTTAAATAAGTATCTCAGACACACACACACATATATATATATATATATATATATATATATATATATATATATATATATATATATATATATATATATATATATATATGAATATAAAGCTTAGTATTAACAGTAACATTTTATTTAAGCGGGGAACTCCGTGTCGTCTCTATTACTGTATTTGCTCCAGGAAATCATAATCTGCAAGGGTTGTAAAAAGGGGGGCGTGAGATTTGAATTCTCACGTATGGGTGATTTGCAACGTCATGGGATTGGTAAATCCCAATCCGAAATATATTAAATTGTACTCATTAATAAAATATATCAATTTCTTTAAACAGTTGACATATAAACACGAATATAATATATCACATATATAACAAGTTCACATAATAATTAGTTGGGCATAACTAGTTTCACATTCACATAATTGATATATCACAAGTTGATTCACATTAGAGGGCAAAGCCCAAAACTATTTTCACGTATCGGCCCAATCTGTCAAAATTATTTTTCACATATTGTACATCTTTTCCAAACCATTATTGTACCACATCCTCATTCTACTAACCTTCCAATCTCCATTCAAAACATATATATAAAGACAGTAAGTAATCAATGACTACATTCCCATTGCGCACGTAGGCAGCTGACCGGGGACCAGATCTAGTCTAAATCAACAGCCTTGATTCTGAGGGCGTCCACGACAGCTCCCCAGAGACTGGAATATAATCAACAACCTTGATTTCGAGGGCGTCTAAATACAGCTCCCCGGAGGTCGGAATCTAATCTAAATCAACAACCTTTATTCCGAGGGCATCCACGACAGCTCCCCGGAGGTTGGAAAATAAATACCCACATCATAACTCCGTACTTACTAACTTCCCGTCCTTTCATAAAAATGACATTTCAAAATGTAAAGAGAATTTACTTGATTGACAACTGAATTGATTCATGCTCACACAATGCCCTTAATCATGCAATGGTGATTGATTTAAATAAAAACAATAAACATTTTGTATCATATATAAATATATCACATAATTCAAACAATTATATAGTAGGTGTGCATTTATGTTGGATAAGTTGTTTTAGATTGATTTAGTCGAGTTCAGAGTATACCAGCACAACGTATTATTAGCAGATCAATCAACCGATCATCACCCACCTCTTAACTTTATAGCTAAGTTACAACTGTCTTGAAATTCCTTTGGAAGATAACTCGCATTGTAGAGACGTCCCGGGTGTGATACAAACAGAAGGTTGGATCCCTCGTGCGTATTCCAATTAGCACCGAATCCTAATACGAAATCATTTGATTAAAAGTTGGCCTTTGAATTATAGGAAAACTCGAGAGTTTGTGTTACGAGAATCGAGGAGGTTAATATCTTATAGTCCTATGGAATAGACTTACTTTAAAAGGTCACACCCTATATTGGTAAATACACCACTTTCAAAAGGTTAATGCATTGGGGGAGTGTGCTTACTAATTTCTTGTTATACGACTATTTTGATTTCCATAAAAAGAACTTCGAATTTCCTTTGTTCTTTTATAAATAAAAGTTTTTATAATTTTAAAAGTATATCAATATATATTTTTCTTGAAAATGATCAAAAGGATAAGAAATTATAAATATAATAAAAATCTCAATTTAATATTTTTCTTTCTAAAATTCCCATTTTCTTATTTTAAAAGAATTTTGAATATAATTTATATTTTATAAATAAGACCCCAAACTTGCATAATAGTATATATATAATTTTCTTCTTAGTATTACTAATCAAATTAACTTGTGTTACTCTCAAAACAAAATAATAATATAACTTTTCCAAAAACTTTGTAATACCCCGTCCCGTTTTGTACCTTTTAATTTAATAGAAACCTTAATTATATAATTTTATATTATTATTATCATTGTTTCTTTTAATTTTATTATTTTGTGTGCTACTGTGTAATTTAAATATATACCCTAATTCAAATTCCCAAGTTCGAAGAAAGAAATCGAACATTTCAAACGGATAAGGGATTTCGAGAAATTAATTATTCAAAGTTTAAAATTATGTTTTCGATCCGTATAATTTGTTGAGAATAATTAAAATACTTTAAAATATTAATTGAGTTTTAAAACTGTATTAATTCTCAATTCGGGATTAAACTCGTGAACCAAACGATCCCTAAACCGTTTCAAACGGGAACGAAAATATCCGAATTAAAGGGGGTTAATCCCTACCCACATAATATACTTTCCTTTTTGAATTAAATTAAATAGAGAATTAAATCACACCCACACATTATTTTTCTTCCTTTTAAATAAATCTTTAATTAAAATAATTTCTCTCTATAAAAGAAAGTCCGTCACTTTCAGCAAAATTCTTTTCCCCCAAACCAATTTCACTTTCTCTCTCTTCCTACCAAAAGAAAACGCGTATTTTCCTTCCTCCTTCTTCTTTTCTTCTTCCTCCGGCGAACAAGCTCCGTCGCAACGCCTCCCTCACGCAGCCCAGACGCACCGCCCGACGTCTCCCTCCCTCTTCCGCCTACGCGATGCGATGCCACCGCCGAAGCTGCGTCGCCGCTGTGCACGCCACGCCGCGACCCAGCGCCTCCTCCCTCCTCCGCCGTCGCCGTCGCGCCTCCTCCTCCGTCGAAGCTGGAGCGCCGCTGTCCTCTTTCTCCCGACGAAGCTCGCCCAGGACTCGGCCGCCGTCGCTCCTCGCCCGGAAGCCACGAGCACCGCCTCCCTCCTCCCACCACGGCGCCAAACCGCTCTTCACCGCCGTGAAGCCCAGCGCTGCCGCCTCTTTTTCTCTTCGTTTCCAGTAAGGTCTAAATCCTCTTTCCAATTTCATCTCAATTCATCTTAATTCCGATTAATTTACGACTTCAATTATTTCAATTTCAAAACCATAACCCGATTCGCTATTTCTTTCTTCTCTGAGATGATGCCGAATCAATTTGCTACTGCCGGAATTTCTAGAAATCCCGATCGACGCCGTTAGGCTGTTCAATTCGTTTTCCCGAATCCCCGAACGACGCCGTTAGGCTGCCGAAATTATCCGAACAAATCGTTATACGACGCCGTTAGGCCGTCCGTTTACCACCGCGAACCGGACTCGTAAGAATTACTAATTTTCTCTCTAATTTCTCGTAATAGTTGGATAAGGAATTTAGTTGAATCCCCGTTGAGTCGTTGTAAGTTTTAAGATAATTGTTTTGAAGCCTGTGAGCTTGTAGATGGAGTTTTGATGTTGTTGGTATTAGTATTATTGAAATTGTTATATAGTGCTAGTTGTTAGATTTGGTAGTATTAAGTTTGTTGATTAATATTGTTGAATCAGTTGTTTAGTATTGTTGGTTTAGCTGTTTAGTATTATTGTATTAGTTGGATAATATTACTAGATGGATGAATTAGTTTGGTTTGGTTAGCTGATGATATGGTGATGAAATTAGTTTGTTTTAGTGTTAGTTGAGTTTTTAGAGACAAAGGGAAACTCGTCTTCCCCATGTGCGACTGTTAGAAAATTAAGAACGAAAAGATAAGTCGTTTAATATTCAAAATTTAGTAAACAAATGAAAAGGTGGAAAATAGTATAATTCCTTTGTTTTAGAAGTATTACAAACCAATTTTAGAAGTGTTACTAAAGTTAGAAAAGAAAAATACCTTTTTATAAACTATATTAGTTATAATATAAATTTCTTAGAAAAAATCAAGTTATTAATAAGTTTTAATAAGAGGTTTTTATAAAATATAAATTCTTATACTTTTAAATTTATAAAGGGCTTTTGTTAAGGACACCACAGAAATTAGTAAATACACCCCCCTAATACACCTCCTCTTAAAAAGGGGTGTACTTATCAAAAGATTGTTTTTGTAGTAATCGAAATAGTCATACCACAAGAAAATTAGTAAGTACACTCCCCCAATACACCAACCTTTTAGAAGTGGTGTATTTACCAAGATAGTGTGTATTTTTAAGTAGGTCTATTTCAATAGATTTATAAGATAACGACCTCCTCGATTCTCGTAACCCAAACTCTCAAGTTTTCCTAATAATTCAAAGGTCAACTTTTAATTAAATGATTTCATATTAGGATTCAGTGCTAGTTGGAATCCGCACGAAGGATCCGACCATCTGTTTGAACATCGTTCACGGGACCCGGAGCAAACAGGTGGGTGATGATCTGTTGATTGATCTGCTCATTATACGTTGTGCTTGTATACTCTGAACTCGACTAAATCAATCTAAAACAACTAATCCAACATAAATGTACACCCTATTACATAACTGTTTGAATTACGTGATATAATTATATATCATACAATATATCTATTATTTTATTTAAATCGAGCACCATTGCATGATAAAGGGCATTTTGTGAGCATGAATTTATACAAGTACGAATTATGTGAATTCTCCCCACAATTTGATATGACAGTTTTTATGAGAAAGAGGAAATCGAGTAATCATTGAGCAGTTATGTTTGTGGATTGACACGTACGGCCATGAGTGATAATAGATCAGATTCATGGTCGCTGATATTATTTGTGGTGACCATGAGTGATAATAATTATTCAGATTCATGGTCACATGACTTGTTGGTGGGAAACGGTTTGGGGGAGATTCACAATGTGTTGAAAATGATTTTGGCAGATTCGGTCGTTACTTGGAAATGATTGTGGGCTTTGCCCCTTAACGTGAACCAACTTGTGATATTTTTAATTATATGATGTGAGACCTGTTGTGCCCAACTGATTATTATGTGAAATTGTTATTTGTATGATATATGATGTTTATATTATTATGTCAATTGATTAAATGAATTAAATATTTTCTTAATGAGTATAATTTTAATATACTTCAGATTTACCAATCCCATAACGTTGCAAATCACCCATACGTGAGAATTCAAATCTCACGCCCCCTTTTTACAACCCTTGCAGATTATGAGTTCGTGGAGCAAGGACAGTAATAGAGACGACACAGAGTTCCCCACTTAAATAAATTATTACTGTTAATACTAAACTTTATATTCATAGATATACATGCGTGAGATACTTATTAAAATTATTCTACTCATTTCTTCCGCTGCATAAAACTCATCTCTGATTTTATTATCCATTTTTATATCAAAAATTTTATAGTTCGGATTTTAGTCACAAGTGGCACCTCGAATCTGAGATAATTATGTATTTTGGATTCGGGGCGTTACAGGTGGTATCAGAGCTTACGTTCAAAACTTTCGGACCTAAAACCAAATCATTGTTTTCATTAAACCAAAATTCTTTTTCTTAAATTAAATTTTCTTATCATGTAAGTATAAATCACTAATTAAATCACTTGAGGGAAATGTGTCTCCTATTACCGTCTGAAGCTCCTCGAAGGTATGTTCTTATTTTATTTTTAAAAGTGCCTATAAGTTTATAAGCTTGCGATAAGTTGACTTTCATAACAAAGCTCCAATCAAAAGACCGAGAACTCAAAACAGTACCTACGTGGTGTAGAAAGAACCACGAAATATCGTTTATATTGCTATTAAAATTCAATATTTTTGTGAATTGCATAAATGATTATATTTGTTTTAAGTTTATAAATTTCATAAATGTTATTATGTGACTATTTGAACTTTTATGCTTTAAATGTTTAAATTATGTTTTTGCATGACTAAAATTTTTGACTAGAAATTTCCTTTGTATGTTAGAATCCACCTAAGATGGTAGTAGCTCGATACCTAGAAGACTTACTTTTATTTTCGGATATGACGTAAGTAGACTGACCTACATAGAAGTCGAGACTTTTATATGATATATATGTGTTATGAAATTGCTACTTGACAATGTGTGTTACTTGCTCTATATTGACTGTCATATTTTATCTGATTATCACTTAATGACACATTACTGGTTCCTATTACACTGTGCGAATGTGAGCACTGTACCATTGGGGCCCCAATGCGAAGCGGTGAATTACGTACCACGCGTGTTTTCAGTTTTAACGTTGTGTGTTAATTTGGTTAATCCGGTTATGTTATTATAACTTTCTCACACCTATACATATCGTAACAATACTATTCTTTTCTCTAGAACCACCAATAGAATGACAACAAGACAAACCCCACGTACTTGATAATATAGGACCAGTAAACCTCATGAAAAAATATATATGTGACCTAATTCCAAAAGTTGAAATAGTTAGAAAATTCTACCATACTCTACATACCCTAATACAATTTCAAGATTCGTCACTCATTGTGTTAGTTCAATAAACTTTGACATGTAGAGGAAGAACCACTTGAAGATGAACATATGAGATCTAGTCGAGCAATACCTAGAAGCTGAATTTCGGGGACGAAATTCATGTTAAGTGAGTGAGGGTGTAATACCCCGTCCCGTTTTGTACCTTTTAATTTCATAGAAACCTTAATTATATAATTTTATATTATTATTATCCTTGTTTCTTTAAATTTTATTATTTTGTGTGCTACTGTGTAATTTAAATATATACCCTAATTCAAATTCCCAAGTTCGAAGAAGAAATCGAACATTTCAAACGGATAAGGGATTTCGAGAAATTAATTATTCAAAGTTTAAAATTATGTTTTCGATCCGTATAATTTGTTGAGAATAATTAAAATACTTTAAAATATTAATTGAGTTTTAAAACTGTATTAATTCTCAATTCGGGATTAAACTCGTGAACCAAACGATCCCTAAACCGTTTCAAACGGGAACGAAAATATCCGAATTAAAGGGGGTTAATCCCTACCCACATAATATACTTTCCTTTTTGAATTAAATTAAATAGAGAATTAAATCACACCCACACATTATTTTTCTTCCTTTTAAATAAATCTTTATTTAAAATAATTTCTCTCTATAAAAGAAAGTCCGTCACTTTCAGCAAAATTCTTTTCCCCCAAACCAATTTCACTTTCTCTCTCTTCCTACCAAAAGAAAACGCATATTTTCCTTCCTCCTTCTTCTTTTCTTCTTCCTCCGGCGAACAAGCTCCGTCGCGACGCCTCCCTCACGCAGCCCAGACGCACCGCCCGACGTCTCCCTCCCTCTTCCGCCTACGCGATGCGATGCCACCGCCGAAGCTGCGTCGCCGCCGTGTACGCCACGCCGCGACCCAGCGCCTTCTCCCTCCTCCGCCGTCGCCGTCGCGCCTCCTCTTCCGTCGAAGCTGGAGCGCCGCTGTCCTCTTTCTCCCGACGAAGCTCGCCCAAGACTCGGCTGCCGTCGCTCCTCGCCCGGAAGCCGCGAGCACTGCCTCCCTCCTCCCACCACGGCGCCAAACCGCTCTTTGCCGCCGTGAAGCCCAGCGCCGCCGCCTCTTTTTCTCTTCGTTTCCAGTAAGGTCTAAATCCCCTTTCCAATTTCATCTCAATTCATCTTAATTCCGATTAATTTACGACTTCGATTATTTCAATTTCAAAACCATAACCCGATTCGCTATTTCTTTCTTCTCCGAGATGATGCCGAATCAATTTGCTACTGCCGGAATTTCTAGAAATCCCGATCGACGTCGTTAGGCTGTTCAATTCGTTTTCCCGAATCCCCGAACGACGCTGTTAGGCTGCCGAAATTATCCGAACAAATCGTTATACGACGCCGTTAGGCCGTCCGTTTACCACCGCGAACCGGACTCGTAAGAATTACTAATTTTCTCTCTAATTTCTCGTAATAGTTGGATTAGGAATTTAGTTGAATCCCCGTTGAGTCGTTGTAAGTTTTAAGATAATTGTTTTGAAGCCTGTGAGCTTGTAGATGGAGTTTTGATGTTGTTGGTATTAGTATTATTGAAATTGTTATATAGTGCTAGTTGTTAGATTTGGTAGTATTAAGTTTGTTGATTAATATTGTTGAATCAGTTGTTTAGTATTGTTGGTTTAGCTGTTTAGTATTATTGTATTAGTTGGATAATATTACTAGATGGATGAATTAGTTTGGTTTGGTTAGCTGATGATATGGTGATGAAATTAGTTTGTTTTAGTGTTAGTTGAGTTTTTAGAGACAAAGGGAAACTCGTCTTCCCCATGTGCGACTGTTAGAAAATTAAGAACGAAAAGATAAGTCGTTTAATATTCAAAATTTAGTAAACAAATGAAAAGGTGGAAAATAGTATAATTCCTTTGTTTTAGAAGTATTACAAACCAATTTTAGAAGTGTTACTAAAGTTAGAAAAGAAAAATACCTTTTTATAAACTATATTAGTTATAATATAAATTTCTTAGAAAAAATCAAGTTATTAATAAGTTTTAATAAGAGGTTTTTATAAAATATAAATTCTTATACTTTTAAATTTATAAAGGGCTTTTGTTAAGGACACCACATAAATTAGTAAATACACCCCCCTAATACACCTCCTCTCAAAAAGGGGTGTACTTATCAAAAGATTGTTTTTGTAGTAATCGAAATAGTCATACCACAAGAAAATTAGTAAGTACACTCCCCCAATACACCAACCTTTTAGAAGTGGTGTATTTACCATGATAGTGTGTATTTTTAAGTAGGTCTATTTCAATAGATTTATAAGATAACGACCTCCTCGATTCTCGTAACACAAACTCTCAAGTTTTCCTAATAATTCAAAGGTCAACTTTTAATTAAATGATTTCATATTAGGATTCAGTGCTAGTTGGAATCCGCACGAAGGATCCGACCATCTGTTTGAACATCGTTCACGAGACCCGGAGCAAACAGGTGGGTGATGATCTGTTGATTGATTTGCTCATAATACGTTGTGCTGGTATACTCTGAACTCGAGTAAATCTATCTAAAACAACTAATCCAACATAAATGTACACCCTATTACATAACTGTTTGAATTACGTGATATAATTATATATCATACAATATATCTATTGTTTTATTTAAATCGAGCACCATTGCATGATAAAGGGCATTTTGTGAGCATGAATTTATACAAGTACGAATTATGTGAATTCTCCCCACAATTTGATATGACAGTTTTTATGAGAAAGAGGAAAGCGAGTAATCATTGAGCAGTTATGTTTGTGGATTGACACGTACGGCCATGAGTGATAATAGATCAGATTCATGGTCGCTGATATTATTTGTGGTGACCATGAGTGATAATAATTATTCAGATTCATGGTCACATGACTTGTTGGTGGGAAACGGTTTGGGGGAGATTCACAATGTGTTGAAAATGATTTTGGCAGATTCGGTTGTTACTTGGAAATGATTGTGGGCTTTGCCCCTTAACGTGAACCAACTTGTGATATTTTTAATTATATGATGTGAGACCTGTTGTGCCCAACTGATTATTATGTGAACTTGTTATTTGTATGATATATGATGTTTATATTATTATGTCAATTGATTAAATGAATTAAATATTTTCTTAATGAGTATAATTTTAATATACTTCAGATTTACCAATCCCATAACGTTGCAAATCACCCATACGTGAGAATTCAAATCTCACGCCCCCTTTTTACAACCCTTGCAGATTATGAGTTCGTGGAGCAAGGACAGTAATAGAGACGACACAGAGTTCCCCACTTAAATAAATTATTACTGTTAATACTAAACTTTATATTCATAGATATACATGCGTGAGATACTTATTAAAATTATTCTACTCATTTCTTCCGCTGCATAAAACTCATCTATGATTTTATTATCCATTTTTATATCAAAAATTTTATAGTTCGGATTTTAGTCACAAGTGGCTCCTCGAATCTGAGATAATTATGTATTTTGGATTCGGGGCGTTACAAACTTGATCCTTTTCATTTGTTACTAAAATTGGGTATAAATAACTTTTATCCATAGTGACTAATATGACAATATTGATAACCAAGAATACTAGTTTTAAAATTCAATAGTATTAGTCTTTTTCCCAAATAAACTGGCAAGAGGAACCAAACTAGCTCATTCACCCAATAATACCAGTCAACTAAATCAATAATATTTAATAGTTAAACCAATAATACTAGACAACTATATCAACAATACTAAATAATAAATCCAATGATATTAATAGTTCGTCCAATAACAACAGTAGGAATTTCACAATAAAAGTCCATTTACAACTCTCCAATCCAACATCAGGGAATCTAAAACTGTTCAATTCCTAATCCAACTACAACGAGAAACAGAGAGAAGTTTAGCAATTCTTACGAGTCCCAAATCGGGCAGCCTAACGGCGTCGTACAAGGATTTGTGGAATTAATTGGACGGCCTAACGGCGTATCTAGTGATTTGGTTGTTCATCGGATTATTTCAGCAACCTAATAGCGTCGTATCGGTTCCTCCAAAATCAAACGGGCAGTGGCTCGTTACAACGGCATCTCAAATAACACGAAAGAATGAATTTGTGAGTTTCAACGAAGAATTAATTGAAGGAATTGAAATCAAATTGAAATTAATTTAAGAAATTATGGAATTAAAAGAATTTGGGAACAACAACAGAATGGAAACTCACCAAAGGAGGAGAGGGGGAGGGCGTCGGCCGAAGGCGGCGCTGGAGGAGGTTGGGCAGCTCTCGTGGTTTATCGACGGGAGGGAGAGAGAAAAGCAACGACGGGCGAAGAGAGAGGCGTCGTTGGCTTCCGTGTGACGGCGTGCGATTGGAGCGAGATGGACGGCGGCGTTGGGTCTCGTCGACGGAAGAAGGGAAAGGACGGCGCTTGGTGGCGGCGATGCTTGGTCGGAAAAAGGAGAGGGAGAAGGGGCGGTGATACCCGTACCAGTAGAGAGAGAAAGAGATGATTTTGATTTATGAAACTGAATGGGAATTTCAAGAGAGTGACGTGTTCATTTATAGAAGGATAAATTCTAATTAATTTAATTAAAATTAAAAGAAGGGATAATTTATGTGGTTGTGAATTATTCTTATAATTTCTGATATTTTTGTTCTCAACTCATACACTTTAGGAATTGTTTAGTTCACCAATTCAATTTCGAAATCAAAATTAATACAGTTTTAAAACTTAATTAATATTTTCTTGTATTTTGATTATTCTCAATAAATTATACGCATCGAAATCCTATTTTTAAACTTTGAATATTTAATTTCTCGTAGTTCTTTATTCGTTTGAAAGATTTGATTTCTTTCTTCGAACTTGGGAATTTAAAATAGAGTATATATTTATAATACACAATAGCACACAAAGTTAATAAAATTAAAAGAAACAAGGATAATAATATAAAATTATATAATTAAGGTTTCTTAGGAAAATAAAAGGTACAAAACGGGACGGGGTATTACAAGATTCAACGCTAGCATATCGATGCAGGTTGGTAGAAAAGTCGTTACGTGGATACCATAGTTGAGGATTCCGCGTACAAATCACTGTAAGGATTTATATGTTATTATTTATCCTTTATATTTTATGTTATACAACCATATGCAGATTCGTTGTTGGTGAATCATTATCTTCCGCTGCGCCGAACATGGTGTTCATGCCTCTAAAACCCAACAGTGGTATCAGAGCTCGGGCTCTTTTACTGGTTGTATACCTAATTTTATGTATATTTGTAAGTAATATATTGTGTGTGATTCAATTTTGTTTTTGCCCAAAACTAAGTTCAAATTTATTTGGAATAAATCTGAATTGTATATCATAATTTTATGAAAAATTATGCTTAGGTTTTTCAATTTTGTCCTGTTGTAATTTGAAATCAATAAAACGTGTACAAGTTAATATTTTCACGGAAAATAATTAAGATACACGGCAATGGTTTACTGAGAAAACCTTTTGAAATTGATTTTAATAAAAAAAATGTGTGAAGCATATTGGATACGCTCACACCGTGATCGGTCGTTGCCGCCGGATGAGATGGACGAATGGCGTCGGAATAGACGGTACCACCTCCATTCAAGGAGGTGCCGCTGCCGAAATCACAGGCTCGCTAGGTGAGAGCGATTCTCCAGTACGCAGACCCTTCTCGGTGTGGATCTGACGGTGGCTAGCTTGCAAGAATGCATCGCTGCTACTTTCTCTGGTGGTGGTGGTCCACGGCTGAAATTGTGCCACTGGGCGAGTACCGGGTCGGACCGTGGGCATCGCGAAGCCGTAGGCTAGCGCAGGCAACGGCGGCGACTGTAAGCGGTATGGCCTTTTCCGATCTCGATCGTCTCGCGATGATCATAATTTTTCAGCAATGGAGGCGCTTGGCGTCAGTCACAACGAGTGGCGATCGAAATCTGCCGTGTACAAACTGTTGTTGTAGATTTCATTGATTTCCAAAATTATGTGTTTTCGTTGATGGCCGTGGGCTAGTTTTTTTTTTAGAATTAGAAATTGTATAAGGGGTCTTATCTAATTTAAGATAAGCTTGGAAATTTGCTTTTTACACTTTGGACCTTTCTGCAATTTTTAGATTCATTGGAAATTGCAATTTGGCCCATAGGGTGTTTATGCATTTTTAAATCTTTCTGAAAGTTGCTTATTGATCCTTAAGTTACTTATTTAAATTCTGAAAAATATTTTAATGCCTTGTTTGGTTTGACAAAATTTTGAAAATAAAATAAAATTAGGGCCTGTTTGGTTAGACCAAAAATAATATAATTCTGGAAATTAATGAGGGAATGTTTGGTTGGACCAAATTTAAGATTTTTCTTTTACTATTTTGGGCAAAATAATTTTGAAAAGGACTTTAGAAATCGACAGAGAGCTTGGAGCTTGTTGGTATTTCTAATTTTAGCAATATTTTACCTACGGATAATTAATTGTTAAGCACGTTTATTTGATTTACGTGTTATTAGATATTTTGCATGTTTATTTGATTATGTGTTAATTATTTAATATATGCTTTATTTATGCAAATTTAAATTTTGAAATAAAGCATGAGAACTTGATTAGTTGCTCCCCACTTGTATAACTGCTTATGTGAATCGATATTTACATTATTAGTTATATAGCCCGCATTATATCGTTTGGGAAGGCGGCACCCAATATTTTTCGGACCGTATTAAATGTTTGGATAGACTGCGCCCTATATATGTTTGTCCGCAAATGTCATGTTTGGGTAGGCGGCGCCCAATAATTGCTCAAATGTGACGTAGTTCTTATATTAGATCTCGATTAAGCAAATTAATACCCCGCCTTTAAAATGATCCTCACTAAAATATGGTTTTTCATTAAATTGAATGATGTCTTCCATTAAAATTAAAATTAAACCGGAGATTTCGTTCCAATGAGTATTTAAGGCCCAAGTCTTTTGCTTGTATCTACATCTAACGGGACTTTTATAGGGATATGTTTGTCGCCGCTTAATGGTTGTAAACCAACTTAATTTTGCTTCACCAGCCCAAGCAGGGAAATGAGAATTAGGTGACATCCGATTGAACTAGGTTCAATCAACTAGGAATTACGTGAGGCAATTGGTTTAGAGACCTGCCAGTTCTGTTGTTGCAATGTTTAGCCCAAGCAGTCATTGTAATAGTAGGAATGTGGATCCTAGTTCATTACAATTTATATTAGATATAAATTCGTACTCTTCCGATGAGGTCGTTGAGTATATGAAAATAATGGAGACAAAATAAATTACAAGGCCATGTTTATTTTGATTGTTGAATATTGATCATAGGAATTATGTGTTTAATTCCAGTTTTTTTAGTTTATTTCTCTATTAATTGTTTAAATGAATGACTTGTCATTGAAAAATATTCTGGAAACAAACAAATTGGTTGGGCCAAATTTTCTGTACTAACACTAAAACGTGCGTTTGGTGGTAAGGCAAGAAGAGATTGAGTATGTGTTGGACACGACAATCCCTTTACCCCTGAGTCTGGTTCAGTTGAGGCTGCAGCATTTGACGTTATAGCTCAAAAAAAGCATCAAGGTGATGCTTCCCAGACTCTATGTTATGATTGCTCGGCATGACTCCCGAATTACAAAGACAACATGAGAAAATGGATCCCTTCGAGATGCTTAAGCGTCTGAAAGGATCTCTTTGATTCTAGATCTCGTTTAAGATTTATGAAGTGATGAGGATCTCTTCAGATGTCGATTGGCGAAAGGAGGAAAGATTTCACCTCATGTGTTATCCTCAAGTCGCTCCCCAATTCATATTCTAGTTTCGTAGTAAATTTAATATGAAGAAGACGGAAGCAACAATGCCAGAGCCTCATAATATGCCTAAGACTTTTTAGTCTTCCACTACTAAGGAAAGACCGGTGCTCATGGTGAGTGCTTCTACTTCTTCTGATCTGAAAGGCGAGAAGAAGGGAAGGAGTAAGGCTAAAAGGGATCCAAGCCCAACTTCCTGAAGGCGAAAGGTGGAGTTCAAAAGTAAGAGCGAGTTGATAAGGATGTGTGCCCCACTGCAATAGAAAGGGGCATTGGAAGAAGGACTGTAAGGTTCTAGCAAGCGAGAAGAAAACACAAGGTGTTTTAGCTGCTAGAACAAGTACGATTGTTATTAAGATAAACATGTTCAATAATAGTTCAAATTGCTGGGCATTTGTTGAGTTATGGACATGATGTTCTTAATATACAAAGTAGGATGACTAACGCTTAGCAATCATGAAAACCCAACTTACTTGTGGCATTGTAGATTTGGTCATGCAGACGAGAAAAGAATCACAAGGTTAAGAAATTTGGACTACTTAACCCCATTAGACCTAGAGTCTTATGGCGATTGTGAATCTTATCTCACAGGCAAAATGATCAACAAACCCTTTTCCAGGAAAGGGGTACGTGCCAAAGAAGTTCTAGAGTTGGTTCGCATCGATGTTTGTGGACCATTGCCCACTCTAGCTAGGGGTCAATTCGACTACTTCATCACCTTTACCGGCAATTACTCAAGGTACGGATACGTGTATCTTCTAAAACACAAATCCGAATCGTTTGAGAAATTCAAGGGGTACAAGGTAGAAGTAGAGAAACAACTTGGTAAGAGTATCAAGACTCTTCAATCGGATCGAGGAGGTGAGTACCTTAGCCATGAATTCATGGATTACATGAAGCTTCATGGGATCCAGTCACAATGGACTCCTCCCGGAACACTTCAGATGAACGGTGTGTCCGAAAGGAGAAGTCAAACCTTGTTAGACATGGTAAGGTCCATGATGAGTTTTTCCTCTCTTCCAACATTCTTATGGGGATATGCATTACAAAACTCAATCTACATTCAGAATAGGATTTCGTACAAAGGTGAAAATGATTATTTTGTGGGATATCTTAAGGAGACAAGAGGATATCACCTCTATCTACCGGAGAAATAAACAATGATTGTTTCTAGGCAAACTAAGTTCCTAGAAGACGAGTATGTCTTTAAGGAACAAAGCCGTAAGAATATAGAACTTGAAAAGATTCAAGAACCACGAATTAACATAGGGACTGATGATTTGTCAAAGCAACATGACAAAAAATCAGTGGGAGCATTCATCGACTCTCATGGTGGAAGTTAATCACTAGGTGATCCTCTTTCAGCCAGTGGGAGCGTAATTGGAGTTGCATTGTTTTCGCAACAACCTCCAAGTGGGCTGAATGAGAATAACATAGTTCAAACTCCCGCCAAGAGGCATTTGAAAGTGTCGCTCTCGAGGACTCTCCGGTCAATGATGAAGTCGTTGCACCACAAAATTTTCACAATCAGAATGTATAGCCTGCAAAACCACAACTCCATAGATTGACTAGGATTCGTAATCCACCCACTAGATATTATGGGTTCCTCATGGAGGAACATGATGACGTGGAGATCCCGGATAAAGATGAAACTAGAACTTATACTGAAGCAACATTAGATGTTGACTCAGAGAAGTGGCGTGAAGCCATGAAATCCGAGATGGACTCGATGTACACAAATTAAGTCTAGGACTTAATTGAGTTGCCAGAAAGGGGTTAGACCCATAGGTTGCAAGTGAGTCTTCAAGCGTAAGACCGGTGCAAATGGTAAAGTACAAACCTATATAGATAGGTTGGTGGTGAAAGGTTATAGTCGACACGAGGTATTTACTATGATGAGACTTTCTCGCCAGTTGCTGAGATCAAGTCCGTTTGAATTTTACTTGCGATAGCAGCACACCACGATTATGAGTTTTGGTAGATGGACGTCAAAACAGCTTTCCTCAATGGTAACATTGATAAGGACGTGTTTGTGACTCAACCGGAGGGTTTTATATCTAAGCCAAAATCTAATCTTGTGTGCAAGCTTAAACGATCTATCTATGTATTGAAGCAAGCTTCTAGGAGTTGGAATATCCAATTTAATGAAGCTGTCAAATCCTTTGACTTCATCTAAAATTTGGAAGATCCTTGTGTTTATCGTAAACGCAGCGGGAAGAGTATTGTCTTTATAGTCGTATATGTCAATGGCATATTGATTATAGGAAATAACATCCCGCCATTGCAATCCGTGAAAGATTGGTTATCAAAGACCTTCATGATGAAGGATCTTGGTGAGGCATGCTACATCTTAGGGATCAAGATCCATAGGGATAGATCCAAGAAGATGGTAGGGCTGTCACAATCCACCTACGTAGATAAGGTGTTGAAGCGTTTTGCGATAGAGAACTCTAAGAGAGGATCTCTACCGGCAAATTATGGGATAAAGCTGTCGAAGAAGGATTGTCCTTCTAGCGAAGCTGATGTCAAGCACATGAAGGACGTTCCATATGCATCTGCAGTTGGGTTCCATCATGTACAACATGACTTGCACGAGACCAGATGTGGCGTACGATGTCAACATCACTGGTACATACCAGCAGAATCCAGGTGAGTCTCACCAGATTGCTGTCAAGAATGTTATGAAGTACCTCAGGCGTACTAAAGAACATGTTCTTGTCTACGGTAGACAGTCAGAGCTAGTCGTTATGGGCTATGCTGATGCGAGTTTCCAGTCAGACTGAAGATTACAAATCACAGTCAAATTATATTTTCAATCTCAATGATGAGGTGGTAAGTTGGAATAGTTCCAAGTAAGATCTAACCGCAGATTCAACAACCGAAGCTAAGTACATTGCTTTATCAGAAGCTTTTGAGGCTTTCTGGATTTTAAGGTTCTTGGGAGAACTAGGGGTAGTTCCGAGTGCCAGTTGTTAAATAGAGTTGTATTGTGATAATATTGGTGCGATTGCATGAGCAAAAGAACCGAAATCTGATAACAGAAATAAGCATGTACGGAGGCATTATCATTTGATCCGAGAGATCATATCGATAGGAGAAATGAAATTAAAACATTTCCCATAAAGGATAATCTTGCAAATCATTTTCATTGTTCATGTACACATTAGACATTTGATGGTCTAGGGGTTAGACATGTAGGTGATTGACTCTAGTCCAAGTAGGAGATTGTTAGTGTTAGTTTCCTAGAGACAATCCATTGAAAGGACATAATAATAAGATAATATTCAGATTTGGTTTAATATTATTATTAGTTTAATATTAAATGTATGGCGTTACACTTATCTGAATATGATGTTTGATTGTTTACATATATTCTTATTTGTGTTCCATGAATCACTATTGTCATTGAGTGAGTGAGAACTCAGATGACTTAAGTATGATTCTCAAATAGCCCCGATCAAGGATTATCAAGAATGAGATATTGATGATGCAATTGAGATTGGTGTGTGATTTGCATCATACTCTTAGATAGTGTAGTAAGATCTCACTTACTACGAGATACCGGGTATCTCATGATGGATGCACAAATACCTTAGAGGGTATTTGTATACCCATCTGATAAACCGTTTGATGTAATTCCACATAATGTGTCTACGGGTGTCTCGGTTAGTGGGAGCGATGTGATACTCCTCTGACTTGAGGTCAATACGCACGATATGTGTGGAGTGGTGAACTTTGACCATGACCGACGCTTGCACCCTTCCACGGGTAGATATGACATGGATTGGGTTCATCATGAAATGCATGTGCGTGGTAGTTGAGCCAAGAATATGATTCATTCCTCAATGTGGATTTAGAGAGAATACTTGTCTTCTCATCATAATTGGATCTAAGTTGTCGGCCGACGCACATCAACTTAGACTTTGTGTCTAAGTGTGATATACTTGATCAATTAGTGATTTGAGATAATATGATTAAGTTATTTGAATAGACACTTCATCATGTTCAAGACTTAATCGAGTATTCGTGAATGAAAGGAAGATATCACAATAGCCCACAATATTACAGGTAGTTGTAGATTTCCTCGCAATGTACCTCGTATATTGAGAATGTCTGATTTATTATCTAGGGTTCAATTAAGACCGTTAGTTTGACTAATCGCTCGATATACGAGGGCCTATGGGTCACACAAGTAATGACAATTTACTAATTATAGTTGGTTGATTAAATATTGTATTGGATATAATATTTAATTTATGGAGAATATAATAATAATTATATTTGGAATTAATTATTATTATTATTATTTAATTAAATTATATTTATTTAAATATGAAATCCTAATAATAATATTTGGAATATTATTATACAAGAATAATAGATATGGTAAAGATATTATTCGTAGGAACATATCTAGGGAAATATTATCCGTAGAGATTATATTACGGGCTAGGCCCGATATCTTGCTTAAGAATTAAGCCAAGTTAATCCCTATAAATATGTGTCATATGGGAATTCCGAAAACACATAAGAAATACAATTTCTCCATAAAATCTCCAGTCGAAATTTTCCTAGCAAATTCATCTCGAGATTCAACGCTGGCATATCGATGCGGGTTGGTAGAAAAGTCGTTACGTGGATACCATAGTTGAGGATTCCGCGTACAAATCGCTGTAAGGATTTATATGTTATTATTTATCCTTTATGTTTTAAGTTATACAACCATATGCAGATTCGTTGTTGGTTAATCATTATCTTCTGATGCGCCGAACATGGTGTTCGTACCTCTAAAACTCAACAGATCTCTCTTTCTACAAATAATTAAGAGTATGTACTGAGTGAAATTGGTTCATACATACACCACTTTGTAATACTTTTTAGTATAACCACTAATACCCTTTAGTGTAATCAACTATTACCCTTTAGTTAAACAACTAATACACTTTGTACCCTTCAACTAATACCCTTCAGTAAAAATAAATAATACCCTCCAGAACAAATACTCTTCGGTGAAAACAACTAATGTCTTCTAGAAGTAATACCCTTTAGTGAAAAAACTAATACCCTTTAGTGAAAACAACTAATAAACTTCAAATTGTTCATGTATGAACCATTTTCACTCTATATTTTATCATTTAGATAATCTCTCTTCTACACAAAATTAAGAGTATGTATAGAGTGAAATTGGTTCATTCATAAACCACTTTGCAATACTTTTTAGTATAATCACTAATTAAATAATTAATACTCTTTGTACCCTTCAACTAATACCCTTCTGTGCAAATAACTAATACACTTCAAAATTAATATTTTTCAGTCGGAAACAACTAATACATTTTAGTGAAAATAATTAATACGCTTCAAATGGTTCAAGTATGAACCATTTCACTCTATACTTTGCCAAAAATTAAAGTGTTGTTTTATTCCTTTTTTTATTCAGATTAATAAATATTTATTTTAATAACTTCTACAAAAAAATAAACTTCTACAAACTATATATCAAATTATTTTTATACTTTGATCTTTCACAAAAATATTTAATAACTATTATTTGAAATAATTAAAATATATTTTATTCCAAAAAATTGAGGGATTTGTTATAATATATATTTCAAAAATATATTCAACATATTTTGATATTATTTTTCAATATTTATTATAAATTATATTTTAAAAATATATCCAATACATTTTGTAAATAATTATTTATAATATTTATAATAAAATATGTTTCTTATTTGTCAATATTTATAATAAAATATATTTTAAAGATATATACCAAAGATTTAATACTCAAATTAGTTATAATTTTGACAGAAAAAATTCAATGGTTTCCATAAGTAGACCGGTTAGCGTTATTATATATATATATATATATAAATTTATTAATCTGAAGAAAAAAAAAAATAAGACCACTCTTTAATTTTTGGCAAAATATAGCTTGAAAATGATTTGTATATAAAACATTTGAAGTGTATTAGTTATTTTCACTAAAGGGTATTAATTGTTTTCACTGAAGGGTATTAGTTTTGGAGAGTATTAGTTGTTTACACTGAAGAGTAATGGTTTTGGAGGGTATTAGTTGTTTTCACTGAAAAGTATTAATTTTAGAGGGTATTAGTTGTTTTCACATAAAAGTATTAGTTCTGGAGGGTATTAGTTGTTTTCACTGAAGGATATTAGTTGAAGGATACAAAGAGTATTAGTTGTTTAACTAAAGTGTATTAGTTGATAACACTAAAGGGTGTTAGTGGTTATACTAAAAAGTATTGCAAAGTGGTTTATGTATAAACCAATTTCACTCTATATATACTCTTAATTTTTTGTAGAAGAAATAAATTATCTAGATTATTTACTTCGAAGAAAGATTATAGTAGACATACAACAATTAATATATCAATATAAACTATTGGACAAACCACCAAATACATATGATCATATCTATCATATGAGTACGTATAGAGTGTTGGTTCATATATAAATCAATGAAGGATATTAATTATTTTCACTAAAGAGTATTTGTTGTTTTCACTGAAAAATATTAATTATCTTCACTAAAGAATTTTAGTTTATTTTCAGTGTTCTAAAAGATACAAACATAATCAGAAGCAATTCAGGTGAGATGGTGTCGATCGCTAAACCTTCACTAACTCCATTCGACACGAGATTTTCGTTCAAGTTTCAAATGAGACAGTTCATATTAGTCAATAAATAAGAGTTAATGACAACCACTCGCTAATTTTGGCCTTTATTTAAGAGTCCAGTTTTGTGTGACAGTCAAACATACGTGGATGTTTTGAGAGTCACCAATCGCAATAATTTGAAGATTTTGACGTGTAGTGACTGGCAATGAACTTCAATCAGAAATGGAAAAAATGTGATATTTAGAGGTGTTTTTTGAAATCTATAGTCCTGTCAATTTTTTTTACATCATGTTTAATATGGATTCATAATTATTACCAAAATTTCTTACTGCGTAAATCTTAAAAAAATTATATGGAAAATACAAATAATATTAAGATTGTCTCTTATAAATAAATGTACACTCTGTTGGGATATGTTTTAGTTTTGATGATTTTCCAAAACAACATGTAATAGGTTTGAAAGCAGTCAGGATAGTATCCTTTGTTTCAGGTCAGGCTAGGTTAGCTCTCAGTAGAATAGGTTGCTCAGTTGAGGGGGAACTCAGCGAGGGGGAACTTCTCAACACAGCCTGAAGATATCAAGATGACAACCAGAAGAGCTGACTGAAGACATGCCATCAACCTGAACCAATGGAGAAGCCTGGAGGATGTCCCACTGAGTGCAAGTCAGGCTGATCTAAGCCAAGTCTGATGGACCACTCAGTGAAGAGCCTGATCAGGTGGATCAGTGCTGCACCAAGTAGGCCCTGAAGGAGTCAGGCTACTGTGGTCAGGGAAGTTTGTCATTCAGCCTTATGACAAACTTCTTGGAGTGATCTTCAAAGAGTCCCTGAAGGACAACTGCACTGAGGACGAGTCAGTCCACTGAAGATCAGAGTCAGTGAAGGAGAAAGCTACCTAAAGTCAGTGGGTCTTAGTCAAACCTACTGAGTCAAAGATCCGTGAATTCAGGCCACGTGGACCAATCAGCACAAGGCGGTAAATCTGACACTGACAAGGCCGCATTCCAAGAAAAGTGGTTGAAACCATTTAATGCTGGATTCAAATGTATTTTCCTCTCCAACGGATACATTTGAATCCCCATTATAAATACAAGCTTCCAGCTGCGGGTTGAAGTGTGTGTGAGAGGAGAAAATCTACACCTACGAGCTGTGAGGGTGTGAGAGTTTTTGTGCGTTTCAAAGGGAGATATAAGGAAGCACATCTTACACCTAGAACACTGACCATTAGGGTCTTCACATATATTATCTGAGTGTTCAGCTTGTAACTCATAGCTTAGAGAGGTTTTCCCAATCTTAGCTTGAGGCTAACACATTGTAAGGGAAAACCTCACCTAGTTGGAGAAAACCCTAACCGAAACCAAAACCCTCTAGTCAGGCTTGTTGGGAGTAAGTTGTTAGAAGGAGAAGGGCAGCTCCGTGGAGGGGCGTGAGTCCAGTTGTAAGTGCACCTTGGCACGTTAAAAACAAGAATCCCAGGAGTGGATTTCCTGTTAAATCAGGCCGTGGATGTAAGAGTATTGAGACTCTGAACCACGTTAAACTGAGCGTACTTATCTTTCCAAGTATTTACTAAAGTGTTGTGAAAATCTGCTCACTGAGAGCATTGTTTAAAAAGGAACTTTAGTTAAGCATTTCAGTCAGGGAGATTCATCTCACTGACTGAATCAGGCTAGGCACTCGAGAGTTCAGTCTCTCGAGTCACTGCCTTGTTGAGAGCCTGAGCTTTCAAGTCTCATCACTGACTTGATAGCTCTGACTCTCAGCAACGCAGTGACTTGAGTATTCCGCCACTGAACTCAGTCAGGGTGCAACGCGAAGGTTTAAAAAAAATTTGTTTTGTGCTCCTGAATTCCCATTTTGCCCTTCGAAAACGGGACCATCAATTGGTATCAGAGCGGGTTGTTCACATGACCACTGATCCAGTTTTGTTAAGAAAATTGGTCAACCGAACAGATCTTAAATGTTTTAAACTATGGGAATTCCTGCATATCTCAAACTATTACTTATGCTCTGACATTATTCTTGTAATAGAAAATCATTTGGTTAGAAGTTTTGGAATCATCAAAAAGGGGGAAATTGTTGGGATATGTTTTAGTTTTGATGATTTTCCAAAACAACATGTAATAGGTTTGAAAGCAGTCAGGATAGTATCCTTTGTTTCAGGTCAGGCTAGGTTAGCTCTCAGTAGAATAGGTTGCTCAGTTGAGGGGGAACTCAGCGAGGGGGAACTTCTCAACACAGCCTGAAGATATCAAGATGACAACCAGAAGAGCTGACTGAAGACATGCCATCAACCTGAACCAATGGAGAAGCCTGGAGGATGTCCCACTGAGTGCAAGTCAGGCTGATCTAAGCCAAGTCTGATGGACCACTCAGTGAAGAGCCTGATCAGGTGGATCAGTGCTGCACCAAGTAGGCCCTGAAGGAGTCAGGCTACTGTGGTCAGGGAAGTTTGTCATTCAGCCTTATGACAAACTTCTTGGAGTGATCTTCAAAGAGTCCCTGAAGGACAACTGCACTGAGGACGAGTCAGTCCACTGAAGATCAGAGTCAGTGAAGGAGAAAGCTACCTAAAGTCAGTGGGTCTTAGTCAAACCTACTGAGTCAAAGATCCGTGAATTCAGGCCACGTGGACCAATCAGCACAAGGCGGTAAATCTGACACTGACAAGGCCGCATTCCAAGAAAAGTGGTTGAAACCATTTAATGCTGGATTCAAATGTATTTTCCTCTCCAACGGATACATTTGAATCCCCATTATAAATACAAGCTTCCAGCTGCGGGTTGAAGTGTGTGTGAGAGGAGAAAATCTACACCTACGAGCTGTGAGGGTGTGAGAGTTTTTGTGCGTTTCAAAGGGAGATATAAGGAAGCACATCTTACACCTAGAACACTGACCATTAGGGTCTTCACATATATTATCTGAGTGTTCAGCTTGTAACTCATAGCTTAGAGAGGTTTTCCCAATCTTAGCTTGAGGCTAACACATTGTAAGGGAAAACCTCACCTAGTTGGAGAAAACCCTAACCGAAACCAAAACCCTCTAGTCAGGCTTGTTGGGAGTAAGTTGTTAGAAGGAGAAGGGCAGCTCCGTGGAGGGGCGTGAGTCCAGTTGTAAGTGCACCTTGGCACGTTAAAAACAAGAATCCCAGGAGTGGATTTCCTGTTAAATCAGGCCGTGGATGTAAGAGTATTGAGACTCTGAACCACGTTAAACTGAGCGTACTTATCTTTCCAAGTATTTACTAAAGTGTTGTGAAAATCTGCTCACTGAGAGCATTGTTTAAAAAGGAACTTTAGTTAAGCATTTCAGTCAGGGAGATTCATCTCACTGACTGAATCAGGCTAGGCACTCGAGAGTTCAGTCTCTCGAGTCACTGCCTTGTTGAGAGCCTGAGCTTTCAAGTCTCATCACTGACTTGATAGCTCTGACTCTCAGCAACGCAGTGACTTGAGTATTCCGCCACTGAACTCAGTCAGGGTGCAACGCGAAGGTTTAAAAAAAATTTGTTTTGTGCTCCTGAATTCCCATTTTGCCCTTCGAAAACGGGACCATCACACTCTCATATGAACCAGGTGTACGATGCACTCACTCGACATTTGAGGTTATTTACACTGAAATGTGTAGGCTGATTACACTGAGAAGCGATTTTCAGTGTAAATTTTTTAATGTAATCTAACCACATTTTTTGGTGTAATCAAATCATACTTTTCAATGTAAACAGTCACAAATATTGAGAGAGTGCATCATGCACTAATTGCACAAGAGAGTTACTCATAAATAAAATATAATATTTATTACACTTTATTATTACAGAAGTTTTCCGAGTTCTGCATTACTTTCTTTTTAAAAAAACAAACCTTCAAATAAAAGTATAATGGTACACCACAAAAAACTGTTCATTTAATGAGGGACTTAAAGAGGGAAAAATGGTCAAAGAGGGTTTTAAAGAGGGAGAGATACCCTTAGCAAAAAAGGGCTCGCTAGATGGTCCCTCGGCTCACCCCTTGTCAATTAACGGGGGGAGTGGGCCCTCATGAATTACCAAGGGCAGTGCCCTCGTCTAGGCCAAGAGTGGAGCCCTCATCTTGACCCTCTGCAGCATAACGAGGGAAGTGGCCCTCGTGAATTAAAGAGGGTGAAGCCCTCGTCTCGGCCCTCTGTAGACTAACAAGGAGTGGGCCCTCGTCTAGTCCTGACACAGGTTCTCTCGTCTCGGCCCTCTTCAAGTTAACGAGGGGAGTGCCCTCGTTAACCTTTAAATGGCCGAAAAAAAAGTGGGATTCAAACCCGCGAGGTGGACAAGCTACCGACCTGGCCAGTGAACGACCCGCCAACGACCCACTAATTTAGCCACAAATTCATGACCAAGCTGAGATTCGAACCCGAGACCTATCGGACATGGGAGAGTGTTATGCATTGCGCCTTGCTGTTTGGACAAGACTTGTTATTCAAAATATTTTCCACTATAATAATATATATATCATTTCATATTTTGATTTCTTTCGTAGAACTTTTAATTATTGTAATATAGTAATAATTCCTATTATAATCATTAATTACACTTTTAATTAATTACTATATATCATTACAATTATGTTAACACTTGCAGAATTAAATTTATATTATATATCATTACAATCACATACTCCCTCCGATTCAAAAAGTTTGATGTTTTAGGATTTGTTGTGAGAATTAAGAAGTGGTGTATAATGACTATTATACCCTTATGATATATTGATTGAATAGAGATTGATGGAAGGTCAACTAGTTTATTTATGGTACGTAAAATTATTAAAAGGTAAGGAGAAAATATGAGTGATATTTTAGGGGGTTTAAATAGGGGCATAATAGGAAAATAAAGTGCAAAATACCCTAAAACATCAAATATTTTGAAACAAAAAAAACATCCTAAAACATCAAACATTTTGAATCGGAGGGAGTATAAAATTAAATTAACACTTGTAAAATTACATTTTCATTTATTTATGATCTTTTTAAATATTAATAAATGATTAGGCGTGAAATTGTTATGTTTTGGTGCCGGATTTGCCCATGTTTTGAGTATTTTCGACGAGTGTTTGGAGTCAAATGAGTATCATTTTTATAAACTTATTAATTTGTCTCTTTGGTTTTCATAGATGGATAGAGGGCGAAAAGAGGAGTTCGTAAGACTTTGAATCGGCCAAAACGGACTCCCGGTTGAGAAGTTATGAAGGTTTTACGAACATGTGTACAACCAGCGGTCGAGCGCCTCGCTCGACCTCTTGACCCGCTCGACCACCAAGCTCGAATGGGGCGCTCGAGCTGTCCCGCTCGAGCGTTTTTGCGTGTTTTTGGCCCAAAATCGCCCAAATTCGTCCCAAAGCCTATATATACCCCTTCCAAGCATATTTTCACATATCACCACATACCAACTCATATTTTTACATACTTTGAGCAAGGAGAAAGCTTGGGAAGGAGTTTTAAAGAATTTTATACGTTGTAATCGAGGTTTTAATTTACGAATTCTTCATTTTAGTATTTCTTTTGAACGTATTGGATTAATTCTTTCTTTCTTTACTCTTTGAGACGATTAAACCTAGTTTTTCAGATTTATATATATTTCTTTAGAGACTTTAATTTGTTCTTTCGTTTATGTTCTTGATTTCTTTCGTTAATTTAATTATGCATATGATTTTTGTTCTTGTGATTGATTTTATTATTCAAACAACCATGTCCGGCTAAAACCCTTGCATGCTTGGGGTAGGATGAACTCGTAGAAGTAGGTTGTGGGTACGTAATTAGGGTAACTTGTGACGTTAGGTTTTAATTCTCTTGGTTAATGAATTCTTAAAATTAATCTAGACTTCGCTTTTGAATTTCGTTTGAAAGGTGTTAGAGAAAGGACGACCGTATCACTCTTTAACAACGAGTAGACTTAACGAGAGGGTTTAGAAAAGTTTAATTCATCTACCGGTTTAGCGAAGGAGGACGACCGCATCACCTTAGTTAAATTAGGGTCTCATTAATTAAGCACAATCTATTAACTTGTTAGTAGATTAGTGAAGTCGAGTGTTAGGGTAAAGTATTAGGGTTTAGAATCTTGAGCTTTCACCTTGCATTCTTAGACTTAGGTTAATTCTTGTGTGTCACAGTTATTTTGATTATGTACCCGCTCCGTTAGTATACGTAGGGATTCCAATCCTAAGCATCACCATCTCTCATTAGAACACAACCCTTAGTTAATTTGATTTCTTTAGTATTTTAGTTTACTTAGTTTAATTCAATCTTTTAATTAATCTTTCAAAAACCCAAAAATATTACACTCATATTAACTACGACGCGTAGATCTTCAGGGATCTGTTTGCATACACACTTTCCCTTGGGTTCGATAATACTTGGTCCATATACTTGCCCATACTACTGTGAACCTGTTCTCTTGCGGGGTAACTACTAGTAGAAAGCTAGTGTAGTTCGCTTCAAGTCAATGGCGCCGTTGCCGGGGATGGCATTGTATGCTTTTTGAATATGACTTGTCGATAGCTTAGTAGTTAGTAGTGGGTGATTTATTTTATGTTTTATCTTTATTTCCATTCATTAGGCAGTTGCGTTTTGATCCTTCTGCTAGTGTTTCAGGTTTATGAAAACACACTCACAAGGCAATACGAGCGAAGAGAGGTTACCTGCAGATCCTGAGATAATAGCAAGGAGAAACCGAGCCTTCTTGAGAAGGATGAACGCGGCCGACTTGGGGAAAGAACCAATGGACATCAATAATGAGTTGGAAGATGTCGAGAATAAGTTTAACCAGGGGTTGAACCGGGTTGACGGCACTGATGGCAACACCAGTAAGAACCAAGATCCTTTAGGGGATAGTCAGAGCCAAAACCCGGGTGCACAAAACGTTATCAATCCAGCTCAGAATCTTGTCCAAAATTCTCTGAACAACCCTGCTTACCCACAAAACCCAAATAACCCTTTCAACAACCCAGTATACCAACATTACCCATACCCACCATACCCTTATCCACCATACCCATATCATCCACCTCCTGTTTACAACCAACCACCTGTGTACCAACCACCTCCAGTTCAACACGTACCCGCACCACCTGTAGTTCCTCAGCCTGTTCCGTAGAACGTAGATCAAAATCTGGCCATTAGAGGAAGGTTCGCGGCACAGCCACAAAGGTATTACGATGGAGTGGCATTGCCTCCTGTTGAGGCAAACAACTTCTCGATATCCCCGGGAATTTTAAAGCTGCTTACTGAGAATCAGTTCAAGGGGGTGATCGGGAAGGAGAATCCTCATACACACTTGAGGAGCTTTCTAATGATAGCCTCCACATTCAATTACAATGGCATGTCTGAAGATGCCAAGAGGCTTAGGCTGTTCCCATTCTCATTGACGGGAATAGCCAAAGAGTGGTACGATAATACGCTCCTGCGGGGAGGTATTACCACTTGGGCCGAGCTCGAGCGTCTGTTCCTCGAGCGATTCTACCCTCCATCTAGGACGATCAAGGCTAGGATTGAGATCTCTTCCTTCCGCCAGAAGCAAGGAGAGGACCTACGTCGAGCGTGGGAGAGATACTCAAACATGCTGATAGAGTGCCCGCAGCACGGGTACAATGAGGGAGATATTATGGCGTTCTTCTACAGTGGTGCCAACAAGGCGGGGCAAGACCATTTAGACGCTTGTGCGGGAGGAGCATTCCTGAATCAAGGCATAGAGAGATGTAGAGAGATCGTGGACAACATTATCACGAATGCCGGGGCTTGGAATGGAGACTCAGCTTTTCAAAGAGTTCATCAGGTTGAAGAGGGTGAAGGAACGAGAAGGCTGTTGATGGCCATGATGGAGAAGATCAACAACCTAGAGTTGGGGAAGAATTTAGTTGGAGAGCATGCAGTAGAGAATGAGAGAGTAGACCAACCAAGTGGACATCAAGAGGTAGCCAATTACATGGGAGGTCCATATTACAGTCAGAATGGCTACCAAGGTGGAAATCAGTATGGAAGGCCTCCTTATGGCCAACCATTTGCACCTCCAGGGCCACAGCCACCTCAAAATCAATGGAGGAACACACAAGGAGTTCAAGGAGGCCAGCAGCCTCCTCAAAACACATGGAGGAAGAATGAGAACTTTTCTTATGCTAATCTAAAAGCTGATATTACTGTTCCTGCAGGTGTTGATCCGGGGTCTAAACCTCCTGGTGGAGAAGACGGTGCATCAACCGAGGAGATGTTGAGAGTTATCCTTCAGAAAGTGGAGGAAGGAAGTAAGAGGTTGTCATCCTTGGAGTACGATGTGAAAGAGTTATATAAAAAGGGTGATCATCGTGATCAAGAGCTCCAGAAGATGAACGTTGAGTGGACTAGAACTCAACAAGAGAACAATCGAAGGTTCACTTCTATAGAGTTCCAGATGAGCCAGATTGCAAAGATGGTGAATAGAGAGCCGGGAAAATATCCTTCCATACCGGAGGGTAATCCCAAAGAGCATTGTAAGGCTATCCAGCTTAGAAGTGGGACCAAATATGATGGTCCCGAGATGCCTACTGATTCTGAGACGCTCAAAGAAGAAGTTGAGACAGAAGGGATAGAGTCTCAAGGTGATGGAGTTGAGGTTGAGAAGGAAGGAGTTAAGATGAAAATTGATGATAAGAGTAAAGAGAACAATGAGTCCCAGAAGGGGAAAGACTTTGAGGAGATAGAGAGGGTTCCAAAGTGGAAGAAGGCAAAGGAAGCAAGGGAGAAAGTGAAAGTGACCGAGCGAGATGAATGGGGGGTACCCAAATCTGTGATACCCGTCTCGTATCCACAACGCTTTATGAAGAAAACGCTTGATGAGAAATTCGCTAAGTTCCTTGATGTTTTTAAACAATTGCATATTAATATTCCTTTTTATGATGCTTTGGAACAGATGCCAAATTATACCAAGTTCCTGAAGGACTTGATAGCGAAGAGACGAAGAGTTGATGAGCCGAAGTTGGTGCAGTTGAACCACGAAGTGAGTGCATTAGTGCACAAGGCGCTTCCTCCAAAGCTGAAGGATCCCGGGAGTTTTACGATCTTATGTGACATTGGGAACGGGATCAAGAAAGGAGCGCTATGTGATTTAGGGGCGAGCATAAATCTCATGCCCCTGTCGCTTTTCAAGAAGTTGGAAGGTGGAGAACTTCAACCCACAATGATGACGCTTCAACTTGCCGATCGGTCTATTACTAGACCTCAAGGTGTGGTTGAAGACGTCTTAGTGAGAGTTGGAGATCACATTTTTCCAGCCGACTTTGTAGTGCTAGAGATGGAGGAAGATGAGCACGTGCCCCTAATCTTGGGAAGACCGTTCTTAGCTACGGCGGGGATGGTGCTAGACGTGGCGAATGGGAAGATTACGTTGAAGGTTGATGATCAAGAAGTGAAGATTTCCCTATATGAAGCCATGAAGCACCCGAAGGAGGATGAGAGCTTGTATTGCATGGATGCCATTGATCCTCGTGTTGAAGACACACCTTCTATCCCTAATCCTTCTCATATTCATGATTTTGTTAGTCCTTCACTTGATTATTTAACCCATGAGCATTATGATCTTGATTGTTTTGAGAGGGATAAAGTGAAGAAGTTGAAGGATGAAGAGGTGAAGAAAGTGGACGTGGTCCAGTTAGAAGGGAAATGAGGAGTTAAGAAGAAGAAGTCAAAATTCAAGAAATTGTTTAGTAAGACTCCTCCAGATAAAGGTGAGAAGGAGTTGAGACCCATAACACTTGAGGTGGGGAAGGAAGCAAAAGGGCTCATGAAGGTGGGGCACCAAGGAAAGACATGCAAGCACCACTCTTATGAGAGTGAGGGAGGTAAATTTGAGTATGATGTCCCATAAGCTCCTTTGAGCTTGGTCCGGCATGAGGACCTTAAAAATAGCGCTGAATGGGAGGCAACCCATTTTTATTTGCTTTTGAGTGTTTTTAGTTTTTTTCCTTTTATGTTATTAGGATGTTGTTGAGTCGTATGTTTAACCTCGTATTTGAGTAAGTTGCTTGTAGGATTGTCTCGAAGGAGTGCCAAAGGAGTGGAGATTGAAGGAACCAACTTGAGACAAGGGAGTGTGCAAAGCTATTGAGAGAAATTGAATTATTTGGTTGAGGTAATCCACAACCCCAAACTTAGACCTCTAGCAAGGTCGAAGTTTGGGGGGGTGGAGTTTTTTTTATTTGTTTTATGACTACATTGCACATGCATGCACCTCTTATCTTTTGAGTTGAGTTTGATTGATTATTGGTTTGTTGAGATACTCCTTGGGGTGATTTTGATTTGACTCGCTATTGCATATTTCATGCCTATCAATCATCTTATTCTTGTTGATTGCTATCTTTGAGTATGATTTGATGAGTAGAGTGAGTTGTAAGGGTGAGTTAGAAATTCTTTTGTGTGAGTGTTTGAGTTTGAGCTGATTTGAGAAAGAACTTGTATGCTTGTGAATTTTTCTTTTGAGTACTTGTGTGATGAGAGTGAGAATGCACTAGGACTAGCATGGATGTGAAGCCGTGAGCTTTTGAGCCTTATGAGATTTTGATGCATTAATTAATATCTTCGTTTGTGAGTGGATCGTCACCTTAGAGGATGCTAGAACTTGTGTGTGCTCTTGCTTCTTGATTGTGTCTAGTTTGATATGCCGAATGTGATCTTAGGCCATCTTTGTTTTTATTGAGTCACTTAGCCAAAATTTTCCTTACCAATGACATGTATCCCTTGCTAGCCCCTTTGAGCCTAAAGCTTATTTTATTTGCTAGCACATTTAAACACTATTCCAAGTTCCTAAGCCTTTTTGTCCCAATTTGAGTGGAGAATAGGAAAGTGTGAAGGTTGAAGGGATTGAGTTGATTTGAGAAAAGGAATTATGATGGTTGAGTGGTGATAAAATAAGGGTGTGAATGAGATATGAGTTGTGGGAAAGAAAAAATTGAAAATGAGCAAAAGAAAATTTGAGCTCATATGTTTGTGCGAAAAAGAAAAAAAAAAGTGAAGTGATTGAAAAAAAAGTGAAAAGAGTTAGAAAAAAAAATTGAAGTGTTGAGAAAAGTGGAATTGAAAGAGTGTTGATTGAAAATGTTTGAAGTATTCTGTTCCTAATCTCGAAGTGCCAAAGTTTAATTTTCTATTCTCCATTCACTTGAGTCACTTACCCATATTGCTATCCCACCTGTCCAAAGAGACTACATTACAACCTTGAGAAAAATCCTTTTTGATTCGGCATTGATTTCTAGAGTATGGTCAAAGTTAAGAGCACTTACAAGCCTATGGCTGCCAATTTGAGTGATTGATTGTTTGAGTGAGTCCCTTGATCATTGATATACACTTGTGAGGGAGTGAAACACATCGTTGAGTGCACATCCATGTTTGATCTTGGTGTTTCTTGTTGTTGTTGCATGAGTATGATGAAGGAAGATGAGTGAGTATACTTGTGATTGATCTTTGAAGCTCGAGTTCATTTGCTTGCATGAGTTGATTCTTTGACTCATCCCTAACAATTTCACTTGACTTATTATTTCATTGCTTGAGGACAAGCAATATGGTAAGTTTGGGGAGGTTGATTAGGCGTGAAATTGTTATGTTTTGGTGCCGGATTTGCCCATGTTTTGAGTATTTTCGACGAGTGTTTGGAGTCAAATGAGTATCATTTTTATAAACTTATTAATTTGTCTCTTTGGTTTTCATAGATGGATAGAGGGCGAAAAGAGGAGTTCGTAGGACTTTGAATCGGCCAAAACGAACTCCCGGTTGAGAAGTTATGAAGGTTTTACGAACATGTGTACAGCCAGCGGTCGAGCGCCTCGCTCGACCTCTTGACCCGCTCGACCACCAAGCTCGAATGGGGCGCTCGAGCTGTCCCGCTCGAGCGTTTTTGCGTGTTTTTGGCCCAAAATCGCCCAAATTCGTCCCAAAGCCTATATATACCCCTTCCAAGCATATTTTCACATATCACCACATACCAACTCATATTTTTACATACTTTGAGCAAGGAGAAAGCTTGGGAAGGAGTTTTGAAGAATTTTATACGTTGTAATCGAGGTTTTAATTTACGAATTCTTCGTTTTAGTATTTCTTTTGAACGTATTAGATTAATTCTTTCTTTCTTTACTCTTTGAGACGATTAAACCTAGTTTTTCAGATTTATATATATTTCTTTAGAGACTTTAATTTGTTCTTTCGTTTATGTTCTTGATTTCTTTCGTTAATTTAATTATGCATATGATTTTTGTTCTTGTGATTGATTTTATTATTCAAACAACCATGTCCGGCTAAAACCCTTGCATGCTTGGGGTAGGATGAACTCGTAGAAGTAGGTTGTGGGTACGTAATTAGGGTAACTTGTGACGTTAGGTTTTAATTCTCTTGGTTAATGAATTCTTAAAATTAATCTAGACTTCGCTTTTGAATTTCGTTTGAAAGGTGTTAGAGAAAGGACGACCGTATCACTCTTTAACAACGAGTAGACTTAACGAGAGGGTTTAGAAAAGTTTAATTCATCTACCGGTTTAGCGAAGGAGGACGACCGCATCACCTTAGTTAAATTAGGGTCTCATTAATTAAGCACAATCTATTAACTTGTTAGTAGATTAGTGAAGTCGAGTGTTAGGGTAAAGTATTAGGGTTTAGAATCTTGAGCTTTCACCTTGCATTCTTAGACTTAGGTTAATTCTTGTGTGTCACAGTTATTTTGATTATGTACCCGCTCCGTTAGTATACGTAGGGATTCCAATCCTAAGCATCACCATCTCTCATTAGAACACAACCCTTAGTTAATTTGATTTCTTTAGTATTTTAGTTTACTTAGTTTAATTCAGTCTTTTAATTAATCTTTCAAAAACCCAAAAATATTACACTCATATTAACTACGACGCGTAGATCTTCAGGGATCTGTTTGCATACACACTTTCCCTTGGGTTCGATAATACTTGGTCCCTATACTTGCCCATACTACTGTGAACCTGTTCTCTTGCGGGGTAACTACTAGTAGAAAGCTAGTGTAGTTCGCTTCAAGTCAATGGCGCCGTTGCCGGGGATGGCATTGTATGCTTTTTGAATAGGACTTGTCGATAGCTTAGTAGTTAGTAGTGGGTGATTTATTTTATGTTTTATCTTTATTTCCATTCATTAGGCAGTTGCGTTTTGATCCTCTGCTAGTGTTTCAGGTTTATGAAAACACGCTCACAAGGCAATACGAGCGAAGAGAGGTTACCTGCAGATCCTGAGACAATAGCAAGGAGAAACCGAGCCTTCTTGAGAAGGATGAACGCGGCCGACTTGGGGAAAGAACCAATGGACATCAATAATGAGTTGGAAGATGTCGAGAATGAGTTTAACCAGGGGTTGAACCGGGTTGACAACACTGATGGCAACACCAGTAAGAACCAAGATCCTTTAGGGGATAGTCAGAGCCAAAACCCGGGTGCACAAAACGTTATCAATCCAGTCTTTTAATTAATCTTTCAAAAACCCAAAAACATTACACTCATATTAACTACGACGCGTAGATCTTCAGGGATCTGTTTGCATACACACTTTCCCTTGGGTTCGATAATACTTGGTCCCTATACTTGCCCATACTACTGTGAACCCGTTCTCTTGCGGGGTAACTACTTGTAGAAAGCTAGTGTAGTTCGCTTCAAGTCAATAAATTAACACCCTTGTGCATACATATATTGATTTTTTAATTAAATGATTCTTAATATATTATGGATAAATTAATCAAATATTACTTATAATTAAAGCGCATACACATATACATATTAACCTAAATAATTCATTAAATTTTTTACTAAACATTAAGAAATTCATGCACAATAGTTCATAAACATCTCAAGCATAATAAAGACAATGAACGATGATTCATAGTTAATGCAATACTCTCAAACATTTATAAATTGAAAATAGTTAATCACTCTTCAAAAGTTACAAGTTCAGGATGATCAGTATCTCGGTCCCTTGCCACGGCTCGAACCCAGTCCTCGGGGTGGGGGTGGGGGTGGGGGTATGGGGGATAACCATCGGGTGGAGGCGGGAGTGGGAGTGATGGTGGGGGATAACCACCAGGTGGGAGGCTGGGTCCGGATCCCTGCGATGTCTGCAACCACTGGGTAAACTGCTCGTGTAAGGTTTGGGGTACTTTCCTATACGTGGACATTTCACAAGTGATGGACGACGACAATATTCATTAAGTTCATCCCTGAATTCAGTCTAATAGGAATACAATAAACACTTTTAAACATAAACAAACATACTTCAATATATATTGAGGACCCAAAAATTAATTGTACAATTATGATTATGCATCACGCGGATCCAGTTACTAGTGAAATTAGTAATTGCAAGAATCGCATATAGAAGTGAGGTCATTCATAAAGATCAAATGTTTGACCCAATTATGTGTTGGGTTGTGGAGTTTGGTCTTCACGTTTTCGATCACGGAGAATTTTTTTGGGCCTTTAAAATGGTAATCGAGTTTGATGGGCTTTTATAAAAATTAGTAAATTTATTGTCTTAATAGTGTATCCAGGAGTAATAAATTCTTGATGAATTGGGTCAATAAGTCTGAGTTCTTTATTTTTTGTTGATTTTTTTTTTTGAAAGTTTTATTTTTTGTTGATTATTTCCTAACACTATAAAGATTTAGATTTGAACAGGAAAACCTGGTACACATTGTTGGCAATTTAACGTACGTGAACATCATTATAAAAATTTAAGATTTGATTAAAAGTTGCACGTAATTACAAAAAACCGACTACTCTCTTGAACGTTGGAGCAAATAGCATGGACCTGTATGCTACAAACCCTACAATATCATCGCGTAACCCTAACCAATACCACACGTACATTTTGGAAGGTCACTGCACCTACATCGCGTAATTTAATTCACTTGATCTCATACCTAATTTTTAGCTATCTTCTTAGGCATATTGTTCCAAAATACTATAAATATCTTCAACTAAATAGAATGTAGGCTATAAGGAATTAATAATTAATACCCAGCACACGAAATTGATCATGTGTTCATAGATAGGACTCAAATTTATATGTTCACCATGAATGTAATAATTAATGGACATGAGTCAGACTTGAACCAAACTTTACTACCTTTTACTAGAAGTTACCCCGCAAGCGTACGGGTTCACTGTAGTATCAGCAAGTATAGAGACCAAGTATATCGTACCTCGGGCTTTTGTGCCAACCTTCTTTTGAGCCTAAATCGATCGAATATTCAGACCCGGGGTTGGTTGCCCCTATGGCTCTCCTAAAACCCTGCATAAGGGATATTGCTATAATGAGAATCTCTTGCTTTCCGCACCCGCTAGTGCACATACACTTTCGTTTACTTGGGCTCGTGAGGTGGTGGGAAATGGCCTGATCTATGCTTATGCTCTTGTCTAAGGAGTCCGCAGACTCTTATTAGACTGCTTGTGCCTATGCCTTTTCTAGCCTCTCCTTCTCGCGGTCCGCTCTCCTACTCTCTTAGGGGCTCCCCAGCCCCGGAGCCCAAACTATGTGATTGAATAAATCCCCCTCTATCTGTTGCGGGTCGAGGGCTCCTTCCCCCTTCCCTTCTTCAAACTCCGATTCGTATTTTTCATAGACAAATCTCTGATCAAAGATAGAACAAGATCCATTTTGCAGCAAGGCTCTTTCAATAGAAAAAAGGGACAGGGTTGGCTTTCTAGCAATAAGTCGAGTGCGAATTGATCCCTGAAGATCTATGCGTCGAAATTAATATGAGTGTGTGTTTTTGGGTTTTTAAAGAATTATTATAAACTAAAACTAAACTAATTATGCTAAAGAATTGAATTAAACTATTTAACTAAGGGTTGTGTGCAAATATGAATGGGTGATGCTCAGGATAGGAATCCCTACGTATACTAACGGAGTCGGTACATAATCAAAATAACCGTGATGTGCAAGAAATAACCTAAGTATAAGATTGTAGAATGAAAGCTCAAGAATTTAAACCCTAATACTTTATCCCATCAATCAACTTCACTAATCCACTAACAAGTTAATATATCGTGCTTAATTAACGAGACTCTAATTTAACTAAGGTGATGCGGTCGTCCTCCCTAGATAAACCGGTAGATTAATTAACCCCATCTAAACCCTTTCATTAAGTCAACTAGTTGTTAAAGAGTGATAAGGTCGTCCTCTCTCTAAAACTTTTCGTACGAAATTCAAAGGTAAATTTAATATTAATTTTAAGAATTCGTTATTTAAGAGAATTAAAACTAAACATCACGAATTACCCTAATTATGTACCCACATCCTACTTCTACGAGTTCATCCTACCCTAAGCATACAAGGGTTTTAGCCAGACATGGTTTTAACAATATCAAAAACAATTAAGCAAGCAACGAACGAAAATATAATTAATTCAAGCGAAAAAACTAACAAGCATAAACTAGGGTTTTGAAAGAAAGAAATTTAATCTAAGAACTGAAATTGGATTAATAAAGAAAAACATAGTCTTAAGTATTCAAGAACAAAGAGGAAAAGAAATTAAAAATCAAAACCGAACTATGAATTCGTAACGTAAAACCTCGATTACACGTAAAATAAGCTTGCTCAACTCTCGGTGCTCCTCTCGCTAAAAAAACTAACTCTAAGTGTGAAGTGGTACTCAAAATCGTGTTCGGAAGGGGTATAAATAGGCAACGGGTCGAATCAGGAGTTAATTGGCCAAATCCGCGCTTGCTCGAGCACCACTCGTGCACTATGTGCATGAGCATATACCACTCGAGCGCTCAAAATGTACAGAAGCCAAAAAGTGCACGAGTACTCGAGCTCGTGCACTAAGTGCATGACTTGAAGTTGCTCGAGCACTATGCACGAGCACTCGTGCACTTCGTGCACGACCTGAAGTTGCTCGAGCACTATACTCGACCACTCGTGCACTGAGTGCACGAGTTCTTCTCGCTTGTGTACTCCAGTGATACTTTTGCTCCCTCGAACTAATACTTTTCATATTTCTTCGATATCTTCTCATCCGAGCATCCGTTTGAGTCGATTCAAAGTCCTACGAACTCCTCTTTTCACCCTCTATCCATCTATGAGCATAAAAGAGACAAATTCATTAGTTCATAAAAATGATGCTCAAATGACTCTAAATACTCATATAAATCAATCAAAACACGGGCATTTTGAGTAATAAATTCCGACAATTTCACGCCTAATCAACCCCCCCAAACTTACCATGTTGCTTGTCCTCAAGCAACGAAATAATAAGTTAAGTGAAATTGTTAGGAATGAATCAAGAATCAAATCATACAAGTAATTGAGCTCAAGTTTCAACGATCGTTCACACATATACGAACTCACCCCCTTCATCATACTCATGCAATAACAACAAGAATTACCAAGATCGAACATGGATGTGTACTCAACGATGTGTTTCACTCCCTCACAAGTGTATATCAATAATTAGGGACTCAATCAATCAATCAATCACACATATCAGCAGCCAGGCTTGTAAGCACTCTCAACTTCGACCATACTCTAGAAATCAATGCCGAATCAAAAAGGACTTTATCAAGGTTGTAATGTAGGCTCTTTGGACAGGTGGGATAACTATATGGGATAAGTGACTCAAGTGAATGGAGAACAGAAAATTAAATTTCAATACTTCAAGACGAGGAACAAAATAACTCAAACATCTTCATGCAATACACTTTTCAATTCCTCTACTTTAAACACTTCAATTTATCTTTTCTCTAAATCATTTCACTTTTTCAATCACCACACTTTTCTCTTTTTTTTCTTTTTTCACATACATATGAGCTCATTTTTCTTTTGCTCATTCTCAATTTTTTTTGTTCTTTCCACAACTCAAAACTTCATCACACCCTTCTTTTATCACATCTCAACCAACATAATTCCTTTTCTCAACTCAACTCAATCCCTTCTTGTTCACACTTTTCCTATTCTCCACTCAAATTGGGACAAAAAGGTTTAGAAAATTGGACAAGTGTTAAAATGTGCTAGCAAACAAAATAGACTAAGGCTCAAACTGGCTAACAAGGGATCAATGTCATTGGTAAGGAAAATTTTGGCTAAGTGACTCATTCAAATCAAAGATGGCCTAAGATCACATTCGGCATATCAACCTAGACACAATCAAGAAGTGAGAGCACACACAAGTTCTAGCATCCTCTAAGGCGACGACTCACTCACAAACGAAGAGATCAATTTATGCATCTTAATCTCAAAAGACTCAAATCTCACAGCTTTCACATCCATGCTAGTCCTAGTGAATTCTCACTCTCCTCACAGAAGTACTCAAAATGAAAACTCGTAAGTACACTAGTTCCCTCTCAAAGAAACTCTAACTCCTATACTTCACACAATAAAATTCCTAACTCAACTTCACAACTCACCAATACTCATCAAATCATACTCAAGAATAACAATCAGCAAGTAGCAAGGGTTAATAGGCCTAAAATAATTCAATCATCTCAATGAGTTCAACACAAATCAAAACCCGATAGTTTGAATAACAATTCCATCACAGCCCCATAATCGAACACATCACTCAAACCAAACAGTTCACACTCAAAAGCAAGAAATAAGGAAAGAAAAGAAAAGAAAAGATAAGATAAGAAAAAAGAAGACAGAAACTGGGGGAATCCCCATGATCCTCAAGCATTAGGAGGTGGTGGCGGGCGGTAGCTCGGGTGATCCGATCCTAAGTGGGAGACAAAGAGTGCCTCCATCCATCTTCTCAAATCCGAAACTTCTGATCAAACCCCTTGAAACTCACCTCGCATACTCGTAGTGTCCGTGTACCACTGATTCTGCGTTGTGCGAAGATGTGTCACCTCTGTTCGCAGATCTTGAATATCAGTCCTCATTCCATCCCACTGAATTTGGGTTGGGTACCACGGCTCGGGAGTGGACACTTCAGGTGCCTCAACCTCCATCTCTTGAGGTTCTTGACCTCCTCCACCAACATCAGCATCTTCTTCCTCAGATGTGTTCCCTCCTTCTTCATATTCGTCTTCCTCTTCTTCATCGAGGTCCCGAACTCCACTGGATCTGGCTCCACTCATTCCTGCTGCACTCCTATGCCTCTTCTTTGGCCTCTGATCCCATAAACCGCAGCTCTCCAATCTTGCCTTGAATTTCTCCATTACCTTTATGTGGTGTGAACCATACATCTGTATATTCTCCTTCTTCAAACCTTTCAAGGTCACCAACCTCTCATTAGGCATCAGGAACAGCTCATCATCTCGAAGTCTCATGCAATATTTCCCACTCCAATGCTCACACATCCACGTGTGATACATGTGCTCAAAATCGATATCTCTTCCATCACAAGGAGCTGTCATCGGTCTGATATCCAGGCTCTCCAAGAACGCACAAATGAGGCCCCCTCCTCGTATCCTAGAAGTTTTCGTCCCACACTTGTATGGGGCCTCAATCTGCATCTCTAGGAAATCTTTGCCAAAGTCGTGCTCTCTTTGATGAAACAAGCACCACAGTCCATACAACTCTTTCGAAGTCACTGTACCCGTTTCAGACCGAGCATAGATGGTGTTCCCTAGGGTTCTTTCAAGGTATTGGATCACAGGATTCCTGATGGAAGAAGCTCGGGCCGTCCTCGAAGAGTACTTTCCAGCTAAACCTCCGGTGATAAGCTGCCAGAATTCATCAGTTTTGAACCTACCCGATCTGGTGTTCCTATCACTTGGTTGAGATAAGTGCAGGGCTGTATTCACCATCCCTATCTCATAGGCGTGTCACTCATTCCTTATCATGAACTGGAAAGTGTCGTCCCCTTGCATCTTCACAGAGGCTAAGAATTGCTCCACTAAGTCTTGGTGAGTCTTCATGGAGACCAAAATCTCGTAAATTTTTTGCATATTGTTCCTCTAAAAAACTCTCTTGATCTCTTCTTCGATTCCCAACTGCCTCATGAACTCAACGCAAGGTTGCCGAGTCTTCTCCACTTTCCCAGCAACCACATTCCACCGATAGGCCTGAGCAAACCATCTCTCCCCATATGTTAAATTATCCCAACGAGAGGGCATCAATCCCTTCCTCGTCAATTCTGCAGTCAAAGCTAGCAACTCATCCCCCTCAACAAACCTATCCTCGTATTTCTTTGGAGGAGCCATTACCTAATGCAACACAATAATTCACCAAACACAACTCATGAATATCCAAGAAAATCACAATCAAGTCACATAACCTTTTCAAGCTCAAATTTCATCAATGGTGTACAAGGTTTCACACACGGGTGATATCATCATATCAAATCAATTTACCATTCTCATACTCTTTCACAATTCACAAGAATTCCAAAACAACAAGTCTATCATGAAGTAACATCACATGCACATGCAATTTACAAGCTCAAGACTCTATTCATCACTCTCACTTCTCAATTTAATCTCAATATTCCAAATTTCACAATACCCATGTCAATTCCGACTTTCTCTCTCTAGAAATACACACAATGCACTCATGCAATTTAAAAATTGAAGCTTGAATTCATAAACTCATAGCAAAGAGGCATCATTTATCCACAAAGAAGCAAAAACCGACAAGAAATGTAAAAATCTCCAATTCTCCTCAAGAACACATGAACCCTACATTCTCATACTCAATCCATGCCAAATCCAAGCCTAAACTACAAATTGAATGAAAAGAATGAGAGAGTACATACCTTTTATTGAAGAATCGAAGGAATTCGTGGGAGAAATTGAATGATACGTGGAGAACTTGGTGCAAAGAGTGAGTTTTTCGCAACCAAAATCGCACCCAGTGTGTGTGTGGTGTGTGAAAAGTGTGTGAAATGTATTTATAGGGTGGAAAATTCGAACTAGGGCGTCAAAATCCGGAGAGTGCGATTGCTCGAGCACTAGGTGCACGAGTAGATTCCGCTTGAGTGCCCCAGAGTTCCAGTGACCAAAAAGTGCATGAGTACTTGAGCTCGTGCACTAAGTGCACGACTTGATTCTACTCGAGCACTCTGCACGAGTACTCGTGCAAAGAGTGCACGACCTAGCTAAACTCGAGCATAACGCACGACCACTCGAGCACTTAGTGCTCGAGCAAGGCTACTCGAGCACATCCACTTCCCAAGCTCGAGTTTCAACCTTTTCGATCTGAATTGCTAGAATTTACGACCAACACGAGTACTAACCTGGAAAACTCCTCGATTTAAGCCTGATCGCTCATTCGAACGAGGAGTTGGGGTCTTTTACAATATGATTTTCAATGAACCAAACCATCACCCAATTAAATCGCATTCTCCTCACCTTGCACTCACTTCATGTATCAATATTTTTGAAAAAAAATTGACCAAAATTTTCACTCGAATTTCGTGTACAACTCGAAGTACGAATGCACACCCCCCCAAAACTTTGTTCTTGCTACGCAATAATAAAGTTTGAAAAGAATGAGTACGTACGAGTACGTACACTAAATTCTCATGAACTTAAATCACTATCAATGCAAATCAATGAACAACAAAAACACCACCCCCCAAACTTCGACTTCGCAAAGAGGTCTATGTTTGGGGTTCGGGTTACCTCATATACCAACAATTGAATGCTCCACTACTCAACGTCTCTACATCTTCATAAATTGCTTCTCCTTAAGCTCACTTACTCGAATCAAGCACCACGAACCAAGCCTACACCAAAAATCTCAACAAACGAGGTTAACATATACGATTCACACAACGACAAAACGAACAAAACACATAAAAGCAAGTAAAAATGGGTTGCCTCCCATTTAGCGCTAGTTTTAAGGTCCTAATGCCGGACCGAGCTCGAAGGAGCTCACGAGACTTGAGACTATAAAATACCTCTCTCATTCTCATAAGAGAAGTTGTAGAATTTCTTTACTCGATGCCCATTCATCATGAATCCATGTCCATCCTCCTTCTCGACTTCAAGGAATCCACTCTTATGAACTTTCCTCACAACATACGACCCGTTCCACTTGGACTTGAGCTTTCCACCAAACAACTTCATCCTCGAATTGAATACAAGGACTTGATCTCCCACTTGGAACTCCATTTTCCTCAATCGAGCCTTGAAAATTCGGGCATTCTCATAGGCACTATCTCGAAACTCCTCCAACTCATGCAATTGAAGTAATCTCTTCTCACCCACCAAGGCACTATCAAAATTCAGCTTCATGATTGCCCAATACGCCTTATGCTCCAACTCCAAAAACTAATTGGTAAGGAGACATACCAAGAGGGGTTTTGAAGGCTGTCCTATACGCCCACAACGCATCATCAAGCTTCAATGCCCAATCCTTCCTACTAATGCTCACCGTCTTCTCAAGGATCTCCTTGATTTAACGATTTAATACCTCTGCAAGACCGTTAGATTGAGGATGATAAGCAGTAGAGACTCGATGACTTACCTCATATTTTGATAGCAACTTCTCCATCCACTTGTTCACAAAGTGACTACCCTCATCACTAATCAAAGCTCTTGGGACTCCATATCTAGTAAAAATATTCTTCCTCAAGAACTCAATCACCACTCGGGAATCATTCACTCTTGTAGGGACAGCTTCAATCCACTTCAAGACGTAATCGACGCACACGAAAATGTACAAGAATCCATTGCTAGGAGGAAATGAACCCATGAAATCTACCCCCCATACATCAAATACCCCAACTTCCATAAATACGTGCAGCGGCATCTCGTCCCTCTTAGTGATAGAGCCAAATCGTTGACACTTATCACACCTTCTTACCCATTCCATGCAATCTTTCAAGAGAGTCGACCAATAAAAACCAGATTGAAGCACATTCCTTCCGGTCTTCTCTCCACCCAAATGTCCTCCATATGGCAATGCGTGACAATGCCTTATGATATCACTCCACTCCTCCTCTGGCACACACCTTCTCAACATATGATCAATCCCTCTTTTGAACAAGTATGGATCGTCCCAAATAAATTCCCGAACTTTCTTCAAAAACACCTTCCGGTGCAACGAGTCCATCTCCGCCCGTAACTCTTAACTTGTTAAATAATTAGCATAATCAGCAAACCACGGCGCTTTCCCTTCAACTCGATATACCGGAATATCTCCTAAACCAAACAACTTCTCGTCCAGAAATTCATCGTTCCTCTCTTGATCTTCCACTGTGTTTTCCTTTGTAAGCTCCAACCTCGAAAGGTGATCGACTATCATGTTCTCACATCCCTTCTTGTCTCGAATCTCAACATCGAATTCCTGGAGTAATAGGATCCAACGAATGAGACGGGGCTTTGCATCTTTCTTGCTCATAAGGTACTGAATCGCTGCGTGGTCCGTATATACTATTGTTTTCGTCTCTACTAGGTAGGGCCGAAATTTATCAAAGGCATACATGACCGCTAACAGCTCCTTTTCAGTCGTAGTGTAATTCACTTGAGCAGAATTCAGCATCTTCGAGGCATAGTAAATAGCATAAAAATGCTTATCTCGAATCTGCCCCAAAGTAACCCCCATCGAAAAATCACTTGCATCACACATAAGCACAAACGGGCTAGACCAATCTGGGGTCACAAGTATTGGGGCATTCACCAACGCTTCTTTCAACCTGTTAAAAGCCACTAAACACTCATTGGTAAACTCAAAGGCGACTTCTTTTTCAAGAAGCCGCGAAAGGGGTTTAGCAATTTGTAAAAAGTCTTTTATGAAACGTCTATAGAATCCCGCATGTCCTAGAAATGACCGAATCCCCTTCTCGGTCGAAGGTGGTGGGAGCTTCTCAATAGCAATCACTTTCGCCTTGTCAACTTGGATACCTTTTGAGGACACATGATGTCCAAGAACAATACCCTCTCTCACCATGAAGTGACACTTCTCCCAATTTAGCACCAAGTCCGTCTCTTCACACCTGCTCAACACAACTTCAAAATTGATCAGACATTTATCAAATGAATCCCCGTAGACGGAGAAGTCGACCATGAAAACCTCCATAATCTTTTCTATCAACCCATGAAAGATAGCCATCATACACCTTTGAAAGGTGGCGGGTGCATTACACAACCCAAACGACATTCTCCTAAAAGAAAAGTCCCATAATAGCAGGTGAAGGTGGTTTTCTCTTGATCCTCGGGGGATATCATGATCTGATTATACCCCGAATACCCATCTAAGAAACAATAATACTCAAAACCCCCTAATCTATCAATCATCTGACCAAGGAACGGTAGAGGAAAGTGATCCTTACACGTTGCCTTGTTCAAATCCCTATAATCTACACACACACGCCATCCCATCACTAATCTAGTGGCTACCAATTCATTAGACTCAGTCTTAATCACCGTGGTACCCCCCTTCTTAGCAACTACGTGTAACGGACTCACCCATGGACTATCAGAAATCGCAAAGATCATATTGCTATCTAACAGCTTTAAAACTTTCTTATGTATCACCTTTTGAATCACCGGATTAACTCTACGTTGATTTTGCACTACAGCTTTTCTACCCTCTTCTAATCTAATCCTATGCATACAAATGGAAGGACTAATTCCCTTAATATCCGCGATCGACCATCCTATAGCAGATTTGTGCTTACGAAGCACTACTAAAAGTCTCTCAAGCTGATCATCAGATAAAAGGGCAGATACAATTACTGGGTACTTTTCGGTCTCATCCAAGTAGGTGTACTTGAGGTGATACGGGAGTGGCTTAAGCTCCTTCTTCGCCTCCAATGGTGGCGCCTTATCAAACGTCTTCTCGAAAGTCGACTCCTCAGCTTCCAAGTCGTCCTCGTCCTCTACTTTCTTCATCTCCAAGAACTTGACATCTTCATTATCTTTCAAGTTGTCGAAATAATCAAGATCATAAGAATCATAAGGTAGATCGTCAAGGATAGGATAATCAAACTGATGAACATAGAAAGAGCAAGGGTCTAGAAGTGTGTCTTCAACACAAGTGTCCATGATGTCAATGAAGTGACAACTCTCATCTCCCATGGGGTATTTCATAGCTTCATAAATAGCTATCTTCACTTCTTGATCATCAACTTTGACTGTAATCTTCCCATTTGCCACATCAAGTACCATCCCGGCTGTGGCTAGAAACGGCCTCCCTAAAATCAGCGGCACATGCTCATCCTCCTCCATATCGAGTACCACGAAGTCGGCGGGAAAAACGTAATTCTCCACCATCACTAGAACATCCTCCACCACTCCTTGAGGTCTAGTGATAGACCTATCAGCAAGCTGGAGAGTCATCATCGTGGGTTGAAGCTCACCCCTTCCAACTTCTTGAACAACGAAAGAGACATCAAATTAATGCTCGCCCCGAGATCACACAAAGCTCATTTCTTGATCCCGTTCCCGTTATCACATAAGATGGTAAAGCTGTCGGGATCTTTCAACTTGGAAGGAAGCGCCTTGAGCACCATAGCACTCACCTCGTGGTTCAAGTGCACTAGCTCTGGTCCATCCACTCTACGTCTCTTCGCTATCAAGTCCTTCAGGATTTTGGCATAGTTGGGCATCTGTTCCAAAGCATCATAAAAAGGAATGCTAATATGTAGCTTTTTAAAAACATCAAGGAATTTTTCAAACTTTTCATCTAGTTTCTTTTTCATAAACCGCTGTAGATATGGGACGGGTATCACAGATTTGGGTACCCCCCCCATTCACCCCTCTCAGTTTCTTTCACATTCTTCCTTGCTTCCTTTGCCTTCTTCCACTTTGGGACTCTCCCAATCTCCTCAATGTCTTCCTCAAGGTCTTTACCCTTCTGAGACTCATCCATATCTTTACTCTTCTGAGTGCCTTCACCCTCAACCCCTTTCTCAATTTCTACCTCCCCAATCTCATCTCTAACTTCCTCAGGCTTTTTTTTTCTATCTCAACCTCTCCTTGGGGCGTCTCTGAGTTAGCAGGCATCTGGGGACCATCATATTTGGTCCCACTTCTCAACTCAATAGCTTTGTATTGCTCCTTTGGGTTTCCCTCGGGCATTGAAGGATACTTGCCCGACTCTCTTGTCTGAGACTTTGCAATTTGACTAATTTGGTACTCAATAGAAGTGAACCTACGGTTGTTCTCTTGTTAAGCTCTATTTAGCTCAATGTCCTTTCTTTGGAGTTCTTGATCACTCTGATCACCTTTCTTATGCAACTCTTTCACATCATACTCCAATGAGGACAATCTCTTGCTTCCTTCCTCCACTTTCTGAAGGATAGCTCTCAATATCTCCTCAGTTGAGGAACCGCCTTCTCCACCCGGGGGGTTTTGAACCTGGGTCAACACCTGGATGAACTGTGATTCCGGCCTTTGGATTGGCATATGAGAAATTCTCGTTCTTCCTCTATTGGTTCTGAGGAGGCTGTTGGCCTCCTTGATATCCTTGGTTATTCCTCCATTGATTCTGAGGAGGTTGTGGACCAGGTGGTACAAATGGTTGGCCATAAAACGGTCTTCCAAATTGATTTCCACCTTGTGGGTACCCGCCTTAGTTATAATTAGGCCTTCCCATATAGTTGGCCTCCTCTTGCTGACTCGTGGGGTGGTCCACTTTTTTACTCACTACGGTATTCCCTCCAACCAGATTTTGTCCCATCTCGAGGTTACTTATCTTCTCCATCATTGCCATCAACAGCTTCCTGGTCCCCTCATTCTCCTCCAACTGACATGCTCTCTGAAATTCTGGGTCCTCGTTCCATTGCCCGGCATTCGTGATAATATTATCAACAATCTCTCTGCATCTAGTTGTACTATGGTTCACATGCATCAAGATGGGCTTGACCAGCCTTGCTGGCGCCACTGTAGAAGAAAGCCATGATATCCCCCTCATTGTACCCGTGTTGCGGGCACTCAATGAGCATGTTAGAGTATCTCTCCCAAGTCTGACGTAAGTCTTCTCCTGGCTTCTGTCGGAAAGACGAGATCTCTATCCTTGCTCTGATTGTTCTCGACGGAGGGTAGAATCGCTCGAGGAATAGACGCTAGAGCTCAGCCCATGTGGTTACACCTCTCCGTGGGAGCGTGTTATCATACCATTCCTTTGCTATTCCCGTTAAAGAGAATGGGAACAGCCTGAGCCTCTTGGCATCTTCAGACACGCCGTTATAATTTTAAGTCGAGGCAATCATCAGAAAACTCCTCAAATGAGTATGAGGATTCTCCTTCCCGACCTCCCCCTTGAATTGATTTTCAATAAGTAGCTTCAGGATCCATGGGGAGATAGAGAAGTTGTTCACCTCTACCGGAGGCAATGCCACTCCATCATAATATTGTTGCGGCTGTGCCGCAAACCTTCCTCGAATAACCATGTTCTGATCGGCGTTCTGAGGAACATGCCGAGGATAAACGGGTGGTATAGGTACTTGCTGGACTGGTGGTTGGTTATAAGCAGGAGGTGGAGGATACGGGTATAGTGGATAAGGATATGGTGGGTATGGGTAAGGATAAGGTGGGTTATTTTGTGGGTAGATAGGGTTGTTATGAGGATTTTGGACAAAGATGTGAGCTGGATTGTTTTGATTGTGTGTACCCGGGTTTTGGCTCTGGCTTTCCCCTGACGGAACTTGATTCTTACTGCTATTCCCTCCAGTGCCCACAACCCGATCTACTGCTTGATTAAACTCACCTGCAACATCATCCAACTCATTACTGATGTTCATCTTATCGTTCTCTCCTCCGACAGTATTCATCCTTCTTAAAAAGGCTCGGTTTCTTCTTACTATTGTCTCAGGATCTAGCTGTATTCTCTCTTCGCTCGTTTTTCCTTACGAGCGTGTTTTCATAAACCTGAAACACTAACAAAAGAATCAAAACGCAACTGCCGAACACGTAAGAATTAACAGAAAAAATAAAGCACTCACTACTAACTGCTAAGCTATCTACAAGTCCTATTCAAATGACACACAACGCCATCCCCGGCAACGGCGCCATTGACTTTAACCAAACTTTACTAGCTTTTACTAGAAGTTACCCCGCAAGCGTACGGGTTCACTGTAGTATCAGCAAGTATAGAGACCAAGTATATCGTACCTCGGGATGGAATGTATGTGAATAGATCCCTGAAGATATACGCATCGTAATTAATATGAGTGTGTGTTTTTGGGTTTTTAAAGAATTATTATAAACTAAAACTAAACTAATTATGCTAAAGAATTGAATTAAACTAATTAACTAAGGGTTGTGTGCAAATATGAATGGGTGATGCTCAGGATAGGAATCCCTACGTATACTAACGGAGCCGGTACATAATCAAAATAACTGTGATGTGCAAGAAATAACCTAAGTATAAGATTGTAGAATGAAAGCTCAAGAATTTAAACCCTAATACTTTATCCTATCAATCAACTTCACTAATCCACTAACAAGTTAATAGATCGTGCGATGCGGTCGTCCTCCCTAGATAAACCGGTAGATTAATTAACCCCATCTAAACTCTTTCGTTAAGCCTACTAGTTGTTAAAGAGTGATAAGGTCGTCCTCTCTCTAACACTTTTCGTACGAAATTCAAAGATAAATTTAAGATTAATTTTAAGAATTCGTTAATTAAGAGAATTAAAACTAAACATCATGAATTACCCTAATTATGTATCCACATCCTACTTCTACAAGTTCATCCTACCCTAAGCATACAAGGGTTTTAGTCAGACATGGTTTTAACAATATCAAAAATAATTAAGCAAGCAACGAACGAAAACATAATTAATTCAAGCGAAAAAAACTAACAAGCATAAACTAGGGTTTTGAAAGAAAGAAATTTAATCTAAGAACTAAAATTAAATTAATAAAGAAAAGTGTAGTCTTAAGTATTCAAGAACAAAGAGGAAAAGAAATTAAAAATCAAAACCGAACTATGAATTCGTAACGTAAAACCTCGATTACACGTAAAATAAGCTTGCTCAACTCTCGGTGCTCCTTTCGCTCCAAAAACTAACTCTAAGTGTGAAGTGGTACTCAAAATCGTGTTCGGAAGGGGTATAAATAGGCAACGGGTCGAATCGGGAGTTAATGGGCCAAATCCGCGCTTGCTCGAGCACCACTCGTGCACTATGTGCATGAGCATATACCACTCGAGCGCTCAAAACATACAAAAGCCAAAAAGTGCACGAGTACTCGAGCTCGTGCACTAAGTGCACGACTTGAAGTTGCTCGAGCACTATGCACGACCTGAAGTTGCTCGAGCACTATACTCGACCACTCGTGCACTGAGTGCACAAGTTCTTTTCGCTTGTGTACTCCAATGATACTTTTGCTCCCTCGAACTAATACTTTTCGTATTTCTTCGATATCTTCTCATGCGGGCATCCGTTTGAGTCGATTCAAAGTCCTACGAACTCCTCTTTTTGCCCTCTATCCATCTATGAGCATCAAAGAGACAAATTCATTAGTTCATGAAAATGATACTCAAATGACTCTAAATACTCATATAAATCAATCAAAACACGGGCATTTCGAGCAATAAATTCTGACAATTTCACGCCTAATCAGAGTCCACTATTATTTTAATTGACTACTTAAGTGTGCTTAATTGTCATTATCATATTTGCGGTGGATATATAAGTTTGAGCCCTCCGATAGGCATATGATCACTTTTGACCCGACACATATGCCTCTAAATAGGGATGTTAAACGGGTCGTGGACTAGCGGGCTGACCCGTTTAGCCTTGAACCAAATAAGATTAGGTCAAAACATTTGGTGGCCCATTTAAGATCAAGTGTTTTTGGCCCGAACCATTTAGCCCGCGGGCTATCCCGCGTACCAATCTAACTGACCCGATTTTTTTTTATATTTTACTTGGACAACTACAGTGTGTACACTACTTACCATATCTTACTTCAACTTCTAAATTTCAATCCACATCCAACTGTCCGACACATATATTTAAGTTTTTATTTAGTTCATTTATTTTTTCATTTAGTTAATTTATTAAACTACCTGAAATTGAATTTAGTTATTTAGTTAATGCTTGAATTTTATGAATAATGTGTGAATGTAATTTTTATAAATTTATGAACAATGTGGGTTCTCAACATCTCTACTTCATTATTATCTTTTCTATTAGGGTTCATCGGCCGCCGCCACGACTCTGAAATCACCGTTGCTGGATGTCGTCCACGATTCTCAAATCGTCATTGACGTAGTAAATTTGTTTCATGAAAATAATTTTTTTTCGAAGTCTGTTAGTGGCCCGTTTAGCCTGCTGGCCGCTAGGGTTAGAGTTAGGTTCCGAGTGTTACTGGACCAATAAAAATAAACCGATAAGATCTGGGACCGTTTAGGCCCGCAACCCTGTAGAGCTGGCCTAATGGGTTAGGGTCAACCCGTTTAACATTCCTACCTCTAAAGTTGTTTTTTAACGGTCTAATTAATAAAGTCACATACTATTATTTGTAAAATTTAATATTATTAACTAATGATATACAATGCATAATATATATATATATATATATATATATATATATATATATTTATATATTAATATTTACAATACAACATATATAAATCAAGCTACAATTAACTCTGAATTTAAGCTTGATATATGAAGTTGGAGTTCAAGGTTTTTTTAGAGTATATATAGAGTGAAATTGGTTCGTACATGAATCATTTAAGAGTATTACTCCCTCTGTCCATGAAAAATATGCTCACTTATTTGCACGTGGTTTAATGAAATATGTGGGAGGGTACTTAGGGGTCTTTTGAGATTCGTTTATGAATAAATTTATTATTTATGGTAAGTATGCATAGAAACGTTACTATAAATAATTACTTTATTCATAAACGGACCTCACAATACCACATAATACCCTCCGACATATTGCATTAAACCACGTGCAAACAAGTGATCATACTTTTCGTGGACGGAGGGAGTAGTTTTTTTCACCAGAGAGTATTAGTTGTTTTTACTGAAGGGTATAAATTGTATATACTGAAGAATATTAGTTTATTTTCACTAAACAACTAATACTCTTTAGTAAAAATAACTAATACTCTTAATAAAAACAACTAATACTCTTAGTAAAAACAACTAATACTCTTCAATGATTTATATATGTATGGATCATTTTCCCATTATACTTTTTTTTTTGTGCTCATTGTGAACTTGACATAATATTAACTTTACCTGATTATATCCTAATCAGTATAGTATGGAGTTATTTTATTTGTACCTTTCTCTAGAATCTATTTTACGTAGTTATACACAAACTGAAGTGGGCAACTTGCTTTGGATTTTATTGACCAAGAGCAATTGAGCATTCAAATTTTTGAACAATATCAAAAGTCGTCTCATCATGAACTATTGTACGATTTATTTATATACTATTAGACAAATTTTGAGTTATAATGCAATGCCCCCGCTATATTGTAGCATGTATCTACAAATTAAACCAGCCTATGTTGAATTCAGTGCCCACAAACTAATTAATAGTACTAGTAATTGATTTAGCCATATTTCTCATTTGAAAACAGTGTCCAAATTGACCTATAAATTCACTATAAATTGCCCAATAACAAGTCTCCAATGAGACTGCCAAAAAAAAAAAAAATATATATGTTTCAAATAAAAACTAATGTTTTAAAGGTTGAAATAATTATTTTTCAGATATTATATGTAAAAAGTTAATTATTAAAAGAACAGTCTGAATTTTTAACTTCGTGAGACTACACCTGCAATTTTTTATGAACAAATAATTTGAGATTCCCTTGTAGGCTTTTAGCATCCCCACTCCCTGATCAATCAATTATCCAAGTCACGTATGCAAGTATTTATTTAGGGGCGTGTTTGGTTCAGGGCGAGTGATGAGAATAGAAATGATAATGATAAATTTATTATATTTATATTGTTTATTAAGTAGTGAGGAATAATTATTATTATCATCGATGATGTTTGATTATCCATTTTTTTTAAAAAAATTGGATATATTCCTTTGTTAAGAAATATTATATATAACGGAAAGATTAATTTAAATTTTTTTTTTTTAAACAAAAAAAAGATCAATTTTTTCTTTAAATATTTTCATTGATATCATTAGACTTGTAAATTTAAATCACGGTGTAATATGTTATTGTATCAGTTTCATACTATCAATAAGTTCAACAAGAATCTTATTAATATCTTGATCCATAATGAATTTATGTACAAACATTTTAGTAAATGACGACCTTTCTACGATTACACCTTACTTGAAGATATTACGATGCGTGAATTTCACATTGCATACATGGATTTCATTATATTTCTATGGTATAATGTATCAAAAGGCTCTAAATTATCAAAGTTTACTTCGCAAGGCCTCTAAATTAATTTTTATTTTAAATTAAACTATACATTCTTGTTTAATCCCTCAAACTATCTTTTGTATTTCAGAAAACCATTAAATTAAGGGATGTTCAACTCTTGGAAGCTTTGCTGAAATTTGGCCACAAAATATAGAGAATGTGATCATCAAGAGGCAGAATTCCACCATGGTTAACTTTTGAGAGGGAAAAGAGAGTTCCAAAGTTTTATCTCTCTACTCCTAGGAATTCTCTTTAGGCAGGGCAGGTCCTGACATTCTTTAGGCCCGGGGCGAACAAAAAAGGGATCCTTTTAAAATACACCAAACAAAATTAGCTATCTACGTACAAAAAATGAAATAATGTATAAATAAAAAAAAATCAAATGTCATCTTCTAGTATTTTGGAAAGCAAACTCTCATTACCATCATCATTATAGTTAATTTGTTCCAATATATCTTTCGCGATATATAAAGTTATTAATCCATTTTAAAAAAATTGTGACATAGTTGATCGTAGGTACGTTTTTAACAATTTTAACTTAGAGAAGATTATTTGTGTAGATGTCATCGTCACAAAAATAGTCAATATTATTATATAGGCAACCAATACATTAGGATAACAACCCAAAATATATTCAAACTCAAGAAATTCAAAGATCATCTTTATTTTATTTTTCCTGCTAATAAAGTCGCTTGTAGCACTTTTAGTTCAGAAAATAAATTATTGGGATCAATATTTAAAGAGTTTTCATGCTTAAAAAAATTCTTGAGATTCTTATGACATTCTTTTAAACTATTATCATCCAAAGATTTCAATTTATTCGAATAAAAAAGAAACTCAAAAATATTATCATAGATTTGCAATTGTTCAAATATATATTTTTAGGTGTATATATATATACACATATATATTAGTAGGCCCCCTAAACTTAGGGGCCCTAGGGCAGTCGCCCTTTCCGCCCCGCCTCAGGGTCACCCTTGTTTTTAGGGTTTCTAATGAGACATTCTTCTCCACCTTTAGGTGTGTGAATCTCCAGCAGTAGTCGGGCAAACACTATCTTCTTATGTGGGATTCCATCTTCCCTCATCTATAATATATTTTCTCTTCTCCTAATCATATTTCATTGATAAATACTGAATTTCGTATTTGCCTCTCTCACCGCCATTGCTTCTTGCGTCGCCGATGCCACTGATAGTCTCGGTTGGAAATCCTTAAAATCATAGATCTGTTGTTGCCGCCAGTAGATCCGTAGCCCAAAGCCATCGGGCAACAATACAAGCTCATCTCCGCCAAAGCACAACTGACCGTTGTTGCAACAGTAACTCCGCCCGTCTTTGCCACAGCACCACACCGTCCCTTTATATTTTACGATTTTAGGCCTTTTCTTCTTTTGTGGTTTTTTTAGAATAACGAGTTGCCTCCATTGAAACCATGGTTATGGTGTTCGTTGGCAGGTTGACCCGTTGATCCTTTTCTTTTTGTTTGTTCCTCTTTTATTTTGTTGTTTTTTTCTAGTTTTTCTTGTTTAGTTTTTGTACTATTTAGTTTTAGGTAGATTGTTGTTCCTCTAGATCTGGAAGTGTGCCAGATAGATCTGGAGCCTCAGATATTGATGCCCAAGAAGAGTTGGATGTGTTGAAAAATTATAATGGTGAAAGACACCTTAGTGTGGGGTGTTTCTTTCCACCAATGAGCTTTAGACTTATTCACGCGTCTGCCTCCAGTTACTCTCCATTTTCTCATAATTGAATTGGAGAAGTCCCCCTCTTTGTTTGAAGACTTAGTCTCAAGATTGATGTATTTGAGTTGTATCTCTCTAATCTTGTAAAAGGCTTTGATCTTTAAAAAAAAAACTCTTAAAGTATATAATTATTGTTTCATAAAGTCCCTCTTGACAATTCGTTAGAGACATATTTTTTGTTGGAATTCAGTCTTAATAGCATTGAATTTGGTTGATCAGTAATATTTTAATGAAAAACGTTAAACTAACTCAGCAAAATTCGTGAATTTTCGTTACCAAGGACCTAGTTAAACAAGAATAAAAAAATTCAAGGGCTTTTTAAAATAAATAATAGTTTAGGAGTCTTTCAAAACAAAATGTGACAGTTTAGGAGTATTCTTATATATTATGCCTATTCCTTTTTAACTAAATGCGCCATCCACCACAATACACACGCGCGCGCGCACACACACACACATATATACCAATATAATATATTTATATAATGTAACATGATACAAGTAGTTTATATTAATATTGGACTACTTAAGAAATTCATTGTGGAGTCCACAATGAATTTCTTAAGTAGTCCAATATTAATATAAACTACTTGTATCATGTTACATTATATAAATATATTATATTGGTGTTCGACTCCATAAGAAATTTATCATCGAGTTCTATATTATTACTGATTAGTGTAAACTAACATATATTAATTTTAATCTTAATCTTAACATTAACTAAATCATCTATTTCCCGCTACTCATTAATTTTAATATTAAGAGTTAATCTTCACTTTATATTTTAATTGTTTTAATTTGAACCCTACATTTAAATTTTATATAAGAATCTCATTAACCCTTAAGTACAACTCTTTTTGTACAACTCGTTTTAGATTATCAATTTTCCACAAGTACAACTCTTTCTAGATTATCAATTTTCTTTCATGACCCCAAATTTCGGGGGAACATTAATTGATCAAGGAAATTTAATAAGTCACCAAATGAAAATAATAATTTCATTAATTAATTTATTGAATATTTCAATTACACATAACAAAAAATAATATAATGAAAAAATCAATTTTGTTATATTTACATGAAAATATTATATATATACTTAAATGACAAAGTATTATATAAAAATAAGTTCATGATAAGCTTATCATGAAATAGTTTTAAAGTATAAATAAACTCATCAAAAGTATCAATAATTCTATCAGAAGTATCATTTATGTGGGTAAATAATACTCCCTCCGTCCATGAGTAAACTTCCCACTTTCCTTTTCGGGCCGTCCACGAGTAAGTTTCCCATTCCATAAATGGAAATAACAACACTCTATTATATATAAACTTTAACCTTCAAACTCACACAATATTACAAAAATGCCACTCATCCACTTTACTTTTCAACACTATTCATTACTTTATCCCAAAAGTCAACATGTGGCCCACCATATATTAATAAACAAATACACTTTCTTAAACCATTCAACAAAAAGAAGTGGGAAACTTACTCGTGGACGGAGGGAGTATTATATTGTAAGTGTTGCAAATTTTCTTGAATCCAAATTAATGATACTTTTTATGAGATTAATGATACCCCCGATGAAATTATTGATACTTTAAAAGTGTCCCACGATAAGCTTATCATGAACCATTTTCATATAAAACCTACTCATACTTAATATATATGTGTGTGTGTGTGTGTGTGTGTGAAGGTATGATACATATCAAGGTTTCATATGCACCTACTGCACGGTGCACTCACTCAACAATTGATGTAATTTATAATGAAAAGTGTGGGCTGATTACACTGCAAAGTGTGGGTTGATTGCACTGAAAACTTGTCAGTGTAATCAGTCCACACTTTTTATTATAAATAATATCAATTGTTGAGTGAGTGTATTGTGCACCAAGTGCATAAGAGACTTACTCATAATACATATATGCTTCAAGAAAAAAAAAATATGAATATATGAATTATTCTTCCAATGTGTACGCGCACACACGGAAAATCCTAGTATATATATATATATATATATATATATATATATATATATATATATATATATATACTAGGATTTTCCCGTGCTATGCATGGATGGATATTACTGTGTTCATCCACCCATTTGAACATTGAAGTTTTTCTAATTTGTGTTACTAATTTTTTTAATATATGACATTATATATGTAAGTATCTCATAATTATTAGATTTGTTATATAATTTTTATTTAATATCAAAATTTAAGAAATAATATAAAAAGTTTAATAAAATTCATAGAAGAAAAATGTTTTTACTAAATTCATCCTATAATCAAAATCATTTTTAAAACATTAAACTCATACTCTGAGTCTTAATTTTTTTATATATATACAATATGTATGTCAAATTAAAAATCATAAAAGAACATTTAATTTGATACATAGTACGTTAGCTTCAAAGTGATTTTTCTTATCGAACTTTGAACATATGAATGAAATGTAAAATATAAGAAAATAAAAAATATTTTGTTGATATCAAGTCATACTTTTTCTAGAGCGTGAACTCCACTTCCTCTAATAAGTAATTTTTAAAATTTTACAAACTTTATTTTTATATTTGTATTTTGGTTGGACACACATTTCATCACTTTATTTTTATTAAAACTCCGCATTAAATAATTACATTTTTTGATAATCTTAAATTATTCTCTATTTAATATATATATATATATATATATATGGCTTTCAAAAAAGTATATACATTTAAGAAAAAATATTTTTTCATATTTCGCACTATTTATTACAATGATTTAAATAGCTGATCAACTTTTTTTTTTTAAAGAATATATAAAATCATCTTATTTAGTTTTAATGGGGAAGGTTACAACTAATTAAATGTTATCATCTATTTTTAATCCGAAAAAAATATACTTTAAATAAAAAAATAATTATTATTTAGACATATTTCATAACAAATAAGCAATTCAATAAAAAAAAAAAAGGATTTACGTATTAAAAAATGATGTGAAATGAAAAATATGTATGATATTATATATATAAAAAAAAACAAAATGTTATCATCTCATCAACATAATTGAAAATTCTGAATGAACAATAGTGACCAACTTACTGGATGAATGATATACCAAAGGCTCAAAGCCAGTGCAGGATTATAAAATTTATTTAAAATAAAAACATGGGTTTAGACTTTAGATTATTACAAATAAGTTCCCCTTTTAAGTGTTAGAACTCATTTTGGTTCTCTACCTTTATTAAATAATAAATAGATTTCAAATGGTCCCCACCCCATTTACCCCATTTACTCAATTCTTGAACACATTCAAATTCATACCTCTCTCTTATAGAGAGCGAGAGAGAATGGTATGGACAGACCCAATACAGGAATGGATAGAAATTGAGGGTTTCGAACCTCAAATCTAGATTAAAAAATTAATATGTGCGAGTAACTTATGAAACAAAAGACTTCATAAATGATTTTTTTAATTGAAAAAAGAAAGAAGTGAATATGTCGTTCAAAACTACATTTAAAGAATATTGTAGACGGTCTGAATTATTTGAAGGACATAGTCATACTTGCACCTACACTTGAATAACTTGAAGTGTTATGGTATGTCGAATCATGATTTGAATTTGAAAGTTGAGACTTCAATTAAGTAACTAGAAAACATAGGTCATTCAAGAGGATTGTACAACGAAACTGGATTGACTCTAATAAGACTAGGTGACAATATTCTGGCAGGTACGGTCGTAATTAGAAGCAATTCAGATGAGATGGTGTTGATCCCTATACTTTCATTGACTCCATTTCGACCCGAGACTTCTGTTCAAGTTTCACAAGAGACAATTCACATTAGTTGTCTCATATGAAAGATCAATATGAGTCAATGACAATCGCTCGCTACTGTTGACATATTTTTTAAGAATCAATTTCAGCCACAACCAGTCATACGTGAATGTTTTGAGAGTCACCATTCTCAATAATTTGAAATTTTTGATGTGTGGTAGTTGACAATGAATGTTCATAAAAAATTGAAAAAATTGTGATTTTTAGAGAGGTGTTTCGAAATCTATAGTCCTCTCGCTTTTTTTACATCTTGTTTAATATGGATTCGTAGGTATTACCAAAATTTCTTACTGTGTAAATCATAAAAAAATTATATGATTAAATGCAAATAGTATTAATATTGTCTCTTATAAATAAATAAAATATTTAATACATTTTACTTTCAGAAAATTTCTTGACATATGCATTATTTCTTTAAAAAATTATTTTTCAAATAAAAGAATAATAATATTATCTATTTGAAGTAAAAAATATTTTAATAGAAATACTAATAAACACTCTTAAACCTAAACAAATAGACTACAATATAACTTGAGGATCCATAAATTTATTGTACAGTTATGATCGTACATCACACGAGTTTAGTTACTAGTATTTATTTTAATAACTTCTACAAAATATATATCAAATTATTTGTATACATTGATCATTCACAAAAATATTTAATAATTATTATTTTAAAATAATTGAAATATCTTTTATACCACTAAATAGAGGGATTTATCATAGTATATATCTCAAAAGATATATTCAACACATTTTATATTATTTTTTAATATTTATTATAAAATATATTCAATATATTTTTGTAAACAATTATTTGTCAATATTTATAATAAAATATATTTCAAAGATATATATCAAAGATTTAAAAAGATTCAAAACGAACATTATTCAATTTAACAATAATTTTAGTGAGAAAATTTAATGGTTTTCAAATGTAACCGGTTAGCATTAGTATATATATATATATATAGATAGATATAGATTTTCCTGAAAAAAAAAAATCCGAAAATATCAAGTGAAAACAAAATTATATTCAAGAAATAATATAATATTTTATTTGAATTACAAGATCAATTTAATAAATATATGGTTGAATTGAATATAATTCATGCTCCAACCAATCACACATTTATTCCGGATGAGAAAAACCTGAAAATCAATCTCAAGGGGCACCATACAATTTTTGTTGTATTTGATTCTACAGAACTGATAATCATTTAAAATCGTACTTTATTTAATGAAAAAAACCATCAATTATATTTATTTACGTAGGTTTTATATAAAAATAATTCATGATAAATTTATAATAAAACTGCTTTATAATATCAAATATTTTATCAAAAGCATAAAAAAAATTCATCAGTGTTCAAAATTTGGGGCCAAAAAAATCAATGACAACATAATAATACTGACCTCGATTTTTTATATTTCTAATGAAATTTTGATATTTTTGATAAAAAATTGATACTTCTTTAAAACAATTGCATAATAAACTTATCATGAAATATTTCAAGTAATTTTTTTTTTTTTGTTGTTGTCGAACACTCCAGGTAAATAAAGAATTGCCTACAAAATTTTCAAACAAAGAATTTCATAGTAGAAATTGCCTACAACTTGTCTACAAAAATTTCTTATAATTTAAGAATTTTATTTCTCAACCTAAAATTAAATTACCTACGAAATAAAATTTGTAAGTAATTATTACCTACAACATAATTTGCTTACGAATTTTTTTGTAGGTTAAAAAGAAAGATACCTATACAATTATAAATTTTTATTGGTAATTTGTAAATAATTTTCACTGTAAAACTTTTAGATAGTTTTTTATTTTTATGTAGGGGAATATCGATACATGCATTCCACGATATTATTTTAATTAAATGTTATGACTAATGACTGATTGATGGCTACCTTTCTGTAGGGCAGCTCTGCATTCAATTTTGCTACTTGCCCACACCCTCAAATAACAAAACACGCAAGGGGATACAACTTACTCCCTCCGTCAATGAAATATAGTCCTGGTTGCTTTATTTGGGTTCTCCACGAAAATAGTCTTGTTGCTTAAAATGGAAATAATAAACTTTATCTACACTTTTCAACATACACACATAACATTTTTAAAATAATTTATTTTGTACTTGATGTGACACAATATTCTTATTTTTTTACATATTATATCAACTTTCTTAATAACCGTGCATAAAACAACAGGACTATATTTCATGGACGGAGGGAGTACAAGTTACAAGCATTAAAATAAACAAATGAGAAAATTATTAACCTGCAAATTATCCATAATATATTATAAATATTGATTTTTTAATTTGTTTATAGATTATATATTTATGTATATATAATATAATAGTAATAATAATTATGCATTTACTTTTTTTAAAGTTAGAGAGTTATGAAGAAAGTTTAAAAACTCGAGCTTGTAATCTTGTTGAGTTAGAGCTCGTTTGACTAAACTTATATGATACTCTCTCTGTCCTGTAAAAGTATGCTCAATTTTTTGTACGTGGTTTAATGCAACATGTAGGAGAGTATCATAGAGTATTATAAGTTCCGTTTATGAATAAAATGATTGTTTATCAAAAGTATGTGTGATATACTTTTCATTAATAATCACTTTATTCATAAACGGAGTTGACAATACCACATAATACCCTCCGACATATCGCATTAAATCACGTGCAAAAAATTGAACATACTTTTACAGGACGGAGGGAGTACATCTTATAAGCTCTTACATCTTATAAGTGGTAATTTTCGTATAAGTTATAACTTTTAAGTAGCTTATAAGTTGTTAAAGTGTTTGACTAATACAACTTATAAGATCTTTGAAAATTTATAATATTTTTTAAATTTAAAAATAAAATATTTCATTTTTATTTTTTATATAGACATATAGAAGTGAGTGATGGTGGGGGAGGATGGGGTGATTGATTGGGGGTGGAGGTGGTTAGAAAAATAAGTTGAGAAATTTTAATTTTTAATTTTTAATTTTTTTACAGTTTATAAAATGTTAAAAATATTATATTTTATCAAACTCATTAATAATGTTATATATATTTTTAAACAATTTATAAGTTAGCTCAGCCAAACATCTCTTGAGAGGCATAGAGCGTACCTTAATTGCCAATTTTATTTTAACCACATGCTCAAACTGGCCATCTACGTGTCAAAAGACGATTCGATGATATTAATGAGACATGCCAATTTCCAATCCGAGGGCAAAGTGATGTCGTTTTTGTTTAAAAAATAAAATGAAAAGTGATGTTGTTTAGTACCAACTATAAATGAAGACAACACAAACTAACACCGAATCCTATCAAAATATTAATGCAACCTGAGAGTCACAATATCTACTCTTAAATTACAAAAAGTAAAAAATGGGCATTTGTACTTGTTTTTTTCATGTGCAATAATTTTGATGAACGCAGTTAAATAACATGTGTACATGAATAAAGAACCCCAATCCTACTGAAAGCAATTACACCTTTGTACACGGGGCTATGCTGTTTAGCCTCATAAGTATAGAAAGAAGAGAGCATTAGCATTGGCATTGGCATTGGAATTAGGATTTTTTTTAACGTTCCTCGCATTTTGGAATTTGGAATTCGGAATTCATCTGTTGTTTCTTTCGTACTAAATTTGTATCAACAAATCAGAGAGATGGCAGTTCTCCGTTGTTCCCCGGCGCAATCGCCTAGCCGTCATACCACATTCACCGGCAATGACTTCGCCAAAACTTCGTCCGCCGTCGTTCGGGCCTCCCGTCCCAAGCCTCCACTAATCTACGCCGCCCTGTCAAAACCGGCGGCGATTTTCCCCTCCGTTGAAGAGTTTCGTACGGACACTCTTTCTTCTCCTTTGGAAGAGAAGCCGCTGATGATTGTTTCCCCGGGTTCTCTGCAGTGCGAGAGCGGGTATTTGATACGGAATGAGTGTACAGACCGTGGCGGCGTTGAGAACGGAACGTTGAGCGCTATGGAATATTTGACGAATATTCTGTCGTCCAAGGTGTATGACGTGGCCCACGAGTCGCCATTGCAGCTAGCACACAAGCTATCGGAGAGGTGGGGAGTTAATGTCTGGCTCAAGAGAGAGGATTTTCAGCCTGTATGTATTAATCTTGACGCATATTTCCAGTTAGATTATTGTTTTAAGAACTAGTTTTCCTTTTCTTCTATTAAGTTCATTTTCCAGTTGTTTTTGCTGATTCTCAAATTCTCCTCTGCTTTAGGGTACAAATTTGAGAATTTTGTTGTTTCCGGTTTCTACAGTGGACATTGATTTACTGAAAGTTGAGTTTTGCACTCCTATGGTGCTAGGCTATAACCGTATGCTGTGCAGGTTTTCTCGTTCAAGCTTCGTGGGGCTTACAATATGATGGCAAAGATTCCAAATGAACTACTTCAAAGAGGAGTAATATGTTCCTCAGCTGGAAACCACGCTCAAGGTGTGGCGTTATCTGCACAGAAATTGGGCTGCAACGCTGTGATTGTTATGCCTGTTACTACACCAGAGATAAAGGTGATTATTTGTTCATTAACACAAGACTTTTTGCCCTGACCCTGACCCTGATTAATATAGTTACCTTTCACTTGATAATGGTAGTGGAGATCAGTTGAAAGATTGGGGGCAACTGTCGTACTGTTTGGGGACTCATATGATGAAGCCCAGTCCTATGCCAAAAAGCGGGCCGAGGCTGAGGACCGTACATTTATCCCTCCTTTTGACCATCCAGATATTATCATAGGTCAGGGAACAGTTGGAATGGAGATTGTGCGACAAATGAAAGGACCATTAGATGCAATATTTGTGCCTGTTGGTGGTGGTGGTCTTATAGCTGGCATTGCTGCCTATGTGAAAAGGGTCTCTCCAGGAGTTAAAATAATCGGTGTGGAACCTTTTGATGCCAATGCCATGGCCTTGTCATTGCACCATGGTCAGCGAGTGGTGTTGGATCAAGTGGGAGGTTTTGCTGATGGTGTAGCAGTCAAAGTGGTGGGCGAAGAGACTTATCGCCTTTGCAGGGAACTCATAGATGGGGTGGTTCTTGTTAGTCGTGATGCAATTTGTGCATCAATAAAGGTCACCTGCTCTTCCTTTTCTCTAGATTCAAACATCTTTTTGATGCCTTACTATTTTATGTTTTGTGACAATCTGCATCATATTTTGTAACCAGTATAATATTCTATTAACAGCTCTGTTGTTTTATATGCTATGGCCTAGTTATTTGCTATCAAGAGTTGATGTTTCAAATATTATCCACTTGTGCATCGATAAACTGAGTTTTTGTTTCTCAATCTTGAGTTGGATCTAGTTGCTTTTTATTTCTCATATCTTTTTACTTGTCTCTATATGATTTATTTAAAGTCTGTAACAAATGAGAGGAATGATGTTTCCTGTTTCTGTTTCATGGTATTATACTGTCCTCTGTCTTATTTCTAGTAGTTATTTTTGCCACACAGCATGGATATATCTTTTGAATTCATTCCTTGTGGTGGCTGATTGTTGTTGGAGAAAATATGTTGCATAGTTCTATCCTGAATACTAGGAACCAAGATAAATAGATGATAAAATAAAAGCATGTCGATTGAGTATCAGTTCCCTTTCTGTCTGTTTGAACAGACGATACATTTGTACAGTGGGTTCTTGAAAATATATGATGATGACAGCATTTATTGCAAGGCTTTGAACCGCTGTTCCTCTAATGGCATATTTACTTGTATAAGTGATGAATTATCCATGATTTAGCAAACTAATTTCCATAATCCCCTGCCGATTATCCATTAATCCCTAGAAAATCTATTCAGACCAGATAATTAGTGTCTCACATACAAGGTTCTTGTGTCTTGAGCATCATTATGAGATGTGAAATTTTCATCTCTAGTTTCTACACTATTTTCTCCATATAAAAATTTGGGGCCGGTCCATCCTGTTGACCATCTTTTTTTTCTCAACTGAGTGCTGCATCTTTGGTATTTGTGTATTAATTAACTACTCACCTTTAGTTTACCTTCTTACAGGACATGTTTGAGGAGAAACGAAGCATCTTAGAACCTGCAGGTGCTCTTTCCCTTGCTGGAGCTAAAGCATATTGCAAGTACTATGGACTCGAGGGTGCAAATGTAGTAGCTGTGACAAGTGGAGCTAACATGAATTTTGATAGGCTGAGATTGGTGACTGAGCTTGCAGATGTTGGTCGACGGAAGGAAGCTGTAATGGCGACTTACATGCTAGAGGAACCAGGAGTCTTCAAGCGATTTTGTGAGCTTGTGCGTTTTCTATACTATTTTTTGTTTTTTTTATTCCTACTATCACAAGGACATCCTCCAATTTTAGTACTCTTTATTGCAGGTTGGACCTATGAATATTACTGAATTCAAATACAGATTTAATCCAGATAAAGAAAAAGCTCTAGTATTATACAGGCAAGATATATGTGTCACGTACATCCATTGATTTTCACAAAAATAAAGCATGTTTGCTGGTCTTCCTTTTTTTAGTGCTACAATTATTTGGGCAAGTTATTTCTATTTAACCTTTGTCTTTTGGTCCCTCTTTCATACAGTGTTGGTCTTCACATAGAAGCAGAGCTTGATGCAATGGTGGAAAGGATGAAGTCATTTCAACTACAGACAATTAATCTGACAGATAATGACTTGGTCAAAGACCATTTGCGACACTTGGTAAAAACTTCCTAGACTTGATTAAACATGTGAAGCATTTTATTTCCTACATCTGACATATGTCCATAATTTTATTAAGAGAAAATATTATTAGCCTGCACTCACTTGAACCCTGCTCATTGACATGAACATGAGTTGAGTTTGATCTTGTTTTTGAGAGAAGGTTGCAATGAAGCTTGGATTCATATTTGTCACTTAAGCAGTACCTCCAAACGTTGAATAATATCCCTAAGTATCTACTGAATTTGTCTTGCAACAACATGCTGAACTAACATCTATACGTGAGATTAAAAATATTAGTTTAGAAGGCCTTGAGATGTTAAATGTTTCATTTCTCATGAACAAATTTGTAACAAGCCTGCCATTTCCACTAAAACTTTAGGCCATGGACTTGTTTAGCTACTTCATTGAAAAATACAGTTGTTTGGCCTGAATGCCCGAATACTTCATCTGAGCACATCAATCTTTATATGCTGTTTTGCTTTGCTGCGACTTCAAATCTGTATCATGAATTGTGGAAGAACACTTGTTGACATGAAATAGAGAAACAAGACTATACTTGGCAGCCATTAGAGCGAATAATGATGCATATAAAGTTATAAACTATATGCATTGTCAATGTAGCATGCTGACCCACTCCCTGATTGTGTGCACATCATTATGTTTCGAACGGGGATACTTACAATTTGGTCCTGTCTGCTTTGGTCTTGATTTGTGTTCTAAATGTTACTTCTTCTTGAACAATATAAAGCATACTACTTAATTTGTTAATTTTAGTTTTGACCTCTTTAAACACATCAGAGAAGATCCCTTTTTGTTAACAAGTTTTATCAGATTACTAATTTTAAGGTGACACTAGCTTAGTTTCTTGGTTGAGATGACTTACTGCACTGTGGACCTTTAAAAGCCTGCTTTATTCAATTACTCATATTTAATGTGATTCTTTTCAAACCTGCATCAGATGGGCGGCCGATCAACTGTTGAGAATGAGCTTCTATGTCGTTTTGTATTCCCTGAAAGACCAGGAGCTCTGATGAAGTTCTTGGATGCTCTTAGCCCACGTTGGAATATTAGTTTGTTCCATTACCGAGGACAGGTATAATCTCCTAAACACATCCCTTTCATTATGGGGGTGGGGTGTAGATGGAAAAGTGACTCTCACTACCATTCCCCTTTAAAATTTGAACCAAGCGCTAATCTTTTATTTCATGGCATCTCCAGGGAGGAACAAAGGCTAATGTATTGGTTGGTATCCAAGTATGTGATACTGAAATGGATGAGTTCCGGAATCGTGCAAATAATCTTGGGTACGAGTATGAAGTTGAATCCAGAAACGAAGCTTTCCAGCTTTTGATGCGATGAGGGCGCCAACTCCGTAACAATAAAGTGCAACAACGAATGTCCAGCCTTACTGTTCCACGAATGTGTGACTCTACTAGAGGTACTGGTCTATTTAATCCGTGACCCTCCATTTATGTGATCTTGCTTCATCTTACATACCTGATCCAATTTTTCTTCGGAGCAGGGTTTCCTTCTTGGTTAATGGACCTCGTTTGTGATTGGATGCCTCCGGAACTAGAATCACTTAGCATTGAATAAGAAGAGTCTGATATGACTTCCTTCATTCTGTGTAATGTAGTTTCTGATTCATTGGCCTGTAACTCAGTTACAAGTTAATGATTATGTTTATAGTTTCTTACAAGTCTCTTAACTCACAGCTTCATGACTTGCATCTTTCTATTTTATTCTTGTGTTTATTGTCAAACATTTGATTTTGAGAAATTCTTGTGTCGGACGGTTGGTGAGACAGATCCAAATTAAATCTATTTTACATTTACTCTCCAATAACTAGATGACTTATGATTGATAAAAACAAAATGGAGCTGTCCACAAATTAGCACACATTCCTTTCAAAGTGTTAATGTGTCGTCTCGTAGCAAAAGAGCAGGTAAATAAAAGATTTTTTAGAATGCCCAACTTATGCTCCGTGTATCATGAGACGGTCTTACACAAGATCTATTCATTATGATTTATTTGATATCCGTACGAGATACAAGGTGTTCATTTGTGATAAACATGTGATATCCAAAACCTGAATCAACAATTAAGACAGCGGTTCTTATTAACACAGTTGTACCACCAATTATGGCTCCACATTTAAAACAGATAGTATGTGAAGTATTAAAAGCAGTAAGGCCAAAAATGTAGATTGGATATATGCTACATTCTGTAACCATACATTTTGATATTGTAACATGAACTTTATGTTAGAAAATACATAAACCTCTAAAACGTCATGTTTTTTTCCCATTCCCACCGCACAAATTCTATCCTGAAATCGCTCTACACCACATTGGCACAATAGACACTCACACGTACAATAACAAGTCGAAAATTGGTTGGTAACAATTCAGGTAGTAGTAGTACTGAATATGGTGAAGGACACATCACTGCGCACAAAGCTATACAATTAGGTACTGCTTCTGTTCCTAATAAATTTGCACACTTGTCTTCTCGATCCGTAAAAAAAAAAAATATTAATTTATGTGCATGCTCATAAAATTATACACATATTTATTTATATGTCACTATATTAAAAAAATTACATTTTTGCTAAAAAGTGTTTCCGTACAAATGCCCAAATTTATCCGAGGGAGGGAGTACATATTTAGTATTTCCCCCTAAAAAAAGGTAAAATCACCTCATTCCTCAAACTTTATATTTGGAGCAATTTGTGTTGGGCCAAGGCACTAGCAGATCCATGTACAAATTGGGGTACAAGTGGACCACCAAAATAAAAAAATATCTTACTATATATAATTAAAAAAAAAAAGAAAAAGAAAAATAGAAATCATATCCCAATTTTGTATTATAGTTGTTATAAATCTAGAAGATTTAATATTCTAAATTTAGGAGATTTGGTGTGGACATTACTTAAGGACCAAGAAACATATTGAACTTTATCCATTAGACTAGGGTTTACTATTATATATATCCCTATGTACTCATAAATTATGTACTCTCATACACAAGAATATTAGTGGAACTCCTGGCTTGGATCGCCCCAGACGTAGTCGTTCCCGACGAACTGGGTCAACAAATCGTGTCTCTTTATTTACGCACTTATTTACAACACGCTATCAGCACGAGTCTCTGCCCGAGATAAAACGGTACGCCTCAGAATTAATCCCCTTTAAATCACATGAATTAATTCCCGTACTTGAATTATTCAATCCATATGCTCGTATATTACTATCTTATTTGATTCATATATTCGATATTAATTGAATCATATGCGTTATTTTGTTGAATTTATTGTTTTAATTCTTGGATCGAGATCGAAAAAAAAATGAACGTCGGCCGTCGTTCGAAGCCCCACGGCTGCCGCCACGAGATGCGCGCCGTCGCGCTGCCCGAAACGGCCCTGAAGCGCCGCTCGTAGCAGCGCCGCGCTGCCTCATCGCCGCCGCCGCCTCCGCAGCATCCTCGCCGCCGCTCCAGCGCCGCACGTCGCGCGCGCCCCAGCGCCGCACGACGCACGCACCAGTGCTGCCCGTTGCACGCCTGGTGCCGCCCGTCACCGCGTGCGTGCCCGCGTCCGTCGCACCCGCAGCCTTTTCGTTGCCAACCTACGTGCGACGTTTCCCACTCGCCGTATGCGACCCGCGCGATATTTTCTTGTGCATAATTTTATTCTTTAATCCTGAAAATATTTCGTTAAATTGCGTTAATATATACGAAATAATTATTCTTATGATTATTTTCTCTGTCTATTAAATTGTATATTTTCTGCAAATGATTTTCATGTGATTATCGTCATTATTTATTATTGCATGTTTATGTGATATTATCCTACATGCCTTAATCCTGCGCACATAGTTTATTTATAGTCCGCTTTTTATGCCCGGGTAGGCGGCGCCCGGTATTTGTCGGACCATAAATTTATGCCTTGGGTAGACGGCGCCCAGTACGTGCATCTATGTGCCTTAGAATAACTAAATAAATCATTGTCTCCCCGTTGTCTATGATTTTGGTCAATCCTCTTACCCATGTCACTTTAATTGTAGTGAATAATGTCTGATATTACCAAAAGAGAATTTGCTGAGCTTACTCTTGATGGTAGTAACTACCTGACATGGGCGCTAGATGTCGAAATACATCTAGCCTCGAACAATCTTAGTGGCATGATTGTCGATGATCCAAAATCAACTGACGCCCAGAAGGCGAAAGCTTTGATTTTTCTTAGGCATCATCTCAATCAGGACCTGAAAAATGAATATCTCACTGAAAGAGATCCTGTAACGTTGTGGAAGTCCCTGAAGGACCGTTTCCAACAACAATATGAAATACTCCTCCCTCAAGCTCAATACGATTGGTTGAACCTCCGTTTCCAAGACTTTAAGTCTGTAACGGAGTATAACTCAGCCCTACATCGTATTGTGTCTCAGTTAAAGTTATGTCAGAAAACTGTAACTGAGGACGACTTAATCCAGAAGACTTTGTCGACTTTCCACGCAAGCAACCTTGTACTCCAGCAGTAGTATAAGGCTAAAAACTACACTGTACACTCTGAACTAATTTCTGCACTTCTAGTAGCGGAAAAGCACAACCAACTCCTTATGCAGAATCATAATGCGAGGCCGGTTGGCTCGACAGCGGTGCCCGAAGCACATGCTGTAGCTCAAAGTGGTACAAGAGGTTGCAAGCGTGGAAGGGGGAGAGGGAGTAAACGAACTCGTAGCCAAGGCCGAGGTCGTAACAAATCCGGTGGTTCAGGTGCTTTGAATGACAATCAAGGTCAGGTTCGTTGGAAGGCTGCACCTAACACGAACTCCGCTACCCGAAAATCTGAGAATCAAGATAAGGGTGAACAGTCCTGCTACAGATGCGGATGCAAGGGCCATTGGTCTCGCACGTGTCGCACTCTCAAATATTTGGTCGAGGCTTATCAAAAGCAGTAGAAGGACGATAAGGGGAAGGCTCCTAGAGTTGAATCTCACCATGCCAGTCTGCCCGAAGCAGATTATGACCTAGACAACGCAGATCATAAGGGCATTGAGCTTAGGGATTTTGGAGATGACGAGTAGATTTACGTATTTAGTTATTCCTAGTATTTTGTTTTTCTGAATAAAACAATTTCACATTATGTTTTGGATCCTTTCTTTCGGATATTTTATTTATGAATGAATTTATTAGCTTTGATGTGTTTACCTTAATAGCTGTCCATGTGTTTATTCGGATATTACTGTTTTCATTTATGGCTTGTAAACATATCAACTATTAGGTTTGGACTATTTCCTCTTGCATGATGGACGCCGATAGTGATTTATGGCTGGTAGATAGCGCCACCACACATACGATCCTAAAGGATATGAAGTATTTTCATAACTTGGTTAATCGTAAGGGGAGTATAAGTACAATTATGAATGATAGTACATTGATAGTGGGCTCTGGAAGAGCTTTCATTGTCCTCCCCATGGGTACCGAATTAATAATTGATAATACTTTATTGTTTACGCAATCTAAGCGTACCCTACTCAGTTTTAGAGACATTAGGGTAAATGGGTATCATATTGAAACTAAAACTGAAAACGATAACAAATACCTTTTGATGACTTGTACTCGAGGTAGCCGTAAGCAAGTTATAGAAAAACTTCCATCCCTCTCCTCCGGTTTGTACTATATCTACATCCGGCCGTCTAGTTTCCATCTAGCGATGAGTATGAAATTCCATGACCCAAATTCCTTTAAATTGTGGCATTAGCGGTTAGGTCATCCGGGACAAACTATGATACGTAGGATTCTATCTAATTCAACTGGTCATAATATTTCGAATAATAGAATCCCTCCCGTTGATGAGTATTTCTGTGATGCATGTTCTAAGGGTAAGTTGATTGTGCGCCCGTCGCGTACCAAGGTTGGACTAGAGTCTCTGGTTTTCCTTGAGCGAATTCAAGGAGACATTTGTGGACCGATTCGCCCAGCATCAGGACCATTTCGTTATTTCATGATCCTTATTGATGCCTCCACTAGGTGGACATTTGCATGTTTGTTGTCCACCCGCAATCAAGCTTTTGCGAAGCTCATTGCGAAAACTATCGAGCTTAGCCTCAATTCCCGGATTATCCAATTAAATCGATTCGCATGGATAATGCAGCTGAGTTTAGCTCGAAGGCCTTTACAGATTACTGTATGGCCCTGTGAATTAAAGTGGAGCATTCGGCCCCCTACGTCCATACCCAAAATGGTCTTGCTGAGGCGCTAATAAAACATATCAAATTTATCGCGAGACCATTGCTTATGAACTCTAAACTACCCACCTCATGCTGGGGGCATGCAGTCCTACATGCATCACACTTAATCCAAATCCGTCCAACTGCATATAATGATCATTCCCCCTACAGTTAGTGCGTGGGAAAGAACCGAGCATTTATCATCTACGTATTTTCGGATGTGCGGTATACGTACCAATTACGATACCCAAGCGAACCTCTATAGGCCCACAAAGGAAATTCGGTATTTACGTCGGATACGACTCTCCATCCATCGTGAAATACCTCGAGCCTTTGTCCGGGGATCAATTAACGGCCCGGTTTGCTAATTGCACGTTTGATGAAGATTACTTCCCGGCATTAGGGAGAGATACGAATTCAAAATTGAATGAATACCGGGAACTTACGTGGAATGTAAGTAATCTTCAGTATCTAGATCCGCGCACTAATCAGTCTGAACTAGAAGTTCAGAAGATCATTAACCTGCAGAACTTTGCAAATAACCTGCCAACCACGTTCACTGACCATAGAGGTGTGACTAGATCGCATATACCTGCAGTAAATGCTCCCCAAAGGGTTGAGGTCCCAAGCAAAATGAGTACTCATGCCCCCACACGCCAAAAGCGTAAGGGACCCTCAAGAGATAGTAACACACCTAAACGAAAGGCTAGCAAATCTGGTCAATCGAATGGAAAATCTCTAGAAGAGATCCGTCTAGATAATCCCAAGTCTCTAGGAGACGAGAGTCCTAGTGATGAAGCACGTACACAAAACATTCCATGCACTAGGACCGTGGAACGACCAGACCCAGATACAATGAGAAATGAGGAAGGTCTGGTTGACGTAAACGTCGAAGTCACTATGAACTTCACAGATACGGGAGAAACATACAATAGAAATATTACTGTCGTCGACGACACATTTGCAGCGTCAATAGCTCTTTCCATTATAAATGATCTAGATCCTGAACCCAAAACAATCGCAGAGTGCCGAAAGCGCCACGATTGGGTTAAATGGAAATAGGCAATTGATGCGGAGCTCGCCTCGCTTAACAAAAGACAAGTATTTGGCTCTATCGTTCGTATACCCGCGCGCGCAATCCCTGTAGGATATAAATGGGTATTTGTACGAAAGCGAAACGGGAACAATACTGTGGAGAGGTATAAAGCGAGGCTGGTAGCACAAGGGTTTTCGCAGAGGCCCGGGATTGATTTCGATCAAACCTATTCTCCCGTCATGGACTCAATAACGTTCCGCTACTTGATATCTTTGGCAGTTAAGTTGAATCTCCAAATGAGATTAATAGACGTAGTAACCGCGTACTTATACGGATCACTAGATGCCGACATTTTTATGAAAATCTCAGATGGATTTGACATTCCTCAGTTAAGGGATAGTGAAAACCGCATCATGTATAGCATACAACTGCGAAAGTCGTTGTATGGCCTGAAGAAATCAGGCCTTATGTGGTACAACCGACTTAGTGAATTCCTTCAGAAGAAGGGATACACATTCGATAAAGCTTTCCCGTGCGTATTCATGAAGAAATCGCAAGACGGTTTTTGCATCATATCCGTATATGTTGATGACCTGAACATAATCGGAACATGCAAAGAGATTGAAGAAGCCAGTTTAATCTTGAGAGAGCTGAATTCGAAATGAAGTCCTTGGGTAAAACCAAGTACTGCCTCGGCTTGCAGATCGAGCACCTCCCAGAAGGAGTCCTTGTTCATCAGTCGACCTACGTGAAGAAGGTATTGGAGAGATTTCACATGGATAAATCTCATCCACTTAGCACCCCGATGGTCGTCCGATCCCTCGAAGTGGATAAGGATCCATTCAGGCTAAGAGAAAATTCAGAAGAAATTCTGGGACCAGAAGTTCCTTATCTTAACGTTGTTGGAGCTTTGCTCTATCTTGCAAATTGCACCCGGCCGGACATTGCATTTGCTGTCAACTTGCTTGCGAGATATAGCACTTCTCCTACGAGGAGACATTGGAATGGTGTTAAGCACGTTCAGACAAAACCTTAGTAGGTTATGCGGATGCTGGCTGTCTGATTCCCACAACGCCGTATCCCAGACTGGTTATGTTTTTCTCTGTGGTGGAACCGCAATCTCATGGAGATCGGTTAAACAATCCATGGTTACCACGTCTTCAAACCACTCAGAGATCATAACTTTATTTGAAGCCGCACGAGAATGTGTTTGGTTAAGGTCCTTGGTAAAATACATTGGTGACTCGTGTGGTATCGCCAGAGGCGATACACCTCCCACCGTTATATTTGAAGACAACGCTGTTTGCATCGCACAAATGAGTAATGGGTACGTCAAGGGAAACCTGACGAAACATATTTCACCTAAGTTTTTCTACCCATACGAACTCCAGAAGAGTGGCGTGATTACCATTCAAAAGGTGCAATCTAGTAACAATCTAGCAGATCTGTTTACTAAGTCCTTACCTAGGTCTACTTTTGAAAAGTACGTTCGTGGTATTGGGATGCAAAGACTTAAAGTGTTGTTGTCTTCAGGGGGAGCGGTAATCTCGAAATAAATCTGGAAGATTTAGATCTAGATGATCGATGACATTCCTCCCTACTCATTATTTGGCCGATCCCTAGCATGTAGAGTTTTTATGTCAAGACATTTATGTTATGTCGTAATGTCCAAGGGGGAGTGTTATAAATCTAGAAGATTTAATATTCCAAATCTAGGAGATTTGGTGTGGACATTACTTAAGGACCAAGAAACATATTGGGCTTTATCTATTAGACTAGGGTTTTACTATTATATATATCCCTATGTACTCATAGATTATGTACTCTCATACACAAGAATATTAGTGGAACTCCTGACTTGGATTGTCCCCAGACGTAGTCGTTCCCGACGAACTGGGTCAACAAATCGTGTCTCTTCATTTACGCACTTATTTACAACAGAATCAATGTTTTACTTATGTATTTTTATATGAATGTTATGTCCATACATTTTCTTGGGCTGTATGACTTTAAATATTATAAATATATTATCAATTTAATTTATTCTATCCCTAATTTTAAAATTTTACATCCGTCATTGGCCCAAGTGTGCACAAAATCTTTACATTTGTATTTGTATTTGTTTGCTTTGAATTGAAATTCATATAATTTTGTTCTTGTATCGTACCAAGGAGAACATTCTTTCATTATTACAAACATTAAGGTGTTCTCGAAAGATATTGCTCTGATGCTAGTTTAGAAAGAATTGTATATAAGAGAGTATAAAATTATACTCCCCCGATTCATTTTTGTTTTCCACTTTCAAAGTGACACGAATTTTAATAAAAATAGTTGTTTATTAATATTTGTGGATATAAAATAGATTTTTAAAAGGTGTAAGAGTTGTTTATTAGTATTTGTGGGTATAAAGTTGATAAAGTGGTAACATAAGTGTAAATAAATGATGTTTTTAAGGGGTAAATTAAAAGGAACGGTGTTTGTTTTTTGCTATTTTAGGTAAGTGGAAAAAAAAAACCTTCATTTTATAATAATACGGATAATAAAAAATAAATTGGAGGGAGTACTTAATTTTTAAAACGATACTTATTTTAAAACGGAGGAAATTTGGGATATTACCCTAAGCATTGGAAAGCTTTTTTCCTTCAAATTGTCTTGAAATATTAATATAGATGATATTGATATGTCTATCATATATATATATATATATATATTAAAAAATTGAGTTATCTCTCTCAATGATACCACCTCTGCCTTTAGTTCCATCGATTATATAGACCAGACATGCGCATATTCATGACCAAAATTACATGATTGATCTGCTTCTTGATTTCTTGCATAATCATTTTCTTTCTATCATCTACTGATGTTATAATTATATGGTCCACTCAATTTAATCATTTTATTTTAAACTCAATCTCGAATAATTATTTGATCTTTCATGTAACAACATACTAATAACAGATCACATAGTAAATGTGATGTACAAATTGCATCTTGAATTGTAGGGCCACTCGTATACATTTGTTTCAAAAAATGTTATATACTTATACTTTTAGTCATGCTTAAAGAAATTAAATTCAAAACTATTATCCAATAATCCTTATTGAATAAATTCAAAGCTATTGTACAATAACTCACAAACCATCAAAATATGTAAATCATACTTAGATCAGTCTTGTGTGACGATTCAATAAAGAAAATATAGATAGATAGAGAGATTGAACTCGTGATATTTGATCGTCGCGCTCACCTATTCATATAAAGAAATAGATGGGCATGTTAATTAGCTTTAAGGAATTGTTATTTCGTATTTTTGTCGGTTTGCAGTAGAAACACAAGATTAAACAAAATCAAAATGAAGAAACATGTGTAGGTAGCATGGAAATTTTGCTCCAGTTTTGTGATAAACATGAACTCAAAAACAAAATCTCCAAAATTAGGAAAAAGTTGAAACTGAAATAGATATAATGACGCTGTTTGGAACTTCCATATCATGCCATCTGATACTGCCAAATAGAACACCACTTTATTGCAACAGATTCACACACACATTTGACAACACTTTTTCTTGAACTTGTACCCAACACATTCCTCCATAAATTCTCGCCTTCCCTTCATTCAAAATAAAAAGAAAATGGGAATATCATCAGGTTCAGGTGCAATATTTGTTGTAGTTTGCATAGCGGTTTTATCGGGTGTGCGTGGGGACCCTCTGGTTCCTGCGCTCATCATCTTCGGAGACTCCGTCGTGGACTCCGGAAACAACAACAATTTGCAGACGGTGGTGAAGGCCAACTTCCTCCCTTACGGAAGAGATTTCGTCACTCATCAACCTACTGGAAGGTTCTGCAACGGCAAACTCGCTACCGATTTCACCGGTAACCTTCCACAACAATATGTTTCCCTCATAATATTGCATTTGCATATTAATTTTTTGCATGCGAAATGCAGCCGAGTATCTGGGGTTTACTTCGTACCCGCCTCCGTACCTCAGCCGACAAGGCCGCACAGACATCCTCAACGGTGTCAACTTCGGATCCGCTGCCTCCGGTTATTACGACAGAACAGCACAGCTCTACGTAAGTACTGCTGTTAGAATTAATTGCATAGAAATTAATTATACCTTTGATTAGCACCCAAAAAATTAAATACACCGATTAAAATCGTTGTTGGGGTGATACATGCAGAGACTATATGAGAGAGATTTCTTAAGTTTTTCACACATATCCTCCAACAAGCAAGAATTAGCTTATTTATAATGGATTGGAAATTAATAAATAATATTTAATTACGAGCGTAATGTTCAAACGTAATTTTCTCGAAATCATTATTATGTGATTGACTATTTATGTGTGCACAAATCAACAACGTATAATTTAAAATCAAGGGAAAATATATTTTTGTCCAATTTAAGTGTCCAAAATCCAACTGTTCAATCAACGGGAAAATGTTCTATTCTAATCAATTTGGACAAAATATAAAGACTTTGAACACTTGAAGCTAGTGTCACGTTTTTTGTTTATACTCTCCTGACTCTAAATGAATGAAATGAAATTTGCAGAGGGCTATCACAATGACGCAGCAGGTAAGATACTACAGGGATTGGCAAAACAGAGTGGTGAATATGGTGGGGAGAAAGAGAGCAAATTCAATATTCTCAGGAGGGATCCATCTCATAAGTGCAGGAACCAGCGATTTCATTCAGAATTACTACATCAACCCACTCGTCAACAGGCGTTACACCCCGGATCAATTCTCTGAAATTCTTCTCAGATCCTACACTTCCTTGATCGAGGTATGTATGCATGTTACAATTACACGAGACCATCATTTATGAGTATCAATTAATTATATATTGTTGGGCAGAATTTGTACAATTTAGGAGCGCGGAGAATCGGGGTGACGAATCTACCGCCAACCGGATGCTTACCGGCGGCGATCACCTTATTCGGCAGAGGGAGAAACCAGTGCGTGGGGAGGCTGAACAACGACGCCGTTTCCTTCAACAATAAACTCAACACCACGTCCCAAACGCTCAAGGCTACTTACCCTGGCCTGAAGCTTGTTGTGTTTGATATCTATCACCCTCTGCTGGATATGATAGTGAAGCCTAATGAGAGTGGTACAATTAAATTAATTAATATAACATTTTCATATTTCTTGTTAATAAAAAAAAAGGGTTTTGTATTTCAGGATTTTTTGAAACGAGGAGAGCATGCTGTGGGACAGGTATAATAGAGACGTCGTTTCTGTGCAATCAAGGGTCGGTGGGGACGTGCACGAACGCGACGGAGTACGTGTTCTGGGATGGATTTCACCCCTCCCAAGCTGCTAATGAGAAACTTGCCCAGACTCTACTTGAGCAGGGATTTGAGCTAATCTCCTAGTTCCACACCAAATCTCTGCTCATCTGTGTTTTTTCTAGATATATAAATTATGTAATGTTTGGTTATTTTCCCTATATATATACACATAGAACTTTGTATTTAAGTGCTGCTCCTGCTATTAATATGAGGATTCCATTTCCACCTATTGCTCTTAATTTCAATATACCCAGGTGCTACGTAGTATATCAAACTATGATTAGTTGTTACTCCCTATATATACTACATACCATTAATTTTAATTTTATTTATGTGAGAGATTGAAATTGGATTGTAATTTGTGATTCTCCGACCACCTACATCATTCACAATCAAATGTGTTCTTCATTTTTCTTGTGTGTGCTTTTCTTCAAACACCTTTAGTGCGCATTGTTCTTGTTACCCAAGGAACACAAAATCGTTACTTTTAACACTAACAATGCACATATAACAAACAAACAAATGGACCAAATAATTGGGGTACAAATTAATCTTCTCCGCATTTTTCTTTTACTTCATCAAAACTCTCCTATTCTTTAAATATGACTTCTAATCCTGTCTTTTTTAGTCACATAATTTTTTAAAGACCTATGATCTCACGGAATAGATAACATCTCTCCAACCTCTTAAATTATTCTATTTGTGTTCATATAATATTTTGTGTTTAATTATAAAGTTTGTGAATAATGAATATCGTTTAAACTTTAGACATTTTAGGCAAATTAAAGTTTAATATGTTGATTTATTGTGAATGATGTTTATCTATAGTTCTATACTCCCTCTTTTCTACAAAGATAATCATTTTTAGGATTTTATACAAATCAATAAACCATTAGTATTTATCCGTGACAAAGTATATATAGGTATTTAATAAGGACATTTGAACATTTTGCACACTTTAAATATAAAAAGGACTATAATTAGGACAATTAAAAAAGTACCTGGATCACATCCAGTAAAAGAAGGTCCTATGTAGGTGTGTGAGCGTGTGTATTTCAAGGATCACCCCCTGCACATGACCTTCCTGTGCAGGAGAAGATCCAAGTCCATGAAAAAAAAAAAGGAAATGTGGAATCTTTGTGGGACCAAGGAAAATATTATTTTACTGAAAGTTGATGACACGGACACAAATAACCCCCCCCCCCCCCAACCAACCACATAATTCATTAGTTCACACCGTAACTCTTGTTCGGAATTTTTGAACTAATGTTGTTCATTTGAAACTTTTTTCCAAATATTAATCAGTTTTAGGTATTTTTGTAGGAGTGAATTGAACCGTACAATGAATAACTTAATTATGGGGGTAAGATGATCCGTGCCCCTAATTTTATTGAAATCACCTATGAAAGTTTGATTATCAGATTGCCCTTTGGAGACCTGGGTCGACTTGGTTCTTGATGCACCGAGCGAGGAAAAAAATCACCAATAGTCCTGTAACTTTGTCCGAGTCCATAAATAATCATATAAGTTTTTATTTTATCAAATTTGGTCCTTTTGGTATTAATTTTAGTCATTTTCGCCATAAGATAAATTTTAACCGAAAAATTGCCCTGCTTTTTTTATTTTGGTCACGCTGACGGTCGTCACCACTATCATTTGAATCATTTCGCATCCAGGAAGAAAAATCCTCAATTAATTTCATGTTTCATTACACTTACCCCAATAGTTGCGACTTCAAAATCATGAATTTTGTCCATTCCCTTGGCTAATTTTGACTGATTTGTGGGTCAAGACATACTATTTTTTTTCTCTCGTTGAATTCGTCATTTCATTATCTTTTTCGTGTAATTATGTATGCTACAAAAAACTTTGATTACTTTTCCGGCCAAAATTAAAAAAAATTCAGTGCAAATGACCAAAATTGATACAAAAAAAGGCTCAAAATTAATAAAATAAAAACTTATAGGACTACTAATGAACTTGGACAAATTTATGGAACCATTTGTGATATTTTTTCCACTTAGCGACGAGAAAAGTTGCTTATATGCTGATTTTTTTTAGAATTGAGGTGGATGTCACTGGTGTGGTCCACGTTGGGCATGTTGTTTGGTGTGCGACGACTATGGAGGTGGAGGTAGAGGTAGCTGAAAGCTTGGCGATGCTTAGGGGCTTGAGCTGGCGGTCGATCGAGGGGTGGGGAGTAGAGATATTAATCCAGGTTGAGCTAAACGGACCGGCCCGTTTAACCTTAACAAATGCAGGATTACGACCATGGTTTAAGAGACCCGTTTAAATTCGGACCTTTTTTGCCCGACCCTATTAGCCCGTGGGCTAAACGGGCTAGTCCGCCAGCCCGAATTATATATATATATATTAAATTATTTATATTATATAATAAGTGTATTAATTATCACTATTAAAGTATTAATATACTCAAATTTTTCCAATTTCATCATTTAACCCTAACCTTCACAATTTAACTACAAGGCTTTGATGTTTGTAATATTTTTATGATTTTTTTTATGTAATTTGTTTACATATTATTAGATTTTTTTAATCAATAACCGAATAATATTTTTGTAAATGTTTCAGATGATGAGGAGGAGGATGAGTTGGAAGATGATGTGTTGTCTTTGTCTAAGGAAAGATCAAATGCTGAAGAGTGAAGACATTTATCAGTTTATGAATTACATATTGATGTTTGAACTATTACGTGTTGGTGTTTTGTATTTTTTAAGTATTGATGTTTGAATTTTTATAATTATGTTCAATTGTTTTTATTTAATTTTAATGAATTTATAAACAATGTTTAAATTCATTAACATTTTATTGCCACTATTTTAAATTTTATGTTGAATTTTATTTTTTTTCGACATAGCCCGTTTGTGACCCGTTTAGTCCGAGACCCGCTAGAGTTAGGATTATGTCTTAATTATTAGAGATCCGTTAAGAGTGAATCGGATAAGACCCTAACCCGTTTAACCCGAAGCTCGTTAGGGCCGACCCTATAGGATTAGGGATAGTCCATTTAACATCTCTAGTGGGGAGACTTCTTGTTGAGTTGGATTCTCATGTACTTATCCATGCACTAAAACAGGATTCGACAAGGCTCTGGGAGAGCGATTTATGATATTTTCAAAGTGACGGAGTTGTTTGAAGAAACTATCTCTGTATTTCTTTTGTTGGCGTTGTTGATGTTCGATAATAAGTGTATTCTTAATAAATGAATTTTTTTCATATAAAAATTAAAAATAAAATAAGAGTAGGTTATGCTTGAGACCGTCTATAATTAGATATAGCATAAATTAAAAATGATATATTAACTTTTTAAAAATAATGATTATTAATTTGAATTAATTTCTGAATCCATAACCCAAGTTTTTGGCATAAAATAAATATTAATCAGAGGCATGGAATATATATCCGTTGAAAGTTGACACTAATATCGCGTAATTTTGTAAAGGAAAAAAAAAAAAAAGTATTATCTGATATTTTCTCACTTCTGAAATTCCGGCTCGAGCTTTACTATGCTTGGCGCCTCACTTTAATGGCGGCCCTTATCCACCACGGCCACCGTCCCGCTGTCGATTCAGCCGCCTCTCACCGCCTAAACCTTCACTCTCACCTCCTTGTGAAACCCTTTGCGCCTTCACAAATCACTTGTTTTCTCACTCCCTCTAAAACCCCTCTTTCTCTTTCCTCTTCCAAGCCCCTCTTCTCAACCCCATTATTTTTACTCTCAAAGACTCCGCCATTTGAGCAATTGCTGAACCCTGAGAAGCCAAAACACCTATCAAACCATGAGCTCTCTCGACTACTTAAATTATCCAGCGAATACACCGATATCCAGCTCGGTAAAGCAATCCATGCTTCAATTCTCAAGATTCATCAGGACATTCGCCTGTTTAATTCCCTCATTTCAACTTATATCGGGTCGGGTCACTTGAATTACGCCGAGAAAGTTTTCAATTCGATTGTAAAACCAGATGTTGTGTCGTTCACTTGTATGATTTCGGGCTTGGCGAAATCGGGTCGCGAGGAGAAAGCTGTGGGCCTCTTCTTCGATATGAGAATGCTGGAGATTGAACCCAATTCTTATACATTTGTCGCAGTGTTGACGGCTTGTATGCGTTTATTGGATTTAGAGTTGGGTTCCCAAATCCACGCCTTATCGATCAAAACAGGTCATGTTAATTGCACTTATGTTGCCAATGCTCTGATGGGATTGTACAGTAAATGTGATAGTTTTGATTTTGTGGTCAAATTGTTCGATGAAACGCCTGAAAGAGATACTGCTTCTTGGAATACTACGATTTCGTGTATGGTTAATAACAGTATGTATGATAAAGCATTTGAACTGTTTAATGATATGCTGGTACAGATAGAGGAAGGTTTTAGAGTGGATTATTTTACCCTTTCAAGTATAATAATCGCGTGTGCTAGGTGTTTAACAACTAGATATGGCAAGGGAGTTCATGCATATGCGCATAAATTAGGATATGAAAGCAATTTGAGTGTGAAGAATGCACTGATTGAGTTTTATGCAAAGTGTGGATGTGTGGAAGACGTCGAGTCTTTGTTCAATAAAATGCCTGTGAAAGATGGTTTTACTTGGAATGAAATGATTAATGCGTATATGGGATTTGGTCTTGTGGAAATGGCTATGGAGGTCTTCACTAAGATGCCGGAGAAGAACTCCATGGCTTACAATGCTCTCTTGTCTGGATTATCACGAAATGGTGAGGGATCGATGGCTTTGAGATTGTATTGTAGAATTGTCGAGAAAGGTATGGAGTTAACTGAATTCACGTTGACAAGCTTTCTCCATGCTTGTGGTTTGACTGGGGATTCGAGGTTCAGTAAACAGCTTCACGCCTTTGTTCACAAGATTGGTTTTGGGAACAATGATTATATCCAAGCAGCGCTTCTTGATATGTGCACTAGGTGTGGACGAATGGGTGATGCTGAAATGATATTCCATCGATTACCTCAAGAACAGAGGAGTTCAATCATGTTAACAACGATGATTTGTGGGTATGCACGAAGCTCGGAGCTGGAAAAGGCAGTGTCTTTGATCCAATACGGAGAACACAATGTCATGGATGACATTGCATTATCTTCGATTCTTGGAAAATGTGGAGATTTGGGGTTTCAGATTCTTGGCGAACAGTTTCATTCCCGGGCTTTGAAATATGGTTCTTTGGTTGATGTTGGAGTTGGGAATGCTTTAGTTAGCATGTATGCTAAGTGTGGGAAGATGGAAAATGCAATTAAGGTGTTCGATAATATGGCTTCACACGACATAGTTTCTTGGAATAGTCTGTTAGCTGGCTTTATCCTAAATAGGCAGGGTGAAATGGCATTAGATGTATGGGGGAAGATGCTGAAAGGAGGTTTAAAACCCGATGAAGTTACCTGCGTCTTAATTATTTCAGCTTATCGTCACACCAACTCAAATTTAGTCGAGCATTGCCACAAATTCTTTCTCTCCATGAAATCCATTTATCACATTGAACCTAATTCAGACCATTATGCTAGTTTGGTTGGTGTGTTAGGTTACTGGAATCTCCTAGAAGAAGCAGAAGAACTGATCGAGAAGATGCCATTCGAGCCAAAGGCTCCCGTTTACAAAGCCTTGCTTGATAGTTGCAGATTACAAAGAAACACCACAATTGGGAAACGGGCAGCCAAGAAAATACTGAGCATAGAGCCACAAGATCCATCAACCTACATTCTGAAATCGAATCTTTACTCTGCCTCCGGAAGGTGGCATTGCTCGGATCTCGTTAGGGAAGAGATGAAAGAGAGAGGATTACGAAAATACCCTGGACGGAGCTGGGTCATTCATCAAAATAAGGTCCATTCATTCTTTGGGAGGGATAAATTGCACCCACAATCGAAAGACATTTACAGTGCAGTAGACATACTGTTGATGGAATGCTCGAAAGCCGGTTATGTCCCTGATACAAGCTTTGTGCTTCATGAAGTAGAGGAGTATCAGAAGAGTAATTTCTTGTTGTATCATAGTGGGAAGCTAGCTGTTACATACGGGCTTTTAGTGGCCCGGCCCGGAAAACCGGTTCGGGTTACTAAGAATATCCATCTCTGTGGGGACTGCCATACATTCTTGAAGTATGTTTCAGTTGTTACCAAAAGGGAGATACATGTGAGGGATGCTTCAGGTTTTCACTGCTTTGCTAATGGTGAATGTTCTTGCAAAGATTACTGGTAATTTGCAAAGTTTTGGTTAGTTAGTATATTCTAGGATGCTTTAGATTTTTGTCAGTTTCAGTTGATTAATTATCTGAATCTGGTTTAAACATGTAACTACAAATATGCAGAGTGATGAATTCATTGTATGCTAAGTTTTGGTATTTATATACTTTTATTTACAATTATTCAGTCCCAGTATTTTTGGTTTTTAGTTTTTTCTAATTGGATCCCAAATTCTATTCGTCAAAGACTGGGTCCTGCATAGGGTGAACAAAATAATGAACAATGGTTTTTGCCAATAAAATTCGTTTTTTAATTTTAATATTTAATAAATTCATTTTAATTTGTTCGTTTTGATTTTAATATTGGAAACCTAATAAACCGAATTATATACTAAAAATATTTAAAAAAACATTATATATTATTATATTAATCATGTGTGTATATATATATATGTGTGTGTGTAAAATGATCATATGTCTACCGGTGGGCACAAACTAATATACCCACCGCAATATATATATATTAAAAATAATTCGACCTAATTGTTCACAACTCTTCTACTAAAAATATTTTAGAAGAATAATATATCATTATATTAAACATATGTTGAATGCTTTTTATTGAACTATTTAGTATTGTAATGCTTTTTGAAATTTGTAAATATTATTTTAAACTTTGTTTCATTTTTTATTTCAATTTAATGTGTTTTGTGATGTTGAAGGGTGATTATAAGCTCTCAATCCGAAATAATCGAACGAAATAATTAAAAATAATACAGTTGTTTTGGTTTTTACATAATTCGATTCGATTTCAATTTTTAAATTTAAAATATCAAATTTTTCGATTCAATTTAAAATTACGTCAAACCGACCAAATGCTAACCCCACCCCTGCATTTCATTTTGGTTGTGTGAAGTGATATCATCTATGTGCTTTAGTGGAGGAAGACTTGTTTTTATACAAATGAAGCACGAGAATTCAATGTTTATTTTTTAAATACAAAAATATAAACTCGGTTGTCAGCTCAAACAAAATTCGAAATCCGAGGAGGATGAATTAAATTAGAAAAGAAAGAACGTGAAACAATAATTACAAGTAAATGTACAACAACTTAATTTAAAAAAGAATAAGAAAATGAAAATAAAAAACGAACTGAATATACAATTTCCCAATTTGGATAAAAGACTAGACTTGGCTACTGTTATAAGAGGCCCGTGATAGTTGTAGGACCCATATTAAGCGGACTCCTAACAAAATTGGACCTCAAATTAGTGTGGGCCAAATGTGGGCTTTAAAGCCCAATAGCGGCTCATATTTTATATCATCTTGACATAGTTTTTTCTTAAATAAGATTAATTGCCAAAAAAATTACAAAAATTATATAATTTTATTTATTGACATCTACCTGGGTATTTATTTGACATTTTCGGTCATGATGTCATTTAATTGTTGCCGAAAAATTATTAGATATTTTTAATTGCAAAACTTAAGAAGATTGTGCATTAAATTGCAAAGAAAAAAAAATCATGTGAAAGAAGAGCGAATTCCCAAGTGGAAGAAGACAAAAGAAGCTAAACGAAATGTGAAGGAAACCGAGCGAGATGAATGGGGGTACCAAAATCAGTAATTCTGGTACCATGTCCGTAGCGGTTCATGAAGAAGAAATTGGATGAAAAATTCGCTAAGTTTCTTGAGGTCTTCAAGAAGCTACATATCAACATACCATTCTATGATTCTTTGGAGCAGATGCCGAATTACGCAAAGTTCCTGAAGGACTTGATTGTCAAGAGGAGGAGATTTGACGAGTTAGAGTTAGTTCAGTTGAACCATGAGGTGATGCGATGGTGCACAAATCTCTTCCCCCAAAGTTGAAGGGTCCCGGTAGTTTCATGATCTTATTTGATATCGGGAATGGAATTAAGAAGGGGGCATTGTGCGATCTAGGGGCCAACATAAATCTAATGCCATTATCGCTGTTTAAGAAGTTGGACGGTGGAGACCTTCAACCGACTATAATGACTCTCCAACTCGCCGACAGGTCTATCACAAAACCTCAAGGTGTGGTTGAGGATGTTTTTGTGAAGGTGTATGGTCACGTTTTTCCAGCTGATTTTGTAGTCCTTGACATGGAGAAGGACGAGCTCGTGCCTTTAATTTTGGGAAGACCGTTCTTAACTACGATCGGAATGGTATTGGATGTGGCAAACAGGAAGATCACGGTGAAGGTGGATGATCAAGAAGTGAAGATTTCCATCTATGCGGCCATGATATATCCAATGGAGAAAGAAATTGAAGTGTGTAGATGTGACCCAAGTGGAGGAAAAATGAGGAGTGGATTTAGAGAAGAAAAAAAATTAGGAAGTTGCTCGACAAGGCACCTCCGTGGAAAGCTAAAAAGAAATTGAAACCACCACCAGAGGTGAAGAAGGTATTCAGGAGTGGATTCCTTTAGGCTGAGAAGGAGGAAGGGAAAGTATTCACGGTAAATGGGTATCGAGTAAAGAAATTCTACAACCGCTCTTATGAGAAAAATGGAGGTAACTTTGAGTATCAAGACCCATGAGCTCCTTTGAGCTCGGTCCGGCATTAGGACATTAAAAATAACACTAAATGGGAGGCAACCTATTTTTTACTAGCTTTTGTGTGTTTTTAATTTTCTGTGAGTTGTTTATGTGTTCGTGTGAGTATTAATCTCGGTCATGAGTGATTTAATTGTAGGCTTGTATTGAGGTTTAAAGAATTCCCAAGTGATGATAGTGTAGAGTACTTCAAAGGAACAAAAAAAGAGAGCAAGAGTGCTAAGCGTGAGCCGGGAAATATGCGCATGAGGTAATCCCGAACCCCAAAACTTAGACAGCTTTGCAAAGTCTAAGTTTGGGGGGTGGAGTATTTTATATGTTTAACCGTAGTTCCCATCCACTAAAGGTACGTTTTTCCCTTTCGAGTTTCCTTTTTCATATATTTTGTATGTTGGGGCATGCACGTATTGTGGCGAATTTAAGTATCTTCTTGAGTGTATGAGTGTATGATGTGAACTATTTGGGCACTATTTATTTCATGTTTATTAACTCTTCTTTGATTGCTTATTGATTGTATCATTGAGTATGAAGTTATGAGTTGGTGATTGTGGAATTGAATTAGGACTAAATTGTGTGAGTGTTGTGAGTAGAGTGGATTTGAAAGAGAATTCATGCACTTACGAAATTTCATTTTGAATACTTGTGTGCTAATGATGAGAAGTCACTAAGTCTAGCATGGATGTGAAAAAACTGTGAGATTTGAGCCTTATAAGAGATTAGATTTCAATAAAATGATCTCATTGTTTGTGAGTGGATCTTCACCTTAGAGGTGCTAGAACTTGTGGGTGCTCTCGCTTCTTGATTGTGTCTAGTATGAAATGCCGGAAGTGATTTAAGGCCATTATTGATTTGATAAGTCACTTAGCCAAAATATTCCTTACCAATGATATTAATCCCTTGTTAGCACTTTTGAGCCTGAGCTTATTATTTGCCAACACATTTGAGCTTATTCAATTTCTAAAACTCTTTTGTCCAAATTTGAGTGGAGAATATGAAAAGTTGTGAATGAAAAGGGGTTGAGTTGAGAGATGTAGAATTGTATATGGTTGAGTGAGTATGAGAAAATGAGTAATAAAAATTGGTGAGTAGTGGAGAAGATTGAAAAAGCTGAGAATGAGCAAAAGAAAATATGAGCTCATGTATAGTTTGGAAAAAAAAAAGGAAGAGCAGAGAAAAAAGTGAAAAGAGTTAGAAGAAAAAAAGAGTTGAGGTGTTGAAAGTAGATGGAATTGAAAGTGCATTGTATGAAGATATTCGAAGTATTCTGTTCCACGTATTGAGATACCGAAGGTATGATTTTTCTATTTTCCATTCACTTAAGTCAGTTTATCATATACATTTACCCCACCTGTCCAAAGAGCTGTACATTACAACCTTGAACAAATCCTTTTTGTTTCGGCATAAATTCTAGTATATGGTCGAAGTTGAGAGTGCTTACAAGCCTATGGTCACTAATTTGTGTAAATGCTTGATTGAGAGTTGTTAACGGCTTCAACTTGACCATTCGACTGGGGATGATATGGAGTAATCGGTTCTAATCGTATGAATTAGTGACTGTTTTTAACCGGTTTTGAGATCACCAAACAAGAGTATCCCAAATTATTGATAAACACTTGTGAGGGAGTGAAACACATCACCGAGAGCACATCCATGTTTTGATTTGGTGATTTTTTATTGATTATCCATGAGTAGGATGAAGGGGGTGAATTTATGTGCGGGTGACCGATCTTTGAAGCATGAAAGTGATACTTGCATGATTTAGTACTATGATTCATTTCTAACAATTTCACTTGACTTGTGATTTCATTGCTTGAGGACAAGCAATATGGTAAGTTTGGGGGGGGGGGGGGGTTGATTAGATGTGAAATTGTGATGTTTTGGTGCCCGATTAGTCCATATTTTGAGCATTTTTATGAGTATTTAGAGTTGTTTGAGTAACATTTTCATAAACTCATCAATTTATCTCTTTGGTGTTCATATTAGGAAAGATGGTGAAAAAGGGAGTTCGTAGGACTTTGAATCGACACAAACGGACTCCCGGATGAGAAGATATGAAAAAAATACGAAAAATATTAGTTTGAGCGAAGAAAAGTATCAATTAGTGAAAAAGGAAAAAGCACTCGAGCACGGGGTGAGCTCGAGCGCCCCATGCACGCTATGAAGACGGACCGCTAGACCAGAGTGAGCTCGAGCGCGAGGCACTCGAGTGGCGACTCTTGTTCCCTGTGACCCAATAGCACTCGACCAGAGTGAGATTGAGTGCCCTGATCGATTTTAGGCCCATATCGTATAAATACCCGTCTCAAACCTATTTTTACATATCTAGACTCGATTTTTGAAGGGCAAGAGGCTGGGGACTTAATTTTGAGAGCTTGACAAGGATTTCAAGTTTAGAAACGAGGGTTTTATCATATGGATTCGTTAGAACAATTAATACTTTGTACGGTTTTGATTTCTCTTTTTGTTTATTAAATTCATTGATATATTTAGACCTAAATTCCAGATTTTATAGATTTGTTTTTCAAAATTTGATTCAATTGATTTCATAAATAGTTTATGTTCTTGATTTTCTTGATTCTTTTAATTATGTTTATGATTGTTGATCTTGTTATTGCTTTTATTCTCATAATCACCATTGTAGACTAAACCCTTGTATGCTTAGGATAGGCTGAGCTCGTAGAAGTAGGATGTTGGCACGTAATTAGGATAATTCGTGATGTATAATTTTAATTCTCTTAATTATCGAATAATTCTAATAAACCCTAGAACAATCATAGAATTAAGTACGAAAATTGTTAGAGAGAAGACGACCGCATCACTCTTTAATAACGAATAGGCTTAAGAAGAGGGTTTTTGAAGAGGTTTATAATCAACCGGTTTATCTAAGGAGGACGGCCGAATCACCTTAGTTAAATTAGAGCCTCAATAATTAAGCGCAACTCATATAATTTATTTAGTGGGTTTGTGAAGTAAGTTGTTAGGACTAAGTATTGAGATTATTTCCGAGCTTTATTCTTTCAATTCTTTGTGCTAAATTAGAGAAGTTGATTGCCTAGTTTATAGTACACTTAGGATTTTAACTTGGAACATCACAATTATTTTAGTTAATGTACCAACTTCGTTAGTATACACAGGGATTCCTATCCCGAGCATCATCATCTCATTTGCACTTCTACCAAAGTTAGTATAAATTTATTCCTGTTTTCTTGAATATAATTAGTAGAAAAATAATTAGCATTATTAGTCTAAACCAACATAGCATTCATATTAGCTACAACACATAAATTTCTAGGGATTTATTCGCGTACAAACTTTCCCACGGGTTCGATATTACTTGGTCCCTATATTTGCCCATACTACAGTGATTCCACACTCTTGTGGGGTAACTACTAGTAAAACTAGTATTTTACGGACAAAGTCAACTCTCCAAATCTGGCCCATACTTTCACTTAATACTTAAAAATATTCCGATCACCATTTCCGGCAAGACCCATCTTATGTGGATGCCGGAATCCCTGTGTCCTGCTTACGTGTAGATATTAAAATTATCGAGTCTTCGCCAAATATGGTGATCGAGGATGTTTTAATCAAGGGTGCAGATGGCGTTTGGCGCTCGGTAGGCGGTATATGGCCGCCAAGCGCCAAGGCCACCTAGACAGCCGCCGAGGCCGCCTAGGCGGCCGCCAAGGTTTTTTTTTTTTATTTATTTTTATTTTTTATTATTAAATATATTTTGTTTAATATTTATCAAAGTAATAAAGTTTCATGTTTCCAACTTAATTGGTTTATTATCCAATTTAATAATTAAAGTAATTAAGTAAAATTAAACACATCTCCAACAAAATGTCCAAATTAATAAACTACCACAATTCACAATCCACATATGTGCAACTTGTTATTTTCCTTTTTAATTATATAACATTATAAAGTTATTAAAAATTAAAAAAAAAAAAAAAAAAAAAAACCCTAGGCATTGCCTACCGCCGAGGCCGCCTAGGCGCCGCCGAAACCGCCTAGGCGCCGCCAAACGCGGTTTCCGCCAAATACGACCAATTTGCATTAATCGTCGGCGGTAGGTGCTGACAAGCGCCTAGGCGGCCGCCTAGACGGCCTCGGCGGCCGCCATTTACATCACTGGTTTTAATTATTAAGTGAAAGTATGTGCTTAGATTTGGAGAGAGAAAAAATGTGTGCTAAAATTGATACTCATAAATAAAAAATATAGACTAAATTTGATCATTTGATCAAAATTTTAAGAATAAATTGACTACAGTAAAAAATACCACTATAAAAAATTGACCCAGATAGTCAAACCTACAATTATTCGAGTTATTTCAACTGGCTAAGTCTTATTAATTTGTTGTGTAACGTACGGTCTCGGTAATATTTAATTGTTTATTGCATACATGATAAAGGACAGAAATGTAAAAAGTAAAAAAGGGAAATATTTATTTATCCTTATAAAAAAGTAAAGGGTTAAGCAATTTTAGAGGGGTGTATTCAATTGGGATTCTATCGGATTTTTTTGGACTTTAAAAAGTCTGTGGATTTAGAAAATCTATAGACTCCATGCAGAGTTTGACTGACTTTTTTTTATTGATTTATATGGATTTACATAGACTCCGGCACTGGAACCATTGATGCAAATATATATGGGACACACTTGTATATAAAAAAAAATTATCCAAATTATTTTAAAAAAATATACATTAGTTAAAAAAATACATTATTATTTCATCTTCATTTCCATCACCGTTATATCTCGCCCTCATTAGAAGTCTCAGGTTGTTAGAAGAGATTTTGGAGAGTAAACTTTATTTATATTTTTTGAAGAGTAGACTTGACAACGGGGCGGGTAATCCCCAAAACAAACATGGACGGGGAATTTTTTTTGCCCCGTAGGCGGGGACCGGGATAGTATTATCAGCCCGGGGGATTCCCGTCTCGTTCCCCGTGGGGAGCCGCATTATTTTTCATATAATTAATATATTTATATATAATTTTAATATTAAAGTAAATTACAAATAAATATTTCATAGTTTCCTACTCAATTAACTATTTATTAAAAATTACATTGTTTTTATTTAATGTTATGTTATTAGTTCCAAATTATATTATTTTCGCTTTAGTATATATGTTAATTAAAAATATTAGAATTAGAGGTTCTACAAATTGTTTAAATTAATTTTTTTAACACCAACTTAAAGTAATTGTTGTGTATATTTAAAGTTTTTAATTTAAATATTTTTTTATATTTTAAAAATGAGATAAAACAAATAAGTAGGCGGGAAACGGGGAATCGCCGCGAGATGGGGATCCCCGGTGAGACGGGGATGGAGGAATTTTTTTTCCCATTTATTTTGCAGGGACGGAGATGGGGAATGACCCCCCGTCCCCACCCCGTTAACATCCCAATGGAAAAGAATCAAAGAAAATTTATAGACTGTTGAATACCTAAATATTTTTTAAGACTTTTCAAAATCCGTAGAAATCTCTGGTTATTAGAAGAGATTTTGAAGAGTGAAATCTATTCATATTTTGGAAGGGAAATCTAAGAAAATCCGTGGAATATTAAAATCCATAAACTGTTGAATATCTAAAGATTTTTTAAAACTTTTTAAAATCCGTATTGAATACCTCAGGATTTTTAAAGACTTTTGAAAATCTAGATTGAATACCCTCAAACTTTAAAAGTCTAAAAAAATCCTACAGATTCTATAACCAATACACCCCTCTTAGTATTGATTTGGTTTAATGACAGATACAATCATTTTTTTAAATTGCAATTTAATTTTTTTTATTAAATAAAATTTCACATTTATGCATTTTGGTAAATCTAACGGTTAAAATGAAACCTCACATTTAATAAGTATTGCTCATGATTCAAATGCTTAACTCATCACAAATGCTCTTTATCATAGTTATTATCCTAGTAATTTTGTAAAAATATACTCCCTCTCTTTCTAGACACTTTTCACAGTCTATTTTTTATTTCGTATTTTAGCAAGCAAATTATTTATTAATATTTAAAATGATAAAGTAATTTTTAAGGTAGAGTATGATAGATCTATCTTTCCTTTATTATAAAATAACTTAAAAATTATTTTATTATTTTAAATTCTAATAAAAAACTCGTTCGCTAAAATACGAGAAAAAATCAACTGTGAAAAGTGTTTGGGGACGGAGATAGTATGTGTTAGCCCACAAAAATGCCCTCAAATTTTATAGGGCAATTGTTTTTAACCCTACTTTAAAAAAATATCCCAAAAAGATTGGCAAAATGTTGGCACCCAAATTGACACGATGCCAATCTTTTTGCCAACTGTTTTATCAACTTTGTTTGTGCAAAAACATATATATAATTTTTTTAAAGTATGACAAAAAATAATTGTCCTATAATTTTATCGACAAATATGCTCTTTTCCCAAATGTATTTGATAAATCAGTCTCACGAGCTCGAATTGCCAAATTTTTTAAGGTAAGTTTTATTTAACAAAATCAAAAAGTTGACACAAAATCTCTTGCGAATAAGTTTAATAGTATGAAATTTATACAATTTTTTAAGGACTGAAATTTATACAATTACATATATTTACTGATATTATTATATGCATTTGCTGATACTATTAAACTTATAAATTGAAATCACAGTATAAAATGTTATGGTATCAACAAATACATGCAATAATATTAATTTTATACCATGAACAAATTTCGCAAAAGATTTACTCATACGTTAATATTAAAGTGCAATTTAGGGAAGGGTGGTCAATTTTTTTTCAATTAAGCCTGTTTTTTTTTTTTTTTTTTCAAAGCTGTACATCGGTACTTGTTTATTACCGTTCTTGCCGTCATTACCAGGTTCAGTTTTCGTAGCAACCATTGTTATTAATAAAATAATAACCATCAAAACATGGATGCAGTTCTTACGCTAATTTGTACGGTAAGAATCACTTTAGATGAGTAAATAAAAACTCGTAAGATAATCTTATAGATTTGTTATTTTACTTTATTGAAATAAATTGCTAACATACCTCTAAAATTAATCGATTTTTTTTTTTAAGCCCAAGAAAGATTAACTCACTTTATTACAAGAACAAATAATATTAGACAGCCCTACCACAAAAGTTGGTGGGTCAACCCAACAAAAAAGACTCTCTGCAGACCGAGAAGCCCTAGCAAATTCGTGTGCCATTTGATTAGCACTCCTTTTGCGAAAGTAATAACAACATTTGCAAAATTTGATAATAAAGTCTTACAAACATTAATATAATCTCCAAAAACAGAAATAAGTGTACTTGTATTATTGATAACATCCACCACAATCTTCGCGTCCCCCTCAACAATAATGTTATCCAACTCCAAACTCTTTATCCAAGAGAGGGCTTCGAAAAAAGTCATCGCTCCTCCCACCTCAACATCCATACAACCTTGAGCTACCATGGTTTTTCCAGCAATAAAATTCTCTGAATCGTCTCTGAGAGCCATACCAACTCCTGTTTGCATCGAATCATTAAAAAAAACTGCATCAACATTTAATTTCCATTTGCCCATAGGAGGCCTGTGCCAAGCTTAACATCTTTCCGTCTGTTCAGTTCTTCTTGAGGTCATGGATTGCTTACTACATACCTTTGCATTCTTCCACTCTAACCAATAGGCGACAGAGAAATGAACAGCTTCAGCAGGTGCACTACATCTTCCATCCCACAACTTCTGATTTCTTTTTCTCCATATTTGCCAAAGAATCATTCCAACACTCGTAGAAACTGATTTTATAGGGCTCTCCAACATCGCAAAAATCCATTCTAGGAACCCCTCTACTTGCATCACTTTCTCCTCTAGTTTGGATAATAAACCTGCCACTAACCACCAATTTCTTGCATATGAGCATGATACAAATAAATGCCAATTTGTTTCAAGATCAACACCACATTGAACACATAATTGATCATCAACCACTCTTTTTTTGTGCAAATTAACTTTGTTGGGAAGATAATCTCTACCTGATCTCCATATGAAATCCTTCACTTTCAGAGGTACATTCAATTTCCATATTTCAATCCAATCACCTTTCACTTTATTGTTCGGATCTGTTGTAAGTGAGGCAGCAAGATCGTATGTAGTTAGGGGTGGATGTTGGGAAAATAGGGGTGCCCGGAATCTATTCGGGATGAATTTTAAATACAAATTTAAATACAATTATTACTAGCATGAATTAATCCTAATTAATTCAAATAATAATTCCAACAACTAATTATCATCATGCATGTTAAATTAATTTCACATATTTAACTAGGCGGAATTAAACAAGTAAATATGCGATTAACGTACCTCTCGTAGTATTGGCCTTTGGATATACGGGACACTTGTAATCTCGCTCTATCAACCCAAAGCCTTCTCAAGTATTTCCCTTTTCACCTCACTTGATCGCCGGTGGGAGACGCTTTCAAGCAATTTAATAAACTAAGGAAAAAGAAAAATATCTATGCTTCTTGATTTTTCCAACACATGGAATTATGTACTTGGGGATGAAATAATCACCCCCTATTTATAAGAGTAGTGACCGAAATTTGTAGAGATTTTATGGGCCTGGAGAAAATCTTTTCTTAGTCTCTAAGAAATCTTGAATATATCTCATATATTCTTTTCTCCATAATAAAATATTCCACAAAAATCTCACTCTCCTAATTAAGGGTAATTTTCGAAAATATCATGTAGAGATCCTAAGATTTGGATCTTCTTAAATATATGAGATATTCTTGTATTCCAAGAATACATATCTTCCATAATATCTTTTCAAGAAAATCAACAAAATCTTCTCTCTCCTTGAATTACTTATTTTCGAAAATATGAAGAAAAATCAGCAAGATATTATCTTTTTATTTTAATCACCTTATCATTATTGGGCTACTTAATGGGCTACTTGAGGGGCCTTAAGGAGAATTAAGATTGGACCTCCTAATGGACTTCTGAATTTCAATATTGAGCCCCAATATAATTCAGCCCATTAATATTAATTATTACCACTAATAAATTAATATTGCACTATCCATCTTAATCCATATTACGATAATATGGGCTCTCGGTTATTATTTCCCGCGTTTAAGATTATCAAGTCCATTAATTAATTAAGCTTCTGAATAGCTCTAAATTAATTAACATCTTTCACCTTGGAGTAAAGACAGCTCAACATTATTATTCGTACCGAAGAAACTAATTCTTCACTTGCAAGATTTGGTACAATAAAACTTCTGAGCCCACCAAGAGGACTAATCACACGAGCCGTACTCGCACGCGTTTCTCCGTATTAAATCTTAGCAACCGTCGTATGATTAATATTACTGCCCAAGACACAAAGTTCGAAGTCGCAATGATTCTCACCCAACATGAATCAAAGCAGTAACTATTAAGCACACACGGTCCTATTTAAGTGACGGAGATTAAGAAATCAACAACCACTGAGGTCTAATTCTTCACCTTTCAGAACAGAAGAATTTCTCCTCGCTGTAGGACCTCTTCAACACATACTAAATGTGCTAGTGCAATCTCTTAGTCAAGACAGACTAATCTGGGCCTTACACATCGACCTTTCACGGCGGATTGTTCAATTCCACCTAGGTCGTGAAAATGTACGTTTAGTTACAAGTAAACTGTTAATGTCGTCTTCCGTGATCGGGTATCACCACATTAACTACTATGTAACACATACTATATATTGAACGGTTTGCAATAGAAATTCAACATTCAATCATAACTAAAGAAAATGCGATAAAAGAATTATTCTCATAAAACGAGTGTTTGATACACGAGTTATACAAAGTAAAAACATACTTTCACGTATAACTCCAACAATCTCCCACTTATACTTAAAGTCTGCTTTTAGTATACATCACGCATGTCTTAGTGTAGTAGCTCTACGTGACATCTCATGTCAACCTACACTAACCTAATAATTCCTCCCACTTATACTTAAAGCAGATTGGCAATAGTCTTGACTTCCATTCCATCCACATGTCTCTCGAATGTACTCAGAGGCAGACCCTTTGTGAATGGATATACTAGGTTGTCCTCCGACATTTACCTTTGCCACCTCTTTATCTCCTCTCTTAACGATTTCTCGTATAAGATGGTGTTTTTTTCAATGTGTTTGCTGGCCTTGTGGGCTCTCGGTTCCCTTGAATTTGCAACTGCTCCGGCATTGTCACAAAAGACAGTTATCTTGTCGGGCAAATTCGGAACAACGTCCAAGTCCACTAAGAAGTACTTGAGCCAAACCGCTTCTTTCGCTACTTCACAAGCAACTACTTATTCGGCTTCCATGGTCGAATCTGCGATGCATATTTGCAAATCGCTTCTCCATGTCATGGCTCCTTCTCCCATGCAAAACACACTACCCGAGGTAGGTATTTTGGAGTCTATGTCTGATTGGAAATTTGAGTCCGTGTATCCCATGGGAATTAGATTGTCTGATTGTTAAATCAACATTCCATACCAAGTTCTTTTCAGAAACTAAAGAACGCATTTAATTGCAATCTAATGTGCTTTCCCGGGGTTACTTTGATATCTTGCCCTCGTGCTTGCGGCAAAGCAGATATCCGGTCTCGTACACAAATAAATAAGACTTCCTACGTCCGAAACGTACGGAACGTCTTTCATGTCATCTATCTCCACTTGTGTCTTAGGGCATATTTCTTTAGATAGATGGATTCCGTCCCTAAAAGGTACAAAACCTTTCTTGGAATCTTGCATGCTGAAATGCTTCAAAACAGTGGCTTTGTATGAAACTTGCGATAAACCCAACATCCTCCTCTTGCGATCTTGAGTGAACTTGATCCCAAGGATGTGACCGGTTTTCCCTAAGTCTTTCATATCAAACTGATTTGACAGCCATACCCTTACGTCTGACAATACCTTTACATTGTTTCCAATGAGCAGAATATCGTCTACGTATAATACTAAGAATACCACCGCAGTTCCGTCATACCTTTTATGCACACAACTTTCGAACTTGTTTTGATCACAAACCCTTAAGACTTAGTAACTTGATCAAAACACTGGTTCCAAGTACGCAATGCTTGCTTAAGTCCATAAATGGATCTCTTAAGCTTGCATACGAGGTGCTCTTGGCCTTTTTCAACGAAACCTTTGGGCTGTTGCATATAGATCCCATCAAGACTTCCGTTAAGGAAAGTTGTCTTGACATCCATTTGCCAGATCTCGCGTAATCTAAGTGCGCAGCGATCGACAAGAGAATACGGATGGACTTAAGCATAGCTACAGGCCACAGGCCACAAGCCTTGCTTTGAAGGTCTCTACCCTTCCGTCCGGTCCTCTTTTCCTCTTGTACACCCACTTGCATCCAATGGGCTCTACCCCATTTGGTGGATCAACCAACTCCCACACTTGATTATAATCCATCGAACCCACCTCGGTTTCCATTGCGGTTTGCCACACTTCCGCGTCTTTGTCTTGGATTGCCTCGTCGTACGTTCATGGGTCTGATTCATCGCCGGGAATCAAATCCGAAGATTCTCCAATTCCCATGAATCTCTCGGGTTGCCTTGCAATCCTCCCACTACGACGGGGTTCCGGTTGTGAAGGTATGACGTGTGGTATATCATCTTGTATACTTGGTATAGGAGTTTGCCCTCTTAACTCGTCTAAGGTAATCTCACTTCTGGGCTTTCTTTTGTTCATATAGTCTTCCTCCAAGAATTTAAAGTGCGAACTAATCACGGTCTTTTAATCATTGAGATTACAGAACATACACCCTTTCGTTCCCATGGGATATCCTATAAACAACCTTAATTCCGAACATGGATCCAATTTACCGGCTTTCTTGTCTAGCACGTATGCCGGACAACCCCAAATCTGCAAGTGTCTTAGACTGGGCTTGCGCCCCGGTCCATAATTCCATTGGGGTTTTAGGAACCGATTTGGATGGCACCAAGTTTAGAATGTAAGTCATTGTTTCCAAGGCGTTACCCCAAAACGACTTGGGTAAATCCGAATAACTCATCATGGATCTGACTATTTCTAAAAGAGTCTGGCTCCTTCGTTCCGCCACACCGTTCTATTGAGGGGTTCCCGATGTGGTCAACAGGGATACAATCCCTTCTTCCGATAGGTAGTTCAAGAATTCATTGTTAAGGTATTCGCCTCCACGAACAAATCGTAGAGACTTGATACTTCTTTCCCTATGCATCATAAGGTAGATGTATCTGTATCTTGAGTAATCATCAAATTACTCATACCTCTTCTTGCTATGATCGTCATTGAACCACACATATCGGTATGAACGAGTTCTAACACTTCTGTAGTTCTATTCCCCTTGGCTCCAAATGCCCTCTTGGTCATTTTACCCTCTAAACAGGATTCACAAGTTGGAAACGGTTCGACTTGGAATAATTCCAAGGATCCGTCTTTCACCAATCTCTCTATCCACTTTAGATTAATATGACCTAGTCTAAGATGCCATAGAAGTGTTTCGTTCATCTCCGAAGAACGCTTTCTTTTATTACTCGAAATAATCGATGTGTTATTAGATTCAATTTTGTGAGTGGTGTGCCCAAATAATGGTATAAAGATCATCCATTAAAGTTCCGGAACGGATAAACTCATCGTTTCAAGCAATAATAACATCCTTATTAAAAGAAACTGAGTATCTATTCAAACAGTTTAGAAACTGAAGGTTGAGTTCTTTCTAAACTAGGAACATGAGGAATGTCTCTCAAGACCATAACTCTATCTTCACAAGATAGGCGCACTTCTCCCACTGCTTCAGCTGCCACTCTCGTAGCATTACCCGATGTGATGGGGATCTCACTTCCGTTAAGTCGTCGGGTTAGCTTAAACCCATGAAACAAATGTGATCAGTAGCTCTCGTATCCACTATCCACGAATAGACAGCATACGCCACTTCACAAGTTTCGACGACTGAGGTGTGTGAATTACCTAACTTTCCTAGCCTCTTAGGCTTGGAACAGGCAGACCTCCATTGTCCTCTCTCACCGCAACTAAAACACTTCCCCTTTGATGCTAGCCTTTGCATTTGCCTTTCGCAACAATTAGATCTGCTTGGATCCGGCCTTTGGTTCTCTTCCTCTTTTTCCCTCCCTTGGGACCAAAAGAGGTAGACGGACCATTAGCCACCATAGCACTAGACTGATGCTCCATTTTTACCTCCACCGAAACTAAAGCTTGCAAGAGCTCGAGCAAACGATTTGTCCGTTCATTCATCTGATAGTTCAGACGAAACTGCTCAAAGCCTCTCGGTAGAGAATGGTATATGAAATCAATCAAAATCCGCACCAAGTACTTCCAACTTGTTAAGGTATGCCATTATCTTGTGAACGTGCTCCCTCACGGGCGTTCCCTCCACCATTTCCAACTTGACCGAGTCATGTCTGGTGAACTGATTAGTCATGGGTTTGATGTGAGGACATCTCTTCAAGGTGTTCCATGATTTCAACAGCGGATACAATGTTTCCATGAACGCACCTCAAATCCTCAGACTGAGATGTCAAGATGATGCACTTCATGTGTTCATTGTCACGCTTCCAATCATAAACTGCCTCTACCCATTGCTTGACTATCATTAGGCTTGCCGGGTAAATAACCCAATTGTGTTTTCGTGCAGTAAGAACAAATTTAAAAAAAAAACATTTCCAATCGATATAATTCTCTCCAAAAAGTTTATTAACTTTAAGTATATTAAACAGTGGATTAAAAGGTTGCGACAAGATGAAATGAGAATAAAACATACATTCATATTAATATCTAGAAAAATACGAAATTATCACATAATTCGATCACATCAATTATATTGAAACCTTAAAACAATATAATCATGCATCAGCCAACATCTCGAAACAATTTAAATGCGCCACGAGGGGTGGTCTATACATTTAAACACATTCAAGCGGATTACAAACTTAAAAGTTACAAATCCTTAATTCAAAATTAATAGTTGGCTCCTACTTTGACCACATAGAAACTGATAGGGACTCCGAGGGGAGTAAGTTAATATCAATTTCCTATGCCTAAGTAATAACCATAATTAAATACAGGATTATTATTTCGCTTTGAGCAAGCCACTCGTGGTGAGGGTCAATACCGCCACTAGTAATAATCCACAATCATCCTTTCGGAATTTATTCATGTGAAATCCGTTCTTTTGGCCGATCCGAGGGGGAAATGTATTCCAAAAGAACTTCACAAATAAATAAATTATGGAGGTCAAAATAATCCAATTTTAATATCCGGAATAAAATTGCGATTATAAAAACATACTTAGTAATTTTCGAAAGTAAGGTTTTTCTTGGACAATTAAATTCATGCAAACACATATTAACAAATAATAATAAGTGCACGAAATAAAACATCCATCAAAACAAAATTAAACACATTGGAGCACTCAAATCCAATTGTCACGGTTTAATTTCTTCACGTCTTGATGCGAAAAATCGTCCTTGTTGCTTTCCGACGTTCGTCTCGACGTGCTCCCACTCGAACAGCAACACTTCTTCAAAAACAACATCGTTTGGGGTTCAGGACGACGTTTAAAATCACACGAAAAAAAACACGAACCGAAAAAATTCCACGGCCTGAGATACAGCGCGCGTCGGCCCACGAAGTGGGCCCGCGCGCTTCCCGGCCTGAGAAGCGCCGAAACGCTGCCCGAAGCGCGCCGAAGCGCAGCCCCGAGGCGCACCCGAGGCGCTGCACGGAGGCGCGCCGAGGCGCCCCGAGGCGCTGCACCCGCGCCCGAGGCGAGCGCACGCGTGCGCACGGCGTACACCGTGCACCCCCGTGCGCCGTTTTTTTTTTTGCCGTTCGTCCTTGTTTTCTTCACCCCTTGTATGATTTTACGTCCATACACGCGCCACGCTTGTATGCGTCGTCCGGGTACACCGTTTTTAATTCTTCGTTCTTCGTCACGATCCGGTTACAATTTATTTTTACAAAAAAAATAAATACTAGATCTAGACTAGTCTATTACAATGATCGAATCAAAATAAAAACAACTAATCTACTCGTGGATTTTCTCACGAGAAAAACGAATTCGAACGAATCGAATTAAAAAACAATTAATTTACACACATGAAATTAACAACATTAAAACCATGACAATTGGATACCTGCAAAAAAGATCTAACAATTCTACTATCCAATTTCAATTTAATGTTTAACAATTTAAATTTCAATTTAAAATTCAGAGCCCGAAACCGTGGCTCTGATACCAGTTGTTGGGAAAATAGGGGTGTCCGGAATCTATTCGGGATGAATTTTAAATACAAATTTAAATACAATTATTACTAGCATGAATTAATCCTAATTAATTCAAATAATAATTCCAACAACTAATTATCATCATGCATGTTAAATTAATTTCACATATTTAACTAGGCGGAATTAAACAAGTAAATATGCGATTAACGTACCTCTCGTAGTATTGGCCTTTGGATATACGGAACACTTGTAATCTCGCTCTATCAACCCAAAGCCTTCTCAAGTATTTCCCTTTTCACCTCACTTGATCGCCGGTGGGAGACGCTTTCAAGCAATTTAATAAACTAAGGAAAAAGAAAAATATCTATGCTTCTTGATTTTTCCAACACATGGAATTATGTACTTGGGGATGAAATAATCACCCCCTATTTATAAGAGTAGTGACCGAAATTTGTAGAGATTTTATGGGCCTGGAGAAAATCTTTTCTTAGTCTCTAAGAAATCTTGAATATATCTCATATATTCTTTTCTCCATAATAAAATATTCCACAAAAATCTCACTCTCCTAATTAAGGGTAATTTTCGAAAATATCATGTAGAGATCCTAAGATTTGGATCTTCTTGAATATATGAGATATTCTTGTATTCCAAGAATACATATCTTCCATAATATCTTTTCAAGAAAATCAACAAAATCTTCTCTCTCCTTGAATTACTTATTTTCGAAAATATGAAGAAAAATCAGCAAGATATTATCTTTTTATTTTAATCACCTTATCATTATTGGGCTACTTAATGGGCTACTTGAGGGGCCTTAAGGAGAATTAAGATTGGACCTCCTAATGGACTTCTGAATTTCAATATTGAGCCCCAATGTAATTCAGCCCATTAATATTAATTATTACCACTAATAAATTAATATTGCACTATCCATCTTAATCCATATTACGATAATATGGGCTCCCGGTTATTATTTCCCGCGTTTAAGATTATCAAGTCCATTAATTAATTAAGCTTCTGAATAGCTCTAAATTAATTAACATCTTTCACCTTGGAGTAAAGACAGCTCAACATTATTATTCGTACCGAAGAAACTAATTCTTCACTTGCAAGATTTGGTACAATAAAACTTCTGAGCCCACCAAGGGGACTAATCACACGAGCCGTACTCGCACGCGTTTCTCCGTATTAAATCTTAGCAACCGTCGTATGATTAATATTACTGCCCAAGATACAAAGTTCAAAGTCGCAATAATTCTCACCCAACATGAATCAAAGCAGTAACTATTAAGCACACACGGTCCTATTTAAGTGACGGAGATTAAGAAATCAACAACCACTGAGGTCTAATTCTTCACCTTTCAGAACAGAAGAATTTCTCCTTGCTGTAGGACCTCTTCAACACATACTAAATGTGCTAGTGCAATCTCTTAGTCAAGACAGACTAATCTGAGCCTTACACATCGACCTTTCACGGCGGATTGTTCAATTCCACCTAGGTCGTGAAAATGTACGTTTAGTTACAAGTAAATTGTTAATGTCGTCTTCCGTGATCGGGTATCACCACATTAACTACTATGTAACACGTACTATATATTGAACGGTTTGCAATAGAAATTCAACATTCAATCATAACTAAAGCAAATGCGATAAAAGAATTATTCTCATAAAACGAGTGTTTGATACACGAGTTATACAAAGTAAAAGCATACTTTCACGTATAACTCCAACAGTGGAAGTAGGCCAGACCAGACCAGGTCTTGCACTGAAAAGCCTAGACCTACTTCGCAAAGGCATAGCCCGAGTCTGACCTATTATCCGTGATAGGCTTTTCCATAGGCTCGACCTGACCTTTTTAATTAAACAGGTCAGGCCTACGAGCCTTTTAGAAGCCTATTAAAACTTAATTTATATTATATTCAATATTTAAAATTATAATTTTTTAGATATTTTTAAAATAGTCTAAGATTATTTCTGTCTATTTTTACTACTGTCATGTCAAATCGAGATTGTTAACATGGACTAAAAAAATATAAACTGAAATTTTTTAAAAAATTAAATGAAAAAATAAATATGAAAAATCGTAGCTTTGAAATTATTATCCATCCTTTCACGATTCATATTTAATATGAATTACCCATATTATACAATAAAATATATAAATAATATATAAAATAAATATTTAATAACAATAGTATATATATATATATATATATATATATATAGGACATCATTTTAAATAGGCCGGCCTGATAGGCTTTTAAGACCTTTTACAAAGCCTAAGCCTAATAAATCTTGACCCGACTCATTTAATAAATAGGCCAGGCCAGACTAGGCCCTTAGTAGGCCAGGTCGGGCCCCTGTCGGGTGGTCTGGCCTATTTCCACCCCTATACGCAATCTTAACTGTGTATTTGCCTTCCCGAGCATAGTGCCACACCACTTTATCGGTAGTACTTGCTGGAGGGAGCGATGTGTTAATGATTCGATTGACATCTAATGGAAGCAACTCCTGATTAAGTTAATGTCCAATTCCCTTGTATCTTGGTCGAAAAGAGCAGAGACCTTCAGATGTTCGAGTCCTTCAACAACAGGGGTCTGCATATAAAAATTATTGTCTTCCTTTACCCATGGTGTATTCCAAACTCGAATGAGAGAACCCGATCCCACTTTCCAACGAACACCCGCCTTAACCAAATCCTGACTTGCAAAAATGCTAGTCCAGGTAAAGCTTGGATTCCACCCAATCGTTGCAGTGAGAAAATCCCCATTAGGAAAATACTTAGCCTTAAGTATTTTACAAACCAACGCATCTGGATCTGTGAGTAATCGCCATCCCATCTTGCCCAGAAGAGCAACATTGAATAAATGGAAATCATGAAATCCTCTACCTCCCTCTTCTTTCTTGACACAGAGTCGTTCCTATATCATCCAAGGAATTCCTTTTGATGCATATGTTTTATTTCCCCACTAGAATTTATTGATTATCACTTGTAATTCATCCAAAAGTGTAGAAGGCAAGGGAAATGTCGACATACAATAAGTAGGAATGGCTTGAGCTGCCGCCTTAATAAGTGTCTTATTCCCGGCTTTGGATAACTTCTTATTGCCCTAACCTTGTAATTTTTTCCAAAGCTTTTCTTTAACGTGACTGAAAATCTCATACTTATTTCTACAGATAAGAGAAGGTAGTCCTAAGTATCTCCCCGTATTAATTGGGTTATGAACTCTCAATATGTTCTTGATGTTCTCTTGTACTTCATTCCCCACATTTTTGCTGAAAAAATTCCAGATTTGGCATAATTTATTGCTTGCCCCGACACTCTTTCAAACTCATTTAGGATCTCTCGGAGACGAGCACATTCTGTCATTGTAGCTCTACGAAAAAGAAGACTATCATCTGCAAAAAGTAGATGAGAAACTTCTGGGGCCCTTCTGCACACTTTATTTCCATGAATATTTTCTAAGAAACATGCATTGTTGAGAGTAGCTGAGAGACCTTCCGAGCATAATATGAATAGATACTGGGAAAGTGGGTCTCCTTGCCTCAAACCTCTGCTTGGGATTATGAGGCCTACAATATCATCACTGACAAGAATTGAATATTTCACTGACGTCACGCACATCATCATCCATGTGATCCACTTCTCAGAGAAACCACGTCTTCTAAGAATATTTTCCAAATACACCCAGTTGACCCTATCATAAGCTTTGCTAATGTCTATTTTGAGAGCCACATCTCATTTGTTCCCCGACCGCTTATTCTTCATAGCATGAAGAGTTTCAAATGATATTAAAACGTTACCTTGTATCATTCTTCCCGACACAAAAGCAAATTGAGCTCGATCAATTAAGTTTAGAAGCACTAACTTCAGTCTATTACATAAGACTTTTGAAATGATTTTGTAAACCGCATTGCAAAGCGATATGGGTCTTAAATCACGAACGGTTTGAGGGGTCTCCACTTTCGGTATGAGAGCAACATTTGTACAATTTAATTCTGGAGGGAATTCCTCTGTTTGCAGCCAATTCACACCCTCTTTAAAAGTATTTTTACCAACAATTTTCCAGAATTGTTTGAAAAAGGTTGGATTGAAGCCGTCGGAACCAGGTGCCTTATCTTTATGCATTTGTTTGATTGCACTTTCAAATTCATCAATCGAAAACTCCCTGATGAGTTGATCATTTTGTAGATTTGTCACCATAGTTGGTACTATCCCAATAAAGGCCGTATAATCTCCTCTATTTTGATTGGCATTGAATAAAGAAGTGAAATACTCACCAATAAGCACACATAATCGAGTTTTCTAAATATATTAGGTTTGTAAAAAGTTCTTCTAAAATACAAATATAGCTCCGACAAATAATTATATATTTTGATGGAAATTCATGGATTGCATTTAAATTCATAATATTGAAACAAATTAAATGGAAATAGTAGTTTACATACCCTTCTTTAAAAAATTGCATTTAAATTCAAATATTGAAGCAAATCATGAAATGAATATCTTCACTTATCATATTTATAGTTTTTTTAGTTATTCACTTATGCAGATCTCGTGTATTAATAAGGACTAAATATTCTAGTAATAATACCGAAAAGAATACGTAAACAAAACACAAAGAAATGCTGAAAAATACTAATTAAATGGATTATAGTGACCGACAAATTATAGGATCAGATATGTTATCGTATACGATATGTCAAATTTCAAAATATTTAATTTTATTGATTCCTGGGGCAAATATATCATTTTCAATATTCAACGTTGTGAAATGTGAATACCTTAATTTAATTATAAAAACGTCTACGTTACGTAGTCTACAAACCCCCCATGTTTCACTCTAAAAATCCATTCACCATCATTTCAATTAGCAACCCAAAAATTATTATATTATTTTATGTTGATTAAAAAAGAGTTTTATGGTTGTCCATTTGGAAAATCTGGATTGACGATATTTATGCTAATTTAATTTTAATCTTGGGTTATTTTAGTTAAATTCTACTTGAACAGTGAGTACGCATGGGTATTGGGAGTAGAAGATGGATCCATGAGTATATATTATATTCTCCGTCTTCATTCTATTTATATTGTATATTTAATTATATTGCTCATCTTCATTTCCATTGAATACTATATATTTCATATCATCATGAATTTAATTTTATTTATGCATTAAATTCTTAAAATTTTGTCATATTACTCTACTTTGACTATAAAATTTTGATTCTCTTATTTTGTGAAAAAACCTCGTCCCTTTAATATAAAATTATTAATCCTATATCAACTATATTCACAAGGCATTCCGAAAATCATAAATCTTTGAGGTTATTCGATACATTTATAAGCAGTGATGCAAAAATTGATTTAGTCGATTTTCTAGGTGTTTGGTGACCATCAACCGACTCAATTTTACTGTAATCCATCCAGACAGACTAAACATCCATTATTTTATCTTATCCATAGTGAAACAACATCATTTATGGAATTCCAGTTAATTTGATGTGAAATATGTGTGTAGTTGTCTAGATGTACTATTTGTATTTGCATTTGCATTTAGAAATTAGAATTTTGTTGTTAAGTTATTGTATATTATTAGGGGGACTTGCACTTGGGTTAAATTTCTAACACTAAAATGCAAGTAGGTGTAGTACCTTTTCTAAAATGCAACTGGGTTAGTTTTTCACGTTAAATGACATAAGTACCCTTACTTTCCCTGCAACTAGGGGTGAAAACGGATCGGATACAGACGGATAGTGCTTATACCGCATCCTAAACCATATTTTTTTTTCGAATTCGGAATATTCGGTATATGGATACGGGACGGATATCGGACGAATCCGGGCCGGATTCGAATAACTATAATCGGATAATATATTTCATACGAAAATTATCAAAATGTGATTGAAACACATAAAAAAAACCACCTATGCAATATTTCAAAGAAGTTCTAATGCAAATTATAAAAATTATATCTACTGCTAATAACATGAAACTAATAATATTAGAATTTAGAAGGGGACTAATATTATATTATTATATATATAATATATATTAATATAAAATAAAATATATTAAAAAAATCCAGATATCCGGATATCCGGATTTGATATCCGGATAATATCCGATAAAATATGGTAAAAGTCGAATACGGTCGGATATTCTGTATTCCGAATCCGATTCTGAATCCGAAGTCAACTATCCGTATCTGATTCCGTATCCGCCCGGATACTAATTTTTTATACCGAATTCGATACCGACCGGATACGGCTCCGAATCGGTCGGAAAATAACCGATCCGTTTTCACCCCTACCTGCAACCCATCCATCACCTCTCGTCTGCAAATAACAGTAAATTGTCCCATCAAATAGTAATACATTTAGTTCCAAATGCAATACACAATCGGGCCATCTCAGATTTATTTTATTAATTGAAATCATTCACTATAAACATTCTAGAAAACTCATCCAGGCGTTGAGACGAAAACAAGGAAAATTGATCGAAATTGAAAACTCAATTTTAGGTATGTTTTACTGTATTTTGGGTGTGTTGGTTTCTGAAAAATCTCATTTTCATTCCAATACGGGTATTTTTGGTCTAAATGTTAATGTAAAGTTAGGGTTTTCTCTTTATTTTCTGAAATTCTGTTTTTCTTTTTTTCTGCAATTTTTTCTGATTTTAGTTTAGAAATGACAAGAGTAAGGACTGGTGGATTAAGAATTGATGAAGGTTTGGAGGGGGAAAGATCAAAATGTAGAGAAAAGCTAAAGCGAAAAGTTGATTCACGGTCTTATAGGGAAAAGGTACATTTCATAAGTCCTCTATTTTAAATGGAAAAGGTTGTTTTTCAAAATTTATATCTTAATTGGAACTAGTTCTAATTTAACTTTGATAGTATAAATTTTTTCTTTATGGTAAAATTTAAATACTATAGAGCATTATGTGCATGTTAAAACAGTGGGTTATCTGTAATGTAACTTAATATTTTTGTTATTTGACTTAACAGCATCATCTAGAAAGAGAATTCGTAGTAATGAAGTCGAAAAGATTAGAAAAGGTATTGCATTGAATTTTAATGAGTATCATGCTTCAAAAATTTATTTTGTTCAAATACTGATGGTTATGAAATTTAGGCAAATGTAAAATTGTGTCGGACAGAGGATCATCGGAATCAGGTATTCAAATTTGTATCGATTTTGTATTTTAGTGTCTTAGCATATTCTTAATAATTTTCAAGTGAAAAAGTTGGTGTAAGTTATTTATTATTAATTTGCAGAAGATAATATTTTGGACTCTGTCAAAAAAAGGAGGAATAGAAGTAAATCAAGGAAAACAAAGATAGGTATTAAAGGTATTCTTTTTAATAGTATATATCTTTGGTTGATATATTTGTATAAATGAAACAAAGAATGAAATTTGGCAGATAAAAAGGATGAATTGCCAAAGGATGCTTTCCTAGACGTATCAACATCTGATGGTAGCGATGGAGAAGATGAAATTCCGATAAACAGTTTTGGTTAGTTTATTCAGAAAGTTTATTTATTAAAAAGTTTATTATAAAAGTGATGGATAGTGATTTGGCAGATGATATAATAATTTGAATATTAGTACTTTTTATTCCCCATTGGTATTATTATATCAAAATTAGGTTTGAAACCCAACACTATCTAATATTGTATTTATAATGTATGATTTTGATAGGGAGTGTGAAGCTGAAAGCGAGAAAAACTTATTACAGGAGCAACTTAGTAACATGTACAAAGAAAGTGCAACAACTCGGTTTAAATGACATGCATATTAGAGAGATTCATAGGACACCGTTTTGGCTACTGTTTTATGCTATGATTAGTGTAAACTATAAAAAGAACAAGAAAGCATGGTACAAGAATGAGGATATAATTAGAAAAATTCTGAAGACTTTTGATAGATCATCAAATAGTTTTATGTTAGGGGGAGAAAGGTTTAGACTTTCAAGTTTAGATGTTATGCTAATTATGGGTATAAGGGGAGGTTCTAGGCAAATTCCTTTAAAGTTGCGTGAGTTTGAGGATCCACCATGGGTGAAAAGGTGTTTTGGTAAAGAAATTAGAAGCACTAAGGGGACTTATGTATTGACTAAGAAAATTTTGTACAAAAAACTTGTGGAAACAAGTAGACTTGATGATGAGACAGCAATCAGTGATGTAGCAAGACTTTTACATTTATATTTGCTGGGGTCTTTACTTGTACCTCGAAGAAATTCTTCTGTACCATGGCATTACACTGTGTATCTTGAGAAAATGGATGAGATCCGTACATTTGATTGGAGCACACTGGTGGTTCAAGTGTTGATTGATCAAATCAGGTCAAGTGAGAACATGATTATTGGGGGTTGTGCAATTTTACTACCGGTAAGATACTTATTGGCATTGATTAACATTTACACATTATATATGATGTTATCTAATTTAGTTGGAAACCAAAAATCAATTATTTTGTTTTTTTATGCAGTTTTGGCTTTGTGAAAAAACTAGATTATTTGAGTCTAACGTGGAGAAATCATTCCCAAGAATTTTAAATTGGGATCTGTCTAAGATGAAAACAAAGATGGCCAGAGTGAATCTACTACAAATGGATACAAGATATGTAAGTATATTAGTGTTAGTATTTTATTTATATTCATTTGTTATATTTATTGAAATATAGTTTATAAATTAAAATATACGTTCTTTATTATACAATTTAGATACTTTCAGTACAATTTATTTTATAAGTTCAATTTAGATAGTTGTACTATATATTTGTATTTATAATTAATTTATACTTTTTGGTTAACTTTAGATTCGAATGCCTGCTCTTAAACCAAATGCAAGTGAGAAGGAGGTGGTAAGAACATTAGATGAATATTGGTCTAGAAAAGGAGTTGAAAAAGAATCGACTGATGGACTTTATGAAAGCCCAAGTGACTCATCTGGAGAGGGAACTTTAGGTAATGGGGATTCTAGCTCAAGCGATCAGGATGTCGGGCCAACTGTTAATCTTTTTTCACCTGTTGAAGATAATATGCATCCAAATATTCCTGTCAATCAGCCTTCTAATGGTAATGAGGAGACAGTTCAGGAAACTCCACTAGAAATACAAAGGGCAGATTTTGGGCCATCTATAAGGGGTAGAAGTAGTTATATCCAACAATCTGAAGGGAATTTGAGGTTTTTCAATACTCTTGACGAAATGGAAAATGACTCGTCTGTTAAGAAGATAATGAATATTGTTCAGGTTGTAAATGAGGAACACAGTGGAAGGATAAATGGTTTGTTGTCAGATGAAACAGGAATTGAGAAGGAGGGGAGTTTATTGTCAGAGTTAGAAACATGTAGGAAAATTGTGGAAGAAAGAGAAGCGGAGTTAAAAGAGATGAGAAGAAAACATGAAGTGGAGACAAAAATTATGCTTGATCAACATAAGGATAATTTGAAGAAGAAGGAGGACGAGAATGTTAGTTTGCGTGAAGAGATCAGGTTGCTTAAACTGCAAATTAATTCAGTGGAGGATCCGACAACAACTCAGATCCTGGAGAACCCGGAGAACCTTGAAAGGTTGGACGCTTTGGCTGAACTATCTCTTACCAAGAAAAAGAATGATAAATTGGTGTATCTAAAGAATGACTTAGAAGACACCATAAGACAATATGAGATGGTTGATTCTTTCACAACCTGTTCCCAGGAACATACTCTAGTGCCGGAAGAAGAGGGTGAAAAAACTCCATTAATGAAAGAAGATAAACCAAATAATTATCCTGATCCAAGTACACTGGCCCGCCGAGTAAAGGAGAGAACCAAAAAAGCAGATAGAAAAAAGATTGAGATTACACCAATCCCAACTAGTAGTGAATTGGTCAAGGTAGCTGGAAAAAGGAAACGTGGAGCCATAAAGTTTGATGTATCAAAAGCAGCATTTAAACTAACAACAAAGGAAATAAAGGCGACAATGGAGGAATGTTGGGGATTAGGTGGTGAACTGTAAGTTATTCAAGCCATTGTATTTTTAATACCAATTTTTATATTGAAAGAATGTTTATTTGGACATTTATATCATTAGTTTTTATTTGCAGATTCAAGTGTTGGGCTGGTTTAAATTCAGAATCGATTGTATATCTCAGAGACGTGCTGACACTAATTCACCATGAAAGTCTTTCTTTAGGGGTATACATCTTACTAGTTATTTAGGGTTGTTATTAAATTTATATGCTTATCACATCATTTACAATTTGGTCTTTATTGTTGTTTTAGGTAATTGATTCATGGGGAGAGTTATTGCATGCAAAATACATAAATAAATACGAAAGTGCAAAAAGTGTACACATTTTCTCTGCTGCATGTTGGGTAAGATACCTGAGTTGTTTTAAATTCATTTCAATATAATAGCAAACTATTTTGGCTAATTATTTTCCCTTGTGTGTTAGCGTTTCATATCACAGTTTAAGGGGGTAGTTGGTAAAAATCTGAAGCATTTTGTTGACAAGAAGCTGGAGAATGTTGCATTTGATGAGGTCTTACTGTTTCCACTTCTCACTACTCCATTGCCCGGTGAATCAGAAGCAGGGGGGATCACTGGACTCTATTGAAGCTTGACTTAGCAAACTGCAAATGGAGTTTTTACAATTCAATTGCTCCCAGAACTAAAGATACAAAGGATATACATTTGGAAAGAGCAAAGAAAGTGGTTAGTGGGTTTAATTGTTCATTTTATATCTCCATGAAGTAACTAACATTCTGTATTGGGTTATTTATTATTAATAGTATACTAATAAATATCGTAAAAATATGTAAGGTTGAATACGTTGGCAAGGCATTGAAGAAAATCTTCCAAGTAACAAACCCAGGGTATTTGATAATGCAACGAACATCCGAAAAGCCAATTGCAGAAGATTGCATTCAGCAGACACCGGGTACCCTTGACTGTGGGGTAGTAGTTTGTTACTACATGGAGATATTTATGTGTGGAATGGAAAGCGAAATTAAAGAGTGGTCAGTTTGTGACGCTGGGGAATATAGGAAAAAGATGGTTGAGTGGTTTCTAGATCCAATTAATGTCGAGATTTCTACGCAAAAGAAAGTATGTGGCTAATTTATTAGGATGTTTTGTTTGTTTGAATGATGTAATTTAAACTTTGGGTCTGAATTTATGGTATTTATGTATTAAGACCTAATTCCATTTTATGATTTATGAACGTGGATATTCTGCATGTGAAATAGGCCAAGGAATGGTACCAACATAGTTCATTACCATGGTACCAACATATAATATTATGAATGTTTTGAATATTCTATTGTTAAGGGAGTTTTACCCCGCAGGTATTAATGTCTCTAATTAACAAATTTATAATACTGACCAGTGCCTTATATTAACAGTATGTGTCTTGGAAATATCTGGTATTTTTTACATTATCCGAGTATAATTTAGAAGCACGTGATTATTTTTTTCGATGTATTACAATCAATAATAGAAGTCAGTAATGTAAAATAGAAATGCTATCGTAAAAAAAGGTATAATGTATGATTATTATCTTCAGTTATTAGTATAGCTTATACAAGAATAAATTTATTAGTAAAAAATAATTGAATTTGTAAATTCGGAGTAAATATTTTAATATATAACTAATAAAAAACCCTAAAAATATAAAAAAAAACATAATTTGGGGCTATAATACACGGTGATAATATTTAGTAATAAGACAAATTTAATACAGGAATTCATTTATAGATATGTTGAAATTATGGATTTGTAATAAATTTAATACAAATGTACTATTGCTTTTATAAATTAGTAAAACTACCTCAAGCATGGTAACCCAAGTGAATGCATAGTATAAAAATTTAAATACATAGTAATAATACATTTACAATAGTATAATTTACAGCCAACATAGTAAAGCTTACCATTGTTTACGTTAGTACAAATGGTAGTTTATTAAGATCTAACTGGGACAATGGTAATGAACTATCATTTTGAGCCCAAATATAACCCTTGAATAAAATGTGTTGAGTTCATACGTAAACAATGGTAAGCAACTACAAAATTTTATATAAATATAAAAAGTTCAAAAATATAATTTGTTCCGACATTGGAATTCAATTATAAATATATTAAAATTAAAATATAGTTTTTGAATTAAAAACTAGTGTTTGAAATTTATAATATGAAATCAATGAAAAGTAGATATTAAATTAAGTAATTATAAAAAAAAAGCATAAACCATTTGTTTCTTAAACCGTGATCGAGTACTACTGTGGTAAAGAGGTATATTTAATTAGTAATGAAAATATTGAAAATAGTACAAATTTATTTACGATTAGTATAACTGATAAGTATTGGGCCTGTAACCTAGAGAAAAATAACTTGGGCCTGGTTTAGTTAATAAACAGATAAATTTAATAGAGATATTTGAATAATTAATGGGTGGCCTAATTTTACAATAAGATTTTGTATTTTGGTTATACTATGTTGTCTATCAATTTCTAATATTTAATAATTCTAAGTTAGCTGATAACATAATTGTTCGTCAAAACAATGAAATTTAATGTTTCATTTGTTGAAATTTATTTGGTTGTTTAATCTATACATAGAGAAATACATGTTAATCTAATACATGGTATGTATGTACTATGTACTTATGTAAATATAGATTAGTTTAATAGTATATAAATATAATACATAGTATTATACATGTCAGCAATAGTATAAGTCACAAATTTAATAGTAAATATTTATCATTTTTAATACAAATGGTAGTTTATTAAGTTCTAACTGCAACAATGTTAATGAACTACCATTTTGAGCCCAAATATAACACTTGAATAAAATGGGCTGAGTTATAACGTAAACAATGGTAAGCAACTACAAAATTTTATTTAAATATAAAAAGTTCAAAAATACAATTTGTTCCGACATTGGAATTCATTTATAAATACATTAAAATTAAAATATAGTTTTTGAATAAAAATCTATTGTTTGAAAATTATAATATGAAATCATTGAAAAATAGATATTAAATTAAGTAATTATAAAAAAAATTTGAATCCATATGTTTCTTAAACCGTGACCGACTAGAACTGTGGTACAGAGGTATATTTAATTATTAATAAAAATGTTGCAAATAGTACAAATATATTTACGATTAGTATAACTGATAAGTATTGGGCCTTGTAACCAAGAGAAAAATATCTTGGGCCTGGTTTCATTATAAATTGTCGTGGTTTCATTATATATAGGGAAAACCCCCTTATATATATTATAGAGTAATTTTGGTTATGTTGATATAATGTAATAATGAATTAGTATAAATATGCTAGGTAGTAGGAAGCTGCTAGAAAGAAGAAGTATACAATATTAGACATGCTTCCGTAATTATGACTATTTGTATTAAATATATTTAACAATTAATAATAGTAAAGATTTATATAGATTATGACCAATTTTATTACAGTTATAAGATATTAGTTTCCTAAAAACATATGCCTAAGCATAATAGTTAGTTAATGAAGGATTCAAAAATATATCTTGCTTAATTTAGGCCCAAGTCTTACTTATTTTAAGACTTAGACTATACATTAATGCCCCAAATTAGGAAGTTCAATTAAAAAAAAAAAAAAAGGAAACATATGGCCGTGGTAACAAATTAGTGATATTGACTATACATTACTGCCACAAATTAGATATTTTGTAATACGCAAATGTAATTATATAATGGAAAAAATATCTTCTCTATTTTATTGTTAACTAAATTAATTATGATAAATGAACTTAACATATTATTTTGATCAAATCCTAAAATCCATGGCAAATTTGGTCTTGATTTAGGATATATTTTCTACATAATTTCTTGTATATTAAAGTAAAGCTACAATAAATGAACATAGAAATTTTATCTTACAATTTATTGTTTATTATTTGAGATTTTAATTAAATTTTTGTAGTATAGATAAAAAAATGTATTATAGATTATTATTAATAAAAAATTGTATAGTAGTAAAACAATTTAAATGTGAGCCATGGAAAAAATATTTATACTATTTATAAATTTTACTATTGTATTTTTTATTTACTATTACATTCATAGACAAGTGCAATCAAAATCCCTGGTAGGATTTTTTGATTTACAATACACCCTAAAAATGTACTTATTGGTTGTTTCCAATGAAGATATAGAAGATTTTATGTAAATAGTAAGATCAGATATTACATTTAGGTATACTACTATATTAGATTAGATTATTTCTTAAGAAGTCACATCTAAAAAATACTACACTTTAAATTGGACGCTTTGACAGAAGGTCTATTAGACGAATGGTTACAACAATTCGTCTGAGTAAGTCTGTGATGATGAAGATGTAAGTACAATCTCCAAAAAAGTTGAAATGAAAGGACGCAATGTTCAGGATCGAATAGACGTTAGTAAGTTTATATATCAGATTAATCCAGGATAGAACTATTCACAAACCAAAAAAGGCATTCAATCCAAGAAACCCTTTTTCACTTATTTCATTCGCTCCACACAAAATCGAAATCAAATACAAGAGATGCAGCGTCCAAATGTGGAACCATCTCCAACTCTGGGTGGAAGCATTTTCCCTGATGAAGTGATGTTAGACATTTTGGCGCGGTTACCAGTTAAGCCATTGATGAGATTCAAGCAAGTCAATCAAATATGGGAGGCAACGATTTCCAGCAAGTATTTCGGGAAGAAATTACACCTTCCCCAAATAGAGCTTCAAAACCTCTTTGGTTTTATAATCCAGGCACAATATGGGTTCTATCCCTTGAATTACATAATCCAGGAGGATGTATTTGGTCAAAACCAGAGGCTAATAGGAGAGGATGATAAACTTGAGGATTGTGTTGCAAACTGTGATGGATTCATCCTGATGTGCAATGTCTATGATGATTTCTGGGTTGAGAACCCTGTTACCAAAGTTAGAAGGTACATTGATTCAACTGAAATTGAATTCCCCCAGAATTGCAACCAAGCAACGATCATCTTTGGAATGGGATATGATTCGGTGACGGAGGGATACAAAGTGATTAGGATTGCTCATTTCAACACAAGGGAGTTCTCATCAGAGGTAAAGATCTTGGAAATACAAACAATGGACTGGAGAAGGATTGCAGATTTCCCAAATGACTACCCTGTTAGTTCTCCGGGGGTTTTTGTGGCAGACCATCTTCATTGGCAGGTAACTAGGGCTCTAGTAACCTATGGAATATGCACTTTATGTTTGGAAACTGAACAATATGGGTTTATTGATCTTCCTGTTGGTAGTGAGCGTGTGCAAAATTATGGGGATATTGGGGCTATTGATAGTGATAGGCTTGTTTTATTTTCGAGTCTAACATTTAGCTTTGAGGAACTTGAACTGTGGATTTTACAAGACTATAATAACCAATCATCTTGGACAAGGTTTAGGTTTGCATCGGGTTGGGTGAGACCCGCAGGTGGTAGAGTGTTATGTATTCAACCCATTAGGTTGTTAAAGCCGGAAAACAAATGTATGTTGTGCAGGGTTGAACCACTAGGGATAATTGTTCTATATAACTCTGAATTGATGACATATGAACCGGTTGATGCACCACATGAAGAGGATGAATACTGCACGGTAATACCTTATGTTCACAGTGTAATGGATCCTCGTAGTTTGGTAGATTGAAGTATTTTGGATTTATGCCTTTTCCTAGTATATTTTGGAATCTGAATACCTAATGTAATTTGAAGTTTTTATCTTTCAATCACAATAAACTCTTTTCGGTCTTGGGAAGAGTTTAAATAGATTGAAAGTATAGATAGTATTTAAGCATTAATGTAGATGGGCTGCTTGTTTGATGTTCAAGATTGGATGACGGTAGATCGTTTTAGAAGGGGTGATGAATAGCAGTTAGTTTTCTGTTGAAAGATTCCAATTATGATGTAAGCTCAATGGATGAAGAAATACAACAATGCTAGTTTTCTGTTTAATAGCAGTTAGCCTTAATGTTGTTTTGTTATAATGAATTCATTATCTAAACTTCCTGATTGGCATCTATATTGATTAGCTGAACCTATTTGTTAGTCAATGCTAGCACAAACGGATTCCATGAATGACTGACTTAGGAATACATTCACTTCAATTATTGCATAATTTATACATGCATAAGGTAAACAAGTTTTTTCTTGGTGAAATATAAGTTAGTATAATATTTGTCCAACTGTTTGAATTTTGAAACAATAGTTATATTATGGTATGGGACGGATTTGTAGATTAATACAACCCAAAAGCTGGGATTGTTTCTAAGCGAAATACAGGACATGCATGTTTTAACTTGTATTTGCTCATTCATTAAAACATGAATGTACAATAATAAATTAGAAGATGAATGTATAAATTTAAGTTAGTACAACTGAAAAAATGGTAATGAACTAACATTTTGAGACCAATTATATAAAACTTGAATAAAATTTATTTTAGCAACTACAAAATTATATTTAAATATAAAAAGTTCGAAAATATGATTTGGGAAGTCCTTGGCAAACTAAATTAATTGTATATTACACCCTAAGGATATCTAAAATCTACATTGGCCAACTAATTTAGAAACACCAAACATTATTGTATTTTTTCAAGCATTAAAAGATGAATGTATAAATATAAATTAGAAAATTTTAGGGTTATAACGTAAACAATGGTAAGCAACTACAAAATTTTATTTAAATATAAAAAGTTGGAAAATATAATATGGCCCGACATTGGCAAACTAAATATAATATGGACCAATTATATAAAACTTGAATAAAATTTATTTTAGCAACTACAAAATTATATTTAAATATAAAAAGTTCGAAAATATGATTTGGGAAGACCTTGGCAAACTAAATTAATTGTATATTACACCCTATGGATATCTAAAATGTACATTGGCCAACTAATTTCGAAACACCAAACATTATTGTATTTGTTCAAGCATTAAAAGATGAATGTATAAATATAAATTAGAAAATTTTAGGGTTCTAATGTAAACAATGGTAAGCAACTACAAAATTTTATTTAAATATAAAAAGTTGGAAAATATAATATGGCCCGACATTGGCAAACTAAATTCATTCTATATTTTTTTTTAATTGATATCCAAAATCTACATTTGCCAACTAAGTTCGAAACACCAAAACATTATTGCATTTGTTCAGTCATTAGAAGATGAATGTAAAAATATATATTAGAAAATTTGATCAATTGGACATGTGTTATATACAACCAAGATGCATCATATGTATAATTTGATTGGTTTTAATATATAGTAGAGACACCTATATAGAGTTTAGTGTTTTAATTACTTTTAAAAATCAAAACTAAAATTGGAGAACCTTCTTTTATCAGTGGGTAAAACGACCTCAAGCATGTTAAACCAAGTGAATGCATAGCATATAAATATAAATACATAGTATTATAGATGACCACAATAGTATAAGACACATCCAAAATAGTAATTATATATCATTGTTATTACAAATTTAATTTAGTAAGTCCCAACAAACAATGGTATTTAACTACCATTTTGAGCACAAATATAACACTTTAATAAAATTAGCTGAAGTTCAAACGTAAAAAATGGTAAGCAACTACAAATTTTTTTTTATATATTTGGGCTCGAAAATATAATTTGGTCCGACATTGAAAAACTAAATTTATTGTATATTAATTGTAATTGGTATCCAAAATCTACATTGGCCAACTAAGTTCCAAATATTGATCAAATTGTTGTATTTGTTCAGTAATGAAAAGATGAATGTAGAAATATAAATTATAAAATTTGATAAAGTGGGAATATCTAAAACCAAGATGTATGCATGAGTAATGTAATTGGTTTGAATATATAGTAGGCATGGTATTTTTAATTAAATAACTTTGAAAAATTTAAATTAAGAGTTGAGAACCTACTTTTTTAAATTGGTAAAACGACCTAAAGCATTGTAAAACAAGTGAATTCATAGTATATAAAAATTAATATATAGTATTATACATGTCCGGAATAGTATAAGTCACAACCCCTTAAGTAATTATTTGTCATGGTTAACTAAATGGTAGTTTATTAAGTTCTAACTGAAACAATGGTAATGACCTACCATTTTGAGCCCAAATATAACACTTTGAATAAAATGGGCTGAGTTCTAACGTAAACAATGGTAACCAACTACAAACTTTTATTTAAATATTAAAAGTTCGAAAATTTAATTTGGTCCGACATTGGAAGACAAAATGAATTGTATATTAATTGTAATTGGCCAACTAAGTTCCAAATAGTGATCAAATTGTTGTATTTGTTCAGTAACTAAAAGGTGAATGTAGAAATATAAATTATAAAATTTGATCAATTGGGCATATATAAAAACAAGATGCATGCATGAGTAATTTAATTGGTTTGAATATATAGTAGGGACCCCTATATAGAATTTAGTGCTTTAATTACTTTTAAAAATTTAAATTAAAATTGGAGAACCTACTTTTATAAATTCGTAAAACGACCTCAGGCATGGTAAAGCAAGTGAATTCATAGTATATAACACTTAATACATAGTATTATACATGTCCGCAATAGTATAATTGATAGACAAAATAGTAATTATTTGTCATTGTTACTTAAATTGGTAGTTTATTAAGTTCAAAATGAAACAATGGTAATGAACTACCATTTTGAGCCCAAATATAAACCTTTGAATAAAATGGGCTGAGTTCTAACGTAAACAATGGTAACCCAATACAAAATTTTATTTAAATATAAAAAGTTCGAAACTATAATTTGTTCCGACATTGGAAAAATAAATTCATTGTATATTAATTGTAATTGATATAAAAAATATACATTGGCTAACTAAGTTCGAAACACCAAACATTGTTGTATTTCTTCATTCATTTAAAGATGAATGTAGAAATATAAATTAAAAAGTTTGATCAATTGGGCATATGTAAAACCAAGATGCATGCATGCTGGATTTAATTGTCTTGAATATATAGTAGGGCCTCCTATATAGAATTTAGTGTTTTAATTACTTTTCAAAATCTAAATTAAAATTGGAGAACCTTCTTTTATAGATTCGTAAAACTACCTCAGGTATGGTAAAATAAGATAATGAATAGTATAAAAGTCTATATATTTAGTATTAGGCATGTCCATAATAGTATAAAACAGGGTTGTACAATAGTATAAGAAACCTCCACAATAGTAATTATGTGCCACTGTTAGTACAATCTCAGGTTATTAATTACTAACTGCAACAATGGTAATGAACTACCATTTTGTTTCAAGTTAGTTGACTTGAATGGGCTGAAGTTTGGCCTACATTAAGCACAAAATTCCAAAAAATGATTCAATATTGCTATTGGGCCTACACTTCAAAATGATGGTAACAAACGTGATACATTAGTAAAATTGGATCTAAATTTAATGTTGGGTGAAAATAAATTGAATAGATTTAGAGAGTGTTAAATTAAAAAGAAAAAAATTTGGATTAAACTATTATAGTATAGGTTATTAGTTTTAAAGATAAAATTATAAAAATCCACCACGCATATTTAAGATATTTAAAGATAATAATCAAATCACAGTAGGTTAAACTGGATCAAAGGTAAGTCAAATATAGTTTTAAAGATAAAATTAGGCATGGTAGTTATATATCATTGTTATTACAAATTTATTTTAGTAAGTCCCAACAAACAATGGTATTTAACTACCATTTTGAGCCCAAATATAACACTTGAATAAAATTAGCTGAAGTTCAAACGTAAACAACGGTAAGCAACTACATAATTTTATTTAAATATAAAAAGTTAGAAAATATAATTTGGTACGACATTGGAAGACAAAATGAATTGTATATTAGTTGTAATTGGTATCTAAAATCTACATTGGCCAACTAAGTTCCAAAAAGTGATCAAATTGTTGTATTTGTTTAGTAATTAAAAGGTGAATGTAGAAATATAAATTATAAAATTTGATCAATTGGGCATATATAAAAACAAGATGCATGCATGAGTAATTTAATTGGTTTGAATATTTAGTAGGGACCCCTATATAGAATTTAGTGCTTTAATTACTTTTAAAATTTTAAATTAAAATTGGAGAACCTACTTTTATAAATTCGTAAAACGACATCAGGCATGGTAAAACAAGTGAATTCATAGTATATAATATTTAATACATAGTATTATACATGTCCGCAATAGTATAATTGATAGACAAAATAGTAATTATTTGTGATTGTTACTTAAATTGGTAGTTTATTAAGTTCTAACTGAAACAATGGTAATGAACTACCATTTTGAGCCCAAATATAAACCTTTGAATAAAATGGGCTGAGTTCTAACGTAAACAATGGTAACCCAATACAAAATTTTATTTAAATATAAAAAGTTCGAAACTATAATTTCTTCCGACATTTGGAAAAATAAATTCATTGTATATTAATTGTAATTGATATCAAAAATATACATTGGCTAACTAAGTTCGAAACACCAAACATTGTTGTATTTCTTCATTCATTTAAAGATGAATGTAGAAATATAAATTATAAAATTTGATCAATTGGGCATATGTAAAATCAAGATGCATACATGCTGGATTTAATTGTCTTGAATATATAGTAGGGCCTCCTATATAGAATTTAGTGTTTTAATTACTTTTCAAAATCTAAATTAAAATTGGAGAACCTTGTTTTATAGATTCGTAAAACTACCTGAGGTATGGTAAAACAAGATAATGAATAGTATAAATGTCTATATATTTAGTATTAGACATGTACATAATAGTATAAAACAGGGCTGTACAATAGTATAAGAAACCTCCACAATAGTAATTATGTGCCACTGTTAGTACAATCTCAGTTTATTAATTACTAACTGCAACAATGGTAATGATATACCATTTTGTTTCAAGTTAGTTGACTTGAATGGGCTGAAGTTTGGCCTACATTAAGCCCAAAATTCCAAAAAATGATTCAATATTGCTATTGGGCCTACACTTCAAAATGATGGTAACAAACGTGATACATTAGTAAAATTGGATCTAAATTTAATGTTGGGTGAAAATAAATTGAATAGATTTAGAGAGTGTTAAATTAAAAAGAAATTTTTTTGGATTAAACTATTATAGTATAGGTTATTAGTTTTAAAGATAAAATTATAATACTCCACCACGCATATTTAAGATATTTAAAGATAATAATCCAATCACAGTAGGTGAAACTGGATCTAAGGTAAGTCAAATATATTTAAGTAGCTATTAGATAAGTTGAGATATCATTACTGAGAACCCTAATTTTGGCAATAAAAGAAAATGAAAATGTTGTTACTTCTATCCCATTATCAAATTACTCGGCAATCTAAAAATGTGAGAAAATACACATTGAGATGTCAAAAATAGTTGGTTAAATTGGATTTAAGATAAGTCATAGATAATCTAGTATTTATTTGGTAAATTGTAAATGTTAAATTTTTCTAAAGATAGTATTTATATACAATAATTTGGTTCGCCAAGACAAAGATATTTAAGTAGCTATTAGATAGGTTGAGATATCATTACTGAGAACACTAATTTTGGCAATAAAAAAAAATGAAAATGTTGTTACTTCTATCCCATTATCAAATTACTCGCCAATCTAAAAATGTGAGAAAATACCCATGTACATGTCAAAAATAGTACTTTACAGTATCAAAAGTCATCAAGATATTATTTATAGTTGGTTAAATTGGATTTAAGATAAGTCATAGATATTCTAGTATTTATTTGGTAAATTGAGAATGTTAAATTTGGTAAAGATATACAATAATTTGGAGTGCATAGAAGGTTGGACCCAGTATTTGTTGGGATGTCCCAATTCCGCACACCTGGCATACTAATGTAAAATATAACCGTTGATTAACAATTAGGGTGGAAGCCTGTTGGGAGCTTGTACTTGTACTATAATATGATAAAGATAATCGTAAAGAGTATACAAAATTGACCGTTAGAATCAGACCGTTGGAGCACTAAAACATCCTGTTGTAATCAGCCTATATAAACTTCCTAACACCAGAAACTATTGAAACTAAGATCTAACACCCGAATCTCCATCCAAAGCACATTGTTATCTTATGGCCAGCAGTAGCAATATAAGCCAGTCAAAGGAATACCCAAAATATAGAAAATAAGTGTGCAGAAAGTGTGGGAAATCAACATGTTTTAGATTGAGTGAGACATCAAAAAATCCAAACCGTTTATACTATCATTGCGATCAGCATGGTTTTAGTCACTGGTGTAATCCAATTGCCTGGGATGGAAGCACTACATGGGAGGGGATTGATCAATGGGAAGACTCTCCCAATGACAGCAAAAAAAGAAGCGATGCAAACGAAGCTATGATGCAGTCAAATTATGAAGATATCAAGACCAAGGAAAGAAATGCTTACGAAATCAAGCTGATAACACTAGTTCTTGGAAATATATTAACAGTTGGAGTAATTTTCATCATGATAGGAATATTGAATTCATTGTTATTTTGAGCCGATCAAAGTATCAATGTATAAGTAGTATAAGGAATGACAAAGAAGTTACTTGTTTTCGTATGACTAGTTTGTTTACAGATAGATGGAGCTACAATACTAATCACATTATATTACTTCAGCTATGATACAGTCAAATTATGAAGAAATCAAGACCAAGGAAGGATTCTCTTATAATGAAATCAAGCGGATAACACCAGTTCAACTTGATAGATGGGGCTACAATACTAATCACATTATATTACTTCAGCTATGATACAGTCAAATTATGGAAGATATCCTGCCCAAGGAAGGATTCTGTTACATGTATGAAATCAAGCGTCAAACGCTAGTGCTCGAAAATAGATTAACAGTTGGGGTAATTTTCATCATGATAGGAGTATTGAATTCATTATTACTTTAGGTAAAACAAAGTATCAAATGTATGTAAATTAAGGAATGAACATCAGTGACTGCTATTTTAAACACAGTGCAATTTACATCCATTATACTACACCCTATATCAATAATATGTGACCCATTATACTACCTCCATTATACTACACCCTATGATATTGGACGAAGAAGAAAAGTTAACAACATAATAAAGCGGAACAAGAAGGATATATATATAAACGTCAAGATCCATAAGTTAGAAAAATAAGAGAATCTAGCTAGAAGAAAAGCTAGTTTGAAGAGTAACAATTTAATATACATCTCTAATAAGTTAAACAACATGTCAATGTGTCTTGGATTTCTTCTGCTTGGCAAACTCACCAACCGGGGGGATTCGAGTTTTTTTAGGGCGACCGGGAAAACGCTTCAAAAGAGGTGGCAGAATTTTCCGTTCTTCACTAGTAAACTGTAATTCAAATTTCATAGTCTCTGGGACAGGATGAATGTCATACATGTAACACTTTTGATATGTAGAAGTGAAATAAAAATCATCAACAAAGTTCGAAAAGGGGAGTCCAGTTTTGGTTATGACTGCAATAGCATGTTTACATGGAAATCCAGTAACTCTCCACAAACAACAGGAGCAATATTTCTGATCAAGAATAACAGTGACAGAAGGAGTAGATGCAACAGAAAATGCACCGCCAGGGGTTTGAGTAATTTTCCAAGAACGGGTAAAGTCCAACTCAAGATACCAATGGGTATGCTTTATAGGAACTAATGAAGACTTCCACATAGTGCTTTTGGTTCTTCTCTCAAGATGCCATCGGCTGATTTCTAAGAAAAAATAGGTACCCTAAATCTGGGAAACTATTGCATGTTTGGAAATCAGTGAAAAAAGAGGGTAGTAGAACTAGTACCAGTTCGAATGTAATCAATCATGTGAGTGATTGGCAATCCACGAGCATCTTTAAGAAATGAATTGTATGACTCTGCGGCATTTGAAGTCATCTCTCCGTATCTCGAAATTTCGGGTGAGAAAGCAACTGCCCACTTCTCGTAAGAAAGACCCTCCAAAAATTGGGCAGCACGGGAACCACCAGCCTGTACAATGGTATAACAAGGAAAAATGCATATTTAGAAAAAGAAAGTACTTAAATTGATTATATTGGATTAAAAAGTAAATACACCTCTAGAAATTTGGCCAGCTTCTGTTCAAATATACACACATTGGGAGCGTATGCGCAATCCTTAAAAAACTCACACATTTTGGAACGAAGACCATTAGTATTACGACCAGCAAATCGAGACCTTAGGTTGGCAAGTAGATGAAATAGGCAGAAATAGTGGATGGGATGATCAAAAACCAAAGGAAAAGCAGACATTAAGCCACAGTTCCTATCAGATAGATAACATATTGGTTTTGGATGAACACAAGAATCGCGTAACTTAGACAAAAACCACACCCAATTAGGTGTATTTTCTGAAGAAACTACTGCAATTGCAACAGGAAACAAACCTGCATGGACATGGTAGAAGATATGAGGGTTAAATGATTTCCTGTAAAGTAATATACTGGAGATGGAGATTCAAACCATTATTGCTAAATGGAAAGTAATATACTGAAAAGGGCAATTCTAACCATTATTGCCATCCTTAGCTGTGGCAGTTAATAATATACCCTTTGCCCGACCAACCAAAAAAGTGCCATCTATAAATAACATTGGGCGACAATGCCTAAATCCATCAAGACAAGCTTTAAAGGCAACAAATATACGCTCGAAATGCCCGGTTTCGGGGCAGTGCTCCAAATCAACAACACTACCTAAGATTGGAAACGAGAAATTAAACTACAAGATATGAATTTAAGTACTATACTAACAGTAAAATATAGCACAATATTTTTTTAAAGGACAAAATTTATACCGGGATTCGTTAGACGTACAGCTGCACAGTACCAGCGAAGATGATCGTATGAGTCTTCGTACCTGCAAAATAAATGATCCTTTGCTGTCTCGGATGTACGCCAGACTTTATAGTACGGGATATCAATACCATAATTGTCCATCATATGGTCCAAAACATCTTTACCACTAAAATCTAGATGTGACCTAACATCTCCATGAACTAGTTTCACAATAACTTTAGGAGAGAACCTTCTAGAGTTATTGTTATTAACCCTTCCCAGGCACGTGTGTATGAAATTTGCTTTATAAACACGACAAATATGTGTAACATGTCTCATACTAGCTTTTATAAACCATTGACAACCATCAGTGATCTTGGACTTGCATTCAACATGAATGTAGTGCTTATTGTTAACAATATATTTGAAATTGTAACGCATTACAGTAGAATGCCTGATTAAAGCATACCGGAATTCATCTTTACCACCTTAAAAAACAGTACCAACCCCATCACTAAATATATCAACCCAACTATCACTCAACAATGGTTTCTTTTCAATAGCAGGGGATATACTATATTTAGGCAAAGTACCAATGCCAGAAAATTCTTCAGATTGACCATCTAAAAACCTATTTTTAACAGTCCTAAAATACTGAGGAATTGTTTTAGAAATTCTAGATGCTTGATCACAAGGAGCATCGGCTAGAGTAACTAAAAGATCAGATGGAACAAGATTATTAACCGAATTAGCACTACCGCTCAAGCTAGCATTGTAATGCGAAGGTTTCGAAGCTTGGGAGGATTTCACAACGTCCAACACAGAAATATTCACAACTACAGAAACTAATTTTTGATTGGTGTGTTTACACTAGGATATCATATTTTATAAATCAACATCCGATTGAAACACACAATTGCTAATACTACCAACAGAGTATCTAAACGAAGAATTCCCAGAATGCAATTCGGACCACATCGAAAATACCTGATGCCCAAATTCGAAGAAAGACGAGTGTGAATAAACTGGAACAATCTTGCAATCTTGAAGATATTTTACGGCAAGGATGACATCGGGCTCCATCGAAGTAAAAATATAGGATAAATAGTACGAAATTAGGAGGCAAATGAATGTGGAAGGTGGGATATGAAATTGGGAATTACCTCTGAAAGTTGATTGAAAATTACCGCTCAAATGGTTCTTCAATGGGGAATTTTTCAAAATTTGAATGATGGCAGAAAGAATTAGGAAAGAGATCTATAGTAGACTATTAATTAAAACTCATAGCTGACATATTATGACCGGATGGGACATTTAATGGGACAAATTATTCAGTATTAATAATATAGTTAAATGATCAAAATTTTAAAAAGTTAACCCCTTTGCTATTTTAAAAAGGTGGTTAACCACAGTGCAATTTACCTCCATTATACTACACCCTATAGCAATTTTCCCATATTATTATATACTCCCCCCATCCACCAATATTTTACCCACTTCTTTTTTAGGTTGTCGACCAATCTTTTACCCATTCCTCTTTTGAAAATAAACTATACCCACAAACAAATAAATGGGTCTCATAATACCCACCACAATACTCTTACTTTATCTACATTTTAAATAAAATACTAATTTTTATTAAAAATTGTGTCCAACAGTAAAGGGGTAAAAAAAATTGTGGAGGACGGAGTATATTATTTGCATTTGGAAATTAAAATTATGTTGTTAAGTTATTGTATATTTTTGTTTGTCGTTTAATTTTTATTAATTTGCATTAAATTATTGATTTTTGCAATTATTTATAATAAATCAATATTATTATCAAATTACTTTTTGACCATATCAGTGAGATATAGAGGAAAAATATTCATACCGACTAGTCCTTGCTTAAGTGTTCGTGACTTGAACGCAATGTACTAGTTATACTAGTAGTTACCTCACAAGAGTATGAGATCAATGTAGTATTGGTAAGTATCTGGACCAAGTATATTGAACCCAAGGAAATGTATATATGTGAATAGAGCTCTTGAGATCTATGTCTCGTAGTTAATATGAATGTACGTTCGGATTTAAGAATTCTGTTAAACTACTTAATATTATACTACTCTTAATGCAAGTAATGAAATTAAACTAATAACTAGGGTTTTAATAAGATATGAGATGGTGATGCTCATGATAGGGATTCCTACGTATACTAACGGAGTTGGTACAATAACTAAAATAATCGTGATTTGCAAGTAATAATCCTAAGCGTACTAAAACTAGGCAATCTACTTCCCTAATCTAGCACAAGATTGAAAGACTAAAAGCTCAAGAATTAACCCTAATACTTCGTCATATCAACCTACTTCACAAATCCACTAACCAAGTTATATGGATTGTGCTTAATTAATGAGACCCTAATTTAACTAAGGTGATGCGGTCGTCCTCCCTAGATAAACCGGTAGATGATAAACCCCTTCTAAAACCCTTTCGTTAAGCCTATTCGTTATTAAAGAGTGATACGGTCGTCTTCTCTCTAACAATTTTCGTACTCAATTCCAAGGTAATTTTAGGGCTTATTTTAAGAATCCAATTAATTAATAGAACTAAGACTAAACATCACTAGTTATCCTAATTACGTATCAACATCCTACTTATACGAGTTCATCCTATCCTAAACATGCAGGAGTTCTAGCCTAACATAGTGATTGAAACAACGATAGCAATAACGATGATAAATATAAATATATTTGAATTAACAACTAAATTAAAGAACATAAATAACGAATGAATCAAAGTCTAAAAAATAATCTCTTATAATCTCAAAAGCTAGGGTTTATAGTCTCAAAGAAAAAAGAAAAAAGAATTAATCGAGAAAGTTCGAAAGAAAAACTAAAACTATGAATTCGTAAATCAAAACCTCGATTACAAAGTATGAAACTCTTCTAATCTCTCTACCAAGCTCTCTCCTTGCTCAAAGTATGTAAAAATATGAATAGTGATCCAAAGGTGTCTAAAAACGAGCTTGGGATCGGGTATTTATAAGCAACGAGCCTAAAACGGGCGAAAAAGGCCTAAACGCGCGATCTTGGGTCTTGGTCGAGTGGTCCAAACTTACAGCACCAACAGGGCGCTCGAGTTCCTAGCGCTCGACCTACATTTGGTCGAGTGTTGCAGCCGGTCGAGGGCTAGGCGCTCGACCTATATCGGTCAAGTGCTCTTTGTCTTCCAGAACCAACTTGGTGCTCGACCCCCCTTGCTCGAGCGCCTAGCGCTCGAGCACCTCTTTCCTTGGGCCAAGTGACACCTTTTCCTTGCACGAACTAACATTTTTCGTATTTCTTCGATATCTTCTCATCCGGGCATCCATTTGAGTCGATTCAAAGTCCTACGAACTCCATTCTTCGCCCTCTATCCATCTATAAAATCAAAGAGAAAAATTCATTAGTTTATGAAAATAGTACTCAATTGACTCTAAATACTCATCGAATTCACTCAAAACACGGGCAAATCGAGCTACAAATCATAACAATTCCAAATCAGTTTGACTAGCAATTTACGACTTCTACATTCTTGTTTATAAGTATTGCATAATTGTATTGATGTGTACCTAGTTTTATCTAACAAATTGAGCGCACACAATATGTGAAGAAGACTAGCCTCGCTTCTAAGTGAGATTTTGGATAAAACATCTCACTACATGTGGCTTCTGGTGAGGTTTTGGATAAAACATCTCACTATGGGTGTGACTAGTCTCCTTCACACATAGTGCGCACTCAATTTGTGGGACCACACCAGGAGTACCCCGATTAATTTCTACATGGTATCAGGTAAGGCCACATTGTTCGAGTCGAATGGGCTATCAAAATATCGGAGCGGATGATCTTGTCAAAATTAACGGGGACTCACATGTGTAGGGGGGGTGTTGAGAATATGATAAATTACTTATGTGAATTGTCCACATTGAAAATTTGAAAAAAGTGAAACTAATTTATAAACCCAGCGAGCTACTCTTCATATTATCAATTGATTTTATGATGAAAATTCACAAAAAGTGTGACTAGCCTCCATATATTGGATGCACTTAATTTGTGGGATCATTACTCAATACTATTATCCTAATAAGAGAATTGAGCTAAATATCATAATCAGTGACTTTCTACATCAAATAAAGTAAAAGATGATTAAATGAGAGGTGGTAATGGTTAGCGAAATAATTAAATGAATTAATAATAAAATTCTTTATAAATTCGGACTTTTAGATGAGACAATATTTTTTTATGGTATTAGATAAGTCAAAAGGTTCACGCCCAAACAAAGATCCTGAGTTTGGTTCTCATTGAAAACAACTCCACCCATATTAAATTGTCAACCTACTGGGCGGAATTCTTCCAGTAATCGAAAAAGAAGCAATTCTCGCAAAAAAAAAAAAAATCGACACACAATTTGTCTACTAGTATAATTTATTTCGTGCGATTTGAAGAGTATTGCACAAAAGGATTTAATTATAAGATCTCCAAATTATGACAGCAAACTGATAGCTAGACTACACAAAATTCGTATCATATTTAATACAGTATATAGAGAATAATTATAGAATCCATTGTCATATAGTAGTAGTATTAAATTTAACAATATGATACAGTATATAGGGAATAATTATAACACTACAACATAAGTGATATTATGTAACACCTACAAAATATTACATAATATGTATAAAGTGTTACCTATGTACAATAAGTAACACTTTTAAGGGCGTTGTAGTTGTTGGCGTAGCCTAGAGTCTAATGCAACACTTTAAAAAAATATTACATATATATGTAACACCTATATAAAAACTATAGGTAACACTTGTGCCTACATGTATTGAACCCTGGGCTTCTAGTGCAGGAAACAAGGTACTTACCATCTAGGCTACTTATAAAACTTTACACATTTTGGATTTTAATATTATTTAACTTATTAACATTTTTTTCTTTATTCTTTTTTTTATATAGTGGAACAATGGTAATATTAACTCACATTAATAATTACCCGTAAAAAAAAAAAAAAACTCACATTAATAATTAAAATTACTAATTCTTAATGGACCAAATAATTTTCTACCTACTTTATAAAATAATGTATGCGTGTATATATATATATATGTGTGTGTGTGTGTGTGTGTGTATACATATAATATAAATTCATAAATAGTATAATTGTATTATTTTAATAATTTTGAATGAAAAATATAAATTATTTTGTACGTATGTAATAAATATATTTTTTAATTAATAAATTGATTTAAATGATAAATAAATTTTATGCATATGAAAAATTATTTTAAAAAAAATAATATGCATATTATATATATATATATATATATATATAAAACTAATAATTATATATATATATATATATATATATTTCTCGAACTAATAATATTATTATTATTGATAATGTATGAATATATATGCTGAATTTAAATATTTATTATAAAGTGTTACCAAAATATGTTACCTATATAAAAGTGTTACCTGAAAGGTGTTACTTATGTTAAAGTTGTTGATAGGCGAACATAAATTAATAAATGGCGAACAAGAATTAAAGCCTTATCAAGGATTATGAAGAGCCAACCTTAAATCAAGGATGATCAACAAAGAAAATCAAGTCGGGGTGCATAAACCAATCTGGGGAGTACATAAACTGACGAACAACTATTCGGCGAACAAGATATTGGCGAACAGGTTTGAAGGCCCAAGACCAGAGATGAACATTCTGCTAAGTCACTGATGACGAGCAACATTGATAAAAGGTGGTGAATCTACCAGCCTAAGAGGTGTATGCCGACGAACAAAGGACCAAGATCTCAAAGCCAATCTGTGCAAGACACAAAGGCGAACAACTTCTGAGCCATACACCCAAACGGCGAACAACTTCTATGAAAGAACTATCCTGGATCGGTTTAAACCGACATGGACGAACAACAATGAAGTCCGAGATAAGACCAAAGAAGACTTTGTAACTAAGATTCAGCTTAGATAAGGTCAAACTAGAGTCAAAGGACACATGTCAAGCATGCAGGCTAGGGAGACCAAGAGTCAGGAACACCTCATGCTTGCTAGTCTCTATAAATAGTTGTTCTCCAGCTTAAGAAAAAAAGTTCAAATTCATAAACACTCCCAAAACACAAACTAACACACCTAAATGTGCATACATACGAAATTATTTCGATTTTGACTTTCGTATATCCAATTTCATAACCCGAACCTCGATTTATCATTTACGGTGGTAACCAATCACACGTAATTGATTGATGATCTTTAAACCGAAATTAAACAGTCACTAATCCACTCGATAAATATTGATCACCAACAATTTTGGCGCTAGAAGAAGGGTTCGAACCTTCGGTTAGTGTAATTACTCAAGAACTTCAAGTTGAAAACTTGAAGATTCAAAGAAAAACCTCAAGAAATATTTGAAGATTCAAGCAAAGGTGTTCTTGGTGTTCTTGGTGTTCTTCAATATTAAAATTAAAGAAACAATTTATATTGAAATGCCTCAATCAAAGGAAACCCAAGCATCACGTTTGTCAAGAAGAGCGTCTCCCACCCGAGTCTCATCGGCCGATCACCAGGATCGAAATCCTAGACATGTGAACAGGTCGCAGCATACAACCATAACACATAATCTCCCCCCTGAAATGGAGGCCTTGGCGAACAACCCTAACGAATTATCAAAGACCATAGCTGCTCTCCAAGCTCTCCAGAGACAGCAAGAACAAAATAAACCTTCACAGGCAAGGCCTGGAGATAGACCTTTGGAGGTTGTTAGGGCCAGGTCAACAAGGGGCGAGCAACGTGAGGTGAACAGCGCCCAGATCAGGCGGAACAAGGGCAAGGCTAAGATGGACGAGCCAAGGGAGGGCCAAGCAGAGTCTGCTCGCGGGCGAACAACAATGTCGAGCCACGGAACAACACGCTCCAGTGCCCAGGACAGACTTGGCCAACCCCAGCAACAGAAGAAAGTAGCTCGCCAGGGAGAAGGACATGGGCGAGCAACATTTGAACAGCCTCGCCCTTCGGTCCATGAAAGACTTTCTCAATCTGCCTTCAGGCGTTTGGGACCTAATACGGCGAGCAACCCTAAAAAGCAGCTCCAGGATTTGCCTTCTCCAAGCGAGGGACTGCGACGAACAGAAAGGTTTGTACCTTTGTTCGCCGAACAGCCTCCAAGTCAGGGGGCATCTCTGGATGAGCTATCAAGCTTAAGGAGGGCGATAGAAAGTATGCAGGGACAATTGGACCAGCAAAGAGGTGTAGGGACGACCAGCTTGCCAACTTCACCATTATCAACCTACATTCTGAAAGCCCCGATTCAGAAGAAAGTCCAATTCCCTGCAAGCATACAATATGACGGCCTTGCTGATCCCCGAGTACACCTAACAAAATACTCAGATTATATGGTCTCGGTGGGAGCTAGCGATGCCACTCAATGCCGAAACTTCCCGTTAACCTTGGGAGATCGGGTGCACAAATGGTTCTCAGCATTGCCACCAGCATCTATCCATTCATTCACTCAGCTGAGTCGGGAGTTCCTGTCTCATTTCTCAACGGCGGGATCATACTTGTCCCAGAAACACCGGTTGTCAGACCTAAAACAAAATGATGACGAGTTAGATCGAGCATTCATGGAAAGGTTTGACAAAGTGCTATTGGAGGGTGAGCCCGTCAGCGAGGACACAAAAATTGTTGCTATAATGGCAGGACTGAGGAAAGGGTCAAAGTTATGGAAAGAGGTACATCTGAAGTGCCCAAGAAGTTACGCCGAGTTCAGAAATCAGGCCGGTATATTCGTTTCTATGCATGAAGCCCTGCAGTCAAACTTGGGGGAGAACAAAGTCGACCCCAAGGAGAACAACAAGAAACCTGGTGCAAACTGAAGGGACGGAACTCAAAGAAAAGTTGAATCAGGTGCTAACAGTGTCAGTCGATACTGTTTATGAGAATGTGAAGGACAAGGAGTTGCTCTCCCCTCCCCGGAAAATTCGCCAAGACACTGGCAAACTCAACCCTAACAAGTATTGTGCCTACCATCAAAGCGTGGGGCACTTTACAAGTGAATGTAGAGATTTGCTCAGACAGCTCTGGCGTTTCTACGAGGACGGAAAGCTCTCCGATTTTGTCAAAAGACAACCCGGGAAGAGAATCCGGGAGAACAACTCTGAGGACGAAGATGATCAACCTCAGAACAATAAACCGGCGCGACCAGTTCCTGCCATCCCTACTCGTCCGTTGGAAGATTTATACATGATGGAATCTGCAGGTCCCGCAGGAGGATGTTCTGATGGACGACCGCCAATCTCCAACCGGAAAAGAAAGGCTGAATTACGAGCGATCGACCAAGTCCAGGAAATGGGAGTCAAACCATCTATCATGCAGACAGCAGAACTGACCTTCACCGAAAAGGACTTAGAAGGAATTTTGACTCCGCATAACGATTCGCTCGTAATCTGTGCAAAGATTATGGGAACACGAGTCAACAGATTGTTGGTGGACACCGGAGCCTATACCAACATCTTGCTCAAGAGCACGCTTGATAAACTTGGGGACTTTTCAGCCCATATCCGGGACTCAAACCATAGAATCCTAGGCTTCGGAAATGCAGTAACAGTCCCGTTGGGAGAAATTTCTTTGCTTGTACAACTTGTAACGATCGAGGAACCCGAAAAGAATATTACTAGAATGATTGATTTCTTGGTCGTAGATCAGGAATCAACTTACAACGGGTTCCTTGGTCGACCTTTTTTGAATGAATTCAAAGCTGCCTGTTCAACTTACCATTATTGTTTGAAGTTCCCAATAGCAAGTGGAGCAGGCACAGTTAAAGGAGATCAAAGAAAGGCTCGGGAATGCCTCTTACAACTACAAGCAAAACATGCACAAGTATCCATGATGGAAGCCACCACCAGCTATCCAGTTGATGAACCATCAATATCGGAGAACGTGATGGACATAGAAGATGACCACATGGATACGGACGAACAACATCATGACGAGCAGGTGTTGGACGAACAACTCCTTACCACCCATAAGGAACATCATCCTGACGAACAACACATGGATGGTGACGAGCAACGTCCAATGAGTGACTTGGAGGGCCAGGTTTTGACTAACAACAATGGGTCGGAACCAGCAGACGATCTAGAACCCCGCCTGGGAGCAGAGCCCATGAACATCGAAAATGATTTCAATCCAGAGGGACCAATACTTGACCCTCGTTGGAAAGGACAAAAACGACGAGCAACTCCAGTTGAAGAACTGGAAATGTTCAAAGTTAATCCTGAAAACGAGGATCTTGAATTATACATAGGATCTGAGCTCCCTGAGCCTTATAGATCCCGAATGAAAGAATTCCTCTGTAAAAATCTAGATGTCTTCGCCTGGTCTCATGCAGACATGGTGGGAATAGATCCGAAGCATGCTTGCCATAAGGTAAACATTAACCATGCAAAGAGGCCCGTCCATAAAAAACGACGGAAATACGGCCCGGACAAGTATCAGGCTTTAAATGAAGAAGTAAAGAAGTTGTTAGACAACGACCTAATTCGACAAGCACTCTGTCCACAATGGGTAGCAAACCCAGTCCTTGTGAAGAAACCAAACGGGACCTGGAGGCTATGTATAGACTTTACAGATCTGAATGCAGCATGCCCGAAGGACAACTTTCCACTCCCTCACATTGATCAGTTGGTGGACAGCACTGCAGGTCATGAAATGCTAACATTCATGGATGCCTTTGCCGGGTACCATCAAATTCCAATGCATACAGACGATCAAGAGAACACAACATTTTATACAAACAAAAACTTGTTGTGTTGGAAGAGAATGCCTTTTGGCCTCATCAACGCCGGAGCAACTTATCAAAGGCTGGTGAACAAAATGTTCGACCAGTAAATTGGAGATACAGTGGAAGTCTACGTCGATGACATCGTAGTCAAAAGTCCCCGTAAAGAAGACCATCTCCAACACTTGACCCAAGTGTTCGAAATTCTTCGACACTACAACATGAAGCTGAATCCAAAGAAGAGCAGCTTTGGAGTTCATTCAGGCAAGTTCTTGGGTCATCTTGTTAGTCAACGGGGAATTGAGGCTAACCCAACAAAAGTTAAAGCCATTGTGGATATACAACTGCCACGTTCAATAAAAGAGGTGCAAAGACTCACGGGATGTCTAGCAGCATTGAATCGGTTCATATCCAGGTCGGGGGACAAATGCCGTCCATTCTTTGAAGCCATCAAAAAAGGACAATTCACATGGACTAACAACTGTCAGAAGGCGTTCGACCAACTCAAAGAGTATCTGGGAGATGTAAAAATCCTATCAAAACCCGTCTCAGGAGAAAAGCTATATTTATACTTGGCAGCGTCGGAAGTGGCCATCAGCTCCGTTCTGGTACGGGAAGACGACAAATTCCACCAACCTATCTACTACGTCAGCCAAGCTTTGCATGAGGCGGAGATCAAATACTCCCCAACTGAGAAGTTGGCGTACGCACTTGTCATGAGTGTAAGGAAGTTACGGCCATACTTTTTTTATCATCAAGTTGAAGTGCTAACAACTTTCCCTCTCAGACAAATTCTCCATCGCCCCGACACAGCTGGTCGTCTATTAAAGTGGTCACTGGAGATTAGCCAATTTGGGGTGACCTATGCTCCTCGAACAACGATCAAAGGGCAAGCGTTAGCCGACTTTATAGTCGAACTAACCTTCCCACCAGATCCGACGAGAGGACTTGATCACCCCTGGCATCTTTATGTTGACGGATCTTCGACTAACGTAGCCTCGGGGGCGGGAGTGGTTCTAATCAGTCCAGGCAGACAAGTATTCACTTCGGCAATCAGATTTGGCTTTATGGCAACCAACAACGAAGCCGAGTATGAAGCTCTCATTGCTGGTCTCCATCTATCCCTTGCAGTAGGTGTCAGACGATTGCAAATATTCGGCGACTCACAATTGATTGTGAATCAAGTCCGAGGTGAATACGAGGCGAAGGACGGCCATATGATCGAATATCAACGGATTGTTGCTCACCTGATGTCCTTGTTAGATCAAGTATTCATTGAACAAATCCCAAGGGCGAGCAACACTCAAGCAGATGCATTGGCCCGACTAGCAACAAGCGAAGGACCAGCAGAGTTGGCAGACATTATAATTACGAAGATGAATGACCCATCAACAACAAGTTATAATGTCAACCAACTAGGTGATCGAGCCAGTGAAGAAGAAGACTGGAGAACAAGTATAGTCAAATACTTGAAAAGTGGGGAAAGACCAAACAACTCTTTTGAAGCTGCCAAGCTAATTAAGCAAGCCGCCAGATATACTCTGGTAGGCGAGCAACTTTACAAAAGAGGAATATCACTCCCACTTCTCAAATGTTTGCTTAGGGGGCAAGGACGAGCAATACTCGAAGAAATACATGCCGGAGTATGTGGAAATCACACTGGGGGGCAAGCCTTGGTGTACAAAACTATCAGACAAGGCTATTACTGGCCGACTTTACGCCAGGATGCAATAAAAAAAGCAAAGACTTGCCACCAATGCCAAATTTTTGCACCAAACATTCATACCCCGGCTCAACAACTCGTATCGGTTTATAGCCCATGGTCTTTTGCTAGATGGGGAATGGACATTATTGGTCCCTTCCCAGCAGGAGTTGGAGGAGTTCGATTTGCCGTTGTGGCAGTCGACTATTACAAAAAATGGGCAGAAGCAGAGGCCATGTTGAAAATCACGCAACAGAAAATGATCAACTTCATTTGGAAGAACATTGTCTGTCGTTTTGGAATTCCGCAAACCATCGTGACAGACAATGGTCCGCAGTTCGATGGAAAAGAGTTGAGAGATTTCTGTACAAAGTGGGGGATCAAGAAACATTATTCTACGCCCTATCATCCCCAGTCAAATGGACAAGTCGAAGCCGTAAACAAAATCATCAAGCATACATTAAAAGTACGGCTAGCAGAAAGCAAAAGCAGTTGGTCAACAGAGCTTCCGGAAGTCTTATGGGCATACAGAGTTTCTCCCAGGTCAAGCACCGGAGAAACACCTTTTGCAATGGCTTTCGGAACAGAAGCAGTAATACCTATTGAGTTAAAGACCAATACATTCCGGACGACCAACTTTGATGAGCAAGCGAACAACTATGCTCTGGCTGTTGAAATAGATTTGCTCGAGGAAAAAAGACTGAGTGCCGAGCTAAAAAATGCTACTTATAAGCAGCGAGCAGAACGCTACTATAATTCCCATGTTAAACTTAGGGAATTCAGAGTTGGAGATTTGGTTCTAAGAAAGTTGCTCGCCCAACCTCCAGGTGTATTGGGACCAACTTGGGAGGGCCCGTATCGTATAATGGAAAAATTCGTTAATGGCGTATACGATATTGAAGATATGGAAATCAAGGCGGCCCAATACTCCTGGAACGCCGTACATCTGAAAAAATATTATCAATAAGGCGAACAAGTTCTTAATTGGACGAACAACTGTCTTGGGGGGCAGAGAAACCAAGTAAGGCACCAAAAAACTTGCCTAATTTTTTGAAAATTTTGCTAAGTATAGAGTTTAATGTTGTTCGGCACATTGTATAGCTTGGTGCTGTTTTTATCGTTTTTAGATAAAGTTGCTCGGCAAAAATATTATAAGCGAGCATGTTTTGATTAGTGTTTAAAGTTGTTCGTCGATTTGTATATGTTAGTGACCAGCAGTCTTACAACACTTGTAATTTTTTACGAATGTAAATATAATAGTTGTTCGTCAAAGAGGAAAAGTCCAAAGCTCGAGGTACAAGTCCATTTAAAGGTTGTTCATTTTTAAAATGAACAGAACCTAAGGACCAAAGCCACTTAAAGGTTGTTCGTTTTTTAAAATGAACAGAACCTAAGGCTGAACCCTGATTCCACTAAAGGCAGAGTTCAATTCGAACAAAAGCCCAACACTATATGTTATAATTGCAAAGGCATTGATAAAAATGTAAAGGCAATTAACATATAAAGAAAATGAGCGAACATGAGAAAGACATTCCATTAATCAAAAGGCATTGAGCCTAAAAAATAGTACAATGATTCAAGAAGTCAAGTACTACAAAAAGGAACGAACAACTATTACAAAGAAGATGAAAGAAAAAAGCTAAGTTCTAAGAACTATTGTTGCTCGACGGGGGGAGGATCTTGAGCTTGCTCGGCGGGAGGTTCGACAATCATGTCTCGAGCAAGGTCTTCAGCTGCCTTATCTTCCGCCTCTTTAGCAGTTTGTTCGTCAGCAGCGGCCGGCTCTCCCTCTTGCTCGTCTTCAATAGCATGGTGAGGAGGATGGGTAACAGTAATGCTAGAGTCAAGCTTATCAATCTTGACCCCCAATTCAGCCAGGTCCGCCAGCTGGATCTCAATGTTGTTCGGCGGCGGATATTGTTCGATGAACTCATTCAAGTCCTTGCTCATTTCTTCCACCAAGTCCTTATAATCATAAGCATCGGCCGAGCGGATGCTGTCCGCATAGGCGCAGATATATCCAAGGTTTGAGATGGGAGTCGTTCGAGCCTGAACTTCGGCTTCGAGTTGCTCACTTGTGTAAAGGTTGGCTTCCGTCTCCCGAAGACGAGCAATTTCAGCTTTCAACTCGGTGTTCTCTTGTTCGGCCGCAGATAACTTCCCCCCCCCCCCGCCGAGCAGGGCCTCTTTGTCCTTGAGCAGGGCCTCCTTACCCTTCAGCTCTTTAGACAGGCTTTGAATTTCTTCAAGGCGCTTGTGCTAAGCATCAATGTAAACATTGATCTGGTTGTTGAGGCGATCAATTTTAGCCTCGTATTGGCCAACCAGGCCATCCTTCTCTTCCGTAAGCTGCCGAGCAGTACTCGCATAATGACGAGCAGACTCTTCTTGCTCAGCAACTTGAGCCATTGCCCTTTGGGCAGTGACGAGGCCGTTGGCGACGAGCATCATTGAGAGGTGAAGATTGTCCACCAACCCCTGTTGAAAAACGGCCTTATCTAGAGGGCGCGTCCAGGCTCTGGCGACCAGCTCTGTCGCTCTGCGAACATGTTCGCCAGGAATCTCCCTTATGTTAACGGGAGTCTTCGAGCAAGTGTACTGATGTACAACACTTGCTCGACCGGGATGATCGTCAGCACGATATCTGCGAACAAGAAAGAAAAGGATACTTAGAAAAAAATAAAAAAATGAAATGAATCTTGCTCGACAAAGGCAAGGGTAAACTTACTCTTTAAATTTCCGGTCATCCCAACCCAGATGGGTGAGGTCCTCGGGGCCGCGACCAGAGGTGGAATCCTTGCTCGCTTTGCCTGATTTTTCTACAGGCTCAGTGGAGCGGCGAACAGCATCCCCCTCAGGACGAGAATGACTGTGGCCCACTTTCTCCTTCCCCTTGCCACCAATGGGGATGTCTTGGGCCAACGGAGTCCCATCTGCTTTTTTCAAACGTTTCCCCCCTCGAGGAGGAGAAATTGGAGAAGATGGCTGAGCAGGACCAGGAGGAGCAACTGGTCGCGGAACCTTGGCTCCCTCAGTTTTGCTCGTCATCGCCAGAATTTTGGTAGGCGGATCACCCCTCATTTTCCGTCCCTTTGGAGGCGCCATCTCAAAAACTCTATGCTCTAAGATAGCAAAGCAAGGTGGGACAGCAACGGTGACTTGCTCGGCTAAAAAAAATGATGAAAAAAAATGAGTTAGACGAGCAAGTTATAGAAGTCAAATGACGAGCAAAGTTGGTTTTTGGAGTTAGAAATTTTTGATATACCAGGGGGCACTTCAATCTGTGCTTCCAAGTGATGGGGATAAGTAAGCAAACGAGCAGCTCTTTGACGCTTCTCGTCGCTTAGGTATTGGATGGTCCTGTCCGCTCTGTTGCGTAAGCCGACCAAACAAGAGGTGAACAGGAACTCGTCCCCGATCTCTTCTCCTTCCGAGTTCCACTTGAGCAATCGAGGACCTGCGAGCAAACAATAAAAGTTAAATTAGAACAACACATTTCGAAGGCGAGCAAAGATAAACTTACGCTTAATTATTCCGTAAGCTGCAGGGGAATTTATTCGTCCATCACCACCGTATGGACCAGAAGATGCTCGCCAATCTCCCCCGATGAAGAAGAAGTGTTGTTTCCAATCTCTGATCTTGTTCGACACCCCTTCTACCATCTTAAGTCCGGTCCTGGCCTTGAGGTAGTAGTAGCCTTCTTCACCAATGGGACATCTGGTGATCGTCATGAGATAGTTGATTTCCTCCGCAGTAAGGCGATCAACGTATCCCTCTAGGGCAAATAAACCCATGGCGCCGAGCAGATTCATCCACCCTATTGGTGTGATCTGTGTAATAGCAAGATTGGTCACCTCGAGGAAGCGCCCAACTGGGGGTAGAGGGAACTTTAGACCAGCGATCAGGGTGTCAATGTTGATCGCGGTGCATCCGGGAGGTGGGCGATCAGCTCTCTCTTTCTTCCGGGGAGCCCACATGTGAATATCATAGGGGATCTTGTAGGTCTCCCGGATTGAGTCCAACTCATCCTCGCGAACAACGCTCTTGATCTTGCTCGCCTGAAAGTCAGTTTTTATTAAGTCCATTATTTGTCTTTGTGGGCGAGCAAAACTGTTCGCATGCTCCTCGACGTATGCTCGCCATTCAAAAGGCCGAGCAACTCCAGTTGGGATCTCATTTTCCATCATCTTTGGAGATGGGAACCCTATCCCTTCCAAAAATTCACGAGTCAATTCGTCAAATTGGGGATCTTCCGATTCAGCGCTAGTCTAGGAGCCCTCGTCGGAGTTTCTGTCCGCAGCGACCACCACTATTTCCCTCCCAGATGGGCGATCACCAGTATCTTCAACTGAACGTACCACCGAATCAACGTGAGGATCTGACGCCGAGGAAATCTCGAAGGGAGGTTGATCGACGGGGGCCGCGATTGGGAAAAGTGGATCAAGAGTTTCTTCAGATTTGTTACTCGAATGTGAAGACATGGAAGAAAGATAGAAGAACGCAGACGGCGGCGATTCCCGGAGAAGACGACGACGCTAATTTCCACACGGCGGCAACGGGAATTTTCGAGGACAAAAAGAAAAAAGGAGAAGAAACAAGAGGGTAACTACCTTACTTCGGAGATTTGAGACCAAACACTGGAAGAACAGACGCCGGAGAAGCTTGGAATCGCCGGAGAAGAAAGAATCGCCGGAGCACTGTAGCAAGTAGTGAAAAAGTGGGAAAAATTTGTTTCTCCTTCCTATTTATACCCCAAGCGAAAAACGGGGTGCAGAATGTAATTTCCAGCAAAATGTGGGCCAAATTGAAGAAAAACGGGGTTAAATCCGACCAAGATAGAAAATCAAAGGGCCTAGTTGCAAATATAGGGGCGCGTCACCTAGGGATTGCTCGCGCGTGGGCGGCGCACAGCCATGCCGCCCACGTCCTCTTCGTACAACCCCCAGACCTTGGGGAGACGAAACGACAGACCATATGTTGCTCGCCCAGACCAATGATGTTCGTCCCAACTCATTAGAATAATATCCTAACTACAGTTGCTCGTCTATGACAACATGTAGTCAGGATAGGGGGCAATTGTTGATAGGCGAACATAAATTAATAAATGACGAACAAGAATTAAAGCCTTATCAAGGATTATGAAGAGCCAACCTTAAATCAAGGATGATCAACAAAGAAAATCAAGTCGGGGTGCATAAACCAATCTGGGGAGTACATAAACTGACGAACAACTATTCGGCGAACAAGATATTGGCGAACATGTTTGAAGGCCCAAGACAAGAGATGAACATTCTGCTAAGTCACTGATGACGAGCAACATTGATAAAAGGTGGTGAATCTACCAGCGTAAGAGGTGTATGCCGACGAACAAAGGACCAAGATCCCAAAGCCAATCTGTGCAAGACACAAAGGCGAACAACTTCTGAGCCATACACCCAAACGGCGAACAACTTCTATGAAAGAACTATCCTGGATCGGTTTAAACCGACATGGACGAACAACAATGAAGTCCGAGATAAGACCAAAGAAGACTTTGTAACTAAGATTCAGCTTAGATAAGGTCAAACTAGAGTCAAAGGACACATGTCAAGCATGCAGGCTAGGGAGACCAAGAGTCAGGAACACCTCATGCTTGCTAGTCTCTATAAATAGTTGTTCTCCAGCTTAAGAAAAAAAGTTCAAATTCATAAACACTCCCAAAACACACACTAACACACCTAAACGTGCATACATACGAAATTATTTCGATTTCGACTTTCGTATATCCAATTTCATAACCCGAACCTCGATTTATCATTTACGGTGGTAACCAATCACACGTAATTGATTGATGATCTTTAAATCGAAATTAAACAGTCACTAATCCACTCGATAAATATTGATCACCAACAAAAGTGTTACTAAAAGGTGTTACCTTTGTAAAAGCGTTACCAAAAAAACGTTACATATATAAAAATGTTACCTAAAAAGTGTTACCTACTATAAAGCGTTACTTATTTAAAAGTGTTACATATAAGTGTTGCATATTAACAAAGTGTTACATAAAGTGTTACATAATATATAAACTAAAATAAGTGTTACCATAATGTGTTACATAAACTAAATGTGTTACAATAAGATGTTACTTAAAGTCAATTATGTTGTAGTGTAAAATCCATTGTCATATAGTAGCCGCTCGTTTGTTACCATGTTTGTGATAAGATGAGATAATATAAAGATGACTAATTAACACGTGATAGACTTATTCAAATGTTTGTTACAAGTGATAAGCTACAAGTTATAACTCAAGTTAAATATGTTATTTTGTGTTTGTTATTGTGCATTATTTATTGGGATAACATAGTAAATGACAAATATATTCCTCATTTACACTAATAAAATAAAAAGTAGGGGTATTCTAATAAATTATATGATTAAAAGCATGAAGTATCAAACAATACTACGGGGAGGGTGGGATGAGTAATACCTTTGAAAAGGTATTGTAATACCGGGTCAAAAAATTATAACGGATTAAAGGTATTATTCCAATACGGTATCAAACTTATTCAAACATGAGATAATGAGAGATAAAACATTAATACCTATCTTATCCAGCCTAACAAGGTATTAAATTTTAATACACTCAGTTATGCATCCAATAGACGTGTACAAGTTTAGAGGGGTGTATTGGATATAGAATATATAGGATTTTTTTAGACTTTTAAAGTTTGGGGGTATTCAATTTAGATTTTCGAAAGTCTTTAAAAATCCTAAGGTATTCAATACGGATTTTAAAAAGTCTTAAAAAATCTTTAGATATTCAACAGTCTATGGATTTTAATACTCTATGAATTTTCTTTTATTCTCTTCCAAAATATAAATAGATTTCACTCTCCAAAGTCTCTTCTAATAACCAGAGATTTCTACGGATTTTAAAAAGTCTTAAAAAATCTTTAGATATTCAACAGTTCATGGACTTTCTTTGATTCTCTTCCATTGGGATGTCAACGGGGCGGGGACGGCGGGTCTTTCCCCATCTCCGTCCCCTATTTTTTTATCTCATTTTTTTAAATATAAAAAAAAATATTTATCTTAAAATTTTAATCATACACAACAATTACTTTAAGTTGGTGTTAAAAAAAACTAATTTAAACAATTTGAAGAACCTCTAATTTTAATATTTTTAATTAACATATATACTAAAGTGAAAATTATATAATTTGGAACTAATAACATAATATTAAATAAAATATAGATGTAATTTTTAATAAATAGTTAATTGAGTAGGTAACTGTGAAATATTTATTTGTAATTTACGTTAAAATTAAAATTATATATATATATATATATATATATAGATATATTAATTATATAAAAAATAATGTGGCTTCCCTCGATGAACGAGACGGGGATCCCCGGGGGCTGGGAATACAATCCTGGTCCCCTTCTATGAGGCAAAAAAATTCTCCGTCCCCATTTGCTTTGAAGATTCCCCGCCCCGATCGGGGCGGATCACCACGGGGATCGGGATTCCCCGCCCCGCTGCCAAGTCTACTCTTTAAAAAATATAAATAAATTTTACTCTCTACATATATTTGTTTTTTTTCTAATAATATTGTACGTATTTTTTTTTCTAAACAAATTGGATAAAAAAAAATTATATACAAGTGTGTTTCACATATATTTGCTCTAATGGTTCCTGCGCCGGAGTCTATGAAAATCCATGTAAATTAATAAAAAGAAAGTGTATTTCACAATCCTGTAAAGTCTATGAAAATTCATGTAAATCAATAAAAAAAGTCAGTCAAACTCTGCATAGAGTCTATAGATTTTCTAAATCCACATATTATTTAAAGTCCAAAAAAATCCAAAAAAATCTTAAGTGAATACACCCCTCTTAGTCTGTTTACAGCTTAGGGCAGCAAAATAAACCAAAACTAAGAGTTGAAAATTTTGCCCATGAACGACTCTCTAGCTAGTCTCTACCGTCCAGACGTGTACCATATATCTTTAGTTAAATAAATTAAATATATATTGAATCATGTAGTACTCCCTCCGTCCCAGAGGAATTTGCACCCCTGGGATGGCACACATATTAAGGAAAGTGATAAAGTAGTGGCATATGGGTAAATATGTGTATATTTATGTGAGTGTGCACGAAAATCAATGTTTCCTTTTTAGGTAGTGTGCAAATTCGTTTGGGACATCCAAAAAAGGAAAGTGTGCAAATTCGTCTGGGACGGAGGGAGTATTATAATTATAAAAGAAGAAAAATGAAAACACAAGGAAAAAAACAAAATGTAGTGTTTTATTTGAATTATTTTATATATGTAACGCCCATTAATACAATACTTTATTGGATTTTATTTATAACAAATTTTATTTAAAATTTTTATTTGTAATGTAAACAAAAAATATTAAAATTTGGCTTAATTGTTAATTAAAAGGTCGTGGGTTTAAATAGAAAAAAGTTTATAAGTATTGGTGAATATTTATAGGCACACTTTCATATGCACCTGGTGCTCGATGCACTCACTCAACAGTTGATGCTATTTACACTGAAAAGTGTAGATTGATTACACTGAAAAATTTACACTGAAAATCGATTTCAGTGTAAATTTTTCAGTATAATCTAATCTCACTTTTCAATGTAATCAAATCATACTTTTTAATTTAAACAGATTCAACTGTTGAGTGAGTGCACTGTGCATCAAGTGCACAAGAAAGTTACTCATCTATATATTTTTGTTTTGTAAAATCTTAATCTTAATATATTATAAAGATAAGGTTGTGGAAGATGATGTGACAAGTCCACATTATTTTATTTTAAAAGAAATTCATCCCGTCAACTCACATATTAGTATGTTTTAATTTCAACCATCAAATTTCTAAATTAAATTAATCTTGATTGTTCATTTCAATTAAAATTCCTATATTATTCATACAATCTTTTCAGTAGAGTGAATAGATTTGTTTTCATGTAATCGTTTTTTCTTTTCGGATTTTTTGTTCCTTCTACTGATTCTATTTTTCTAATTGGATCGATTGCTATTGTTATAATGCAAGCTTATTTGTATGGTTTGATGTATTTCATTTTATCGTTTCGTTTCTATATAAAACAATTTTGCCCTCTTCAGTATGCAAAAAATATTGGGCAAAGTCTCATATGCACCAAGTGCACGGTGCACTCACTTAACAGTTGATATTGTATACACTGAAAAGTTAGTCTCAATTATATTGAAAAGTTAATCTCAATTATACTGAAAAGTTTACATTGCAAATTAGTTTTCAGTGTTAACTTTTCAGTGTAATTGAGACTAACTTTTCAGTGTAATTTGTACTAACTTTTCAGTGTATACACTATGAACTGTTGAGTGAGTGTATCATACACCAAATGTACAAGAGACTTACTCAAAATATTGATGTGGAGGGAATAATATTTTTCAAAATATTTTTAATTTTAAAAATTTGTAATTTTTTTCTTTTAAATTTTGATCAAAAGTTGAAAAATAAGAAATAATTTTTTTTTCTAGAGAGGTGTTCATGAAAATATGGAATGATTAGGAAATATTTTTATTTTATTTTAATGGAGCAAGAATATTATAGGAATTAAATGGGGTATATTTAGTAATATATGTTACTTTTTAAATTTTATTGTGGTAAGTGAGTGGAGTGAGTTTAAAGAATTTTGGGGTATAACAAGTGGTACTTCAAGTAAATAATGTGTATATTAGTTGTGATATACGTACATTATATTGTAAATGATGTGTTCATTAATAATTGTGCTAATAATAGGGATAATGTTTTCATGATTTATAAAAATTGTTCCAAAAATTGTGTAACTGATATTACAACCAGCATACATGGAAAATGTCAAATGATTATAACTAATGTGTAATAAATCCATATTAGAACTAATATGTAATGAATCCATATTAAGTCAATTATACATATTATAATTATTCACTCATTTGATATGATTTACTAATATTTAACAATAGTCATGAAAGGTAATAAATCCATACTAAGTCAACTATACCTATTATAATTATTCACACATTTGACATGATTTACTAATATTTAACAATATTCATGAAAGGTAATAAATCCATATTAAGTCAACTTTACCTATTATAATTATTCACGCATTTGACATGATTTACTAATACTTAATAATAGTCATGAAAGGAAACATTAATTCCTAAAATAGTATAACAAAATTATGCTTAAATGACCTACATTAAAGGACTTTATACAAAATTAAATACTGACAATGAGAATTACGTAGTTATATAATTAAATGTCTTTAATTTATTTGATATTTATGCTAATGGAAAATTTAAATGTATTGAATAAGTTGACCCTGAATATTAGATAGTGTAACAAAATTATGCATAGTTGACCTACATTAAAGCAACTTATGCAAAATTAAATATTGTTAATTATAATTGTGTATTTGTTGAGATAGTGAATCATGAAGTATAATTTTATATCTTTGATTTAGGGGAGATTTATGCGAATGAAAAATTTCATGGATTAGTTGACCGATTAAATATACTTCATCAAAATTCATGATTTATACGAATATTTGTTAAATATTTCATAATGAAAAAATATTAAATAGTATAATAAAATTATGAATAGTTGACTACATTAAAGAAATTTTATGTAAGCATGTTTATAACATTCTATATATATCGGTATTTTTAATTAATTATTCACAAACACACACAAACATATATATATATATATATATATATTTTTTTTTTTTATTTATTTATTATATCTTTAATTAATCAAAAATTAATTTGCGTTGTATTGTTACTTATGAGTAGAGATGTTAAACGGGTTGCGGGCTGGCGGGCCAACCCGTTTAACCCTGAACCGCACAGGGCTAGGTTCGAGGGGTCTAATGGACCGATTAAAATGCGGGCTATTTTGGCCCGGACCGGTTAGCCCGCCGGTTTACCGGGCTGGCCCGTTAGCACGAAAGCTTTTTTTTTTTACTTTTCTTAGGTTACTTCATTTATTTGCTTTCTAATTGAAATTGGAAGTTTGGAACCCTACGTCTTTTACGGCCGCCTACTTTCACTGCCCATTGCGCCCAACAACTGTATACCTTCAGTCACGCTCAGTCTCTCGCCCAGTTTGGAAGATGATGTTTCATCATTGTCCCAGGAAGGATCGAATGTCGAAGTTTGAAGAGCCTTGAGACATTTATATTAAATTTTGAATATTGTTAATGTTTGAACTTTATGAACAATTTTTTAATTTTAACCATGTTTGAATTTTTTTTAGTTTAAATGGTAGTATATTACAATTACAAATCTATATTTTATATTAAATTTTTTTTTTTTCCGGAGCCCGTTAGTGGCCCGTTTAGCCCACGGACCGCTAGGGTTAGGGTTAGGTTTCGAGTGTTAGTGGACTGATTAAAATGAACCGATAAGACCCGAAACCGTTTAGGCCCGCAGCCCTTTTGGGCTGACCCTATAGGATTAGGGCCAGCCCGTTTAACATCCCTACTTATGAGCAAGTAATATGAACCAAAATCAAAATAACTTTAATTTATAAAATTATAAATCATTTCATAAATAGATAGACGTACTTGAGACGTTAGATCTTTGGTCCTCATTGGTCATTCACTTGATTTATTTCTTCTATTTTATTTTGTTAATTTGTGTAGTTAGATAAATTTATAAATGAAAAAAGGAGATGCCATAATCTAATTATAATGTAAATTTACCTATGGAATTACACTTATCTAACAAAAAAAAAAAAAAAAAGAAAAAAAAAACTACTCCATCTATTTCATTTTGTTTGTCATTTTTTTGGTTTAAATTTTGTTTCAAAATGATTGTTTTTTCTTTCAATTTTCACATTTCTCTCTAATTTATGTTTTTTTTTCCCACTCACTTTCTCTCCTCTCTTTCCTTTTTATTGGAAGGTAAATTTGCCAAAATTTTATACTCCCTCCGTCCCAAGGGAATTTGCACCCCTTGGTTGCACGCGAATTAAGAAAAGTAATAAAGTAGTGGCATATGAGTAAATATGTGTATATTTATGTGAGTGTGCACGCAAATCGATGTTTCCTTTTTAGGTAGTGTGCAAATTCGTTTGGGACACCCCAATAAGGAAAGTGTGCAAATTCGTTTGGGACGGAGGGAGTATTATTTAATAAAAATAATAATTATTATTTTTAATTATTTATTATCCATATATAGTTCTTCTTTCAATTTGTCAATGCAGGGAATTTGAAAATTAATGGATTTAATTTTTTTTTATTTTAAATGACATGATTGTGTTAGGTATTTGAAATTTCTTCAATTTAAATTAGAATTTAATCTAAAAATTTAAAATCCATTAATTTAAATATTTTTTTCCAAACATATACGATAAATTTAGATTATAAATTTAAAATACATAGCATAAATCCTTTCATCCAAATATAGGCTAAAAAGGAATATACAATTGCAAAGGCAAACTACATCTCTTTCCTTGTGTGTACATTGTGCTGATAACATAAGTAATCAAGTTTCACTAAAATCTACTTTGCGTATGTATGTTTGTTTTTTGGGCATGGCTAAACAAACCCCCGAATCTGCTATACATACCCCAATTACTATCTATACCCCATTTATGATATTTTTTAAAAGAAATTTACTATACACACCCAAATTTTAGTCCATTATACCCCTGTGATTAATTAATAAAATTAAAATTAGCACAATAAAGAGGAATGCATTCTTCACACATGGCGTTGGCATTCTTCACACATGGCGTTGATGAAAGTAAAATAGAAGGAGATGAATTATTTTTTTAATGGAAGAAGAAGTCCTAAATCACTTGGAAAATTCATTATCGCAAAGAAAGATTATCAAGATGTTAACCAAGTCCCTGCGTTAATTGCTTGGCAATGGATACACATTTTCTTCACTTCACGCTGCTTTGCAATCAGACTTTGTGAATTTAGTAATCCAAAAACTAGTTTTGTGGTTTTTAATTTTCTTTAATCAAATCCTGTTCCACTATTAGGAATTGATCAGAAGTTATTCTCCAGATTTATTCTGTAATTTGGTTATCCGTTGACTTTAAATTCTGACTGTATGGTTACAGTTATGGTGCAAATCATTGTTATTATTGGTTTTTAATGAGGAAGAAGATGATGAAAAAGAGAAAATATAATTTTTAATAATTTAAAAAATATTTATACATGGGTAATATAAACATTTAATTTAAGGGTATTTTTGTCTAAAATTTTCTTGGGGTATGTATAGTAAATTCAGGGATATGTTTAGCCGTGCCCTTGTTTTTTTTCCCTCTTTTGAAATTTTAAATCTAAATTTCTATTCGTTTATCCAGATATTGATATAAAAATCCTCTAAAATTATAATTTATGATACACATATTTTATTTAAATATAATTTTTAATAAACTATTACTCCCTGCGACCAGTATTTTTCGCATACAAAAGTGGGCACACATATTAAAAAAATTGTGTCTTTTGAATAAAGTAGTGACATATGAGTAAATATATGTATATTATTGTGAGCGTGCACACAAATCAATGTTTTCTTTTTTGGAGTGTGTAAATAATTTTGGAACGGACGAATAAAAAAAGTGTGCAAATAATAATGGGACGAAGGGAGTAATTATCTTTGACACACTTTTTTATTAATACAATTCAACACTCTCTCTCCTATTAAGCATTCAATCATTTAAACTTTTTTTTTGCAATATACCCCCTTCATTCAATAATAATAGATAATTTTTATTTTACACATAAATTAAGGTATATATAAAATTTATGATCAACTAATATAAATCATAGTAAACTTTCTCTTTTTCCCTTATTCACATTAAATTACTCTCCTCGCTTCTTTTTATATGTCTCATTTATCCATTAACACAATCTAATTTTCTCATTAATTAGGGTATCAAAAGACTCATATGCGCTTATTAAATCTATACAGACCACAATAAATACTACTCCCTCCGTCCCAAGGGTATTTGCACACTTGAAATTGCACGGGGAATAAGAAAAGGGGTAAAATAGTGACATATAGTTAAATATGTGTATATTTTTATTAGTGTGCACATAAATCAATATTTCCGTTTTAGGTAGTTTGCAAATTGGTGTAGATATCAAAATAAGGAAAGTGTGGAGGGAGTACTTATTAAGGGTATTTTATTGAAAAAAATAGCTAAATTTGCATAGGTATTGATGTTGACAAATAAAAAGAAACAAAGTTTTGGAAAAAATGAGACAATTAAATAGAAACAGAGGGAGTATAAAATTAAATAAAGACACTTTATGAACTTAAATAGGGGTACTTTAGGAAAAATGTAATTAATACTCATTGAAATGTTAAACAAGCATATGTAGTGTAACATCTCAAAATGACAATCTTGCCTATTATTGTTGAATAGAGGGAGTAATAATTTTTTTATCATTTACTTTTTCAAAATCTTACCCTATTAAATCATATAAAATCCACACTTCTAAATATATAAAAAAAATATAATATCCATTTTCCTTTATTTCAAATCCTCTTTAATCCACACTACAAATAAATCGCGGATTAACGACCTATTTTTTGTCACAAAATAAGATTAGAGACTGATTTCTGATCAATTTATGTCGGTCGCTAAAACACGGGTAGCTAATATTAGCGACTGTCTTTATAAATCGGTCACCGATCAAAGACCGCCGAGGCAGTGACCTGGTTGGATCGGAGATTTGCGACTGTCGTAGCAGCGGTCGCTAATCTTATTTTTAATAAAACTAATTATTTAATTTAAAATTTACGATTAGCGATCGAACTGAGGGCGGTCACCAATCACCGAATCTGCGAAAAAAATATGGCTTAGTGGGTTCGAACCCGCACCCATTAGGATCTGGGCGGAGCGCGAACCACTGACCCATTAGCTTATACTTGGCGAGTCATATTGTATATAACCCTTTATAAGGATTGTACAAATAATTGGGCATATATGCACCCAAGAGAAATCGAATCGCTCACCACCGGGTAATGACTTGAACGCAAAATACTAGTTATACTAGTAGTTACCCCACAAGAGTATGAGACCACTGTAGTATGAGCGAGTATAGGGACCTAGTATTATCGAACCCAAGGGAAAGTGTGTATGCGAATAGATCCCTGGAGATGTACGTCTCGTAACTAATATGAATGTATATTTTGGGCTTAAGAATTATTTTATACTACTCTATATTCTATTTCTATGCTAATAATTAATTTAAACTGAATAAATAACTTGGTTTAATGCAAATAAGAGATAGTGATGCTCGGGATAGGAATTCCTACGTATACTAACGGAGTTGGTACAATAACTAAAATAATCATGATGTGCAAGTAATAATCCTAAGCGTACTAAAACTGGACAATCAACTTCCCTAATCTAGCACAAGTTTGAAAGACTAAAAGCTCAAGAATTAACCTTAATACTTCATCCTATCAACCTACTTCACTAATCCACTAAACAAGTTATATTGATTGTGCTTAATTAATGAGGCTCTAATTTAACTAAGGTGACGAGGTCGTCCTCCCTAGATAAACCGGTAAATTATAAACCCCTTCTAAAATCCTCTCCTTAAGCCTATTCGTTATTAAGAGTGATGCGGTCGACTTCTCTATACCAATTTTCGTACTTAATTCCAAAATTATTCTAGGGTTTATTAGAAATATTCAATAATTAAGAGAACTAAAACTAAACATCACGAATTATCCTAATTACGTACCAACGTCCTACTTCTACGAGTTCATCCTATCCTAAGCATGCAAGGGTTCTAGCCTAACATAGTCGTTTGGACAACAAAAACAATAACGAAATTCATAAACATAAGCATGGTTAAATTAATGGAAGAATTCAATAACATAAACTAAGAATTAAAACAATAAATTGAATTCTTTAAACGAATCTCAATAAATAAAGAAAATTAGGTTTAGTAGTATCAAACGTTGAAGAAAGAAAGAACGAAATAAAACTCTAATTTATGAATTCGTAAGATCAAAACCTCGATTACACGTTCCAAACTCTTGCTAAAACCTTCCCAAACTCTTCTCTCTAAAAAACTATCTCTAATGGTGTCAAAGTATCAAGTGATATCTCAAAATATGCGTGGAAGGAGTATTTATAGGCTTTGGGCGAATTTGGGTGAATTTGGGCCGAAAATACGTGTAAACGCACGAGCTAGGGTCTTGGTCGAGCGCCCTCATTTTTCCAGGACCAAACTAGCACTCGACCGCCTCTTGGTCGTGCGCCTCCTCCTTCCAGCGTTAATGGACCGCTCGAGCTCTCACTGGTCGAGCGCCTAACGCTCGACCTTAGCTTGGTCGAGCACTCCAAACCTCCAGAACGTGCACGACACTCGACCCCCTCTTGTTCAAGTGCCTAAGTGCTCGACCTAGGCTGCTCGAGCACTTCCTCCTTGAGCCAACTAACACTTTTACTCGCCCGAACTAACACTTTTACTCGCCCGAACTAACACTTTTCGTATTTCTTCAATATTTTCTCATCCGGGAGTCTGTTTGAGTCGATTCAGAGTCTTACGAACTCCATTTTCGCCCTCTATCCATCTATGGGCATCAAAGAGGCAAATTCATTAGTTTATGAAAATATTACACAAATGACTCTAAATATTCATCAAATACACTCAAAACACAGGCAAAATTGGGCTACAAAATACAACAATTTCACGCCTAATCAACCCCCCCAAACTTACCATATTGCTTGTCATCAAGCAATGAAATAATAAGTCAAGTGAAATTGTTAAGAATGAATCATAGAACCAAATATTGCAAGCAAGCTTCAAAGATCGATCACTCGCACACAAACTAATCCCCTTCATCCTACATCATGGATAATCAATAAGAACCACAAAAGTTAAACATGGATGTGCCCTCGGTGATGTGTTTCACTCCCTCACAAGTGTATATCAATAAGAAGAGACTCTCTCAATCAATCAATCACACAAATCAATAGCCATATGCTTGTAAGTACTCTCAACTTCGACCATAAACTAGAATCCATGCCGAATCAAAAAGGACTTTCTCAAGGTTGTAATGTAGGCTCTTTGGACAGATGGGGTAACTATATAGGATAAGCTGACTCAAGTGAATGGAGAATAGAAAATCAAACTTGGGTATTTTCAATACACGGAACCGATTTCTTCAAACATCTTCATGTACAACACTTTCAGTTCCATCTACTCACAACACCTCAATTTTTTTTTCTAACTCTTTCACTTTTTTTTTCAATCACGCACTTCCTTTTTCTTTCTTTTCACACAATACATGAGCTCATATTTTCTTTTGTTCATTCTCAAATTTTTGTTCTTCCACACAACTCAAATCATCATTACACATTTCCTCATATTCACTCAAACATTAATAATTCTCCTTCTCAACTCAACTCGATCCCTTTCCACTCATAACTTTTCCTATTCTCCACTCAAATTAGGACAAAAAGAGTTTAAGAATTTGGATAATTTCAAATGTGCTAGCAAATAAAATAGGCTAACTCAAACTGACTAACAAGAGATAAATGTCATTGGTAGATTTATTTTGGCTAAGTGACTTATCAATTCAAAGATGGCTTAAAATCACTTTCGACATTTCAAACTAGAGACAATCAAGAAGCGAGAGTACCCACAAGTTCTAGCACCCTCTAAGGTGACGATCCACTCACAAACGATGAGATCAATTTAATGAATTTTAATCTCTTTAAGGCTCAAATCTCATGGCTTTCACATCCATGCTAGACTTAGTGAATTCTCAATTTTTACCACACAAGTATTCTAAAGGAAAATTCGTAAGTATACGAGTTTCCTCTCAAATCAACTCTAATTACTACACTCACATAATATAGACTCTAACTCAATTCCACATATCACTAACTCAAAACTCACACTCAAAGATAGCAATCAATAAGCATAAGAGAGTCAATAAGCATGAAATATGTAGTAGCACCCAATTAATTCACAATATAGCAGCTCAAGGAGTACCTCAGGGCACAATATATAACCTAACTCAACTCAAAGAGAGGGCGTACGCCTGTGCAATGTAAATCAAGCCTCTCAAGTGCACTGGTGCATATGTATACCATAAAATATATAAATACTCCACCCCCCAAACTTCGACCTTGTGAAGCGGTCTAAGTTTTGGGGTTGTGGGTTACCTCATACGCATAATCCCCGTTGCACTTGGCAATGTAGCACACTCCCTTGCTTGAGTTCCTCCCTTTTGAATAACTCCATGATACCTTTACTTCCTTGAGACAAGCCTACAAGCAACTCACTCAAGAACGAGGTTAGAACATACGACTCAAAACAACACCCTAATAACTAAAAATACTCAAAAGCAAATAAAAATGGGTTTTCTTCCATTCAGCGCTATTTTTAAGGTCATAATGCCGGACCGAGCTCAATGGAGCTTATGGGACATGATACTTAGATTTACCTCCCTTACTCTCATAAGAGAAGTTGTCGAAATTTTTCGCTCGATTCCCATCCTCCTTCTCACCTCGGACGGTGGTTTCACCTTCTTTTTAGCTCTCCACAGAGGTACCCACTTCTTGATTTTTTTCTTCTTAACATCAACTCCTCCTTTTCTCTCCAATTTGGCCACGTCCACACTTTTAAGTTCTACCCTTTCTTCCTTGCCTTTATCCCTATCAAAACAATCAAGATCATAATGCTCAAAGGTTAAATCATCAAGTGAAGGCTTATTATAATCATGAATATAAGAACGGTTAAGGATCGGAGGTGTGTCCTCACCACAAGTGTCAATGGCCCCAATGGAATTACAACTCTCATCTTCCTTCGGGTATTTCATGGCCTCATATAGGGAAATCTTCACCTCTTGATCATCTACCTTTACCGTGATCTTCCCGTTTGCCACATCCAACACCATCCCAGCCGTAGCTAAGAACGGTCTTTCCAAAATCAGGGGCACGTGCTCATCTTCCTCCACCTCTAGGACCACAAAATCAGCTGGAAACACGTGATCACCCACCTTTACAAGGACATCTTTGACAACACCTTGAGATCTTATGATAGACCTATCAACGAGTTGGAGAGTCATCCTCGTCGATTGAAGATTTCCGCCATCCAACTTCTTGAATAGTGACAACGATATTAGATTGATGCTCACTCCAAGATCGCACAACGCTCCCTTCTTGACTCCATTCTCGATATCACATAAGATCGTGAAGCTACCAGGATCTTTTAATTTTGGGGGCAGCGCTTTGTGCACCATTGCACTCACCTCGTGATTCAACTGCACGAGCTCGGGCCCGTCAACTCTCCTCTTCTTAGCCATCAAGTCCTTCAGGAACTTGGCATAATTAGGCATCTGCTCCAAAACATCATAAAAAGGTATCTTAATGTGGAGCTTCTTGAAGACCTCAAGAAACTTGACGAACTTCTCATCTAACTTCTTTTTCATGAACCACTGCGGATATGGTACTAGAATCACAGATTTTAGTACCCCCCATTCATCTCGCTCGGTTTTCTTCACATTCTGCCTCACTTCCTTTGTCTTTTTCCACTTCGGGACTCGCTATTCTTCTACTTTACCTTCATCCTTTTTTTCTTTGCCCTTTTTAGTGCCTCCCAACTCAACATCTTCCACTGCCTTCTCACTACCCTCTTTCTCAATCTCCTTATGTACTTCCTCCACATCAGCAGGTAGTGGAAGACCATCATATTTGGTTCCACTTCTCAACTGGATCGCCTTACATTGCTCTTTCCAGTGCCCTTCCGGCATAGACGGATATTTACCCCTCTCTCTTCCAAGTGATTTTGCAATCTGGCTTATCTGGTACTCAATAGAAGTGAACCGCCTATTGTTCTCTTGCTAAATTCTATTTAGCTCTATATCCCTTCTCTGGAGATCTTGATCACACTGATCATTCTTCTTACTCATCTCTTTCACATCGTACTCCAGAGAGGACAGTCTCTTACTACCTTCCTATACCTTCTAAAGAATGGCATGTAACATCTCATCAGTGGTAGCACCTCCTTCTCCTCCGGGGAGTTTTGAGCCAGGGTCGACATTTGGAGGTACAGTTATCCCCGCTCTAGGATTACTATAGGACAAGTTATCATTCTTCCTCCATTAATTCTGAGAAGGCTGCTGGCCTCCTTGATACCCCTGAGTATTCCTCCATTGATTTTAAGAAGGCTGTGGACCCGGTGGTACGAACGGCTGACCATAAGTAGGTCCTTCTTGATAATTTCCACCTTGATAGGCATTCTGATTATAATTAGGCCCTCCCATATAGTTGGCCACCTCTTGCTGGCATCCTAGCTGATCCACTTTCTCACTCATCACACTATTCAAACCACTCAAACTCTGCCCAACCTCAAGTTACTAATCTTCTCCATCATCTCCATCAACAACTTTCTCGTACCTTCACTTTCTTCCATCTGATAGACTTTCTGAAATTCCTGATCGTCTTTCCACTGCCTCGCATTCTTCACTATGTTTTCAACTATCTCCTTGCACTGAGCTGCACTATTGTTCAGGAACACTCCACTATCACAAGCATCGAGATGATGTTGATCCTTCTCGCTAGCCCCGTAGTAGAAGTAGGCCATAATATCTCCATCATTGTACCCGTGCATGCAAGGGTTCTAGCCTAATATGGTGGTTTGGACAACGAAAACAATAACGAAATTCATAAACATAAGCATGGTTAAATTAATGGAAGAATTCAATAACATAAACTAAGAATTAAAATAATAAATTGAAGTCTTTAAACGAATCTCAATAAATAAAGAAAAATAGGTTTAGTAGTATCAAATGTTGAAGAAAGAAAGAACGAAATAAAACTCTAATCTATGAATTCGTAAGACCAAAACCTCGATTACACGTTCCAAAATCTTGCTAAAACTTTCCCAAACTCTTCTCTCTAAAAAACTATCTCTAATGGTGTCAAAGTATCAAGTGGTATCACAAAATATGCGTGGAAGGAGTATATATAGGCTTTGGGCGAATTTGGGTGGATTTGAGCCGAAAATACACGTAAACGCATGAGCTGGGGTCTTGGTTGAGCACCCTCATTTTTCTAGGACCAAACTAGCGCTCGATCACCTCCAGTCGAGCGCCTAGTGCTCGACCACCTCTTGGTCGTGCGCCTCCTCCTTCCAGCGTTAATGGACCGCTCGAGCTCTCACTGGTCGAGCGCCTAACGCTCGACCTTAGCTCGGTCGAGCACTCCAAACCTCCAAAATGTGCATGACACTCGACCCCCTCTTGCTCGAGCGCCTAAGTGCTTGAGCACTTCCTCCTTGAGCCAACTAACACTTTCACTCGCCCGATCTAATACTTTTCGTATTTCTTCAATATTTTCTCATTCGGGAGTCCGTTTGAGTCGATTTAAAGTCCTACGAACTCCATTTTCCGTCCTCTATCCATCTATGAGCAACAAAGAGGCAAATTCATTAGTTTATAAAAATATTACTCAATTGACTCTAAATACTCATCAAATACACTCAAAACACGGGCAAATCGGGCTACAAAACACAACAATTTCACACCTAATCAGGTAACCCGGAGGAGGTGTGGACCACTCGTACACTTGCTATTATTGTTCACTTTTATGCATTTAATTGTATATAACTTCAAATTGAGTCCCTTTTTTTAAATTTATCAATTTAATTCCCTTTTGTTTCTAATTCATTTATATATATATATATATATATATATGTGTGCGTGTGTGTATATATTTACTAACTTTATTTTAATTTTGTAAATTTAATATTTTAGACTAATATAAATTATTAATTTATTCATTTTATGCATTTAATTGTATATAACTTCAAATTGAATCCTGTTTTTTTTAATTCATCAAATTAAATCCTTTTTTTGTTTCTAATTCATTTATAAAGATATTTTTACATATCAATATTCATACAATATATGCAAATCTATATTGATTCATACAAATTATTTATAAAATCATAATAAAAACATAAATTAACTAAATTCACTGAAATAGTAAAAAAAAAATATAAAATATTTAAAAAATACAAATTAAATAAATTGTTTAAACTTTTTCTCTCTCCCCTATCTCTCTCTCTCTCTCCCCCCCCCCTCTCTCTCTCTCTCTCTCTCTCTCTCTCTCTCTCTCTCTCTCTCCCTCTCTCTATCTCGCCCTCCCTCTACCTCTCCAGCGATCCACCAGAGCGTCCCAGATGGAACGTCTGTCTGGCGCTCGGCCCAACTCCACCCGCTCCCCATACTCCCACCGCTTCTTTAGCCCGTAGATAATATTTTTGTACCGCTCATGCGCTTTCACGCAGAACAAGCCGTACATAACCCTATCGTTGGCAGGGCACTAGACGCACCGCCTCTGTAATTAAATTAAAAATCAAATATTAACAAATAAATTAAAAAATAAAAAATAAAAATCTTAATAAATAAAAATTTTTATACCTTGAATTCCTCGAAGTATTTCATCCTCTTTCGTTCGGGCACGAGGGTCCACGAGTAGGCACCAAGCTCGAACAAGATCATCTTAATGGTCTTTGAGATGCAAAAGTCAGTCTCATGGCCTAGGAACAGCCTATGAAAACAAAATAAAAATTCAAGTTAATATAATAATTAATATTAATATAATTAAAAGTATATAATTCATTAAAAAATACTTACTTGTTGTCGACCGGAACAACAGTGAGACGATTATCTTGATGATCTTAATTCTAATTTGTGAATTTGTGGATGTTGTAGGCTTAGAAGATCATAAAAAAAGGATTAATGTGCTGGATTTTTGTAAGTAAAGATCAAGAAAATAAATTGCAGGAGTTTGGGAAAGTTCTTTAATAATTGAAGTTATTTTTTCATTCATAAGAGGAGGTATTTACAGGGGTACAAGCAAGTAGGAGGTGTCAACCTCTAAGCTATCCTATTTTATATGTTGACAAGTGTTTAGACACTTGTTTAATCCTAAACTATTGTATTTCATACATTGACAAGTGTTAAGACACTTGTTTGTCTCTAATACAATGCCTAATTAGTGGGATTCTTAGTAGTTCTTCGATGTGCTCTACTGCTCGCTTGTATACTTTTGTGGTGGGTGCTTAGACCTTTTTTCTCCGTTGCTTGACTATACTCTCTTGACTCTCGACCAGCTGTTCGCCTGGGTGTTTCTAGCACTTTTAACCAGCTGTTAGTCTCCATAGATTATGTATTCATGCACAACTGCTCGCCTCTTATTATCTTTGCTTTAACTATCATTTACCATTAGTATCATTATTTTAGCACTTAATCCCTTTGCTCGGCTGTTCGCCTATCAACAATTGCCCCCTGGCTCGATCTTTTGTTAGGATGAGAATTAACTAACTGAGGTCGAGCCTTGGTTGTTTGAATAATGACTCCATGGGGTAGGCGAGCAATCGAAATTTGAATTCTTGAGCGGGAGCTTTTAGGCGAGTAACTAAGTTATCCTTCCATATTCCGGTGGTTGAGTTCCCAACGCTCTCGGGATTTGAAACTACGTGGGCGGTGGTGACGTCAGTCACCGTCCACGCGTGTCCGCCTTTTTACAAATAAGGGCCTATATATTTTTGGGAAATCAGATTTTGACCCCCATTTCCTTTTCTTATAAATACCTCTTGCCTCCTCTTCATTCTTCTTTTCTGAATTTCCATCATTAGAGAACTCCTCCCGAGCTTTTTTCTTATAATCTTTCGCGTTTTCCTTGCAATTTATGTCAATCATTTCGTGTTTTTAAGGTAATACATTGATTTTCCTTCTTTATTTACTTGCAATTTCTTCATTTTCGCATTATATTTACTTTCTTTGAAAAAACCTCCGTCGTGAATTCATCGTGCCGCCGCCGTCTTCTTATTGTGCCGCCGTGTCTTTGCTTCCGGTCTCCCCTTCACATACAATCTTCCTTCGAAAACTCCACATCCCCATTTATTTCTTAGGAAATGGCATCGCCATCATCGAGCACCACCACCTCCGATACTCACCCCGGGCGGAATCCCCGAAAGAGACCCATGGAGGAAAGTTCTGTGATTTCTCTCCGTCGATCTGCTCGCCAAACCCTTTTGCAAAACCCACGTACTTTGTTGAGGGACGAGGACATGGGATCTGAAGCCAGCTCTGTTGTTCGCTCCGTGGAAATACACGCGATGGACAGTTCTGGCGAGCAAGTTGTCGAACAACTTGTTGCTCACCTCCAAACAGAGGGAGAAACCTCCTCCAACCTTGGTGAGGACTCTGAGGAAGTAGCTGCAAAAATCGAGGAGATGAGTGCTCTTGAGGCGACCAACACAGAAGGCGAGCAACTTGCCCTTGCCGTGACTTGAGAATTTCTACGGAAAATAAATTTCCCAATGCCTGAGGTTACTCCTGAGTCCTAGATCCCAGAAGGGTTTGCTCGCGACAATGAGTGGGAGGAGTATACTGCTCGCTACTCCAGATCTTTTGTCCCTCCATCCCGTGTTATAATGGGTGCCCAAGCGAACGATTTTGCAGCGAGCAGAATTGCGTGCCTTATCACTGAGGATGACCTGACGAGCATCCGATCGTCATACAAGATTCCATATGACATTTTCTTGTATGCTCCGAAGAAGGGTGAAACAACTGATCGCCCATCCCCCGGCTGTATGGTGATCAACTTGGATGTCCTCAACACCGGTTTCCCGCTGCTCATACACCCTGTAATTGGTCGCTTCTTGGAAGAGACGAATCTGGCGATCACCCAAATTACTCCAAACGGGTGGAGTAATTTATTATTCTTCATGACCCTTTTTTGTCTTGAAGGGTATAAAAATAAAATCAGCACAGTGGAGATTCATTATGCGATGATGATCTTTGCGTGTAAAGAAGAAGAAGAAGAAGGGTGGTATGACACAAAGGCGAGGAGCGGGGTGAAACTGATTGAGGGGGTTCCCAACAAGGTGAAGAGTTGACACAACCAATTCTTCTTCATCGGGTGGGGATTGACGAGTAGCTGCGGATTTTACAGGCGGGCAGACGTGCATCCACTCCCCTGAAGGCTTTGGAATGATCAAACGTAGGCTCCACTTTTTCTATTTATAGATCAAGTGGGACTAATTTTAATTTATTTTTCTTTGTTGTTTCGCAGGTCCGAGGATTTTGAAGTGGGGACACCCTGATTTGAGCGAGGAATTCTTGTATACATTGACTGTGATATCGCTCCGCAACGCTGCTGATCGCGACATTCTCTATTTGTCAAAGTAACACTGCCGCAAGCTCGCTCTCCTGACGACCAGGCCCCATCACTTGGAAGCTCAAGCTGAAATCCCCGAGGGTAAAATTTTCTAACTCTTGGCTTTTACATACTTGCTCACCTGGTCGCATTTTTGTACTAATAAATGCCTTTGTGTATGTTTGTCGTTTTGTAGAGCAACGAGTGACTGTTGCTGTCCCTACCATACCTCAAGCCTACTTCTTGCTCGCCGACCGTGTTATACAAATGGCTTCCCAAGACATCTCGAGGAAGAAATTTGATCCCCCAACTTCACTGATCAGATTGAGGTCAGGTCAACCCGCTGGTCCCACTGCATCTGCTCCTCAACTAAAAACCACGACTGCTCGCTCGGCCGACCAACCATCCTCTTCGCCTCAACCCAAAGAGGTAGCTCGAGAGGGTAAGAGGAGACTCAACAAAGATGGTGCTCCAGCGAGCAAAGGGGATAAGAAGTTCAAGCATGCCAAGGGTCAGCCTCATACCAGCAGGAGTGAACCTGCAACATCTTTCCCACACACTACCTCATTAGAGGTAGTGGCCGAGCATCAGGTCGTTGGCAGCATAATGGCGAGCAAAAGAAGGGCCTCATCTCCTAATAAATCTTATCTGGGCTACGACCCAACGAAGCTGAGAGAGTAAGTTGTGCCACTGTTTGGCTGGTCGCCTAAATTTGATCTTCCTGCTCATTTTCTAACTTTGCATTTTTCTGGTATAGGTATAAACCGGAAGAGTATCCTGGTCGCGCCAAAGTGCTCCATCAACTGAGTTGTGTTAAAACAGCTCCTCCATACCAGAGTTTCCCGGACTCTCATGTCAGGCGGGCAACCGAGTTGGTCCCTCGGTCTTGGACGAAACTATGAGAAGACATAGTACAGGGCCAAAGTGCAAGTGACAATGCTCGACTTCCGAGCTACAATACCAGTCACCAGGCTGTCACGAGCAAAAGACTCTTGGACCAAATCGTGGACCTGGAGTGAACAAATCGAAGCCTCGGTCGTAGGATTGACCACTTCAAAACTGAGCGAGCAGTCGATTAGAAGAAGAGAGATGACGAACCTGCCAAGGAGATGAGTGAGCATGCCAAAGTTAAGGATGACTTGGAGCAAAAACTGAAAGCCACTTTGGACAGTGAGAAATTCGCCCTTAACCAGTCTGGGAGGATGATGCTGGAGTTGGGTGTTGCCGATGAGCGATTAAAGACTTTGGAGGGGGAGCAAACAGGATTGCTGGGGCAAATCGAGCAGCTAAAAGCCGAGGTTGCTCACTTAGAGAAAGAAAAAGAGGCAATGGTCACCTATGACGCCTACGCAGAGGATATGGCAGAGAACACAAACTTTGGGTACATTTGTTCCTATACTGAGTGTGTGAGATCCGTGAAGTTCGCCATGGACCACGGGAGCGATGTGATGGCTTAAGTGAAAAAGGACTTCACTGACTATGTCAAAGAGAATCCTCCCGTTGCTGGCTTCGCCATTCCTGTGGCTGACCTTGGGGAGATGGGAGTGCCCTTGGACATCTTTGGGGATGACGTCCAAGTGATCGCTCCCAGGAGTTCGGGCGAGGAAGCGAGCAAAGAAGCTGAAGTCTTTGATGGCTTAAGCTCTCTTCCCTTGACTCCGATTGACAGAGCGGTCACCTCTGCAGCCGCCGGCGAGCAGCAAACACTCGAGGCGACCACCACTGAAGTTGATCCCCCAACTGATGCTTCTCTGCCTCCTCCAGCTCCTCAAGTTTGAAGAATTCTTTCTTTTTATTTTTAGTTTGTAATAGGGGTACACTTGTTTTGTAATATACCTCTTCCTGTTGTATGCTCCCTTTTGCAATGAAATGACAAGACTTTCCTTTTATTATTTGCTTACATAATTTACTCAACTGCTCGCCTGTTAGCCAAACTTTATTGTTTTTTACTTAAGTACCTCCCTTGTATTTCTCAAGGGTAAGACACTAGTTGCTTCAATATTGAATATAAAAAATTTGGATAGGTCTTTTTGGTTCTCAAGGAACTTGACCTCTATTGATATGGGCTTTGTGATCCATAATGGACTTGGCCTGAATTTCATTTCTTTCAAGCACGATTGTTTGCCTCAAAGTGGGCTTGTGCTGTTTAGATGTTCAGGTTGGGCGAGCAACTGAGCTTTAATATTTTTATCCCAGCTTATCTTTACACGCATCTATACACAAATTACAATAAAACTTATAACACTTTGGTGTTCGCTGAGTACACCATTGTTCGAATAATTTGTTCAATATAACAAAAATTTTGAAAATTACATAAAATTTACATCATAAATTTTACATTCTTAACTTTACAAACTCATAATCTCGACACTCTATTGATAGTACTTTTTCAATAATGCCGCATTTCAGGAGTATTGGACCGAGTTGCCTTTCATATCTTCAAGATCGTATGTACAATTATACCATTTGTTGGTTATTCTGAATGGGCCCTCCCAAGTCGGTCTAAATACTCTTGGCGGGGGAGCTGTTACTTTTCAAAGCACCAAGTCTCCAACCTCAAACTCCCTGACCTTCACTTGAGTGTTGTAGTATTTTGTAATTATTTTCTGGTATATGACATTCTTTATTTCGGTTGAGACTATTTTTTCATCAAGTAGATCCATTTCTGCTGCTAATGCTGAGTTGTTCAACTGTTCGTCAAACATAGCTATTCGTTCCGTTGGTATTTTCAGTTCAACTAGTATTACAGCTTTGGTCCCAAAAGCCATAATGAACAGTATTTCCCAGGTGCTTGTTTTGTATGATACTTTGTAAGCCCATAACACTTCTGGTAGCTCTTCGAACCATTTTTGTTGTTTGTCAGTCAAGTGGATTTTTAAGATGTGTTTGATTATTTTATTTACTGCTTCTACTTGACCATTTGATTGGGGATGATATGGTGTCGAAAAATATTTCCTTAGAAGTCTCGTATATTTTTCCTTTCGAACTGTTTCCTATTGTCTGTCAAAATTGCCTGTGGGACTCCGAATCGGCAGACGATATTTTTCTATATAAAGTTGATCATCTTTTTTTGCGTAATTGTTACGAGTGCTTCTGCTTCAGTCCATTTTGTGTAATAGTCCACGGTGTTGTGGCACAAATAATCCCGTATTTGGCCTAAATACTATCTCAGAACCGGGGTATACTGGAACCGGGGTTTGGGCCCCAACAATAGGATTTCGGCATTAAACAACCCGATAAAATCGAGGGTCAACTTCACTGAAGATATCGAAGGACTGATAAGATATTATAACATTAGATTTATTTATTTTCATAATTATTTATTAGATCTACGACTGTAATAAATACCCTAGAATAAAGGGCCAGGATGACTTCCTTAGTTAGAAGCTTGGGGCTCTATAAATAGACGCCCCAACCCATTGTAAAAGGAGGTTCATGAGCTCTCTCCTCCCCAAAAAATTCTCCCCACATAAATAAAATACTAGGCAAGGGAGACCCTCTTGGAGGGGACACCCAAAGCCATCTTCAAGGGAAGAACCCATCGGTTCTTCCCCCATTCTTGTGTTCTTCGTGTTCATATTATTTTATATGTTCGTTATCGGTTAATCGGGACTACCCCTATAGCCACATAAATCCGTCATATAGATCCGGTAAAATCGGTAACAACACACAGCCACCACTGCAAACCTAATACTTCCTTTTTCGGACGGGAATGGTCCGGTGATATCTATCCCCCACTTTGCAAATGGCCATTGACTATTCATTGATATCAATTCATGTGGTGGCTTGTGAATATTTGGAGCGAACAACTGGCATCTGTGGCATGTCTTGGCTACTTTGATTGCATCCTGGAGCAGAGTTGGCCAATATTATTCTTGCCTCACCGTTTTATATGCCAATGCTCGCCCCCCAGCGTGATTCCCACAAATACCTTCATGGATTTCTTTCAAGACAATTTATCCTTGCCCCCTGGCTAAGCATTTTAGCAGAGGAAGCGAGAATCCCCTCTTGTACAACTGCCCATCTATCAATGTGAACCTTACTGCTCGCCTGGTCGTCTTAGCTGCCTCTTGTGGATCTTCTGGTACTTCACCATCTCGGAGATATTTAAGTATTGGCGTTCGCCAATCATCTTCTTCTAATTCTTCATCAATCTGATTGATTTTGTAATCACTAGTTGATGGGTGAAGTATCTTTGTCAATGTAACTTGGGACGACTCTGTTGGCCATGTGCTGGTCGCCAGACGAGCAAGTGCATCTGCTTGGGCATTGCTGTCTCTTGGGCACTTGTTCGATGTAAATTTGTTCGAACAAAGAGGCCAGGAGAGCAACAATTTTCTGGTACAAGGCCATGTTTTCATCCTTCGCCTCGTACTCACCTTGGACTTGGTTGATGATCAATTGTGAATCTCTGTATATTTGCAACCTTCTTACCCCCATAGCTAATGCCAAACGGAGTCCGACAATCATGGCTTCGTACTCAGCTTTGTTGTTTGTTGCCATGAATTCAAATCGAACAGCTGAGGTGAACACTTGTCTGTCTGGGCTTATCAACACTATCTCGGCCCCTAATGTTGTGTTGGTTGATGAACCGTCAATGTACATGTACCACGGGTGATTATGTCCTCTCGTCGGATCTTAAGGGAAGGTTAGTTCGACTATAAAGTCAGCTAACGCTTGTCCCTTGATCATTTTTTGAAGTGAATAAGATATCCCGAATTGGCTAATTTCCAGGGATCACTTCAAGAGGCGACCAGCTATGTCAGGTCTTTGTAAAATCTGCCTTAATGGGAATGTCGTGAAAACTTCCACCTGATGATCGAAGAAATATGGTCGGAGCTTTCTAACACTCATCACCAGTGCATAGGCCAACTTCTCCACTGGTGAGTATTTGACCTATGCTTCGTACAAGGCCTGACTTAGATAGTAGACGGGCAAATGAAACTTCCCTTCTGCTTGTACAAGAACTGAGCTGATCGCCATTTCTGATACCGCCAGGTATAAGTACAACTTTTCTACCGGAGTTGGTTTTGCCAAAATTTTGGTGTCACTGAGGTACTCCTTCAACTGCTCGAACGCCCATTGGCAATTGTCCATCCACTAGAACTTTTCTTTCTTGATAGCATCGAAGAAAGGTCGGTATTTGTCACCAGATCTTGAAATGAATATGTTCAAGGCTACTAGGCATCCGGTGAGCCTTTGTACTTCTTTGACTGATCTTGGTGGTTGCATATCCATGATTGCTTTCACCTTGGTTGGATTTGCTTCAATACCCCGTTGACTGACCAAGTGTCCAAGAAACTTCCTAGAGTGGACTCCAAAGCTGATTTTCTTTGGATTTAACTTCATATTGCAAGCTCGGAGTATCTCGAATGCTTGGGCTAGGTATTGTAGATGATCTTCTTTCCTTGGACTCTTGACGATGATATCATCTACATACACCTCCATTGTCTTGCCAATATGTTCATCGAACATTTTATTGACAAGTATCTGGTATGTGGCTCCTGCGTTAATCAACCCGAAGGGCATCCTCTTCCAACACAGGAGGTTCTTGTTGGTGTAAAATGTTGTGTGTTCTTGATCATCCGGATTCATTGCAATTTGATGATATCCCGCGAACGCATCCATGAAGGTCAATAGCTCGTGTCCGGCTGCATTTTCTACCAATTGATCGATGTATGGAAGTGGAAAGCTGTCCTTTGGGCAGGCAGCATTTAGATCTGTGAAATCAATACACAACCTCCACGTCCCGTTTGGTTTTCGCACCAGCACTGGATTTGCTACCCATTTTGGACATAGAGCTTATCGTATAAGATCGTTGTCCAACAACTTCTTGAATTCAACATCGAGTGCTTCATATTTGTTGAGCCCGTACTTCCTCTTCTTTTACAGGACCAGTTTTCTTGTTGGATCAATGTTTAGCTTATGGCAGGCATGCTCAGGGATAATGCCTACCATGTCGGCATGCGACCATGCAAACACATCGAGGTTAGCTTTAAGAAACTCTTCCGCTTTTGATCTGTATGGCTCTGAGAGCTTAAATTCGATGAAAAGTTCTAAGTTCTCTAGGTTTGGATCGACTTTGATTGCTTCCAACTCTTCAACCGGCGTTGCTCTTCGTTTTTTTGCCCTTTCTAGCAAGGATTGATGATAGGCTCGTCCATGTTTAGCTCATCCTCAACCGACATTGGTTCAACACCTAATCATGGTTCGATATCATCAACTTCATTTTGAGCAAGCACGACCTCCTCGTTTCTTTCTCAGTTCTGTTGCTCGTCATTGCCCTTCTGCTCGTCTCCACCCGACTGTTCGTCCACCTCCATCATTTCTATATTAATAGACTCCATGATCTCATCGAGGATGGAAGGTTCATCTTCAGCACAGTTGCTCGACTGCTCGGCCATCATGGAAACTCTATTTTATTCGGCTGCAATTACAGGAGGCATTCACGAGCTTTCTTTTGATCACCCTTAATCGTGCATGCACCATTCAATGTTGAAAATTTGACACAATAGTAGTACGTTGAAACAACCGCTTTAAATTCATTTAAAAAAGAACGACCGAGAAACCCGTTATAGATAGACTGCTGATCTACCACTAGAAATTCTACCATCCTGGTCAGCCTCCTTTTTGGGTTCTCGACCGATACAAGTTTGACTAATAATTTAATTATTCCTAGGGGAATGGTTACATAATCTCCCAAACCTATGATCCTATGATTACAGTCTTCCATGTACCCTACATAATCTTCTAGCTGGTCTAACGTGCTTTTGAACAAAATATTCGTGTAGGTGCCCGTGTCGACCAGTAGGTGATGTACTCACGTTCCCATGATATTCACGTAGATGACCAATGAGTCGTTGTCGGGGGTGGGGACTCCATCCAAGTCTTTTTCAGAAAAGACTAGGTCTATAGTCTGTTTAGTTGATGGGTTTACCCCGACTTTCTTCATCTGCACGACTGCCCTTAATTCCGCCTTTCTCTTTCTTTTAAACTCAGGGGGTCTTCCATTTGAGCAGCCACCAACCGGTCCAGTTGGTTCAAGTACCAAAATTTCACGAACCGGTTCTGCGAGGACTGTAGGAACCTTCCTTCCTTCTTTGTTTCCCCTGCTTGGTTGTTCGTCACTGCCATCGTCGTCTGAGCTAGAGAGTGTTATTGCTCTAGACCTCTTTCCCGGGGCTTTCTTTACAAACTAGGACAACTTTCCTTCTTCATAGAGAACCTCCACAACTACTTCAGTAGATCTCGGCATTCACTCGTAAAGTGGTTGATGTTCTGATGATATGCGCAGTATTTGTTTGGGTTCAACTTTCCTCGTTCTTGCCTAATCTTTCGGGGTTCAGTTAAAATGTCTATGTCTTTATTGTTGTAAACTGCATCTACGGACAGGGTAAGTACTTGATTCAACTTCTCCTTCAGTTCAACTCCTTCATTGAATGCTTTCATATTCTTTGGAGCCTTATAATCAGCCCCGCTTGACTTCTTTCTCGACTTCTTCGGATCTGCTTTATCACCCAACTCTTTCTGGAGTGCCTCTTATATTGAAACATGAATACCGGCCCAGTGCCTGAACTTTGCATAGGTCTTGGGATTTGAAGATCCTTTATACAAGTTGATAGCCGGGAATTGAATTTTCTTTTGAACCGACGCACTTAGGATCGACAGGGCAAAAGTGAGGATGGGAGAGTAGTTGTCCCAACTCCTTTCTGAGCTTCCAACTGCATTTAAAGATCCTCAATTGCTTTCTTCATTGCCTGCAGCTCGTTTACAGGAGTTCGCTCATTAGAAGACTGTTCATCGTGATCGAGTTTGATGGCTCCCTCACGATACAGTCCCTCGCTAACGGGGTATTTTTCCTGCGTTGTTCACCTGGCTACATTGCTCGCCCCGTTGGGTCCCAATCGGCCAAAAACCAATCACCAGATATGACCGTGTACGGATGGACGAGCAGTTGTTTGTGCTCGTTCTTCTTCTTCGGTTGGTGTAACTTTTCTTCTTTCACCTTGGTTTCCCAACCTTTCCTTGGCGCTGGTTTGTGTAGAACTCCTGCTCGACTCCTGTGCTTTGTTGGGAGTTGACTCTCATCTACTTCCTAGTCGTTCGCTGACAGGGGCCTTTCCTTTATTCTTCCGAACTTCAGCACTATCCACCTCATCTAGTTGTTTATCCTCCCTCATTTTACTCTGTTACTTGCCTGCTCGATTACTATCTTCTGGAGCTTTCGATGGTCTAGCCTTTTCTTGTCGTCTTTGCAACGATTGGAGCACGACTATTGTTTTTGCCAACTCCTTGGGATTCTGGATGAGAACTTCGATCTCCAGAGGGAGAGTGTCGATGGTGACTTGCACGTTTCTTCGGAAAGTTGTTCAAACTGTCCTTGCATGGTCACCATTGATGAAACCCTAGTTTGTGATTTATGACTCGGGTGTGTGCTTGAAGATTGATGCTCTTGTGATCTTGCCATCTTTGAATGTTGAATGTTTGTTTGAAGAAGATTTGTGTTTGATAAACTTTTACCCAAGAACAACTAGCCTCGCATATATGAATTTGACTATTTACAAACCCTAATTCACATATACATGCATTCAAGTCCTTAAAATGGATATAAAGACTACAAATTGCTTACAAAGCTGTTATTTCCATTTTCCGGTGATTTCTTACCGGATTCCGACCACAATTCCCAGATTCTGGTGAATTTGCACAAATTCTCCCGAATTCTTCAACCAACGGAGGTTCAGACCCTTCCTTTAGCGCCAATTGTTGATGATCTTAATTCTAATTTGTGAATTAGTGGTTATTGTAGGCTTAGAAGATCATCAAACAAGGATTAATGTGTTGAATTTTTGTAAGTAAAGATCAAGAAAATAAATGGCAAGAGTATGGGCAAGTTTTTGAATAATTGAAGTTATTTTTTCATTCATAAGAGGAGGTATTTATAGGGATACAAGCAAGTAGGAGGTGTCAACCTCTAATATATCCTATTTTATATGTTGACAGGTGTTTAGACATTTGTTTAATCCTAAGTTATTGTATTTCATACATTGACAAGTGTAAAGACACTTGTTTGCCTATAATACAATGCCTAATTAGTGGGATTCTTAGCTGTTCTTCGAGGTGCTCTATTGCTCACTTGTATACTTTTGTGGTGGGTGCTTAGACCTTCTTTCTCCGTTTCTCGACTATACTCTCCTGACTCTCGACCAGCTATTCGCCTGGGTGTTTCTAGCACTTTTGACAAGTTGTTCATATCCATAGATTATGTATTTCATGCACAACTACTCGCCTATTATTATCTTTGCTTTAACTATCATTACCATTAGTATCATTATTTTAGCACTTAATCATGTTGCTCGGTTGTTCGCCTATCAACATGTTCATCTGCAATAATTATAAATTCAACAGATCAACATATCATGTTATATTCATACCTACGTATATATACCAATCAACTAAATTCATACCTACGTATACCAATCAACTAAATTCATACCTACGTATATCAATCAACTAAATTTCTACGTATATCAATCAACTAAATTCCTATGTATACCAATCAATTAAATATATACCTTCGTATACTAATCAACTAAATTTATACCTACGTATATATACTTAATCAAGTAAATTTATAACATATCGATAACTTTAGAGATGTGCATGGAATTGTGTCCAATTATTTAATCTTATTTGAATTTCTATTAAATAATAGAATTGTTTTAAACTTACAGAAAACAGTCTTTTTTTTCTTCATAAATATTTCTATTTTGATATCAATATTGTCAACTTTTATAAACTAAAATTAATTTTGTAACATCTAATCCCCTATTATACTAATAGGGAGTTTATGCTGATGATGTGTCGTCTTTAGAAGCATTTGGATGATGTGTCGCGTTCTTATGAAGTGAGTAATATATTGTAGTGATGTGTTATAATTTTATTGGTTGTCATTGAATATGTGGCATACATGTGTCATGTTAATATAGAGTCCAATTAAAAAAAGGTACTAACATAGATTTGAACCTAGGACCTCTTACATAATTTTTATATTACTTACCAACTAAGCCACTATACAAATCTTTGCATGCTTTGAATAACTACTTTCTACATTCCTTAAATTTATATGGTGTTGCAGTTTTTTATTTTTAAGGATGAGGGAAGAAGTCAAAATTTACTTTTACATTATTATTAATTTTACATAAAATGTCCAGTCTACATATTGTTGATATGTTTATACTTTAAAATCAACTTTATCAAAATTTACTCATCAATCTACATAGTATCAAAATACACTTTATATATTTTTTAAAGATTTATAAGATTTAGATTCAAATCTACATTTCAATAAAAATATCAATCTACATAGTATTAAAATACACTAATTTTTATAAATATGTAAAAGATTTAGACTTCAAACCTACATTTGAATAAACGTGAAAATGTTAATTGGTGCGGTCAATCGTGAGATCTTTTTACATATAAATTTTGGCAAAGTAATATATGAACAATTTTCACCGTGAAATACATTTGAAGGGTATAAGTTATTTTATTAAATAATATTAGTTATTTTCATTAAAGATATTAGTTGTTTTCACTAAAGTAATATTTGGTAAAATTTATTAGTTGTTTAACTATAATGTATTAGTGAATTGTTGTTCATGGTAATAGTTAGCGTGAATATTCACATAATACCTTCTCATAATTCTTTTATATCAAATATATAATTTTATAATTATATGATACTCCCTCCGTCCATGAGTAAACTTCCCACTTTCTTTTTCGGGCCGTCCACGAGTAAGTTTCCCATTCCATAAATGGAAATAACAACACTCTATTACATATAAACTTTAACCTTCAAACTCACACAATATTACCAAAAAGCCACTCATTCACTTTACTTTTCAACACTATTCATTACTTTATCCCAAAAGTCAACATGTGGCCCACCATATATTAATAAACAAATACACTTTCTTAAACCATTCAACAAAAAGAAATGGGAAACTTACTCGTGGACGGAGGGAGTATATTTTAATACTTCATATATTTTTTGTCAATTGAAAAGTATTTAATCAATTTATATTTACTACTCTCTTCGTCCCATACTCGATTGACCATTTGCTCAAAAAAAAAATTTAATACTAGATTGTACATTACAAAAAATAATTAAAACAAAATAAGCCTTTTTTTTAATTATTCCCTCCCAACAACTTAAAAATACATCACATGTCATTACTTTTACCCATAAAGAAACATCTACTATAACCACAAAGTAAAAAGAATTGAAATATTCTTACTTTATGCCTTCAAATACTAAGAAACAATTTTTACATTAAATCTCATGCCAAAAGCTAATGAATAATCATGTATAAAATGAAGTATTTTTACATTAATATATATATATATATATATATATATATATATATATATATATATATATTTTACAGGTGTATCACAAGAATCCGCGTATTACGCGGGGGTTAATCTAGTTTTTGATATTCTACTGTGAAACATTCAATTGATATTGACGTGATAGATTTTAATTTGTTCACGTGAAATTTTTTAATTGATTTACCAAATATTTCACATATACCGTTGGTCATCAGACCAAAATGTTGAAAGAAAATAAATTATAGGACTATTTTCAATTTATAAAATTCAACCGGTCTAATTTTAAAGTAAATGAAATTTATAGGGAAAAAAACTATTTTCTCATAAACTCACACATCTTGACTCGATCCGTATTTTATGAGAGACATTTTTTTCTTTTTAGGAGTGTAAAGTATAAAAGTAATTCTTGACGAAATAAGTAATAGATATAATACAAGTAATTTTGATCGGCAGGGAAAAAAAAACCAATACAATGGTAAATGTGTAGGTAGCAAACGGTGCAAATATGTTTGAAGTGTACATATAAATAGTAAGGGGTAGTTTGTTAAAAATGGAACAAATAACTTATATTGTGACATATGAAAATCGATAAATAAAAAGCTTCAACTGAAATGGACAATATATAGATTAAGTTAATAGATATACCTCAAAATCTAAATATAGGGAATAAGAAAGTCGTAAGCTGATGTATCACTACAAAAAAGACGCGGTTTAACGACGGAAAATTTGCGACGGCCAAATATCCGTCGCAAATTTCGTGTATTTGCGACGGATTTGGGCAAGCCGTCGTAAAAAATATCGGTTTGCGACGGATATGAAATTCTGTCGCAACAGTTAGTGTTTTGCGACGGAAATGTCCGTCGCAAATCCTAGGGCCCACCACCTTCGTTGTACTCCTGCTCATTTGCGACGGATATGTCGTCGCAAAGTCAAAATTGAAATTTGCGACGGAATTTTCCATCGCAAAACGACCCGTTTAAAAGTAGCCACCCGGAAAATGACCCATTTGCCTGTTTTGCGACGGAATGGCCGTCGCAAATTTTAAATTCATATTTGCGACGGCCACTTTTCCGTCGCAAAATTGAGTAGTTGAAGCTCGTCAGAGGGGTTGGTGACCAATAATTGACTTGGGTCGTCGCAAAGCGTATTTGCGACGGAATTGCCGTCGCAAAATATAGAATTTGCGACGGAAAATCAGTCCGTCGCAAATTTGTGCAGATTTATAACAATCCCCTTCATTTTCCTTCCCTTTCACTTTCACTCTTCTTTCCCTTTCACTTTCACTCACGAAAAAAATAAGAAATGATGCGGTTTTCATATGTTCTTCACGTATAATTGGTGTATTTGTCATTGTCTTCAACCTCACCGTACGTATTTGTCATTGCCTTCTACTTCACCGTACATTTTCACATTTTTAACCGTTTAAATGTCATATTTTTATTGTTTCAATTTTTTAGTACACTATTAGGTAATGAGCATGATATATGTTTATTTGATGGGTTTAGGTATTATTGATGATATATGTTTATTTGATGGGTACGTTAATTTTAGTTTGTGTGATATTTATACCTATTTTTAGTCGAAACTCTGCTCAATTTTTATGTACACTATTAGATAAATTGTGTGATATTTGTTTATTTGATTGGTTTACTATGATTGATATATATGGTTGTGTTGGATTGATTTTTGTGAAGGAAAATTTTGTATATCCTTATTTTTAGGCAAACTCTGCCCAATTTTTTATAACTCACGTGATATTTACTTTTAATCTGTAACAGATGCAATTTCCAGATCGTGGTTGGATGTACTCAATACCTAGAATGATAGGAGGAGGCATTAACTCTGCCTTTTGCAATAAAATTGATGAGTTTATTGAGTTTGCACTACAACATCCATGCAGTATGGATTGTATGGGTAATATTAGGTGTCCGTGTAAAGACAGAAGATGCAGAAATATGAGATTCTTGAGTGTTGATGAGGTTAGAACTCATCTTGTGATTTCCGGTTTTGTTCCCCGTTATTACAACTGGACCAGTCACGGTGAACAACGGTGGAATGTTGACATCGAAACCGTAGAATACTGGTATACTGGGTGGAGCGGTGGTGGAAATTTTGATGTTGGTGGTTCAAGTTATGTTCCGTATACTCAATTTGAACCACAAATAGAGGATGAACCTGATAGATATCTGATGATGATTGCAGAATCTGTTTTGGGTGGTCAACCACAATTCAATGAAACACCTATGGAGGAGGAACCAAATCATCGGTCAAAGAAGTTTTTTGATATGCTTAAAACCGTTGATCAAAAGTTGTTTCCTGGTTGTGAGACTGAGACGCAATTGTCATTCAATGCTCAAATGTTGAACATCAAAACTGAAGGCAAGGTCAGTAAAAAAAGTGTTCAATCAATTTGCTAAATTGTTCAAACGAGCTCTACCTGAAGACAACACGGCGCCTGATAATTTCTATCAGAGCAAGAGGCTCTTGAAGGATATGGGTCTACCCTTTGAGAAGATTGATTGTTGTACAAACGGTTGCATGTTGTTTTGGGATGAGGATGAGGATGAGGATCATTGCAAGATGTGTGGTCACCCACGGTACAAACCATCTGGTCGTACAAAAAGTAAGAAGAAAGTGCAGTTGAAGGCTTATAAGGCAATGTATTACCTTCCCATCACTCCTCGTCTAGAGATGTTGTATCAGTCCAGTGCCACGGCTAAAGACATGACATGGCATGCTGAGGAGTGTTCTGGTGAGAATTCTGGAGAGATGCGGCATCCTGCAGACTCGGAGGCATGGAAACATCTTGATAGGGAGTTCCCAGATTTTGCAAGGGAGACGAGAAATGTGAGGTTAGGCTTGTGCACGGATGGTTTTGCCCCATTTGGAATGCACGGAAAAAAGTATTCATTATGGCCTGTGCTGTTGACCCCGTACAATCTACCTCCTTGGTTGTGCATGAAGCCTCAACATATATTTCTTAGTATCTTGGTGCCTGGACCACACAACCCCAAGCATAAATTGGACGTATATCTCCAGCCATTGATTAAAGAGTTGAAATCTTTGTGGTCTACAGGGGTGGAGGCCTACGACGTTCATAGGAAGCATAACTTCACGATGCGAGCTGCACTTTTGTGGACCATTAGTGACTTTCCAGCATTTTCTATGTTGTCTGGGTGGTCAACAGCAGGAAAACTAGCATGCCCGTATTGCATGGACGGTTCTGATGCATTCTATCTTCCGTTGAGTAGAAAAGTGTCATGGTTCGACAACCATCGCAAGTTTCTTCCTCCTGATCATCCCTTTCGGAGGAACAAAACATACTTTCTAAAGGGTAAAAATGCAGTAGGCCGCCCAAGACCACGGATTCGATCAGGTATGTGTCTGGGTACTGAATCACTACTGATGTCTATGTGTCTCATATATATAAGTTAACCATATATAAATTAATTATTTCAGGTGATTCGTTGTTGTATGAGGTTACAGTCACTGATTTGATGAAGACAACTGAGGCGGGTGCAATGGAGCACAATAAACGTATCCAGGGTGGTTGGAAGAAGAGAAGTATCTTTTGGGACTTACCTTATTGGAGCAAGTTGTTGATTCGACACAATTTGGATGTGATGCATATAGAGAAGAATGTTTTCGACAACTTGTTTCATACGGTCGTGGGTACTGAAGGGAAGACCAAAGACACTTCAAAATCCAGAGATGAGTTGAGGCTCTTCTGTTCTCGTGCTTCCCTACACAAGGATGAGCAGACAAGAACATATCCCCAGGCCTCTTACACAATTAGTAAAGCAGAAAGGAAGAATTTGTGTAAGTGGGTGAAAGAGTTGAGCTTCCCTGACAATTATGTGTCGAATTTGGGAGACAGAGTTGACACGGAAACCGGAAAGGTGTCTGGAATGAAGAGTCATGATTGTCACGAGTTCATGCAATGACTCTTACCTATTGCATTTCGGTACTCACTTCCCAAGAATGTATGGAGTGTCATCACGGAATTAAGTCTCTTTTTCAGACACTTAACGGCATCAACGATTACAGTTGAGGACATGAGGCGTTTGGATGAGGAGATCCCTGTTATTCTATGCAAACTTGAGCGGATTCTTCCACTCAGCTTCTTCGACTCGATGGAGCACTTACCCGTACACTTAGCGTATGAAGCCTCAATTGCTGGTCCCGTACAGTATCGATGGATGTACCCTTTTGAGAGGTAATTCTATACCATTTTTTAAATCGACTTTTAAGATCAATACTGAATAAATTTTCTAACACAAGAATGTTTTAGGTATTTGCACAATTTAAAGCTCAATATTGGAAATGCGGCCCACATCGAAGCATCAATTGTTAATGCATACCTTACTGAAGAGGTTGGAGCATTTTGTTCTTACTACTTCGGCGATCAAGTTCAAACCAGAATCAGAAATGTGCCTCGCAACTACGATGGCCGTGGAGTAGACCATCCCCTTCGTGATGTTGAAGGTATGTTATCTGTATTTTTGCATCCGGGTCGACCAATGGGTAAGGGCACCAAACGACCGTTCAGGGGCAGTATTGAAGAGGAAACAATACATTCATATGTTTTGATGAATTGTCCTGAAGTCCAACCGTATATAGAGTAAGTAATTTAATTTTATAGTTGAGTTTTTTACAATATGTATACTGTTGATATCTGAAAAGTAATTAATTTCTTTTTTCTGATATATAAGCATGTTCTGTGAGTATAAGCGTCAAGTAGAACCAGACATCACAGATGCAACAGTTTTTCAATCCATCCGCAATGATTTTATGTTTTGGTTCCAACGTTACGTGAGTACCACATAATTATATGATTTTTACCTTATAACAAATATGTTATTATTTTTATACATGATAATTTAATATTTACAGGGACAAAATGGCCTACTTAATAACAACCCACATCTTGAAGCTCTGAGCAAAAGACCACTACGTAGTGTGGTATCATACCACGAATATTACGCAAATGGATACAAATTTCATACTGAAGCGTATGCTTCAACGAAATCGACTACAAACAGTGGTGTTTGCGTTATCGGTGCAAACTACAACGAAGAACCCATCGATTACTATGGAGTGCTGCAAGAAGTAGTTGAAATAGAATATCCGGGTTGGCCGAGCAGGACGATAGTGTTGTTCTTGTGTGAATGGTATGATCCAGGGAACCAAGGAACAAGAGTCGACAAAAACTACAAGATTATTGATATCAACACCGGAAAGAAGTTTCCGGCGGCATACGATCCTTATATTTTTGCAACGCAAGCATCTCAGGTATATTATTGCAAATACCCCGGATCAAGTAGGCCCAACTTAAGGACAATTTGCAAAGTAAAGGCAAGATCACTGGTTGAAGTTTCTAATCCGTCAAACAAAGACGGTGTAGAACCAACAGATCCATTTCAAACAGAGATACAAGAGGCTCAAACAGAGGTTGATCAAGCAGGTGTGAATATTTTTGTCGACTTACTTGCTGCAAATCCAGAAATGATAATGATTGAAAGTGATCATGAGGGTGATGGACAAGAGCGCGGTGGGGAGGAAGAAGAAGAGGAAGAGGAAGAGGAAGAGAAAGAGGATGAAGATGAGGAAGAGGATGAAGATGATGATGAGGATGACGAGGAAGAAGACGACGATTAGAATTACTAAATTAGTGTATATATAACAAGTGAAAAACGAAAATGAATTAATTTGGTGAATTATGAAAAAAAACGAGTCAATTTGGATATATACACAATTAATTGCGTACAAATGAACGAATTATAAATTTAAGCGGGAGTCGAAATAAATAAATTTACAGAAATAATAAAAATTAAATGACCCCAATATTTATAAAAACAAGTTAGAAACGAAAATGAATTAATTTGGTGAATTGTAGAAAAAAAAATGAGTCAATTTAGATACATACACAATTAATTGCGTACAAATGAACGAATTATAAATTTAAGCGGGAGTCGAAATAAATAAATTTACAGAAATAATAAAAATTAAATGGCCCCAATATTTATAAAAACAAGTTAGAAACAAAAATGAATTAATTTGGTGAATTGTAGAAAAAAAAAATGAGTCAATTTGGATACATACACAATTAATTGCGTACAAATGAACGAATTATAAATTTAAGCGGGAGTCGAAATAAATAGTTTTACAGAAATAATAAAAATTAAATGGCCCCAATATTTATAAAAACAAGTTAGAAACGAAAATGAATTAATTTGGTGAATTGTAGAAAAAAAAACGAGTCAATTTGGATACATATACAATTAATTGCGTACAAATGAACGAATTATAAATTTAAGCGGGAGTCGAAATAAATAATTTTACAAAATAAAAAAAATAGTTGGGCAAAATATTTTAATAAACAACTTAGATACGAAAAGAAATTAATTTGGTGAATTATAAAAAAAAAATGACTTAATTTGAATACATATACAATTAATTGCATAAAAATAAACGAAAGTAGCTTGTGCCCTAGTGGCGCGCGCCCCCTCCTCTTGCACAAGAGGTCCCGTGTTCGATTCCCCTTGGACGCAAAAAATGGATTAATTGTTCAAGGCCTAATAAGACTAATATAGAAGGTGGGCCGCATATAAAAAGAGATGGGTCGGTTGGCCCAGTGGTATAGAAGGTGGGCCGCATATAAAAAGAGATGGGTCGGTTGGCCCAGTGGTCCGCGCCCGCCCCGGCCGCCTCGGGTGCCCGGGCTCGAACCACGCGAGCCACTTTTTTTTTTTTGTATAGGCTCGGTAATTTGCGACGGCCAAATTCCGTAGCAAATATTGAATTTTGCGACGAAAAACAACCCGTCGCAAATTATAACAGAAAAAAATAAAAAATATATATATAAACATTTGCGACGGAATGTGGCCGTCGCAAATGTTGTTGACCCGAACGGGTCTGACCCGAAATATTTGCGACGGAATACTGTCCGTCGCAAATTCTGTGTGACCCGGCCGGGTCTGACCCGCCGATTTTGCGACGGATTTGTCCATCGTTAATTTGCGACGGAAGTCGAAATCCGTCGCAAAAATTAGCTACGGCTGTTTTAGGGACGGATACGTGTCTGTCGCAGATACCGTCGCAAAACACTGTTTGCGACGGATTTTCCGTCGCTAATTCCGTCGCAAAACAGTGTTTTTTTTTGTAGTGTATGAATCGAGGAGAGAGGATTGAGAAAAAGAACGAAACCACACCACTAAGAAAAGGACGATAAACACATCACGCCCCATGTCTTCAATCCCCACCCCTTCCATCCCCTGTGCACCCTATTCCCTTTAACTATATATAGAAATTGCACCGATTAACATTGGTGCAATTTTTTTTCCAATTTTAACAATAAAAATCAACTAAACCACATTTCTTTAGTGAATTTTAAAAAATTTCAACAAATATTAATTCATGTGAACAAAACTATTAGTTCATATAATGAAAGTATTAGTATGTCGATCACCCGCTCCGAGTGTAAATCGATCATATATCATTTAATTTCTTAGAAATTAGAACTCTGAGTTCTCATTTAATTGATAAGAAACGAGTATTAAACACTCTCATTTAAATGATAATTAAATATTCATTTAATTTAATTAAATGATAAATACTTAATTGGTTTCAAAACCAATTTCCCAACTGTACAATCCCAATCATACTACTCCTATTCTATGTTTTAAAAAGCGGAAGCGGAAGTCGGGCCGGACACCCCTAGCGCTTTTGGTCGGACCGGGTTCAATCGGTCGAACCGTATTTTAAAGCGGTTGAGCCGGTATGACGTCATAATGACGTTATAATTATATAATATACAATTAAATATATAAATTATAGATATCATACATATTTTTTTCATTCATAATTCACTAGAACCAATTAAGCACATAAACATATAAGGAAGCATAAAAAGATGAATATTTTTCCTAATTCAGAAAATACATATATTCACGCACACAGAGACGAAAGGAACGAGCAATACCGTGAAATTGATGCTGGGGAGGTCGGAGCTCCAAAAGATATTGTGATCGGACTGCTGCGCCGGAGGAGTACGCTGGAGGAGGTGGCGCTAGGCTACTTCTGCGTTGGGTTCTGCGCCGGTGGAGGCGCTGGAGCGCCGCTGCTTCTGCACTGAGGAGGCGCCGACGTTGGGCTGCGGCGGAGTTGAGTAGAGACTAGGGCTTGGGATGTTGGATGGGAGATGGGAGAGGTCGCGCACGCGTGGGTATTTTTTTTGTTTGGGAATTTTTTAAGTTTTACTCATCAATATAAATTTTTAAAATTACAAAGCAGTCCAAATTTTTTTTTTCTTACAAAAAGTACCGGACCGCCGCTTTAAAGGTTGAACCGGTCCCCGGTCCGACCCGGTTTTTACCGCTTTTGGCCGTTTCGTGGGCGGCTCGATACATAGCCGGCCCAACCTATTTGGACCGTACGGTGCTCTTCCCGCTTCGCGGTCCGACCGGTCCGACCGGCCGGTCGGACCCGTACTTTAAAACATAGCTCCTATTCCCAACTTTCTTACTATGTACCGGATTCTCATGCACAGAATAATACTTTTATTTTGTTTTCTTATTATTTTATTATTTCATATAAAATTGTGCAACTTTTGTGTACTAACTTTTTTTAATTGAACCCTGACTCATTGTACCGGTTATATGAGATAGTTTTTTCTTTTTTTTTTTTCTTTTAAACAACAAGAAAATTAGGAATAATTAAGAATGATAGTTATCATGAAGGTCTTCTGAAAATTTGAAGTTTGAATCAAATAATGAGGACTCTCTCTAACAAGAGAATGTTTCAATAAATTGAACATTCATAAGTATTTATGTATATCAATAAATACTCTAGGTTTTACTAAAATCTGTCTTTAAAACCACACATAATAAATGGATTTTTTTAGTCAAGAGAGGCTTCTGTAGATGGATGTACTGCCCTATGCAACAGTACTGGTAGCGACTGTTATTACTTAATTTTAACTAACATTATTACACTTCCCTTTTAATAAATTCAATAATTAATGTAATACTTTTCAAAATTACTGGACTGGGACTATGGGAGATTCCATCCCTTGCCGTATTTATTGATATTGGATTCTATTTTTCTTATATCGTAATGTATATTAAATGAGCAGTGTATTGAGAGATACTATAACTTATTATAACATATAATACTAAAAATTATAATTTAAAAACTGACCATTTAAAAATTGTGATATTTTTACAAAGAGTGTTAATTTATTTTATAAGATAATAACTTAATTTCATACCATACTTAAATAAAAAAAGTTACATTAATACAAGATTTCTTAACTTACGTTGGGAAAAAATGGGCAAATTTGGGTAATTGGAGTTTTTCTAACTCTCTATTTTTTTTTTTTTTTTTGATAAATTTCGGGGAAATGTAAACATAAAATAGTAGTACTACTCCCATCTCGAATAACTTCTTACAGTTGACTTTCAGGAATTATAAAATGAAAGTTGGCTTGTATTTAAATAGATAAAATAATTTTTACGAGGGTTTATTGTTTAATTTAAGTAAATAATTTCTTTTTTTAATGTATAATTATTAGTGGAATAAAGTGTAATTTAGTAGTTTTTGTAGGGGATAAATAGTGAACTTTGCAAAGTGTTTAGAGATGGAGGTAGTACATGAGTCCCATTTTTTAATAATTTTTTTACTCTCTATTCCAGGTAAGTTTCCCACTTTTCTTTTGGGATCGTCTCTTTCATAAATGACAAAAAATACTTTATATATTAATAAACAAATACACTTTTACTTATCACAATTACATTGTTTTTTGTGAAAAAGGCAAAATTACCCATTTTAATAGAAAATAAAGTATTTTACCCATTCTCTTGAGAAAAAAAAAAAAAAAATACCCACCACCCTTTTTAAGACAAATATACCAAAAAAGTGGATAGTGATTTTTTTTTTTTAAGAATGTTTGGGTTGTTGGTTACAAAATATTATGGTGGTTCCAACCAATAGTTTCAAAAAGTGGTCGTTTCGATTGGTTGTTCTAAAAAATTTAGTTTGTTCCAGCTAGTTGTTCAAAAATATTAGTTGTTTCGATTGGTCCTTTCAGAAAAATTTGGTCGTTCTGAAAAAAAAAAATTTGATCGTTGCAACTGATCGTTCTGGATGGTCATTCCAGAATCCAAAATACAACGATTGAGGGAAGTGAATCATGTGAGTAAAATACTTTTTTTGTAATAAGGGTACATGAGTCATTTAACTATAAAATGCGTATAAAACTTTTTTTTCCCTATAGAAGTGGGTAAAAGACCATTTAATTTATTAAAATGGGTAAAAAAGGTCAATATGTTGGTCCATCATATATTAATAAATAATTTTTTTCTTAAATTTTTTAACTCTATAATGGAAAAAGTATTATTTTATTATGTATGTATCTATTTTAAAATTAACACGAAAGAAATGTAGAGTATTTGGCAGAGACAAAGTTAATTAATATTTTTTTCCTTTTAATCCTGAAAATTTATCAGGTGTAATCTGTATGTATCCCACTCAACTAAATTCCAACCGAAAATCCCAATACTGCCCCCACGCGCCACCGCATCAAAACAACGCGTAGCAAAGCAGATAATTAATAGGGAGCGAAGGGCAGAATGGGAACTCGAAAAGACGTCATATCTGCATGAGACTCGAATATAAATGTCCAAAGTAGTGGACGCTTGGCAAGATGGCGCGGTGTGTAGCAGCCACCTCTCGCCCATTCAATGGAGAATCGCTCTCAAATTATACACACACCCATTTAAATTATTCCCCTTCTTATTAATAGTAAATTCTAAATATTAAAAACAGAAATAAAGTTAAGAGAGAATCCGGAGGTGAGATAGGGACAGAAAAAAAATAAAGAGAGGTGGAAAGGAGCGCCACATTTTTTTTCTTTAGAAATCAAGAATTAATTCAAGATATCTATGATTTATAAGTCTTTGTAAAATTTATATATAGCTAGATAGATACGAGAGTGGGGTTGGGGGTGGTGATGGAGGGGAGTGACAAAAGGATGTGTTCGTGGTGGAAAACGGCGCCGTCTTCAACGAGGTTGTTGGGGTTTATCTTGCCGTTAATTGTGGTTTCGGTGATGGTCGGGTTTTCGGGTTCAAAGTCGTCCAACTGGGTATTCTCTTCGAATTTCTACCCGTGGGTTTGGGGTTCGGGTTACGCCGCCGGAGCCCCGTTTTCTGAGAAGAATTCTTCGAGAGTGTTTGTTCCCGCGGCGGAAGACGGCGGTGGCGGTTTGGAGTTGCGGCATAGAGTGAGAGTGGTGGGCGGCGGAGAAAGGGAGGAGGCGCTCACCGTTGACTACAACCCCCAGAGAACCGCCGCGCCGCCGATTGCTATTCAGGCGGAACCGCCGGTGAGAACGCCGTCATTGTTTTCTTGGTTTTTATTTAATTAATTAATTACTTAATTGATTCGGATTTATTTTAATCGGTGAAAAGGCAAGTAACAGAAATATCAATTAGCTTTCCATAACATCTATTTGACAAATAAAATCTGGTCAAGGAATAATGGAGCATAAGCGGAATCTTGTACTTCGAGTATTAATTTAGTGGAAATTCCTTAAATACACAATTTGTAACACTATATAAATCTAACTATGCAATTAATTCTTAACTATAAATTGAATCACACCCTCTTTTATTTTGGGATTCTATTATACAATTTAACTTTCAATTTACTTAGGGGATGCTTGATTTTGGATAGGTAAGAGGGCTTCGCCTTTTGCTACAAGGATTTTGAAATCCATATTTTAGACTATGGTGGATTTCAAAATCAAGATTTTAAAATCTAGTGTGTTTTTGTTTTGATGAGAGTAAGTAAGATATTATATTATTATATTATTGTGGGATGATAGTTGTAATGATTGGATGATTGTGTAATGATTAAACACGATTTTGATTTGGAGGATTTTGAATTCTTAGTGGATTTTAAAATCTAGTGTGAATTTGTTTTGAGATTAAGTAGGATATTATATTATTATATTATTGTGGAAGAGTGGTTGTAATGATCGGATAATTGTGTAATGAATAATGTGTTTATAGGTATTTATAAGGAATCCTATTTTAAAATCTCAAACCAGAATCCATAATCTGTATATCAAACATCCAATCAAACATCCTATTTTAATTTAGCTTTATGTAAGGTATTAAATGAAGAAAGAACATACAGAATATTTATCTTGTCACCTTCAGTGAGAATAATGCTGATGTTATCATATATGTAGCAAAGTATTTTCTGAGATCATTGATCATCTTTTCTACGTCATACCAAATTGGACAATAATTTATAATGAATAAGGAATCAGGAAATTCATCCTATGGAAATTGTTTCTAGCTAGATCAGGATAATACACATAGTGCAATTTTATTTATTCGATTTCTTCCATTACCTGAAAATATAATTGGTTTTACTTATTTGTGACTTCTTTATATAGTTTCTATTTTGATCATTAATTTGTAAACAGGATGATGGGAGCAGAGTGGAATTTATGATCACAAAAGAACCCAATGTTTCCACTCTATTCAATAGGACACACGTCTTACCCTTGAGTCCAAGAAATAATAGAACATTTACGAACTTACAATTTCTCGAGGCCAGACTGCAGCAAGCTCGAGCTTCAATTAAAGACACGCAAAATGGGAGCAGAACATTCGACTCTGACTACGTCCCTACGGGTCCTATATATTGGAATCCCACCACATTTCATAGGTAATTAGTAATTTTCCTATTGCAGTGAGTTAAATTGCAATTTTATTTGTTTACAAGTTTGTGAGTTAGACATATGTTCCACGATACTTGTTACATACTTAAACTTTACGTATATGTATCCATTTGCGTGTAAATGATTTGATTGGAGCCTAATGTTGGGAAGAATGTTTGTTTCACTTTTCACGTCCCAATCATGTATTACACTATCTAGATTCTAGAATTTTAACGGGTGCGCTAGTGATATATTTAAGGCCGTTGTCTGTTTCTAAATAGTACACCTGTCATTTATTTAGAATATGGAACATAATTCAAGTGGAGCATAAAAGGGGATATATATGATTTGATGCCTTGAGCTAGAAGCCTAGAATCATGCATCTGGGAATAAATTTCTATGGAATTACTTAGGTGCATTAAATTTGCACTTATACGAATAACACGTGTATTACGTACAGGAGCTATCTTGAGATGGAAAAGCAGTTCAGAGTATACGTGTACGAAGAAGGCGAACAACCTATATTTCATAATGGTCCATGTGGAAGCATTTATTCTATGGAGGGAAATTTCATTTACAAGTTAGAAACTTCCAACTTTCGGACAAGAGATCCCGAGAAAGCAAGTGTCTACTTCCTCCCGTTCAGCGTGACGTCCATAGTCCACTTCATATACGACAAAACTCTTCAAAATCATTGGCTGCCGATGAAACAAACAGTGAAGGACTACGTCGATCTTGTTGCTGCAAAATATCCCTTTTGGAATCGGAGCCTCGGATCCGATCATGTCATGCTCTCTTGCCATGATTGGGTATGCAAGAGTTTTCAATTTGCTAATGGATGCTCTCCCCTTTTTTTCCCCCTGTAAATTTCTTGTAAATTTAAAGAGAGATAGACACATGATAAAATAATAAATGAAAATACAAAAAAGTGGAACCCACACAATGTGTCTATCCCTCCCTAAATTTAAAAGAAATTTTACAAAAGAGAGCAAAAATATGTTTTCAAAATTTATGTGGTCTATAATAGTAAGTTTGTTGGGGTTTATTATAGGGGCCAGAACTTTCAAAGTCTCTTCCCGAGCTATTCAAGAACTCGATTCGAGCTTTGTGCAACGCAAATACGTCGGAAGGGTTCCAACCCTCAAAAGACGTGTCGATCCCGGAGATTAACCTACCCGGCGGTCGAACAAAGGGCTTGATCGGCGGTCCTTCCCCATCGAAGCGGCCGATCCTCGCTTTCTTTGCGGGCGGGCTCCACGGGCCGATTAGGCCGATCCTTCTAGAACATTGGGAGAACAAAGATCCGGATATCCAAGTTCACAAATATCTCCCAAAAGACGTGTCTTATTCAGCAATGTTGAGGAAGAGCAGGTTCTGCATTTGCCCTAGTGGCTACGAAGTCGCGAGCCCGAGGATGGTGGAATCGTTGTACACGGGGTGCGTCCCCGTGCTCATAAAAGACCATTACGTCCCTCCGTTCAGCGATGTCCTAAACTGGAAGGCATTTTCCGTGGAAATTCCCGTCAAGGACATCCCAAATTTAAAGAAAATCTTGACAGGAATTTCGACGAGACAGTATATAAGGATGCAGAGGAGGGGAGTGGCTGCGAGGCGGCATTTTGAGGTCAATTTGCCTCCGAAAAGGTTCGACGTTTTTCATATGACGCTACATTCGATTTGGCTCAGAAGGCTTAACATTCGATTGCACGATGTTGATGATTCGTAAGTGTACATTATTACATGTCTTGTCTTGGCTACACACTAGTCCTCCGCTTCATGTTGAGGTGGGGGTATTATAGTCTTATTCTTTTCATTTTTCTTAAGTGTAGTAATTGTTACAATGTCTTCTGTATTTATGATGTTGAAAAATTGCATTCAATTTCTCTCTCGGCCTATGAGATCGTAATTTCTGTATATGCAAGACTATGTATGAATAGATATAATTTTTTTTAAGAGCATATATAGAGTGAAATTGGTTCCTACATAAATTACTAAAGTGTATTAGTTATTTTTAATAAAGAGTATTAGTTGTTTTAATTGAAGAATATTAATTGTTTTTACTAAACAATTTTAGTTTATTTTCAGTACAACTAATATTTTTCAGTGAAAACTACTGATACCAAAATAACTAATACTCTTTAGTGAAAACAACTAATATCTTTCAATGGTTCATATATGATCCATTTTTATTCTATACGTTGTCTTTCTTAATATACATTTAGTTTAGAATTTTGAATTGATGTTGTTTATATAATTTATAAATTGAATACTATAGACTTTATAAAATTTTAAAACTATATGAAATCTTAAGTGTAGTTTGTTAATTTTAGAATATAAATATAAATTAAAATCGAATATTAAAAAATTTAAGAGACTTTATAAAATTTCAAAACTATATGAAATCTTAAACATATGTGTAGTTTGTTAATTTTAGAAAATAGTTTCTACGGGTTGACAATTTTAATTTTCATATAATAAACACGAAAAGATTAAAATTTCACGAAAAGATTACAATTTTAATTTTTCAGATTAAATCGAGATTTTTTTTTGTGCGGGTTAACAAACTCTAGATTTGCTCCTCTGATTCTTCTATTCGATTTGACCTTGACTTGGATGATCTTCGGGTGAAATCCTCGTCTGAGATTGGATTTGAATTTATAACGTTAATCCAAGGGCGAAACGCCTTATTTTAGATTAAACACTATTTTGGAGATTTGGTAGATGAACGACTTCGAAGGCGGGATGAATGCCTTTGAATTTGGTGAAGAACGTCTTTTAAATCTTCTAGCGGTTACGAAGAACGCTCTTGAAGATTTTTCAAATCTTCAAGAAGAAACGTCGGATCGGAGGGGTGCTGGACCTTGGTCTCAAATCGAAGGCCGTTTGTACTTGACTTGCGCGAAGAACGCCTTGAAGCCGCTAAGAATGACTTTGAATCTTCAAAGCCCGCAAAGAACGCCTTCGAAGGTTCTTCAAATCTTTAAGGAGAAACGCCGGATTGGAGAGGTGCTGGACCTTGGTCTCGGATCGAATGTCGTTTGTAGTGGACTTAATCGAAGAACGTCTTTGAATCTTCAAAGCCCACGAAGAACGCCTTCGAAGACTCTTCAAATCTTTAAGGAGAAATGTCGGATTGGAGGAGTTCTGGACCTTGGTCTTAGATCGAAGGCCATTTGTAGTGGACTTACGCGAAGAACGCCTTGAAGCCACGAAGAATGCCTTTGATCTTCAAAGCCCGCGAAGAACGCCTTCAATGATTCTTCAAATCTTCAAGGAGAAATGCCGGATCGGAGGGGTTCTCGACCTTGATTTCGAATCGAACGCTATAAAATAACACATAAAAATGCATAAACGAGAACTAAATAAACAATGGGATGCCATCTCTCTGAAATGTCTCCCTTTATCGTTTTTGGTTAGAGATTCCAAACTCTCCAACCTACACGAAAAGATCAACGCGTGAAAATAAAATACAAAAACAAAAAGAATAAACCTATTTGACACCAATCCCCGGCAACGACGCTAAAAATTTGATGGGTGTCGAATCCAACAAATAATAAAACCTGCTTAAATAGATATGAATTGTGATAGTGATAAACAGGGTCGAATCCACAGAGATTGGTAAATAGATTTATCCTTCTAAAATACACATATTTATAACTGTTAAAACAATGATGGGTTTTTTTTTTTTTTTTTGAGATTAAACTAAACAAAATAAACAAGTAATTACATAAAATCAAGAAGATAAACGGTAAGAAAAAAAAACATCTAACCAAAGATAACTTAAGAATTGGTTCTCATACAATTGTTCATCGATGCAAAGATCATCTTCCATTCTACACTAAATTGGTTATAGTTGTTGGTACCACCTAACAACCTAATCTTTCCTTACTTTGTCGATAATAAGGATACCATCTCTTATTACTTCTCTAACCAGTGAACAAGTCTAGGTACCACCATTAGGATTTAATTCACCAGCAACATTAAAATCTAGAAAGACCCAATTCTAGCCAACAAACGCAAATTTAGGTTCATTTTGACTAGGTTATGCATCTCCATGACAATTATTCACTGACATTAATTTCCACTAAGATCAGAACGTTAAACAATTAAGGATTTAACGTTTCAATTGGCAATCATTATTTTCACGAATTAAATAACTGGCCACATTAGACAACTCGCCAAACAATGTGGTCGAACACAAAAGATACATAAATAATGAAGAATGAAAGAGTATGAAATGAAATACTAATTTTATTTCAAAATAATTATCGTTTTGCATCACCAAACAAGAGAATTAAATGATCAAATTTCGATGATATGTAAATAAAAAGACAATAAGGTGCACTATACATATTTTTATTGTTATTTACTGACTTTCATAACTCGTATGAAACAAACATAACCAGAGGTAGTATTAGCAACTTATACAACAACCCCTAATAAAAAATATAGAGGCTAAAAATCTTAACTACAATATACAAATCCAAAGCCACCTTGAAACCATCTAAAATCACCTGCGGAAATACTGAGATGGTGAAGAGTTTCCAGACAAGTCGATGTCGTGCGGGTAAGGCTGGTTGATCGAGTTTTCACTCTGAAGAGAATGCTGGTCATGAATGATGCTGGAGATCCTCGATTGAGGGGACGAAATAGATGATGATGGAATAATTTGTGATGCTGATGATGATGAAGTAATGGCAGTTGCGGTGGAGGATAGTAGTGGTGTAGATTCTGATGCCGCGGGTTGGTCCGTATTAGCTCTTGCATCTCGCTTGCAGACGGGACAGAATGTTCTCCACGACGTTAGCCAAGTATCGATGCTGGCAGCGTGGAATTCTGTGAAAACATAACATGGAAATACAAGATATAATAATTTTCAAGATTACAAGATATAACATGGAACCTACATGCTTCCGAGACTGCAAAAAAAAAAAAAAAAAAAAAATCGTTAGTTCTTTATAGAGGTTATTAATGACATGAAAGTATGTATAAATTAAAGTTTAACAAATATATTTGTATAAAATAATTATGTCATAAAATTAAATTACCTATCACAGTTGACATTAGGATAAATGGGAACAGGGATAGTGATATGGCAAAGGTCAGGAATCCGTTTAGCATTAACAGCGTTAACTCCCATGGATTTGGCTTCTTGTTTCAAGCACGTGCACAACCCTTTCAGCTGACTTGGATCCGACCCACCAGTTGGTTTAGCGAGGCCGCCCCAGAGCAGCACGGAACTGAGGCAATTGTGCTCCACCTGAGTAAAAATGGCTCGCATGGTATGAGCCTTGTGATGGCGTCCCCGCAGCTAATCCCGCTTGCGTTGTTGGTTCCCACCCCCAGAATCAACAACCCTACAATCCACAACGCGCTGGACATTTTCTTATAAATTGATTGAAATAAAACTGCGTAGAATTGCTATTTAGCTGTAAAGTGTATGTATTATTTTTTATGAAATGATTCTTCAATTTCACTTTTTTTTATAGAGAGGGATTCAGGGTACAGGGACTTGAACTGATTAATTTTAATTAAATTTAAAAACTATCGAATTGAGAAGTTATTTATTATTCCTTTTTGTATAGTAATATTATTTTTAGTACATATATGATAATTAATTGTGAATATGCAAGATAGCTATAACCAACAAAGCTTATTAAGAAATCTCATGTATGGAAAGTGAATCCTAACTAGGTAGATTTTTCTGTTGGGTAAGGTTAATTTTCTGGAAATTGTTATTAATGTGGATGCCAATTTTTTATGATTTTAGGAAGTGCCAATTATTGTTGAGAGGTGGGTTTTGGTTTTGGTTTTGGATAGGGATGTTCAGGTTGTCATTTTTCTCTGGGGGTACTTGCTTCTCTCCATTCAATCCATGAACACCTTCTATCAGTTCTTCATTTTGATTAAGCCCCTCTCCATCTAAATCCAGTCCTCCGTCCATATTCAGATTCATCTCATTATCAGCTGCAGTAGTCATCCTTCTCTGGAAGGCTCGATTTCTTCTGGCAATCGTCTCAGGGTCTAGCATCTTTCTATCTTCGCTCGTTTCTCCCTTTGCGTATGTTTTCATATACCTGAGTACTGATTAGGCGTGAAATTGGTAGGATTTATAGCTCGATTTACCCATGTTTTGAGTGATTTTGATGAGTATTTAGAGTCAATTAAGTACTATTTTCATAAACTAATGAATTTGCCTCTTCGATGCTCATAGATGGATAGTGGGCTGAAAATGGAGTTCGTAGGACTTTGAATCGACTAAAACAGGCGTCCGAATGAGAAGATATTGAAGAAATGCAAAAAGTATTAGTTCGAGCAAGCAAAAGTGTTAGTTGGAGGTGCTCAAGCAAGTGGACTCGAGCACCAAGTGCTCAAGCACTCGAGCAGGGTGCTCAAGGGGATTTAAGTCGAGTACTTAGTGCTCAAGCATGAGGAGTCGAGCACATGAGGTTCTGGAAGTGATAGCGCTCGAGCAACATTCACTCGAGCACTTAGTGTTCGAGTACTCGAGTGGGGCGCTCGAGTAGTCGCGGGTTGAGCGCCTAGCGCTCGAGTAGGCCCTGATCGAGCTGTTTGAGAGTTCTGTACAAGGTTAGCACTCGAGCGCCTAGCACTCGAGTAAGCGCTCGAGTCGAGTGTTTCACGTACGATTTCGGCCCATGACGTTTTTAAACGGCTCATGCCTATACCTTGTCCCGAGCACGTTTTTGGACACCACGTCATACTTAGAGATAGAATTTGATAGAGAGGACCTTGGGGAGTTGAGTAAGAGATTTTGCAAGTGTAATCGAGGTTTTTGAACTACGAATTCATAGATTAGAGTTTTCCTTCCGTTATTTATTTCTTCGATACTTAATACTTTCAGACCTAGTTTTATAACTAATTGAGATTCATTTTTGAGACTTTGATTCATTGATTTAAACCAAACTTATGTTTTTGAGTTTGTTAACTAAGTTCATCATGTTTATGTTTATGGTTCGTCCAATTACTTTTGTTTTCGTATTCAACATGTTAGGCTAGAACCCTTGCATGCTTGGGGTAGGATGAACTCGTTGTTGTGGCACAAATAATCCCATATTTGGCCTAAATACTATCTCAGAACCGGGGTATACCGGAACCGGGGTTTAGGCCCCGACAACAGAATTTCGGCATCAAATAGTCCGACAGAATCAAAGGTCAAACATCAGTAAAGATATCGAAGTACTGACAAGATATTGTAATAATAGATTTAATGTTTTTCATAATTGTTTATTAGATCTACGATTGTAATAAATACCCTAAAATAAAGGGTCGGGATGACTTCCTTAGTTAGAAGATTGGGACTCTATAAATAGAGGCCCCAACCCATTGTAAAGAGAGCTCATTAGTTTTCTCCTCCCCACAAAATTCTCCCCACATAAATAAAATACTAGGCAAGGGAGACCCTTCTTGGGGACTCCCAAAGCCATCTTCAAGGGAAGAACCCATCGGTTCTTCCCCCATTCTTGTGTTCTTCGTGTTCACATTATTTATATATGTTCGTTATCGGTTAATCGGGACTACCCCTATAGCCACATAAATCCGTCATATAGATCCGGTAAAATCGGTAACAACAAATGGCGCTAGAAAAAGGGTTACCTTTCGTCCCTAATTTGCTACAGATCTAATCACTTGAAAACCTTGAAGAAGACCCAACATTCTTGAAAGGTATCTTCAAATCTCCAAGTTCTCTTTTTCCAGAAAACTTATTTTTACACTTGATTCTATTCATTAAAATTTTGTCCTAGCACTACATCCTAGCATAAGAACTCGCATTATCCTGGTGATTTTCTTTTTTGGGAACCTCTCTTTTTTGTTCGTGTTCATCCTCTCAAAACTTTCTGGAAAACAACAATGGTGGATTCCAAAACAATTCTTATACAATAGTTTTTCATTTCATTGTTCTTACTGCTAGAATAATTACAAACCCCAAAACTATCAAATTCTCATAAATACATCCAGAATAGATAGGATAAGTGTTCAATTCTACACAAAATAAAAAATCTTCTCCGTCTCTGCTAAACGCTTCCTGTGGCTTCAATCCAACTCACCTCTACAAAAGCTACAACAAACATTTTTTTCTTTAAAAACAAAAAAAAAAACAAAAATTTCTCTCTAAAAACACCCATAAAGTCCAAAATTCTTAATCCTCATAAAATTTCCATGACCTCTTTCTCTCTAGCTATACATACACGCAGAGAGGCAAATTTCACCTTCAAATCCCATCTACTGTCTCAAATAGATAATAGACGAATCCAACAACCAAGTTCAAAATTGTAAAGCTACAAAAATCCTTTTCAAATACAGAGAGTCCGGATACAAAAACTATTCTCAAGTACACTATTGTTGATTGCGGCTACACCCCGCCGAGGCCATAGGCCGTTCCCTTCTTCACCGAGCTCAACCCGAGTTATCTTTCAAGATCGGCCCTCTAAATAATATCGCTCAATCACAACCAAGCAAACTCACCCACCGCCATACGTGGGTGATCATCACGGCAAAGCACGGGGTCGACCGGTCGCACCCAAAAATCGACGGAGCGCCCAACGCCACATCAACAGAGACACCGAGCTCGGCCCACAGTCACCGATCACCTGCCGCAACCCCGTTCCTACGACCTCCAATTTGGGTCCCTCCGCCTCGTCACCGTTGCCAGTGTCTCCGCCGAGCATCATGACCAAGGCCGGGCACCAAACATTCAACCGTTGCCGACCTCAAGAACAGAGCCATTCCGATCGCAGCACCATCTCTACCAACTGCCGATCTCGTACCGGATGCAAACCTGATGCTCCCATCGCCGAACATCAGCCGTCGACCACACGCAGCAATCCGTCGTGGCCATCCCGATCGCCCTCAGGGTTCTCACCTCTATCACTTCGCTTGGGGCCCGATTGAAAGTGGTTGGGCTTTACAATATTTAATCTGTGATGGACCGAGCTCAAGAGGTATTCATGGGCTTGTTTTAACTTGTTAAGGGAACTTCGGGCCTCTATACCATTGCACCACATTTTATTTAAAAAAAAGGGGGCTACCGACCTCCGGCCTCCGACCTCGCACTACTACGGCCGACCTCGGCCTCCAATCCCCCGGCACCACAAATGCCATCTACAGAATTAAGTCGGTCTCGCACCACAACGGCCGACCCCCGGCCTCGCACCATAACAGCCGACCTCCGGCCTCGCACCGCAAAGGCCGACCCCCGGCCTCGCACCGCAACAGTCGACCCCCGGCCTTGCACCGCAACAGCCGGTCCCGACCTCGGACGGTCCCCGACCTCGCACCGCTACGGACGGTCCCCGACCTCGCACCAACAGCGGCCGACCCCCGGCCTCGCACCCACAGCGGCCGACCCCCGGCCTTGCACCAACAGCGGCCGACCTCGGCCTCCAATCCCCCAGCCCGATGCCACCGAGCGATCCCAATCGACCGCCGACCTCAATAGTGCGCCGCCCACCGATGCGCAATCCAAGGTGCAACTGCCGTCACTCTGCTCCAAATTCCACTCCACTCCGGCCTCAATCGGGCATCGAAGGCCGTCTCCGACCTCGACCGCCTTAACCGCCATATACCTTCTCAAATCGGCGCCGTCTCGATCGGATCCCGATAACTCCTCTACCAATTGTGCCGACCTCGCTTTCTCCCATCGCCACAAAATAGTTCGTCGAGCGCCGGGCACTTTCCATCACCGGCGGCCCCAACTTTCTATTTTGGGGGTCGCGTGAAGCTAGGAAATTTTTGGGAGCGTTGACCGGAAGAATCTCAAAACTGAAAAATTATTTGGGCTCGTCAATGTGTTATTTCAACATCGGAGTTCTGGGCCACTAAGCCAAAATTATTTAAGTTGATTGGGCCATACTATTTTATTCAAGAAGCTGATGGGCCTTTTTTACATTAAGAAGTTGTTGGGCTTTTGACTGAAAGGAGTTTGTTGGGCCATTTTTTGAAGATTATGGTTAGGCTGGAATTTTTGTTTATCGGCCGGATTAACGGATGTCGTGGCCTGCTATCCAATTGAGCTAGAAAATTTACACGGACGTTCAGAGCCACTACAACGACTCGATGAAATCTATCAATACAAGTTCTACAAACAGTCCAATCTCCTTTCAATCACCGAGCTCAGTTCAAAAGCATATAACCACCGGATCGAGGTCGGCATATCACACTTGAGCTCGGAAAGGCCATTCTAGGCCATTCAATCACCGAGCTCAGTTCAAAAGCGTATGGCGACCGGATCGAGGTCGGCATATCACACTTGAGCTCGGAAAGGCCATTCAATCACCGAGCTCAGTTCAAAAGCGTATGACGACCGGATCGAGGTCGGCATATCACACTTGAGCTCGGGAAGGCCATTCAATCACCGAGCTCAGTTCAAAATCGTATGACGACCGGATCGAGGTCGGCATATCACACTAGAGCTCGGGAAGGCCATTCTAGGCCATTCAATCACCGAGCTCAGTTCAAAAGCATATGACGACCGGATCGAGGTCGGCATATCACACTTGAGCTCGGAAAGGCCATTCTAGGCCATTCAATCACCGAGCTCAGTTCAAAAGCATATGACGACCGGATCGAGGTCGGCATATCACACTTGAGCTCGGAAAGGCCATTCTAGGCCATTCAATCACCGAGCTCAGTTCAAAAGCATATGCCGACCGGATCGAGGTCGGCATATCACACTTGAGCTTGGGAAGGCCATTCTAGGCCATTCAATCTCCGGGCCATCTTAAGCACCCAGCTCGCTCACCATAACTACCGCGCAAGCGACGATCTCTCTTATTAAGACTCCGAGCACACGTTCAGAGCTACCACAACGACTCAAAGGAATCTACGGGCAGTCCTTTTGCCCATCTCGATTCAGGTTTTCTTCAATTACTTCCTTTTAATGTATTGCAACTCAAATATATTTACAATACATTAAAAGTCGGGGGCATGAGTACCCGTATCTGGAGATGATTTTGGGTAATCCAAAACAAAATTTTTGAATCTCGAATTTCAGTATCTTTATCCGCCTTCATTGGCGTTGATCCGTCCGCCTCCGTGGCGTCGACGTCTCGTCCGCCTTCTTAGGCATTGACATTTTTTATCCGCCTTCATCGGCGTTGATCCGTCCGCCTCCTTGGCGTCGACTTTCCGTCCGCCTCCGTGGCGTCGACGTCTCGTCCGCCTTCTTAGGCGTTGACGTTTTTTATCCGCCTTCATCGGCGTTGATCCGTCCGCCTCCTTGGCGTCGACTTTCCGTCTGCCTCCGTGGCGTCGACGTCTCGTCCGCCTTCTTAGGCGTTGACGTTTTTTATCCGCCTTCATCGGCGTTGATCCGTCCACCTCCATAGCGTCGACGTCTCGTCCGCCTTCTTAGGCGTTGACGTTTTTTATCCGCCTTCATCGGCGTTGATCCGTCTGCCTCCTTGGCGTCGACGTCTCGTCCGCCTTCTTAGGCGTTGACATTTTTTATCCGCCTTCATCGGCGTTGATCCATCCGCCTCCGTGGCGTCGACGTCTCGTCCGCCTTCTTAGGCGTCGACATTTCTTTATCCGCCTTCATCGGCATGAATTTTCCGCTTTAATTAGCGATGATTTGTCCGCCTTCACCGGTGTTGACCACCCGATTACAATCGGTCGAGAATAAAATGGGCCCCAAAAGCGGTCGGTCCACCCAAAAAATCTAAGTTCAAAAGCGGGGGCCCTCCCCCAAGCGGTCGGCCCTCCACACTTAGTACAAAAATTAGGCCGGCCCCAAAGCGGTCGACCTATCACATAGGCTATAGTGCCACCAGCTGTGCAAACAGAAAAAGCCTCGTACGAAGAGCCAAGCCTCGAGTACGAGCACAGAGAAAGCCTCGTACGAAGAGCCTAGCCTCGAGTACGAGCACAGAAAAAGCCTCGTACGAAGAGCATAGCCTCGAGTACGAGCACAGAGAAAGCCTTGTACGAAGAGCCTAGCCTCGAGTACGAGCACAGAAAAAGCTTCGTACGAAGAGCCTAGCCTCGAGTACGAGCACAGAAAAAGCCTCGTACGAAGAGCCAAGCCTCGAGTACGAGCACAGAAAAAGCCTCGTACGAAGAGCCTAGCCTCGAGTACGAGCACAGAAAAAGCCTCGTACGAAGAGCCAAGCCTCGAGTACGAGCACAGAAAAAGCCTCGTACAAAGAGCCTAGCCTAGAGTACGAGCACAGAAAAAGCCTCGTACGAAGAGCCAAGCCTCGAGTACGAGCACAGAAAAAGCCTCGTACGAAGAGCCTAGCCTCGAGTACGAGCACAGAAAAAGCCTCGTACGAAGAGCCAAGTCTCGAGTACGAGCACAGAAAAAGCCTCGTACGAAGAGCCTAGCCTCGAGTACGAGCACAGAAAAAGCCTCGTACGAAGAGCCAAGCCTCGAGTACGATCACAGAAAAAGCCTCGTACGAAGAGCCTAGCCTCGAGTACGAGCACAGAAAAAGCCTCGTACGAAGAGCCAAGCCTCGAGTACGAGCACAGAAAAAGCCTCGTACAAAGAGCCTAGCCTCGAGTACGAGCACAGAAAAAGCCTCGTACGAAGAGCCAAGCCTCGAGTACGAGCACAGAAAAAGCCTCGTACGAAGAGCCAAGCCTCGAGTACGAGCACAGAAAAAGCCTCGTACAAAAAGCCTAGCCTCGAGTACGAGCACAGAAAAAGCCTCGTACGAAGAGCCAAGCCTCGAGTACGAGCACAGAAAAAGCCTCGTACGAAGAGCCTAGCCTCGAGTACGAGCACAGAAAAAGCCTCGTACGAAGAGCCAAGCCTCGAGTACGAGCACAGAAAAAGCCTCGTACGAAGAGCCTAGCCTCGAGTACGAGCACAGAAAAAGCCTCGTACGAAGAGCCAAGCCTCGAGTACGAGCACAGAAAAAGCCTCGTACAAAGAGCCTAGCCTCGAGTACGAGCACAGAAAAAGCCTCGTACGAAGAGCCAAGCCTCGTACGAAGAGCCTAGCCTCGAGTACGAGCACAGAAAAAGCCTCGTACGAAGAGCCTAGCCTCGAGTACGAGCACAGAAAAAGCCTCGTACGAAGAGCAAAGCCTCGAGTACGAGCACAGAAAAAGCCTCGTACGAAGAGCCTAGCCTCGAGTACGAGCACAGAAAAAGCCTCGTACGAAGAGCCAAGCCTCGAGTACGAGCACAGAAAAAGCCTCGTACGAAGAGCCTAGCCTCGAGTACGAGCACATAAAAAGCCTCGTACGAAGAGCCAAGCCTCGAGTACGAGCACAGAAAAAGCCTCGTACAAAGAGCCTAGCCTCGAGTACGAGCACAGAAAAAACCTCGTACGAAGAGCCAAGCCTCGAGTACGAGCACAGAAAAAGCCTCGTACGAAGAGCCTAGCCTCGAGTACGAGCACAGAAAAAGCCTCGTACGAAGAGCCAAGCCTCGAGTACGAGCACAGAAAAAGCCTCGTACAAAGAGCCTAGCCTCAAGTACGAGCACAGAAAAAGCCTCGTACGAAGAGCCAAGCCTCGAGTACGAGCACAGAAAAAGCCTCGTACGGAGAGTCTAGCCTCTAGTACGAGCACAGAAAAAGCCTCGTACGAAGAGCCTAGTCTCGAAGTACGAGCACATAATTACACATCAAGGAAGCTATAGCCCTCGAATTACGAGCACCTAAAGACTGACGACTCGGGGGCACGACAGAAGATCGATTCCCGCCTGACTCAGTCCGATCAAAATACACCAAGCCACAAATAACACGTAAGACCTTTTCATCAAGGTCTCTACCACCCAAGTCCCCATGGGATACCCGAGCTATCTTATCAACAAGCTCGGGGGCATGCGTTGGTAACCTCAACTGCAGTAAGGAGCAAAATTTGTTCGGAGCACGAATCAAGATCGAACTCTGACCAAAGTCAAAGCCCGATCTTGGGGGCAATTGTTGTGGCACAAATAATCCCATATTTGACCTAAATACTATCTCAGAACCGGGGTATACCGGAACCGGGGTTTAGGCCCCGACAACAGAATTTCGGCATCAAATAGTCCGACAGAATCAAAGGTCAAACATCAGTAAAGATATCGAAGTACTGACAAGATATTGTAATAATAGATTTAATGTTTTTCATAATTGTTTATTAGATCTACGATTGTAATAAATACCCTAAAATAAAGGGTCAGGATGACTTCCTTAGTTAGAAGATTGGGGCTCTATAAATAGAGGCCCCAACCCATTGTAAAGAGAGCTCATTAGTTTTCTCCTCCCCACAAAATTCTCCCCACATAAATAAAATACTAGGCAAGGGAGACCCTTCTTGGGGACTCCCAAAGCCATCTTCAAGGGAAGAACCCATCGGTTCTTCCCCCATTCTTGTGTTCTTCGTGTTCACATTATTTATATATGTTCGTTATCGGTTAATCGGGACTACCCCTATAGCCACATAAATCCGTCATATAGATCCGGTAAAATCGGTAACAACACTCGTAGAAGTAGGATGTTGGTACATAGTTAGGATAATTCGTGATGTTTAGTTCTAGTTCTCTTAATTAATTGAATTCTTAAAATAAATCCTAGAATTATCTTGGAATTGAGTACGAAAATTGTTAGAGAGAGGACGATCTTATCACTCTTTGATAACGAGTAGGCTTAACGATAGGGTTATAGAAGGGGTTTATAATCTACCGGTTTATCTAGGGAGGACGACCGTATCACCTTGGGTAAATAAGGGTCTCATGAATTAAGCATAATCCATATAACTTGTTTAGTGGGTTGTGAAGTAGGTTGACAGGACAAAGCATTAGAATAAATTCTTGAGCTTTTAGTCTTTCAATCTGGTGATAGATTAGGGAAGTTGATTGCCTAGTTTTAGTACACTTAGGATTAATACTTGCACATCACGGTTATTTTAATTATCGTACTAGCTTTGTTAGTATACGTAGAGATTCCTATCCTGAGCATCACCCTCTCGTATTTGATTAAAATCTAAGTTATTTGTTTGATTCCATTATTTGCATTAATAGAAGTAGACTTTAGAGTAGTTTAATTCCATTCCTAAAACCGAACATCACTCATATTAACTACGACGCGTAGATCTTCAGGGCTCTATTCGCATACATACCTTCCCTTGGGTATGATATATTTGGTCCCTATACTTGCCAATACTACAAGGAACCCATATGCTTGTGGGGTAAGTACTAGTATAACTAGTATTTTGCGTTCAAGTCAATGGCGCCATTGCCGGGGATGGCGATGTATGTCCATTGAGTAGGACTTGGAGATAATTTAGTAGTTAGTAGTGAGTGCTTTTACTTTTCTGTTTTATTAGTAGACATCAGGCAGTTGCGTTTTGATATTTCTTTTGGTGTTTCAGGTATATGAAAACCCGCTCACAGGGAGAATCGAGCAAAGACCGAACAAAGTTAGACCCTGTGACAATCGCCAGAAGAAACAGAGCCTTCAATCGAAGGATGAACAATCCCAATGGAGACGATCCAAACATGAACTTAGAGAATGAGTTGGATGCAGTTGCAGCTAAGTACAATCAGATAGTAGAACGGGTTGAGGAGCTGAAGGAAATGGAAGTCAGAATCAAGTCCCTTCAGGGGAAAGCCAGAGCCAAAACCCGGTCCCACAACAACAAAATGACCCCCACAACATCAAAATGACCCAGCTCAAAACCAAGTCCAAAATCCTCTAAACAACCCTGTCTACCCACAAAACAACCCACCTTATCCTTACCAGTACCCACCATATCTGTATCCACCATACTACCCTCCACACCCTACTTATAACCAACCTCCTATTCCGCAAGTACCTCTACCACCAGTTTATCCTCAGCACGTTCTTCAGAACGCTGATCTTGGAACGACAATCAGAGGAAGGTTTGCGGCGCAGCTGCAACGGTATTATGATGGTGTAGTGTTGCCACCAGTGGAAGTAAACAACTTTTCTATTTCCCTAGGGATCCTGAAGATGTTAGTCGAGAATCAATTCAAGTGGGAGGTCAGAAAGGATAATCCTCATACTCACTTGAGGAATTTTCTGATGATTGCCTCAACATTCAACCATAATGGCATGTCTGAAGATGCCAAGAGGCTCAGGTTATTCCAGTTCTCGTTAACTGGAATCACGAAGGAGTGGTACAATAACACGCTCCCACGGGGAGGCATTACCACATGGGCCGAGCTCGAGCGTCTGTTCCTCAAGCGATTCTACCCTCCTTCGAGAATAATCAAAGCAAGGCTAGAGATCTCATCTTTCAAGCAGAAGCCAGGAGTGGACTTACGTCAGGCTTGGGAGAGATACTATAATATGCTAATTAATTGCCCGCAGCATGGGTACAACGATGGTGATATAATGACTTATTTCTACTGTGGAGCCATCAAGGCAGCTCAGGACCAACTCGATGCATGTGCTAATGGAGCGTTCCTGAATTGTGGTGCAGCTCGGTGTAGAGAGATTGTTGATAACATTGTCAAGAATGCGGGGCAATGGAATGAGGCACAAGAGTTTCAGCGAGCTTATCAGATGGAAGAGAGTGAGAGTACTAGAAAGTTGTTGATGGCAATGATGTAGAAGATCAGCAATCTAGAGGTAGGACAAAATCTGATTGGAGGGAATACTGGATTAAGTGAGAAAGTGGACCAACCAGCAAGCCAGCATGAGGAGGCCAACTATATGGGCAGACCTAATTACAATCAAGGTGGATACCAGCAAGGTGACAACCAGCAGGGGAGACCTCTTTACGATCAACCATTTGTACCACCAGGTCCACAACCTCCTCAAAATCAGTGGAGAAATAACCAAGATTATCAAGGAGGCCAGCAGCCCCTTCAGAACCAATGGAGGAAGAACGAGAATTTCTCATATGTCAATCCAAAGACAGGAATAACTGTACCTCCCGAAGTAGATCCAGGTTCAAAACCCCCAGGTGGAGAAGGCGGTGCCTCCACCGAAGAGATGTTATGTGCTATTCTCCAGAAGGTAGAAGAAGGTAGTAAGAGGTTGTCTTCCTTGGAGTATGATGTTAAGGAGTTGAACAAGAAGAGTGATCAGAGAGATCAAGAACTCCAAAGGAGAGACATAGATCTGAATAGAGCTCAACAAGAGAACAATAGGCGGTTCATTTCTATAGAGTACCAGATTAGCCAGATTGCAAAGTCGCAAACGAGAGAGCCGGGTAAATATCCATCTATGCCCGAGACAAACCCGAAAGAGCAATTGAAGGTGATCGAGTTGAGAAGTGAGACTAAACATGATTGACCTCAAATGCCTGCTGATCTTGAGGAGATACATAAGGAGAATGAGATGGAGGGACAAGAACATAAGAAAGATGGAGGTGAGACAGTTGAGATAGAGGTTGAGAAGGAGGTTGAGGTAGAATACTCTCAGAAAGGTAAAGACAAGGAGGAAGAGATCGAGGAGATTGAGAGAGTTCCAAAGTGGAAAAAAGGCAAGAGAAGCAAGGAAGAACGTGAAAGAGACCGAGCGAGACGAATGGGGGGTACCCAAATCTGTGATATCAGTCCCATATCCACAGCGATTCATGAAGAAGAAATTAGATGAAAAATTCGCTAAGTTTCTTGATGTCTTTAAGAAAATTGCATATTAACATCCCTTTTTATGATGCTTTGGAACAGATGCCTAATTATGCCAAGTTCCTGAAGGACTTGATAGCTAAAAGACGAAGAGTAGATGGGCCCGAGCTTGTGCATTTGAACCATGAGGTGAGTGCCATGGTGCACAAGGCGCTTCCTCCCAAGTTGAAGGATCCCGGAAGCTTTACAATCTTATGCGATATCGGGAATGGGATCAAGAAGGGAGCACTATGTGATCTAGGGGCTAGCATTAATTTGATGCCTCTATCGTTGTTCAAGAAGTTGGATGGGGTGAACTTCAGCCCACGATGATGACTCTCCAGCTTGCCGATAGGTCTATCACTAGACCTCAAGGAGTGGTGGAGGATGTTCTAGTGATGGCGGCGGATCACTTTTTCCCGCCGACTTTGTTGTCCTCGATATGGAGGAAGATGAGCATGTACCCCTGATTTTGAGAAGACCATTCTTGGCTACTTCTGGGGTGGTGCTAGATGTGGCCAATGGTAAGATCACGGTGAAAGTCGATGATCAAGAAGTGAAGTTAGCAATCTATGAGGCAATGAAATATCCTATGGGAGATGAGAGTTGTCACTTCATTGCATGAAGATGTTTGAAGCATTCTGTTCCTTGTCTCGAAATACTAAAGTTGGATTTTCTATTCTCCATTCACTTGAGTCACTTATCCCATATAGTTACTCCACCTGTCCAAAGAGCCTACATTACAACCTTGATAAAGTCCTTTTTTATTCGGCATGGATTCTAAAGTATGGCTGAAGTTGAGAGTACTTACAAGCCTATGGCTGCTGATATGTATGATTGATTGATTGAGTGAGTCCCTTATTATTGATATACACTTGTGAGGGAGTGAAACACATTGTTGAGTGCACATTCATGTTTGATCTCAGTGTTCTTATTGTTCTTGCATGAGTAGGATGAAGGGGGTTAAGTTGGTGTTTGAGTGATCGATCTTTGAGACTTGAAGTTCTATTACTTGCATGATTTGATTCTGTGATTCATTCTTAACAATTTCACTTGAATTATTATTTCATTGCTTGAGGACAAGCAATATGGTAAGTTTGGGGGGGGAGGGTTGATTAGGCGTGAAATTGTTAGGATTTATAGCTCGATTTGCCCATGTTTTGAGTGATTTTGATGAGTATTTAGAGTCAATAGAGTACTATTTTCATAAACTAATGAATTTGTCTCTTCGATGCTCATAGATGGATAGTGGGCGGAAAATGGAGTTCTTAGGACTTTGAATCGACTCAAACGGACGCCCGGATGAGAAGATATTGAAGAAATACGAAAAATATTAGTTCGAGCAAGCAAAAGTGTTAGTTGGAGGTGCTCAAGCAAGTGGACTCGAGCAGCAAGTGCTCAAGCACTCGAGCAGGATGCTCAAGGGGATTTAAGTCGAGCACTTAGTGATCAAGCATGAGGAGTCGAGCACATGAGGGTCTGGAAGTGATAGCGCTCGAGCAACATTCACTCGAGCACTTAGTGCTCGAGTACTCGAGTAGTCGCGGGTCAAGCGCCTAGCGCTCGAGTAAGCCCTGGTCGAGCGGTTTGAGAGTTCTGTACAAGGTTAGCACTCGAGTGCAATCACTCGAGCACCTAGCGCTCGAGTAAGCGCTCGAGTCGAGTGTTTCGCGTACGATTTCGGCCCATAACATTTTTAAACGGCCCATGCCTATATATAACTTGTCCCGAACACGTTTTTGGACACCACGTCATACTCAGAGATCGAATTTGATAGAGAGGAGCTTGGGGAGTTGAGCAAGAAATTTTGCAAGTGTAATCGAGGTTTTTGAACTACGAATTCATAGATTAGAGTTTTCCTTCCGTTATTTCTTTCTTCGATACTTAATACTTTCAGACCTAGTTTTATAACTAATTGAGATTCATTTTTGAGACTCTGATTCATTGATTTAAACCTAACTTATGTTTTTGAGTTTGTTAACTAAGTCCATCATGTTTATATTTATGGTTAGTCCAATTGGTTTCGTTTTCGTATTCAACATGTTAGGCTAGAACCCTTGCATGCTTGGGGTAGGATGAACTCGTAGAAGTAGGATGTTGGTACATATTTAGGATAATTCGTGATGTTTAGGGCTAGTTCTCTTAATTAATTGAATTCTTAAAATAAACCCTATAATTATCTTGGAATTGAGTACGAAAATTATTAGAGAGAGAACGATCTTATCACTCTTTGATAACGAGTAGGCTTAATGGTAGGGTTATAGAAGGGGTTTATAATCTACCGGTTTATCAAGGGAGGACGATCGTATCACCTTGGGTAAATAAGGGTCTCATTAATTAAGCATAATCCATATAACTTGTTTAGTGGGTTGTGAAGTAGTTTGATAGGACACAATATTAGGGTAAATTATTGAGCTTTTAGTCTTTCAATCCGGTGCTAGATTAGGGAAGTTGATTGCCCACTTTTAGTACACTTAGGATTAATACTTGCAAATCACAGTTATTTTAGTTATCGTACTAGCTCCGTTATTATACGTAGAGATTCCTATCCTGAGCATCACCCTCTCGTATTTGATTAAAACCTAAGTTATTTGTTTGATTCCATTATTTACATTAATGGAAGTTGACTTTAGGGTAGTTTAATTCCATTCCTAAAACCGAACATCACTCATATTAACTACGACGCGTAGATCTTCAGGGCTCTATTCGCATACATACCTTCCCTTGGGTACTATATACTTGGTCCCTATACTTGCCAATACTACAAGGAACCAATACGCTTGTGGGGTAACTACTAGTATAGCTAGTATTTTGCGTTCAAGTCAAGTACTCAGAAAGAAAGATCAAACACAACTGACTAACAAATAAAAAAACAGAAATAAATGCACTCACTACTAGCTATTAAACTATTTCCAAGTTTTACTCAATGTGCATACATCGCCTTCCCCGGCAATGGCGCCATTGACTTAAACGCAAAATACTAGCTTAACTAGTAGTTACCCCACAAGAGTATGGGATCACTGTAGTATGGGCAAGTATAGGGACCAAGTAGTATCGAACCCAAGGGAAAGTTTGTATGAGAATAAATCCCTGGAAAGCTATGTCTCGTAGCTAATATGAATACGATGTTTGGTTTAAACTAATCCTAAACTATATTCTACTAATTATCAAACGGAAAGAAATAAAACTATTCTAACTCCGATTTGAAGTGCAAATATGATGGTGATGCTCGGAATAGAAATCCCTACGTATACTCAAGGAATTGGTACGTTAACTAAAATAATTGTGATGTTCAAGTTATAATCCTAAGTGTACTAAATTAGGAAATCAACTTCCCTAATCTAGCACAAGAATTGAAAGAATAAAAGCTCAAGAATTAATCCCAATACTTAGTTCTATCAACCTACGTCACTAATCCACTAATTAAATTATATAAACTATGCTTAATTATTGAGGCCCTAATTTAACTAAGGTGATGCGGCCGTCCTCCCTACATAAGCAGTAGATTATAAACCCCTTCAAAAATTCTCTCCTTAAGCCTATTCGTTATTAAAGAGTGATGCAGCCGTCTTCTCTCTAACAATTTTCGTACTTAATTCTATGATTATTCTAGGGCTTATTAGAATTATTCAATAATTAAGAGAACTAAAACTATACATCACGAATTATTCTAATTATGTACCAACGTCCGAATTTTGGAGTTCATCATTTTCCAAGCATACAAGGGTTCTAGCCTAGCATGATGATTTCAAGAATAAAAGCAATAATAACATCAATAATCATGAACATAATTGAAAGTACTAAAAAAATCAAGAACATAAACTAATGAAGAAATCAATTGAATCAAGTCTCAAAATCAAATCTATAAAATCTGAAAAATTAGGTCTAAAAGTATCAAGAGTTCAAGAAATCAAAAGGAAAATCTAAACCGTTCAAAGTAGTAATTAATCTAACGAATTCGTATGCTAAAAACCTCGATTACAATCTTCAAAACCTTGCCAAAGACTCAAAATCTCCTTCCCAAGCTCTTCCTCTTCGAAAATTATGTCAAAATATGTGTTGAGCTGTAAAAATTGACTTTAAATGGGTATAAATAGGGTATGGGCCGGAATTAGCCTCAAGTGGTCGAGCAGACCCCTCGCTCAGCATACTTCAACAGTGCATGAGAGGCGCTCGACCATGTCTCGCTCGAGCGGCTGGCGCTCGACCATAGCCAGCTCGAGCGAGTCTTCACCACATTGTGACGGGGGCACTCGAGCACTTGGCGCTCGAGCTCCCCTTATGCTCGAGTGCCTCCACCTTTTTCTCTAATTAACACTTTTCTTCGCTCGAACTAATATTTTTCGTATTTCTTTAATATCTTCTCATCCGGAAGTCCATTTGGGTCGATTCAAAATCCTACGAACTCCATTTTTTACCCTCTTTCCTAATATGAGCATCAAAGGGACAAATTGATGAATTTATGAAAATGTCACTCAAATAACTCTAAATACTCATAAAAACACTCAAAATATAGACTAATCGAGCACCAAAACATCACAATTTCACGCCTAATCAATTGATCGTTCTTTTTTTTCATATTGTTATTACAAATCATTGATTAAATTCTATACCAAAATTTGTGGTAAAATTCAACCTATACGCTACAAATTTATTTTTGTTATTGACTATTGTCAAGTGTGTAGCTTATGAACCTTGGAAAATGGTGAGAGTTATTGCTTTCATAATCATGAAAATTTTCTGAACGTTAAACTCGAGCGCTCGAAATGTGTGCGTATGGTCATTTATAATCTTCATTTCCAGACTGGTCTTACTCCATTTAAATCCTTCTCGCCGAATTGGTGGTGCGCAAATTGTGATTATGTTTAAGAATTAACACTACTCTAATCATGGTTAGGCATGTCAATTCAATTTGGAAACCCGAAATGATAGTTCGTGGTCATTTATTGTCTTTATTGTCAAGCTGTCATTCCTTCACTAAAATCCTTCGATCTCGATCATGGAAATGTATTTAGTATATGACTAATTTTGTCTACTCTTGCTTCCAGGTTTTTAGAACTTACCAAATTGATTTTTATTTTTATTTTACTATAGTAGAATATCTGCACACATGATGAAATATAGTTTGAGGAAATGAGCACCGAATTGTTTTGACCGAATTGAATTAAAGAAGTGTATTTATTAAGAACCTATGGTATATTTTACATGTGACTTATATATTGCATGAAAATATATTTATATATGATTAATTTTGTCTAGTCTTACTACCAGGTTTTAAGGACTTACGTACCAAATTGATTTGTTGTTAAGAACCTATAGTATATTTTGCTTGAGAATCATATCTTATATGAAGATTATATTTATTGTATGATTAATTTTTCTACCCTTAGAGATTAAGCCATGATAATCAATTCTATATTTGAATTCGTATATAAATTAAATCACATACCAACTTTATTTTGTATGGGAATTGCATCTTGCATGAAAATACATTTATTATATGATTGATTTTGTCTACCCTTCCTTACAGGTTTTTTTATGCCATTTTTTTGGAGAAAAAAAGTTATTTGGTCCCATAACTTATAGAGTGTCCGATTTTGGTCCCAAAAATTTTGACTCTTCAATTTTGGTCTCGTAACTCCTAGTGATTGTCCATTTTTGGTCCCATTTTCTTTATAAAAACAAAAATGGTGCCCTTTATTGTCATGCTCAACTAACATTTTGCCCGAATTTGGGCCTTTTCGGTACCCTCGAAGATGTGTCCGCAAAATGATATTTTTTTTTCGTTTTGTATTTTTTAATCATTTTTTCCATGTCACTAATATGTGGTTGAAAAATGGACAAACCATAGGAGTTACGGGACTAAAATTGGATAGTAAAAAATTTTGAGACTAAAATCGGACACTCAATAAGTTATGGGACCAAAAACAACTTCTTAGCAAGAATGGGACCAAAATTAGGCAAACGATAGAAATTATGGGACCAACAATGAAGAGTCAAAATTTTTGGGACCAAAATCGGACACTCGATAAGTTATGGGACCAAAAAACTTTTATCCTCCATTTTTTTGTATGATTATTGTCGTATAATTGAGTTTCACGCATAGAATCTTTCCACATGGAACATGTGAAGAAAAACTATTTACATATAATATTTTAATTAATTATGGAAGAACAAATTTTGTAGGTGTGTGAGTATTTCAAATTTAATAGGCATATATCATACATTTAATTATTTAATAGGGTCAATTAAATTTGGTTTGAAACATATTTTCTTTTAAAAGTATATCTTAATAAATTCCAAAGTCTTTATTAAAGTTAACTAACTAATTAAATATGATAAAAAATTATGTAGTGACTAAGTATACTATGGTCAATTCTTTTTCATATGATTGGCAAATTATTGCCAAAAATGAAATTCAATGCACAAATTATTAAACAAATATTTCTTTAATATGTTTTGTTTGCTACTATGGAGTAAAATGATAAATTATAAATTTAAAAAAAAATTGAACTTCTATATATGAGGTCTAACAATGCGGCTATTAACAATTTGATGCTGCAAAACATAATTGTGATCAAATTCATATTTACGGGATATTTGACTTTTTTCTTATTTATTGTTGTGTATGGATGCTGCAATTTTATCTAAGAGTGGTCAATAGTTATTTTTTTTTTTTTAACGTAAGGGGATTTGTACATTTAATTTGGGATAATATATAATTTATGGCATATGGTACTCATAAAAAAAAGATACACAAAAGACAAACAAGTCAACTTCTTCATTATTGAGGGGAGGGGTAGGACTTTCTATCCTAATTTAATTGTTTAATTGTATTTTCATACATCACTAAAAACAACTTACTAAATCCAATTTATATATGATTTTTTTTGTATAATAAATACAATTATAGTAATTTTGGAAACCTACTATAATAATGGATTGAACTTTATATATACAAATCATTGCCCATTTTAGGGGCATAATTAATCATTGTATAATTATCCTATTAAAGAGTCAATATTATTCTAAAGTGGACTTCAAACACAAATATAATTGATCTGACTTGGACTTCTATATTTAATTGGATTTTACACATATTTATTTTATGGGTTGTTACCATTAAAATATATGTGTATATATTTATGGGCGGTAATATTTTACAATTAATATATATATATATATATATATATATATAATAAAATATAAATAAATAAATGTATCCTTGTCGAATCGCACCATTAATTTTTTGAAAACTAGTATCCCTATATATCCGAATCGTATTGCTCCCACACCCTCGTATCCATATCCGTGCAACATAGTGTGTTTGATATGTGTATATCAAATCTATAAATTTTATGCAAATTATAGAGTGAAAATGGTTAATACATGATCCAAATAAATTAAGAGTATCAATTGTTTTCACTAGATGATATTAGTTGTTTTCATCAGAAAGTATTAGTTATTTTTACTGAAGAATATTAGTTGAAGGGTACGAAGAGTATTAGTTGTTTAACTAAAGTATATTAGTTGGTTACACTAAAAAGCATTACAAAGTGGTTCATATAAAAACCAATTTTACTCTATATATATACTAATAAATTTATGACATAAAATATATATACATGCATATAATTTTTTCATAAGAATCCATTTTTAAGTAGAGAGGAAAGAGGGGAGAGAAAAGAAGAATGACGGTGAAAAAGAAAAAAATTAGGGAGAAATATTATTTATGAATTAATGCAAAAAAAATAATTTATTATTAATTAATTTTTTTCGCATTTGCAATAAAACTTTATTTTAATTATATATATATTTCTTCATTAAAATATTTATGACACACACAAATATATTTAAATTATTATTTATTATGTATACAATTATTTTATCAGCTCGCGAAATTCGCGAGACTACTTCTAGTTAACCTATAATTATGTTTCATTAAAATTGCAGTTAAAAATTCAACCCTTAATATTAAAATTCCTTATTATACTAATAGGGAGTTTGATATGATGATATGTCATCTTATGGTTGATTTAGATAATGTGTCACATTCTTGTGAAGTTTTAGATGATGTGTCACATGTATATATATATGTGTAGTTATTTATTGTATTTATGTGTCATTTTTCTATTGGTTTATTTTTATTATGTGACATCCATGTGACATTTTAATATATAGTTTAATTAAAAAAATTGACATAACTAAAGTTTGAACCTTGAACCTCTTATATAGATTTTGTGGTATTGACCAATTAAGTCAATCTATAAATTTTTAAAATAGTTTGAATATCTATTTTAATGAACACTTATTTGTATTAATCTTCATTGTTCCAATTTGGGGGTAGGAAGAAGAATTACATTATTTATGACTGACACATAAGCAAAATCATACTTGCTCTTTAATAAGATTATAGATTTGGATTGGGGAAGTTTGACTATCAATTTATCCACTTGCGATAAATGGTAAAAGTATGAATGTTACATTTGAGAATTCTTCCGGGGCATCAAGAGCTAATAAAGAAAAGAATTAAATCGGGTTACTCGATATTCAAAAGTTGTTCTGGGAATTTTATTAATTAAGTTTGACATATTTTAAATCTATTTGATAAATTTCAGGATCGGTTGAGAACTAGAAAAATTAGGCTCGTTTGCATTTAGGCATGAAATGATTTATATTGCATATGATTGTTCACAAGAATTAAACTTAAATTAGGTTGTAGACAAAGTATAGAGTGAAACGAGTTTATAAATTCAAAGGTTGGAGGGAAGATACATTAATTTGGTTGAATAAGTATTCAACGTACATCATGTAAGTGAATATTAATTCTTCTGAGCCATATAGAATGAAGTATGATGTGGAACACATCGTACCTTTTAGGAGGGAAATTGACCTCGAAATGTCGTCTCACTTGAATCCCATTCCGCTGCATCTCCAAATACCTCTCATCGGGTATGCTCTTCAAGATTTTCTTGAGATCACCAATTTGTGTGGACCCAATTTCAACTGCGAACCTACTCCAATCCAAAACATCGTCAAAGGGCTTAGCGTATTGGTCTTTAAGGAGCACCGGAACGCAGCCCATGTAGATGGCCTCCACCATTCTGGGGCTAGCGACTTCCCACCCACTGGGGCAAATGCAGAACTTGCTCTTCCGGAACATTCCGTAGTAGGACATGTGTTTGGGGAGGTACTCGTGGATTTGTAGGTCGGGATCTTTGTCCTTCCATTGCTCCATCAGGACTTGCCTGATGTAGCCGTGGATACCTCCTGCGTAGAAAACTAAAATGGAACGCTTTGCGGGAGGGGGCCCACCTATTAGGCCATCCATCGTCCCTTTTGGAAGGTATATTTCTGGCATGGACACATCTATGGAGGGCTTGAACCCTTCCGAGGTGTTTGCGTTACACAAAACCCTGATTGAGTTTTCGTACAGATGAGCAACACCCTTGGAAATCGTTGGAGCCTGTGATCGATGTTGGAATTAAAACCAAGATTATATATTTGTGAAAGACATGCACGATCGAAATTAAACTTACCCAATCATGGCAGCCGAGAATGAAATGATCGTGTCCCAGAGTTCGATTCCAATAAGGATAGTTTGAGGATATATGTTGGACGTAGTCCCTTGCTATATTTTGCAAGGGATCCCATGCTCGGTTGTGGATCACGTAGGCGTAGCTCACTATGGACTGAAAACTTATGGGAATGAAGAAGACGTGAGCCTTTGTGGGATCTCTAGTGCGGAACTTGCTGATCTCAATCTGATGAAGAAGGATACCTTCAATCCCTAAAATCCCCAGGCTTTTGCTGTAATGAAATAGCGGCGGATCTCCATCCTCGTATACATATATCTTGAACTCTTTCTCCATTTCCAAGTAGCTCCTACATAACAAATCACTTGTAAGCTACCTTAATTTTTACAATTGCTTAATTGCAACTTCTCACCTGTGGAAGGTGTAGGCATTCCTGTAAATTGGACCCTCGGGGACATATTCAGGATCGTATGATGTCTCATTCTTACTTTCAGCCTTCAGTATAATTTCTCGAGCTTCTGCCAACCTAGCCTCCAAATTGTCTAAATTGTTATACTTTTTCCCAAATTTGGCTGATTTAATGAATTCTCCAGTCTCGGAATCCTGTTTAATTTTGAATCAGAGTATAATACAATAGTCTCAATTGACGAAAACGTATTCTTAAATCTATATAGGCAAGTGTACCATCATATTCCTAACAATACTATACAAAATCAAAACAACACATCAATATCAATTCGCATATAACCCGTAAAACGAACGTAGCCCAAAACTTGTGCAATCCTGATTGAACTTGAACCAATTTTATTTTCTCTAAAACTTTCAATTTTTATTTATATATTAATTCATTCATTTATATTAATTTTGCTACTCACCTTATTCGTGGGATGGAACTTAATAGTATTTTATTTTGTGTAAAACTTTGAACTTTTATACAAATGTAAAATAAATTTATTTATATTGATTTTGCAAACACTCGTTCAGATTAATTCTCCACTTTTACCTTTTTTGGAGTGGACACTCATTGAATAAATAATTTAATATAGAAAATGTATTGTGGAAATTAATATCACAAAAAAATTGGTTTACAACTAATACATTAAATTAAAACAGTTACTGTGTTTTAAAAAAACAATTAAGAGCATTCGAATCAAAACTAATACCTTATGATATAAATAACTAATACTTCTCACATCTCAAATCAATTTTCACATTGCACTATTCATCCCTTACAAATACCTCTAAATTAGATCCCATTTTACTAATGATTACACGCAAAAATACATTTGTTATGTTTCATTCACTTAAATTGAATAATAGCATCATCAAAAAACTATTTTATTCATTTAAATACTACGAATCAACTCTCATACTAAAGTCCAAAAAATCAACTGTGAAAACTAATTTGGAACGAAGGTAGTACCTTTCAATGAAACAACTAATACATTCAGACCAGTTTGAACACAGGACTTTGTTTTGGTATGGGTCGAGTTGTTTTCGGCTAAGTTTTAATTTAGAATTTTTGCTCTGGCAGATACAAACACTACAAAAAAATATAAAATTGCCTACATACATTATCAATATGGGTACAAAATTTTTAACAAAATTTTTTGTAGTGGTGGCTGGTGATGTCTACAAATTTGCCTATAAAATGTTTTAATTATATAAGTATTTTCATTCTTTATCTACAAATCTTTGTAGACAAATTGTTTGTGGATAAAATTTTGTAGGAAAATTGCTCGTAGGTTGAGGAATGAAGGTGTCTACATGATTAGAAAATTTTGTAGACAAGTTGTAGGCGATTCAACTAAAAAAAATTATTGCAGGAAAATTTTGTAGGTAATGCTAATTTTGTAGGCAACTTTTTGTAGTGAAACTTGTAAACATATGTGTGAAATTAATTTAATTTTATTAATTATTGTAACAAAACTAATTGTTAATTCGGTAATGGTACGCAACTAAAAATAAGTGAATTAAGGGGTGGAACTTACCGGTGGGTGCGCCGCCGTGGGGGTGTTTGAATTGGGAGGAACATGAAAGGACAGCCATGGATGAGTGGTGGAAGGCTTCTGGTTCACTAAAATCACAACCCCACATAGAAAAATCAGTGGAGTTGCTACAAAATATACAAGCTTCGAAGAAGAATTGTATGAAGATGATGAATCCGCCATGTTTGAATTTTCTTCTTAATTTCTCTCTGTGTTTTTATTTTAGGATTTCTTTAATGCATGCCTATTTATTAATGACAACGCGTAAAATGTGATTTCCTTTTAATTCAAGAATGAGCCAAATATATTTAATATCTAGTATCTGATTCGGTTATTCAATAACCAGCTGGTTAATCTTTTAATTAAGTAATTGATTACATTAATGATTGACTACTAAAGAAAAAATCTTGTAAATTTTTAACCGATTCAATTTAATTTGAAAATTAAATTGCACCTTTTAAGAGTTTCTTTATTAACCAAGAAACTAAAGAAAGCAAAAGTCAACAAACCCTATCTCCCCTGGGCTCCATCCATGCAAAGAAAAGAAAAAATTAAAAAGAGAAAAAATATTATTGAATTTTTTTGCATGATATCATCTCACATATTTTGCTTTATATCAAATTTTTAATAACATCATCAAAATTCGTAAAAATGTCATGTCTTATATGGGTATATTTTGAACATGATCAACCCCAACCTTTTTATTTTAATCCTATATAATTCTTGTTATAATTCTTTTATGTACCCAAATGTATAGCATGCATTTTGATTTTGAATTCAATTTCAAATTAATTTGACATTTTAAAGCTTATTAAGTAAATTGGTTTTGCAAAGTTAATATTAATTTGTATTGAACTATAAAATTTAAATTCATGTTATACACTTAAGTACACGCAAGAAACACTCTTTATCCTTAAATTTTGTTTCCTAAGATATACCTATTAGATTCCTCTATGTGTAATTAAATATATGTTTCTATTATTAACATAAAAGGTACTCCTAATTAAATAGGTATATTCATCACTATAATATCACTACACACCTATTTTTTTTCACTTACTCTCTTCCTCTCTTACTTTATTTCTACTTACCCATTTTTACTACTGCTAGTTTAATTACATTCCACCAAATAACAATAATATATTAAAACAATTTTACTCTTAATTTGATCTAAAATTTCATCGTACTTTAGGTCTCTCTATTACTTTTTCTTGAGTTATACCATTTCATTTACTTCTCTCTATTTCTAATAAAAATACATGTTTATAATTTATTGAATTACCCACATTCATATTTTCCGTCTTCATCTCCATCTCATCAACTGTTGTCCCTAATCAAAATATAGCTCTTGTTATATTTGAACACAATTCTTTAAAATGGCAATAACTCAAACATGTATAAAAAGCAGCGTGTTTGATTAAAGTTGGAAAGTATTGCTGGAACATTAGAAATAACACTGTAATTAGGCTAATACTACTTTTTAATTAATTAATATTATGACCACTACAAAAATGCGCACGGATAAGCTTTACAGTTTACTACATTACTCCAAAAGTATGTATAGAGTAAAATTAGTTCATACATGAATCGCTTAGGAGTATTAGTAATTTTTAATAACTTGTATTAATTGTTTTCACTGTACAATATTAGTTGTTTTCACACCAGCCTTAATTTGTTTTAAATAAATAACTAATACACTTCAATAAAAACAACCAATATCCTTCACCAATTAATATTCTTTGGTGAAAACAACTAATACTCTTTTATAATTCATGTATAAACCATTTTCAGTCATTACTTTGTCCACTCCCAGTATACTGTAGTTGGAATTGTTGAAATTACGCTGTACAATATTTGGTTTCTTTTTTCTTTTCTTTTTTTAAATTTACAATAATTAGTTACAAACAAAGAAGACAGGAGTAGGTTTCTTAATACTTTACAATATAAAAGGTAATACTTCCCCATCCAATTTTATTATGCTCAAAACTAGGGTTGTTCACGGTATGAATCAAAATGGATATTTGAAAATATCTATGTCCGTATCAAAGTTCGATTATTTTAAAATTTGAGTGTCCGTACCGAAATTTCGATATGTTACGGATATTTAATTTTTCGGTACGAATTGGAGCGAATTTTCGGTTACAAATGGACCGGATCGGATCGCTACGGAATGGAGCGGAGAAACGGATTTTTTTTACCCTTTTTTTTATCATTCTCTCCTTTTTTTAAACAATTTAAAAAAACATATTGATGCATGCACACTTACACGAATAATACACAACTTCAACCATAATCATATACATATATCATTACAATCTCGAATATAACACATTATATGATACTGTATGGTTAAAAAATTAACGTAAATCACCATCAATAGAGTATTAAAAATACAATATATAAAATATCTATTTTTTTTTTTTAATATCTTGTGAATGAAAAGTGCAATATTAAAATCACGTTGATCCTAATTTCTGTCACAGAGTACACTATATCCAAGTTTTTGTAAGAAATGAGTATACATGAACAATGAAATTAAAAGAATAATCATTTTGATATACACCTAAACATAAGTTAACATTTTAAAATTTTAATAAGATAAATAATATAGTGTTTGTATTCTGAAAAGAAGGAAAAATTATGCTATCGTATGTTGTACTTGAATTCAATAACATTATAATAATGTTTGATAGATAAAAAATAAATACTAATTAAAATTTAATTATATTTAATTCGGTTATTCGGTTCGGTTCGGCACGTTACGGTTCGGTACGGTTAATTTGTCCAGATCCGTACCAAAAAAATATTCGATTCGGTTACGGTTAAAGTAAAAAAAAAAATCACAATTTTTTTGATTCAATTCTTTTTCAGTGCGGATTTCAATACGGGTTTGGTAATCTCCAAACTCCGTGAACAGCCCTATTCAAAACTTTTTACATTACTTTAGTATGTGTTAATTAAAATTGGACCGAAAGAATTCTTTTTATTGAAAATGTAATACTCCTACACTTTTCCAAGAAAATTTGATTTTATGAATTAGTTTTTTCATTTTTAACCAACAATAAACATTGAAATGGTTTGTGTTTCATGGAGGAAGTGGCAGAAAATAGGGTTTTTTTTTTTTCTTTTAATAGGAGTAAATATATTAAAAGAATTGGAAGCAAAGAATTTGGATGGAGATTTCCTACACATATTACAAGCGACACAATTCGTAGTATAAAAGCAAACTCACGAGCAACACAATTCATCGCTCGATTAGTCAAAAAAAAAAAAAAAAAACACCCAAGTGATTCGTAGAGATATCTCATTATTAACATCTCTGCGGTGCAATTACACAGTGGATAGGGGCGGAGCTAAACTATTTTAATTGGAGGGCTAGAAATAAAAATTAAACGTATCAACAATAATTTATATCAAATACTGTAAATAATGTGGTATGATATAAAATTACATACAAACCAAAATAAATTTAGTAAATAATTATTCAAACAATATATCTAAATTTAGAAAAAAAATCGAATGCGTCGTATTTTCATTGAATCAATATTAGTGATTATGAGATTTAGGGAAAAAATAGAAAGAATTTCAAGTTGGTGAAACAAAGATGATGAAAAATGACACACATATGGAGAGAAAAATACTGAGAAGGTAATATAAAAGTAAATAGGCAAAATATAGAGTTAAACTGATTCATATATGAACCACTTTGAAGGGTATGAGTTGTTTCATTAAAGAATATTAGTTATTTTTATTAATATTAGTTTTGGAGGGTATAAATTTTCACTAAAGAGTATGAGTTGAAGGGTATAAAAAAATATAAATTGTTTCACTAAAAAATATTATAAAATATTTATCTATAAACAAATATGCATACTCAAATAAATAAAGCGGAGAATGACCAAACATTAATAATATTTAAGTCGTTTTATTTGGATTAGTAAAACCCTTCTAAGTATTTGTGGTTTTTTTATTAATATGGAGTTAATATTCAACTAGTACTATGAGTGTGTTTTCAAAAAAAATATACTTTTGATGGAGTGATTTAATTTAATGATTATGAGAATAATTGTTTAATAGTAAAATTGGCAAGTGTTTGTAAAAAATATTGTAAAAAGTAGTAGAAGCTAGTAAAAACATCTAATAACCAACTTATAAATTGTAGTTTTTATTAAATTATATAATTACTTAGAATAGAAATAAAACACTCTAAAATGCTTTTCAAAGGTTAAAAAAGTGATTATAAGTGGATATAATCTCTTGCAAACACACCCTATATATGTAAGTTTGGACACAAGTTTGGACTAGGGATGTAAACGAATCGAATCGAATACCACTGTATTTGAATTTGTATTTGTGAAATTATTTCGAATATCAAATTCGAATCGAATATTTTTTTAATAGTAAATGTTATTTATATTTGATTTGAAACTCATATCGAATTATTAGAAAATATACGAATACTTGAGTCGAATATATGAATCGATTGTTTTTTCAGGCATGTTCTTAACAAATAATATTCAAGAAAAGGTATTATGTGAACAATGAAACTTGTTTGAAGGGTATTAGTAAATTAAACTAAAAGTATCAGTGAATTGCACTAAGGTTATCAGCTCCAAAGGGTATTTAGTTATTTTTATTAAAGGTATTAGTTGAAGTGATATTAATTATTCTCACTAGAGGTATTAGTTGTTTCAACATAAAGTATTAGTATTTTTTATTGATAAAGTTGTTACTCGAACCCATTACCTTTGTATCATAGGTACTGGAATTTTAACCACTTGAGTTATACCACTTCGTCAGATATTAATAATTTATTGTTCATCGTAGTTACCATGAGTATTATTCACACAATACTTTGCTAATATTCAAATATTCTTTTCAAAATTATCATTGTTTGAATTCACAAACAAACTATAAACTTAAAAATTTGCATAACATTATCAAGTAAATAGATGAAAAAAAAATTAAGTATCAAATTCATGGAAAAATACTTTAATAATCAAATTAAGAGTGTGGTAACCTGCAATTTTTTTTTTTAATTTGTTAAGTTTTTTAATAATTAAATTACCACTACAAGAAACATTACATTTAGTGACCAAAAAATTAGTGAGAGTACCACAGACTCTCACTGAATGTGATATCTACTCACTTTTAGTGAGGGTAAAATATTACTCACACTAAATTCTTTATTTTTTTAATGAAATTTTATTTACAGAAGACAAAATTCCCACTTAATTTTGAAATATTTTAAGAACCTTTCTCATTCCCAAAATCTCTTTTCTTCCCGGACGAAACCCTTCATCTTTCTTCCAACTTCTTTTCGATCGATTTGCAGACCTTCTTTTCGTAATTCCAACTCAATTTCTTCACCGCCGTCATCGTCTCGCGCCGTCCGCCGCCGCACACCGTCATCGCCTCGTGCCGTCCGCCGCTGCGCACCATCATCGTCTCGCGCCGTCCGCCGCCGCACACCGTCATCGTCTCGCGCCGTCCGCCGCCGCGCACTGTCATTGCCTCGTGTCGTCTGCTACCTCACACTGTCCGCCGCCGCGCGCCGTCCCCTGCCACGTCGCATCACCGTCGCAACCGTCCGACTATTCTCGCCGCAGTCCGTCTCGCGATGTCCCTGCCTTGCACCGACGATTAAAAGGTTTGTTTAAGCCCTAAGTTTATTTCTGGTTTTTTGTTTTGCTCATTTCTAGTTTAATAACTGTTGACATTTCTGCATACTGGCGAGGCTCTATATCATCACCTCCATGGTCCTCCTTGTTGCTCTGCTAATGTAGGCTTCTTGTTGATATGTAAGAAATTATTGTAGAATAATGATTACTGGAGGAATTATATGTATTAATTATTAAATCAGGCAAACTTCATTGAATTTCAGGAGCAAGGATTTAGTTTCATTGAAATTTACGAGAGGAATTGCACGTTGTTTTCTTGATATATCTAGAATAGAAATGCTAGTTTACAAATATCTGGAATTCTTTAGAGATGTTATAATAGTCTTTCGATGTAGTCATATATTTCAGTAAATTTTGTAGATGATACTATTATCTTTACTTTGCTTGATTACATTATGACAATCTGGATTCAGTATATTATGCATAAATATTTTTTAGAATTGCATTTATTTTTGGCAATATGATTTTCTTTCTACGATATTGAATTTTGACTAGAACAATGTGCATTACATCATGCTAAGTGAGTTCACAAAGATTTCAATTGCCTTGCTGAAATTTGAATTAGTCTTTTTTAAGTGGTTGATGTTTAATAATGAAAATTTTCTCCTCATTTCAAGCTTTTATATGCATCCACTTCACATTACTCACTGTTTTAGCCGGAAGAAGTCCCTTTTATTTCGTAAAGTAAGCTCTGTTTTCCTTCCCCTTCTATTTAATTTTTCTACCCATAAATGATGCCCCCACTTTTCTATATTCGTTTACTCTGTAGCTGTTCTCAAATGGCATGTGAGAATCTGAGTAGAAGCATGTTACACTTCGTATCAATGCATTAGGTACTGGAACCTAAGTTTCCCACTCTTTTAAATATATGGTATCATATCTAAGCTTTTCCAAACACATAGTTAACTTGCTTAAGCAGTTAATCGTATTTTAATGTCCTCTGCTGTTAATGTGCTTCTAAAGGAGGAGATACATTTGATCGAGACTTAAGGTACAGGTATCTCGAACTACATCAGATTATATCAATTAACAAGTCTTTATATTTGATGAACTCTTAAGTTTCTTATCTCTATGTGACACAGTTATATATCGTTTCTTTCTTATTTTTTCCTTCAATTTTTCCCTTGTGCAGGCTGAGACTGAGGAACTAGCTGTCAAAGTTCAAGCCCTAAATGTCTAGAATCTGATCCTCAGGTCCGAGGTTAATATGTTAATGGAAAGCTTTGAGAGACTCAAGGTTGAAAATGTTGCACTAATTGTATGATATTGTGCTATATTAGATTTCTTTCCCAGCAGATTGAATATCTTATTACATATTCACTAATTAAATACTTCACAGATTGATATTGTTTATATATAAACTTAATTTTAACCGATTCAAAATTTTACCTCATGTAAGACTTGTGTTGTTAGGTTCCTTAGGGAAAAAAACTATCAGTTCTTAGGTAGAATTACCCACACACACGCGAGAGTCAGTACCCAGCTTGATCCCTCTTGGTTATGTTTTTATTGAAAATGTAGGAAGGAGTAGCAAGACTGTGGACTGGACTTTTGGACCTAATAATGCACGCAGTGCTATCGTAAATGCTGCTGAAGTAGCTAGTTATGATCAAGTGAAGCAGGTATTGCAACACTTATTCAACTTTATGTTCTCTTATCTTCTACTAAGCCTAATATGTACTACAAGAAAAGACACTTTTAGTGGTGAAAAAATTAGCTAGTGGATGAATACTCTCACTAATTGGGTAATTTCGCATAGCTTTAGTGAGGGAATAGGTATACTCTCACTACAAAGTTTTCCCTTTGCAGTGGTATATTATCGAAGTTATACATGTACACTTTTTTAATGGTGTCTCTGGAATGAAACAGGATCTTACTATTTTGTGTCTTTGAATGAGGTACATATATAGTTTTTATTTTCTTTGTGTTTTTATGTTGACAAGGCCCTGTTTAGTATAGAAAATGAAGCTGATCGATGTACAGAAAGGAGTGTGGGTGCTTCTTGATGACGATGTTGCATCCACAAGGGATGCAATGTGAGCTCAGACTTTTCTACTATTATTCTTTTTGTTCAACGACACTCCCATCCCCACCCTTATTCCACTGTAATTGTATTTCCTCCTATTGTTGACAAATTATAGTGATGATTAGATTGGTGAATAGTTGCTTTAAGTATTTTTTTTTTTCATTTTTTTTTCTGACTTTAGGTATGAGCAGTCTGAGCTGATAGAGCGAGAACTGGAGCAGATGACAGAACTTATTAAATCAATTATTTTATAAAATATTGTCATGAGAATTACAAAATTTTATAATTATAGAAATATGTATATAAAATGCGAGGTAGATAGTTATATTAGTGTCGAGATTTTTCATCACTAAAGTTATTTTAGTGAGGGTAAATATTTGTATTAGTGACAAAAAATTTCATCACTAAAGTTATTTTTAGTGAGGGTATGTATTTAATTTAGTGACAGAATTTTTCATCACTAAAGTTTATATTAGTGAGGGTAAATATTTACATTAATAACGGGATTTTCTGTCATTGAAGTTCATTTAGTGAGGGTAAATTTACTCTAATTAAATGCTTATTAGTGACTGGACTATATTCCGTCACTATTGACTTTTAACTAGAGAAGCAGTAATTAGAGGCCATGACAGGAGATTTTCTGTCACTAAAAGTCATTAGTGAGGGTATTTTGACTTTTAGCCACAGTTTTTACTGTTACTAAAACTAGTTTTTCTTGTAGTGTACATTAAATATTTTTCTAATGAAAATATTTAATTAAGAATTTCCTAAAAGTTCACTTTTGGATGAAGTTATATTGGTTAATATCCTTAAAATAATTATAATGAACTTAAATATATAAATAATTATATTTATTATTACTATTATTATATAATTATGTAATTATATATTTAATCGAATATTTACGAATATCTAATCCAATATCATAGTTTTTGTATTTGTATTTGATAACTAATCGAATCAAAAAAATTATTTGTACTCGAACTCAAATTATAAAATTTCAAATATGAATACCGAATTTCGAATACAAATATCAAATCGAATCAAAATTGTTTGATTCGTTTACAACCAATCCTATTTGGGGGGTTGAAGCCCCCTCAAGAAGGCTCAGCCCCTGACAATGGATCTTATGACTCTAAATAGATGTATTAACCTACAACTACAAGCAGCGGTGGAAGCAGAAACTATGCTCATGGATGCCATTTAAAAGATAAAGTAAAGAGTGAAACTAGTTTATACATAAATCCATGAAGGGTATTAGTTGTTTTCACTAAAAAGTATTAGTTGTTTTTACTGAAGAGTATTACTGATTTACACTAAAGAGTCTTAGTTGTTCGATGAAAATGAACTAAGACTCTTCAGTATAAACCGGTAATATTCTTCAGTAAAAACAACTAATATTTTTCAGTAAAACAACTAATACCCTTCAGTGATTCATATAAAAACAAATTTCACTCTATACATACACCATTTAAAAATATTGCTTGTAAATTTTATCTTATACTTCCTCCGTCCCCAAACATTTTTCACAGTTGACTTTTTATCTTGTTTTAGTGAACAAGTTGTTTATTAGTATTTAAAATGATAAAGTGATTTTTTAAGGTAGGATATGATACATATATATATCTCCTCTATTATAAAATAACTTCAAAATTAATTTATCATTCTAAATATTAATAAAAAAATCGCTCGCAAAAACACGATAAAAAGTCAACTGTCAAGAGTGTTAGGGGGCGGAGGTAGTATTAATATTGTCCACGTGATATACAACTAATAAAAAAATTGGACGAAATTGAATTTTTTTTTTTTTTTTTTAAATTAATACTAAGAATTTCGATTATGTTGTGGACTTGGATCCACAGTTACACAATGGAAACCTACCTTTTAATTTAGAATGGTTGGTTTTTACTGTATCAAATTGTACATAAATTTATTGAATGATGTTTCAAAAAAAAAATATATATAAAAAAGAATTAGAGAATAGAAATATATCTTTTTATGTAGAATGATGGATTTTTTTTTCATTTTGCAATTCACACAGAATGGTATTAGATCCAAACCCCTGATTTGCATACTCACTACCAAAACCAAGGGTACAATCCACCGCGTTCTTTACGATTAAAGAAAATCACAATAAAATATATTGTAATTTAATTGCATTGTATTGTAATTTAATTGCATTGTAGTTTTTCTTCTTTTATGCAATCGTTGTTGAAGCAACAGAATGAGAAGGAGCTAATGTGGTATATATTTAGGAGGGAGACAATTTAAAATACTCATTTTCAATTTTAAAAAATTTATTTTACTCACTCCAAATACAAATAATTTTTCTATCAATTTTCAATTTCGAACAATTTTTTTTACTCATATGGTCCACAAACATCATCATCTAGTCACCCCACCCCCACCCCCACCCCCACCTCCACCTCCCCTCATTTACATTTATAACAATTAAACATTATCAAATAATAATAAATAATACAATAAAATCTTAAACAAATACAATTTTAACTCATTTTAACATATTAACTAATTATAATATTTTTATATTTTTATCATATATATGTGATTGTTTGTGTGATTGTGTCTATTTTTTTTAGGTTGTTTTGATGTATAGTACATATTAATGAATATTACAATATATAAACTGATTTTAATGCAAATTAATAAATATTTAAACAAATTTAATCAACACTAGAGCATTACCCACATCAAAATTAAATCAAAATTTTAAATTTCCTATTGAATTGTCTTCATAAAAATTTAATTATAAACTTAAATTTCTTATCACTCGGGTACCGAATCAGTGATTAATTAATAAATTTTATTATACGAAAATATTAATTTAAAAACAAGAAATAATCGAAAAGAAGTAAAATAACATAATGTTTAGTATTGAGTGGAGGGATTTTTTTTATGAGGTGCATGGGGAATTTGGGCAGGGCGTGTGAGTTTTTGCTGAGATGGTGGGGTGGGGTGGGGCTGGGCGTGGTGGGGGGAGGGAGTGGTGGTGTAGGTATCAGGGAGGTGGTGGGCCCCAATTTAAAATTTTCTATTCTTTTATACTCATTTTTAAGGGTATTTAGGTCTTATACTATGAAATGGGTATAATAGATTTTTTGAAATGGATGTGGGTAAAATAAAAATATTAGAAATTGAAAATGGGTATATTGGAGTATTTTTACTATTTAAAATATAACGTAATACCAAATTGAGAGCAAAATTAATCCTGAAATTAGTCTTGTTTACAAAATATGTAGCTTGGATCCGCCGTTGTTTACAATAATACGTATTTGTCCATACTAACCGTAAAAGGTACACGTATGGTCAGGATCCACAAAATTTTCGTTATGAACGTTATTTTATATGTAAAATATTTCACCTAAGTTTTTATCTTAATTATAGGGTTAATATCACTTTTGGTGACCAAACTTGACCTCAATTTCAGTTTTGGTCACTGAGTTTCACTCATCATCAAAATTGGTTACTAAACTATACTTTTTTAATCATTTTTTGTCAGGGCGTCAGTTGACCGTTAGTCAACTAACGGAATAAGTTAGAGTTAATATCAGTTTTGGTCACCAAACTTTATCTCAATTTTAAATTTGGTCACTATGTTTCACTAGTCATCAAATTTGGTCACTAAACTATACATTTTTTAATTATTATTCATCAAGACATCAGTTGATCGTTAGGTAACTAATAAAATAAGTTATTTAGGGTGCATTTTTTTATTTAATAATGTTGGGACCTCGCGGATGGACCACGATCTCTCATTGATATGATTTTGTCCGCTTTAGGCCGAGTCTGCATGTATTTGTTTTTTTACTTCCCCCAAAAGACGTATCCCAATATAGATATTTGTCCATCCTTAAACCCCATGATCCCTTCTAGTAAATTCGTTGTGAGATATTGCTTGCACCCAACAAATAAATAAAGCCTAAAATTTAAATATATTTTGAACAATAAATATACAAACTTTAAGAAATTTTTTACTATAAAAGTTTCTAGGTTTAATAAATTAAGTTATTTTATATATTTTTATTTTAATAAAAATAAATTATTAAAATAAAAGTTATCTAAAAAATATTTAAAAGAGTATTTAAAATTATAAATGAAACCTAAATTTAATCAAAATTTAAATAATAATATGATTTAATAAACTTAGAAACTTTTAAAGTACTCCCTACGTCCTGCTATTAACTTCTCATTTTGCTATTTTTGTCTGTCCCACTATTAACTTCTCATAAATTTTTTAGACATCAACTAAAAATATTATATGCATATCAACTCATTTATACACATTACATTTTACTCTCTTTTCTCTTCATCACATCATCTATACTATATTTAATTACTTTTCTTAAATGTTGTGCCCAAAAGCAACTGGATGTTAATATCGGGACGGAGGGAGTAATAAAATTCTTAAAGTTTGTACATTTATTAATTGTTTAAAATAATTTTAAATTTTAGGTTTTATTATATTTGTTGGGTGAAAACAATATCTTACATCGAATTTACAAGGAAAGATCTTGGAGTTAATAAGGATGAACAAATGTCTATATTGATATGAGGTCTTTTGGGGAAGTCCAAATATAAATCCGTGCAGGCTCGGCCTAAAGCGGACAATACCATATCAATGGTTGATCGTGGTCCATCTGCGGGTCCCAACATTATTAAATTAAAAAAAATTAGATTTTGCAGACGTCTTGATAAAAATTATTAAAAAAATATAATTTAGTGATCAATTTTGATGACTAGTGAAACAAAGTGACCAAAATTGAAATTGAGGCAAAGTTTGGTGACTAAAATAGATATTAACTCTAACTTATTCCATTAGTTGACTAACAGTCAACTGACACCCTGACCAAAAATGATTAAAAAAATATAGTTTGGTGACCAAATTTGATGACGAGTGAAATTCAGTGACTAAAACTGAAATTAATGTAAAGTTTGGTGACCAAAAGTGATATTAACCCTTAATTATATCAATTTTGAAATTCCATTAAAATATTATTGCTGGAGTACTCGTGGTCAAAACACTTATTGCGGTCCTGCGGAAAAAAATGTTAGTAAAAATAGCCTTTGTTGTGGGCTAATCTTGCATTAATTTATTTTCATTATCTTATTATAATAAATATAGGATTAAATAATTATAGATACAATCTAGGATATCACTTTATCCTTTGGTACTATATGTTTTTTCCATAATTAATTAGTTCAATTTTATTTTTATTGTTCCTTTTATTGCCCTTAATTAATTTCGCCTCATTTCTTAAAAAATATTTTACATTATTGTTTTATTTATGATTTTGTAACGGGTGTTGCACGTAGGTTGTAATGATTCCATTCATTATGTTAGTAACTGTCTCATGTTGGGTTATTTCCATTTAGTTGCTTGTAACGTTTTTTAGTGACCTATTTTGTGGATGATAATTACCTCTGATTGATATTCGTTAAATAGGTTATAGTACTTTGGGTTTGGTTTTTTCCCGATTTTTGGTGATTGGTGAATAAACTTTTTTAATTCGTCTTTGAATTTTGAGTTTCATCTGTTTGTTGGAAGCGGGGGTGTTTTTTTTTTTTTTTTTTTTGTGTTCAGTGTCAAGTATAAGGGGGAATGCAAATTGATTTCAGTGAGCAGAAACACTTCTTTTAGCGATTTTGTTGATCAAGTAATTGGTAAATGAGTTGAATTCCAAGCACATCAACTTGCTTGTCGCTTCTCAGTTGGTAGAATATGTCTGGATTAAGTTATTTTATGTTACTGTTATATTTTTTGTACGTCACATTTTTTTTTTATGAAAGAGATGCATGCAATTCAATAATATCTTACTATATGTTTATGTAGAGTTATGTTTGTACTGTAGTAATTGAATGTGAAATGGGTGAGCTGTATTTTTGCAAATGAACAACAATTTTATTGTTAAAGTGTGATGTGTAAAATATGTGCAACGTGAGCACCAAATGTGTAATGTTTGTCTTTCAACATGCAGTCTATTATGGGTATATGCAATGTTCATTCTTCACAATGGGTATGCAATATTTCTAACACATGTGCAAACTATTATGTTAATATGCAGGATGTGTAAAACATGTGCAACCTAACCCACATATGTGCAGTCTATTTCAATAGGTTTACAATTTACAGTGTATATGTGCAACATCTAAAATGTTATGATCTCTATTTTATCAAAGTATAGTTTGTTGAACTCATGTGCAGTCTAATTAATGTGTGTACATTATGTACCACACATTTCCATAGATTTATGCACTTGTGTTATGATGTAATGGGGGTGAGCATTTTTAGTGTTCATTCCATTTTTTTCTTTAGTTTCCCATGTGCAATATGTACTTTGATTTACATTGTACATGTGCAGTGAAAAAAGAAAAACAGGAAAAATATTGCACATGTTCAAGTAAAAAATATAAAAGTACATGAAGTTCGCGGTTGGGGCATAATTAAGGTTGCAGTCGGTTTTGGTTTGGGGATGAAGATGGGTGCATTGACTCTGCTTCTTTCACGGCTGTAATGTATTTTTTTTATTAGTCAAATTTAGCGTATTAGCATTTACGGCTAGTGGGTTTTGATATCAATGTTGATAGATTTTATTTCTATTTTTAATTTTCGGATTGAGTTTTATTTTATTTTATCATAATTATGTATATGGGTATTATTGTAATATTATGTCTAATTTTGCTTTTAATAGTAATAATTTAGATGAGTAGTACTAAACAATGAAGTGTAGTTCCATATTGTACCTCAAAGTGAGTCACCCTATAATATATTTTCAAACCTCTCCAAGATGATGTGTCAACACCACCATATTTAGGCTGATGTGGCATATCTCAAATCTCTTCATTTCGAAATGTTGCGCTCTAATTAAAAGTTGGTTTAAGTTTTGATCTCGACCATTTATCTCACAAAATTAAATCTAAACCATTCATTTTATATTTAGGTTTTATCAATCTCTTACTAAGAGTATCACACACACCGTCTCCTTTCTCTCAAATACGCCGCCTGTTTCTCTCTCCCGTTGCAGCCATCATCGGCGCCGCCTCTACTATTACAGCTAGCATTGTCGTCACCAATATTGCTTACGCATCATCGTTGCTCCGACTTGATCGATCATTGTGCCTACTCCGAACCCATCTCATGCAACTTCTCCGCCTAGACCAGTGATTCAAGTGGCTGCATCTATCGTGGACTCCAGCGAGCGCGTCGAAAATGGATATATAAAATAGGGATAAATCCAAGGTATGTAGATCCCGAACCGCCACTGCCTCTCCTCTATTCTTTTCTCACTCCGTCATCCCTTTCCTGTCAGATTGTTAACAAACCGGCATTGCCTTGCTGCTCTACTCCTCCCGCCTCAAACCGCATCGGATACCGCGGCCTTGAACCGAAGGTATGATCAGGGGCGGACGCAGGAATTAGAGGCAGGGAGGGCACAAAGTTATTTTTCCGTTAAAAAAAATGTACACTTTAAAATTCACGATTATAAGAAAATTATTTTATTTTTTTAATTTTGTTGACCAATTTACAAATGATACTTTAAGGGTGTACATATATTGTAGGGATATTGTAATAGAATATAATTTTCATTTTAAGGGTGCGAAAGGTTTTATGGCCACATAAAAAATAAAAATGTGTATGTTTATCTGGAATGGAGGAATTATAAAATAAAATAATATATAAAGCCCAATTAATATAATGTAGAGTGGAGGAAAATAAGAATGAAACAAGATAAAATTTGAAAACGAGTATGTGTTAATTTGTGATACGTTTCAATATCTTTTAATACAAGAATTTACCAATAACGTATTTTGTATTTCTATTTAATATATTTAAGTTAAATGTGTGGTTAAAACATAATTATAAAATAAAATAATGTATAAAACTCAATTAATATAATGTAGAGTGGAGGAAAATAAGAATGAAACAAGATAAAATTTGAAAATGAGTATGTGTTAATTTGTGATACGTTTCAATATCTTTTAATACAAGAATTTACCAATAACGTATTTTATATTTTTATTTAATATATTTAAGTTAAATATGTGGTTAAAACAATTATATATAAAAAAAATTAAAATTAAAACTAAAAAAGAAAAGGTGCTTCTTAGTATTGGGTATAGAACCCACGACCCTTCACATGAACCCAAAGCAACTTACCAATAGGCTAGGAAAGAAACTATTAAATAATATAAAATATATATATCATAAATGATATTCAGGGGGCACTTGCCCCCCGCCTAAGCCTAAGGGTGCGTGATTTTTTTATAGTATTTTTTTTTTGTTTTAAATTTTTTTCTTCTCGCCCCTTTTTTAGTTTTTATCATTCTCCATTGAACAGTCTTAGCACCGCCGCCATATCCTCTAAAATGTAAAATAGATATTTTTTTGCACAGTTCAACGATTTTTTTACTTAGGTATTTTTGGAATTTATTTTTGCAAAATATTTATATATGCTAATTTTTATAGGAGGATATTGAAATATTTTGTAAAAGATAGCAAGATTCCCAAAATCTTGACATCCAATACCATATCTCATCATGGATAATAGATTGTAGCATTATTATTTTTTGGACAAAATTTTACCATTCAAAAGATATTGTTACTGATATAGCATATTATTCTCAAAATATATTGCCATGAAATGCAATATCTTACCATGTATAATTCAATAATAGATATTTTTGGAATAAATATTTTTGTAAAATATTTATATATGCTAATTTTCTAAGTGGATATTGAAATATTTTGCAAAAAATATTATCACGTAAAAGGTGGCAAGATTCCCAAATAATTATGTCATCCAATACCATATCTTACCATGGATAATAGATTATAACATTAAATTTTTTTATTTTTTTGACAAAATTTTACTACCCAAAAGATATTGTCACTGAAATAACACATTATTTCTAAAAAATCTTGTCATAATATACAATATCTTACCATGTATAAATTATAATACTATGATACTGAAAGTTAGCGATTTTTTTTTTAGATTTTCGATTTTTTTATTTTTTTTCAAAATACATGTATATATGAAATGTTTAGGAGGGAATTGATTTTTTTCAAATAATTCGAATTGACGTTTAATATTATATCGAAATTACAAGATATTTAAAATAAAAAATATATATATTTATAATTTGAAAATAAAAATAACATTTTTTTTCATTTTGCAAAATTTGCGGGGAACGCACTAGTTTATTTTATTCATACATTGGCTTCATAGTGTTGGATAAATTTATTTCATATAATATATAAAATCTCTGTCACGTAATATCATATTAGTAAAATTAATAACATATCAGCATGCTATCATTTGATAATTGTACAGTTTCGTGGAGACATCTCATGATTACAATAATCAATCTCTGCAATAAGTTCAAACTATGGACCTAAACACATGTATTAGCCTACAAAGTAACAAAGATAAATAACACATTTTGCTTCATCGAATGAGTGATAATTCCTACTTTGTGCATAGAACACACACACGCACACTCATTAGCTTTGATGTGTATCATGGAGTTGAATATTCATTCTTCTAAGCCATATGGAATGAAGTATCATGTGGAATACATCATACCTTTTAGGAGGAAAATTCACCTCAAAATGTCGTCTCACTTGAATCCCATTCCTCTGCATCTCCAAATACCTCCCATCGGGTATGCCCTTCAAGATTTTCTTGAGATCGCCAATTTCGTTCGACCCAATATCGACTGCGAATGTGCTCCAATCCAAAACATCATCAAACGGCTTAGCGTATTGGTCCTTAAGCAGCACAGGGACGCATCCCATGTAAATGGCTTCCACCATTCTGGGGCTAGCGACTTCCCACCCACTGGGGCAAATGCAGAACTTGCTCTTCCGGAACATTCCGTAGTAGGACATGTGTTTCGGGAGGTACTCATGGATTTGTACGTCGGGATCTTTGTCCTTCCATTGCTCCATGAGGACTTGCCTGATGTAGCCGTGGACACCTCCTGCATAGAAAACTAAAACGGAACGCTCTGATGTAGGCGGTCCGCCAATTAGGCCGTCCATTGTCCCGTCTGGAAGGTATATCTCGGGCATCGACACATCTACGGAGGGTTTGAATCCTTCCGAGGTGTTTGCATTACATAGAACTCTGATTGAGTTCTTGTATAGATGAGGAACACCGTGGGAAATTGTTGGAGTCTGAAATTGCAAATATTTGGACTTAGTATCTAATAATGTGCAACATTAAGCATAGTTGGAAGAGAGATGGGTTGGAAAAGAGGAATTACCCAATCATGGCAGCCGAGAATGAAATGATCGTGTCCTAAAGTTCGATTCCAGTAAGGGTAGCGTTTGGATATAAGTTGCACATAGTCCCTGGCTATATTTTGCAATGGAGTCCATGCTCGATTGTGGCGCACATAAGCATAGGCGGCTACCGATTGCACACTCAAGGGAATGAAGTAAACATGGGCCTTTCTGGGATCTCTAGTGCGGAACTTGCTGATCTCAATCTGATGAATCAGAATCCCCTCAATACCAAGAATCCCCAGGCTTTTGCTGTAGTGAAATAGCGGGGGATCTCCATCCTCGTACACGTATATCTTCAACTCTTTCTCCATTTCCAAGTAGCTCCTGCGTATCACAAAACCAGCTTTCAAATTTCAACTAGTACTTATGATACGCAATATTAAATTAAATGACCTCATATTCTTCTCTTCTAATAACATGATGCTAACATCTAAGTCAACATCAGGAATAAGCAAATGATGAGCACCTGTGGAAAGCAACGGCATTCCTATAAATTGGACCTTCGGGAACAAAATCAGGGTCGTATGATGTCTCGTTTTCGCGTTGAGCCTCTTGTATTTTTGCTCGAGCTTGCGCTAGACTAGCCTCGACCATCTCTAAATTGTCTAAGTTGCTGTATCTTTTCCTAAATCTACCAGATTTCATGCTATCTTCTGTCTCCGTAACCTGTTTAGTTTTGAAACAGAGTACAACTTAAGATAGCATAAAAGAGGAGGCTGTATCAGTAGTAGAAAAATTGAATTGATTAAAGAAGAACAAATACTTCCCTATTCGGCCATAGTTTTACAACCTCTTACCGAGAAACTTGAAAACAAATTTCCAAAATTTCAGGAAATTATTGGCTCAGAGATGCAAAGTTGCATAACTTAGGGTAAAAAAATGGGCATTAAATTTACCATGCGTATCTATCTAGAAAGACACGGAAAAAGTGGATCCCGCACAACTTTTCTATCTCAAAATTACATTATGAAATGTAGAAGATCCGCATACGCACAAACACAAAACCTAGCGAGCAATGACAATTTCAGAAAATCACTTTATTTCACAATTAAATACCATACGAAACGTGAACTTTGCAACGTTTCCCCAAATCTAGACTGACTCTGTTTGTTTAATCTCTGTACTCATCGTTGTGCGCAACTAATCGCGGAGTTATATTTAATTAGGGAGAAGAAGTTGAATCAAACAATCATGGTTGCCTTACCGGTAACTGATCCGCCGTAACTGGAGTAGTATGAAGCGGCGCCGCCTTGCCTTGAGGAGGAGGAGGAGGAGGAATAGCAACTTCGGAATTTAAATTGACAGGATCGCGAAGAGGCGGCAGTGAATAACCGCTCGAAGGCTTCTGGTTCAGTAAAATCACAAGCGCGGATAGCAAAATCAGTGGAATTGCCACAAAGTACACAAGCTTCGACGAAGACGACTGTGAATCCGGCATGATTGACTTTTTTTGCCTCCTTTTCTGCGTTTGCTTAGATTGACATGCGTAAGTTATGGTTTCCTTCCTCGATTGAAGCGATTTCCTACTCCTTTTCTCACTCCTCTAATATCCAGCATATTGTTGTGGAGCGACGCATCATGTGGCGACCCGTAATTCCATTATCATATTCCAATTTGTCAACATAATTAACTTTCATTGTAGAGTTCGAGAAAAGAAAAAAAAATCATTCATGGTAGATAGATGCGTACGTCGGGAGAGGATGAAAGAGATTGCGGATCGGGGATTATGCGGTGGTTTTATAAACATAATAGTATCAATAAATATATATAATGGTATAAAAGTATAAATTTCATATTATAAAACTAATTCATATGAAATTTTGTGGATAGAGTTTTACTTTTACCGAATCAAGGATCTTGGAATTAAGATAAGCTATATTGCTTTAATTCTTGTGTTTCAATTGATATGGTTGTTTTTTTAATGAGTAATTCTGTTGTATATGATGCACCCACTCAACAGTTAATATTATTTATACTGAAAAATATAATTTGATTACATAAAAAAATATAGTTAGATTACGTTGAAAAGTTTAAACGAAACTTTTAGCGTAATCTAACCATATTTTTCAGTGAAATCGGCTTACACTTTTTAGTATAAACAATCTCAACTGTTGAGTGAGTGCACCGTGCTCCATGTGCATATGAAAGTGTATCTTTTTTTAATTGAAGTCTTTTCACTAGTAATGGAATTTTGCACTTTTAATAAAACAATTGATACTGTTAAAAAAAAAAAAAATTGCAAGGTGCGCATAAAGCATGCAATTTGAACATAATCTATAATATATATAAAAGTGGCTTGGAATGGTAAATCATTTTTGGACCATTTTAGCCATGCTATTTTTTATGATGTACAATTTTGTCCCTATATTCATTTTTACGTTTCATACTCATCACACCTCTTCCGATTCTTCTTTTCCACGGTTACAATGGGGAAATTGACTTTAGCAGTTAGGGTCACCACCGTCGTTCCTCTGCCTCTTCTTCGGTGTTTAGGATTTAGAGCTTTGGTCTTTATTTTATCGTCTAGGGTTTATCAGCGATTTTGAGTTAAATGCATTTGCTCCGCTCTTCTACATATGCGGGTATTTTCTAGAACTTACGCATGTGCGTTAAATTCAGATCGCTCTCTACCACTTGTTGTGTTTCCATTTGATTTTTGCTATTTGAGGATTACACACATATTTATCCCCATCTAATTGACGATAGAAATGCCTTACTATGTAATTCATCTTCAATAATCGTAATATGCATATTATTTGGGTTTATTGTAGATTGTAATGGATGAAATTGTGTCTTATTTTGAACTTACATTTCTTGAATTGATAGTGTGCCGCTTAAAAATAGATGTACAATACATTAAGCCTATTTCATGGTGTGTTCTTTTAGTGACGAGCAATCGTTCGAGCCTTCCAAAAATTATAAGGTAATTTCTTTGGCCATTCAACAGTTGACACATATGTATCACCGTTGTGTTTTGAGTAGCTTTTCGATATAATTTAGAGAATTATATATCTATCATACATGTGCCCTAGGCTCATTTAAGTAAATGGATTGGCCGGGGCCGGGTTGATACAATATGTGATATGATTTGAAATAGAGTTTCTATCTTCAACTTTTTGAGCAATCCATTCTTTGTACATTATTCTGTTTATGATATTCATTTGGTTTGTCGATTTTTTAAACACTTTCCTTGTGCTAATTCTTTGGTTGATTTAAATTCTTCCAATTGTGGTAACTACGTGAATTAGCCTTCCTTTCCAAATTAAATTAGAGCAAGAGCATTTGATTTCAAGTATTTCTCTAATTTCTCCATTTAGGTAGCATCTAATTCTTTCAATTTCATCTCTACCTTTCTGGATATTTTAATCACTCATCTCTCTCTGACCATATTTGTCCCTGTTTCTGTTGGTGTTAATAGGCTTAACAAACCACTCCCTTTGTTGGTCAACCTCCAGTTTACACAAATTCAATTTAATCACTTAGCCTACACATTACTAATGTAGGGGAATTTTTCTCCTCTCGAATTGCATAGGGCATGGAATTGGATTATTAATTAGTTTTATGTACTCACTCAAAAATCCAGTCAAATTCCCAGATAACTTGAGTTCAAATTTCAAAAGCTTCGTAGAAGGTTTACAGAATATGGTGAAGTATCCATTGTTGATATGTGTAAAGATCTTCTTCTTTCATCCAAAAAATGATAAATCTAATATATATTCTTGATTTTTATGGTACTAGATTCCTCTAAACAGGTTGACATGGCTTGCTCTTTTGGAACATCCATTTGTTAAAAGATACTTATACAGAAACAGGCTGACATGACTTGCTCTTTTGTAAAATCCATTTGTTAAAGATATTTATACAAAACGAGAAGTGAGACAAAATACGTTTCTGTAAAGAAAAAAAACGTATCTTCATTTTGCTTGCTGATCAGGTGATGATGAGAGCGCAAATTTTGAGCGTTGTCTTATGTTGTTTTTTGAGAAGCTAAACAAATGGAATAATGCTTGTAAGGTATTATCTTATGGATAAATTGGTTATCGATTTGCACTGCATGTTGTCGGAAATATTTAATCAATTAAATCGTTACACCAACCTGATTGAGAGTTTGCATTTTCTTCCTCAGATCCTTTTTACTTTTATTTGTTTAGGAATTAATACAATTGGATTTTTTGTCAATCATTTGATATCAAATATGTCTTATTAGTACTTTGAAGTAGTTTTGTATGTGTTTTGATTCTTGATTTATGGATATAAATTATTATTCCCTCCGTCCCAGGATTACTTGCACATTTCTATTTTTTTGTCTGTCGCAAATAGGATTATATTTATACATTGTGTTATGTCATTTTATTATATGAAATATACTACTTGAGACGTTAATCTTTAACATTGCAAGTAGTATATTTTATATGAAAAAGTAATAAACACCATGTACAAATACAACTCTATTTGCAACGGACGACAATTGTAGGTGTGCAAGTAATCCCGAGACGGAGATAGTATATTTTGATTAGGTTGGTTTGGATCTTCATATACTGACTGGTATAAGCACTCTGGAAGTGAAGTTCATGGTCACGATGAAACTTTGTTAATTCTTGAAATGTTTTTCTTCTTTTTTTGTCCATATGACTTATTTAATTATTTTGCTCTAGAAGATCATTTTCTTCAGGTTCAATATACATAACTAAACCTCTTTGGGGTTTCATGACATCAGGATTCAACATGCCATTCACTTGGAGGTAGCATGATTAGTATCAGAGAGGAATATCCAAACAGAAAAAAAAATTCTCCATTTTCTCTTCACTGCCCTTTTTTTTTTTACTTTTACTTACTAGAATTTAAATTTATCTTTGGTGAAAGAGACGTGGTACTGATGATTGATTCAAAAATTGAAAGTTTAACCATCAAACTAAAGGTTTTTTTTATCTCTTTAATAGATGACTATATATTTATAAAACTTCGTTCAATTTCATGGACATGCTTCAACAACTTTTTAACTTTTATGTCACAATAGTTCATGCCACTTCCTACGGGTCCTCTCAATGCAATAAATGTAAGGCTTGAAGATTAGCATTTCTATTTTACTTTAAATTAGAATATTGTCATTTAAGTGAACAAATAGTTAACATATGCTTTGTAATTTACATGCGAGTTGAATTGGGTCATTTATCTCTTTTATATTAATAATTTAATATAGTGAAGAAATTTAATTCAAGCTTAATGTAGTTAGTTCTTCTAATATTTTATCCTACATGAAATCACAATAAGTGGATTTCTGTTGCTAAGCTTCTTCAAGATAATGGGAGAAGATCTCTCATCTTTATTATATCCGATCCTAATTAAGTGGTTTGGAGGTAATCTTTGTTTATGATCCAATTGTTAAGAATTAAAGTTGTTATAGCTTTCAATAGTGTTCTTGACATCGCATACTTCTTTGTTACCACTGAGTTATTCGGTGTGAGTTTGCTGAGGTAGTAAGGTGCTTGATGTTTCAATTTTATAGTGACGGCTTGTACAGGTGAAGATGAGGCTGGAATTTAGGTTGGTGATCTTGTAGGTACATGTTTGCTTTGTACTTTTGAATAATGTATGTTTTATATATTAAAATACTTTTCTTTCTCCCTTCTCAATGTATGTTAGGCACGCATGTAGCAAAGGTATGAGATGAAAGTATGAGAATAACAAGAGAAGTTATGGATCTGAAAGTCAAAACATTTTTCACAGCAAAGTTTGCACATTTTCTAGGTTATATTGTTAGAAATTACAGACACATTTTCTGGGTTATAAATTTTTTGAAATTAATGAAAACAACTTAGAATTAGAGTCTTTAATCTTAACTAATTCATGAATAACGTGCAACGCACGTGTTAAACGACTAGTTAATTTAAAAGTGTACATGATGCATGTAGGACTTTATCTTTAATTAGAATTAGGAATATTGGGTTCATGTTACTTTATCTTCTTTAAAATAAACTCGTGTAATCATTGTAAGAAAATAATTTTCAGGATCCATAATACTCTCTTTATCCCGTGTAAAGCTTCTTGAATAATTTTTTATGTTTTTTTAGGCATTCAATATATATTATAAGAATAGTTTTACCTTGCACTTGAAAGCATGATATGCACTTGAATTTTGAAAAAAAATATTCCAAACAAAAATTAGTAATACTACAAGAAGTAATCAACAATGCCCATAAAAATAATTAGTATTACCCCAACTGCAAAAAAATACACAGTTCAGTGTATTTGTATGTGTTTTGAAAAGAAAATCAAAATTGAAGTCAAAATTAAACTTAAAATTCAAGTGCAAGCTATGCACTTAAGTGCATGTTCGAATTTGTGATATTATAAAGGGGCAATAACAAGTAGGTTCCTGTCACTCATGTTTATTAGTATTTGGTTCTCTACTTTATGAAAAATACAAATAGGTTCTCTTTAGTGCCCCCCATCCCCCCACCTCCCTCCTACCATTTCCAGCGGCACTATGCCCTTTCTATCAAATCAAATTTGAATTTTTTGTTTCATTTACCTTTATTTATATGTAATTTTGATTTTTTTGGTTTTCCTTTTGTCCTTTTTTTATAATTATATTATTTCTTTAACTTATAACCATGTAAAATTTGAATACAATTTTGAACACATATTTGGAACACTGGTTTTTCTCTTGCAATTTTTTCAATAAAATACAAGATTAATAACTTGAACAACTATTTTGCAGATTCTCTATCCAATTTTTTGGCATAAAAATTTTGAACAACTATTTTACACACATTTACTTAATATATATATATATATATATATATATATATATTATTTTACATATTTATGCCTATAACCAAAATTCTCATATTCAGATTATCAATTCAATTTTTATTGCCTAACAGAATTTGAACAACTATTTAGCATAAATATTTTGAACAACTATTTATCACAGAATTATCTATTCAAAATATATCTTGAAATATCACACATAAAATTCATAGGTAGAATTACATATTTGAATTTGAAAATAACGAATTCATAACTAAATTTACATATTTATGTCTATATGAAAAAAAAAAGTGCATTTTTTTTACAGTATCTTCATCACTGAATCAGAGACTCTTCCTTTCTGCTTTCCAGAATGAAAAAAATATCTAACCTGTAGATGATTAGAATGATCAAGTCACCAAATACCCAAACAAATATATTGAACCACTGCAAAATCCAATTTAAATTAAAAAAGAGCATGAGTAACACCCTTTTAAGGAGAAAATACAGAAACAGAGCATTTCTTCAGAACATATATCAAAATTCAAACAAGTTAAAACTATTGGGTACTACATCTGGGTACCAACAATTTATTCAACAAAAAATCTGTTTTAGATTTCTTCCCCTGGGAAAAAACCCCAAATTAATTTAATTTGCCCCAAAAACCCTTTTCATCTATTACGCATTGAACATTTAACATACGTACCTAGCAAAAATGAGAGAATCTCATAATACAGTTTGAGGTTTCGCTCGGGATGGGATCGACACGGCCCGCGAGCGGATCGGAGACGTATCGTTTTAGATCGATGTCGTCGTCCTTGCAAATCGATTTAGGCAGCGGTCTCAGTCCGCGCCACCCTTCTCCCTGGGAAGGATTAAGGCGGCGGTCTCTAGCCGGTCCATCGGCGAGCTCCCCCAGCCGACCACCACGGCGGCGGTCTCTTGCCGGTCCATCGTCAACAGATCTGGGCTTCGTGGTGGGGCTGAGGATTTTTCCGGCGGCGCCGTTGCGTGCGTGGGAGAGGGGCCGATCTTTATCTTTTTTCTTCATCTTCTATAACTGATCTTCATCCCTTTTCTTCTCCGATCCGTTCGCGTGTGGGGGGGAGAGGAGGGCGGCGGCGCCGCGTGTGGGAGGGAGGGGAAGGCGGCGGTGCCGCGTGTGAGAGGGACGGTGGCGCCGCGTGTGAGAGGGAGGGGAGGGCGTGTGAGAAAAAGAAAAGAGAGTGAGAGAGAAAACGAGAGAGCGAGAGAAAAAGAGAGAGAGAGAAGATAGAGAGGAGTGGGGTGCGTGGGTTTTGCTTGGGAAGGGGGAAGATGCCAGCTAGTATAGGTGGGGTGGGGTGGGCTGGGGTTGGGTTTATTTATTACTATTTTAGAACCTAGTTGCATTTTTTAAAATGGGAGGAACCAAATTGTTTTAATGGTCTTAATGGAGAACCAAATTGTAATAATCTCTATTAGGGTAAAACACACATTTCATTATTTTTTATATTCTCTCTACCTTTTTATTTTTATTTTTACATTTCAACCACCAACTCTATATTAATTTTTTTTTAAAATGTTTAAAAGACAAATGTAAAGCTTTACTCGAAATAAATGAAATAGTGTTATTTGGTTTTTTCAATAGTAAACCATTGTTTGAATACACTCAACTAATATTCTCTCTATTGCATTTAGAGCTGACAATTTGAGTCCAGCCCGTCCGAGATTTAGGCCGGGCTGGACTAAAAAAAAATAGCAATCTTAAAAAATGGCCCAACGGCCCGCCTAGCCCAACTAAAATTATTATTATTTTATTTAGAAAAGATCAAAATTATGTTGTTACTTGTTATGAACTAAAGTAGATTAAGACATAAAATATATGTGGATTGCGAAAGTGCAACGAGTTATGTTTTATAGTACTCCCTCTGTCCACCAATTTTTTACTCACTTTCTTTTTTGGGTTGTCCACCAATTTTTTACTCATTCTGTTTTTTAAAATAAACACTACTCACAAACAAATAAATGAGTCTCACAATACCCCCAACAACACCCTTGTTTTATCTATTTTTCAATAAAATACTAATTTTTACTAAATTTAGTGTCCAACGGTAATGAAGTTAAAAAAAGTGTGGACGGAAGAAGTATAATGTTTTATAAAAATAGTGGACGGAGTGAGTATAATTTTTTATAAAAAATTATTTTTAAAAAAACGGATTGGGCCGATCAATTAGCCCGCAGACTAAGTTAGGTTGGGCTGGGCTCAAATTTTTTAGGATTGATTTACAAATGAACCGGTCCGACTCGTGAACATGGCTTGACCCGGGCTGCCCAATTTTCCAACCCTAATTGCATTGTACAATGTAATATATTTTTAATAAAAGAAGTATAAAATAAAATGCAATTTTTGCATCGATAATAATTTATAATTAATTGACAAAAAAAATATAACTTTTATGATTTTTATCACTTTAACATATCTTTTTTTATACAATTTAATACATTAGTTTTTAAGTTTTGCAACTTAAAATATTTTATAATTTTCGACAACAATTAAATAACGTTATTCCCGAGAATATTACATAAATATCTACGTATATACTAACAAATAAAATTATTTAAAAAAATTAACAATTTTAAAAATCATTTTAAGTTATGTTTTCAAAGTTTAAAATGTATTATAAAGACGTTAGTTTCATTTTAAAAAATTAAGTATCAAATTGCATAACATAAAAAACTAATATATTAAATTGAAAATATATATATATATATATATATATATATATATATATATATATATATATATATATATATATGTTGTAGACTTGTAGTTAATAAAATCTATTCATTTTGTAACTTTTTTTTTCAATTAACCCGTAAATTTATCTTGTTTGATGGTCGATGCAAGTCATCTAAACTTCGATTTCCCTACCCATAATTGTAACTCTAAAATAATGCTTTTATTTTAAGGGAAAAATAAACCACGTGAATAAAACCTACTTCTTGACAATAGTTTTTGGTGTAGATACTACACTCTCCGTCCCAAACTCGGTACCTAGGTTACTATTTATGTGGATTTTAAGAAAGAGTTGTTTAGTATTTATAGTGATAAAGTAGATGTTTTTTATTGTTAGTGTATAGAGAATATAATATTAAAAAGTAGGCTTATTGCAATTTAAATCACAAACTTTTCCAAACTTGCATTTTAAGCTAAACTTTTTATCTTGTTTAAAAAGGCTTTAACTTAACTTTTTTTCGCATTAAAGACTTACGGACAAATTCGCACCTGCCCGTTGCTGACGTGACGGCGTGTACGTGGCAACTGTTGGAGTTATACGTGAAAGAATGCATTTACTTTGTATAACTCATGTATTAAACACTTATTTGTGAGAATAAATCTTTTATCGCATTTACTTTAGATATGATTGAATGTTGAATATTTATTGCAACCAGTTCATTATAAGTAGTATGTGTTACATTGTAGTTAATGTGGTGATACCCGATCACAGAATATCACATTAACAGTTACTTGTAACTAAAACGTACAAATTCACGACCCAGGTGGAATTGAACAATCTGCCCTGAAAGGTCGATGTGTACATCTCAGATTGGGTTGTCTTAACCAAGAGAATTCACTAGCACATTTAGTATGTGTCGAAGAGGACCTACATCGAGATAAATTCTTCTGTTCTGAAATGTGAAAAATTAGACCTCAGTGGTTATTGATTTTTTAATCTCCGTCACTTAAATAGGACCGTGTGTGCTTAATGGTTATTGTTTTGATTCATGTTGGGTGAGAATCATCATGACTTCGAACCTTGTATTTTGGGCAGTAATATTAATCATACAACGGTTGCTAAGATTTAATACGGAGAAACGTGTGCGAGTACGACTCGTGTGATTTTTTCCCTTGGTGGACTCAGAAGTTTTATCGTACCAAATCTTGCAAGTGAAGAATTAGTTTCTTCGGTACGGATAATAATGTTGAGTTGTCTTTACTCCAAGGTGAAAGAAATTAATTAATTTAGAGTTATTCAGAAGCTTAATTAATTAATGGACTAGATAATCTTAAACGCGGGAAATAATAACCGAGAGCCCATATTATCGTAATATGGATTAAGATGGATAGTGTAATATTAATTTATTAGTGGTACTAATTAATATTAATGGGCTGAATTATATTGGAGCTCGATATTGAAATTCAGAAGCCCATTGAAGATCCAATCTTAATTCTCCTAAAGGCCCCTCAAGTAGCCCATTAAGTAGTCCAATAATAATAAGGTGATTAAAATAAAAGAAAATATATTTGCTAATTTTTTCATATATTTTCGAAAATAGTATCTTGGAGATAGAAAAGATTTTGTTGATTTTCTTGGAAATGTATTCTTTGAATACAAGATTATCTCATAAATTCAAGAAGATCCAAGTCTTGCATTCTTAATTCATAATTTTTTAAAATTACCCTTTAATAAGAAGGGTGATATTTTCGTGGAATATTTTATTATGGAGAAAAGAATATATGAGATATATTCAAGATTTCTTAGAGGCTAAGAAAAAAAATTCTTCCCTCCTAAAATATTGCAAAAATTCGGCCACCCCATATTATAAATAGGGGGTGATTATTTCATCCCAAAGTACATGATTCCATGTGTTGGAAAAATCAAGAGCAAAAATATTTTTCCTTCTCCCTTGTTATTCCTGATTGTTTGTGAGCACTTCCCACCGGTGAACAAGCAAGGGTAAAAGGACATACTTGAGAAGGTCTTTTGGTTGATAGCACGTTCATAATAGTTATGTTGTTATCAAATGTCATATCTACAAGAGGTATGTAATCACATAAATTTCTAGTTATTCCGCCACAAGTTTTATGTGAATTAATTATGCATGCATGATGATAAAATTATTATCGAAATTATTATTTGAATTAATTAGAATTAATTCATGCTAGTAATAATTGTATTTAAATTCGTATTTAAATTTCATCACGAATAAATTCCGGGCACCCCTATTTTCCCAACAACTGGTATCAGAGTCATGGTTTTCGGGCTCTGATCTTTAAATTGGAATTTAAATCTTTTAATATTAAATTGAAATTGGATAGTAGAATTGTTAGATCTTTTTTGCAGGTATCCAATTGTTATGGTTTTAATGTTTATTTTATTCATGCGTGTAAATTAGTTGTTTTATTTGTTTGATTTTGATCAATGTAATAGACTAGTCTAGATCTAGTTTTATTTATTTTTTGTAAATAAATTGTTACTGGATCAGAACGAAAATAAAGAATTGAAGACGACGTACCCGGACGATGCATGCATGTGTGGTGCGTGCATGGACGTGGATCGTGCATGGGGTGGAAAAACGAGGACAAACGGCGAAATCTGAAGCACGTCATGCGCAAGGCGCACGGCGCCGTACACGATGGGTGCGGGCAGCGCATGGCGCACTCGGCGTGCGGCCTGCTCAGCGGTTGTCGTGTCGCACGGCGCGTGCGCACAAGGCGCTACTTTGCCCGTCGCTCGATACTCGACAGACATGGCACCGAGAGGCGCGCGGCCTACCTCCGTGGGCCGACGCGCGCCGAATCTCGGGCCATGAATTTTTTTTATGTGATTCCGAACCCCAAACAAAGTTTTTGACGAAGCGTTGTTATTCGAGTGGGAGCTTGTCGAGACGAACGATGAAAACAACAAGGACGATTTCTCGCATCAAGACCGTGACAATTGGATTTGAGTGCTCCAATATGTTTTAATTTTTTATTTTGATGGATATTTTTTTTCGTGCACTTATTAATTATTATTTGTTAATATGTGTTTGCATGATTTTAATTGTCCAAGAAAAATCTTACTTTAAAAAATTACTAAATATGTTTCTTTAATCGCAATTTTATTCCGGATAATAAAATTGGATTAATTTGACCTTCAAAATTTATTTATTTGTGAAGTCTTTTTTGGAATACATTTCCCCCTCGGATCGGCCAAAAAGATGGATTTCACATGAATAAATTCCGAAAGAATGATTGTGGATTATTACTAGTGGCGGTATTGACCCTCACCACGAGTGGCTTGCTCAAAGTGAAATAATAATCCTGTATTGAATTATGGTTATTACTTAGGCATAAGAAATTGATATTAACTTATTCCCCGCGGAGTCCTTGTCAGTTTTTATGTGGTCAAAGTGGGAGTTAACTATTTTGAATTAAGGATTTGTAACTTTTAAGTTTGTGATCCGCTTGAATGTGTTTAAATGTATAGACCATCCCTCGTGGCGCATTTAAATTGTTTCGAGATGTTGGCTGATGCATGATTATATTGTTTTAAGGTTTCAATATAATTTATGTGACCGAATTATGTGATAATTTCGTATTTTTCTAGATATTAATGTGAATGTATGTTTTATTCTCAGTTCATCATGTCGCAACCTTTTAATCCACTGTTTAGTATACTTAAAGATAATAAACTTGTTGGTGAGAACTATATTGATTGGAAACGTAATCTTGATATTGTCCTAACCGCTCAACACCACAAATGGGTACTTAATACTCCTAAACCCGATGAGCCTGCCGAAGATGCGAGCAAGTCGGTCAAAAAAGAGCATAAGAGTTGGATAGACTCCGATGAGATGGTTAGGTATACCATTTTGGCTTCAATGTCAGATGTGTTGCAACACCAACACCAATACATGGAGATCGCCTCTGAGATAATTCTCAATCTTGAAGCGATGTTTAAACATCAGAACCGTACAGCTAGGCAAATCACCATGCGAAAGATGTTTTCGTAGAAAACGGTGGAGGGAACGCTCGTAAGGGATCACGTTATCGAGATGATGGCTTACCTCAACAAGTTGGAGGTACTTGGTGCGGAATTTGATCTCCCTACTAATATCGATTTCGTTCTCCATTCTCTTCCGAAAAGTTTTGAGCAGTTTCAATTGAACTATCAAATGAATGAACGGGCAAATAGTTTACTCGAGCTCTTACAAGTTTTGGTATCGGCGGAGACTATAATGGAGCATCAAACTGTTGCTATGGTGGCAAACGGTCCGTCTACCTCTTCTGGTCCCAAGGGAGGGAAGAAGAGAAAGAGGACAAAAGGCCAGACCCAAGCAAATCCGACCGTTGCAAATGCCAAGGCTAAGGGCGAAGGAGGTGGAAAGAAGACCGCTAAGGGTAAGTGCTTCAATTGCGGTGAGAAAGGACATTGGAGGTCTGCCTGTTCTAAGCCTAAGAAGGCTGTAAAGAAAGGTAACTCTCATCCAAGAGGGCATTTGGAGCCAAGAGGAATAGAGTCACGGAAGTGTTAGAACTCGTTCAAACTGATGTGTGTGGTCCAATGTCGATCAAAGCAAGAATGGGGTATGAGTATTTTGCCACTTTCAATGACGATTACTCGAGATATGGGTACATCTACCTCATGAGGCATAAGTCTGAAACTTTTGACAAGTTCAAGGAGTTAAAGGCCGAAGCCGAGAAACATAGGGAAAAGAGTATCAAGTTTCTACGATCAGATAGTGGAGGCGAATACCTCAACGATGAATTCTTGAACTACCTATTGGACGAAGGGATCGTATCCCAGTTAACCGCACCGAGAACCCCTCAACAGAACAGTGTGGCGGAACGAAGGAACCAGACTCTTTTAGAAATGGTCCGATCCATGATGAGTTATTCAGATTTACCCAAATCATTTTGGGCTAATGCCTTGGAAACAACGGCTTACATTCTAAACTTGGTGTCATCCAAATTGATTCCTAAAACTCCGGTAGAATTGTAGACCGGGCGCAACCCCAGTCTGAGACACATGAGGATATGGGGGTGTCCTACATACGTGCTAGACAAGGAAGTCGGTAGATTGGATCCACGTTCGGAATTAAGGCTGTTTATAGGATACCAAGCGGGAATGAAAGGGTGTATGTTCTATAGTCCAAAAGATCAAAAGACCGTGATTAGTAAACACTTTAAATTCTTGAAAGAGGACTATATGAACAATCGAAAGCCTAAAAATGAAATTACCTTAGAAGAATTAAGAGGGCAAACCCCGATACCAAGTATACAAGATGATATACCGCACGTCACACCTTCACAACCGGAATCCCATCGCAGTGGAAGATTTGTTAGACAACCCGAGAGATTCATGGGAATAGGAAAATCTTCGGATTTGATTCCCGGTGATGAATCAGACCCATAGACATATGACGAGTCAATCTAAGACAAAGACGCAGACTCATGGCAAATGCCAATAGAAGCCGAGATGGGTTCGATGGATCATAATCAAATGTGGGAGTTGGTCGAACCAACCAATGGGGTAAAACCCATTGGATGCAAGTGGGTATACAAGAGGACCGGACGGAAGGGTTGAGACCTTCAAGGCAAGGCTAGTGGCAAAAGGGTATACTAAAAAAGAAGGGATCGATTATGAGAAAACATTTTCACCTGTAGCTATGCTTAAGTCCATCCGTATTCTCTTGTTGATCGTTGCGCATCTAGATTACGAGATCTAGCAGATGGATGTCAAGACGGCTTTCCTTAACGAAAGTCTTGACGGGTTAGATATCTATATGTAACAACCCAAAGGTTTTATTAAAAAAGGCCAAGAGAATCTCACATGCAAGCTCAAGAGATCCATTTATGGACTTAAGCAAGCATCGCATACTTGGAACCAGTGTTTTGACCAAGTGATTAAGTCTTATGATCAAAACGAGTTCGAGAGTGATGTGTATAAAAAGTGTGACAGAACTGTTGTGGTATTCTTAGTATTATACGTAGACGATATTCTGCTCATTGGAAACAATGTAAAGGTATTGTCAGACGTAAAGGTATGACTGTCAAAACAATTTGATATGAAGAACTTAGGGGAAGCCGGTCACATCCTTGGGATCCAGATCACTCGCGATTGCAAGAAAATGATGTTGGGTTTATCGCAAGTTTCATACATTGACATTGTTTTGAAGTGTTTCAGCATGCAAGATTCCAAGAGAGATTTTGTACCTTTAAGGCACGAAATCCATCTATTGAAAGAAATGAGCCCTAAGACGCAAGCGGAGATAGATGACATGAAAGGCATTTCATACGCTTCGGCTATCGAAGCCTTTTGTATGCAATGTTGTGTACGAGACAATATATCTGCTTTGCCGTAGGCATGGTGGCGAGATATCAAAGTAATCCCGGGAAAGACCATTGGACCACCGTAAAGTGCATCTTGAGGTATCTGAAAAGAACTCGTGATAGGATGTTGATTTACCACTCGGATATTCTAATTCCCGTGGGATACACGGATTCGGATTTCCAATCAGACCTAGACTCCACAAAGTCTACCTCGGGTAGTGTGTTTTGCATGGGATGAGGAGTCATTTCATGGAGAAGCATTAAGCAGAAATGCATCGCCGATTCGACCATGAAAAATGAATATGTAGTTATTTGTGAAGCAGTGAAAGAGGCAGTATGGTTCAAGAACTTCTTAGTGGACTTGGACGTTGTTCCGAATTTGCCCGACATGGTCACTGTCTATTGTGACAATGCTGGAGCAGTTGCAAATTCAAAGGAACCGAGAGCCCACAAGGCCAGCAAACACATAGAAAGAAAATACCATCTTATACGAGAAATCGTTAAGAGATGAGATATAGAGGTGGCAAAGTAGCATCGGAAGACAACCTAGCGGATCCATTCACAAAGGGTCTGCCTCAGAGTACATTCGAGAGACATGTGGATGGAATGAGAGTCAAGTGTCAATCTGTTTTAAGTATATGAGGGAGGAGTTATTAGGTTAGTGTAGGTTGACATGAGATGTCACGTAGAGCTACTACACTAGACATGCATGATGTATACTAAAAAGCAGACTCTAAGTATAAGTAGGAAATTGTTGGAGTTATATGTGAAAGTATGTTTTTATTTTGTATAACTCATGTATTAAACACTTATTTGTGAGAATAAATCTTTTATCGCATTTGCTTTAGATATGATTGAATGTTGAATATTTATTGCAACCAGTTCATTGTAAGTAGTATGTGTTACATTGTAGTTAATATGGTGATATCCGATCACGGAAGATCACATTAACAGTTACTTGTAACTAAAACGTACAAAATCACGACCCAGGTGGAATTAAACAATCCACCGTGAAAGGTCGATGTGTACATCTCAGATTGGCTTGTCTTGACCAATAGATTGCACTAGCACATTTAGTATATGTCTAAGATGACCTACAACGAGGATAAATTCTTTTGTTCTGAAATGTGAAGAATTAGATCTCAGTGGTTATTGATTTCTTAATCTCCGTCATTTAAATAGGACCGTGTGTGCTTAATGGTTACTGCTTTGATTCATGTTGGGTGAGAATCATCGTGACTTCGAACCTTGTATTTTGGGCAGTAATATTAATCATACGACGGTTGCTAAGATCTAATACGGAGAAACGCGTGCGAGTACGGCTCGTGTGATTTATCCCCTTGGTGGGCTCAGAAGTTTTATCGTATCAAATCTTACAAGTGAAAAATTAGTTTCTTCGGTACGGATAATAATGTTGAGCTGTCTTTTACTCCAAGGTGAAAGATATTAATTAGAGCTGGCAAAACGGGCGGGCCGGCCCGGCCCAGCCCGTCGGGCCAATCACTATTCACGGGCCGGGCCGGCCCATTTGCACGTCGGGCCTATAAAATCCCAACCCTAGCCCGGCCAAACCATAGTCCGCGGGCTAACGGGCCAGCCCGGCCCGTTTCAACTTTTATTTTAATTTTTTTTTCTAATTTCAAAATAATGTTTGGTATAGTTTTTTTTATTCCACAGTACTGAAAATTGAGGGGCTTCATTTATAAAATTCTTTATTATGGCATCAACTATCAAGTCAAGTATGTTTAAAAAAAACTCAAATATACAACACTAAATATCATTTAAAAACTAAATATACAACACTAAATTCCTTATTATGGCAGTATCAAGTCAAGTATGTCCATATATTTGTAGTTACAACACTGAATATCATTTAAAGAAATAACACTAATTATAATCTTTTAAAAATAAAATAGATAAAAAAATAAAACATAAATTAAACGGGCCAACCGGGCCGGGCCAAAAACTGCCCGGTTTTTTCGGGCCTCTATTTTTTGGGCTCGGCCCGCCCGAGACTCTAATATTAATTAATTTAGAACTATTCAGAAGCTTAATTAATTAATAGACTAGATAATCTTAAACGCAGAAAATAATAACCCGGAGCCCATATTATCGTAATATGGATTAAGATGGATAGTGTAATATTAATTTATTAGTGGTACTAATTAATATTAATGAGTTGAATTAAATTAGGGCTCAATATTGAAATTCAGAAGCTCATTGGAGGTCCAATCTTAATTTTCCTAAAGGCCTCTCAAGTAGCCCATTAAGTAGCTCAATAATAATAAGTTGATTAAAATAAAAGAAAATATATTTGTTGATTTTTTCTTATTATTTTCGAAAATAGTATCTTTGAGAGAGAAAAGATTTTGTTGATTTTCTTGGAAAGATATTATGGAAGATATGTATTCTTGGAATACAAGATTATCTCATAAATTCAAGAAGATTCAAATCTTGCATTCTTAATTCATAATTTTAGAAAATTACCCTTTAATAAGTTGGGTGAGATTTTTGTGGAATATTTTATTATGGAGAAAAGAATATATGAAATATATTCAAGATTTCTTAGAGGCTAACAAAAAATCCCCCCCCCCTAAAATATTGCAAAAATTCGGCCACCCCATATTATAAATAGGGATGATTATTTCATCCCAAAGTACATGATTCCATGTGTTGGAAAAACCAAGAGCAAAAATATTTTTATTTCTCCCTTGTTATTCCTGATTGTTTATGAGCACTTCCCACCGGTGCTAAAGGGACATACTTGAGAAGATCTTTTGGTTGATAGCACGTTCGTGATAGTCCCGTTGTTATCAAAGGTCATATCTACAAGAGGTACGTAATCACATAAATTCTCAGTTATTCCGCTATAGGTTTTATGTGAATTAATTCTGCATGCATGATGATAAAATTGTTGTTGGAATTACTATTTGAATTAATTAGGAATAATTCATGCTAGTAATAATTGTATTTAAATTCGTATTTAAATTTCATCCCAAATAGATTCCGGGCATCCCTATTTTCCCAACAGCAACCGCCCAAACACATTTAAATTATGCTAAATTTTTGGGTCATGTTAAACAAAGCTTAAATTAAATTTTTTTTTTTTTGCAATTAAGACTTATGGACAGATTTGTGGAGGTCCGTCATTAACATGACGTCTAGGTGGCAATGTGGCAAAAGATTCAAATATGCAGCATAACATAAAATTAATTTTTTAAATTTTAAATATTTGTATTAATGAGAACATAAATAAATGAGTCCAAATAAAAAGAAGAAGTAAAGAAAAGATAAAATTAAGATACAAAATATTTGCATTAATAAGAATATAAATTAATCAAATTAGAAAAAACGCAATCATTTTACCATAAAATAATTTTAATAAATCATTTTACCATAAAATAATTTTAATAAACCATTTTACCATGAAATTGAGACGTGAGGTTTTGGAAAATTATTTAAAAATTGATAATTCACTTTTAATTTTTTCCATGTATTTAAGTTTTTCTTGGTTGTTGCTATGTAGACGTTGTTTCAACGACGACCCTCTGTAGATCTGTTAGTAAGTCTTAATTGTAAAAAAAAAATTTAATTGGAACTCTTTTAACAAGATCCAAAAATTTAGCTTAAAATGCAATTTAGAAAAAAATCATGATTTAAATTGCAACTATGTCTTAAAGTTTTTTGCCACCTAATTTAAATATTTTTGGGCGGTTGCCACGTAATCACCAAAAAAAGTTAGGTTGAAGCTTTTTTTAATAAGGCTCAAAAGTTTAGCTTAAAATACAATTTTGGAAAATATTGTCATTTAAATTGCAATTGAACTTAAAAAGTATTGTTACTTTTTTTTTTTTTCTAAAAATAATATAGCAAACAAGTATAGGACATACTTTTTAGACAATGTAGTAAAAAAATATGGGATGGAGTAAGTATCGTACTTAGATACCACAGTCAATTCACCCAAACGGAAAAAAAAAGAAAAAAAAAAAAAAATATATATATATATATATATACAGCTGTGACGTGGAAGGCGCGACGCAGTGGAGTTGAGTCCGGTTGAAGGCTCGGTCTGCAACTACTGCGTTTAGTGTACGTCGTACAGTTTATAATCCCGCCGCTGATTTTCTTGTCATTCAATATAAATCCTTGTAAACATGGGAGGCCAAAAATCAGAAAAATAGAATATCGAATTAAACCAATTGGCTTTCAATTTATTTCTATATTTCAGTTTATTACTTCACTTTTGGGTTCGATAAATTATTATTTTCAACAAAAACACCGGAGAATGTTTAAAAGACGTACTCCCTCCATTCCAATATTATCCGCACACTTAAAACAACACACGTTTTAAGAAAAATTCATTTTTTGAGTAAATGTAATGACATTATGGGTAAATATATGTATATTATTGTAAGTGTACACGTAAATCAATATTTTTTTTTTTGAGTGGATAATAATTTTGGAACGGACAAAAAACATAAGTGTACAAGTGCAAATAATCCTGAAACGGAGGAAGCAATAAGCTTTGCAGGAGAGGTATTTGGTTGAGAAATTTACTTTGGAAAAAGAAAAATAAATCATTGAAACCAAAACAACCAAAATCGAACTAATTAAATCAGTTAATAAATAGGTCAAAACTGGCCTAATTAATTGACTACGAACCATAAATTATTATTCTCCCCGTCCCAAATATACAGGCTTGTTTGATTTTATTCAAAAAAAAGTTATTGGAAAGATAAATTTGATAAGTAAATTTATGTTATAACCCTATTTAACAAGTTATACTTTCCAATGTAATGAACACATATGGTAATATTAGAAAAAGGAATAAGAAAATATTACTCCTCTCGTCTCTTAATAATTTTTACATTTATTATTTTCTTGTGTTTTAGCGAACAAATTTTTTTATTAGTATTTAAAATTATAAAATAAATTTTAAAGTATTTTATAATAGAGGAGAGACAAATTTATCATACTTTTTCTTAAAAATCACTTAATCATTTCAATTATTAATAATAACTCGCTCGCTAAAACACGAAAATAAAGATAGTACGAAAGTTAGTAGTAAATAGTGGGAGTAATTAATATGGAAACAAATCTATATAATTGTAACATCAACAAAAAGAAAATAAACATGTATACGGAGTAATAGTACACTTCTCATGAGATGCCTTATTGTATTGTAAATGTAGTATTAGAGAAATATACACTCCTGTCCAATAAAATTAGTTCTATTGTTTATTTTAATATGCTCAATAAAATTAGACTTATTTAAAAAAAAAAAAATATTTAACACTATTAATTTTTAATTTTCTTTACTTTAACACACAATATACATATTTTTTTAAAAACTAATCTAAAGGTCTGATTTAATTGGATGGAGGAAGTATATAATTATTGACATAAGTAAGGTTAAGAAAAAGGTATCAGGATTTTATGGTAACAGATGTGCAATTATTTAGATAATACCTCTGCTTATATATAATTAGATTTTAGAGAAGTACCCAAGACATGTACAAAATTATGTGGACTTTTTCTCATGGAATAAATTTGATATATAAATATGACACAGTATAGTGTGAGAATGGTTCATATATAAATTATTGAAAGGTATTCCCTCAGTCCCAGATTTGTTTTTCTGTTTGACTATGCGCGAAGTTTAATGCGAGAGTTGAATTTTAGTATTTAAATGAATAAAATAATATTGAGAATGATGAATGGTGAATAAAATAATATTTAAATGAATAAAGTAGTATTGAGAATCGTGAAGGGTGAATAAAGTAGTTTCCATTTTAAGGATGAGAAAACAAAATTAGGACGGACTTTTTGGGCAAATGGGAAAACAAAATTGGGACGGAGGAAGTATTAGTTATTTTCACTAAAGAGTATTAGTTGTTTTAATTGAAGAGTATTACATGTTTTGACTGAACAAGTATTAATTATTTACTGAAAATAAACTAAGACTTTTTAGTAAAGACAACTAATACTCTTGAGTGAAAACAACTGATACTCTATAGTTTAAACAACTAACATCCTTCAATGATTCATGTATGAATCAATTTCAATCTATACACACTCACAAATATATATAATAAATCTCTTATACACCAGGTGCAATATACAATTCAAATATATTTTTTAAAAGTTATTCATATTATTACTGAAAAGTCCATTTATTTTTATTGAAAAGTCACCCATGGTTAAAATCGTGAGAGAGTTTACTTTTCAAAAGAACAGGATTTTCTTCTTCTTCAGATATAAAAAGTAAAATGAAGACTTTTGTTCTGGTGGTTTATTTTCAAAACTGAAATTATAAATCTCTAAAAGAGTCTTATTGCCTTTTGGGTTGGGTTGGGTTGGGTTTGGTTTGGTTTGATACGAACATCGGATGGCAAGAAACTAGGTAATATCATACCATAATCTTGATAGAACTACAGATGCAAAATCTGAAGAGGGACACAGAGAGATATTGTAGGATAACTACAAGCAAAATCTTCAGCATGGAACAACATAGGAAAAATTCGTGTTGCCAACAGGTTCGTCATAAAGAGGATTGTTACCAACGAAGAACATCTGTGTCACTTGCAGTATTATTTGACGTTCATTGACATCCATGGATGAGCTTATCACAAAATGCACGATCATCCATCTACAATACACGAAAAGAAGCATTTCTTATGGACAACTCTGAATAAATGACTGGTTTAGTCACTTGCTGCTACGATGAATATGGCCCCGAGTGCCAAATACTGTCCAGGCTTATGTTTCAAGATGAAAATCTGCAGTGATCACAGCCCTAAATGAAGAAAGAAAAAAATCCCATGTCTAAAGATCACCCTAAAGTAATACAAGAACAAAAGATCCTAAGTATTTTACCCCTATTAATGTATGCTTTACATGCACATATTGTAATAACATATCCACTCTGTAGGAGCCTCGCAAGAACTTCTAACGGAGCTAAATAAATCATGCATAATATCCAGAATATGTGTTCACAATGAAGGTATCAACTAACACCTTACATTTTAACATCAACAATCTAATTATAAACCATAGAAAATCACTAGAGTAAGAATATATCTTTATTTCAATCTTATCAATGACTCTGTCTATCTCATTCTTCTAGTGCTCATGAAGATATGATATAGCTCGAACAATCCAACAGCTGTCATACATCATCATCAGGATCTGATACACTCGCTGAATTATGATAATCCACACAGGACTAAGTAATGAACAAGAGATGCTAAAGTGATTAAAATGTGATATCTACTCTAGGATCGAGTTCTGTTGATTTCATAAAAAACTTCATTGACCAATAATCAACGAAAGCCACATCCTATATGGTCGATACTAGTTTCAGTCTTCAGATACTACATCCTAATGCATCCAACACGCTACAAGGGTCAGACTCTACAACTTCATGCCTCTTATGGATAATGCAAGAACTATCGTTCAGAAAACACCAACAATAAACATCAAGATTAATGTCCACAGCATAATTGATCAATTTCACATTTGCTACAACAGTATAGTTAAACATTAATGCATTCATATAGCACTCTTATCAATATGAATCAACCAACTAGATTTCCATTTAGTGTCTACTGAAATGGAGATTTTTCCACAAAATTGAATAGGGATCAACATATCAGCATTTCAAATTCCATACCGGTCAGTTCCAAGCATCCAACACCATGAAAATGAAATGAAAGTGCATTGAAGAGAAATATAAAAAGTGAAATAACTCACCTTCGATGATCCAACTGTTTGAACAGTGTTTAGTATGCAGTCGCTCTTTGGGCCTTAGTCGGAGGTTTAGCAAAATTCATCACCATCGAGCCCTTTCGCAACTGACGACTAGCTAATATATAAGAAATAGGTGCACGATTAGCCTTGGTATAATCCTTCTTCGTCTTCGATTGCTTATGCTCAGAATCTCCATGAGTCCCCAGATTCTCTTGCTTCGCCAAACTATGCCAAGAGACCGCTGCTTTACGTTTGATCCTATGCTCCCAGCGAACGCTGTCTGGTTTCCACTTCTCAATCTGGCCAAGAGAGAACGTGTTTTCCCCTTGGGCATATTTCTCTTTCTTCACAAAAGCGAAGAATGCGGGCTTTGCCCCAGCTACAGCTATCCTTGGGAAACCAAAAGAGGGAAGATATGTAGTTTCTCCCTTGGAGAAGGCAGAGGTGAAAATGTCCTTGGCGGAAGGTTTTTTGGGTAGATCCTCTGTTCCGGGGAGGGAAGAGAACGGATATGTACCGCGAATGGTGGTGGTTGTGGAGGATTGGAGTCTCCTCTCCGGCAGAGAAAACTCTTCTACGGTGCTGGATTTTCTCTGGTTGGCGCCCCCTTCCCAGCGTACTAGAGCAATTCGAGAATTACGACTAGCGTCGTATTCTATCCCTTCTACGATCCCCACAGACGAATTGCTTCGTTTCATATCAATTTTTTTCCGCTGAATTCGTTGAAATCGCTTCGAATTGGACGGAGACTTTAATTTGGAAGAGAAGTGAGCAACTTTTCCTTGATTCGCCGCAAATGGTCCTCTGCTAACACTGTCCATCTCCATCGGCGACCTAATTGAAACAAATATTACCTATCAGATCACTGATTTAAAAACAAAGCATGACGTATTATATAAATCTATATAGAAAATGATGCTTGATCTAGTCAGAAACCTCAAAATGCGAGTGGAAAGATGTTTCTGAGATGAGGTGCGAAATGGTGAGGGAGTAAGCTTAGAGTTGATATTGGTGGAGAGTCTCGCGGTGGCGCTACGAGCGGAAGACGCGGCGGAGCGAAGGGCTGATCTGGCGACGACGGCAGCTGCCATGGCGGATTGAAACGAATGCGCCGGCGACGAGTGAGTTAGGGTTTGGTTTTGCTTGGGTTTGTTACATTAGGATGCTGAAATTTTGGCAAGCCAAATTTTGGGCCAGGCCTCTAGTGGCCCATAAACCCCACAAAAGCAAGAGTTAGGCTATATACACCATCAACAATATTAAATACACCTCTAAAATATTTGAAAAATAATTAAAAAAAATAAAGAGATTATAATGCCCTTATACAGTTTCTTTTACAGAGGCTCTGACCTCTTTTTCATTTCTCACACCGCCGAAGAGCCTCGGTCATCGCCCTCTCCAAATCTAATTTTTACTTACATATCTCCTTCTAAATATGCAATAAACAACATAGAATATCTGGAAAAAAAAATTAAAAGGTCTTTGTGGCGGCGGAATGGAAAACCGCTCCTTCCGTGGTCATGGACAAGTCACCAGTGGCGGCACTCTTTCCCAGTGACCCCTGTTGCAGGCTTGACACGAAAAATTGTGGGCATCCCTCTCTCTCTCATTTAAATATGTTCATATCATGGTAATTTAGACCCACCGTTGAAGCGAGGACGCCCGTTGTATGTGTTAGATTAGTGTCTTCAGCGTCGACCAACGGCGACGGGAGGCGATCAGTTTGGATTGGGAGGCTCAATCGTTTCTGGATATTTCAAGGGGGACGATGGAAATTCGGGGGTTGGTGGGGATAAATTAAATTACAGGGAAATAAAGACAAGAGTATAATTGGCAATTGAATGGAGTATAGAAGTGTATCTATTATTGTGGGAGGGATATATAGTCTGATCCCAAAAGCAATCTTTGCCCAATGGGTTCAATCCAACTCACATAATATAGCCCAAGTTATTTATAGTCATGTTCCGTTAATACACTTCGTCAAAAAAATTCAAAAAACTTAATATTTTTAGAAAAAAAAAAACATACACATTTTCGAAAATAAAAAAATCTAGTAACGTTAAGTTTTTCGAAAAAAAATTAGTGGAGTGTCTTGGGCAATATAATATATACTCCCTCAGTTTGACCCTGCTAAGTTAAGCCTTTGAGAATGACATGGTTTTAAAAAAAATACATTACTCCCTCAGTGCAAAAAAAGACTTCATAGACTTTTGCATGAGTATTTTAAAAACAGATATAATGGATAAAAAATAAGAATATTGTAATAAAATCAAGTACATAATCAATCATTTTAAAATGTTGTTTGCTAGGGTTAATGACAAATGGTATAAATAAATGTGTGTTGAAAGGTATAAACAGAAATAATTATTTTCATTTTATAAAACAACAATTTTTCACAAATGAACTAATAAAGCAATATGGACTTTTTTTTTCTTTTTCTTTTTTACAAATGGAGGGAGTATTAAATATTTAATGGGTATTGAGATACGATAAAAAGAATAAGAAGAGAGAGATGTTTGTCAAATAAAAAAGATGGTAACTTATATTGGGATGATGGTGTCGTCAAATGGGTAGTTTAATAGAGTAGGGATGAAGTAAAGTTTTTTTTAATATGTTTAGTGAGTAAATCTCTTGTTCACCTGATAAATGGTGCACTCATTCAACAGTTAAAATTGTTTACACTGAAAAATATGGGTTGATTACATTGAAAAAATTCCAGTGTTATTGATTTTCAGTGTAATCTACTCACACTTTTCAATGTAAACAATCTCAATTATTGAGTGAGTACATTGTTTACCAAATGAATATGAGACCTTACATAAATATTTCCTCCGTCCCAGAGGAATTAAACACATTTTCCTAATTTGGACATCTCACACCAATTTGCACACTACCTAAAAAGAAAATATTAATTTGTTTGTACACTAACATAAATATATATATATATATATATATATATACATACTTATATGACACTACTTTACAAATTTTTTAATCCTCGTGCAATTTCAATGGTGCAAATCCCCAAGTACTATATTTAAAGAAGGGTTAGGGAATTGTCGATGGACAAACATTTTCTACGTACATAAATAATAATAAAATCAAATGGAAATCGAAGAGAATGTCATGTGTCAGAAATTAATTCAAGGTATAATACATTAAAAGATTCCTAAACTATCATATTTTATTTCGAAAGACCCTTAAATTATTTTTTATTTAAAAAAACTTCTGAACTATAATTAATTCTTATTTCACGAAATCTCTGGTAACAAAAATTTACGAATTTTGCTAAGTTATTTTAATATTTTTCATTAAAATATAACAAATCAATAAAATTCAGTTCTATTAATATCGAATTCCAACAAAAAATATGTGTCTCTAACGAATTTTCAGTAGGGACCTTATAAAACAAGAATTATATAATTTAAGAGTTTTTTTTAAACAAAATAATAGTTTAGGGGTCTAATGAATGTATAGTTTAAGAATATTTTTTTAAACAAAAATTAATTAAGATAACTTTTTAAAGTAAATTTTGATAGTTTTAGGGCCTTTTGATACACTAATGTCTTAATTTTATGATAAATGTATGAAGATATTTTAATAGGCAGTATAAATCAAAATAATTTAATGATTAAATTTTCAAGGTAACATTATATAATGATTTAATAAATAAAGGGAGAAAATGAAAACTGCTCATTTTCATAACAAAAAATGTTTTTTAACCATCCGTTTGTAAAATAATCTTTTTTATTCATATTATAGTACATTGATTAAAATTCTCTGCGTTTGCACAGTTTGTAAGTATAAAATAAATATAATGATATATTTGTTTATATTATCTTATTTTTTATATTAAATGAAGTAGAAAGAACTATTACACCATGTGTATTGTTTATTTTTCATTTTCGAAAATTTTGTATACATATCACTATTATTAGTTTTTCTCTTTTGATGTGATACTCAATTTTTGAATTTTTTTTTTCTTTTCAAGTCAAACATATAAAATATTTTGCGCTTAAAATGTAGAAAACGCCTACATTGTTAAGTAAACTAAATTTGAAAAGATATTATGGTTGCTTACAACTTTTAAAATACTTTTGTTATAATCATATTGATTGTTGTTTTTTGATATCATTTTCTTCATCAAATATCAAAATTTTCATATATTCTCTCTTGGTTTTGTGGATGTACGTCATAACATGTAATTACCCATGACAAAAAAGCTAACCTCCTGATTTTCTAAGACAAAGCTTTGTGTTATAAGGATATTAGCAATTTTGGGTTGTATTAAAATTAAATATGATTTATCCATTTGTTTTTTTTTTCTTTTTTATTTGTGTATGAATTTTATTTCACTCATGATAAATTCCCGTAAGAGAGTATCATATTGTTTCATTATGTTATTTTTAATAATTTCAGGCTATTGGAATTAGTTTAATAAAATTGAGCATCTCATATATATATATATATATATATATATATATATATATATATATATATACCAATTAAAATAGTTAGATACGATCCTATATAAATTTGGTATCAGAGCCATTTGATCGTAGATGTATAGTTTTTGTTTAGTGTTTATGATTCAATACAAGAACTCTTTCTTGATGAATATATTCAGCTTTAAGGACAATAATGTCCAGAACTCTTTGATCCAGGAGTATGATATTCCTGAAAATCTAGATCTGTTAAACAGATGGACTATCCCAAGGATAGAACCTAGAACGGTTTACAAAATCGGAACTTTTGAAAGAATAGGTCTTAGACAAGTAGTTAAAACTACTGAATCCTCGATTTCTTTAAATAATGAGGAAATGGTTATTAAGTTACTTAATAAAAGTGATATTTTACCTTATAAATCAACTCATAAGTTTATCCATATTGGATGTGTTCAAAAAGCTTTCAGACCTCTTACTCTTAAAGGTCTCCCGGAAAGCTTTCTTGCTGCTTTAAGAGATGGCAGAAACTGTAACTGGAAACAATCTCTTATGGGAGTTATTGAGTCCAGTCTTGCGTTAGGACCTGTTTATTTCAATGTCTATCCTAACCTTGCTCTCTCTTTATCTGATGAAAATATTCTTAATGCTTTAACTCTAAATGTTAAAACTCATGGTTATGATTATATGCCAGGTACGCAGGTTATATGTATTTGCTACCGTATTTACTATAAACCTCTTTTTTCTCTAAATCCTATGTGCAGGATAAGTGAAAAGGATAATAATGAGACTATTCTCATTGAAACTAATTTTGGTAAGTCTAGTATTACCAAAAGAAAGCATATAAAATGGGAAGAAATTAATTTTCCTGATAACTGGGTTTTAGAACAATCTGTGCCTAAAATTCCTTTTGTTAACAGTGACTTAAGTCACATAAAACATGATAATAATGGTGTTATCAATATTGGTTTTAATAGCCAGAGGAGACAAAATTCTCTTTCAAGGTCCTTCTCAGGACACTCTTATATTTCTCCTTTAGATTATGAGGTAAATTTTCCCTCTTCGTCTAGAGCTTCTACTTCTCACTACAGAGAAAATACGTTTTCTAAAAATAATGTTTTTGATGAAAACGATATTATTATTAATAAAAATAATATTATTCATAATGCTAAAAAAGAGCCCGAAACAATTTCGGAATGCAATTTCAAACTTTGATTTATGGATATTAAACCTATCCTTGATTTTGCAAAAGGTTCTTCTACAAGAGCCTATATCAATAATGAGTTTAATGATCCTAAATGGGATGATTTTAGAAATTGGTATTTTAAAACCTTTTCTAAAGATGATTTTGATTACTTTGTCAAAAGTTTTTATGAATTTTGTGAAAAACACAATGAAATCACTTTTTATGTTCCTTGGTTCATGAAAACCTTTTATATTGATTTTATATCTGTGATTGAGCGTGATTATAAAATCATTGCCGGAGGAATTCAAAGATCGATATTTCCTCCTCATACACCTTTCCAAATGGAAAAGAATGGCAGAACTTTTAATTTTCTTCCATTCTCTAAAATTATTGAAAATGATACTCTTCATATTACTGCTAAGCATATAAATTATATGATTGAGCAGAATAACTTCTGCAATATTTATCTCTCCATTCTCGGAGAAGAAATTATTTCTTTACATGGAAAAATTGACAAAATTATTTCCTTACAAAATAAAATTGTCTCTCAGACTAAGTCTGAAGAAAAGGACAGTCATATTGACACTGTTATTAAAACTGCCTCTTCTATTCAATCTCCTATTGAAATTAAGGATTTTAAAACAGAAGCTTCTGTTTCTGAAATTGAAAAAATTCTTAATGAAAAACTTGAAAAAATGAATATCAATATTTCAGTTTTAAATAATGATCTGGAAGATAACCCTTCTAGTTCCTATGAGCTTGGTAATCCAAGTATCAATAAAATTAAATGGGCTGATAAACCCAACTTAACTAAATACTATTATCAAAGGCCTACTCCTTTAGATGTTCTCCATGAAGAACAAGAAAACTTTTTCACTACCTCTTATTCGGGGAAAAGTATTTATGAATGGAATATTGATGGTGCTAGTGATAAACATATTTTTGCTCAGTGTCATAGAATGCTTATGTATAGTTCTGCTTGTAGAATTTGCGGTAATAATGATCTGCAAACCGCTCAGGCTATAACAGTTGGTTTTACTGGCCAACTCAAAGGTTGGTGGGATAACTATTTAAGTCCTAATAACATAAACGAAATCTTTTCTTCTGTTAAAACTGAGAATAATGAGGTTAAACCTGATGCTGTTTATTCTCTTGTGTGTACTATTCTAGAACACTTCACTGGCAGATTTACTAATAAATCTGAAAATACCAAAACTCTTCTTTTAAATATGAAGTGTAAAACACTGACTGATTTCAGGTGGTACAAAGATACCTTTTTATCCAGAATTTATGATATCCCTGATTGTAATCAGGATATATGGAAGAATAAATTTATTGATAGTCTTCCTTATCTTTTTGCTGAAAGAGTCAAGAAAATTTTGAGAAAAGACTCTGACTCTATCCATTATGAATTACATTCTTTTGGAAAAATTATCAGTATTTGTGTCCAAGAAGGATTAAATCTTTGTAATGAGCTTAAATTAAGAAATCAAATGAAAAGAGATAATCTCTTAGAAAAGAAGCAGTTAGGTCATTTTTGTGACCAATTTGGTTTAGACAATTCTAAACTTAAAGCCAGTCTGAATAAAAGAGACCGGAAAGATACTAATATTAAAAGAAAAAATAAGAAGCTTAAGAGTTATCCTGATAAACAGGGTGATGGTCGTGAAAAAAAGCATGCTTATAGGCGTGGAAAGGGTAAAAGAAATTCTTTTAAAGGAAAAAATTATCTTGACCAAATTATTTGTAGAAAGTGTGGCAGAAATGGCCATTATGCTAACCAATGTTATGCTAAAGATAAAATCAATAACCTTGATATTGATGATGCTTTAAAGAAAACTATTTCTGAAATTATTATGGATTCTGAAAATAATGTGTCTGAAGAAGAAAAAATTTCTGAAAATTCTGACACCGATTTCTCTAAAGATTCAAACTCTAATGATGAAAAAGAGTGTGATAATTGCTTAAATGGCCAACCTTGTCTCAATCTTAATTGTATTAATAACAACAAAGATGATGACTTTTATAGACTTATAAGTCAATTTCAAGACATGAATATAAGTGTCTTAGATAATAATAATAATATTATAGATTTTTTTAAACAAATCAAAGATCCCAGTTTAAGGGATAAAATTATTGAACAGTTTGATGTTTCTTCTTCTATTAAGAATACTAGCCTTTCTAATAAGGTCAGTAATAATAATTATTACAATATGGGAGAATTAGAAAAAATTCTCAGAAGTAAAAATATTAAACAGAGTCCTGTTACTATAAATGATTTAACACAGGAAATTGAAAAGATCAAAAGTAATGTTAAAATCCTTCAAAAGCAGAATATTGATCTGTCTCTTCGACTTTCTCTTGTCGAAAAAGGTAAAGAAAAAATTAATGATTTTGATTCTTGCACCACTTCTTTTGGTGAGCTTAATATTGATAAAAACCATCTTTCTGCAATAAATATTGTTATGTCTCGAAAATGGTACACTAAGATATCCCTTCTTATCAATAATTCTTTTAAAAAGGATTTTATTGCTATGATTGATAGTGGTGCCAACCAAAATGTTATCCAGGAAGGCATTATTCCCACTAAGTTTTTTGAAAAAACTACTCAATCTCTTTCACATGCAGGAGGAGGTTCTTTAATAATTGAGTATAAACTCAGAAATGCTTCTGTGTGCATCAATAATTGTTGCATCCCCAATGACTTTTTTATTGTCAAAAACTTAACTAGCCAAATGATTATTGGTCTTCCTTTTATCCAAAAAATTTATCCGATTAAAGTTAGTGAAACAGGTATTTCTGGTGTTTATAATGAAACACCTATCTCCTTTAGTTTCATTACTAAACCTTATAACAATATCTTTGATATTATTCAAAATCAAATTAATTATGAGAAAAGTCAAATTAATTTTCTCAAAGAAGAAATTAATTCTTTTACCATTGAGGATAGGATTAAAAACCCTAAACTCCAGGATAAGATCCGGCTTTTATTTAATAAGTTTTCTATTGATATTTGCAATGATTTTCCAAATGCTTTTTGGAACAGAAAAAGACATATTGTCTCTCTTCCTTATGAAGAAAATTTTAAAGATACAAATATTCCTACTAAATCCAGGCCTTGCCAAATGAAATCTGATTATTTAGATCTCTGTAAAAAAGAAATTGATTCTTTATTACAAAAGAAGCTTATTACACCTTCTAAGTCCCCCTGGTCTTGCACTGCTTTCTATGTTAATAAACATTCTGAGCAGGAAAGAGGTGCTCCGAGGTTAGTCATTAATTATAAACCTCTTAATAAAGCTTTGAAATGGGTTAGACACCCCATTCCTAATAAAAAGGATCTCTTAGACAGGTTAGTTAATGCCCTTGTCTTCTCAAAATTTGATTTAAAATCTGGATTTTGGCAGATTCAAATTAACCCTGCTGATAGGTACAAAACTGCCTTCAATGTCCCTTCTGGACATTATGAGTGGACTGTCATGCCCTTTGGCCTGAAGAATGCTCCCTCAGAATTTCAGCAAATTATGAATGATATTTTTAATCCTTTTAGTGATTTCATTATTGTCTATATTGATGATATTCTTGTTTTCTCCAAGGACATTGATATGCATTTTAAGCATCTTGATATCTTTAAAGAGATAGTCATAAAAAATGGTCTTGTCATTTCAAAACCTAAAATGGTTTTATTCCAGACAAAAATTAAATTTTTGGGTCATTTTATTGAAAAAAGGGAATATTATCCCTATTCAAAGAAGTATTGATTTTGGAAATAAATTTCCAGATATTATTACTGATAAAACTCAGTTACAGAGATTTCTGGGAAGTCTTAACTATGTTTCTTCTTATATTAAGAATCTTGCGGAAGACTCTGCTATTCTTTATGATAGACTAAAAAAGAATCCCCCACCTTGGAATGATAATCATACCAAAGCTGTTTCAAAAATTAAAGAAAAGGTGAAGAATATTCCTTGCCTTTCTATTTCTAATCCCCTTTGGGAAAAAACGGTTGAAACAGATGCCTCTGATTTGGGTTATGGAAGTATTTTAAAACAAATAAATCCTATGAATAAACAAGAATATATTATCAGATTTTACTCTGGAAAATGGAATACTTCTCAGAAAAATTATTCTACCGTGGCTAAAGAAATTTTAGCTATAGTTAAAAGTGTTCTCAAATTTCAGGATGATTTATACAATCAGAAGTTTACTATTAAAACTGATTGTAAAGCTGCCACTTTTATGCTTACTAAGGATGTGGAACATAATGTTTCCAAGCAAATGTTTGCCAGATGGCAATCTCATCTTGCCTATTTTGATTTTAATATTGTCCATCTTAAAGGAAATGATAATCATATTCCTGATTTTCTAACCCGAGAATATATTTCTTGAATGACAGTTATGAGCCTTTCTGGCAGAGGTTCCTATTCCTCTTTTAGAGGAAGAGGAGGCAGAGGAGGGAGACCTCCGATTATACAAATGGGACAAAGATCTCTCTACAACCAGAATATTTCTGGTATCAGTTCTTCAAAAGAACAAAAGGAGTTCCAAGAATTCCTTAGACAAAGGGCTAAAGCCTCTACATCAACAGAGAATAATTCTCAAAATGATGAGGAAGTTTCTTATGCTTCCACGGTTCAAACAGAGAGCAAATTTTTTGACTCTCCTAACAAAAGTTTGATTCTTCTTATAGAAGATGGTGACGAGGAATTTAAAGATTCCCCATGGACTCTCATGGAAAAATATATCCCAAATATTTCTTGGGCAAACCAGACTTACAAACCCAGAGGGTTTTATGAGAATATTCTCATCGAGCTGGGCAGTGTTGATATTTCACACTTTATGATCAAGAATAATATAAATTATTCAAAATTTGTGATCAAAAAGATTTTTTCCATCCAAGAATGGGGAACTTCACCTCTTTCTGAGAGAAAAGTGACTAATAAAAATAGTCAGGCAACCTACCAGTATAATTACTGGGATTACGTTGAAAGTTTTTATAAAACTCTTCTTCATCAGAATGCTAAGCATTCTCACACTTGGCTGATTAAAATATGCGAAAATATTGGACGGAATCAAATTCCAAACTGGTTCAGCTCTTGGTGGAATACCTATGGGGCTTCGGTAGATATTCTGCCTGAACATTTGAAACCCCTCCTTGAAGAATATTCTATTGCCGCTTCTTCAAGAAATACTCATAATACTTGTGAGAAAACCACTTTCAGGTTCTTTGTTGACTCAGGTATTCCTTGGGTCTGGAAGTGGAGACCAGAATTCGGTTATACTGAATTCAAGCTACCTTGCTTATGGAGAATAAGTTCTACCAGATTTTGGGGCAACCTAAATGTTGTCCAGGAGGGTTCTCAGGAACCGCCCATCCAGGAAAATATTGAAAAAATTCGATCTAAGATTGAAGACTTCAACAAAGAGATAATCTCTGGGACTCTTCCTACCCTGTCTGAATATACCAAGAGATATCAGGGAATCCTTGAGAAAGGAAAAATTGTTGATCTCTATATGGATCACCTCAAGAAGAATCTTTTTAATGACATAGATTTTTCTTCAGATTTAAGATCTGATTCCTCTGTGGCCTCTGGGTCGGACATGCAAGATTCACAGGACCCAAATGAAGAAGATGATGTTTGCTTCTCTATCCAAGAAAGCTTTGATCTCCTCAAAGAATCCCTTAAAGGGAAAAATAAAGCTTAAAGTCTTATGGAAGAAATCTACCCTGGAGACTGGAGATTTCTCCTCAGAAATGATCGTGATCTGCACCACGAAATTTGGCAGATCCCTTCTCATTTTAATTTTAATGAAAATAATAATCTGATTAAAGATAAGAATTATCTTAAGGTTCTTAGTAAGAAGATCAGACTTCTTAAGATTTATATCCCAATTCTCAGAAATTCTCACTTCAATCCTCAACAATTAGAGAGGTTCAAGAAGACTCTTTTTCTTCTACAAAAGCAAGCTTCTCTTTTGGCAATCTAAAAACCAGAGGATTTTTCAAGAAGACGAATTAAAGGTCGTCACCGCATACGTCACCAACAGGGTCGTCACTGCTTGCATCACCAACAGAATAAGTTATGTTCCTGAATAGTTCTTACTATTCATTTTTTATTTTGGAATCCGGGGTTTCATGTCCGGCTCTTCCTCCCCTATATATAGGGCTTTTTCTTTTCTGTTTTAGAACACGCTTGAGTTTAGACTCGCTCTCTCTTTCTCTCTCTACAAACCCCCTTGTAATCTTTCAAGCTGTTCTCTTTGTTTGTGAATAAACTGTTTACCCTGGTGGCTTTTTAAGGTATATTGTTTTCTTTTTCTTTCCTGTATTTTGAGTTCTTATTTAGTATCGCCGCCTTAATGGTCGGCTAATTTATCTTGTATTGAATCATGACCTAGCATAGCTATACTCTACCTTCAGATGCATTTGTTAGCTTGTTTCTATTTGTATCTGTATGTTACTATATCAAAGGTAGCGTTGGTTTAACCGATAGGTTTGAGTTTTCCAGTGATATCTATGAGTTAACTATGTGGGCGTGCCCTTTTGCCGTTATGCCGATGGATAGGCGCAGGCGTTTGTGGGCGTAAAGCTTTTTTCAGGTTAACTCATAGACTATGGAATTTCTCAGTCAGTCCTATCTGGTTTGGAAAAGATCCACAGGATACTATTGATATAGTTAGATACGATCCTATATAAATTTGGTATCAGAGCCATTTGATCGTAGATGTATAGTTTTTGTTTAGTGTTAATGATTCAATACAAGAACTCTTTCTTGATGAATATATATATATATACCAATTAAAATAAAGATCATTGAACTCTAAATTCTACTTTTGGCAAAGTTAATTATATATGCGTATATTTGTATAATATATATTCATCATCCATGTGAATAACTCAACAACTCAAACTTTAAGAATACACATTTTTTAAAAGTTTTTAACTTATTTTTCTTAATTATTTTGAGAAAGTAAATAATTAGAATTAGTAGATTAATTTTTTTAATATAAAACAATAAATAGAAGATTAAAAGTTTTACATTTTCAAATAAAACGTCTTTAAAAATCATCACATTTATTTTTCTAGTATGTGTTAAAAGATATTTATTATAAGTAATTAATAAATAATTTATTAAATATCATTATAAAAATAGTAGTAGTTTTTTTGTGTCAAATTTTTTTTCTATTTTTAGTATAAGATTTTGTTACTATATTAGTATAGATATTTTTTACCCACCTCCCCCACCACCAAATCCTACCCTAATAATAATTTTATCATTTATATTAACTTGTATAGTATATTTTTTTTTTTCTATTACTATCTTTTATTTGTTAGTCATTAATTATTTTTAGTGATGGACTTGTGAATTTTGCGGAATTGTAAATAAATTTATTTAAAGAATAAAAAGTTATATGAAAATATTTTTTTTATTTTTTTAATATATTTCTCCATAATAAAATATTCCTTAAAAATCTCACCTTCTCATATAAGGTTATTTTCGAAAATAATAGGAATAAATCACAAAATTTGGATTTTCTTGAATATATGAGATAATCTTGTATTCCATGAATACTTATCTTCCATAATATCTTTCCAAGAAAATCAACAACATCTTTTATTTCCTAATATTCTAATTTTCGAAAATAACATGGAAAAAATCAGCAAATATATTTTCTTTTATTTTAATCACCTTATTATTATTGGGCTACTTAATGTGCTACTTGAGGGGCCTTTAGGAGAATTAAGATTGGACCTCCAATGGACTTCTGAATTTCAATATTGAGCCCCAATATAATTCAGCCCATTAATATTAATTAGTACCACTAATAAATTAATATTGCACTATCCATCTTAATCCATATTACGATAATATGGGCTCCCGGTTATTATTTTCTATGTTTAAGATTATCAAGTCCATTAATTAATTAAGCTTCTGAATAGCTCTAAATTAATTAACATCTTTCACCTTGGAGAAAAGACAGCTCAACATTATTATCCGTATCGAAGAAACTAATTCTTCACTTGCAAGATTTGGTACGATATAATTTCTGAGCCGCCCAAAGGGACAAATCACACGAGCCGTACTCGCACGCGTTTCTCCATATTAAATTTTAGCAACCGTCGTATGATTAATATTACTGCCCAAAGCACAAGGTTCGAAGTCACGATGATTCTCACCCAACATGAATCAAAGCAGTAACCATTAAGCACACACAGTCCTATTTAAGTGACGGAGATTAAGAAATCAATAACCACTGAGGTCTAATTCTTCACATTTCAGAACATAAGAATTTATTCTCGCTGTAGGTCCTCTTCAACACATACTAAATGCGCTAGTGCAATCTCTTAGTCAAGACAGACCAATCTGAGATATACACATCGACCTTTCACGGCGGATTGTTCAATTCCACCTAGGTTGTGAATTTGTACGTTTAGTTACAAGAAAACTGTTAATGTGATCTTCCGTGATCTGGTATCACCACATTAACTACAATGTAACACATACTACTTATAATGAACTGGTTGCAATAAATATTCAACATTCAATTATATCTAAAGCAAATGCGATAAAAGATTTATTCTCATAAACAAGTGTTTAATACATGAGTTATACAAAGTAAAAGCATACTTTCACGTATAACTCCAACATTCCGCTGGAACCAACAAGTGGTATCAGAGCAGTGTGTCCTAGACCACTACTTTTAAAAGTTTTTGGTGGTCACCAGGGCAGATCCAATTTTTTGAAAAACCCAAATTTTTTTTTTCTAACAATTTTTGCAGAAATGAGCTCAAAGAGAAGTAGTAAAAGAGACACTAGGAGTTACTCCAAAAGAAGCTTCGCAGATGAGGACGAAGAGGTGTCCACTTCTGGTTCATCATCTAATTTTGGACCACACGAAGAGATATGTCTAGTGACAGACGAGGTATGTAATCGAACTTCCTCTTCTTTTTCATCTTCTTCTTTTTCTGAACAATCAGAGGAGTCTGATGTGCAAAATTTGCTATTAGACCTCCAAAAGTCTATACAACTTTGTCAAAAGTTGGAAGATGAGAACTCAAAGCTGAAAGTAGAAAATCAGAAGCTTTCACTATGTCTAGGCAACTCAGCTGATCTACCAACTGAACAAAATCATACACTGGTCAAATAGTCTTCTGACTTGACAACCAGATGTATTGAAAAAGTTAAGTTGATAGAAAGGTTGTTTGTTGAAATTGTTGAGAAAAACAATGAATATAACCTGCTTAAAGCTATGAACTCTTCCACCAAAACATAATTGTAAGAGAAAGTGAGGACAAACTCAAGATGAGAGTGGAGCAGCTGACTACAACAAATAATGTTGTGTCAAATATAGCTGTCTCATCTCAAAGAGAGCATGATAAAACATGCCTTGGTTATTCCAAACCTGAATCCTCTCATGTTCAGAAAGAAGAACAAACTAGAAATTTTATTGATAGGGCAAGAGGTCAGCTGACCAGGCAACTCAGCCTAATGGGCAGATGAGTACTAAAACTCAAAAACCCAAAAGACAGAAGTGGAAATTTAAGAAGGGTTATACCCAGAATAAAAGACCTCAACCAGGCCAGCAGAGTAGAAGACAGTCTGAAACTTCTCAAAAGAGGTAGAACCAGCTGACTCCTACTCAGCTGCAGAAGACTTTCAAGTTATCTACCAGACCAGCTGGAACTTTTGATGGTTCTAGTAAAACTTATCCTTATCAAAAGAATTTCAAGACTGTTGCGTTAAGACAAGTTACTTCTTCTACTGGACAAGCTCATAAGAGAAGAAGAGCCTCTAGAAGAAATAACCATGTCAAAGGTTCTTTTGTTGAGTGTGTTTTTGTGGACTTATATGGAAGAAAGATAAGATCACCTGATCCAAAAATGGATGTTCTATTCTTGTGGCTTCCTAAATATTGTGCTAACCCCCTGGACCCAGAAGTGTAGCAAAAAGTTGATTGCCTGCAGATACACAAGAAGACCAGCTGATGTTTTGCCCCAATATCAGCTGAGCATATTTTGAGGGGGAAGATCAGTTGACCCAGCCTGCTAGAATCTCTATTTAGATATTTCAAATTTTCTTGTCTTGTTTTATTTCAGTTCTTCCAGTTTTAACATCATCAAAAAGGGGGAAATTGTTGGGATATAGATTAGATGTTTTGAAGATGTTAAAACAAGAACTTGTAATAGGACTAGTTGGGCCTGTTAGTCAGCTACAAATTAGTCTAGGTCTAGAATAGGTCTTTGGTTAAGGGGGAAGAAATCTGAGGTGACTTGACCAGAGGAGTCTGCCAGAGGAGTCTGACCAGAGGAGTCTGCCAGAAGACCTCTCCCAGATGAGGTTCAGTGCAGAAATGTCACCAGACCAGACCAGAAGACCCCAGATTAGAAGAGTCTTGACCAGATGAGGGAGACAAATTAGTTCATCCACATGGAGGCTTCGTGTAATCTGGAGACAAGAAAATCTTGAAGTTCAATGATAGAGAAGAAACAATCTGGAGAGTCAACTGATAGGAGGATTGATTGATATCAATCTTGAAATATCGAATCAATGGAGGAGATCAATCAATCAGTGATTGATTTTATCCCTCCAATTATGGTTGTTTGAATTTCTAGCACTCCAACGACTAGTTGATTCTCACAACTATAAATAGGAATGTTTTGGTTGAGTTCATTAGACAAGAGTCGGGCAAGAGCACACAAAGACACACAAACTCTTCCACCACTCTACCTTGTTCATTCACGATTATATACTCTTTAGGAGTTTTTAGTTGGAATTTTTACTCAACCTATTCTTCACCTTGAAAGGTTGTTGTAAGCAGTTGTACGAAAGATCCGCTACTTCCCAATTCCAGACGTTCGTAAGTTGGTTGGAAAGAGAGTCCCCTTTTGAGAAAGGGAGATTGGACGTAGAACAAGTTGGTGCGAACCACTATAAATCCGATGTTCTCTATTTTCTGCATTTTAGATTTCTGCATCTTAATTTTAGCACTTAATTTAAAAGTTGGGTTTTCATTAAAAATATTTCAAAACGATTCCGCTGGATAACCTTTTTGGCACCAACACATGTTATTCTATTTCAAAATGTAACTGAATTAGTAATAGAATACATGCGATTCATACGACAATTAGATTGGATGATGATTTATATATTTATTTTAATCCTAAAATGCTTATTTGATTCACTTTTGTTTTCTTCATTTGAAGTTGGATCATGATTCTTTTTTAGTTATATTTGGTGTTAATTCTCTCATGAATTTTTAATGTATGCTCAAAGTGTTTATGAACAACTCCATTTTTTAGCTGCAGCCACATAATTTGGGCAAACTATAGACTAAAATTATTCACCCAGGGTATTAGTTGTTTTCACTAAATAGTATTAGTTGTTTCACTTAAGGGTATTAGTTGAAAGTACAAAAAATATTAATTGATTACACTAAAAGATATTAGTTGATTACACTAAAAATTATTGCAAAATGGTTCATATATGAATCAGTTCACTATATATATATATACTCTCCTTAACTAGAGGTGTCTCAAACTCTCACATATATTGATATACCGGAAAGTTAATATTGCTGCAAACACAATGCCAATTTTTGTATTGTCATCATCATTATTATATATATCCCCTCAACCCCTTAAAGCTCCAAACATCTCATAATTATTTAATTTCACCTATAAGCATTTTTATAAGTTCTACACCTGTGCAACAAACTTTAGCGAACAGTTCTGAATGGCATCCGCCACGGTCAAAAAAATTTGGTCTTTGCCTATACTGCTTGCAAAATTTGACGCGTATAATTTGTCGATCACGATTGGCCCCGGATTCGCTAGAATGAGCTGTAGAAAAGTATAAATGCATTTAAAAAAAAATTATTAATTCAATCAAGATATATTTTCACTTACTTTTTTTCCACAATTTGTCCATAATAAATTCGGTTTATTACCTGAACCTCTCTTTTTTTTAGACTGTTGTGAAGTTCTTCCAAGGCATGAATGCCACTCGTATCAATATCAGTAACAGCTACATAAAGATGCGAAAATGTATTACAAATTGAAGCACAAAAAATTTACATATATTGCTCAATAATCATTAGTGGAAAGCAACGTACGAGACATTTCAATAATTAAGAATTGAATTTCTGGAAGACCAGCAGATTGTAGTTGCTCTTCCTCATCAGTTAGCCACCTCAAAATCCTGTATATGTTATGACAAAGAAGAACTATGAGTATGTGTATATACTTTAATTAGTTTTTTTTTTCATTTTATAATAAAAAAGTATTTTAGTAATTAAATAAATTGAAGTTGCCTTTCTTTAATGTAGTTAGAGTTGGAGAAATAAATCGCGGAATCCACCCTTACAACCAGTACTCCGGGGACTCTACTAGCCTCCGGATACTGTTGAATATTCCGATAAATATTTGTTCTCGGAATTTGACCTAGAGCGGCTGTCCTTGGCCTTGTTACCTGTAAAAGTATCTTGGCAAATGATATTGAAACCTATTGCAAAAACAAGTAAGAATACATTAGTTATCCATGTTGATGCATAAAAAAGATTTATTGTAAAACTAAACCCAGCACATTTGAGACTTATTAATAAAAAAAAAAAAGTCCATTTTTAAATGATCTTATTAATCTTGGGGACCACTTTGACAGTTCATAATTAGAATGATCATCTTGCAGTGACAATATTACGAGTCCTTACAGCAATCAAGAGCCCAATTTCAACGGAGGCAAAAATGACGCCAAAAAAGGCTCCCATGCAAGTAATGAAATCAAATTTATCAATCTTCCAGATCAGAATTGCTGCTTCATAATCAATCAGGCCTATCACAGCAGAGATGATGATGGACGATAGGATCGCATTCGGAGTGTACTCGAAGAGAGGGGTGATGAATTCTAACGTTAAGAACACGACTATCGACATTATGATGTTCGAAACAGCTGTTTGACAGCCAGCCATGTAGTTCACTGCAGATCTGGAAAACGAACCTGCAGGATTAAACACATAATCATCAACAAAAAATAATGCGATTCTTTCTCATCATCATTATTTGTACGACTATACCCGTAGCTACATAACAAGATGTGAATGAACCAACAACATTCATTGCTCCTAAGGAAATCATTTCTTTGTTTCCATCAATTTGGTAGTCCTTCATAGCTGCAAATGTTCGTCCAATTGCAACAGCTTCCTGGTATATATAATCTCAATCGAATTAACTATAAAAATAGATAGATTATATTATTGATTGAATGTGAACAGAAATTCGAAAGAACATTCTTACAGTTAGTGCAATAATGCCAGCTACAATTCCAATCTTAACACCTTTCAAGAGATAATCACCACTCAAGTATAGTTCACTCACTGATAAAGGATTGATACCTTTTTCTATGTGCTTCACCTGGTTGTACATAAATCAAGAACAAATGTACAACATGTTAATTGTTATTGCATAATTACAACTAATGTTGGAGCTTGAGATATTTTATTCGACTTACAATTTGTACGCCTTTCTTATCCGCGTGAGTAATGTATACGGATAAGGTGGAGAGGATGACGGAGATCAGCGGAGCAACTGCAGGTACCCAAAACAGTTTCCTGTTTTTCTTACCCTACATTATTAGAATTGTTAATTTATATATAAAGAATGGCTCATGCGATTCTTAATTTCTTACAATGTACTTGGCGAGTAGAAGAAACACGAGAAATGTTGATCCGATGATTATCGTCTGCCAATTCCACTATAGAGTAACACAAATATTATTACATGCACATTTGTATAGAAGGCAAGAATCTTGAAATTTCAGAGAGAGAAAATACTCACTCCGTGGTGGGCAGAGCTCAAAACAGATTGCATAACAGAGATAATGTCTGTATCTCGTGTAAAATTTTTGATGCCTAAGAATCCTTTGAGTTGTTGAAGAGCAATGGTTATGGCCGCACCCCCCATGAAGCCAACCACAGCAGCATGAGACAAGAAATCAACAAGGAATCCCAATCTGGAATAATAATATTGAGTTGTCTTATACGGTGACACAGATCCATGAAATTTGAACAGGTATGCAAAACACAATTATGTAATACAAATATATATATATAAACAATCTAAAACATACTATAATCACTATAAGAAAAAATATGGCTACAAAATTATTAATAAAAGATTTCATAGTGGGATTGATGCCTACAAAAAATTTCAATCATATAGGCATATCTTCATTTCTCAAGCTATTAAAACAATTTTGCCTGTAGAAATCAATTTGTATAAAAAATAAAATTAATAAGTACTAGTAATTAATTACCTACAAGGGATTTTGACTACAAGCAATTTGTTTACGGAAATATTCGTAGACACATTGTTAATTACAAAATATTTTAGACAGGTTGTAGATAAACTCTCCAACGAAATTTTTTTTGTTGAAAATTTTGTAGTCATATTAAAAAATTCTAGCTTTTTAAAAAAAAAAGTTAATATTAAAAAAAATCATCATCTAAAGAAAATGGAGAAATTGAAACTGTAAAATGAAAAAATGGGTTCATCTATTGTAGTACATGTACGTTCCTACCTATCAATTGTCATTATGTTCAGATTTTAGTCTTCATAATATATGGGTTTAGTATTAGACATAAATCCAATAGCCCATTGTTTAGAATATGTAAAGGAAATAATTAAATGAATTAATTCTAAACCTCTCTCTAAGAGGGTGTTTGGCTAAGCTTATTTGAAACATCTTATAAGCTCTAATATCTTATAAGTTGTTTTAAGAGCTTATAAGATGTAATTTTTAAGTAGCTTATAAGTTGTTAAAGTGTTTGGCTAATACAACTTATAAGATCTTTAATAATTTATAACAAATATTTTTTAAATTTATAAAAAATAATTTTTTTTCTATTTTTTATCTTGAGGTGGCATGTGATGTTTGGACGTAGGTGGGGGTTGGGGAGGGGTGGGGTGGTTTCAGGGTGAGGTGGGTGGTTAGGGTGGAGGTGGTTAGAAAAATAAGTTGGGAAATCCCAACTTATTTTTTTACAGCTTATAAGATGTTGGGAGCTTATTTTATGATCTTATAAGCTGTTAAACATCTTATTTTGCCAAACACATTAGTAGTACTTATAAGCTCTTAAACAGCTTATAAGATGTTTTAAGGAGCTTATAAGCTCAGCCAAACACCCTCTAAGTTCGAACTTTCAGACGAAATTCTTTTAAAGCACTTTACTTAATTATTCTCGGCCATATCTGATATATCCCAAAACCATTTGTCAAGATTATTTAACAAAATTCAAAAGTAAACTGGCATATGCAGTATATATATACAGTATATTTGTTGGACAAAGAGGGTATGCATTTTGCTATGGTGATTGGTGCATCCGCCCCAGCTGGTTTTATTTAAAATAATTTTATTTCTTTTAGCAAAATAAGTAGTGCAATGAACTATTAATAGTGTTGAAAAAACTTATGCAAAGCTTGATTTATATAAGACATTTGTGTTGATCAGAATGTTTAAGATTGCAGTATATATATAATGATGGAAACTTGTAGGAAAATGAGATGCAAATCATATAAGTTTCTACCTGAGAATGCCAAGGGTAGCTTGAGTTATTCCGGCAAAAAAAGTTGCGGTGAAGGTGAGTCTCCGATATTCTAAAGCATTTTTAACCGGATCGATTTCAGTCTGTAGTAAAGATCCCATTAGGAGCGATATGACGGCAACTGGTCCTATAGCGATGTCTCTCGAGCTTCCCATGAACGCATAAACGAGAGGCGGGACGAAGCTTGAGTCTAACACACGTCATCATATCATATATATAATATATTAATAACATTGCAACATTTTGTATAAAATGTGATATCATACTCAAATTAATTTCAAAACTATCGCACAAACATACTCACATAAACCATATTGGGGTGGCAAATTTGCAAGCTTGGAGTACCCGATATCCTATAGCAACATAAATAATATCATCGTTAATTAAGTATCAAACAAGTTTTTTTCCCCTTAGTGACAAATATTCATACTACATAACAATACCCGGAGGAAAAATAACAAACAGTCTTGTAACTTTGTCTGAATCCATAAAAGGTCATGTAAATTTCCATTTTATCAATTTTGATCCTTTTATTATCAATTTTGGTTCTTTTCATCGGAAAATTAAATTTTGATCGGAAAATTGCCCTAATTTCTTTAATTTGGTCACGTTGATATCATTTAAAAAAAACCCCTCAATTAATTTCATATTTAATTGCACCTACCCAAGAATCGGAGCTTCAAAATCGTAAATTTCGTCTATTTACATGACTAATTTTGAGCAATTTGCAGTGAATTTTGGGTCAAGGAATATATTATTATCTTCTTCTTGTTGAGCTCGTCATTTTGATATCTTTTTCGGTTCATTATGTAAGTTGCAACAAATTTCGGTAACTTTTTCGGCCAAAATTTAAATTTTCAAATGAAAATGACCAAAATTAATAACAAAATTGATAAAAGACTATTTAATATTTATAGATTCCGATAAAGTATATTTCCTCATAGCACAGTACCTGAGGTATGCAGAGGCTGGCTATTGTAAGGCCGGCGATTAAATCGCCTTTAAATTTGGAGAGATTGTAAGTTTTAGCCCATTCGAGAATAGGGAAAAGGGCTTGCAATCCGAGGATGAATTTACGAGAGGGCGATTGATGCTTGAAGGAACGGAGAGGATCGTCAGAGAAGAAAGTTTCCTTAAATGTGGTGGAAAACTCGGCCCAGAAGCTCTGCTTCGGCGGACGGCTTACTTTATACGGTAAATTAACTGAACAAGGCATCTCGTTCGTCTCTCCAGTGTGCCCCTCCATTGACATTGAAATATTTGACATTAAACAGAAATTTAAAGGTGGGAAGAGAAGAATGAACCTAGGTGTTTTTCTTGCTACATTCCTACTCTCAATTTAAGTAATCAAATCGGATTTGACTTTTTTTTGAACGGTGAAAGTCGGGTTTGACTTGTTTAAAACAATTTATGTGATTGTAATAAAAATAATTAGTTTCACGCTTATTTTTGGAAAAGAATAATTACTTCCACACGCACTCAAAGAAAAGAGAATTTACTCACACATTTTTCTTTATAAGTTCCAAAATCCCAAAAATTATTTTCATACTTGTGAGTGGAAAATAAATAAACAATCCTTTGTTAAGAAAACATAAAGGAAGGCAAAATCTATTATTTGACTAAACACAGACTCTCCGATAAAATTTATTTATAGCATGTAATTGGTACTATTTTATTTATTTGATAATATTATGGCACTTGTAAACTAATACTCCCTCCATCCAATAAAACTAGTCATACATTCCATTTTGCTATGCCCAATAAAATTAGTCATATTTTTAAAAAAAAAAATATTTTACACTCTATACTTACAACTCACTTTACTTTTTCACAATATACTCATTTTCTTAAAACTCGTGCAAAATCAAATAGGTCTAATAAAATTGGATAGAGGGGGTATTTGATTAGTGTGAAATTGTTCAAAATGCATGTACTTAAATTTCTTAATATAATGGTTTTTTTTTTCATTTATTTACATTAATTTGACAATTTATGTTAATCGTCGAAAAAGATTTGTTTAGTTTATTTTGTAAAAAAATTGAGAATTTTAGAAGCAAACACAAACCTTTAATTAATTGAGTTCGAGCGAAGAAAATGAATTGGGTTTGCTAATTAATTTTGGGCCAAGGTTAAATACAGTCCCATGTTTGGTGAATACAACCCCACCCAAAAAATTGTTCGGAAATTTTTTCCGAAAAATGTAACAATTTTCGGAAATTTTTTCCGAAAAATCATAAGTTCAGTGTTTTTTTTTCTTAATTTTCGGAAAATATTTCCGAAAATTGTCAAAATTTTCGGATTTTTTTTCCGAACAATTTTTGGTGGGGTGGTATTTACAAAAGATAGGACTGTATATAACCTTGGCCTTAATTTTGGAGTCCACTATTGGGCCGCCCTTCCTATGCATCAAAGGCCCAAAATCAGATAATTGCTTAGCTGTGACAGACCTAGGAAAAAAGAAAAATGCAGCCCAATTAAGGGGCTTAATTGTTTTGTATGTATAAGATTTTAGTTTAAAACCAAGCACGTGGTCGTGGTACATACTTGACAAAGTTTGCCTTATTGAATCATTGATCATTCATTTAAACTTTTACGAAAAATGTTTCAACAATCACCGTTTATGTTGAACTATTAATTACAAAAGTTAACAAGAGACCTTTTTCAATACTCTAGGACCTTAAAATAATGTTCTATTATTCAAGGAGTTTCATGTAAGACTATGTATTGTCTGCTTTCTTACTAAGTGCACGAAAAACTATACGTTGTCTATTATAAATTAATTTAAGGAGTTTCGTGTGAGAAGAATATAATTTTTGCATGATCCAGACAAGGATAAGGGTTTTATGGGGTGTGTTCTGACGAGCAATATGGAAAAAAAATTTCTACGTTGCCAATTTACTGTCTCTCTTTCTACTTGTTACCCAAAAAGGTCATTCGTGAGCTTACGAAAGTTCAACGTAATTTTCTTTGGGGCGGGTGTGAGGAGAAATTTAAAATTCCCCGGGTTAGGTGGGGTGATGTGTGCAAAGAAAAAAGTAGAGGCGGGTTGGGAGTTAGGTACTTAGAGGTTTTTAATAAAATTCTTGTTATTGTTGTTGGTAGTGAAGTATTCACTATTTACTTTAAAACAACATGAATTTGTCATTTCTTCTCTTTAACTAACACTTTATGATCAAATGTTGTCTTAGATGTTTTAACATGCAGGATGAAGATCTAGAAGGATCTACAAGTCTCTGGAATACTCAATGTTGCAGTGAATGTTGCAAGCATTGGTTGCAACATGGGCGGTTACGGGTTCCAGAAGGATCTACAAGGATCTACAAGGACCTACACGATCCAGGCTATTCCAGAACGGTTTAGAACGATCTAGATCAGGCGGTTGCATCAAGAAATATCAGAAATAAAGATAAGATCGCGGGAGATAACATAAGATCATGGAGCGGTTACATGAAGAAGTTATTTCGGATTGAAGACCTCCATCTATAAATAGAAGCCGAAGTCTTCAGTACCAAGTGTGGAGTAAACGAGTACACATACTCTAGTGTTGATCCTGAGTTCAAAGGTGATAGGGCAGTTATTCCAACATTTATGTCATGCCTAGAAGTTTAGTACATCTCGCATAACTTGCGATCAATCCTATATCTTTAGATAGAGAGATCATCGATATAGAGTGAGATCAACTTTGATGGTGTATAGTGTTATACACTTAGCCAATTTAGATTTGATAGGTGATATCGAGTCTTGTTTCCGTTGTGAACGATTTAACTCTTCACACAATTTTTGTATCACTAATCTTATTATAGTGAACGCTTCGCCGTAAGGCTAGCACAAGCTATTTTATATAGTTTGTGTTAAAAAGTATTCCATCTCGCAATTGTGTGTTTAAGTCTTCCGATGTATACGTTTTTATCTCTGGTTTCCAGATTGCTGTAGTGTATGTTACAACATTCATTACAACATCTTTACTTTATAATACACGCACACCTTCAATTGGCACCAGAGCCATAAACTTGATATACTGAGTTTAGATATCGTGTTTTTAAGTGTGTCTTTTGCTATGGAATATCCTGTAAACACCCCACTTAGGCCTCATATATTAGATGGAAACAACTATGCCTATTGGAAACCTAAGATGCGCATGTAAATCAAGTCTATTGATGAACGTGCTTGGAGAAGTGTTCTGACCGGCTGGAAATGGCCCAGAATTCAAGCAGATGATGATGGCGAGACAAGAGTCAAACGGGATATTGAATGGACAAATGAGGAGACCACGACGGCAAGCTACAATTCCAAAGCTCTCAATGCTATCTTTACCTCTGTTGATGTGTCTATGTTTAAGATTATATCAACATGTACCACGGTTAAAGATGCATGGGAGAGGCTTCAAGAATATTGTGAAGGAAGTGGAAGTGTTCGAAGGGCCAAACTTCGAATGCTTGGGACCAAGTTCGAGAATCTAAGGATGAAGGATGATGAGACGATCACGGCTTATAATGAGAGGCTGAGTGAGATTGTCAACGAATCACACGCACTTGGTGATCCAATTTCCAATGTACGAGTTGTACATAAAATTTTGCGATCTGTTCCTAAACGGTTCGATGTAAAAATTTGTGCTATTGAAGAAGCCAAAGACACTGACACTCTAAGTCAGAATGAGCTTGTAAGTATTCTCAAAACATATGAGATGAACACAACTCAATCTGATGATACAAGTGAAGGAAAGAAGATTGTTGTTTTCAAAGGTGAAACATCTTCTAACACTGAAAATCAGTCCTTTGTGACTGAGGTTGAGTCTGATGAAGATGTTTTAGACCAATGTTACAACACTCCTGAGCACATTGCCTTCCTCACAAAGAAGTTCAACTCCTACCTGAAGAAGAAACTGAACAGATCCAGAGGAAATGTCCAACGGAGGACTCCTTTCAACAACACACCATCAGATCCAGAGAAAATGAAGGATTAGAATCAATCAAGACAATTCAGAGGTAACAAATCAAGGTATGATCCTGAATTTAGAAAATCAGTTAGATGTGATGCATGTACTGGATTTGGACACTATGCAAATGAGTGTGCAAATACCAGATTAAGACAGAAACTGAATTTTAATGTTACCTTTAGTGATGACTCAGATGATGAACCTAAAGGTTCTAAAGATGAGGAATTAGCTTTTTCTGTAAGGATTAATTATGATGATCCTTTAGATGATGATCTGGATGATCTAGACACTGATGTTGTTTCCAATGCTATAACATCAGAAACAACATTTGTCAAAAATCATTCAAATTTGAACTGTTTTAATAGGTGTGTTGATGAGACAGGTTCTAATGACATAAGGAATGATGATTCCAGTATAGCCAAAGAGAATGATGATCTCAGAGAGACTGTGACAAAGTTGGAAGTTATTCTAACAAGGAAGAATTTAGAAATTTCTAAGCTAAAGGAAGAATTGAAAAATTCTACCTTAAGTTTTAAGAAATACTCTAAAAGCTCTTCCATTGTAAGTGATTCTTTAACTACTGGACAGCCTAGTAAATATAGTTTAGGCTATTGTGGTGAGACTACTTTTAAATATGTGAATAATCCTGTAAAATTTGTGAAGGGAAAAACTGAGCTTTTTGCTGAAACAAAGGTACATGTGATTGAAAAACCTGTTAAGAAGTATGTGTGTCACTATTGTTCTGAAATTTGTCATATTTGTCCTTATTGTCAAAAGATGAGAAGAGAACTGGAAATACAAAAAGTGTTGCCTGAAATGTCTTCACAATCTAAGAAACACTGGTCAAAATCTGCTAAGAAAAAAAAGGACATGTTACTTGTAATGTTGTTCAAACTTCTCTGAAAGCATGTGTACCTAATCTATGGTACTTTGATAGTGGTTGTTCTAGACATATGACTGGTCATGTTAACTACTTATCTGATTATGAACCTTGTAATGGTGGAACTGCTACATATGGTGGTGGATCAAAAGGTAAAATCATTGGAAAGGGAATCTTAAATGTTGAAGGTTTTCCTAAGCTTAAGAATGTTTTGCATGTTGATGGTTAACTTGCTAATCTACTTAGTATAAGTCAACTATGTGATGACAATTCACATGTTGAATTTGATAAAGATAATAAGTGTCTAATGACTGAAAATAGGTCAGCTGATAATTGTTATCTAATTGGAACAAACAAAGTATGCCATTTGTCAAATTGTGATGATAATGCCTTATGGCATCAAAGACTTGGACATGCAAATTATAGATTCATGCAAAATTGGTTAAGTCTGAAGCAGTGAGAGGTTTGCCTAAACTGAAGATTGTTACACCTACTGTATGCGGTTCATGCCAAAGAGGTAAGCAGGTAAGAATGTCGCATAAGATGTTATCACATTGCACGACACATCGTTGTTTTGAATCACTGCATATGGATCTTATGTAGGGGTGTAAGTGAGTTGAGCCAACTCACGAGCTACTCGTGCTCGACTCGTAAAAAGATTGAAATCGACTCGAATCTAATCGAGTCGAGCTCGAGCAGTAGCTCACGAGTTCGAGTTCGAGCTTATAAATACTCAGCTTGCGAGGCTCGCGAGCCTAATCGAGCTTGCACATTATTTACTATTTTGCTATTAATTTTATTTATTAATTATTTTATATATAGTAATATTTTTTAATATAAAATAAAATATATACAAATGGTACGCTTACGCTCTTATAACTTTCAAAATTTGAATGAAAATCACGTCTCACGACCAACGAAATAATTTTTTTTTAGAATATTTATCCATTTGACAATGTTTTTCAATTTTTTAAATTTTAATGAAATTGTATTTGTGAACTTTGAGTTCGTTTAAATTTTCAAGTGTAGTTGATATGCAAGATTTAGACAAAAAATATGGACTAATATACATTTTACTCTTTATTTTTGTAAAATAGTAAAGTTATCGAGTCGGGTCGGGTCGAGCTCGAAATTATCAAGTTTTTGGACGAGTCGAGCTCGAGCTAAAAAATTAGGCTCGACCGAGTTCGAGTCGAGTTTCGAGCTTCGAGTATTGCATTCGAGTCGAGTTCGAGCTCAGCACTACTCGGCTCGACTCGACTCATTTACACCCCTGATCTTATGGGTCCTATGGAAACTGAAAGCATTGGTGGTAAGAAATATTCACTAGTTGTGGTAGATGATTACTCTAGATTTACCTGGATTGAGTTTTTGAGAGAAAAATCTGAAACTTTTGACGTTTTTAAAATTCTTTACAAGAGATTTAAAATTGTTTTCAACTTGAAGGTAAGCAGGATTAGGTCAGATCATGGTAGAGAATTTGAAAATAACATGTTTTTAGAATTCTGTAATAAGAAAGGTATTGTCCAAGAGTTTTCTTCTCCTAAAACTCCACAATAAAATGGGATAGCTGAAAGAAAAAATAGAACTCTTCAAGAGATGGCAAGAGTAATGCTTACTTCAAAAATCTTGCAAAGATATTTTGGGCTGAAGCATTGAATACGGCATGCCATATTGCTAATAGAGTCTATTTTAGATTTGGAAGCAATAAGACCCCATATGAGATCTTGAACAATAAGAAACCGAATGTAAAATATTTTTATATTTTTGGTTGTGTGTGTTACATTCTGAATGATAGGGATCAACTGCATAAGTTTGATTCTAAGAGTGACAAAGGTTTTTTCTTAGGTTATTCTAGAAATAGTAAAACCTATAGAGTCTATAACCTTAGAACTAACACTGTTCAAGAATCTATGAATGTTGTTTTTGATGATGATCAGAATCTGATAGATTGAAATGACACTGAAGATGTGACTGAAGTTACTGAAGTTACAAAAGAATCACTGAAAATAAAGAATGTTACACCAAATGTTACAACATCTCCTGCAGATTCAGTTGATACTTCACAGAACAATCAGTATACTCCAAAAAAGAATCCAACTACTTGGATTACAAAAAGCCATCCTTCGAATAAGATCATTGGAGATGCTTCAGTTGGTGTTCAAACAAGAAGGAGAGTAAGTGCAAACCGTGTTGATGTGGTAAGGTCTGAGTGCATGTCTTCAATATGCAATGTTGTGAATGCTCAGTGTTACTATTCTGAAATTAAACCTAAAAATGTTACAGAAGCATTAAAAAATGAAAATTGGATTAATGCAATGCATGAGGAACTTAATCAGTTTGAGAGGAATGATGTTTGGTCATTAGTTCCAAGACCTGACAATGTCAATGTCATTGGAACTAAATGGATCTTTAAAAACAAAACTGATGAGTCTGGTAACATAGTTAGGAACAAAGCTAGATTGGTTGCACAAGGTTACACTCAAGTTGAAGGTATTGATTTTGATGAAACATTTGCACTTGTTACTAGGATAGAGTCTATTAGATTGTTACTAGCAATTGCATGTTACATTAATATTAATCTTCATCAAATGGATGTAAAAGCTGCATTTTTGAATGACATATTAATTGAAGATGCATTTGTTGAACAGCCTAAAGGTTTTGAAAATCCACAGTATCCTGATCATGTGTACAAACTAAAGAAAGCTTTGTATGGTCTCAAACAAGCTCCTAGAGCTTGGTATGGTAGACTTACTGACTTTCTTTTGCAATTTGGTTTCATAAGAGGAGAGGATGATAGAACCTTGTTCATTAAACATACTGGAGAAGACTTACTAATAGCTCAAATATATGTTGATGACATTGTTTTTGGTTCAATTTGTAACATTATGTTAAACAAGTTTGTTGAAGCAATGACAACAACATTTGAAATGAGCATGGTAGGTAATTTGAATTACTTCCTAGGACTTCAAATCAAACAAACTGATAAAAGTATTTTCTTCTCTCAGAGTAAGTATGCAAAGAATTTAGTGAAAAGGTTTGGTTTAGAAAGCTCAAAAGTCATGAAAACTCCTATGGGATCTACACAAAAGTTGTGTAAAGACACTGTTGGTCAAGATGTTGATCCAACTTTGTATAGATCCATGATAGGTAGTCTTCTGTACTTAACTTCAAGTAGGCCTGATATTATGTATAGTGTTTGTGTTTGTGCTAGGTACCAAGCTTGTCCCAAGGAGTCACATTTGAATGTTGTTAAGAGAATCATAAGATATGTGGCTAGTACAACTGATCTTAGTATATGGTATACCAAAGACACAAGCAGTGCACTTGTTGGATATAGTGATGCTAACTGGGCTGGAGACATTGATGATAGGAAGAGCACAAGTGGTGGTTGTTTTTATATGGGTAACGATTTGATTTCATGGCATAGTAGAAAGCATAATTGTGTATCACAATCTACTGCAGAGTCTGAGTACATTGCAGCAGGTAGTTGTTGTACACAACTTCTTTGGTTGAGTAAAATATTTAGTGATTATGGTTTAGAGAGTGACATTTTAACTGTATATTGTGATAACACTAGTGCTATCAACATTTCGAAAAATCCAGTTCAACACTCACTTACTAAACACATAAGTATTAGACATCATTTCATAAGGGATCTTGTATAAAAGAATATTGTGAAGTTAGAATACATACCCACTGAAAATCAATTTGCTGATGTGTTTACTAAAACATTAGACCATGAGAGATTCTCATTCTTGAGGAAATCTCTTGGTATGTGCACAATCTGAATAACTGTGAAGCAGATGTTGTTATGTATGCTAAAACATCTATAACAACATCAGGGTATATGCATGTTCTAATTAAAGCTTGTTCTTGTCTTTTGTTTCATAATTACTTTGTAAAATAAATCTGGACTAAGTATGATTGTTGTGTAAAAATAAAGAGAATCACTCTTCTCAAACGCATAATAAGTTTTTGAAAAAGCACATCAAGATGTAACTAATTCACTGAGTAACTATGAAGCACGGAGTTCGCTACTACGATGTCTTCTTTTCAAAAGGTGGTTAGTAAAACATCAATATGTCACAAATCCATTTAGTAATTATGGGGCACGGAGTTCGCTGCTACGATGCACTCTCTTGAAAAGATGGATCAATGTGAATAAAAGTGCTAAAATTGTTTGATGAAAATTGGGACATTAGATGTTAAGCCGAAGTTGAAGTGTGTGTTCCAATTTTGAATACAACATCATATGCTGCTTGTATTTATTTTCTGAGTCAAGTTATGAACCGATTTTTCAGGGATATGTTTTTAATTCTCACATGCTAAAACCCACGTTTTCATTTTTATCCATGTCGTGCTTAATTTTTTTTAATTAAAATTTGGATTTTAGATTATGGAAAACCCACGATCTCTTCATGGGGGAATGAATGATCCTCACGTAATGAATCCAAAATTTTCTTTTGTGGGTAACTAAAAATAACTTTCGTATTCTTTTCTTCTATAAATATCCTTCGTGACTTATGTTTAATTTTCTGTGTCTAACATATGAGTAAAGTTCAGTATTTTTCGTATAATTGTTGAAAGCATTGTGTTCACATTTTAGGGTTTAAAGTCTTATTTCTTTTAAATTTTATTTCACTTGCTTTTTTCGTAAGTATTTAATGGCTGGAAATCAAAAGAAACCCTCTCACATTTCCAAAACTCCCTCAAACTCTCCACCTTCTCAAACCTCGAACCTGAATCTTCTAGCAGAAATGGCCTCAAGCCAAAACCCGAATGTTGCTCATGTTGCTCCATCATCGAGCGCAACACCGCCTTCCACTCTAACTCTTGTTCATGTCTTTCCAGTAAACATCTACATTCCAAATGAGGCAACTGTCGATCAACTTGAATCGATTGCACGTGGTATCGCTCAAAGCCTTCAAGAAAGCCCTGTTGTTCCTAAACTGACCATTGGCTCGATTGAAATCGATGTTGCTTCTTACCTGAACCAAACTAAAAAATCTTCACCTACTTCTCAAATCGAAGGCACCTCTTAGATTGCCCAACCAGAAATTCCTCAATCCTCAAGCCAAGCCAAAAACCCTACTGCTAATGTTTCAAAAGATGTTGAAATAGGGGATCAAGGTATGGAGGATGCTCCCATTGCCGAGGAAGTTGTTGCTAAGGAAGTTAAGGAACAAAGCCCTAATGTTGAAGTTCCTGATGTGGAGATGCCAGAAGAAGACAAGGAAGAATCACCTAAAACCGATTCTTCAATGTCTGAGGACTCTGAGCCTGCTCCAATAGCCAAAGCTGTGAAGAAGAAGGGTGGTAAGAGAAAGAGAAGTCATGTTCAATCAAGGAGGAGATCGGGAAGAGCAAAGAAAAGAGTGAACTACTCTGAAACCTCAAGGAAGAAAAAGGATGATGAAGGAGATGTTGTTGCACGTTCTATTCAAGTATTTTCTGAATCTGACAAAGAGTCAAGCCCAAAGGACTCAACTGGAACTGGTGGCTCTCAAAGCCAGGGGAAAGAAACTTCTTATGAAAGTGGTGTACCCATTTTTGAACTGAGAAGGAGAGCCAGAGTCGAGCTGAGAACAAAAAGAAAGTTTGAATATGCTGTTGGTGGTACTGAAACAAGTGCAGCAGTATCAAAACCTGAGGATGATGACAGCATTCCGGAGAGTAGCTCAGAAAAGACCAAGACCGATTCTGACAGAGGTAATGAATCTGAACACTCTGTAGAACAAGTTAGTTCTGATGATGATGATGATGAATCCTTGGAACAAAAGATAGCTAGGTTAAGCAAAAGAAATCTGTTAATTGAGAGGAAAATTAACATTGATGAATTCGAATCTAAGGGTCTTGTTAGATACTTAGAGGAAAGGAGTTTGATGCATGCTGTAACCTTTGTTGATGCCTTTGTTACTAATTGGGTTTATGAATTCTATGCTTGTCTGAAGAAGAATCATGCTAGAAGAAACTGTAGATGGTATGGGTCTATGAGATTTAGAGATAGGAATGTTCCTTTCACTCCTGAGCCAATTAATCGGTTTTTACATGTTGAGAATGTTGAAAAAGAAGAGGTTCCTCATATGGATGAGATTATTCATACTCTGACTGGAGGTAGAGTGAACAAGTGGAAAAAGAATATGCTTGTTGCTTCATAAACTTCACTGTATTCTGTCTTACACAAACTTGTGGTGTATAACTGGATACCTTCTACCAACTCAACAAAAGTGACCAGGGATCAAGCTATTCTGATGTATAGGATAGGTGTGATGAAAAATTTCAACCTTGGATTGGTTATTTTTCATCACATGATGAAATTTACTGGGAAGATCTCTGAAAAAGGCAACTTGTCTTATCCTGTGTTGATATATGGCTATTTAAGGAGTCATAATTTTATCCATAGGAGAAATGAATTGTTGAGGGGAAGAGTGAGTTTGATGGGCATATCTCACTACTTGTTGTCTGGGAATAGAGTGCTGATTTACCCTTACAGGAAGATGTTGATGAAGAAACTCCAGAACATAACCAATCTGTTCCTGATCCTGCTTCTGCACAAGATACTGCACAGAATACTGGGAACATACCTAGCAACATCCCTGCTCCTACAGCTCATTCCTTGAATATCTCACCTGAGTTTATTCAAACTCAACTGAAGCACTTGCAGGACTCAATAGATGAACTCCAATTCCTAAAGAACTACTGGGAAAACCTACTTTCTGCCACAACAGGGGGAGTACCAGTTGCTGCTACTCAAGGAGTTGAGATTCATGAGATGGATGATGTTGCTGAACCTGCTGCTAAGGTTGCTGAAGATGGAAGGACTGTTGTTGATGAAGCTGTTGCAACTGGACATGATGCTGCTGGGAGAAGTGCAGATGTTGTTGCAAACCTTTCAACAATCCATATCCAGGAAGCAGAGGAAGAGGAGCTGTATGGTGTTCTGCCAGATATTTCTGCCAAAGTTTGAGTTGATTTAGAGACTAGAGGAAGCACAATTTATGGGGGAAGCTTAATGCAAGATGCTTGTAGTTGCAGCTGTATATTTTATACAGTGATATCAAGTTCCTTATTGTGTTAACTCTAAGTACTCTTTTTTTATTTCTGTCTTTATTTAGCTTGCTCTGATAGAAAGTTTTTAATTTCTGAAAGACAATATTATATTAGTTGTTAGGTTATTATATTAGAATTAATAGGATTTATTTCAGTAATTTCTATTGAAAGTTGTAGTTTGAATGGGTAAACACTATATTACTCATTTTGTTTATTTTAATGAGCATATTTGATGATGTTCATTTTGTTTGAGTGAGCAAATGTTTGTTCATTCTGTTTTTGGTGAAATTAACTTATTGTTATTTCATCTTGATTTTGGTGATTCAACTTATAGTTGTTCATCTTGTCTTTTTTTTACTGTTTTGCTACACAAGTGTGAAAAGCTAAGTGTACAATACGATGTTGATCTCTATTGTACATACATCACTGACTTATATATTGAAATATATACATCAGGTGTGTTGTAGCAGAAAGGTCAAATTGGGGGAGATTGTTAATGTTGTTGGTAGTGAAGTATTCACTATTTACTTTGAAACAACATGAATATGCCATTTCTTCTCATTAACTAACACTTTATGATCAAATGTTGTCTTAGATGTTTTAACATGCAGGATGAAGATCTAGAAGGATCTACAAGTCTCTGGAATACTCAATGTTGCAGTGAATGTTGCAAGCATTGGTTGCAACATGGGCGATTACGGGTTCCAGAAGGATCTACAAGGATCTATAAGGACCTACACGATCCAGGCTATTCCAGAACGGTTTAGAACGATCTAGATCAGGCGGTTGCATCAAGAATATCAGAAATAAAGATAAGATCGTGGGAGATAACATAAGATCATGGAGCGGTTACATGAAGAAGTTATTTCGGATTGAAGACCTCTATCTATAAATAGAAGCCGAAGTCTTCAGTACTAAGTGTGGAGTAAACGAGTACACCTACTCTAGTGTCGATCCTGAGTTCAAAGGTGATAGGGCAGTTATTCCAACATTTATGTTATGCCGAGAAGTTTAGTACATCTCGCATAACTTGCGATCAATCCTATATCTTTAGATAGAGAGATCATCGATATAGAGTGAGATCAACTTTGACGGTGTATAGTGTTATACACTTAGCCAATTTAGATTTGATAGGTGATATCGAGTCTTATTTCCGTTGTGAAAGATTTAACTCTTCACACAACTTTTGTATCACTAATCTTATTATAGTGAATGTTTCACCGTAAGGCTAGCACAAGCTATTTTATATAGTTTGTGTTAAAAAGTATTTCATCTAGCAATTGTGTGTTTAAGTCTTCCGCTGTATACATTTTTTATCTCTGGTTTTCCATATTGCTGTAGTGTATGTTACAACATTCATTACAATATCTTTACTTTATAACACACACACACCTTCAATTCTCATAGGCAAGTGGGTTTGGAAATTTCTCAAAGAGGGAGACAGGTTATGGGTGAAGGTGATAAAATCAAAATATGGGGAGGACCCATTAGCGAGTGACACTTCTTTAGTAGGGGGTAGAGTGAGGGCAAGAAGGGGTGGGGTTATTTTTCGGGGTGATGGAGAGATATATGAGAGATGTTCTGGGGAGAGGAGGGGGATGGGTTAAGACGAGGATTTGTGAAAGTGGTTGGCAAAGGAGATATCACTAAGTTTTGGGATGATTGGTGGATAGAAGATAAGGCTCTGAAAGAATTATTTCCCAGGTTATATAGATTAAGCGAAGGGAAGGAAGAGAGAATATGTGACATGGGGAAATGGGAGGGGAGTGAATGGAAGTGGGATTTGAGGTGGAGACGGGCATTGAGGGATAGTGATATCGAATCGGTTAACACTTTTATGTCTTCTCTTAACAGGATCAAGATGGATAAAGATACAAATGACTTCTGGAAGTGGGCACCTGCACCCAATGGTATCTACACAACCAAGGAGGCCTATAAGAGGAGGACGATGAGAAACGAACCAAAGGATTTGGAGGACAAAGCTTGCTCGAGATTGTGGAAATGTTATGCTCCAAGGAAGACACAAGCAATAGTTTGGAAGGTCTTAAAAATGAGGCTACCAATGAAGCTAAATCTCAAGGTACGACGAGTTATTCCCACAAATGGGGAAGTACACTATGGGATGTATGGTAAAGAAGAAGAAACTATTCAACATCTTTTCTTCTTGTGTGAGTTTGCAAGACAAGTTTGGGACAAATGCTACTCTTGGACGGGGAAACCTATGGCACCGCATTACAACCCGGCTCGCCACCTCCTTCAACATGGTGATTTACTCGATTCAAAAAGTAGTTTCAAGACATCTACAACTCTTTGGACAGCGGTTGTTTGGGTTTTATAGAACACGAGAAACGAAGTCACGTTCAATGGGCAGGAGCCAAATGCTGATAGAGTCTTTTCAAAAATTAAGGCGAGAGTTTGGACTTGGATTGAAGCAAAATAAGAGAATTTTGGAAGGAAAAATTACTTAAAGTGGAATAGAAATCCTAGACTATGTTGTCTAGTTATTTAATCGTATGGAGTGAGCTCAAAATTTGATTTTATTGTGAGGGATGGAGCACCCCTTGTTCACCAATTCAGTATAATAAAATCATTTTTTTACTGCTAAAAAAATAACACGTTTGATTAGTTAATACATTGAATTAAATGCAGGTAGCGATATCGGCGAAGTCACTCAAGGTGTAAAACTGGATTCTACCCGAGATGTCAGGTCTTATAACCGATTTTCTAATATCACTTGATGACCGCTTCCTTTACCTAGCGAACTGGCTTTATTGAGATATTAAACAATATAATATCGAGGATCCTGCAAAACTATGATTGGTATTTGTTGGAGGTTTGATTCGGAAAGGAGATGTTGTGGTTGTTGAGATCGAAGACGGTACTTCATACCAGGTTGATGTACCAGAAGTTCATGTATTTACTACAAGAAATACACATTAAGATTTTACCATGTATCTGCTAGGTTAAATTTTTTGCTCTCTTTAATGTACTAAACTTGCAAAGTTTGTTTTATTTTAGACATGTGGACAGACTAAACTGAAGTTTATTCATAATGTATGTGACTTCAGGGTTATAAACTAAGAGGGAGACCTCAGATGATACAACCGAGTCTGGAAGGAAAGTGTTTGTACGCAACAAACTATCTATTTAGTACATGGGATATCAGGACAGAGATTGCACTTTTGACATTTGGGTTTAAGCATCATCATAATATCACCAGGAGCATCTATCACGTCTACAATATAACTACTATTTAAGTTATACATGCATTCCATATATATTATTCTTAAATTTCCTTTGAATTCTTCTATTCATTTGCTAAATTTAGTCTCCATATAGCAATTTAGAAAGACTAACAGTGTGCAGGTAGATAGCACCTTCCTCAGAATTGTCCATGTTTTGTGAACTTATTATGTTTAAGAGGCTTAAATGTGACTACTTCCACAGATATATTTATCATGTTGGTCCCACTAGATAGATTAATTGCGGAAGCCTTTAAAGCCAAAATGTCTTTAGCAAATTTTTTTTCTAAGAGCACAAATAATAAGCAACAGGTATTAAAGAAAGCAATAAATAACACGTATTTATAGTGGTTCGGATCTGAATATCCTACGTCCACTCTCCCTTGATCAAAGGGGTCTCACTATCCAACCAACAAACTCACTACTTACTGGAATTTCCGAAGTACCAGCACCTTCTTACAATCTCTTTAGATCTAACTTCGATCTAAAGACAAACTTACTCCAACCTTGTCTAACAAGATGAACAGGTTGAGTATATAAACTCCTTACGAGTTGGATGAGTAATTAAGAACAAAGTGAGTGCAAATGCGTAGTGATCAAGAAGCTTAGTATGCTATGTGCGCGTGTAGAGTCTCTAAAGCTTTTTCTTGAACTGCACTCTTGTATATATAGAGGGGATTAGGGCTAGCCGTTGGAGGACTAATCCAATCAGATCCTCTATATAAGGAAGCCTCAATCAATCAATTCCCTAATTGATTGATTGGGTTGGTGGGATCCTTGGATTGATTATCTTCAAATACTTTCCAATCCTGATCTTGTTGACTTGATTTGAATCACCAACGGTCAATAGCTTCCTCTGCCTAACTCTGATTCTCTCCAGAGAAGGCAGGACCAGACACCAGGCAACCTCGGTGTCTTCTGGTCCTCATCTGGTCAAGAACCAGAATACTCAGTAGAATAAGGGGATCAAACTGAGCATCTTTTGTTCTACCAGACTCGTCTGGTCCGGACTCGTCTGGTCTAGGGAAGGTCCTCTGCCTCTGGTCTGTCTCATCTGGTGAAGTCTTCTGGTGGAGTCCTCTGGTGAAGTCCTCTGGTGGGTTCTTCTGGTGACTCTTCTGGTGAAGTCTTCTGGTCTGGCAGTTCCCCCTAGACTAAGTCCTAATCTAGACCATCATCTGGCTAACAGGTCCAGATGGTCCTATTACATCTTCTGGTTTGTTTTAACTCATCAAAACTAACAATTTTGATCCTAACAATTTCCCCCTTTTTGATGGAGTTAAAACACTACCAGAACTGATCAAGAAGAAAAAAAAAACTTAAGCAGGAAAACATTAAAGGATAAGACCTTAGAATAGATCTTATCAGGCAAACAATTAAGACAACAAGAGGTTGTCTTTTGAACAGAGAAGATAAGATTTTCATTGATAGAAAAAGGACAAGGATGATTACATATTACAAAGCAATTCTGGTCCTATTCTAAGCATATCTTCTGTTGTCTTTGGGCACCAGAAACCAGTCAAGAAACCTGTCTTGAATGGCCTTCAACTCTGCAGAAGATGATGGGGTGAAGTTAGCCAACACCTTGGTCTTGTACAGTTTCTTCAGCTCAGCCCAATCAACCTGGTCTCCTGCCATTGGAGTGTTGAGAAAATGGAACTCAGGAGCAGTGACTTCCAGGTTGAATTCAATAGTTGAATCCATCAACTGCTTGTACAGATCTGCATCATATGCCTGCATCCAAGAATGGAAAGTCCTGTTGATGAGAGCATCATCCTCTGGTGGAGGTCTCTGGATGTAATGTTGAATGAACCAGAGAGTCTTGGCTTCTCTCCATTTTTCTATCAAAGGCACAGGAACAGTTGAGTCAAAGGACCCTTCTGTCCTGAGAGGGAGGATGTTCATAACTTCAACAGACCCTTTTCTCTTCTGGCTGGATCCACTAGCACCAGGAGTGATGCCAGCTTCTCTGCTCTTCTTATTTTGCCTTCTAACATATCGGAGCCTCTGCTCTTCATCTATGTTTTTCCTTATCCTTGCTTGCCTCTCTTCAGGCGACTCTTCCTTGAATCTCTTCTCTGCTTCTTCAACCACAGATTCAAGGAAGCTCTTCTTTACTTTCCTTATCTTCCTCTTTGCAGGTCCAGAGATGGAAATTGGATCCTGCTCTGCTTCAGACTCCTCTTCTGCAGCAAGCTGCTTAGCCATGGAAAGGGATTTGAGCTCTTCCTTCTTCTTCTTCTGCAACTCCGCCTGGGCCAATGTGTTCTCCAACAGGTCCAGACGAGCTCCATGGCTGAAGAGAGTTTCATTTGTGGTCTTCGCCAGATCAGTTCTGGCCTTCTCTTCCCCCTTTTTAACTTCATCAAGGAGGGGCTCCACTACCTGCCTTATAAGATCAGGCAAGGCAGTGTTGGAGGAAGAGTGAAGATCACGAAGCTGCTTGGCTTCCTCCAGATAGGCTTTAGACTCTGCAACAAGTCTTTCCTGCTTCTCCAACATCTCCTGGAGGGAGTCTTTCAGCTTTGCAGTCTGAATCATCTGGCTGGCCATCTCCACCTTGAGAACAGAGACTGGCCTCAACTGCTCCAGCACGTGCTCCTGGAGCTGCTTCTGGCTGTGCATAACATCTAGCTTGACAAATAAGCCATTAGCCTTGAAAGAAACTTTTACCTCTGCCAGAGAAGACTTTAACTGCTTCAGGAAGATTCTCCTCTCATGCTTGATCTGGTGCTCTATCATGGCAGTGGCCATATGTTGAATTGCTTTGGAAAAGCGCCCTATCTGCATGATCTGCTCGTTGAAGAAAGCCTTCATCTTCTGGAGCACAGCAGGAGACATCTCAAAGTCCTCCTCGTCTGAATATAGCTCAGGAGGGAAAGTGAAATGAGGACCAAAGTTGTAGGAGAAGCCCTCTGGAGTGAGCATAACTCCTCTCTGGATAAGGAGAGTCTTGATGAGGATCTTGGCCGCTTCTGGTGTCTCCAACTCTGCCGGGTTTTGAATATTTAGCTTCTGCTTCAGCTCAATCTCCCAAGCAGTGAAGGTAGATGGAGACATCTCCTCTAGCAGAAGCATGAGATCTTCAACATCCTGGAGTCTAGCCATACTCCAAACCTTAGCATCAGTCAGATCTGCCAGGAGGGGTGAATGCTCCAACAAAATTGGAAATTGCTCTCTTAGCCAGAGCTGAGCACTCACACTCATACTCTGCCTGATGGGGCCCATCTCATCAGAAGAGAAAAAGAAGGGTTTGGGCCCAGAGGCAGAGGAGGAAGGTGCTAAGTGAGCAGGCTCAAGTGAAGCTTCCTCATCTTCACTATCATCGCTTGTTAAACAGGTTGGAGAGGGGGGAGGGGCAGGGAATCCCAGAGCCATAGCAATGGTTGGGTCCTGATCTGTATGGGTTTGGGGAGGGTTAGGATTTTGTGAAGTAGAGGTGGTAGGAATGGGTTGTTCTGCACCAGAAGAGGAAGGAATATCTGGTACAGAATGTGTAGGAGGTGTCTGGGAGGTAGATGTGTTTGGAGGGGGGAAGTCTGCACCAGAAGAGGTTGAGGGTACCTCTGGTACAGAAGGTGGGGGAGAGGGGTTTGTGTTTAGAGGTATATGGAAAGATGGGGGAGAAGGTGTTTGGGTATGAATGGTAGAGGGAGTATATACTGGGGTATCTGGTATAATCTGCTCTGGTGGAACAATAGGGGTACCAGAGGCAGATGGGTTTTGGGGAATATTATCTGGGGGAGAGGTAGAGGGGGAGACAAGATTAATGGGGGAAAAAGATGGAAGGGAAGGGTTTACCTCTGCTGGGTCAACACCAGCAGGTACAGCAGACTCTGGAGCATCCTCCATCATCTGGGAGGCATCCTCAATTGCCTTTTCCAAGGCCTCTCCAAGATCAGATCCAGAGTCAAGATCCTGAAGAAGGGGTCTCTTGGCCTTGGATTTCCTCACAAGAGGCTCAATCTCTTCCTCTTCTTCCTCCTCTGATGGCTCATCCACCAGGAGGGATTTCTTGGGAGCTCTTCTGCCAGTCCTTGGTTTCTTGGCAGATTTCTTCTTGGCCACACCGGCCTCTTCCGCTTGGCTGCCCCAGCCTTTACAGCTTCATCATCATCACCACCCTTCTTCTTAAGAATGTTAAGAAGGGGAATCTGGTCATCTTCCGAGGAACCAGAAAAGGCAACAGTTGAGGAACCAGTTGCACCAGCAGCTTTCTTCTGGGCCTTCTGCCTAGGCTGCTGCTTCTGCCCCTTAGCAGGTGAGGGAATGGCTTGGAGAGGAGGAGCAGGGATGGCTTGCTCACCATCAGAATCAGGATGACCATGAAGGGAACCATCCTTGGAGAACATAATCTTGGACCTATGAAAGCCCTTACACCAGGATTGTCTCCATTTCTTCTCTGGAAGAATCGAATCCAGAATTAGGGTGAGTTTTGTGCCCAATGATACATTAGCATTGAACACAAATTGTTGCTCTCCTGGCAACTGGGGACATTCTTCCTTCTGGATTTTCACCTTGTTCTTCCTCAGCACCCCCCAGAAGAACTCAGCCCAGTTACATTGAACACCATCCAGAATGGCCCTCATAACACAGAGCCTGCCAATGAAAATGGCATCTGTGCTATGGCTCTCACACATGAGAATCTTTACCACAATGTCAAATAACACCTTATACTTCTGCCTAAGATGCTTGTCCAAGAAGCCCTTAGTAATATTCTGGCATGAATTTCTGGCAAACATCTTGAAGGATTCCAACGCCTCTCCTTCTCTGTACTTCAGTGGGTCCACACCTTCCGCAGAAAGGTTACCAAAAAGACCACAGAATCTGCCTTTGAGAAAACAACATCCTCTGAATCAATCTTGGATGAAATATAGTCTTCATGGATCTTCATCCGGATAAGAAACTGTGCAGCATATCCATCCAAGGTACGCAGATCCTTGGGAACCTTTGAGATCAACTCCTCCAGCCCAGAACGTCGGAGAAGTTCCAAAATCTCCAAAGCGGCCGGATTCTTAGTGGAATAGAAGTCCACCACCATTTCTGTCTTGAGTTTCTTGCAGATATAGTCTGGATCGAAATTGCACTTGGGTGCCATTACTGTGAAAGAGAGAAAGAAAGAGAGAGAGAGAAAATGCTTTGCAGAGAGAGGTTAGAGTTTGAAAGTATGGAAACGTGAAAAGACAGATTGACAGGAAATTTGATTTAAATAGGGTAATACGCGTGGCTAGATTATTAAATGAGATGTGAACGCGTGTAATTTTAAAAATTAAATGAGGAAACAAAATCAATTTTAGCATTGATTGACATTTTGCACAATGATTAAATCCGATGGCCACAAAGTAAGGCAAGATACAAATTTAATCTGGTGCGTTGGCATAGTCATTGGGACGGGGCATAAAGGGGTTTTGTGGCAGTCAAGAGAAAAAGCGAAATGATTGCCTAGGCCCTATACCCTAGTCTTAAATACACTCCGAAGTTGAAACGTTTTGAGTGTACTTACTAATTTGAAAGATGTATCCCAATGATCAGAGGCCAGAGAAGTAAAACCATACCTGTCACCTGATATTGTAACCAGATGATACCACAGCCAGTCTGGTGCTACATCTCCTTTGATGAAACTCATCTGGTTCAGGTCAGAGAAGACTTTGGATATTGTTGAATCTGGCTCAGCACTTCACCTGGGACAAGTGTCACCTGGTGTATACCTCATCTGTAGATATACCTTCTCTGATATGTCTAATCTGCAGGTATGTTAGTTTAAGAAAATAAATGTATGAAGTAAAGTAGTAAAACAAAGGATACTTCTCTGTTGTTCCCCCTAAAACAAATCTGTCTCTGGATCCAACAAACCTAACTCAAAAGCTAACTCTCTGAACCTGGTCTCAGCCAAAGGCTTGGTTAAGATATCTGCTCTCTGTTTCTCTGTTGCAATCTTTTCCATCTTTATATCTCCCTTCTCAACATGATCTCTGATAAAATGATGTCTTATATCAACATGTTTACACCTGGTATGAAGAACTGGATTCTGTGTAATTGAAATGGCACTATTACTATCACAGAATATAGGAATATCCTTGGCTCTAATCTGGTAGTCCCTAAGTTGTTGACTAATCCAGAGAAGTTGAGAACAACAACTCCCTGCAGCCATGTACTCTGCTTCTGTTGTTGAAGTAGCAACTGAAGTCTGCTTCTTAGAAAACCAGGATACCAATTTATTCCCTAGAAATTGGCATGTTCCACTTGTAGATTTCCTATCTATTCTGCACCCACCATAGTCTGAATCTGAATAACCACTCAATTCTAAATTGTCATCTGCAGGATACCATAAGCCTAAGTTCACAGTTCCCTTGAGATATTTCAAAATCTTCCTTGCTGCTTCCAAGTGACTTTTCTTGGGATTAGCTTGAAATCTGGCACAAACTCCAACAGCAAAGGTAATATCTGGTCTGCTTGCAGTCAGGTACAGAAGAGAACCAATAAGTGCTCTGTACTGAGTCTGGTCCACACTCTCTCCAGACTCATCTGGATCCATGTTGAAATTTGTCATCATAGGGATCTTGGCTGCTTTGCTAGATCCTACTCCAAATTTCTCTAACATGTTTCTGGTGTACTTGGCCTGATTAATGAAGATTCCCTTCTCTGATTGCTTAACCTGCAAACCTAAGAAGTAATTCATCTCACCCATCATGGACATCTCAAACTGACTCTGCATGAGTTCACCAGACTTTTCACACATCTTCTTGTTAGGGGATCCAAATATAATGTCATCAACATATATTTGGACCAGAAGGATGTCCTTTCCTTCTTCTTTCCTAAACAAGGTTCTATCAATCTTACCCTTAGTAAAACCATTGTCCAGAAGAAATTGAGATAGAGTGTCATACCATGCTCTGGGTGTCTGCTTCAGCCCATAAAGAGCTTTCTTAAGCTTAAACACCTTGTCACCTTGTTCAAAACCAGGAGGTTGTTCCACATACACTTCCTCAATGAGAATCCCATTAAGAAAGGCAGATTTCACATCCATCTGGTATACTTTGAACTTTATGTGAGCAACATATGCTAAGAACAATCTGATGGCTTCTAGTCTGGCAACAGGAGCAAATGTCTCATCATAGTCTATTCCTTCAGACTGAGAATAGCCCTGGGCCACTAGCCTTGCCTTGTTCCTAGTAATGACATCATTCTCATCTTTCTTATTCTTGAAAACCCACTTAGTGCCTATCACCTTTTGATGTCTTGGTCTGTCTACCAGCTCCCAAACATCCTGTCTGGTGAATTGATTCAACTCCTCTTGCATTGCAATAATCCAATTTGAATCTTTCAGTGCCTCCTTGATGTTCTTAGGCTCAATCAAGGACACATAGCAACTGAATAAGGCAGCTAAGTTAAGAGATCTCCTAGTCTGGACACCCTTAGTTGGATCTCCAAGGATTAGGTCATTGGGGTGATCAATCAGGGTCCTCCTTCCCGTGGTCTTGCCTGGTTGATCATCTTCTGCAGTACCTTGGTGATTATCACCACCTGCAGAAGAGCTTCCCCCTACAGGAGTTCCAACCTCTTCTGGTTCTGCTCCTTGAGAAGGCTGCTGCTTCAGAGAACCAGGAGATGGGTCATCATCTGAATCTGAATCTGAATCAAGAACAGGTGGATTGACTTTGATAACTCTGGGTGTAGTCTGATTCTGGGTCTCATCTGAAGACTTAGATTCCACCTTGAACTCAAAAGTAGATTCATCAAAAACAACATGAGGTGTTTCCTCCACACAAAGTGAATTCTTATTAAAAACTCTAAAAGCTTTACTGGTGCTGGAATATCCTAAAAATATTCCATCAGCCACTTTAGCATCAAAAGTTCTTAATTTAGATTTCCCATTGTCATGGATGAAACACTTACATCCAAAAACATGAAAATATGAAACAGATGGGGTTTTACCTTTCCATACCTCATATGGAGTCTTATTATGTCTCTGGGCAATCAGGCATCTGTTCTGAGTGTAGCAAGCTGTATTGATGGCCTCTGCCCAAAATCTCTGTGGAGTGCTGTATTCTGCCAGAAGTGTTCTTGCAGCTTCTTTGAGGGTCCTATTCCTCCTTTCTGCTACTCCATTTTGTTAGGGTGTTCTGGCAGCAGATGTCTCATGAAAAATCCCATGATCCTTGCAGTAATCTGCAATGTTTGAATTCAAAAACTTTGTTCCTTTGTCACTTCTGATTCTGACTATGCTCTGGTTTTGCTCATTCTGAATCTGCTTGAAGAACTCTGGCAGCTTAGTCATAGTTTCATTTTTCTTAAACAAGAACACTACCCAAGTGTATCTTGAAAAGTCATCTACTATCACTAAGGTGTACTTCCTTCCACTGAAACTAAGAGGAGAAACAGGTCCAAACAGGTCCATGTGAAGTAGTTGAAGTACTCTGGTTGTGGTTGTGCTCTGGACATCCTTAAAGGAAGTCTTAGGTTGTTTACCCTTCTGGCATGAACCACAAACCTGATCCTTCTTAAACACTTCATTAGGAAGACCTCGAATGAGACCTTTTCTGGCAATCTTATTCAGTGTTTTGAAGTTAAGATGACACAATCTCTTGTGCCAAATCCAGCTATTCTCTGCAGATCCTTTTGCAACTAGGCAAGCATTTCTTGGGCAACTGTTAAAATCTGCAAGATAAATGTTACCCTTCCTCAAGCCTATTAGCAAAATATCATTATAATCAGAAGAGAAAACAGTGCATGAATCACTAGAAAACTTCACTGAGTATCCCTTGTCACAGAATTGGGATACTGAAAGCAGATTATGCTTGAGTCCTTCTACGTAGTAGACTTCATCTACAGATACTCCATTGAAGGTCAACTTTCCAACTCCTCTGGTGACGCCATAGTTGTTGTCACCAAACATCACTCTTGGTCCATTCAATGGCTTGAAATCTTGGAGATTATCTTTCTGGAAGGTCATGTGCTTGGAACATCCACTATCAATGTACCAGACATGATTGCTTGAAAATCCTTTCTCCAATGGACTCTTTTCTACCTGCAGAGAAATCAATTAGGTCCCCTACTAGTGCTGGGTCCTGATTGGTTAGTTGCAGGTTTTGTAGGAATCCATAGATAAAGATCATCCCTTGATGGATGAGGAGATCTTATCTTCCTTCCAAATCTATCTACCAGCACATGTCCTCTGACAATGACATATTGAGCTACTGGTCTGATAAGAACACCTTTCCTATAAACAGGTCTGGTGTACCTTTTCTCAAATCTGGCCTTTGGAATGGCCTGCCTCAAAGACATGGTCTTAAAGGTCTGGTTGTAAGGGTACATCCTAGAAGAACCATCTCTGGTGTCATAACTACCCAGATCAGTTGGTTTTCTATAGATGGGTCTGGAAGACCTCCTCTGGTTCTGATAACTAGACTGTTTCTGGTAGTTATAGTTCCTTTGAGTATACCTATTCTGGAATTGATTCTTCTGAGAAAATTATCTCTGGGGTACCTGGTTCTGTTGAACATTGTTCCTTCTCTGGTAGTTGTTACTTTGATTGGTATTCCCCTTTCTTGAGTGTTTCCTTTGAGGTCCCCTAATCTGTTTAGGTTCCCTTTGAGGATTTCTCTGGGGTCCTCCAATTTGAGTAATTTATACTCCTTGGGACTCATTGTTCACAGAACCATCAATCTTTAATGATTCCCCTTGTTGACACTTATTCTCTAGCATTTTCTCTTCCAGAACAGTCAACTCTTCTGGACCATTTGTTATGTGATTAACAGAGTGATTCCTTTTCCAATCCGGATTGTGAACCACCTTGTAACCATTACCAGATAAGTCTTTATCATTCCAGATTTCTACCAATTTACCAGCTCTTACAGACTTGTCTTTATTATAAAGGTATTTATGAGTTTTAGTGGTAATTCCAGAATATCCTAAACCACTCTTATCACAAATGCGCTGAGAAGACTCTGATATGATAGATACAACAGATGGTATCTTAGGAGCTTCTCTGGGCATAGGTATCTCCTCTATGTTGTGAGCAACTTGTTTTCCCTTGATAAGAGTCTGGTATTTGGCTCTGAGTTCATTGATCTCATCTTCTTGAGAGGTCCTTTCTTTCATGAGTTGATCTACCAGAGTATCTCTTTCTGTGATCTTATCCTGAAGTTCAGAGACTTCTTTGGAATGATCTTTCATGAGTTCTCTGGTGGATTTGTGCTCATGAGAGAGAGATTGAACTTCAGCTCTGAGCCTACCATTCTCTTTCTCAAGTTTTTGACAAAGTTGGACACAATTTTGGAGATCTGATAGCATTTGTTGCATATCAGACTCTCTGGAGTTACCAGATGAATTAGAGGATTCAGTACATTTGGAATTTGATAAAACTAGAGTAGTTTCATTTACCTCAGTGATGTCTGCCATGAGACACACATCATCATCTGATCCAAAGTCAGAAGAAGAAGAACTGGAACTAGTATCCTCCTCCTCTGCTTCTGCCAGCAATGCTCTCTTATCTGCATATCTCCTATCTCTCTTGATTCTTTTCTCTTCTCTTTCCCTAGGAGTAAGCTGAGGACAATCATAACTGTAGTGACCAGTCTTGTTGCATGTGTAGCAGGCATTATCTCCTCTGGGACTAGGGCTTGGCTCTCTCCTCCTCTGGTTGTAGTCTGATCTGGCTGGACTACTCTCTCTCCTCTGGTAGTCAGGTCTGCCAGAGCTACCATCCCTCCTCTGATAATCTGATCTCCCAGAGCTGCCAGGGTTGTCATCTCTCCTCCTCTCTGGAGTTCTGAATCTGGTCTCCCTTGAGTCTCCAGATGTCTTCTCCTTCTCTGCAGGCTTGAAAGAACTCTTCCTGTCTCTGGTAGACTCCTTCCAATGCCTTTTGTACCTGCCATACTTTGAACTCATTTTATCTAATTTATGAGTTAGAAGTGCTACCTGCTCCTTGAGGCTCAAGTCATCTGCAGTAGACTCCTTTGGCTTGACATCAGGCTTGAGAGTTGAAGAGAATGCAACTCATTTCTGGCCAGAAGAGGAAACCTCTTCTGTTTGATCCTCCTCTTGAAGATCAAACTCGTAAGCTTTGAGATCAGACAACAGAAGATGGTGATCCAGAGTGTTGAGATCCTTGTTGTCCTTGATCACGGTGACTTTAATTCTCCACCTGCTTGTTAGTGAACGCAAGATTTTACTATTAATTTCTTTTTCAGAGTAGGTCTTACCTAAGGCACTAGCCTTGTTTAGGAGGTTTGTGAGACGTATGTCCAGCTGGTCTATGGTCTCGTCTGGTTTCATTTTGAACGTATCAAACGAGTGTTGAACAGCCTGGAGCTTGTTATCTTTAATCTTCTCTGTTCCCTCGCAGAGAAGTGCAAGTTTGTCCCACATCTCCTTCGCAGTGACACAGGTTCTGACCTTCTCTATAACCTCCTTGGTGAGAGTGTTGATAATCTCAGTTCTTGCCACCTGGTCCAGGTTATATAGCTTTCTCTCATCATTATCAAGCTCCTCTTTCTTTTTGAGGATTTTCTGCCTGGGGACTCTATCCTCTGCAGTCTTCTGGGCAGCTTCACTGGTTTCTTCTCTGGACTCAGACCTGCCACTATCAATGGGAGTCCAGTAAAATTGTATGGGGCCACTTTCAACCACATCTAGCATGCGGTGGTGGATAGCTCCCAGATGATTACTCATCATGAAGCTCCAGTGGCTATAGTCCTCAAATGAGAACTCCGGCAATTTGCGACTCTTATAAGAAGATTTTGCAGACATTGTAAATAAAATTTGGGAAATAACAAGAACTTTAACAAAAGCACTAAGGAGCAATGGATCTGCCCGGTGACCACCAAAAGCTTTACAAAGCAGTGGTCGTTGGACACACTGCTCTGATACCACTTGTTGGTCCCACTAGATAGATTAATTGCGGAAGCCTTTAAAGCCAAAATGTCTTTAGCAAAAATCTTTTCTAAGAGCACAAATAATAAGCAACAGGTATTAAAGAAAGCAATAAATAACACGTATTTATAGTGGTTCGGATCTGAATATCCTACGTCCACTCTCCCTTGATCAAAGGGGTCTCACTATCCAACCAACAAACTCACTACTTACTGGAATTTCCGAAGTACTAGCACCTTCTTACAATCTCTTTAGATCTAACTTCGATCTAAAGACAAACTTACTCCAACCTTGTCTAACAAGATAAACAGGTTGAGTATATAAACTCCTTACGAGTTGGATGAGTAATTAAGAACAAAGTGAGTGCAAATGCGTAGTGATTGATTAGGCGTGAAATTGTCATGATTCGTAGCTAGAAACGCCCTAGTTTTGGTCGAGTTTATAGAGTATTTAGAGTCAATTGAGCATTATTTCTATACATTGATAAATTTGTCTCTTTGATGCTCATAGGTGAATAGAGGATGAAAAACGGAGTTCGTAGGACTTTGAATCGACTCAAACGGATGCCCGGATGAGAAGATATTGAAGAAATACGATTGGTATTAGTGCGGACGAGGAAAAGTATCACTTGGGAGGAGTTAGAAGTCACTCGAGTGACTAGGTCGAGCGCCCCCGCTCGAGCGCATTGCTCGAGCGCCTAAACGTACAGAAACTTTCTTGCGCTCGAGCAGCTCGAGCGCCACCGCTCGAGCGAATCGCTCGAGCGCCCAAAACATGCAGAATGATTTCAGCGCTCGACCAGCTCGAGCGGAACCGCTCGAGCGATTGTGTCATTCGAGCTACACAGCTCGAGCGGGACCGCTCGAGCGTTTTGCTCGAGCGCCCATGGATTTTTGCCTCCGGATGCGTATTTTCGGCCCATTAACTCCCGTTTCGACCCGTGCCTATATATACCTCTTCCAAACACGTTTTGAAGATATCCCCGACTTTTAGAAATAATTTTAGACTTAGTTTTTGGAGAGGAAGGAGACGAGCAAGCTTTATTTTACGTTTTGTTGAGGTTTTGCATACGAATTCTTAGTTTCTTTTCAATTCTTAGTTTCTTTTCATTAGTTCGTTACTTTGAACACGTTTAAATTTCGTTTTTATCAATTCAAATTTCAGTTCTTCGTATTTATTTTCTTTTTAAACCCTAGTTCATGTTTCTTATTTTCTTCGTTCAATTCGTTATGTTTATGTTCGTTGTTTCTTCGTTTGCTTTTATGTTTGTTACAACCATGTCCGGCTAAAACCCTTGCATGCTTAGGTTAGGATGAACTCGTAGAAGTAGGATGTGGGTACGTAATTAGAGTAATTTGTGACGTTAGTTTTAATTCTCTTAGTTAATGAATTCTTATAATTAATCTGAACTTTACCTTTGAATTTAGTACGAAAGTATTAGAGAGAGGACGACCGCATCACTCAATAACAACTAGTAGTCTTAACGAGAAGGTTTAGGAAAGGTTAATTCATCTACCGGTTTAGCGAAGGAGGACGACCGCATCACCTTAGTTAAATTAGGGTCTCATTAATTGAGCACAATCCATTAACTTGTTAGTGGATTAGTGAAGTCGAGTGTTAGGGTAAAGTATTAGGGTTTAGAATCTTGAGTTTTCACCTTGCATTCTTAGACTTAGGATAATTCTTGTTTGTCACGATTACTTTGATTATGTACCTGCTCCGTTAGTATACGTAGGGATTCCTATCTTAAGCATCACTATCTCATATTTGAATCCAACCCTTAGTTAATTCGTTTGCTTTAGTATTTTAGTTTAATTAGTTTATTTCAGTCTTTTAATTAATCTTTCAAAAACCCAAAAACATTACACTCATATTAACTACGACGCGTAGATCTTCAGGGATCTATTCGCATATACACCATCCCTTGGGTTCGATAATACTTGGTCCCTATACTTGCCCATACTACAGTGAACCCGTACTCTTGCGGGGTAGCTACTAGTAGAAGCTAGTGTAGTCGCTTCAAGTCAGTGATCAAGAAGCTTAGTATGCTATGTGCGCGTGTAGAGTCTCTAAAGCTTTTTCTTGAACTGCACTCTTGTATATATAGAGGGGATTAGGGCTAGCCGTTGGAGGACTAATCCAATCAGATCCTCTATATAAGAAAGCCTCAATCAATCAATTCCCTAATTGATTGATTGGGTTGGTGGGATCCTTGGATTGATTATCTTCAAATACTTTCCAATCCTGATCTTGTTGACTTGATTTGAATCACCAACGGTCAATAGCTTCCTCTGCCTAACTCTGATTCTCTCCAGAGAAGGCAGGACCAGACACCAGGCAACCTCGGTGTCTTCTGGTCCTCATCTGGTCAAGAACCAGAATACTCAGTAGAATAAGGGGATCAAACTGAGCATCTTTTGTTCTACCAGACTCGTCTGGTCCGGACTCGTCTGGTCTAGGGAAGGTCCTCTGCCTCTGGTCTGTCTCATCTGGTGAAGTCTTCTGGTGGAGTCCTCTGGTGAAGTCCTCTGGTGGGTTCTTCTGGTGACTCTTCTGGTGAAGTCTTCTGGTCTGGCAGTTCCCCCTAGACTAAGTCCTAATCTAGATCATCATCTGGATAACAGGTCCAGATGGTCCTATTACATCTTCTGGTTTGTTTTAACTCATCAAAACTAACAATTTTTATCCTAACATATCATCACCAAAAAATATTTAATTAGCAGGAACACGGCAAATTTATGTAAATATTGTGAATTTGAAATTGAATAGTCAAAATGGGGAGGAAAGAAAAACGTTTACGAATATAGGGTTGATCGCCTTGGTGAGTAGCGATCAACCAGGTGGATCGCGCTCACCAAGGGCAATCAACAGGAAACGTTGTCACGTCATGGATCACTATTGTCAGAGGCGATCTAGGCTGCTTCTAATTCAGCGTGTTTGACTACTAATTTTAACTATTCAATTTCAAATTCACAATATTTACATACATTTGCCCAGGAACACATATAATAGCAACTTATATCATTACCGGCTAATTGAAAAAAATATTTAGTCATACCATTTTTTAGAGCTTTTAAAGCAAAAATAACAAATAATATATTCTCTCCATATCAAGTGCAATTAGTCAATTTAGTATATATATAAAAACATGAAATCTTATCAAATTAAAAAAAAATATAAGCTTATGAATTTTAACCAATTATCTCACTAATCATCGAGCTCGCTTTCGAGCTCAATGATACTAGGCTCATCATGTTCGCGAACCTTATAAAAACTCACATTTTATTACTATTTTACCCATAATATGCATTCTGAATTAGCTTTACATCGAGCAAAGCTCAATCGAGTTTGAGTCTAGTTCCAAGTTTCGAGTTTTGATTTTTTTTATAATCGGTAAATGTTAGTTGTTAGAGTTAGTACACCAAGTCCCCAAGAATTCTCCAAGCCACATTATACCTCTCTCAATTCTCCAAGCCACCTTATACCTCCCTCAATTCATTCTCAAAGGGAATCGAACTCAGGTCACTCACTAAGTGAGGAACCCAGTGGCCAGGTATATCTACCTGCACACTGCTTGTTAGTGTTAGTGTTCTAGAGACAATCCTTTGTAAGGACATAATACTAAGATGATATTCAATTTATGGTTTAATATTATTGTTTGGCTTAATATTAAATGTATGGTTTTACACTTATCTGAATATTATGTTTGATTGTTTGCATTATTAATATATGTGTTCCATTGAATCGATATTGTTATTGAGTGAGTGAGAACTCAGATGACCGAAGTACGATTCTCAAATAGCCCCGATCAAGGATCATCAAGAATGGGATATTGATGATGCAATGGAGATTGGTGTGCTATCTGCATTATACTTCCATGGAGAGAGTGTAGTAAGATCTCACTTACTACGAGATATTAGGTATCTCATAATGGATGCACAAATACCTTAGAGGGTATTGATATACCCATCTGAGAAACCGTTTGATGTAATTCCACATAATTTATCTACGGGTGTCTCGGTTAGTGGGAGCGATGTGATACTCCTCAGACTTGAGGTCAATACGCACGATATGTGCGGAGTGATAAACTTTGACCATGACCTACGCTTTCACCCTCAAAGGGTAGATATGGCATAGATTGGATTCATCACGAAGTACATGTGTGTGGTAGTTAAGCCAAGAATAGGAATAATTTCTTAATGTGGATTTAAGAGAGAATACTCGTCTTCTCATCATAATTGGATCTAAGACATCGGCCGATGCAAGTCGACTTGGACTTTGTGGTCAAGTGCGACGCGAGCGATCAATTAGTGATTTGAGATAATATGATTAAGTTATTTGAATAGACACTTCATCATGTTCAAGGCTTAATCGAGTATTCGCAAATGAAAGGAAGATATCACAATAGCGCATAGTATTACAGGTAGTTGCAGATTTCCTCGCAACGTACCTCGTATATTGAGAATGTCTGATTTATTATCTAGGGTTCAATTAAGACCGTTAGTTTGACTAATCGCTCGATATATGAGGGTCTATGGGTCACACAACAAGCAATGTCAGTTCACCGATTATAGTTGGTTGATTAAGTATTATATTAGATATAATATTTAATTTATGGAGAATATAATAATAATTATATTTGAAATTAATTATTATTATTATTATTCAATTAAATTGGATTTAATTAAATATGAAATTCCAATAATAATATTTGGAATATTATTATACAAGAATAATAGATATGGTAAATATATTATTCGTAGGAACATATCTAGGGAGATATAATCTGTAGAGATTATATTATGCGGGCCAAGCATATTATCTTTCTTAGAAATTAAGCTAAGATAATCCCTATAAATATGTGTCCTATGGGAATTCAGATATACACAAGAAAATAATTTCTCCACAAAATCTCTTATTCGAATTTTCCTAGCAAGTTCGTTCTAGAGATTCGACACTGGTACCCCGGTGCAGATCGGTTGATAGTTGTTGCGTGGATACCATAGTGGAGGACTCCACATACAAAATTCTGTAAGAATTTTGTTTAATATTCTTACAAATTAATATGCAATTAATTGTTCGTTGTTGGTGAACTTTATTATTCCTTTGTGCATGTTTACGTGTTTTACGTGCCTCTAAATTTCAACAGTGGTATCAGGGCTCAGACTCTTGATTTAATTGCATGTAGATGTGCTATGTATTTTAAATTAATTTTTTTTATTTATTTAAAACACTTGGACGACCGTGGTCAATTCGGTCGTCCGTATGTTTATTATTTTGGGGTTTTTCCTTTCCCTTTGTGGGGATTTCTCTCGCTCGCGTCGACACTACCGAGGCGATTTATCGCCGCCGCCTGGTGTTCTTTGTTCGTCAAACTTTAGCCGTGCCTCGCGGTCACCACTAGGGCTCGCGGCAGCGCTCGAAGTGATAGTTTCCAGCCGTGTTCATTTTGTTGTTGCAGGCACCGCTCACAGCCCACGGTGGTGCTTAAGGCAGCGATATCGCCGAACCTCACGACCGCCGTACAGGCTCGCGGTGCCGCCGCTTGACGCGGATCTGTGGTTGTACTTTGCGATCTGTGAATCGCCTTGCACCGTAACCCTAGGGGTGCATTTGTTTCAGGCGACCGAGGACGGTTGGGGGGAATCGCCGCTTGAGGGTGGCGCCCTCCGCCACCTCGCTTCGATTTCTGCTTTCGTTGTGTTGCTTCGATTGCCGCTTGTCCTTCATTTTTCTTTTTGTATGTTTATCGTTATGTGACCTCCGCAGCTTCATTTGAGACGGCGGTGCAAAGACCGCAGCTCGCGATGCGTGCGTGCAACGATTAGATTAATATTGATTCAATCAATTGATTCGCCTATTTCTGACCTAAGTTCATTCATAGTTGGAATATATGAACGTGCGAATGCAATTATGGTTTGCGTGATTAATTGGATTAATTGAACCATGATATTGCATCATTTGGTTTGTCCCGATCGAAAAGAAATTATGGGCGATGATGAGAAGGGCTATTCACAAATTAGATTTTGAATAGACTCTTTGTGCTATTTTTTAAATTGCACATGAGCCGCCCCCCCCCCCCCCACATATAATATTAATTGAAATTAAATTGGATTTAATTTTATATTAATAAAGTTGACGTATTGGTTGGACCAAGTACGGATATGATTAATTGGATTAATCAGAATTAATAATATATTTAAGTTTTTAAAATTGGATTTTAAAAGGTTATGTTATTTTACTCAGATATGTTATTTTGGACCGCATTTTAACTGTTTGGGTAGGCGGCACCCAATAATTGTCGGACCGTTATATATATATATATATATATATTTGGGTAGACGATGCCCATTTGAATGTTAGTCCGCATGAATCATGTTTGGGTAGGCGGCACCCAATAATTGCTCAAAACGTGATTATAAATTAACATGTGGATCTCGATTAAGAAATTAATACCCTACCTTTAAAATGGTCCTCACTGAAATATGATTTTTCATTAAATTGAAAGATATCTTCCATTAAAATTAAAAGTAAACCGGAGATTTCGTTCCAATGAGTATTTAAGACCCTAGTCTTTTGCTCGGATTTACATCTAACGGGACTTTTATAGGGATACGTTTGTTGCCGTTTACTGGTTGTAAACCAACTTAATTCTGTTTCACCAGCCCTAGCAGGGAAATGAGAATTAAGTGACATCTGATTGAACTAGGTTCAATCAACTAGAAATTGCGTGAGGCAATTGGTTTAAAGACCTACCATTTCTGTTGTTGCAATGTTCAGCCCTAGCAGTCATTGTAATAGTAGGAATGTGGATCATAGTCCATTACAATTTATATTGGATATAAATTCGTACTCTTCCGATGAGGTCGTTGAGTATGTGAAAATAATGGAGACAAAATAAATAAAAGGTCATGTTTATTTTGATTGCTGAATATTGATCATATGAATTATGTGTTTTAATTCACGTTTAAATTTTATTTCCTAGGATTGTTGAAATGAATAACTTGTCATTGAGAAGTGTTTTGGAAACAAACAAATTGGCTGGGCCAAATTTTCTGGACTGGCACCGAAACGTGCGTTTGGTGATTAGGCAAGAAAAGATTGAGTACGTGTTGGACACGCCAATATCTGATACCCCTGAGGCTGGTTATGAAGAGGCTGAAGCGTTTGACGTCGAAGCTCAAAAGAAGCATCAAGATGATGCTTCCCAGACTTAGTGTGTTATGTTGCTCGGCATGACTCCCGAGTTGCTAAGGCAACACGAGAGGATGCTTCCCTACGAGATGCTTAAATATCTAAAGGATCTCTTTGATTCTGAGTCTCGCTCCGAGATTTATGAGGTGATAAGAGATCTGTTTAGATGTCGGCTATCTGAAGGAGGGAAAGTCTCCCCTCATGTTTTGAAGATGATAGGGTTAATCGAGAAACTTGGTCGTTTAGGCATTGAGCTGCAGACCAATGTTGTTGTTTATGCCATTCTTCAGTCGCTACCCGATTTATACTCGAGTTTCGTTGTAAACTTCAATATGAACAAGACGGTTTCGACCATGCCTGAGCTTCATAACATGCTCAAGACTTTTGAGTCTTCCACTGCTAAGGAAAATCCCGTTCTCATGATGGGCGCTTCTACTTCTTCTGCCCCTAAAGGCAAGAGGAAGCGAAGGAGCAAGGCTAAGAAAGGTTCTAAGCCTAATTTCCTCAAGCCAAAAGGTGGGATTCAAAAGAAGGAGCGGGTGGATAAGGATGTATGCCTCCACTGCAAGCAGAAGGGGCATTGGAAGAAGGACTGCAAGGTTCTAGCAGCTGAAAAGAAAGCACAAGGTGCTTCAGCCACTGGAACAGGTATGTTTGTTATTGAGATAAACATGTCCACAAATGATTCTAACTGTTGGGTATTGGATACCGATTGTGGCTCACACATTTGTACAAATGTGCAGGGGCTCAAGGACAACAGAGCAGTTAGATCGGGTGAAGTCGCCCTTCACGTGGGGAATGGAGCAAGAGTTGTTGCTGAACGTGTTGGGGCTTATGTTTTAGACTTACATTCTGGTTCTAGACTTGAATTGAATAATTGTTATTTCGTTCCATCTATTACTCGTAACATTATTTTCGTTCATATGTTAGACATTGAGGGATTTTCCTTCCGTTTTGCAAATAATACTTGTTATTTTCCGCTTAATGGTGATGTTTATGGAAATACTCCTCTTGTGAATGGTTTATACTTGTTACATTGTGGATATAATATTCTTAATATACAAAATAAGAGACTCAAGCTTAGTAATCATGAAAACCCGACTTACTTGTGGCATTGTAGACTTGGTCATGCAAACGATAAAAGAATTGCAAGGTTAAGAAAGTTGACTACTTAACCTCATTTTGACTTAGAGTCTTATGGAAATTGTGAATCTTCTCTCATGGGCAAGATGACCAATAAACCCTTTTCCGGGAAAGGGGTGCGTGCCAAAGAAGTTCTAGAGTTAATCCACAGCGATGTTTGTGGACCATTGCCCACTCTAGCTAGCGGTCAATTCGGTTACTAAATCAACTTTACTGACGATTACTTAAGATACGGATATGTGTATCTCATGAAACACAAATCTGAATCATTTGAGAAATTTAAGGAGTACAAGGCCGGAGTAGAGAAACATCTTGGTAAGAGTATCAAGACTCTTCGATCAGATCGAGGAGGTGAGTACCTTAGTCATGAATTCATGGATTACTTGAAGCTTCATGGGATCCAATCACAATGGAATCCTCCCGAAACCCCTCAGATGAATGGTGTGTCCGAAAGGAGAAACCGAACCCTATTGGACATGGTCTGGTCCATGATGAGTTTTGCCTCCCTTCCAACATTCTTATGGGGACACGCATTGCAAACCTCAATCTACATTTTGAATAGGATTCCATCCAAATCATTTGTGCAAACTCCATACGAGTTGTGGTATGGCAAGAAGCCATCCTTTCTACACATTAGAACGTGGGGTTGCCCCGTAATTGTGAAGAAAATGCAAACTGATAAGTTGGAATCCAAAGGTGAAAAAGGTTATTTTGTGGCATATCCTAAGGAGACTAGAGGATATTATTTCTATCTACCAGAGAAATAAACAGTTATTGTTTCTAGGCAGGCAAGGTTCTTAGAAGACGAGTATGTCTTTAAGGAACAAAGTCGTAAGAAGATAGAACTTAAAGAGATTGAAGAACCACAAATTAACATAGAGACTGATGATTTGTCAAAGCAACATGACAAAGAATCAGTGGAAGCATTCAGCGACTCTTATGGTAAAAGTTTATCACTAGGTGATCCTCTTTCAGCCAGTGGGAGCGTAATTGGAGTTGAGTTGCCTTCGCAACAACCTCCAAGTAGGTTGAATGAGAATAACATAGTTCAAACTCCCGCCCAAGAGGCATCTGAAAGTGTCGCTCTTGAGGACTCTCTGGTCAACGATGAAGTCGCTGCACCACAAAATTTTTACGATCAGAATGTACAGCCTGCACAACCACAACTCCGTAAGTCAACTAGGGTTCGTAATCCAATCGATAGGTATTATGGCTTCCTCGTGGAGGAACACGATAACGTGGAAATACCGGATAAGGACGAACCTAAGACTTACACTGAGGCGACATTAGATGTTGACTCAGAGAAGTGGCATGAAGCCATGAAATCCGAGATGGACTCGATGTACATCAATCAAGTCTGGGACTTGGTTGAATTGCCAAAAGGGGTAAAACCCATACGTTGCAAATGGGTCTTCAAGAGGAAGACCGATGCAAATGGCAAGGTACAAACCTACAAGGCTAGGTGATGGTCCCGTTTTCGAAGGGCAAAATGGGAATTCATGAGCAAATTTTTTTTTAAAACTTTTCCTCGGGGAGTTCAGCAAGAGTGAGTAATACTCAAGTCACTGCTCTGCTCAGAGGCTGAGTTACCAAGTCAGTCCAAAGGCTTGGAGGCTCATGCTCTGAGCAAGGACAGTGGCTTGAGATGCTGAACTCTCGAGTGCGTTATAAAACACAGCTTGCACCCTGACTGAGTTCAGTGATGGAATACTCAAGTCACTGCGTTGCTAAGAGTCAAAGCACTCAAGTCAGTCCAAACTGACTTGTGAGCTCAGGCTCTTAACAAGGCAGTGACTCGAGAGACTGAACTCTCGAGTGCTAGCCTAAGCTTGTCAGTGAGATTGATTCTCCCTGACTAAAATACTTAGCTAATCTTCTTTTCAAGCTTTCCAAGTACACTCAGAGAGCATACACTACAAATAATTAGCAAGTGCTTAGACAATAAACAACGCTCAATTTAACGTGGTTCGGAGACTCAAGCTCTTACATCCACGACCTGATTTAACAGGAAATCCACTACTTGGGATTCCTGTTTTTAACGTGCCAAGGTGCACCAGATCTATCCACCAGATCTTACTTCCTTCCTTACTTCCTTACAAACAACTTACTACCAACGAAACTGATAATGGTTGTGGTTTCAGTTGGGGTTTCTCCAACTAGGTGAGGTTTTCCTTTACAATGTGTTAGCCTAAAGCTAAGATTAGGAAGACCTCTCTAAGCTATGAGTTACAAGCTAAAACACTCATTTTTTGTAAGTATTTGAACCCTAATGGTCAGTGTACAAGGTGTTAGTTGTGCCTCCTTATAACTCTCTATAATGCACTAGAACACTCACACCTTCACAGCTCGTAGGTGTTGATTTTCTCTTCTCACACACACACTACAACGAAGCTATGAGCTTGTGTTGGTCCCACTCGATAGATTAATTGCGGAAGCTTATGTTATAATGTCTTTCCAAAATCTTTTGTAAGAGAGCAATAAACAATAATTAAAATAAAGCGATAAATGACACAAGATATATAGTGGTTCGGATAAATATCCTACGTCCACTCTCCCTTATCACCAAGGGGTCTCACTATCAACCAACTCACAAACTTACTCACTGGAATTTTCGAAGTACCAGCACCTTCTTACAAACTCTTTAGATCTAACGTCGATCTAAAGATAAACTTACTCCAACCTTGTCTAACAAGATGAACAGGTTGAGTATATAAACTCCTTACGAGTAGATGAGTAATTAAGAACAAAAGTGAGTACAATATGCGTAGTGATCAAAAGCTTAGTATGGCTATATGCGCATGAATGATTCTAGAGCTTTTTCCAGATCTGCACTCAAGTATATATAGAGGGGATTAGGGACATAGCCGTTGGGAGGCTACTCCAATCAGATCCTCTATATATGGAAGCTTCAATCAATCAATTCCCTAATTGATTGATTGGGTTGGTGAGATCTTGATTGATTATCCTCAAATACTTTCCAATCCTGATCTTGTTGACTTGATTTGAATCACCAACGGTCAATAGCTTCCTCTGCCTAACTCTGATTCTCTCCAGAGAAGGCAGGACCAGACACCAGGCAACCTCGGTGTCTTCTGGTCCTTATCTGGTGAACAACCAGAATACTCAGTAGAATAAGGGGATCAAACTGAGCATCTTTTGTTCCACCAGACTCGTCTGGTCCGGACTCGTCTGGTCTGGGGAAGGTCCTCTGCCTCTGGTCTGATCTCCTCTGCTGAAGTCCTCTGGTGGAGTCCTCTGGTGGGGTCTTCTGGTGACTCTTCTGGTGAGGTCTTCTGGTCTGGCAGTTCCCCCTAGACTAAGTCCTAATTTAGATCATCATCTGGCTAACAGGTCCAGATGGTCCTATTACATCTTCTGGTTTGTTTTAACTCATCAAAACTAACAATTTTTATCCTAACAGCTTGTATTTATAGTGTGGATTCAAATGTAACCGTTGGAGGAAATTACATTTGAATCCATATAATTATAGGAGAGAGTATCCTACTCATGCCGTCCGTGAAAGATTAGTTATCAAAGACCTTCATGATGAAGGATCTTGGTGAAGCATGCTACATCTTAGGGATCAAGATCCATAGGGATAGATCCAAGAAGATGCTAGGGCTGTCACAATCCACCTACGTAGATAAGGTGTTGAAGCGTTTTACGATGGAGAACTCTAAGAGAGGATATCTTCCAGCAAATCATGGGATAAAGCTGTCGAAGAAGGATTGTCCTTCTAGCTAAGCTGGTATCGAGCACATGAAGGATGTTCCATATGCATCCGCAATTGGATCCATCATGTACGCCATGACTTACACCAGGCCAGACGTGGCCTACGCTGTCAGCATCAAGGGTAGATACCAACAGAATCCAGGAGAGCCTCACTGGATTGCTGTCAAGAATATTCTAAAGTACCTTAGGCGTACTAAAGAATGTTTTCTCATCTACGGTGGGCAATCAGAGTTAGTCGTCACCGGCTACGCTGATGCAAGTTTCCAGTCCGACTGTGATGATTACATATCACAGTCAGGTAGGGGTGTGCATTCGGTTAACTAAAACCGAAACCGAACCGAATTATAAAAATTGAAATAACCAAATTAATTTTAGTCTTAACCAAAACTGAACCGAATAAGCATAAAACCAAATGAAATCGAACCGAAATTTTCAGTTCGGTTTCGGTTAATTAACCGAAAAACCGAAATTTTATTATATATATGTATATTATTTTAATTATTATATTAATTAGGGAAAATGGTATATTATTATATTTATAATGGTATATTATTATATTTATATTATATAATGGTATATTCTTATATTTATATTATATAATGGTACATAATGTTTATATAATGGTCCGTATATAATGGTATATTATTATATTTATATTATATTTTATTAATGAATATTAATTCGGTTCGGTTTTCGGTTAACCAATAATTTTATTTCAAAAACCGAAACTGAAACCGAAAACCAAAATTATGGAATTTAAAAACCAAAAACCGAACCGAATACCAAATTAATTAGTTCGGTTCGGTTTTTGGTTTATACCGAATAGTGCTCACCCCTACAGTCAGGATACGTCTTTACTCTCAAAGGAGGTGCAGTGTGTTGGAATAGTTCCAAGCAAGTGACAACCGCAGATTCAATAATTGAGGTTGAGTACATAGCTGCGGCAGAGACTGCCAAAGAAGTTGTCTGGATAAAATAATTCTTAACAGAACTAGGGGTAGTTCTGAGTGCCAGTGGTCCAATAAAGTTGTATTGTGACAACACTGGTGCGGTTGCACAAGCAAAGGAACCGAGATCCAACAACAGAAACAATCGAGGCATTATCACTTGATAAGAGAGATGATCGCTAACAAGGAAATAGAGTTAGAACGTATTCCCACAGATGATAATTTGGCTGACCCATTCACCAAGGCTTTGAGTATTCATGTACACACTAGACATTTTGATGGTCTAGGGGTTAGACATGTAGGTGATTGGCTCTAGTCCAAATGGGAGATTGTTAGTGTTAGTGTCCTAGAGACAATCCTTTGTAAGGACATAATACTAAGATGATACTCAGTTTATGGTTTAATATTATTGTTTAGCTTAATATTAAATGTATGGTTTACACTTATCTAAATATTATGTTTTATTGTTTGCATTATTCATATCTATGTTCCCTTGAATCGATACTGTCATTGAGTGAGTGAGAACTTAGATGACCGAAGTACGATTCTCAAATAGCCCAGATCAAGGATCATTAAGAATTTGATATTGATGATGCAATGGAGATTGGTGTGCTATATGCATTATACTCTCATGGAGAGAGTGTAGTAAGATCTCACTTACTACGAGATACAAGGTATCTCATAATGGATGCACAAATACCTTAGAGGGTATTGGTATACCCATCCGAGAAACGGTTTGATGTAATTCCACATAATGTATCTACGAGTATCTCAGTTAGTGGGAGCGATGTGATACTCCTCAGACTTGAGGTCAATACGCATGACATGTGCGGAGTGATGAACTTTGACCATGACCGACGCTTTCACCCTCTAATGGTAGGTATGGCATGGATTGGGTTCATCACGAAGTACATGTGCGTGGTAGTTGAGTCAAGAATAGGATTCATTCCTCAATGTAGATTTAAGAGAGAATACTCGTCTTCTCATCATAATTGGATCTAAGACATCGGTCGATGCAAGTCAACTTGGACTTTGTTGCCAAGTGCGACACTAGCGATCAATTAGTGATTTGAGAAAATATGATTAAGTTATTTGAATAGACAATTCATCATGTTCAAGGCTTAATCAAGTATTCGCGAATGAAAGGAAGATATCACAATAGCCTACAGTATTACAGGCAGTTGCAGATTTCCTCGCAACGTACCTCGTATATTGAGAATATCTGATTTATTGTCTAGGGTTCAATTAAGACCGTTAGTTTAACTAATCGCTCGATATTCGAGGGCCTATAGGTCACATAACAAGCAATGGCAGTTCGCCAATTATAGTTGGTTGATTAAGTATTATATTAGATATTGTTGATGTTAGGTCAAATGTTGTTCAGAATGTCACAACATTTTCCGCAACATCAGAATTCGCCCTTTCTCCTAACACTAACTCCAAATGTTGAAATGTTGTCTTTAATGTCTAAACATGCAGAATGAAGATGTGGCAATTACCAAGTCTGGCGGTTGCAATTTAGAGTGAGTTACTTGAAGCTACAACATGGGCGGTTATCAAGATATTGGAGACTTAGTGATGGGTGGTTCTACATCATGGAAACCATGATTTTATGTGTTCACATGCAAGATACAAACTCTATAAATATCACACGCATGAGACTTATTCAAGTGAAGAGTTCGAGATATCTATTTTACATTTAAAGTGTAGCTATTTCGAATTACTCCTTTGTTATTTTAGAAGTGTTTTATTTCGACCTTTGAATAAGTTATTTGGTTTACACTTTTAGAATTATAGGCTTTTGATTGTATATCTAGGGTATATGATCTTGATGTAAATTCCTATAGTTGGTTTTTACTTTGTCTTTGTATCACTACTCGCTATAGTGAAGTTTCGCCATGAGACATCATAGATTATTCAATAATAATATATGATAAAGTTTTGATATCCCGTTTGCAAACATTACTTTTTGTTTTTCTCTAAGTCTTCTGCTGTGTATGTTGTCGTTTATGGTTCAACATACTTGACAACATTCTGGAAAAACACCCGAACACACCTTTCAATTGGCACCAGAGCCATAACTTGATATACTTAGTTAGATCATGTGTCTTTAAGTGTATAAGTTTCGCTTGCAATGGAATATCCACTTACCCCCGCTTTAAAACCTCCGATTCTAGATGGACCGAATTACACATATTGGAAACCTAAGATGCGAATGTACATTAAATCCCTTGATGAACGAGCATAGAGGAGTATACTGTCAGGGTGGACTCCACCTAGAACTCCAGCTGATGAGGATAACGAAGCACGAGTCAAACGTGAACTGGATTGGACCAATGATGAAGTAACCTTGGCCAGTTACAATTCGAAAGCTTTGAACGCTATTTTTACATCAGTTGATTTATCTATGTTCAAACTGATTTCGAAATATATATCTGCAAAGGATGCTTGGGATCGTTTGCAAGAGCATTGTGAAGGATCTGAGAGTGTTCGTAGAACAAAGCTACGAATGCTAGGCACCAAGTTTGAAAATCTCAAGATGAGAGAAGATGAAACTATCTCTACTTATAATGAGAGACTTTCTGAGATTGCCAATGAATCTCACTCTCTAGGTGATCCAATTTTGAATACCAAGCTAGTTCATAAAATACTAAGAACTGTTCCAAATCATTTTGATGTTAAAATATGTGTTATTGAAGAAGTTAAGGATACGGATAATATAAGTTAAAATGAATTGATAAGTATTCTGAAAACCTATGAAATGAACCTTGATCAAAAGAATGAGTCTTCTGAAAAAAGGTATCTGTTTTCAAAGGTGGAACTTCTTCAAAATTTGAAAAACCTTCATTCGTAACTGAAGTTGATTCTGATTCTGAATGTGCTGATCTATGTGATGACAATTCTAAGGACATTGCTTTTCTAACAAATCAGTTTAAGTCTTTTTTAAAGAACAGGGCTAATAAGTTAAAAGGCAATATTCAACCAAAAGTAGAAATCAACAATAATCAACAAATGCCTGAAAGAAGAAATAGGTTTAATCAAAACAGAAGATCAGGTAGTAATAGTAACAAACCGAGGTATGATCCTGAGTATAGAAAGTCAGTAAGATGTGATGCATGTACTGGTTTTGGTTATTATGCAAATGAATGTGCCAACATTTTGCTGAGAAAAAAACTGAACTTTAATGCTACTTTGAGTGATGAATCAGAGGATGAAAATGGGTCTGAGAAAAATGAGTCTGCTAGATTTGTATATGATGATACTTTTGATGATCATTTGGACGATTACTACACAGATGTTGACACAAATGTTCCATCATTAGTCAATACATCTGGTAATAACAATCCAGATGTGAGCTGTTTCACAAGTTCTTTTGTGGAGACAGGTACTTCCTCGCTAGATAAAACTGGTTGTATCTTATGTCAAGATAACATCAAGGAGATTGAGCACAATCACATATTCTTAAGTCAATGACTCTAGAAAATTCTGAATTGAGAGAATTCTTAATCAAGCTCGAAGTAATTCTCACAAGGAAGGACATGGAGCTTGAGAAGCTGAAAGAGGAGCTTAGAGGTTCAACCTTGAACTTCAAAAAATTCACCAAAGGCACTGAAATTCTGGATAATGCCTTGGTACTTGGTAATTATGGTAGAAAAGGTCTTGGATATGTTGATTTGTCTGATAAGTCTAAAGTTAGTAATGAACCTGTTAAATTTGTAAAATCAGGTGCAGATTGCATAAACACTCCTGCCTCTACAAATAAATTGTTTGAAAAACCAATTGATTTCTGCTATAAAAAAAGGGCATATTAAACCTTACTGCAGGAAATTGAAAAGAGATTGTAATGCTAAATCTGTGTCACCAAATTTGTCACCTCATTTAAAAGAACATGTTTCAAAAATGAACTGGGTCAGTAAGTCTAAAAGTTGTAATGTCGTGTATACTTCTTTAAAAGCCCATGCACTTGGTACGTGGTATTTTGACAGTGGTAGTTCTAGGCATATGACTGGCAATATTGATTTTTTAACGGATTATAGACTAGATGCCGATGGTCATGTGATTTTTGGAGGTGGTACTCGTAGTGCAGTCATAGGTAAGGGTACTTTAAATGTTCCAGGATTCCCTAAACTGACGAATGTGTTGCATGTTGATGGATTGATTGCAAATCTGATTAGTATAAGTCAATTATGTGATGATGGACTACATGTTGATTTTGATAAGGATTCATGCTATGTGAAAAATGATAAAGGTGAATGTCTTATGATTGGCCATAGATCTGTGGATAATTGCTATGTAATTGATACCCCAAAAATGTGTAACAATGTGAAATCCGATGAGAGCTTTCTATGGCATAAAAAATTAGGACATACACACTATCAGAATATATTGAAATTAATTAAGACATGAGCTGTAAATGGGATTCCAAAATTACAGTTGAACAGGCCAAGAGTGTGTGATCCATGCCAAAAAGGTAAGCAAGTCAGAATGTCATATAAAATGTTGACACATTGTTCTACACAAAATTGTTTTGAACTCCTTCATATGGATCTGATGGGTCCAATGGAAACTGAAAGTATAGGTAGGAAAAGATATTCTTTTGTGTTGGTTGATGACTATTCAAGATACACCTGGATTGAATTTCTTAAGGAAAAATCTGAAACCTTCTCTATGTTTAAAAATTTGTATAAGAAATTTAAAAATGTTTTCAATTCAAAGATCAAGAAAATCAGGTCTGATCATGGAAGAGAATTTGAAAATAGTGACTTTACAAAATTCTGTGAAGACAAAGGTATCTTACAAGAATTTTCCTCACCAAAAACACCACAGCAAAATGGTGTTGCTATAAGAAAGAATAGGACTTTACAAGAAATGGCTAGGGTCATGCTAGTATCAAAGTATCTTTCAAAAAGATTTTGGGCTAAAGCTCTTAACACTGCATGTCACATTTCTAACAGAGTCTACCTAAGATCGGGAACTACAAAAACCTCTTATGAAATTCTTAATAACAAAAAACCAAATGTTAAGTACTTTCATGTGTTTGGTTGTGTTTGTTATATTTTGAATGATAGAGAACCGTTGCACAAGTTCGATTCAAAAAGTGATAAGGGATTCTGTTGGGACATTGTCAGTTTTGATTAAGATCCCAAAGCCCCTGCAAAGATGTTTGCATTTGTTTGTCAGACTAGTCTTGGTTAGGTTTGTACTTAGTCATTTTACACTTCACAGGTACTCAGTAAGAGGAGCACTTACTGATGACAATCAAGACTCAGAGCCTGAAGACGAAATTTACCATCCTAAACTTATGGCAGTCTCCTAAGCTGGCTGAGTAAGTCTCAGTGATGAAGAGTATGACCCTGAGGTCAGTACTACTCAATCCTGAAGGGAACAGGATGAAACTGAGTTATTGGGAAGACTTGGAGTAGGGCCAAGCAATGCAAAAAGAATGTCAGCGTCAGGACAAGACCGGTGAGCTCAAGATAAAATGAACTTAATAAGACAAGCCTGAAGCCCAGGAATAAGTTCTGACATTCTCACCAACCTGATGATGTGGACCAATCCGGGAAGGACACACACGTACGGAACCTGACAAGAAGACTAATTTCAGACTGCATATTCAACGGGCAAGCATTTAATGTGCATTTAATGCATCAATGTGCATTTGAAGCCACTCTACATAGTTGACAAGAGAGGCTATCTCTCCAACTGATAGTTTTTCAAATCATCTATAAATACAGAAGGCCTTGAACCCGTTCAAGGTTACGTGAAATTTCCAAGCCAGAAATTACTCAAGCTCTCAAGCACTCAAAGCATTCAGCCTTAGAAGAAGCACTCGAAACCATCTAAATTTCCCAAGTGTTTCTTAGTTACTGAGAGTTATTCTGTATTCCAAGAGCGAACTAGCATTATCTTAAGCTTCGAGAGATTATCCAATCCTTAGCATAGCTTTGTCTTGTAAGGATAATCTCAACCTAGTTGGAATCCAAACTGAAACCAAAACCCTAAGTTAGGTTTGTTGGGAGTAAGTCAGTTAGTGAGTTAGTAAGTGGAGTTGTATAGATCAGTGAGGTTAGCTGGTCTTGGTGCACCTTGGCACGTTAAAAACAAGAATCCCTTGAGTGGATTTCCTGTTAAATCAGGTCGTGGACGTAGGAGCTTGAGTCTCTGAACCACGTTAAACTCCCTGAGTTCTTATTGCTTTGATATCGTGCATATCTGACATATTACATATTCATTCATTACATTCGGTTTATCAGGCTTGAATCAATCAGCCTGATCCTTAAAAAGAGCACTGCCCTACTAATCACTATTCAGTTTTGAGTAAAATAAGTTTTTCAGAAAGCAAACTAAACAAGACTTTAAACTATAAGGGCTCACGCATTTCCGCACTGAACTTGAACTGATAGTTAGCCAACTGACCCGCACCAAGTGTAGTCAGTAGGTGTGTTATCAGCTCCTAGTTCTTTACCACTCTGAGTAAAGGGGACTCAGTCAGGTTTTAAGTTTGAAAAATTGGTATACGTGTATCCCCCCACATACACGTATTCCTCAGTCTTGTACCGGGACCAACAAGTGGTATCAGAGTAGTGGTTCAAAAGACCACTGACTTTGAATACTAATAGTTTCAGAGGAGAAACTGTTGGTGGTCACTGAACAGATCTGAGTTTGCTTTTCATAAAACTTGCATCATCATGACTTCGAGGAGACTTGAAGCTTTGTTACCTGAATTCTCTGTATCTAACTTTGTCTATTGGAAGTTCAGATTAGAAGCACATCTAGATGCCATCCATGGCCAGATGCCGCATGTTCTCAGGGAAGGACCGATCAAGATCACTGTTCCCAACACCAGGGGAAGAGGATATGATGATCTTGATATTGGTGTACCCATTCCTAAGGAAAGGAAGGATATGACCACTGATGAGATCAAGATGATGGGGCTTAATAATGTGGCCAGAAATATCATCTTGCATACGGTGCCTTTCGAGGAATCAGCAAGGCTGATAAATTTAAAGACGGCAAAGGAGGTCTGGGATGAGCAGACCAGGATGTGCGAGGGGTCAGAGAAGATAAAGGAGAACAAGAGAAACATTGCCATTCAGAAGTTCAAAGCGTTTGAGATGTTGCCTGATGAGACAATCGATCAGATGGAGTCAAGATTCATCAAGTTGATGAATGAGTTGGTGATGCTGGACAAAGATGTCCCAAAGAGAGATGTTGCTTCAAAGATCATGAATGCCCTTCCTGAGAGATGGGATAACAGTGTAATTATGCTTAAGAATACTCAGGATATGAGCAACATAACTTCTGCTTTATTTTTTTTAGAGCTAAAGGCACTGGAATTTGATCTTAACAAGAGAAAGAAGAAAGTTCAGCCAGAAGAGGAAGAAAAGGAGAAAACTCCTGAGAAAAGCGTGGCGTTCAAGGCCAGGTCTGAACCTGTTGAGTCTTCATCAAAGTCACTGATGGAGATGAGCAAGGAAGAGCTTGCTGAAGAGTACAGCCTGATGGCCAGATGCTTTGATAAGCTCAATTCCAGGTTTGGTCGTTATAAGAAATTTTATCAGGACTCACGTGACAGGAAACCTGAAGGAACCCACCAAAGCTCAAGGAGATATGAGGAAAGGAGAAATGCTGACCAGAGGAGAGATCGTGGCGAAGAAAGAAGATATTCAAATCCAAAGCCCGATCGTCGAGATGAACAGAGACGTACTCATGATGACAAGCACTCAGGGAAGACTGAAAGCTCATCAAGTTAGAGGGAACCTGACTCAAGGAGGAACCCTGAACCAAGGAGAGAAAGAGGAGATGAGCAACCAACATGTTACAACTGTAACAAGAGCGGACACTATCAGTATGATTGTCCGAAGCTGAGTGCAAGGGAAAGAGAGGACAGAAGGGCCAAGAGAGACCAGAGATTTGCTGACCGGAGAGCCATGCTCGCTGAGGATGCAACTGACTCTGAAGGTCCTGAGGAGAGGTCGCCTGAACTCTTTTCTGATGATGAGTACGATGATGTCTGCCTTATAGCGAGGAAGGAACCTGAGGTAACATCTAACTCTGTATGTGGTTCCTACACTGGTCGAAATCCTGAGCTTAGCTCAGAGTCAGTTAGAGAAATGAACCTTCAGATCTGTCTGGATCAATTGATGGTTGATTTCTCCAGACTGCAGGAAACTAATGTCTTCTTGGTAGAGGAGAACAAGAAATTAAGTACTGAGGTTCAAAACCTGAATGAACAACTCACTCAGTCTGATCTTAAAGAATCAGCTCAGATTGTGAGACTAACTCAGGAGATTGATTTAATCAATGCTGAGCGTCTCCCAAGAGAGAAGATTCTGAAGGAATTGGCTGAGGAAGAGTTGGTCAGGAAGGAAGAACTGAAAGTACTTAAGAGTAAGTTTGATGACCTCTTTACCAGACATGAAATCCTGAAAAAGAGTGAGGACTCTCTCAAGAAAAAGGTTGCAGCAATGAATAAATCCTCAGTGGCTAGAGAGAAAATAAATAGCAGTCAAATGCTTCGGAATGAGAAAAAGGGACTTGGATATGTTCCTAAGAAATTCTCACACGGTCAATCTCATGCTGCTTCAGGGAGCAACACTGAGAGGGTATTTGTTCAGGCAGGCCAGAGTGCACCCAAGGTTGTACTCCAGGCCTGCCAAACTGATAAGGGCAAGGAAACTGTTGACACAGTCAGGGTTGCCCCCAAGGTAGCTAAGCCAAAACCCAAGGGAAAGGCAAAGCAATCTAGGGAGGCCCCTGAGAGCTCAGGCCAGGGAAAGCCTCAGCGAAAGCAGAGGAAGACTCAGGCCAAGAGTTCTCAGACTGGTCAGCGAGGGTACCATCATGCGTGGCAATACCAACAGGGAAGGCCAAACATGATGACACCCCCATGGTTTTAGCATCCTGAGGCCTTTAACTGCTTTCCGTTCCCTCACTTGTCTAGGGGGAATAGAACACAGGGCCCTTATCAAGAACAAGGCCCAAGACCTGCTGCACCCAGACCTAGGAAGAACAGGAAGCCAGCCCAAAAGGCACCCACTCAGGCTCCTGTGAAGCCTAAGTCTAGCACACATACACCATCTTTCTCGCAGGCAAAGAAGAAGAAAGTTGTGTATACCGATGTTTCAGGGAGACAGATTTACCACTCTGAGGCAATCAGGGTTGTTAAGCAAGTCTGGATCCCGAAGGGTACAGCTGACACGATAGGACCCAACACCCAATGGGTACCTAAAGCCTGATTTGCTTGCAGGCGGCTGTGGATCACAACAAGAGGAGAGGAGACTCAATCAAAGCTGTTTGGTACCTAGACAGTGGTTGCTCAAGGCACATGACTGGAATGAAGAGTCTTCTCCAAGAATATCAAGCTAAAGATGGTCCACAGGTAACCTTTGGTGATAACTCAAAAGGTGTTACTAAAGGTTTTGGTGTTTTAATAATAGGTACAGTCAGAGTGGAAAATGTGTCCTTTGTGGAAGGACTGAAGCATAACCTGTTGTCAGTAAGTCAATTCTGTGACAAAGGTTTCAGTGTTGAGTTCTCATCGAATATATGTTCAGTCAAGGGCAAATCAACACAAGTGCTTCTATCAGGTATCAGGAAAGGTAACGTTTATCTCGCTGATTGGAGCAGCACTATTCCTAATACTTGTTTTGTTGCTAAAAGCTCTCTAGAGCTCAGTTGGTTATGGCATAAAAGATTAAGCCACCTGAACTTCAAGATTCATAACAAAATTTCTAGACAGTCACTTGTTGAAGGTCTACCTAATGAAGTTTTTAGCAAATATCATGTGTGCAAAGCTTGTCAGGAAGGGAAGCAGGTCAGAGCATCATTCAAGGAGAAAGCTTCCCATTCCACTGACAGGATTCTTCAGCTCTTGCACATGGATTTATTTGGTCCCATAACACCTGTGAGTATGAATGGTAGAAAATATACCCTTGTGGTTATTGATGATTATTCTAAATATACTTGGGTTATTTTCTTGTTGAAAAAGAAGGAAACACAGGTGAAGCTTCCAGAGTTGCTCAGGAGACTCAGCAATGAGAAGAATCAGTCCATTACTAAGATCAGATCTGACAAGGGCACTGAATTTATAAATTCATATATTTCTGACTTTTGTAATGAACTTGGTATAGCTCATGAGACTTCTGCAGCTAGAACCCCACAACAGAATGGTGTTGCTGAAAGAAGGAACAGGATACTGAAGAAAGCTGCAAGGACCATGCTGGCTGAGTCAGAATTGCCCAAGAAATTCTGGGCTGAGGCAATCAACACTGCATGCTACACTCAGAACAGATCCATGCTGAACAAACAACATGCTCAAACCCCATATGAGACATGGAATAAGAGAAAACCTCGTATTTCTTATTTTTATGTATTTGGTTGCAAGTGTTTCATCCTCAACAATGGGAAGACCCAACTGAAAGCCTTTGATAGCAAATCTGATGAAGGAATATTCTTAGGATATTCTGAAGTTAGTAAAGCCTTCAGGGTGTACAATTGTAGGACCCTTGTTGTGGAAGAATCACCTCATGTTGTTTTTTATGAATCTGCTAATGAGTCTAGGGTAAAAGTGTTGAATCCTGACACTGAGGAGGTCACAAGGAGAGTGACAAGGCTGAGCTTGAAGAATCAACCAGATCCCAAGGTCAAGACTGTGCCAATTCCAAGATGGGATGATGATGACGATCAGGATGATGAATCAAGTGCCACTCCTAAGCCCAGCACATCAGGGATTGTTGAGCCTCAGACTGAGGAACAGGCTCAACCTGAGGTAAGTACCGTCTATGAAGATGTTGTCGCAGCTGAGACGGTTCCTGAGTCACCTCATTAAGGGGGAATCAATGTTCCTGACATTGAGCTTGTTAATCCCTTTGGTATAGACTCAGGATCATCCCCTTCTGTTCAATTTCCTGAATTTTATGAGCAAGTAGACACTAACATTGCAGGTACTTCAGGAACAACTCCTGGCAAAAGAACATGGCTAGAGGATCATCCCATTGATCAAATCATTGGTGATCCAACTGAGGGAGTCAGGACCAGACGGTTCCATGGTGAGAGTGCATTGTTCTGTTGCTTTCTCTCTGAGCAAGAGCCTCAGAACATTGAAGAAGCTCTCACTGACTCGAACTGGATCATTGCCATGCAAGAGGAGTTGAATCAGTTCACAAGGAATCAGGTTTGGGAACTGGTGGATAGACCTAGGCATCAAGGTGTAATTGGTACCAAATGGGTCTTCAAGAACAAGAAGGATGAGAATGGTGTTATGGTAAGGAACAAGGCTAGACTGGTTGCAAAAGGGTATTGTCAATCTGAGGGAATAGACTATGATGAGACTTTTGCTCCAGTGGCTAGGTTGGAAGCTATCAGGCTGTTCCTTGCATATGCAACATATAAGAAGTTCAAGGTGTATCAAATGGATGTCAAGAGTGCCTTCCTGAATGGTGTACTCAATGAAGAGGTATATGTAGAACAACCTCCCGGGTTTGAGGTTGGAGATAGAGTATACCATTTGAAGAAAGCACTCTATGGACTTAAGCAAGCACCAAGAGCTTGGTATGATACCCTCTCTCAATTCCTGACAGACCATGGGTTCAAGAAGGGAACTGTGGATAGGACATTGTTCAGGATCACTGAAGGTGATGACATTCTCTTGGTCCAGATTTATGTGGATGACATAATATTTGGATCACCAAATCATCAGCTCTGTGAGAAATTCTCTAAGTTGATGACTGGTAAATTTGAGATGTCAATGATGGGAGAGATGAACTTCTTCTTAGGATTGCAGGTCAAGCAGACTGATCATGGTATCTTCATTAATCAGGCCAAGTATACAAGAGACTTGATTCATAAGTTTGGTGTTCAGAACAGCAATCCAGCCAGGATCCCTATGAACACAAATTGGAAGATGGATCCTGACACTGAAGGGACTTCAGTAAATCAGACTGAGTATCGAGGGCTGATAGGTTCTTTGTTGTACCTGACTGCAAGTAGGCCTGACATTACGTTTGCAGTTGGTGTGTGTACTAGGTATCAGTCTGATCCCAAGAGAAGTCATTTGGAGGCTGCTAAGAGGATACTTAAGTAGTTGAAAAGGACAGTCAATATGGGACTATGGTATCCTTCAGATGACAACTTAGAACTGACAGGTTATTCAGATGCAGATTATGGAGGTTGTAGGATTGATAGGAAATCAACCTCAGGGACATGTCAGTTTTTGGGAAGTAAGTTGATCTCATGGTTTAGTAAGAAGCAGAATTCAGTGGCTACATCCACAACTGAGGCTGAGTATATGGCTGTAGGTAGTTGTTGTGCTCAGATTTTATGGTTGAGGCAACAGTTGAGGGACTACCAAGTATTTGCTAATGAGGTTCCAATCTATTGTGACAACAATAGTGCAATAGCAATTACTCAGAACCCAGTACTTCACACAAGGTGCAAGCATGTGGATATTAGGCATCACTTCATTCAAGATCATGTGGAGAAGAAAGATATTAGGATGGAGAAGATTCACACTGACAGGCAAAGAGCTGACATCTTGACTAAGCCTCTGGCTGAAGCAAGGTTTATGGAACTGACAGTGGAGTTAGGACTCTTAGATCCAGGAGAGCAGTCAGTGTAGGGTTCTAGGGGGAACTCAGGCCAGACTCGACTCAATGAGGTATCAGGGTGCTACAATGTCTCCCTGACAGGTATGAGTTCTATCCTGACTCTTATGAATTCCAAGCATCTCCCTGAGTCCTTCGTCCTGAAAATCTTTATTAAATGCATTCCATTTTCATTAAAAGCGCGCCTTTTCATATTTAAACCCACGCACAATGGAGCATTTAATGCCTCGGTTACATTTTCATATACGTGTCCATTTTATACGGAATATGACTGACGTAGGTAATTGATTAAAACTGAGATTAATCCTGGCCCTTCATTTCAAAACGTTTCGAATTCAGGGATTAATCTCAATCCCACGTCTGAGTAACTGACTTAGTCATATCAATCAAGAATGCCATTCGAGGTTTTTACGCAAACACAAAGCACATCTGCACACCGAGTTTTCTCTTGCTCAAGCAATCTCAGTATTTTTAAAAATCTCACTTCTTCAATATCAAATGGCTCTTCTTGATTCCAACTGGACAACTGGCAAGATCGAGGATGTTGTCAATAACAAACTCGTGCACATGGAGTAAGTTATCTCCATGGATGGCACCTGTCTTACAGTGGAGGAAATCAAACCCGTTTTCAAATGGATTTCCAAAGCTGGGTTGGAAACATACTTCACTACTCGCCCCATTTCCGTACTTCCAAGAACGGTCATGGAAGCCTACCTCAATATGTTCTTGCGGAGGGATGAACTCTTCACAAAAGTGACCGCGCTCAAGCCGACGGGGGAGAAGGACGGCAACGGCGAACCTCTTTACAACTCAGAGGTGGTCACCATCGACATTCGGAGGGCGGTTAGAGAGGTTTTTGGACTGCCATCCTCAGGCATCAACCCAAGGCTCTACAAGGAGAACTCGGAGGGAGAACTCCTGGGTAGATGGACCAAGGAGGGGTCATCTGTGTTCAGGGCTCGTCAGAATAAGAACACGTTGAAGCCTGAATACAGAGCGCTTGTGGACCTTGTGTCCAAGATGGTGATGGGATCCACGGGATCTCATGAGCAGCTGAGCCTACCCAAGTTGAGGCTGATGGGGGCCATTGTAGATGGAGTTTAAGCCAACTGGGAGCAATTCTTTCTGGACCAACTTCATCAGGCTGGTCTGGACAAGCTGAAGAGGGATGAGGAGAAGAAGCACATCTCCGTTAGTGCTATTCTGCCGTTCGGGACCAGGCTCTCGGTCCTGATTACTCATGCTTGCCATGGGTACACCTTCGACTTTGAGGATAGTCTCTCCTCAAAGAAAGTGATGTTTGCCTCACGGAGCGATACCTACTCAGTACTAGGGCTGACTGATCCCAATGCTACGGCAAAGGGTCAGGCCAAAAAGCCAGCTGGTAAGGCCAAGAAGGTGGCTACCAGTCTCATTGAAAGGGTAGATGACCTCTTTGAGAGGAGCAAGGAGGTGGAAGAGGAGGTGGTAGCTGAGAAGGAGATGGATTAGCCTGCAGTGGAGGAGGCTGAGAAGAAGAAAAAGAAGGTGCGTATAGTGCTGTCGGGGAAGAGCACTAGTTCTGGGACTGAGTCTATTCCCAAGAAAGCCGGTGCTGAGGCTGAGGGGACTGACGATGAAGTCAGGAAGGAGGATGATCAGGGTGAGAGGCCCCTGAAGCGACTTAGGAAAGGGGTTAGAAGGTCCCCTGCTAAGAAGTTGCCTTCAATGAGTGAGAGGGAGAAGTCAAGCTCTCCTGGAGCCTCTGACTTAGAGGAGGTGAGAAAATCTGTCGAGACGGCTGAGTTGTTGCAGCCTGATATAGTACCCTCTAAATCACCCACACATCCTGAACCCCAAACTCAATCCATCACTGATCCAACACCTCTACCCACCCAAACACCCCAAACCTCAGAGCCAAACATTCCAACTGAGTCAGTGCCATCAAACTCACCCACTAATGAGCCTGACCAGTCTTCTGAACCAAACCTTCCCGATACAACAGATTTTCCCTCTTACCCCAACCCCAAGGACTTCCCCAAATCCTTCCAATCTGAAGAAGACGATTTCCTTGTCATTCAGGAGGAGGAGGAGCTGGACGAACATCTGATGGGTGGTGTGATTGAGAACACCCATAGGGGTAATGCCACTGAATAGGCAGCTAAGTGCTGGCCCGGACTTAATAAGTACAAGGAGCTGCTGGCAAATATGATTGAATTGAAAGTTTGGTTGGAATTCAAACAATCAAATATGCAAGAGCAACATTTGCTGGTGGATGCTCGTGGCTGGGAGCACTGGGAAACCGAGAAAGCCAGGTTGTGCTCGTACTTTGGATTAACTAGCTGGCTTCAACTGCTCAACTCCGAAAACCTGAAGGAGCTAGTCAACAGCCTGATGTCCAAAAGCAAGGCTGACATCCTATCTGAGGATGAGGAGGACAAGGAGGATGATGAAGATGCTCAGTGTGAAGCATTGGAGAAGGCTGTGGAGGAGACAGCAAGGGAGGTTGATGGTATGGACCCTGAGCCTCAGGCTCAGGGGGAAGGTGAACAGGACACTGGTGCCAAGGGTGGACCAGTGGCTGAGGATGTTTTGAACATCTCAGTCGCCGATGAGACATCTGTCGATGAAGGGATTCCCTGCCCTGAGACAAAGGAGAAAGATGTTGAGGCGTCTAAAGAGACTCCCAGTTCCGAGGGACAAGTTCCTAAGGTTCGAGATGGCATGGCTGAGCCTGAGCAGGCGGTCTTGACCACTCAACAACTGCCTTCAGTGCACCCTGAAGAGGGGACTGAGGATGCAGGGGCTGACAAGGGAAAGCAGCCAATCACTGATGAGGCCGTTGACGAAGATGTGATGATAACTGGGGTCGGCCGTGCTGAGTTTACAAGCATTGTGGAGGTCAAGAAGGAGAAAACCACTGAAAATCTAGCTGAACTTCAGGAGGAAGTAATGAGGCTAAGAGCTGAAAAAGAAGAAGACTCCAAGGCCCTGGCGAAACACATCAAGTGGACAAAGTCAGCCTACAACACCCTTGCCAACAAGGAGCTGATTTTGCTAAAGAGAACGATGACTTACACGGCCAAGTCAGTGAGGACTGAGAGGAAGCGCACTAAGAAGATGCTTAGGAAGACTCTCAAGCAACTTGAGGAGAGGGATGCGATCAGGGATGATAACCTAAATCAGGCAGTTGACAGGCTTGCAATTCAGACTGGAGCTCTTGTTACTCAGGCCATGAAGGACTCAGCGACCAAACTTGAGCTGGAGTCAGGGAAGCTGGATCGTACCTCTCAGATAGTTGCAGAAACTTTGGCGAAGGCCACTGAGGAGTCGGCAAAGATACTGACTGAAGCCAGCAGAATCAGCGGTGAGTCCTTGAAGGTGGAGGAAAGGATCACCCAGGCTGAACAAAGACTCCAACTTTCTATGGAGGTCTTCGAGAAGAAAGTAAACGCTGCCATCAGTTCAGTCTCGTTCGCAGGGACAGGAATCTTGATGGGAGTTGAATTACTGAAAGAGGGAATCAATGACGTCCATTCCCTAGCCTCTTTCGTAATCAACAGCGGATCTGATGCATTCCCATCCGAGGCCAATGATGATGCCAAAAAGGGGGAAAAGAAGAAGAAAAGATCCCGCCCTGAGGCATCGGAGGCAGTCAACCAAGGCGAAACCATTCAAGCCGATCCTGAAGGGAATGTGTTAAGGGTGAGGAAGTCAGCAAGGTTGGCGGCAGTGGAGAAAGAAGGAGAGGATATTGTTGCCAGGCTAAGGGCGGAGGCAGCAAAGGCAAAGACTGATGAACCTTCCAAGCAACCTGACCCAGTTCAGAAGTCTTCTCCAATGAGCACAAGAAAAAACCCCATCACTTACTCAGCTGAGGCAGTGGCGGAGTTATGCGCTGAAGCATGGGGAGTTACTTCTGAGAAAACTGAGGCTGTGCGCAGAGCTGAAATTGCTCAAAAGGAGAAGATGCGCATCTTGGAAAATAAGGTTGAAAAGCTGACTGACATCACTGAGCTTCAACAAAGAGAACTGGATGATGCGGTGATCAGTCTGCTAAGGAGGAAGAAGGCGAAGCCTGAGCCTAGGAAGTACAGAAAGAGGCCAACAGTAAAGAAGTCATCAATTCTTCAAGTCAGTAGGCCAGAATCAGGAATAAGGGAAGCTTATGTCGATGAGTTCATCTCAGAGGCACTGAAGGAGTTTTGGACCGATGCAAAGGATTAGTTTGTGAAGTTGTGGTATGTTGTGAAGAAATGGGGCGACACTGACGATATCAATGCCCACTTCACTGACTACATGATGGACAATCATCCTGAGTTGTTCCAAAAGATCTTGGAGGAGGCTGATGCAGCTCAAGTCCAAGTGATGGCTCCTGAGTTCACCATTCGAGCTCCTCCCTTGGTTCCTGGAACTCAGAAGCACAACACGAAGGCCATTATGATGGAAGTTTTGAAGATTGCCAAAGCTGAAGGATATGTGAACCAACCTAGAAGACTTGACGAGCTGAAGGCAAGAGTCTATGCTGGATATGGACTTAAACCTGAAATGAGATTAGTCTAGGAGTTCACTACCTCTTTGTAATAGATTAGATTCATTGTAACCACTGTCATATCAATCAATGAAATCTATTACTTTTGCCCACAGACAAAAACTCATTGTCTTTTTGGCTGTTGTTTAAATTCTGTACTTTATCAAGAAATGCTCTAACATTGTCTTATCTTATAGATAGGTCTTTATATTTTCTCTAAGTGTTTTGAGGATCTTTTCAGTGTTTTGGCATCATCAAAAAGGGGGAAATTGTTGGGACATTGTCAGTTTTGATTAAGATCCCAAAGCCCCTAAAAAGATGTTTGCATTTGTTTGTCAGGCTAGTCTTGGTTAGGTTTGTACTTAGTCATTTTACACTTCACAGGTACTCAGTAAGAGGAGCACTTACTGATGACAATCAAGACTCAGAGCCTGAAGATGAAATTTACCATCCTGAACTTATGGCAGTCTCCTAAGCTGGCTGAGTAAGTCTCAGTGATGAAGAGTATGACCCAGAGGTCAGTACTACTCAGTCCTGAAGGGAACAGGATGAAACTGAGTTATTGGGAAGACTTGGAGTAGGGCCAAGCAATGCAAAAAGAATGTCAGCGTCAGGACAAGACCGGTGAACTCAAGACAAAATGAACTTAATAAGACAAGCCTGAAGCTCAGGAATAAGTTCTGACATTCTCACCAACCTGATGACGTGGACCAATCCGGGAAGGACACGCACGTACAGAACCTGACAAGAAGACTGATTTCAGACTGCATATTCAACGGGCAAGCATTTAATGCATCTACCAAATCCATGCAAAACGGCTGCTGCATGAAGATATGTCCGTTTGAAGCCACTCTACATAGTTGACAAGAAAGGCTATCTCTCCAACGGATAGTTTTTCAAATCATATATAAATACAGAAGGCCTTGAACCCGTTCAAGGTTATGGGAAATTTCCAAGCCAGAAATTACTCAAGCTCTCAAGCACTCAAAGCATTCAGCCTTAGAAGAAGCACTCGAAACCATCTAAATTTCCCAAGTGTTTCTTAGTTACTGAGAGTTATTCTGTATTCCAAGAGCGAACTAGCATTATCTTAAGCTTAGAGAGACTATCCAATCCTTAGCATAGCTTTGTCTTGTAAGGATAATCGCAACCTAGTTGGAATCCAAACTGAAACCAAAACCCTAAGTTAGGTTTGTTGGGAGTAAGTCAGTTAGTGAGTTAGTATGTGGAGTTGTATAGATCAGTGAGGTTAGCTGGTCTTGGTGCACCTTGGCACGTTAAAAACAAGAATCCCTTGAGTGGATTTCCTGTTAAATCAGGCCGTGGACGTAGGAGCTTGAGTCTCTGAACCACGTTAAACTCCCTGAGTTCTTATTGCTTTGATATCGTGCATACCTGACATATTACATATTCATTCATTGCATTCGGTTTATCAGGCTTGAATCAATCAGCCTGATCCTTAAAAAGAGCACTGCCCTACTAATCACTATTCAGTTTTGAGTAAAACAAGTTTTTCAGAAAGCAAACTAAACAAGACTTTAAACTATCAGGGCTCACGCATTTCCGCACTGAACTTGAACTGATAGTTAGCCAACTGACCCGCACCAAGTGTAGTCAGTAGTTATGTTATCAGCTCCTAGTTCTTTACCACTCTGAGTAAAGGGGACTCAGTCAGGTTTTAAGTTTGAAAAATTGGTATACGTGTATTCCCCCCCCCCATACACGTATTCCTCAGTCTTGTACCGGGACCAACATATTCTTTCTTAGTTATTCTAGAAATAGCAAAGCATATAGAATTTATAATTTAATGACTGATACTGTGCAAAAGTCTGTTAATATGGTTTTTGATGACTATGCTAGTCTTGCAGCTCCAACCATTGAGGATGATGTCACTGGACTTATTGATGTACCTGTGAATTCTACAGATTATGGACATAACAATGATGTTGTTGCAAATGTTCCAACAACTAGAACAACAACTGAAAATCAGAAGGTTCTGGGAATTCACTTGAGTACAACAAAGTTCCATCTTCCAAGATAATTAAGGACCATCCAGCAGAACATATCATTGGAGAAAAGCATTTCGGAGTTCAGACAAGAAGAAGAATGGGTATTGTAAGCAATCTGGTAAGAACTATATGTATGTCTTCCATCTACAACAAGGTAGGTTATGAGTGTTATCATTCTTTAATTGAGCCTAAAAACGTTATTGAAGCTTTTGAAAGATGAGAACTGGATAAATGCTATACATGAGGAACTAAATCAGTTTGAAAGGAATAATGTGTGGACTTTAGTACCTAGACCAGAACATACAAATGTCATAGGCACTAAATGGATCTTCAAAAATAAAACTGATGAATCCAGTAACATTGTAAGAAATAAAGCTAGATTAGTGGCTCAGGGATACACTCAGGTAGAAGGAATTGATTTTGATGAAAACTTTGCTCCAGTTGCTAGAATTTAATTTATAAGATTATTACTTGCAATTGCATGTTTTCTGGGCATTAAGTTGCATCAAATGGATGTTAAAGCTGCTTTTCTGAATGAAATTTTGATTGAAGAAGCCTATGTAGAACAACCAAAAGGATTTGAAAATCCTGACTTTCCAGACTATGTGTATAAATTGAACAAAGCCTTATATGGTCCCAAACAAGCTCCTAGAGCTTGGTATGGAAGGTTAACAGATTTTCTTGTTAATTTTGGTTTCATTAGAGGTGAGGCTGATAGGACCTTATTTATCAAACAAACTGAGAATGACATCATGATTGCCTAAATCTATGTTGATGATATTGTGTTTGGTTCTACAAGTGATAAAATGATTGAACCTTTTGTAAAAGAAATGACAGCCACTTTTGAAATGTCAATGGTTGGAGACTTAAATTTCTTCTTAGGTCTTCAAATTAAACAAGACATAAATGGTATTTTCTTTTCACAAAGCAAATATGCAAAGAATCTTGTTAAGAGGTTTGGACTTGAAACTGCAAAATCAATGAGAACTCCTATGGGTTCAACACAAAAGTTGTGTAAGGATGATGCTGGACAAAGTGTTGATCCAACTTTGTATAGGTCAATGATAGGCAGCTTACTTTATTTAACCTCAAGTAGACCAGATATCATGTTTGGTATATGTTTGTGGGGAAAATGCACTTTTTTGTCCTTTAACTTTGGTTGATTTTGGTTTTCGTCCTGTTAACTTTCGAATTTTGAACTTCATCCTATAACTTACAAAAATTGTGTTTTTCGTCCTGTTAACTTTGAAATTTTGGATTTCGTCCTATAACTTACAAAATATTTTTGTTTTTTCATCCTATAACTTACAAAAAATTATGTTTTTTGTCCGGTAAATTTGACGTGGCACCAATTTTTTGTAAGTTATAGGACGAAATTCAAAATTCCAAAGTTAACAGGACGAAAACACTATTTTTTGCAAGTTATATGATGAAATTCAAAATTCTAAAGTTAACAAGACGAAAACCAAAATAAAACATAGTTAAAGGACAAAAAAGTGCATCTTCCCTATTTTTGTGTGCTAGATATCAGGCTAATCCTAAAGAATCTCACATGAGTGTTGTAAAAAGGATTATCAAATATGTTGCAGGAACATGTGATCTAGGAATCTGGTATGGTAGGGACACTAATTGTACATTGATTGGTTATAGCGATGCAGATTAGGCAGGAGACAGTGATGACAGAAAAAGTACAAGTGGAGGATGTTTATATATGGAAAACAACCTCATCTCATGGCACAGTAGGAAACAGAACTGTGTTTCTCAATCCACTGCTGAGTCAGAGTATATTGCAGTAGGGAGTTGTTGTACACAATTACTTTGGCTTAAGAAAATGTTTGATGACTATGGTTTAGACAGTGATATACTAACTATATATTGTGACAATACGAGTGCTATCAATATATCAAAGAATGTTGTACAACATTCTTTGACAAAACATATAAGACATCATTTTATTAGGGATCTTGTTGAAAAGGAAATAGTGAAATTATAATATATCTCTACTGAAAAACAACTTGCAGATATATTCACTAAAGCTCTTGATTTTGAGAGATTTTCTTCACTTAGAAAATCTCTTGGTTTATGTACTATCTGAATAAATTAATACTGTGTTGTGAAAGATGTTTCGACATAGATCACAACATCAGAAAAAGCTCAATAAATTATCTAAGTATTAATTCTGTTTGATTCTTGATTGTTCATATCTTTTAGTTGTTTGAATTTGAAAGTGTATTTATTTTTTTATGATCACATATCATTGCATATCAAAAATGTTTGAAATATCACAAATAAGGTACTTTAATCACTGAGTAGTTATGGGACACGGAGCTCGCTACTACGATGTACTCTTTTCAAAAGGTGATTAAAAATGTATTAATTTGTTCATAAATCCACTGAGTAACTATGGGGCACGGAGCTCGCAACTACGATGTTCTCTTTTCAAAAGGTGGATCAATGTGAAATTTTGTGATAAAAGTGGTTAATTGATAAAACAATCTAATGTTGATTGTTACTGAAGTGTTGAAATATGTGTTCAAACAAAAATAATAACATTCTGAAAATTCGAATTATTGATATATATGAATTAATTAGTTTTTTAATAGAATAAATATTAAGGGAATATATTTAGAATATTCCACAGTATTTATTTAAATTCAGTATTTTGCATAAAAATCGTGGGCAATATATATTTAAAAAAAATTTCACACAATTTCACACACCACGTTCGAACTAGTTATGGGGGAAGTTCTCAAAAACTACCACATAACGCAGGACACTTGGTGGAGCATATGTGATAACTTCCATGTTTTCTTCTATATAAGATCGTCTAATTCAGTGTTGATTCTAAATACTCATAAGTTATTTTCGAACCTTGTTTTATAGATTCCTAAACGTATTTTTGATAGAGCACTCAAGTATTATTCGCAATGTTATTTAGTATCATCTTCTTCGACCTATAAGAGGCTTATATGTGTAAATTTCTGAATATTTTTATTCATATTTTTTTAATCAAAATTTTTACCTTTTGCAGGGTTAAAATGTTATCTCAAGGAAACCTTCCATCTTCTCCTCATTCCCCCAAGTTTCCTGCATCTTCTTCCACATCCAAAAACCCTCTCAACTTGCTAGCTTCAATGGCCTCGAAAACTGATTCCCAGAATGTTGCTGCTAATGTTGGCGCCTCTCCGCCAACATCTCATTCGATCACTGTTGGTTCTTTCAAAATACCAATCCAACAAGAAATCAATCCTTCCATTTCAACTCAAAATCGTACTTCTATGAAGGACACAACTGATGTTCTTTCATCCTCTGTTCAACCCTTTGCAAATGTGGCTGATTATCTTGACCATAATCTTATGTCCATAAACTTCAATTTAGGAACCCCCTTTGAGAAAATAGCTGCTACATATCAAGTTCTGAAACTTAAAACTCAACATCCTAAAATACTTCTTGGTGATGAAGAGATAGACCTCACTGAACTAGAGAAAATTAGTAAACCCCAGAATGAATCACCAGAAGCTGATGATCAAGGAACTGAGTTGAACCTGCAATGGACACTTGACCTGAAACATCAAATGATACTGAAGGACTAGGTGAAAGGATCAGGAACGCCTGGAAAAAAAGAAAAGGAAGCCAACCAAAGAAAGGAGGAAAAAGAAGGAGATCGTACAGGAATATGGGAAGAAAGGTGGATTATGCTTGTAAGCAAATTAATTTTGCACAAAATTAAATATTGACGCGTGTACAAATAAATATTAATATCAAAATAAATTTATTATTTTAATTTTGGGGATTTAAATAAATTAATTCTCAAATTAAATAATTAAATTAATTGGTATTTAATATTCATCGTACAAACTTGCTAAAAATACGAGTCTGCGGTAATTAATCTCATTGACTTAGTGCCCAAGAAAAATCAAATCATATCTTGCTTGAAAAAGGAAAAGAATTCATGGAAATCAAATCAAATCAGCTAAATCTGGAAATTGGTCAATAAAAGCCCATCAAATCGGCATCACCCAATCAGAAAGTGCCACGTGGCACCATGAAGGAGGAAAGTTTTCATCTCCTCACCCTATAAATAGGGGTCTTCATTCATTCAGACACATTCAGACAGACAGAAGCACAAGGAATTCAGAAGTTCAAGAGCTTTTGAAGATTCATAGCGTTCTTCGTGGGAAGCGATCAGAAACAGCCTCCGATCCGAGATCAAGGTCCAGCACCCCTCCGATCCGGCGTTTCTCCTTGAAGATTCAAAGGCGTTCTTCGCAGCTTCAAGGCGTTCTTCACGCAAGTCTACCATAAACAGCCTCCGATCCGAGATCAAGGTCCAGCACCCCTCCGATCCGGCATTTCTCCTTGAAGATTCAAAGCCGTTCTTCGCAGCTTCAAGGCGTTCTTCACGCAAGTCTACCATAAACAGCCTTCGATCCGAGATCAAGGTCCAGCACCCCTCCGATCCGGCGTTTCTCCTCCAAAATACAAAGGACGTTCTTCACCAAATTCAAAGGCGTTCATCCCGCCTTCGAAGGCGTTCATCCCGCCTTTGAAGGCGTTCATCCTCCAAATCCCAAAAATAACGTTTAAATCCAAAATAAGGTGTTTCACCCTTGGATTAACGTTATAAATTTAAAGATCAACCTCAAACGAAGATCAAGGCGAGGATTTCTCCCAAAGAACATCCAAGTCAAGGTCAACACCGAAGAGAAGAATCAGAGGATCAAATCTAGAGTTAGTCAACCCACATAAGTTTTTCGGTTTAATCCAAATAAATTAAAATTGTAATCTTTTCGTGTTTATTATATTTAATAAATTCAGAATTTGCAGTTATAAATCTGGCACGCCCAGTGGGACCTACTCTACATCTCATCTCTTCTCTTCTCAAGCAAGCTTAGGATCATCGGAATGACTCCTCCATGCAAGATTATTTTGCTAAGGACTAAACCCTCAACGACTCCTAACGCCAACGTCATCATAAGAAGCATATCGAAGAAGTCATCGGCACACGTCTCTTCTGAAGGGAACCTCTCAGCCGAGACAATTATGAACGGGCCTCCCCACATCAGTGAAGACGAAGAAGTCAACTCTACATGCTCTACTCCACGCTCATCATCAGGCTCATCTTCAAACTCAAGCATAGCGCCAGCCATGATGACGGATGCCTCAATTATTGATGAAAAGCTTGACAGCCTGATCAAGGCCATTGCAGGGCTTACGGAGCACGTAAAAATTCAAGATATCCAGATAGCCAATCTGATGAACAAGATGGATGGCGACGATGCAAGCCACGTCAAAGGGAAGCAAGTTGAGGAGCACGGTGACGAAGAGACCTCAACTAAATGCCAACTCAGCGAAACTGAGGCAATTGCCAAAGAGCTACAGATCTCATCGAATGGATGGATCCAACTCGACCAGCTCAATGAGCTCATCTTGGAGACGGTGAAAGGAAAGATTGATGACACCTCCAAATAAACCTTCAGCTACACCAAGCCTTACACAAAGAGGATCGATAGCTTGCGAATGCCAACTGGCTACCAACCTCCTAAGTTTCAACAGTTTGACGGCAAAGGGAACCCAAAGCAACACATAGCTCACTTTATCAAAACTTGCAACAACGCCGGAACCTATGGAGATCATCTGGTCAAGCAATTTGCCCGCTCCTTGAAAGGAAATGCGTTCGACTGGTACATCAACTTGGAGGCTAACTCCATCGACAATTGGGATCAAATGGAGTATGAGTTCCTAAATCGGTTCTATAGCACAAGGAGGACAGTTAGCATGATCGAGCTAACCAACACTCACCAAAAGAAAGATGAGCTCGTTATCGATTATATAAATCGATGGAGAAACTTGAGCCTAAATTGCAAGGATCGACTATCTGAGACTTCTGCAATCAAGATGTGCATCCAAAGCATGCAGTGGGGTCTCCGATACATTCTTGAAGGAATTCAACCAAAGACTTTAGAAGAGCTAGCTACAAGAGCTCATGACATGGAGTTAAGTATGACCACAAGTGGAGTTGAAGAACTACCAAGTCAAAAGCATCACGACATGATATATGTTAAGCCTTCAAGTAAGGAATACATAACGGACCTTCCTCGGGATAGGGGGCAAGGCGGGTTGAGTCTGAAAGATCTACGACAAAAATAATATCCTTTCTTAGACTCTGACGTCTCGGGGATATTCGATGACTTGATAGATGTGAAGCTTATCGAGTTGCCCAAGATGAAACGGCCGGAGGAAGCTAGACGCACTTATGAACCAAAATACTGCAAGTACCACCGCTTAGTGGGCCACTCAATTGAAGATTGTTTTATCTTCAAAGAAAAAGTTATGCAATTAGTCGAGCAAGGAGATATAGTGCTTGAAGAGACTTTCTGAAGTTCTCCAAAGTCAAATAAATGCTCATTGACAAGAGCATAAACTGTTTGTAAAGCTCCTTGATACGAGCGAAAATTATCTCAAAGCCAAATCAAATTCTCCTTGATAAGAGATAAAAATGTATGAAGCTCTCAAGCCGGAGATCACATTGAAGTCTCTCCAAAATCCAAATCAAATAAAGCTCCTTGATACGAGCAAAAACTATCTCAAAGCCAAATCAAGTTTCCTTGGCGAAAGACAAAACTGTCTGAAGCTCTCAAGCTAAAGATCAAACTGAAGTCTCCCCAAGTCAAATGAAATCTCCTTGATAAGAGACTAAACTGTCTGCAAAGTTGTAATGCTCCTTGGTACGAGCAAAAAACTATCAAACAAATACAAATAAAATTATGAGACTCCTTGATACGAGTCTAAACTATCAAACAAGTTCAAAGTATATCTCCCTGATACGAGTATAAACTATCAAACAAATTCAAATCAAATCTCCTTGACGCATGAGCTTAAACTGTATGTCACTCCTAGCTTACACGAGTATAAACTGTTTATGGCACCCCCAAATTAAATCAAATTCCCCTTGAACTACGTTATGACTAGATCCTCTTAGACCAAAGAGGTACGTAGGCAGCTTAGACATCTTCTAAGTTCAGTCATGATTCAAAAGTCCAAAAGCAAATGAGGGCGTAAAGATTTTCGTGCTCCGTTCACTCCAAGTCACAAATGACCGTGAACAAAGCACGAGGGGGCATTTGTAAGCAAATTAATTTTGCACACAATTAAATATTGACGCGTGTACAAATAAATATTAATATCAAAATAAATTTATTATTTTAATTTTGGGGATTTAAATAAATTAATTCTAAAATTAAATAATTAACTTAATTGGTATTTAATATTCATCGTACAAACTTGCTAAAAATACGAGTCTGCAGTAATTAATCTCATTGACTTAGTGCCCAAGAAAGATCAAATCATATCTTGCTTGAAAAAAGAAAAAAATTCATGGAAATCAAATCAAATCAGCTAAATCTGGAAATTGGTCAATAAAAGCCCATCAAATCGGCATCAACCAATCCGAAAGCGCCACGTGGCACTATGAAGGAGGAAAGTTTTCATCTCCTCACCCTATAAATAGGTGTCTTCATTCATTCATTCATTCATTCAGACACATTCAGACAGACAGAAGCACAAGGAATTCAGAAGTTCAAGAGCTTTTGAAGATTCAAAGTGTTCTTCGTCAAATTCAAAGCGTTCTTCGTGGGAAGCGATCAGAAACGGCCCCCGATCCGAGATCAAGGTCCAGCACCCCTCCGATCCGGTGTTTCTCCTTGAATATTCAAAGGCATTCTTCACGCAAGTCTACCATAAACAGCCTCCGATCCGAGATCAAGGTCCAGCACCCCTCCGATCCGGCGTTTCTCCTTGAAGATTCAAAGGCGTTCTTCGCAGCTTCAAGGCGTTCTTCACGCAAGTCTACCATAAACAGCCTCCGATCCGAGATCAAGGTCCAGCACCCCTCCGATCTGGCGTTTCTCCTCCAAAATACAAAGGACGTTCTTCACCAAATTCAAAGGCGTTCATCCTGCAAATCCTAAAAATAACGTTTAAATCCAAAATAAGGCGTTTCACCCTTGGATTAACGTTATAAATTCAAAGATCAACCTCAAATGAAGATCAAGGCGAGGATTTCTCCCGAAGAACATCCAAGTCAAGGTCAACACCGAAAAGAAGAATCAGAGGATCAAATCTAGAGTTAGTCAACCCACACAAGTTTTTCGGTTTAATCCGAATAAATTAAAATTGTAATCTTTTTTGTGTTTATTATATTTAATAAATTCGGAATTTGCAGTTACAATGCTGAGAAAAAAAGAAAGGGAAGGAAGGAAGATATCTCAAAGCCAATTCTGATCGATGAAAGCTCAGAAGAAACAGCTACAAGTCCTGATGTAGCTGAAACTGAAGAAGTACAATCTGGATCCACTCAAGTGCCAGATGCTGACTCCAAGATGAATGTGCCACTTGCACAAGTAAAAAGAAGAGGCAAAGCCAAAAAGAAGACGGTTCCCATGTCAACTGTTACTGAAAATGAACTTGTTGTTGCCGAAAGTGTGCCATCACCTATGGCAACATCCGAAGAATCTGAACCAGAACAGAAAGATGAAGAAGAGAAGAAGAGTTCTGACCCTGATTCCAGTGATCCGTCTTCAGATGATTCTGATTCCAGTGCTAAGGTACTATCTGATCACTCCTCTAGTGAAGATGAATATAATGATATGAAGAGTGATAAGTATAGGAAAATTCGCACTAGGATATTGGTGGGTGAAAAAGTTATTAAGATGACTGACTTTAGAGAGCAAAATCTGGTGGAATACTTTAGGGAAAAATCACTGTTGCATGCTCTTGAATTTACTACTCCATATATTGTAGAATGGGTTTATGAATTCTATGCAAATCTGATAGTAAGTCTGGGCAAGACAAATTCTAAGCACTATGGTACTGTCTGGTTAGAGGTGCTAAGGTCAGGTTTACACCCAAATCAATCAATTTGTTTTTTAGAACTAGAAGTGTGATTGAAGAACATGTTGATGACATGAATGAGGTAATTAAGGTCATAACTGGTGGGCAAATTGAAGTTTGGGAAAACAGATTGAGTAGCTCTAAGTTGACCAGTTTATATTCTGTTCTTCATAAACTATGTGTGTACAACTGGTTGCCATCCTCAAACAGTATAGTCTTGACTAAGGAACAAGCAATCTTAATGTATAAGGTTAGACATCTGAAGAAGTTTAACCTTGGGTAAACTATCTTTAATAATGTCTTATCATATACTGGAGACATTACTGGTAAATGGCTACTACCTTATCCCAGTCTTATATACAAGATGCTTGAAAACAAAGAATTTGAGAGAAATCCAAGAGAAGAGACAATCAGTGGCTTTAATGCTAGTTTTGGGATCTCCAGTGTGCTACTCACGGGACCTAAGGTGATTGATTTAGCTTATCATGATCCAACTAATGTGCATCAAGGACAGGAAGCTCAGGAAATCGCTAATGCCGCTGAAAATGTTGGCAATACTTCTGCCAACATTCCTCATAATGCTACCATTACATCAGTTTCTTTAACTCCCAATTAAATTACTGAACAAATTGAGACCTTGCAGACAACCATCACAAACATGCAGTCCATTATTCAAGATATGAAAAACCAGAAGGCTTTCTGGGAATTGCTGTTTTCTACTCCAACAGGAGGAGTAGGACCTGATGTAGCTGTTGCTGATGGTGAAGGTTTGGACTCAGGGGGAGTTAAAGTTGATGCGAGTGGAGTTGCTAGTACCAGTGGTATAAGAATTGAAGATATATCTGCTGATGATAATAGTGTTGTTCCAAGTGTTGAACATGTTGCTGAAAAAGATGTTGATAAAGACCTAGAGACACTATATGGTGATCTAGGTGGAGACCAAGAAAGAGCTTAGAGATCAAGGAAGAATGAAGATAGGGGGAGTTTGTGCAGACTATGAAGATGCAGCTGACTTGTGAAGATCAACCCAATCCTTCCTCTTCTTTACATATTCAACCTTGAAATTCAAAAGCTCTACTGTTGTTTAGTTTAAATTTCTGATTTAAACTCTGCTTTAGTTTTGGTTAGTTTAAACTGTTATTCAGTTTTACTGTTTTTGTTTAGACTAGTTTGATATCGTTTAGTTTGTTCTGTTTTTGTGTTGTTTTGTTCAAAACACTCTGTTTGTGTTTTGTTTTAATTTGTTAAATTTCTGTTTAGTCACTTAACTTGGTTTAAACAATTGAATGTCTGTTATTTGATGTTCAGTTGTATTTCTTACTTAACACATTTTACTGTATGTTTAAGACATCAGGTGTGTTGTAGTAGAAAGGCCAAATTGGGGAAGATTGCTGATGTTAGGTCAAATGTTGTTCAGAATATCACAACATTTTCCGCAACATCAGAATTCACCCTTTCTCCTAAAACTAACTCCAAATATTGAAATGTAGTCTTTAATGTCTAACCATGCAGAATGAAGACGTGGCAGTTACCAAGTCTGGCAGTTGCAGTTTAGAGTGAGTTACATGAAGCTAAAACATGAGCGGTTATCAAGATCATGGAGACTTAGTGATGGGCGATTTTACATCATGGGAAACCATGATTTTATGTGTTTACGTGCAAGATACAAACTCTATAAATATCACACGCATGAAACTTATTCAAGTGAAGAGTTCGAGATATCTATTTTACATTTAGAGTGTAGCTATTTCGAATTACTCCTTTGTTATTTTAGAAATATTTTATTTCGACCTTTGAATAGGTTATTTGGTTTACACTTTTAGAATTATAGGCTTTTGATTTTATACCTAGGGTATGTGATCATGATGTAAATTCCTATAGTTAGTTTTTACTTTGTCTTTGTATCACTACTCGTTATAGTGAAGTTTCGCCATGAGGCATCATAGATTATTCAATAATAATCTATGATAAAGTTTTGATATCCCGTTTGCAAACATTACTTTCTGTTTTTCTAAGTCTTCCGCTGTGTATGTTGTCGTTTATGTTTCAACACACTTGACAACATTCTGGAAAAACACCCGCACACACCTTTCAGATATAATATTTAATTTATAGAGAATATAATAATAATAATTATATTTGAAATTAATTATTATTATTATTCAATTAAATTGGATTTAATTAAATATGAAATCTCAATAATAATATTTGAAATATTATTATACCAGAATAATAGATATGGTAAATATATTATTCGTAGGAACATATCTAGGGAGATATAATCCGTAGAGATTAAATTATGCGGGTCAAACATATTATCTTGCTTAGAAATTAAGCTAAGATAATCCCTATAAATATGTGTCCTATGGGAATTCAGATATACACAAGAAAATAATTTCTCCATAAAATCTCTTGTTCGAGTTTTCCTAGCAAGTTCGTTCTAGAGATTCGATGCTGGCACCCCGGTGCAGATCAATTGATAGTTGTTGTGTGGATACCATAGTGGAGGACTCCGCGTACGAAGCTCTGTAAGAATTTCGTTTAATATTCTTGCAAATTAATATGCAATTAATTGTTCGTTGTTTGTGAACTTTATTATTCCGCTGCGCATGTTTATTTGTTTTACGTGCCTCTAAATTCCAACACTGCTATTCGACTTGGCTCAAGGAAATGTCTTAAGTATACAAATAATATATTTTTAGCCTACATGCCATCACAATTTCTTTTTAAAACGAGATGCTTCAGTTCGATATTTAAAGATATAATTTGTGGATCTGATAAACATGTGTTTTTATCTTGTTTTAACTGTAATTTATTAGTTGGCCTAGATTAAATACAATCCCTTTAGTTAATACATTATATAAAACAAAATATTCAGGAAAAATTCAAAAAATTTAACAGTTTTCAGAATTATTTTTTCTAAAAATTCAAAATTAAAAAAAAAATCGAAAATTGTCAAATTGTAACCCGAGCCTTATTAGTTTCAAGTAATAGGCTCCATTATTATCCAATTGATGAAAGACTATATTGTTTTAAGGCCCAAGCAGAGCCCATTACATTTTCGTAAAATATATTTCTCATGGATCCTTACTCAAAAAAGCGCTTTCCCTGTTAAATAATAGGTCCAGGATATTGGCACTATAAGGTGGAGTAAATAAACTACACAAAATTTAATTTTTAAGGCAAATACTTGAAATGACAATATTATCCTTCTAGTCTTCCCAATAAAAATAATTTTAGTAAACACACTACGCCTCATTTTCATACTTCACTTTCGAACAATCTAAACGAGCTTCATACTTAATGAATGTGACCCACCACCAATCGACCACTAGGCGCTTGAAACGTATTGTGACGGCCTACATTGTACGGATGAACAATCCTACAAGTCCGGAATACGTATATATAAGTGTTTTGGTATTTTTTAGAAACTAGGTTTTTTAAATGTTGAATAGTATAATTTTTGTTGGTGTTGTGATGTTTTTCATGCATATTATTGTTCATTGAGTGTATAAAATTGTATGGGTATGATAATATTATTGTTGTTTGTTTGTTTCGAACAATTTTTTTTTCTGAAAATCGTGATTGCACTTGTTCGGCTCTGGTTATATGAACTCGATCAGAATATTTGGAAAATTTATGCGAACATTAACACAATTTTTGGAAAAAAAATTCGAACAAAAATTGTGGTCATGTTCGGAAAAAAATTCGAACATTATAGTCATGTTCGGATAACCAGAGCCGAACAATAGTCTTCGCGATTTTCGACTTTGGCGATGGCTGACGGAAGCGGCAGATGACAGTGTTGTGGCTATGGGCGTAGACGGCGGACGAGGATGTTGTGGCTATGGACGTAGACGACGAAGGATGCTGAAGATGGAGTGTATTCAACATATGGGCAAGAATTCAAAGAGTTTGCTAATAGTTAATAAGGGTATTTTAGGAATAAAATATAGTGTATTCATCCTAAATGTAGTGAATTTATTCATATAGTGTATTTACTCCATATTGTAGTGCCAATAACCTGGACCAAATATTAGTTGCATACGAGTAGGTTGTAGTGCTACAAATAAAAATATATATATATATATTTATAAAATTAAAACGAAAAAAACACTATTAGTTTGGCCAACATGAATCCTCTTTTCAATCAATTTGGGTGAGCTCACTACTAGCTCAAACATGGTATTGTACACCCATTTAAAAACATTATCAGATCCACGTTAAAATATAACTAATGCTGTGATAAAATAAGACTATATACCATCCTATGTATTGTAAATACACTCCACCCAAAAATATTTGGAAAAAAAATTCAAAAAAAGTAACAATTTTTAGAAAATATTTTCTAAAATTCATAAGTTTAGTGTCTTTTTTTTTTTTTTTTTTTTTTTTTTTTGGAAAAAAAGAATCAAAAAATTGTCAAAATTTTTGGGTTTTTTCCGAATATTTTTTGGATAGAATGTATTAATAAAATATAGGATTGTATTTAACAACAACCTAAAATAATTAATTATTGAACCATAACTCACACGTGATTAATTAGGACGCGGATATTGTCCCCCCCCCCCCCCCCTTAATTTGTTCACCAACCAATTTTTTTATTTAAAAATACATTTGAAAAGACTTAAATACCCTTATGCATAATTTTAGTTAGACAAATATGATCAGTTCACCCTCCGTTTCAATCTTACCGGAATTCCAACAGTCACAGCGATCTTAAGGGCTTCTAATATTGTGCTTGGTGTTAAAGAGATGTAAATCCCACAATGTGTTCGAATTTTAACACTGTCATTGTCATTGTTTGAATGCAATTGTAAGTTACCTTCAACTTTTGTAAGGCTAGGTTAAATAATAAACATATTTGGATGATGTTTTTATGTCTATTGTCTATTTGTTTGTTTTTATGACTATTGATGTTGTTTGCGTAGCACAACATTGTGCAGGAACGAACATATGTTGGAAAATATGATTTCACGCGTTTTCAATCGTTTTTTTCTATTTCGGTTTGTGTCCATGTCTGGTTTCTCAAACAATTGCATATTTTTTAAAAAAATTTGTCATACATTTTTCATATTTTCGACAAATTTATTCAAACACTGTGTTCGAATTTTATTTTCGAACAATGACGTAATGTTTGGAATTTTTTTTTAACATTGAGCATTTGTTTGACCTTTTTGGTCGAACATTCTCTGTTTGTTCAACCAACCAGTGTCAAACAAAGCACTTCGAGGGATTTTCGTATTTTTTTGTATTTCATCACGAAACCAAACATTATATGCTCCATTACATTTATAATCGGATAATTAACAACAAAAAATCCTATTCTATACGAACAAAAAGAAAGGGGGATAGAGATTTCAAATAAAAAAAAACAACTTTTATCCATGGATGAGTGGTATGGACGACATCTCTTCGATTGCGGGTCACGACGGTCAGCGGAATGACAGTCAGAATTTTTCGCCCTTACTCTTTATATGAGGGGTGTGTTTACAAAATATAAACAAAAACTGAAAAAGAAGATGGGTAATTTTGAAAAATGGTGGGTGGTGAACTGAACGAAATAGTAGTGAACTGAATAGGGGGGTGAACAACTGAAGGAGGGGAGGGGGAATATCCGCGTCCAATTAATTAATCTAATTCATGATAGTAATGTGTCACAGACCCAGTACTTAGGGGTATTCTACAACAAATTCATGTATGGGCTGTATGGGTTGTAACATTATACTATGCTTTTGGGCTTCAAATTTAAAATTCGCCCAGGGCTAAATATCCCTCCAAACATTGCATATACATCTTCATTAATTTTGCATATCTATATATATATAAAATAAGTTAATAACGTTAATTGGTCTACATTTGAAAACTATTGTATTTTTCCGTCAAAATTATTACTAAATTGAGTATTAAATCTTTGGTATATATTTTTAAAATATATTTTATTATAAATATTAACAAATAATTATTTACAAAATATATTGGATATATTTTAAAATATAATTTACAATAAATACTGAGAAATAATATAAAAATATATTGAATATATCTTTAAAATATTTGTTATGATAAATCCATATATTTTGTAGTATAAAAGATATTTCAACTATATATATATATATATATATATATATATATATATAATAACAGACCTACATTTGATAACCATTGAATTTTCCAGCAAAAATTATTAATAAATTGAGATATATTTATTTCAAATCTTTGGTATATATCTTTGAAATATATTTATTATAAATATTGATAAATAATTGTTTACAAAATATATTGGATATATTTTTGAAATATAATTTATAATAAATATAGAAAAATAATATAAAAATATGTTGAATGAATTTTTGAAATATATATTATGATAAATCCCTCTATTTTGTGGTATAAAAGATATTTCAATTATTTTAAATAATAATTATTAAATATTTTTGTGATTGATCAATATATAAAAATAAGACAAAGTATAGAGCGAAACTGGTTTATACATGAATCACCGAAGAGTATTAGTTATTTTCATTGAAGAATATTAGTTGTATTTACTGAAGAGTATTACTGGTTTACACTAAAGAGTCTTAGTTGTTCGGTGAAAACGAACTAAGACTCTTCAGTGTAAACCAGTAATACTCTTCAGTAAATACAACTAATACTCTTCAGTGAAAACAACTATTACCCTTTAGTGATTCATATATAAACCAATTTCACTCTATACATACTCTAAAAATAATTTGATATATAATTTGTAGAAGTTATTAAAATAAATATTTATTAATCTGAAAAAAAAATTGGCAAAGTATAGAGTGAACATGGCTCATATATGAACAATTTGAAGCGTATTAATTATTTTCACTAAAAATTATTAATTGTTTTCACTAAAGGGTATTAGTTGAAGGGTAAAAAAGTATTAAATATTTAACTAAAGGGTGTTAGTTACAAAATGGTTTATGAATGAACCAGTTTCACTCTATACATACTATTAATTTGTGCAAAAGTGAGATTATCTAGATGACAAAATATAGAGTGAAAATGACTCATACATGAATAATTTGAAGTATATTAGTTGTTTTCATTAAAGGGTATTAGTTTTGGAGGGTATTAATTATCTTCACTGAAGAGTATTAGTTCTGGAGGGTATAATTTATTTCCACTGAAGGGTATTAGTTGAAAGGTACAAAGAGTATTAGTTGTTTAACTAAAGGGTATTAGTGATTATACTAAAAGATATTGTAAAGTGGTGTATGTATGAACCAATTCACTCTATACATACTCTTAAATTTTTTGTAGAAGAGAGATCATTTAGATTAATTACTTTGAAGAAATTTTATAGTAGACATATAACAATTAATATATCAATATGTTCAATTAGGCAACCACCAAATACATATGAACATTAAACAATTAAAGGATATTAATGGTTATACTAAAAAATACTGCAAAGTGGTTTATGTATAAACCAATTTTACCCTATACATATTCTTTATTTTTTGTAGAAGAGAGAGATTATCTAAATTAATTACTTTGGAGAAAGATTATAGTATACATATAACAATTAAGAGTAGATCTTTTGTGAGACTGTCTCATGCCATAAGATGGTGTTAATTTGTTATGTCTCATGCCATAAGAAAGTCTACGCAAATTTTTGCAACAATTATTATATAAAATTATAAATATATTCTATTAAGCAAACCACCAAATATATATGAGCATATCTATTATATTGTAATAAGTTTGGGAGATACCTTTGGGTTAATAAATTAACATACAAAAAAAGGCATAAGTTAATGCACTTTGTCGTCTACAAAGCAAGAAAAGAGTAAGATCTCCAACGAATTCTATATTCCTTAATGTTTTTACCTCTAGATTCAGAATAATTTCACGGGATAATAATATGAACAGTACATTCCAATTGAAGCCAGAGCAATGGAAGAAATTGAGGGTTTCGAACTTCAAACCTAGATTAAATTTGGAGGATATATAATAATGTTAGTTATTTATTTATAAAAATATATGTGAAATGTATACATTCTTAAATTGTGTAATTATTTTAATGCATGCATTTATATCAATATTATAAAAATAAATCTTAAAAGATTAATATGTACGAGTAACCGTATGAAATGGAAGACTTCATAAATGAATTTTTTTTAATTGAAAAGGTACATGAAAAGATTTCATTGATAATTTTACAAATGCTTCGTTCAAAGCTATATTTAAAAAATATTATGGACAATTTGAATTATTTGAAGAGCAGAGCCACTAGAACAAATTAAAGTGTTATGGTGCGTTGAATCATGATTTGAATTTGAAAGTTGAGACTTCAATTATGTAACTAAAAGATATAGGTTGTTGATAGGCGAACAACCAAATAATGAGATTAAGCTAATTAAAAATTAAGTGGATAAAAAAGATCATTTGGGATAGAAGATTGAAGGGAGGTGAGCAGCAAGGCTTCTCCCCCAATAAATTGGAGGAGGCGAGCAGCTGGGTCATAAAGCACATTGGGCGAACAACAGGTCAGACGAGCAGTTGGTCTCCAAGAAGTAGAAAACAAGGCGAGCAACATGACCAAGAAGAGTTAAAGGAAAGTTAAAGAGGCGAGCAAGCGAGCAGAAAGGCACCTCGGAAAGTCACCAAGAATCCCACTAATTAGGCATTGCATTAGGAGTAAACAAGGGTTTTAACACTTGTCATTGTAAAAGGATGTAATAGCTTAAGGATATAACAAGTGTCCAAACACTTGTCAAGTTGTAAATAAGAGTGATTAGGGAGGTGACACCTCATGCTTGCTTGTACTCTATATATATACTCCTTCATAAGAAAGGGAAAAAGGGTCAAATATTCAAGAAAAAGACCAAACTCTTGCAAATCCGTTTCTCAACCCTTACTTAGATTAATTTGGTGTTTAATCCCAGTTTATATACCTTGTTTGATGATCTTCAAAGCTTAAACAGCCACTAATCACATACATTGAATCAAGATCATCAACAATTGGCGCTAGAAGGAGGGTCGAACCTCCGATTGGTTGAAGATTTGAAGAATTTATGTGGAAAGTCAACGAAATCTACAAAAATCCGGCAATAGCTCGCCGGAGACTGGGTTTGGGAGTGTGATTCGATCATTTGTGTGGAATTGAGTAAGATTTGAAAACTTGAAAGCATGCATGTATGAAGAAGGGTTTGTAAATAACCAAATTCATACATGCAAGGCTAGTTGTTTTTAAATCAACACTCACAAACACAAATATCTTGTTAAGAAACACCTCACATTTGATAAATGACGAGATCACATGAAAGATAATCATCGAGTTCTCATCCGTCGAACAAATCATGAACTAGGATATCGTCAACGGGTGAACACGCAAGAACGGTGCGAACGACATCCTGGAGGAACATACAAGTTACAATTGATACTCTTCCCCCAGAAGTGGAAGCCTTGGCCCAAAACCCGGAGGAATTGGCAAAAACGATTGCCGTGTTACAATCGCTACAAAGACGACAAGAGGCTGCCAGACCATCAAGGGCCCGGGAGGTGAGCAACCGGGTACCTGAGTGAAGAACTAAACAAAATGAAGATGTGAGGGTAGATGAAGTGGATAGTGCCCAAGCAAGAAAGGCCAAGGGAAAGGTCCAGTAAGTGAACGGCTTGGGAGTCGAGGAGAGTCCACTCCCGGAGCAGGCGAGGAGTCGAGCAGCGGGGGAACGAAGAGTGTGAGCCACTCTCATATAAGAGGAAGAACAGAGAGCCATGGAGGGTACAAGAGAGGAATTCATCAAAGGAGTGAGGAGCGAGCACACGAGCAAGCACACCCTGCTGCTCGCCCCTCTGTTCATGATAGACTAAGAAGATCGACTTTTGGTCGTTTGGGCCCCAATGGAGCTAGCAACATCGCTTAGCATGTCACACAGGAGAAACGTCCCATTAGTAAGGGACTGCGTCATGAGGAGGTCATTGAACCAGATCATGACAAACAACCTTCTAACGGAAGAACGTCTCCAAGTGAGTGGCAAGCTTTGAAGAAAGCGGTGGAGGAGAGGCAAAAACAGTTGGAAGCCCAGAACGGCATTGGGACAACAGTATTGCCATCATCACCCTTGTCCCCAGCTATTTTAAATGCGCCAGTACAAAAGAAAGTACAATTCCCGGCCATTAACTTATATGAGGGAAATTTAGATCCAAAAGTATTTATCTAAATACACTAATTACATGATATCAGTAGGAGCGTCGGATGCTACACAGTACCGTAACTTCCCATTAACCCTTGGTGATGGCCCTCATCGATGGTTTTCCGCACTCGCCCCTGGTTCTATCAACTCGTTTATCCAACTCAGCAAAGAATTCCTGTCTCACTTTTCCACAGCTCGGTCATATCTTCCACAAAGACATTTGCTAGCAGACTTAAAATAAGGAGGCGAAGAGTCTGACAGAGTATTCCTTGAAAGATTCGATAAAGTTCTGCTAGAAGGAGAAATGGTGAGTGAAGACACAAAGATTGTGGCCATAATGGCAGGACTCAAGAAAGGCACAGACCTGTGGAAGGAAATGCACCTGGCTTTCCCCAAGACCTATTCAGAATTTAGACATAAGGCTGGGGTGTACATTTCAATACAAGAGACTCTCCAGAAAGAGTTGGGAGACAAAGCCGATTCCAAGAAACCAGGAAAGAAGTCGGGAGGAGAATACAAGGCCCCTAAAAATATGAAAGCCTTCAACGAAGGGGCAGAGTTGAAAGAGAAACTGAACCATGTCTTATCTACATCAGTAGAGGTTGTGTACAACAACGTGAAAGACAAGGACATGTTATCAGAACCTAGAAAGATACGAGAAGAGCGAGGAAAGTGATGGTCCCGTTTTTAATGACTTTTTCAGGACAAATGGGAATTCAGGAGCAATTTTTTATTTTATTTAAAAACCTTTTGCTCAGGGAGTTCAGCAAGAGTGGATAATACTCAAGTCACTGAATTGCTAAGAGTCAGAGCACTCAAGTCAGTGCAACTGACTTGCGAGCTCAGTCTCTTAACAAGGCAGTGACTCGAGAGGTTACACTTCAAGTCACTGCACTGCTTAGAGGCTGAATTACCAAGTCAATGTGAAGACTTGGAGACTCATGCTCTAAGCAACACAGTGACTCGAGATGCTGAACTCTCGAGTGCGTTGCCTGAACTGATCAGTGGGAAGGATTCTCCCTGACCTAAATACTTAACCAAAGTTTTCTTAACAATGATCTCAGTGAGCAGATTTTCACAACACTTTAGTAAATACTTAAAATAATAAAACGCTCAGTTTAACGTGGTTCAGAGACTCAAGCTCCTACGTCCACGGCCTGATTTTACAGGAAATCCACTAACTGGGATTCTTGTTTTTAACGTGCCAAGGTGCACCCAGATCTACAACTCCAGATCTTGCTTACTTCCTTACTAACTCACAAACAACTTCCACCAACAAACCTAACTAGAGGGTTTTGGTTGCAGTAGGTTTTCTCCAACTAGGTGAGGTTTTCCCTTACAATGTTTTAGCCTAAAGCTAAGATTGGGAAAACCTCTCTAAGCTAAGAGTTACAAGCTGAACACTCATTTATATATCTGTGAAGACCCTAATGGTCAGTGTTCTAGATGTGAGACGTGCCTCCTTATACCTCCCATGAAACGCACTAAACTCTCACACCTTCACAGCTCGTAGGTGTTGATTTTTCTCTTCTCACACACACTTCAAACCGCAGCTATGAGCTTGTAATATAGTGTGGATTCAAATGTAACCGTTGGAGGGAATCACATTTGAATCCAGATAATTAATAGGTTTCACCTACTTTTCTTGGAATGCGGCCTTGTCAGTGTCAGATATGTTGTCTTGACTTGATTGGCCCACGTGGACTGAATCCAATGGATCTTTGACTCAGTGTGCTTGATCAGGGCGCACTGACTTCAGATAGCTTATCCTCCACTGACTGATGATCTTCAGTAGACACAATTGTCTTCAGTGATGTTGTCCTTCAGGGACTCTTTGAAGATCTCTCCAAGAAGTTTGTCATAAGGCTGAATGACAAACTTCCCTGACCACAGTAGCCTGACTATTTCAGGGCCTACTTGGTGCAGCACTAATTCTCTTGATCATGCTCTTCACTGAGTGGTCCGCCTGACTTAGCTTAGATCAGCCAGGTTTACACTCAGTGGGACATCCTTCAGGCTTCTCTTCAGGTTCAGGTCTCTGTCATGGCTTCAGTCAGTTCTTCTTGATGTCATCTTGATTTCCTTAGGCTGTGTTGCTGAGTTCCCCCTCAACTGAGTGTTCCCTCAACTGAGTTCTTCTCAACTGACAGTCTATTCTACTGAGAGCTAACCTATCCTGACCTGAAACAAAAGATACAATCCTGACTGCTTTCAAACCTATTACATGTTGTTTTGGAAAATTATCAAAACTAAAACATATCCCAATAGAAATCTAAACCCCAACAAGTACTATGCATATCACCAGAATATAGGTCATTTTACAAGTGAGTGTTGAGACCTCCTAAAATAGCTATGGAGGTTTTACGAAGAAGGGAAGCTGTCAGAGTTCGTCAAGAGGCAGCCAGGCAAGAGGCCCAGAATGACAGTTCCATCTAGCTCGGAGGATGACGAAGAAGACGAGCAACCGAGCAGGATGGACAAGAAAGGCATGAAGACATTTACAGCTCCAGCAGAACCCGTTCGAGAAATTTTGATGCTTGAGCCCGCTGGACCTGTAGGAGGTTGCTCAGATAGGAGTCCCCCAATATCCAAGAGAAAAAGAAAGGCAGAAGTAAGGGCCGTGGCTCAAGTCAGAGAAGTGGGAGTAAACCAGGCTACCAAGAAGACGGAAGACTTGGTGTTTTCCGAGAAGGACCTGGATGGAATACTTAGTCCACACAACGACTCATTAATCATATGTGCTAACATCATGGGAACTCGAGTTCATCGCTTGCTTGTAGACATCGGCTCCTACACAAACATCTTGTTCAAGAGCACACTAGATCAGTTAGGAGATTGTGAAGAATATGTAAAAGAGTGTGATCATAAGATAGTAGGGTTCAGAGATGTTGTAACTGTTCCCTTAGGTTTAGTAACGTTGCCGGTCAAACTTGTATCGATCGAGAATCCCGAGAGGAGACTGACTAGAATGATAGAGTTTTTAGTTGTAAATCAACAGTCTGTCTACAACGGATTTCTCGGTCGACCTTTTATGAATGAATTCAAAGCGGCCGTTTCAACATACTACTACTGTCTCAAATTTCCAACTTCAAAAGGAGCAGGTGCGGTAAAAGACGATCAGAAGAGAGCTCGGGAATACCTCCTGCAACTTCAACCAAAAGACAACAAAGTGTCTGTCATGGACGAACATCCGAGCAGCAGGGCTGAAGATAAACCTTCCGTCTTAGATGAGATCATGGAATCCCTTGACACCGAGATGATGGAGGTAGACGACCAACAGGGTGGGAGCGAGCAAGAGGTCTCAGACGAGCAACAAGGAGGAGCCGTACCTGTCCCAAATGTGGTTGAAGATATCGAGCCAAGACTAGGGGTGGAGCCAAAGGTCGAGGATGAATTAAAGTTGGAAGGCCCGATTATTGATCCTCGTTGGAAGACTCGGAAAAGAAGAGCAACGCCAATCGAAGAGTTGGAAACAATAGTAGTTGGTCCAAGTCGAGAGAACTTAGAACTTTTCATTAGATCTGACCTCCCTGAGCCCTACATATCCAGAATGGAAGAATTCTTAAAGTCTAATCTCGATGTATTTACATGGTCACATGCTGATATGATAGGCATTAGTCATGAGCATGCCTGTCATAAGCTAAATATTGATCCAAGAAGGAAACCAGTGAAACAGAAAAGGATAAAATTCGGACCTGACAAGTACGAAGCATTGGATGTAGAAGTAAAAAAGCTACTGGACAATAACCTCATCAAAGAAGCACTATGCCCCAGATGGGTAGCAAATCCAGTATTAGTCTGAAAGCCAAATGGTACATGGAGACTATGTATCGATTTCACCGATCTAAATGCCACCTACCCTAAGGACAACTTTCCATTACCACACATTGACCAGCTGGTGGACAACACAGTCGGGCATGAACTTCTCACCTTCATGGACGCATTCGCTAGCTATCACCAAATCTCAATGCACCCGGACGACCAGGAGAACACATCATTCTACACCAACAAAAACTTGTTATGTTGGAAGAGGATATCGTTCGGGTTGATTAACGCAGGAGCCACATACCAAAGACTTATCAATAAGATGTTCGATGAACACATCGATAAGACGATGGAAGTATACTTGGATGACATAGTCGTCAAAAGCCTAAAAAAAGAAGACCATTTGGAGCACTTAACACAAGCATTCGAAATACTCCGAGCCTATAACATGAAGCTAAATCCAAAAAAGAGTAGCTTCGGAGTACATTCAGGAAAGTTCCTCGGGCACCTGGTCAGTCAGCGAGGCATTGAAGCAAATCTGTCAAAGGTAAAGGCAATTATGGATATGCAACCACCAAGATCTGTCAAAGAAGTACAACGACTCACCAGATGTTTAGCAGCTCTGAATAGGTTTATTTCAAGATCTGGAGACAGATGCCGACCTTTCTTTGATGCTATCAAGAAAGAGCAATTCCAATGGACAAGCAGTTGTCAACAAGCATTTAAGCAGCTAAAAGAATATTTCGGTGACACCAAGATTCTATCCAAGCCCATCTCAGGAGAAAAGTTGTACTTATACCTAGCTGCGTCAGAAGTGGCAATCAGCTCGGTCCTGGTTCGTGCAGAAGGAAAATTTCATTTACCAATCTACTACGTGAGTCAGGCCTTATACGAAGCGGAGATCAAATATTCACCAATGGAAAAGTTAGCTTATGCACTAGTGATGAGTGTAAGAAAACTACGTCCATACTTATTTGACCATCAGGTAGAAGTGCTAACGACATTCCCGCTGAGGCAAATTTTACAAAGGCCCGACACCGCTGGCTGCCTCCTCAAGTGGTCACTCGAAATAAGCCAGTTTGGGATATCTTACGCACCTCGAACGACGATCAAAGGATAAGCGTTAGCCGACTTTATAGTCGAACTAACCTTCCCTCAAGATCTAACGAGAGGTCATAACCATCCATGGCACATGTACGTGGATGATCATCAACGAATACAGCGTCAGGAGCCGGGATAGTGTTGATTAGCCCTGACAGACAAGTGTTCACTTTAGCGGTCAGATTTGAGTACATGGCAACAAACAATGAAGCTGAGTATGAAGCACTGATTACCGGACTCCGATTAGCATTGGCTGTGGGGGTGCGGAGATTACAAATATACGGAGACTCCCAATTGATAGTCAACCAAGTCCGGGAAGAATACGAAGCAAAGGATGAGAACATGACCTTGTATCAAAAGATCGTAGCTCATCTTGCCTCATTGTTTGAGTAAATTTACATCGAACAAGTACCAAGGGATAATAATGCGCAAGCAGATGCACTTGCTCATCTGGCTATCAGCACAGGACCAGCAGAACTTTTAGAAGTTACAATGACAAGAATTTCTCATCCATCCACCAATGACTACAAAATCAATCAAATTGAAGAAGAATTGACGGAAGAGGACTGGCGAACAACAATACTCAAATATCTCAAGGATGGTGAAGCACCTGAAGACCCATAGAAAGCAGCCAAGATGGCCAGGCGAGCAGCAAGGTTCACTATCATGGATGGCCAACTTTACAAGAGAGGATTCTCACTTCCTTTGTTAAAATGTCTAGCAAGGGGGCAAGGTCAAGAGGTTTTGAAGGAAATACACGAAGGCGTATGTGGAAATCATGCAGGAGGGCGAGCATTGGCATACAAACAGTAAGGCAAGGGTACTACTGGCCAACTCTACTGCAAGATGCGATCAAAGTTGCAAAAACATATCACAGATGCCAACTGTTCGCCCCCAGCATCCATAAGCCACCAACAGAACTGATTTCGGTGAATAGTCCATGGCCATTCACAAAGTGGGGGATAGACATCATAGGACCTTTCCCGATGGGAAAGGGGAATGTAAGATTTGCAGTAGTGGCCGTGGACTATTACACGAAATGGGCCGAAGCAGAGGCACTAGTGACAATCACACAAGAAAAGATGATCAATTTTATCTGGAAAAACATCGTATGTCGATTCGGGGTCCCACAAGCAATACTAACGGATAATGGGAAGCAGTTCGAAGGAAAGAAAATAAGGGATTTTTGCAAAAAATAGGGAATTAAGAAACACTTTTCAACACCCTATCATCCTTAATCCAACGTTCAGGTCGAGGCAGTTAACAAAATAATCAAACATATTTTGAAAATTCGCCTAGTGGATAAGAAAGGAAAATGGTTGGAGGAACTGCCAGAAGTACTTTGGGCGTATAGAGTGTCATATAGGACGAGCACTAGAGAAACACCATTTACTATGGCATTTGGCACCGAGGCAGTCACACCTGTAGAACTCAAAGTACCAACTGAACGAATAGCGGGGTTCGAGGAGCAGTCAAACAATAAGGCTCTGGCTGCAAAAATGGATTTAATCGATGAAAAAAGAATCTCAACAGAAATAAAGAATGCAATATACAAGAGAAGAATCGCAAAGTACTACAATTCACAAGTGAAAGTCAGAGAATTCGAAGTCGGAGATCTGGTGCTCCGAAAAGTTCTAGCACCACTGCCAGGAGTATTTGGACCGATTTGGGAGGGCCCATTCAGGGTGATGCACAAATGGTACAACGTCACTGATTAGGCGTGAAATTGTCATGATTCGTCACTCGAAATGCCCGTGTTTTGGTTGATTTATATGAGTATTTAGAGTCATTTGAGTATCATTTTCATAAACTAATGAATTTGTCTCTTTGGTGCTCATAGATGGATAGAGGGCGAAAAGAGGAGTTCGTAGGACTTTGAATCGACTCAAACGGACGCCCGGATGAGAAGATATCGAAGAAATACGAAAAGTATTAGTTCGGGGGAGCAAAAGTATCATTGGAATGCACAAGCAAGGAGTACTCGTGCACCACTGCACGAGCTCTCGTGTATAGAGCTCGAGAAGGCGTAGATCGTGCACTAGTGCACGAGCACTCGTGCACCCTGCACGAGCAGTCGCCGGTCGTGCACTAGTGCACGAGCAAAGGGGGTCGTGCGGTTTTTACTCTCTGGACGATTTGGGGTGCTCGAGTGGAATGAGCTCGTGCACTAGTGCACGAGCAGTGCACGAGCTTGCGTGATTTTTCGGCCCATACGTTCCCGACTCGACCCATTGCCTATATATACCCCTTCCGAGCACGTTTTTAGAAACAACTTGAACCACCACACATCACTTGATACAAGATCGTTTTTAGAGTTAGTTTTTGGAGAGGAAGGAACGAGCAAGTTTTACTTTTATATTTTCGAGGTTTTCTTTACGAATTCACATCACGATTTTACTTTTTAGTTTCGTTTCTTCAGATCTTTGTTATTAAACACTTTAGACTTTATTTTATTAATCTAATTTCAGTTCTTAGAATTATTTTCTTTCAAAACCCTAGTTCATGCTTTTTAGTTTTTCACTTCAATTCATCATGTTTATGTTCGTTAATTCGTCAATTTCTTTTGTTATCGTTATAACCATGTCCGGCTAAAACCCTTGCATGCTTGGGGTAGGATGAACTCGTAGAAGTAGGTTGTGGGTACGTAATTAGGGTAATTCGTGACGTTAGGTTTTAATTCTCTTAATTAAAGAATTCTTAAAATCAATCTTAACTTTTTCGTTGAATTTCGTACGAACGTGTTAGGGAGAGGACGACCGCATCACTCTTTAACAACTAGTAGACTTAACTAGAGGGTTTAGAAGGGGTTGATCAATTTGCCGGTTTAGCTATGGAGGACGGCCGCATCACCATTAGTTAATGAGGGCCTCTTTAATTAAGCACGATTTGTTAACTTGTTAGTGGATTAGTGAAGTCGAATGTTAGGATAAAGTATTAGGGTTTAAAATCTTGAGCTTTCATCTTGCATTCTTTTACTTAGGTTATTTCTTGCGCGTCACTGTTATTTTGATTATGTACCTACTCCGTTAGTATACGTAGGGATTCCTATCCTAAGCATCACCATCACATACTTGCATACAAACCTTAGATACTTAGTTTAATTTTCCTTTTGCATTCGTAGAGTAATTTAGTTTAGATTATTTTCTCTTTTCAAAAACTAAAAACATTTCACTCATATTAACAACGACGCGTAGATCTTCAGGGATCTATTTGCATACACATTTTCCCTTGGGTTCGATAATACTTGGTCCCTATACTTGCCAATACTACAGTGAACCCATACTCTTGCGGGGAAGCTACTAGTAAAAGCTAGTATATTCGCTTCAAGTCAGTCACGTATGATCTTGAAGACATGGAAGGCAACTCGGCCCAATACTCCTGGAATGCGGCTTTATTAAAAAAATATTATCAGTAGTCAAGAAACCAATGTAAAGTTCTTTTTATGTTGTTGTATTGGAATAATATAAGTCATTTGTGTTGTAAAATTTGATGAAAATTTCAAAGTTTTCTAGAAAAAATATATAAATAGGAAAAACAAGAATAGTCGTCTGTTGTGCCGTAAGATTTATTAGTTTGGAAGGCAGCGAAACCCACATGTTCGCCCACAAGGAAAGCTGCTCGCCAAAGCAAGAAAGTGTTAGTAAAATACAAGCTCAATATAAGGCGAGCAGCAAGACCCAAAAAACACCAAAAGACCACATGTCGCCCATAACACACAAGTTTCTCGCCCAAAAGCAAGATGCATTAAGCACAAGTCAAGCAAAGAGGCGAGCAACAGGGCTTGAAGGCAAAGGTAAGAAAAGTTATCTATTAAGGACCACGAGAGACCAAGTAAATAAAGGTCAAGTTCCTAGAGAACCAAAAAAGACCCGTACATGGTCAATACATATAAGTTGGCAAAAGACAAGTATTCTACTTCCAACAAAATGGGAAGGAATACTTAAGCAAAAAATAAATAAAAAGGGGCAAACAAACAAGGCAGATGCAAAGTATAAAGGAAAATGGAGATAAACATAAGTACGATTTCATTAAGATTTCAAAAAAGAGTACACTGGGGAAAGGAAAAGTACATCAATCCTAATACACAAGCTAAGAAACAAGATAAGCAAAGAAATCTTCAAGCTTGAGGAGCTGGAGGAGCTGATGGAGCTGGGGGAGTTTCAGTAAGAGGAGGGGCATCCCGGTTGGTCGCCGTAGGGACCTGCTGCTCGCCTACTACAGCAGAAGTGCCCGCTCCATCTAAGGGGTTTGGAAAGAGAGGACTTAGGGCATCAAAAATTGTGGCATCCCTATTCACTTCCTCGGTCCTCTCTTTGGGGGCGATCACCCGGACATCATCCTTAAAAATGTCCAAGTTTACACCCATCTCCCCTAGATCGACAACGGGGACGTTAAAACCACCAGCTGGAGGGTTCTCGATGACATAGTCTGCGAAGTCTTTAATGGTGCAGGTCATGACATCAAGACCATTGTCTAAAGCGTACTTCACGGACCTCACACAATCAGCATACGGACAGATGTAACCAAAGTTTGTGTTGTCGGTTACATCTTGTACATAAGTGGTGTATGGAATAGCGCGCTTCTTCTCCTTCTCCAGCCGGTTGACGTGAACCTTCAGGGACTCAACCCGCTCTACTAGACCAACACGTTCAGTCTCCAGGACCTTGAGGTAGTCAGTCGCAACACCCAAGTCCAACTGGAGCTTTTCAGAAGTGTTGAGAGACACCTGCTCGCGCTCCTCTGCAGCCTTCAGACCTCTCTCCCAATTGAGCTTGGCCTTCTCAAATTCAGCCTTCAGTTTGGCCATCTCATCATCCTTCCTTTTCAGTTGAGTGTCCCTGTCAGCTTCGAGTTGCTCAATCCTCCGACCTAGGCCCCTGTTTGTATTCTCCAACTCAATGGCTTGGTCAAGGACCCGTTGAGTAGATATGGCCTGATGACTTGCGTTGTAGCTCAGGAGGTGAGCGTTATCGCTCAAGCTCTGGATTTGAAGAATTTCTTCACCAGCTTTGTCCAGGAGTGAGGAACAAGTTCTGTTGCTCGCCTTACATGAGAGTCTTTGATATCCTGGTAGGCGGGGGCAGATTCGACACAGCTAAGCTGGTGAAGTACCTTAGCTCGTCCAGGATACTCTTCCTTCCTGTGCCTACAAAAAAGAACACAAGTTAGACATGGCCAGTAGAAGGCGAGCAGCCGGGCAACAGAGAAAATGCTTACTCTCTCAATTTGACCGGGTCATAGCCCAAGTACGAGCTGTCCGGAGAGGAGCTCCTTCCTCTGGCCCCAACCATTGCACCAACTACCTGTTGCTCGCTCACCTCTTCCACAGATGAGAAGCAAGGAACACCCTTGATTGCCTGCCCTTGACCCCTTACCCGCTTAGAGAGATCATCCTCCTTCCTGGCGGGGGCAGTCTCCTTGGTGAGTCTCTTCTTTCCCCGATTGTCTCTTGGGGGCGAGGAGCGAGGAGCGAGGCGAGGAATAGGGTCCTGAGCAGGGGAAGCTTTTTCTTCATCTTCTTCCACCCTTAACTTGATGAGAGAAGTTGGAGGATTGAGTTTCTTCTTCATCGAAGGTTGGTTGGCGGCCATTTGCTTAACACGACGGGTGAGATGATGGTAGCACTCGGGGATCACAGGAACGGCAACGGTTACCCTTTGTGCTAAAAATAAGACAAACATAAAAATAGATTAGTAAAGGAAGCGACCAGTCGACCAGCCGAGCAGGCGACCAGGCGGCCAAAGAATATTAAGATAAAAGGAAAACTTTATACCTTCCGGAACAGCAGCTTGAGCCTCCAAATGATGAGCACTGATAGTCAACTGGGCAAGCTTCCGACAATGAGGTTTGGAGAGGTGCTTGATGCTACGATCACTGGGGTTCCGGAGAGTGATCACGGTAAGAACGTATAAGAACTCCTCACTCAGTTCAGGGTGTCCCCACTTCAAGATACGCGGGCCTGCAAAACAAAAAGAAAGAAAAAATTAAAATTAGTTTTCACTTTGTTCATGGAATGAAAAAAGGGGGAAACCTACGCCTTATTTCGCCAAAACCCTCAGGGAAGTTTATACGCCTAGGTCCACCGGAGAAATCGGAAGACGCTCGCCAATCGCCACCAATAAAGAAAAACTACTTATGCCAGTTTTTCACTTTATTTGGTACCACTTCAATCAACTTCACGCCGCTGCGGGCCTTAAGATAGTACCACCCTAATCCGTCCTCGTTAGCAGCCGAAGAGATAGTCATTGCATAATGTATCTCTACGGTGCTTATTTTGTTCTTAAACCCCTCAAGCCCGAAAAGGGTTATGAAGGCCAGAAGGTTACTCCATCCATTCGGGGTAATCTGTGTAATGGTCAAGTTGGTATCTTCAAGGAAATGGCCGATACAGGGTGTAGAGGCAACAGAAGACCAGCGTTCAACACATCTAAGTTAATGGCGGTACAACCAGGGGGCGGGCGGTCAGCTCTCTCATTCTTCTACGGAGCATATAAATGAATATCATACGGGATTCGGTAAGACGAACGAATCCGAGCGAGATCGTCCTCGGTGATCAGACTTGGTATCCGACTCGTGGTATAAGAGGTTTCCTGAGCAGTTATAATAGTCTGTGGTGTCGTTGGGAAAGAGTTGTGGTAACGATTAGCATAATCGACCCATTCTTGTCTACGAACAACCGCTTCGAGAATTTGAGACTCAGGGGTAGGCTTCAAGATAGGAAAGTTGATTTCCCTAAGGAACTCCCAAGTCAACTTGTCAGAAGGATGACCCTCTTGGTCGCCTCCTCGCCTGCCCACTTGCTCGCTGCTTGCTGCTCGCTGCTCGCTCCAGTGTCAGGGACACTCATCTCGTCAATTTCAGCAACAACTTCAGCGGAGTCCTCACCCAAGTCAGATGAGGTATTTTCCCTTGGAGAGGAGCGAGCAACAGGTTGGATGACATCCTGCTCGCCCGAGCTATCTACGACATAAAAGGCGTCTACGGAGCGAACAACGGAGCTCGCCTCCGAGCCCGTGTCTTCGTCAACGAGCAAGGTCTGCAGATTCTGAGCAATTGCTTGGCGGAGTGAGCAGCGAGGAGCAGGGGGTGATGGTTCATCTTCCATTGGCCGTTTTTCAGGATTCCGGCCAAGGATCACAGTGGAGAGTGTGTTGCTTGAAGTGGGAGACGCCATAGAAATCGAAAGCAAGAATTTCCTTAAAAGAACTCGAACAACGGAAACAAGAGAAGTAGTACCGGGGGCGACGGTGATTACACGGCGGCGCTGGTAATTAGGTGGCGACGATGGTGGTGGCGTGGCAATAATAGAGATCGAAAGAAAAATACGAAGAATCGAAGAAAATCGAAATGCACGAACGAAAAAAAACAAAATTAAAAGAAAAGAAATGACAAATCTACCTTCAAACAAGAACGGAGTGACAAGAATTGAGAGAATTTCGAAAGCTTGAAGAAGCAACAATGGAGGATTTCTATGTGTAGTCGCGGAAAAGGAAAAATGAAGAAATAATTGAGTATTTATAGACAAAGGAGTCGGGGCCGATTGGAAATTTAGGGAAATTTTAGACCCCTATGAACAAATTCAGAAGACACGCGTGGGCGACAATGACATCATCAGCCGCCCACATCACCTCGTATCTCGCGTATCGGGAAGCGAACCGTCGCCAGACCAAGAGTCACTCCTTGTTGGTTGCCCAAGATTTTCCCACCTAAAAATTTTGAATCCCTGTGCTCGCCTCCACTATCAATATATCAGCTAATACTTATAGTTCGATCCAAAAGGATAAATTCTACCCTAATTGGTCGAACTAGGGGGCATTGTTGATAGGCGAACAACCAAATAATGAGATTAAGCTAATTAAAAATTAAGTAGATAAAAAAGATCATTTAGGATAGAAGATTGAAGGGAGGCGAGCAGCAAGGCTTCTCTCCCAATAAATTGGAGGAGGCGAGCAGCTGGGTCATAAAGCACATTGGGCGAACAGCAGGTCAGACGAGCAGCTGGTCGCCAAGAAGTAGAAAACAAGGCGAGCAACATGACCAAGAAGAGTTAAAGGAAAGTTAAAGAGGCGAGCAGGCGAGCAGAAAGGCACCTCGGAAAGTCACCAAGAATCCCACTAATTAGGCATTGCATTAGGAGTAAACAAGGGTTTTAACACTTGTCATTGTAAAAGATGTAATAGCTTAAGGATATAACAACTGTCCAAACACTTGTCAAGTTGTAAATAAGAGTGATTAGGGAGGTGACACATCATGCTTGCTTGTACTCTATATATATACTCCTTCATAAGAAAGGGAAAAAGGGTCAATTATTCAAGAAAATGACCAAACTCTTGCAAATCCGTTTCTCAACCCTTACTTAGATTAATTTGGTGTTTAATCCCAATTTATATACCTTGTTTGATGATCTTCAAAGCTTAAACAACCACTAATCACATACATTGAATCAAGAACACCAACATAGGCCATTCAAGAGGATTGTGCAATGGAACTAGATTGACTCTAATAAAACTAGATGACAGTGTTCTGACAGGTAAGCATTCAGATGAGATAAGATCCCTATACTTTCATTGACTCCATTTCACTCGAGACTTCCGTTCAGGATTCAGAAAGGGCAGTTCACATTAGTTCTCTCATAAGAAATAACACTAAGAATAAATGACAATCGCTCGCTATTGTTGGCATATTCTTGAAGAATCAATTTTTAGTCATTGTCAGTCGTACGTGGATGTTTTGACAGTCAACATTCACAATAATTTGAAGATTTTGATATGTGGTGGCTGATGATGAACGTACATAAAAAATTGAAGAAAATGTGATTTTCATAGAGGTGTTTCGAAATGTATAGTCCTTTAGATTTTATTTTACGTCCCGTTTAATATGGATTCGTAGATATTACCAAAATCCTTCACATAAAAGAATAATAATATTATCTATTTGAAATAATAAAAAGAATTAATAGAAATATTAATAAACACTCTTAAACCTGAACATACAAACTAAAATATAAATTGAGAATCCATAAATTTATGTATAATTATGGTCGTGCATCGCCCGGGTTTAAATACTAATTTTAATTAGAATTGTTAAATTTCACATATGTCCTTCATAATTAAAAAAAATAAAACAATCAATAATCCATACACACCCCCCCTTCTCTTGTTCTCTTTCACTTACATATTTTTACATTTTTCATCATCTTCACGTAGTCATGTGCATGAAAAACATGGCACCACAATGATTAGTTAACATTTTTCAACGAGAACCTAGAAAACATGAGAGGATTTTGAAAAACATATGTATGTTTTTCTTTGTTTCTTATTTCATAAGTTTACAAACCCCACTTTTGAATGTAATATATGTTGTTTATATTGTTGGTTTTTGTGTACGAAATATTGGTATTTTGGGCGTATAACGAAGTTTGAAAATGTATTATTGTCATTCATGCATTTTTTTTCTTTCAAATTTTCCGTCAAGGGAATTTCAAACTTGGTGTGCTGAAAATTCTGCAATATTTCGAAACATAACTTCCAAAAACATGTCAAAGCTTCGAAACAAGTTAGCCGAATATTTTTTTCTTTGAAGATTTGGACAAATTTTGAAAGATAGTGTCCGAAATATTGGTACAATCTCAAAAAACCAGATTTAAAACTTCTATCTTCTACAATGCTAGCACTTTATTTTTTCTATAATGCATATTATACTCAAACTCAACCAAACTATTATAAAATCAAATAAAACCTTAAGACAAACTATCAAAATGAAAAAAAAAAAACCCTATATGTCGCTACAAGTCATCATCGTCTGAGAGTCTAAGCGTCGTCGCTTCGTCACCCTATTCGCCAGAGGTTTAATAGCTGATAAACTTTGGGGAGATAGGGGGTAAGGTTGTTCATAGTACGGACCAAAATAGATATTTAAAAATATTTGTGTCCGTACCAAAGTTCAGTTATTTTGAAATTCGTGTGTCCATATTCATACCGAAATTTCGGTACGATACATATATTTTATTTTTTGGTACGTATCGAAGCAGATTTTTGGTTACAAACGAACCGGATCGGTACAGAATGGAGCGGAGAAATGGATTTTTTACATATTTTTTTGTCATTCTCTCTCTTTTAATCAAATTTAAAAAAAAAATATTGACGTATGCACACTCACACGAATACTACACAACTTCAACCACAATCAACCATATATCATTACAAGCTCGAATATAACACATTATGATAATGGAAGGTTAAAAAATTAACACAAATCACCATCAATAGAATATTTAAAATACAACATATAAAATATATATTTAAAAAGTGCTTTTAAAACATCTTGTAAATGGAAAGTACATGATTGTCAATTTCGTTATGCACAAAATCGAATTAACTCGCAAGTGTACGAGATCGTTGTTATAGCAAGGCAATTGACCAAGTTATAAAATTACCGAACCATTGGAAGCAAGTGGCTAGCTAAGTCAGTTCACATTGGCATGCTTGAAAATTAAAGGGCAAGTTCGGGTTTGCTATGCTACTAAACAAGGAAATTAAAATAAGCAAAAAATGAAAATTTATCTAACTTCGAGACGAAGTGCGAGGGGATTTGAATACCTCAAATTTTTTCCACTATGTAATCCCTAGGATCGATCCTCAACTTATACAAAATTTCAATTGAAAATTGATTGTACCAAGTATTCCCTTCACCTTACCCTTTAATAGACTATTAAAGACTTAGGGCTTGTTGACGGTATCCTATGTTTTCAACCCTCTCTCGATGGATTAGCACAAGATAAATGCATCTATACACTCCTCACTCACACCCAATGGCTTCTTCAAATTAAGGTAACTCTCGTCTACACTAAAAAGCATCCACACATCGATACAAGCAATTCATGCATAAAGTTCAGTTAATTTTCAATCAACAAGGGCACACAAACAACATACAACAAAAATAAGCACAAATTTAAGATCAATCATAATTCTCACATAATTTCCACTATTCAAGGCAAACAGACGTTTTGATGCCTAGGATATCTTCAACCTAGTGAAACTCAAGTAGGATTGTCAAGTCAATTCTATGTATCAATTTGGATTTACTAGAAGATCTCACCAATTACATAAACAATCATCCAAGCAATTGATGTATAATGATGGGGTTCTTTGCGATCAACTCTCTCTCAATGAATCAAACACAAAATAGACGCATTCAATCATAAATCTCACACTCATTCATCTAATCATGTTCATGTAACTCTCGTCTATGCTAAACATGCCTCAACAAACAAGCTACAAGAGGTTAACAATCAAAGCTCAATACAAATCAATCAATAGAAGCAAAAATCCAAATATCAACATAGATTAAGCAAGGAGGATTACATAGGGTTTAGGCGAGGGGCGCCATTTTGTCCCAGGAGAGGGCTTCCACCTAGTTAGTTAACGAGGGCGACATCCCCTTGTTAATTGACGAGGGGCGAGCCGAGGGGATGTCTGGCGAGACATTTTTTATTTAGGGTCTCTCCCTCTCTTTAAAATCTTCTTTAACCCTATGTCCCTCTTTAAATGAACAATATTTTGTGGTGTTATAACAAAAAATAACAAAAAAAATAAAAAAATTGGACTATTAATATTGGACAGACGGAATATTTATTTTACTACAATTTTTTAGTGCATTAATAATAATTTACTTTAGAAAAACATATGATATGTTTATAATTACATGGCTATACTTATAAGAGTTTTCTTGAGTTAGGCACCCTCTCGAGTTGTCTGATATCAGGTATACTTTATAAACCATCAAATCTAAAATTTAATAAAATTTAATGATTTAAATTTGATGACCTGCAATCTGTTGAGTTAATCATCTAATTTTCTATCGAGTTGGATCGTATTATTCCATTATTATATTAAATTTAATAATTTAAAAAAATATAATTATGAATTTACAAAATTAACCTTATTTAATATATTTTAAATTTCTATTTTAATTTGGAAATATTTATCTCCCTTCTTCCATGGAGTCGAATCCCCTCCATTAAAAAAATTTCAGTTTCCTCAATTTCCTTTCATCTACATCATTTATTTTAACTCATGATCCAAATATTATCAAGTCATTTATTTATTACTTTTACTTTTTTACACATTCCATTTTAAAAAAATCACTCTCCCCATAAAATTAAATACATAACAATGGATTTCATCGGAGCATCACACATATAAAATCTACTTGCTCAGTTCAAATTTCTGATAAGATAAATTCTCTTTTACTGCTCTAATCCTAAGTTTCTGTCTCAATTCTCAAATCAATGTTCTTACAGAAATCTCCGCACCACTTGAATTCTAATTTTGTGCCCCAATTCTCAAATTATTTTTTTCACACAAAGCTTGCACCACCAGAAACTCCATCTACCGTTCGAAAATATTTTCGTTGCAGACAGTTAATGTGGAAATGATGAGATGATTGTGTTCCCGGTAATTTTATCATAAATCCAATTGGATCAGAAAGATTTAGGATTTGCTCAATAATTCAGACTGACGGTGTGAGCGGTGGCAGACGGTGAGATTGGCGTCCGGAGCGACAACGGTGACAAACGGTGGAAGAAGCAGTGTAATTGGTGGCACCAGCCTAGGGGTGAGAAACGATCGGTTCGGTCACCGAATCGAACCGAAATAGCATAACCGAAATTTCCATTATTATTAACCGAAATCGACCAAATTAAGTTCAAACTGAATATTAACCGAACTGAAATATTCGGTTCGGTTTCAGTTAATAACCGAATTAACCGACAATGTACATTTAAATTTAAAAAAAAATCCGAATCTGCTTACTTGGCATCTCTTTTTTCATCAGTTTTCACAAATCCCATTCTAAAGAAACCCAAAATCTGATAAGTTAAAAAAAATCCAACAAATAGTAAACATGGAAGCCAAAATTCTTAACTTATTCAATAAGAAAAAAGAAAATGATATAGTTGGGTGTGGGTTACCATTATTAACAAATCTACAATTTCCCATTATCAGATTAAAGGACAACTACTTGGTAGATAACGGCTAATGGATTTGAAGGTGGATTGAATTAATTACAGAAGAGCAGAGTCGCGATCCCTTTTCATGTTTAGACGAGTGGATGACCGACTATGGGAGGTAGAGAGGGCTGCCCCTTCGTCTTCAATCTAAGGTAGACCGGATGCTGACAGGAGTTAGGGAGGTGGGTGTGGTGGTGGTGCAAACCGGGAGTGGGCGGCGCACGAGAGACTTAGGGTTTTCTTTCAAAGGAAAAGTGAAATGTTTGTTTAGTATTTACTGAAGCAGATTACAAATTGGTTTTTAGGACAGGTAATAATATTATTATTTAATTATTAATATTATATATAATATATATATTAAAATAGATTTCGGTTATTTTTCAGTTTTAACCGAAAAATAACTGAAACCGAACCAAAAATTGAAATTTTAATAACCGTGACCGAACCGAATAACCAAATAACCGAACCAAATTGAATATTTCAGTCGGTTAATTCGGTTTTAACCATATATTGCTCACCCCTACACCAGTCTGTGAGACTGGTGTCGTCGGGAGCAGTCCGACGTGTGGGGGAGTGATTGCGGCCTATGAGACTGGAAACGGCAAGAGCAGGTGGCGGTGGTGGCGCCGGCGCCGGACGGGGGAGTGGCAGCGGGGGAGTGTTTTTTTACATTGGGATTCTCTAATCTAAAACTGCAAATAGTTTTATTAGGTCTCTGTTTTTTTTTTTTTTGAACAAAGGTTTAATTAGGATTAATTAGTTCATCTATTTCAATTAGTTTTTCTAGATTTGAATTAATGTATGAATAATGATAATTTATATAATTTTATTAAAAAGAGTATAACAGTAATTTAAAAATTACAATTTAAAAAGTAATTTTAAAATAATATGATAACTCAACAAGTAGTAGGTCAGTGCGACACAGTGCAATGACACGTGACACAATTATAAAGCATATCTGATATCAGTCAACTCGATAGGGTGTCTGACCTAAGAAAAATCCTATTTATAAAAGATAATTTGTAGTTTTATGTACAATATAAACATAATATGTATTATGAATATAAATTTTACATATTATGTTATGTGATTTATGTCTTGAACATTTAATAATAGACGAACATATTTTTTTAAATTTAATTTGGAAGAACTATAAAGTTATTAATTATCATAAAAGATATAAAATCATCCTGTGAAAGCCCAAGTATTTTGGTTACAAGTACACTGGACACCAAGCACTTTAGTCTTGTGTATGATTTTATGCAAATTTCTTTCGTGTGAAAAAGACTAGAGTCATGAAGATATGTAATAATGTAGGAGTATCGAACAAGAGAAAATTTGTGTGATTGTAACAATTTATCATACGCTGGTATTTCTGTCGTATCAGTGGTTTTTCTCTTATTTTGAAGTTTTTCACGTTAGATTCCAATGTTATTGATTGTTGTTTTGATTTCTTCATTTATTTCTCATTTGTTTCGTTTTTTTCTTTGTGTGAATGGGACGGAGTTCCCCAACAGATCATGCATTTACTTTCATCATGATCGGATAATCGAATTATTTTAGGTACCCATACTTAATAAAATAGAGTTCAACTTGCTTGCACAATTATGTCAAAATAAATTCAAAAAAAATCATGAAATGAAATGTCGTTATTTTAAAAACTCATAAAAGAAATCAAGAATCTGTCGTACCAAAAATTGATATAATTAAAGAAGGGTTAATATCAATTTGCCACCTGTACTATATTAATTATTTCAATTTACAATCCGTAGTATTTTTTTTATCAGATGGCAACATATACTATAAAAAATTGATCGATTGCCACCTAAACTCTTTTTTTTTCTTTTTTCCAGCAAGTGATATATTTGTCAAGGTTATACTCGTCAATTCATACTAATTATTTACTTGTATTTATTTATACTAGCGATCGTAAATCTCGTGCTTTGTACGGCCGGAATTTATTATATTGTTTAAACTATAATAATGAACATATTTTAATTATAAAACTAAAAAAATACAAATTTGTTTTTTTAAATATAACTAAAAATATTGTTGGAATCAAATTAACGTTACTTCTCATTATATTTTTATATTTTATTTATAATATTCAACACTTTAAAACAGATTCATGAAAAGTTTATAATTAACCATTTTCATATAAAATTTACTCCTTTGATGGGATATAAATTGGACACATCACACTAACGTTTAATTTCAACATAGGTGTATTTAAATTTGTCAATGTAATTATTTATATTTTTTGTTTTATATTTTACAAATATCACAAGTTCTTCATACTGAGTTTTAGCAAAAAATTTATTATATAACTTTTTCTAATTATATATAAGTGTAACATGAAAAGAATATTTGATTATATATAAGTGTAACATGAAAAGAATATTTGTTTTATTATAAAATAGTTATTTATTTAGAATAACGAATTATTTAATAACTCTTACCATCAACCCATCTTAATCAAATGATGTAATATAACCTGAACGTGTAGAATTTAAAATTATTTATATTATATTGGATAACCACTGAAGGCATTAAAATATATTTTTTAATAATCAATAATTAGAACATTAATTGAACAAATCAAAAGATAATTACTAATAAAGTGGATATGTTTGGTGATTGTATTAAAATTGAAAAATGTTGGTGTAAAAGTTTTTTATAAAAAAAAGTAGTTGGTGAAATTAGTAAAAAAAAAAAAAGAAAAAAAAAAGTGGATGTAGATTGCTGCTTCTCTCTAATAAATTTATTTATAAATAATTTCAATATTAGATTTTTAATAATAAGAAATAAAAATAAACTTGTTTATTTTAGAAACAGTTACATAATAATAAAGTTAATGTCATTTTAAAATTTTCAAATATCAACTTTGTAATAATAATGGTAAAAAACAAATAATAAAGTTAAATAAACAATTATTTAAGACAAAAAGAAATAAATAGTTATATCATTATAAATATCACTAAACTCAAATCTTCGTAATCGGAGAGTGAATTGTTTTTAAATCTTAACATCTACATAAAATAATAAATCTTCAATACAATAACGAAATAGTATGTTGACATTGAAATTGAACAATACAGATAAAAGATTTAACAAAGTGACTTAATATAAAAGATTAACATCAAGTATTCAACTTTAGACAAAAAAAAAATGAAAATCATTCTTATTGCAATACCATTATACTTCATAAAATAAATAAAAAATTATTTCTACGTGCAATCCAACACTTCTAACAATTTATACCAAGTTTTAGTGAGATAAAACATGTGACAATTCGTGTCACCAATAAATTTGGGTTCAGAATAATTATGAACAATTCTTCAATTCTAACATACGTTAAACTAATAAAACTCAATTCTTCTAAAAAAAAGATCTATACCTGGCACTAATATATGTTAAGAAAAAAAAGACAAAAACATATTAAATTTACAGTTTTAGGAAAAAAAATTAAAAAATAGAAATGAATAAAAAATATTATGAATCTCACCAGACGATGTTTAAAGCCAACTTTTTTGTATTTTTCTAAAAGTTCAGTGACTACCAAATTCACTGGTTTTAATTTTCTTTCAACATGAGCTTCTAAATGATCAATCTAACTTTCAGCCAAAACATAAAGTAACAAAAAATAATATATATATAAACAATCGCATTAACATTTTAAAAAATAAAAAAATATATTAACAATTCTCAGTAACTTTGCTTAATAGATACGATTGTGGAAAGACGTTAATCATGCTTCTTTTTTCTTTTCTTTTTTCTTTTTAAGCTGGAGTAGATATGTGGGGGAGTAGGTATGGTTGGTGGCTATAATGAATTTGAATGAGATTGAAGGGTGATAATTATTTTGGAGTAAAATTATTATACTACTGATTAGGCGTGAAATTGTTATGTTTTGATGCCCGATTTGCCCATGTTTTGAGTGTTTTCGATGAGTGTTTGGAGTCAAATGAGTATCATTTTTTATAAACTTATTAATTTGTCTCTTTGGTTTTCATAGATGGATAGAGGGCGAAAAGAAGAGTTCGTAGGACTTTGAATCGGCCAAAACAGACTCCCGGTTGAGAAGTTATGAAGGTTTTACGAACATGTGTACAGCCAGCGGTCGAGCGCCTTCGCTCGACCTCTTGACCGCTCGACCACCAAGCTCAAGCGCTAGCGCTCGAGCTGCACCTGCACTCGAGCATTTTTGCGTGTTTTTGGCCCAAAATCGCCCAAATTCGTCCCAAATCCTATATATACCCTTTCCAAGCATATTTTCACATATAACCACATACCAACACATATTTTTACATACTTTGAACAAGGAGAAAGCTTGGGAAGGAGTTTTGAAGAATTTTGTACGTTGTAATCGAGGTTTTAATTTACGAATTCTTAGTTTTAGTATTTCTTTTGAACGTATTAGATTAATTCTTTCTTTCTTTATTCTTTGAGACGATTAAACCTAGTTTTTCATATTTATATATATTTCTTTAGAGACTTTAATTTGTTCTTTCGCTTATGTTCTTGATTTCTTTCGTTAATTTAATTATGCATATGATTTTTGTTCGTGTGATTGATTTTATTATTCAAACAACCATGTCCGGTTAAAACCCTTGCATGCTTGGGGTAGGATGAACTCGTAGAAGTAGGTTGTGGGTACGTAATTAGGGTAACTCGTGACGTTAGGTTTTAATTCTCTTGATTAATGAATGCTTAAAATTAATCTGGACTTTACTTTTGAATTTCGTTCGAAAAGTGTTAGAGAGAGGACGACCGTATCACTCTTTAACAACGAGTAGACTTAACTAGAGGGTTTAGGAAGGGTTAATTCATCTACCAGTTTAGCGAAGGAGGACGACCGCATCACCTTAGTTAAATTAGGGTCTCATTAATTAAGCACATTCTATTAACTTGTTAGTGGATTAGTGAAGTCGAGTGTTAGGGTAAAGTATTAGGGTTTAGAATCTTGAGCTTTCACCTTGCATTCTTTTACTTAGGTTATTTCTCGCGCGTCACAGTTATTTTGATTATGTACCTGCTCCATTAGTATACGTATGGATTCCTATCCTAAGCATCACCATCTCTTATTTGAAAACAACCCTTAGTTAATTAGCTTCGTTTGTTCCTTATTTTAGTTAGTTAATTGTTAGTCTTTTAATTAATCTTTCAAAAAAAAACCCAAAAACATTACACTCATATTAGCTACAACGCGTAGATCTTCAGGGATCTGTTCGCATACACACTTTCCCTTGGGTTCGATAATACTTGGTCCCTATACTTGTCAATACTACAGTGAACCCGTACTCTTGTGGGGAAGCTACTAGTAGAAGCTAGTGTAATTCGATTCAAGTCAATGGCGCCGTTGCCGGGGATGGCGTTGTATGCTTTTTGAATAGGACTTGTCGATAGCTTAGTAGTTAGTAGTGAGTGATTTTTACTTTTCTGTTTTTTATTATTTCGTACATATTCGGCAGTTGCATTTTGATTCTCTAGTTAGTGTTTCAGGTTTATGAGAACACACTCGCAAGGCAATACGAGCGAAGAGAGGTTACCTGCAGATCCTGAGACAATAGCAAGGAGAAACCGAGCCTTCTTACGAAGGATGAACGCTGTCGGAGGGAAAGAACCGATGGACATCACTAATGAGTTGGATGATGTCGAGAATAAGTTCAATCAGGCATTGAACCGGGTTGACGGCACTGATGGCAATACCAGCAAGAATCAAGATGCGTTAGGAGAGAGCCAGAGCCAAAACCCGGGTACTCAGAACCAAAACAGCCCAGCTCATAACATGGTCCAAAATCCTCATAATAACCCTGCTTACCCACATCCTAACCTACCACAAAACAACTTACCCTATCCACCCTACCCATACCCACCTTATCCTTACCCACCATACCCGTATCCTCCACCTCCAGTCTACAATCAACCACATGTTTACCAACCACCACCCCAACAAGTACCCGTACCAGCTGTTAATCCTCAATACGTTCCTCAGAACGCAGATCAAAATATGGCGATTAGAGGGAGGTTTGCAGCACAGCCACAGCGGTACTATGATGGAGTGGCATTGCCTCCTGTTGAGGCAAATAACTTCTCGATTTCCCCGGGAATTCTAAAGCTGCTGACCGAGAATCAGTTCAAGAGGGTGATCGGGAAGGAGAATCCTCACACTCACCTGAGGAGTTTTCTCATGATAGCCTCCACATTCAATTACAATGGCATGTCTGAAGATGCCAAGAGGCTTAGGCTATTCCCATTCTCACTGACGGGAATAGCTAAAGAGTGGTATGACAACACGCTCCCACGGGGAGGTATTACCACTTGGGCCGAGCTCGAGCGTCTGTTCCTCGAGCGATTCTTCCCTCCATCGAGAACGATTAAAGCGAGAATTGAGATCTCTTCCTTTCGTCAGAAGCAAGGAGAGGACCTACGTCAAGCGTGGGAGAGATACTCAAACATGCTGATAGAGTGCCCGCAGCACGGGTACAATGAGGGAGATATTATGGCGTTCTTCTACAGTGGAGCCAGCAAGGCTGGCCAAGCCCATTTAGATGCATGTGCGAGTGGAGCTTTTTTGAACCAAGGGATAGCGAGATGTAGAGAGATCGTGGACAACATTGTCACGAATGCTGGTGCTTGGAACGAGGATCCTGAGTTCCAGAGAGTTTGCAAGTTGGAGGAGAAAGAAGGTGAAGTAACGAGAAGGCTGTTGATGGCCATGATGGAGAAGATTAACAACCTAGAGTTGGGGAAGAACTTTGTTGGAGGGAATGTAGCAGAGAATGAGAAAGTGGACCAACCCACGAGTCAGCAAGAGGTAGCCAATTATATGGGAGGTCCTTATTACAATCAGAATGGCTACCAAGGAGGTAATCAATTTGGGAGGCCCTCTTATGGCCAACCATTTGTACTTCCAGGTCCACAGCCTCCTCAAAATCAATGGAGGAACACACTTGGGTATCAAGGAGGCCAGCAGCCTCCTCAAAACACATGGAGGAAGAATGAGAATTTTTCCTATGCTAATCCGAAGGCGGGTATTACAGTTCCTCCGGGTGTTGACCCGGGTTCAAAGCCTCCTGGTGGTGAAGGCGGTTCCTCAACTGAGGAGATGTTGAGAGCTATCCTTCAGAAGGTGGAGGAAGGAAGCAAGAGATTATCCTCTTTGGAGTACGATGTGAAGGAGTTGCATAAGAAAGGGGATCAACGTGATCAAGAGCTCCAGAAGATGAACGTTGAGTGGACTAGAACTCAACAAGAGAACAATCGAAGGTTCACTTCTATAGAGTTCCAGATGAGCCAGATTGCAAAGTCGTTGAATAGAGAGCCGGGTAAGTATCCTTCCATACCGGAAGGGAACCCGAAAGAGCATTGCAAGGCTATCCAGTTAAGAAGTGGAACCAACTATGAAGGTCCTCAGATGCCTGCTGATTCTGAGACGCCTCAAGTTAGAGATGAGATTGAGGAGGTAGGAGTTGAGAAGGGGATTGAAAGTGAAGGGATTGAGAAGCATAAAGATGTGGATGAGTCTCATCAGAGCAAAGAGCTTGAAGAGGAAGGCATTGAGAAGGGTGAGAGAGTTCCTAAGTGGAAGAAGGCAAAGGAAGCAAGGGAGAAAGTGAAAGAGACCGAGAGAGATGAATGGGGGGTACCCAAATCTGTGATACCCGTCCCATATCCACAGCGCTTCATGAAAAAGAAGCTTGATGAGAAATTCTCTAAATTCCTTAATGTGTTTAAACAATTGCATATTAATATTCCCTTTTATGATGCTTTGGAACAGATGCCCAACTATGCAAAGTTTTTGAAGGACTTAATCGCGAAAAGACGGCGAGTGGATGAGCCGAAGTTGGTGCAGCTGAACCATGAGGTGAGTGCGTTAGTGCACAAGGCGCTTCCTCCAAAGCTGAAGGATCCCGGGAGCTTCACCATTCTTTGTGATATCGGGAACGGGATCAAGAAGGGAGCGTTGTGCGACCTCGGAGAGAGCATTAATTTGATGCCGCTGTAGCTTTTCAAGAAGTTGGAAGGTGGTGAACTTCAACCCATAATGATGACGCTTCAACTTGCCGATCGGTCTATTACTCGACCTCAAGGTGTGGTTGAAGACGTCCTCGTGAGAGTTGGAGATCACATTTTTCCAGCCGACTTTGTAGTCCTAGAGATGGAGGAAGATGAGCATGTTCCATTGATCTTGGGAAGACCGTTCTTAGCTATGGTGGGGATGGTGCTAGACGTGGCAAATGGGAAGATTACATTGAAGGTTGATGATCAAGAAGTGAAGATTTCCCTATATGAAGCCATGAAGCACCCGAAGGAGGATGAGAGTTTGTATGGCATGGATACAATTAATCCTTGTGTTGAAGACACACCTCCTATCTCTAATCTTTCTCATGTTCATAATTTCGTTAATCCTTCACTTGATGAGTTAACCCATGAGCATTATCATCTGACTTATTTTGATAGGGATAAAGTGAAGAAGTTGAAGGATGAAGAGGTGAAAAGTGTGGACGTGGTCCAGTTGGAAGGGAAAGGAGGAGATAAGAAGAAAAAATCCAAATTCAAGAACCTGTTTGGTAAGACCCCTCCAGATAAAGGTGAGAAGGAGTTGAGACCCATAACACTTGGGGATGAGAAGGAAGAAAATGAGCTCATGATGGAGGGGCATCAAGGAAAAGAATGCAACCACCACTCTTATGAGAGTAAGGGAGGTAAATTTGAGTATGATGTCCCATAAGCTCTTTTGAGCTCGGTCCAGCATCAGGACCTTAAAAATAGCGCTGAATGGGAGGCAACCCATTTTTATTTGTTTTTAGTGTCCTATTATGTTATTAGGGTGTTGTTGAGTCGTATGTTTAACCTCGTACTTGAGAGTTTTATTTTGTAGGCTTGTCTCTAAAAGAGTAAAGGAATGATGGAGTATTCAGATTGAAGGGACCAACTCGAGACAAAGGAGTGTGCTAAGTTGTTGAAGAGAAACTGAATTGTTTGGTTGAGGTAACCCACAACCCCAAACTTAGACCTCTTCGCAAGGTCGAAGTTTGGGGGGTGGAGTATTTATGTGTTTTATGACATTGCACCGGAGCACCCCTTATCTTTGAGTTGAGTTGATTATTTGTGTCTTGAGATGCTCCTTGGGCTGATTTTGATTTGTTTTGTTACTCAATATTTCATGCCTATCAATTCTCTTCTACTTATTAGTTGTTATTCTTGAGCATGTTTGATGAGTAGAGTAGATTTGTGGATTTGAGTTAGGAACTCTTTTGAGTGAGTAGTTGAGTTAAAGTGGATTTGAGAGAGAACTAGTATACTTACAAGTTTTCTTTTTGAGTGCTTGTGTGATGAGAGTGAGAATTCACTAGGACTAGCATGGATGTGAAAGCCGTGAGAGTTGAGCCTTATGAGATTTTTATGCATTACTTGATCTCTTCGTTTGTGAGAGGATCGTCACCTTAGAGGATGCTAGAACTTGTGTGTGCTCTTGCTTCTTGATTGTGTCTAGTTTGAAATGTCGAATGTGATCTTAGGCCATATTTGATTTGAGTGAGTCACTTAGCCAAAATTTTCCTTACCAATGACATGTATCCCTTGCTAGCCCCTTTGAGCCTAAAGCCTATTTTATTTGCTAGCACATTTAAACACTATTCCAAGTTCCTAAGCCTTTTGTCCCAATTTGAGTGGAGAATAGGAAAAGTGTGAAGGTTGAAGGGATTGAGTTGAGTTGAGTTGAGTTGAGTTGAGAAAAAAGAATTATGATGGTTGAGTGGTGATAAAATAAGGGTGTGAATGAGATTTGAGTTGTGGGAAAGAACAGAAAAAAAGTTGAGAATGAGCAAAAGAAAAAAAAGAGCTCATGTGTTTGTGCGAAAAAAAAATGAAGTGATTGAAAAAAAGTGAAAAGAGTGAGAAAGAAAAAAAAATTGAAGTGTTGAGAAAAGTGGAATTGAAAGAGTGTTGATTGAAAATGTTTGAAGTAGTCTGTTCCTAATCTCGAAGTACTAAAGTTTGAGTTTCTATTCTCCATTCACGTGAGTCACTTATCCATATTGTTATCCCACCTGTCCAAAGAGCCTACATTACAACCTTGAGAAAAGTCATTTTTGATTCGGCATTGATTTCTAGAGTATGGTCGGAGTTGAGAGTGCTTACAAGCCTATGGCTGCCGATATGAGTGATTGATTGTTTGAGTGAGTCCCTTAATCATTTATATACACTAGTGAGGGAGTGAAACACATCGTTGAGAGCGCATCTATGTTTGATCTTGGTGTTTCTTGTTGTTGTTGCATGAGTATGATGAAGGAAGGTGAGTGAGTATACTTGTGATTGATCTTTGAAGCTCGAGTTCATTTGCTTGCATGAGTTGATTCTTTGACTCATTCCTAACAATTTCACTTGACTTATTATTTCATTGCTTGAGGACAAGCAATATGGTAAGTTTGGGGGGGTTGATTAGGCGTGAAATTGTTATGTTTTGGTGCCTGATTTGCCAATGTTTTGAGTGTTTTCGATGAGTGTTTGGAGTCAAATGAGTATCATTTTTTATAAACTTATTAATTTGTCTCTTTGGTTTTCATAGATGGATAGAGGGCGAAAAGAGGAGTTTGTAGGACTTTGAATCGGCCAAAACGAACTCCCGGTTGAGAAGTTATGAAGGTTTTACGAACATGTGTACAGCCAGCGGTCGAGCGCCTTCGCTCGACCTCTTGACCGCTCGACCACCAAGCTCGAGCGCTAGCGCTCGAGCTGCACCTGCACTCGAGCGTTTTTGCGTGTTTTTGGCCCAAAATCGCCCAAATTCGTCCCAAAGCCTATATATACCCTTTCCAAGCATATTTTCACATATAACCACATACCAACACATATTTTTACATACTTTGAACAAGGAGAAAGCTTGGGAAGGAGTTTTGAAGAATTTTGTACGTTGTAATCGAGGTTTTAATTTACGAATTCTTAGTTTTAGTATTTATTTTGAACGTATTGGATTAATTCTTTCTTTCTTTATTCTTTGAGACGATTAAACCTAGTTTTTCAGATTTATATATATTTCTTTAGAGCCTTTAATTTGTTCTTTCGTTTATGTTCTTGATTTCTTTCGTTAATTTAATTATGCATATGATTTTTGTTCTTTTGATTGATTTTATTATTCAAACAATCATGTCCGGTTAAAACCCTTGCATGCTTGGGGTAGGATGAACTCGTAGAAGTAGGTTGTGGGTACATAATTAGGGTAACTCGTGACGTTATGTTTTAATTCTCTTGATTAATGAATGCTTAAAATTAATCTAGACTTTACTTTTGAAATTCGTTCGAAAAGTGTTAGAGAGAGGAAGACCGTATCACTCTTTAACAACGAGTAGACTTAACTAGAGGGTTTAGGAAGGGTTAATTCATCTACCAGTTTAGCGAAGGAGGACGACCGCATCACCTTAGTTAAATTAGGGTCTCATTAATTAAGCACATTCTATTAACTTGTTAGTGGATTAGTGAAGTCGAGTGTTAGGGTAAAGTATTAGGGTTTAGAATCTTGAGCTTTCATCTTGCATTCTTTTACTTAGGTTATTTCTCGCGCGTCACAGTTATTTTGATTATGTACCTGCTCCGTTAGTATACGTAGGGATTCCTATCCTAAGCATCAACATCTCTTATTTGAAAACAACCCTTAGTTAATTAGCTTTGTTTGTTCCTTATTTTAATTAGTTAATTGTTAGTCTTTTAATTAATCTTTAAAAAAAAAAACCCAAAAACATTACACTCATATTAGCTACGACGCGTAGATCTTCAGGGATCTGTTCGCATACACACTTTCCCTTGGGTTCGATAATACTTGGTCCCTATACTTGCCAATACTACAGTGAACCCGTACTCTTGTGGGGAAGCTACTAGTAGAAGCTAGTGTAATTCGATTCAAGTCAACTACTCATTATTTCTAAGGATTATATATAGAGTAGAGAGAATATTTGGTTAGAAAGAAAGTAATATTGCGACATACCCTTCCAAATTATAAATGTTAACAATAGAGTACAATTTATGACTTACAAAATGAAAATCATGAACATCAAAAACCAAGACAACAAAGCTACCGAAATATTTTAACATCATAGAATGGTTCTTTGGGTTGAAAAACCAATCTTCAAATATGAAATTCGAACATCTAAACTCTCTCTCCGTGATCCTAACTCAATAGATATGCTTTGATTTCATCCAACAACTTATGCACCAAGACTTGCATCAAAGTCAAATTATATCTTTTTCAATAAAAATGTATTCATTACCAAGAAAAATCTTATATAATGTATGATAATCGGCATGTAGAGATTTAGACTTTTTTTTTTTTTGCAATCTGAAAATTAGTATGTTAGACAAAATAAAATATTTATTATAGATTAATTATTTGAAATTTGATTTTTTGAAATCGTAATATTAAAAAAAATCTATGCATGTGTTGAAACCTAAAGACAAATAATGCCCATGTACGGTGCTCGCGCACTACACGAATTTCATTATTTATTTTTTATGGAGTCAATAAAGTAATTTAAATTTAATATTTTGAAGTTAAATCGTAAATTAAGTTTCAGTGTTATTTTTTGCATTTTTTTTTATTGATTAGCATAGTATTATTTGTACAACTTTCATCCCAAAATTTATCGGAAACTTGAAACGACGTCGTTTTCAGTCATGCAGACAGAAATATTGACTCTGTTTAATAGAGATAATTTTGAATAATTTTTAAAGAATATTACCATTATTGATATTCCACGTCATTATTTTCATTAAAATACTTCTTACGAACAATATTAAATTCCGTAAAAAATATCACTTAATTATATCAAGTTCAAGATATTCATCCATTTGCATCTTAATTATATCAAATTACTAAAATGGATCGTTTTTTCCATCTAAATACCAAAATTTTGTGCAATATTGAAGAAAGCTCCATAGTTGAAGCTTTTTAATGCAAAATTCACTTAACCAAGTTATGTAGAATTATATAAAATTTCATTTTTTAGAATTAAGCCTGCCAATTTTTTTTTATTGAAGAATTTTGGGGAAGAATTTAGCAATTGTGTGTTAATATATAGAGTCTGGTACAATAGTAGAAAAAAATAAAGGATCAAAATCAAAAGCATAACATGTTAGCAAATGAGCGACTTGATTCCCTGTGTGTTTTATCCACGAAAAAATTTAACCTTCAAAACTTGCAGCCATCTCCAACTATGTCTCGAATAAGTCCTTCGTTCTACTCCAATATTTATCACATATAAATAAATACTTATGTTTCATAATCAATATATTAAAAAAAAAAAATCATAATTTTTTTTCATGATATTATATTGTCATGATTGATAAAAAAAAAATAGATACAAACACTAAAATACATATTTCACATTATTGGCTTGAATTTTTGTATTGTTTGACTATAGTTTATATAAATTTAAAAAGAAAGATAATGATTAGGAACATACTATTTTAAATAATGTATCAATCTAATAGAAGTATATATTAGTAATAGTTAACACTAATTTGTTTAAACACTAAACTCAAGTAGTAAGTGAACCAAAACAATCAAAAGAATATTAACGGTACCACGACACCAGTAAAAATAGCAAATATTTATAATTAATTCTTCTTCTTGAGTTTAAAAAATTAGATAACATAGTATTTGTAATACAATTTTAGAGGTGGTCAACTTTGAAAATACATAAATAATATTTTAAGCATAGAAAATTTAGAAATTAATATACTCCACAAAAGTATTGGCATAACTCATAATGCATTTAATTGTGTGTTATGTATAATTATGATATAATTAAAGACTAACAATGAATCTTATATACTTTGATTTGGTCAACGAAAAATGATACATACTCAATCATATGTACATTAAATTCTTTTCTTTTTTTAACTCCTAATATTTCGGTATAATTACTATCTAATGATAATAAATTTTCATACCATATTTTGTGTCATTAGATTAGGAAATTTGCAAATAGTGTTTAAGATGTAGACTTTTTAAGAGTTAAAATAAACTACATTAATTTCTTTAAGAAAAATAACTCTTACAATTTCGCTATAATTATTCTCTATTAGTAATAAATCTATATATATATATAATAACGCTAACCGGCCTACATTTGGAAACCATTGAATTTTCCTGCCAAAATTATCATTAAATATAGTAATATACGTTTTAAATCTTTGGTATGTATCTTTTAAATATATTTTATTATATTTGATTTATTTTTGAAATATAAACTATAATAAATATTGAGAAATAATATAAAAATATATTGAATATATCTTTGAGATATATATTAAGATATTTTAATTATTTTAAAATAATAGTTAATAAATATTTTTGTGAATGATCAATGTATAGAAATAATTCGATATATAGTTTGTAGAAGTTATTAAAATAAATAATTATTATCTAAAAAAAAGCAATAAGATTACTCTTTAATTTTTTGCAAAGTATAGAGTGAAAATGATTTGTACATGAACCATTTGAAGTGTATTGGTCGTTTTTACTAAAGAGTATTATTTTCACTGTAGGATATTAGTTATTTTCACTAAAGGATATTGATTCTATAGAGTATTCATTATTTTTACTAAAGGGTATTGGTTGAAGGGTACAAAGAATATTAATTGTTTAACTAAAGAGTATTAGTTGATTAAACTAAAGTGTATTAGTTGGTTATTCTAGAAAGTACTGCAAAATAGTTTATGTATGTACCAATTTCACTTTATACATATTCTTAATTTCTTTACAAGATAGATATTATCTAAATTAATTATTTCGAAGAAATATTATAATAGTTATATAACAATTAATATATTAATGTATTCTATTGGGCGAACCACAAACTCAGCATATCTATTATATTGGAATAAGTTTGAGATATACCTTTGGGTTAATTAATTAACATACAAACAATACATATATTAACTTTATCCAACACAGGAATGGATAGAAATTAGACAAATTATATAGTGAAAATTGTTCATACATAAACTATTGAAGGGTATTAATTGTTTGGGTTAATTGCAAATAAAATCACAACCTTTTCACAAATTGCAATCTAATATAAACTTTTGAATCTTTGCAAACAAAACTCCAACTTAACATTTGGTTGCAATTCGAACCAACAAATAAATTTTTTATTGTCCTAAAATGATGTTTCACTTACTCGACAATGAATAATTAATTGTATTAATATATTTAGATTGGTTCAGATGACTACACATAACTAATCATCATTTTCGGGCAGATTGAAATCTTTCATTTGGTTAGAATTGCTAACAAATTTAAAGTTGAAGTTTTATTTGCAACGATTCAAAAGTTTAGATTAAATTGCAATTAGCGAAAAAACCGTGATTTTATTTGCAATTAACCCTAATTGTTTTCACTAACGAGTATTAGTTATTTTCACTAAAGATTATTAGTTGTCTTCACTGAAGAGTCTTAGTTGTTTACCGAAAACAAACTAAGACTCTCCAGTGAAGACAGCTAATACTCTTCAGTGAAGACAACTAATACACTTTAGTGAAAACAATTAATACTCTTTAATGATTTACGTATGAACCAATTTCACTCTATACATACTCTAGAAATTAAGGGTTTCCAACCTCAAACTTAGATTAAATCTGGAGGATATAAAATAATTTATTTATTTATTTATAAAAATATATGTTGAATGTATACATACTTAAATAGCATAATTATTTTAATTCGTGAATTTATCTCAATATTATAAAAATAAATCTTAAAAAATTAATATGTACGAGTAACCGTATGAAATGAAGACTTTATAGATGAATTATTTGATTGAAAAAGAAAGAAATGAACAGACTACATTGATACTTTTTAAAATATTTCGTTTAAAATGACACTTGAAAAATATTGTGGACTGTCTGAATTATTTGAAAGACAAAGTCATACTTGCACCTACTCTTTGAATAACTTGAAGAGTTACGGTGTGTCTTTTGGATAGAGGGAGTAATATTTATAAAATTTTATTTTCACAAAAGTTTCTCGACATCTGCATTACTTTCTCTTAAAAAAAAGTAAAACTTCAAATTAAAAAATAATTACATTATCTATTTGAAATGAAAAATAATTTATTGTGAATACTAATAAACACCCTGAAACGAAACAAACTGACTTCAATATAATCAAACGAAATAAACTGACTTCAATACAATTATAATCGTGCATTGCACGGGTTCAGTTACTAGTTTCCATATAATTAGTAAAAAAATTATCTCACAATCTGCAATTATATATTCTATATTTTATGTAATCTAAAGAATATTTTTTTTAAAAATCACATTATTGTTATATAAATTGAAATTAGTTATAACTATAGCCAAATTTACATATAAAAGTTTAGTAGTCCAATATTTGATTGCACAGTTTATGCAATATATAATATCATAACACAAAACTTCTATATAATACATGGATCCACTTAATTTTAGTATTAATATTATTAAACATAAATTCATTAATTATATTAAAATAAAGAATAAAAATAATAATAATTCTCATATAAAAAAATCAATTATCAAAGTAATAAATACTCCCCCAATTCATTATAATTAACGTCCTTGAGCTTGTCACACAAATTAAGGATTGTTTTATTTTCCTAATATGTCCTTCATTAACTAAGGATTTTGACCATTTCTACACGTTTTTATGCAAATCTCATTATTATACACTTCAATATATTTAGCACTTAATTAAGTGCAGGGATATATTATTAGGGATATATTTAGCACTCACATCTTCTAAAGTGTTAAAGCGATATTCCCAACTTATATTTCGTCTCACCGTAAAACTATATCACGTGAGACCTACTCAAAGGTATAATTAATATGAAAATGACATAATCATGGTTATGAATCTAGTGAAATAATTAATGCAAAATACATAATAAATTCTGAAAGTATGTAAGTATAAATGTGTTAGAAGTGTGAGAATCTTACTATATACAAAGAATAACACCAAGTCAAAACCAAAAAAATAAAATCTCTAAAGACCCTAAAAAAATAATACAGCCGAAGTGAATGATAAAATAACATGAAATTCCGATAGCCGGAAACAATATACAACATAACAATTCAACAGTCCAATATGTGCAATTTATTGTAGTAACCAAAAAGTAAAAACACCAAAGACGTGAGGCGAATATAATCGGAAGATTGGCCTGGTAAAAAATTACAAAAAAAAATTGAAAAAGAAATCGAAAGTCATTCAAGCTGCAAAAAAGAAAAAGGAAAGTTAATGTAATATACACACATAACTGGGATGGAGAAGGGACAAAACCACCGACATATGAGAAGGACAGCATGGGACGAAGACTTGGATCACCGCGAAAGAAAGTGCATCGACTTAGCAAAACTTGGCTGCTCAAACCAATAATCCACCACACAAATCTACCCGAATCAGCACATTAAATGCACAAAAAAAAAAACGCCAATAAAAAAAAGGTCAAAATAGGAAACAAAATCTTAATTATATAATATAATTGATATCACCTAAATTAGCAGCATATCTTACATATATTTTAAAATAATTAATTGACCCAACAAATATATTGGTAGTCAATCACATTACGTAAAAAGGGCAAAATCTATGTATAATAATAATAAAAAAATAAAAAGGTGGAATCACTTACCATTCGGACTGAAATTTAAAAAAATATATCCACATATAACCGATTTCAATTACACTTTTTAATTAATTAAATAGCAGTTGAATACCGATTTATCAATAGCAATCGAATACCGATTTATCAATAACAGTCGAATACCGATTTATACAGGATTTGTGAGATGAATATAAATTTTACAGGATTTTCTTCACTTACCGATATTTTTTATTTTTCATATATGATAATTGGTAAATAATTTCCTTTCTTATGCAGATATGCACGACACACGAATACATAATCAATCATCCAGTCAAACAAATTAAAATATTTACGCATTTGTATGATTTCAATAAAATTTATATTCAATTAATTTTCAAAGTTTAATTAAAAAATCACTCAAAAACTACATAAAAACAATATCAGATGATCAGTTGCTTAATTTATATATCCAAATTTGGGAAAATTAGTATTTAGTACTATATCTTAGGGTCACTCATTATGTGGTACTACTAATATTTTGGATTACCTTTTAATGCAATTACCTTGCTTATAAGTCCTTTTTGCCCTTTTATGTTTTATTTGTAACGTTTTTTATATAAAGAAATTGTAAACTATTGATTGATTGTTTGTAACGGTTTTTTGAAGAGATGATTTATCCATTAATTGTCATATCATTGATTTTTGTTGATGATATTATATAGAATTTCCCAAGAACAAATCATTTTATTGTGAACATTGTGGTAAGATGACGAATCATGATATTTTCACATATAGTGTTGTAGTTGAAGATTAAGTTTATCCTTTTCAAGGCATGTGAGTTATCTTTGCAGTTTTGTAATTGAAATTACTTTTTGATAATATGCACAATTTATTAATTTGATTTTTATTTTATTTTTGGTTTTTTCAACAGGTGTTGACATTTGTTCAAGTTATCGGTGATTTTTCAAGATGTTGGGTAGATGACATTTTTGTGTAAGACCGATATGATTGCATCAATGGTTTTGTAGATTATATTTTTTGTTTATTTTGCTTTGGTTTTTAGACCTACGTTATTTTGTTCATTACTTTGAGGATTTTGTTTCATACAATAAGATACCCAACATTTGTAGTGGTGCCATTTTTTTTTTTGAAATTTTTTTTTACTGTTAGTGTGATTGGTTAATCTAATTTTTAATGTGTTTTGTGTATGTTGGACAAAATATTGTATTTCAATATGTATTTTTATTAAATTTTGGGTATAGAAAATCTATGTTCTAGCTATTTTTTTGAAATTGCAAGGTTGTATGAATTAAATGAACACGTGTGATGTTTGTTGACAATTTTATTTTATTAAAAATGCAAGTCTAATTGATTTTAACATTGCATGTTCCTATCTACAAAATCTATCTACAAAATCTATTTATTTTTCATTTATAACATTGTACATGTATAATATGTCTATGTGAAATATCTTATTATATATGTGTTCATTTCTCAATACATGTTTTATTTAAATAAATAAAAAATTATACATGTGCAATATTTATTGCAGATACAACTGCACAAATGTAATGTTTTCTACATTGTAATTACATTTTATTAATATTTTAATGAACATTTGTAGGAATGTGGTTAATACATAAACATATGTAATATATATGTAACTGTTGTACATATTTTTTGTGTGGATGTGTTTAAGACATCTAATATTTTTGTCTGAAAATTGTACTTGTGCAGTTATTAATTTATTACAAAAAATTAGGCATGTTCAATTTTTTATTATAAATAATTGCACATGTACAATTATTTCTACTTTTATATTGCACATTATCAGATTCCATAGAATCATTTCAATGATCATGTGTAATTATTGAATAAATAACTGCACATGTACAGTTATTTCAATATTTAGATTGCACATTATCAATTTTCCTAGAAATATTTCAATGAACATGCGTAATTATTTAAGATAATATCATTCTACAAATTCAAGTTTACTCTTGTATAAAATTGCACATGTATGGTATGTTCATGTGACATATGTGTTATTTTTTTTTTTAGAAATTAAATTTTACATGTGCAAGGTTTTCTCTAGATACAACTGCATGTATAAAATATTTTCTAAATTATATATATATTTTTTTCATGTAATTTTCTGATCAACATGTTTAATAGATGACAATTGTATTACTCTAGCAGTGCATGCATGTACGCAGTTAGTTCAAAAGATTTGACACTTTGTGCATTCATTGTGAGATACCTCTTACAAATGATGTCATGATTCCAAATCAAAGCTCAATTAAAAAAATACATTTAAAAAAAATTGTGTTTCAACATATCACGAAAACGAACATTTTTTTCCAAATTTATAATCTTTAAATAACTGGAAAAAAAAAATTACAACCATAATACTCTAACTCGTTTATCTCTCATGCATTTGGAACTATATTAATTAGGCCAATGAACCACTTCATCATGGTAATTGGTGTCAAGGTAAATTTGAATTTTTGGATGGGGGTTTCACATGAAGTTCTTAAATTCGGTTGTGTTGTATATGTATTCTCGCAAGAAGAAGCGAGTTGAATTTATCCGCGCATATATACGAGTTTGTTTGTTGGAGCATATTTTATGGCTTCAGTCGGGGGATGATTTTGACTTGTTTTAGTAGAATTTATTTATAAGTATTTTAGTTATTTTGATAACTATTTTTATGGGAATGTTTTTGTGATGCGTATAGTTTGGGCTATTATTGTGGAGGTTTATGACTTATTATTAGGACAATTTAATGATGGATATTTTAGTCTTATTAGGATCTATTTTGTAGTAATGACTAACAAAAATATTTCGTCAGAGGAATGAGTAATCTTTGCTTCTATTTTGTACCTTATGATGATCTCCCCTATAAATTTTACACGAGTTTCTTCATTCACTGGACTTTTTCCATGTATGATAAATTGATAATTGGTATGTCATTTTCCTTTCTTCTACAATATATGCACTACACACGAATACGCCATATCGTAAATAATAAACGCACATCATCTTCAACACATCAATAAAAATATTATTTACAATTATGCAAACTTGATTACATTGAAATCTGGAAAATCTGTCATACACAAAATTAAAATGGGACAAATACATCCACACCCCAATACAAAAATTCAAAACCGGTCAAAAAAAGAAAAAAGAAAAAAAAATTGATCGAAAATGATCGATACAAAGGGAACAATACAATAATACGACCATTACAACATCACACGATGCACACCCAAACGAAGACGGCGACAGAAATCCCCCGTACATTACCAAAACATCGAAAATTAACAACCACCCCTAAACCCTAATTTTAATAAAATATTAAAATATTAATGGAGGTATATCTCCATTAGTTGGAGGGGTATTTAGCCTGGGCCAAAAAGAAATAATGGGCTTTATAGTAGAATTACCCCAACAGAATTTGGGCTAATATTGTCGAACTCAACTCAAGGCGTGTAAGCAGACGGGTCATCCACAATCTCTGCCGAAAAGAAAAATAAGAGGAACGTAGCATAGCACAAGAATGAAACCATGACTTTGTGTTTTTGTTACTTTTGGAGTCCACTTTTGCATTTTAGCATTGAGGTCTGAAAAAACTAGATCGAAAATTAACAACCACCCCCATACCTAAACAGTACAAAAGAGATGATAGAAAATGCAAGGGAGAATGATGAGAATTCAAGAGAAATGTGGGATATAAATAGTGAATCCTAAACAAAAATGGCTGCAAAATTTTAGAAATTGAGTTAAACAAATAAAATCAAACATACAACACAATCAAATACGGACGGCAATCAACGTACCAAAAAAATTTCCACCGAAATCTAAAATAGACAATGTAGTTTGTATTATATAGTTATGGATTTATGTTGTAAAAGACTCTGCCAATCTCTTCATTTCTTCACATCATTCCCCAAGAAACAGAAGCACCTTTGTTCTGAAAACTCATCGGGCCCTCTCAACTTGTCTTCACCAATTTTGCAATTTAATATCTGGAATAAAAGCTAAAAAAACACCATCTCAACAGAGTATGAATTTAATCACTCCGAAAGACATGAAAAATCTCAACAGAGTATGAATTTAACACCAAAATCGCTTGGCAATTTCATCATGTCAAACGTTAGGACGGAATTGCAGGCGCTATTGATTCCGCTTTTCAAAACCGCAACAAAATCGGGAATTAGGATTTTGGATGTGCAGGATATTCTCGAGCAATTCTTGTTCGGTAAGGTCTGCAAGTCGCCTTCAATGTCGATCCCAGTTTGACAGAGATGGAACTGTGAGCGGCGAATTCAAGCGAGCATTTGAAGATGTTGCAACTCTTAGTTCAAGTAGATTTATGCACGCTTTTTTCCCAATTTATATTTAATAAAAAAGTTTCTCAATCTTGGCTCCCGGAAAAAATTGCAACAATATATTGCCATAATGCATCAATTTGCTAATAAGATCATAAGAACACAGATTCCTTATTTCAACTGAATACGAATGTAAATAATTAATATGAATTAACTAAATAATTAATATAAATGGACGAATATAACCTTTACATATATAACATTCGCCGGAAAAAGGACCAAAAATTGAGTTTGGGTGGCAATCGGTCAATTTTCCACAGTACGGGTTGCAATCTGATAAGAAAAAATAGTATGGATTGCAAATTGAAACAATTGATATAATACAGGTGGTAAATTGATATTAATTCATTAAATAATTGTTAATTGTTTATGCCAAATTTCAAACAAGTGAGAAAATAGTAGATAGAGTGATAGACGATTATTATCTAAATTTCCAAAAACAAGATGAACCGTATGGGAGCCCAGTCTAGTAAGTGAACGAATTGGTGGGCTGGGTCCGTCCAAAACGACAAAATATTGATCGACTTTTCTGACCTTCGTCACTGGGCCGGATACGTCCAAAACTACAAAAAGCTGAATGACATTTCTGACCATTTCTAGTCTTTATCTTATTCTCCACGTGATGCTTAATTTGTTCAAATGTCCTGTAGTATAATTAGGGGGTTTTGGAAGAGAAAATTATCAAAATCCAATTTATAGAAAAAGAAATCTATTTACTCAATCTAATTTTTAATTATATTAAATAATTGCATGGGCCTATTTAATACTCTTAAAATGTAATCACATGTGTCACACGTCATAAATTTGAATTTTATAGGATGTATATAGAATTCAGGGGTGGCCCTGAGGTGGAGCGGGAAGGGCGACCGCCCTAGGATCCCTTGATTTGGTTGGCCTATTAATATATTTTAATAATTGCAAATCTATGATAATATTTTTGGGTTTATTTTTTATTCAAATAAATTGAAATCTTTGGATGAGAATAGTTTAAAATAATAATGTCAAAAGAATCTCAAGAATACTTTAAAGCATGAAAATTCTTTAAATATTGATTCAAATAATTTATTTTCTAATTTAAAAGTGCTACAAGTGACTTTATTAGCAGGGAAAAAAAAATATGGCACTTGAAATTCTCGAGTTCATAAATATTTTGGGTTGTTATCCTAATGTGTTGGTTGCCTATAGAATGCTACTCCCTCCGTCCATGAAATATAGTCCTGGTTGCCTTATTTGGTTGTCCACGAAAAATAGTCATGTTGCCTAAAATGGAAAGAATAAACTTTATCTACTTTTTCAACATACACACATAACATTTTTAAAATAATTTATTTTGTACTTGATTTGACACAATATTCTTACTTTTTACATATTATATCAACTTTCTTAATAACCGTGCAAAAAGTAACAAGACTGTATTTCGTGGACGGAGGGAGTATTAACTATTTTTGTGACGATGACATCTACATAAAGAATCGTCTCTAAGTTAAAATTGTCAAAAATATACTATAATGATGAATTTAAATGAATTAACGACTTTATATATCGCGAAAGATATGAATTAACAACTATATCGCGAAAAATATCATAAATTTTTTTTAAATGAATTAACAACTTTATATATCGCGAAAGATATGTTGGAACAAATTAATTATAATGATGATATTAATGAGAGTTTGCTTTCCAAAATATTATAAGATGACATTTTAAATGATTTATATTTATACTTTATTTCGTTTCTTTTGTATGTAGATAACTAATTTTATTTGGTGTTTTACAAAAGGGTGTCAGGGCGGCCCTGATAGAATTTGAGAGGTTAAGAATAATACAGAATTTGAGGGAGAAACAAGTTGTACCGAATGGGTGGGAGAGAATAAGGGGTAATAAATTTGGAAGAAAAAGGGGTCGCCAAAGATATTTAGAACTTGATCCTTTCTTAGAATTTTGTGCAGAGGAGGATCTCTAGATCAATGAGTCACACTCACACCTGCATAAAACCCTCGTATACAGGTGGAAATCCACACCCAAATATTTATGATTTTGTAGGAATTAGAGTCTTATTGGTTAAATTTCTTTAAAACAATTTATAAGCTTTAAGTATTGTGTGAGTTGTTTTAGAAGTTTATAAAATATAATTTTTAATTAGCTTATTAAGTTATTAAGGTGTTCAATTAATACAATTTATAAAAATTTTGAAAATTTATAATAAATATTCTTAAATATTAAATTTATTATAAAACAATTTTTTTTCTTTTTATGTTGAGGTAAAGGTAAGTGAGAGGGGGGAGATGGTTCCAAAGTGGGGTGGTTGGAGATGGTTCAGCTTTAAATTAATCTGTCAAGGGAAGGGTACCGTATTTCTAATCAATCATTGATAGATCGAATTTTGATATTGAGATAGTATCAACCAATACAATATTTTTTATCGTGGAATTAATGTGAATTTTAATAAGATTTGATTATTTTCCTATAACATATTAGTCATTGTATTATTTATTATATACTAACAATATTAAGTATTTTATTAAATTGTGATAATTATGCATTATTGAATTATCTCTCATTTACAAGTCAGCCAAATTATACATCTTTATATATTTTGTGTATCTATTTTATTTAACTTCACCCTATAAAACTTTATTAGAATTTTTTTATTGTGATTGTACTAGTTTTGTTTTATCTACGGAAATTATATATTTTGAAAATTTTATTTTTTTAATATATAATTCCTATAAGGAAATTGAGTATTTAAAAGCAATGTACATGTAAGAAAAACAAAATATAATTGAGTATGTATAGATTGAAATTGGTTCATACATAAATTATAAAAGAATATTAGTTATTTTCATGTAGGGGTATATATTACTTGTTTTTACTAAATGATATGAGTTTTATATATTAAAGTATATTAGTTTGTTTTCATTACACAACTAATTTCCTTAGTGAAAACATAAAAAATTTCAGTGAAAATAATTAATACCCTTCAATAGTTTATATATGAACCATTTTTAAACTATACTTTGTCTATATAATTTTATAAATATATTTTATCTAAATATATTTAATATATAATTATATTATTATAATGTGAAAAAAAAAAGCAGTTTGTTTGTACATAATGCATATAATATGCATTTGAATTTTGAAAAAAAAATAACCAAAGCAGAGATCAGTTTTATTCCAAGAAATAATCAGTAGTAATACCCCAAATACAAAAAATACTTTGTTCGGTGTGTTTGTCTGTGTTTTAAAAAAATCAAAATTGAAATAAAAATTGATTTTAAAATTCAAATTCATGTTCAGAATTTGTGTATAAATATATAACTGACTTTAATGAAAATTTGTGTATAAATATATAACTGACTTTAATGAAAATTTTGTGTAACCTTATAATAATATATTTTCAAACCTCTCCAAGATGATGTGTCAACACCACCTTATTTTTAGGCTGATGTGGCATGTCTTAAATCTCTCCATTTTGAAATACCACGTTCTCATTAAAAGTTGGTTAAACTTTTAATCTCGACCCTTCGTTCTATATCATTAAATCTAAACCATTAATTTATATCTGCATAATTAATGCAAATAGATATTTTTTCCATTTTCTTATTTAGTTATTTTTAGAATTTATTATAAATCATATTTTTTTCAAACCTTAATGTAATTAAATATGATCTACTTATTGAATGAATCTAAATTTATCATTTCTAAGTTTGAGTTAGTATATATAGTATAATATAATGTTCGATTATTTTTTCCTAAAATAAAAGGTATATAGTTATATATTCCAAATAATATTCTTATGTGATATATTCTTATTATGGACAAGATATAATATTGCATGCATTTTTTTATTATAAATAAGAGCATATTGTATTTCATTTTTTCACATCAAAGTTTCATTTGTTCCACTCTTTTGCTGAGATTTCTCCCATTAATTGTTGGTTAGTTATATATCTATTGTTATTAGTATATTTATGTTATAATTAAATTCATCATTTTAAGTGCTCACAATTTGATTAGATTTAAATATCAATATCAATATGAATGTAATAATGATTGTTGATTTATGCTCTACATCGTTCAGTTTAAATATTCTTCATGTGCAAAAATAATATATTTAACTATACCATATATTTTTATCTGAATAATTTTGATGGTTTAATTGTTGTATTTTAAATCTCATTTTAGATTTCAAGAGTATGACACCTCAATTTTCTCTGATTTCTAATATCAAGAGTGAGAGCCAAAAATTGACCGTTAAAGTTAGGATTGAAAAAGTTGGACAATATTTTTTAATGATTTTAGGGGGCGCTAGCAATTCTTCAATGACAATGAGAATGAAAGTATATTTCCATCTATGTCCTCATAATAAAAATGATATGATAGGTGAATAAGTGTTCCAATGGTGACTCCAATGCTAGTGGCATGCTCCAATTTTGGAATAGAAGTGAACAACAAATGGTTGTTGGTGGAGGAATAGGGGAGTGATTAAAGAGGATGATTGTAGGAAGAGAATATGGTAATCAAAATGAGTAGTGATTACCTTATTTAGGAGGAGAGATAGTGATTTTGTTCTCATGGACCATGCTAATTACACTAATTTTCAATTTCATTCTCATTATCATTGAAGAGTTGTTAACCAAACGCCCCCTTAATAGAGACAAGTTCTACTTGGAACTCATTTTGATCGATGAACATGTATTTGTAACGTTAAAGTTTATTTCAAATTTTGTATTGTTTCTTATATAAATTAATTTCTTACCGTATACTCTCAATAACTAATAATGTTGATTAATTTATAAATTATTCAATATTGAAATGAAAATTGATTATTATTAAATTATTAGTCTAAGTAATGTTATTCCATAATTGAATTAATTTATGTGAATTTTGATGTTTTTTTTAATTATTTAGTATGTAGGATATACCTATAGGGTTTAGTGAAGGGCACGAGCCACAGCTAAACAAACCCCATAATTTATTGTATATACCTCAAAAAAATTTAGACAAAAATATTCTTATATTAAATGTCTATAGAAAATAAATATAATATATTTTTTCAGCGATATTCGTGTGGGTACACTCTAGTAAGGAATATTCTAAAGTTTGTTGGTAAAATTAATTATGAATGCCGTATATCAAATATACGCTTCATTAGTTACATTTATTAAAAGTTTAAAATTATGAAAAGATATTGAACTGAAATAAAAATAAAAGGAGTTTCTAAAAAAAAAAAATTATCTAAGACAACAAATACTTAGAAAAATCCTTCACTCTAAAACATGATCGAAGGGAGCAATAGTGTATTACCCTACTTTCTAAGAGGAAGATTCCTTGAAATTTCCTAACACAAACATCTGGATATTTTTGTCTATATTTTGTCGCTCCCACCCCAACCACACAATCAGTTGGCTTTTGGCACCATTAGTATTTATAATGATAGGAAATGATCTCATGCTCACTGCAGATACAATATTATATACTCGTCGTAAATATGATAATGACACACAATTATAAAATTATTAATTAAATTTATAGTGAACTCATTGCTTATGTGTCATTATCACATTTGTGGTGGATATATTATATTGTGCCCACATGTGAGTATATGATCATTTCCGTTATAATGATAATATTGTGTTTTTTTTATTTTATATTATAGTAAATAAAAGAGAGTAAGGTTGTTTTTGTTGATATTTTGATAAATAAAAATTGTCTTTTTATAAAAAAAAAAAAAGGGCAATCGAATTGGAGACAGGCCTTTAAGACAAATGGGGCATTCGATTTGGGGACGGAGGAAGTAAGAACTTGTATGAGATTGTCTAATGACATAAGATAATATAAATTAATATTCATTTCTATTAAAATGTAGGGTTAATTGCAAAAAAAATCACGAACTTTGCAGTTTTTATCAATTACAACATGAATTTTTAAAGTCTGTCATTCAATGCATGAACTAATTTATTACTGCAATTCAATACATAGTGTAAATTTCTGGAGATAAGTATGCTCACGTGGCAGCCGGAACTGACACAAAAAACGCGTCACATACCACGTCAGATGTCAAAAAAAAAAAAAAAAACTAATACTTCAAAAAGTTCTTTTATAAAAAATATTGCTCAAACACATTTAATAATTGATTATAAAATTTGGTGTTCTCTAGTTTATGTAGGAAAAATTATCTCACATCATACAAATTTGTACATATACTATAAAACATTTTTTTTTACTATCTTTACTCTTATTAAACCGTGTTGAATAATATTTTATTAAAATAAATGTTTTTAATTTTTTTAAATTCTTTTAGATTTGACATTTGATGTAGCGTGTGGCGTGTTTTTTGTGGCGGCTTAGGCTACCACGTAGCGTTAGTCTTGCCAAAAAATTTATGTGTAGAGTATCGAAAATTCACGTCATGTATGGAATTGCAATAATAAATTAGTTCGTGTATCGAATTGCAAACTTTAAAAGTTTATGTTGTAATTGATAAAGACTATAAAGTTCGTGATTTTTTTTGTTGCAATTAACCCTAAAATGTAAATATGACATGCCTAATTTATACGTCATGTCTCACACAAGCATGAAAATGATAGTAAAATACTCATATTTCGCAGTAAGTTTCTCACTTTTCTTTTCGATCCATCCCACAATAATTTTTTCATTTCATAAAAGCAAAAATATCACTCCACTATACATAATTTTTAAACTGAAAATTACACAATATTACAAAAAAATTGTCATTAATTTCATTCACTTTTTAGCACAATTATTGTTTTACTAAAAAAATTAACATATGATCCACCATATATTCATAAACAAATATACTTTCTTATATAAAACAATCAAAACTTATGGGAAACTTACTTTGGGATGGAGGTAATAATAGATACTAATATTTTTATGCATCAATTGAATCATGTCATGCAAGAGAATTTTTAAATAATACATATCCTTTGTCCCGAATTAAATTTACTATAATTTTTTTTGTTTAAGAATGTGTATTTATTTATTAATAAATGATTTACTACATATTGACAATTGGGAGTGTTGGTGATCAATTTTGATCGGATGGATTAGTGATTGTTAAGTTCGGTTTAAAGATCATCAATCAATTACGTGTGATAGGTTACCACCGTAAATGGTAAATCGAGGGTTCGGGTTATGAACTTGTAAATATGAAAGTCGAAATCGTAATAATTTCGTTTGTGTGTACGTTTAGGTGTATTAGTGTGTGTTTTGGGAGTGTTTATGAATTTGAACTTGTATTTCTTAAGCTGGAGAACAACTATTTATAGAGACTAGCAAGCATGAGGTGTTCCTGACTCTTAGTCTCCCTAGCCTGCATGCTTGACATGTGTCATTTGACTCTAGTTTGACCTTATCTAAGTTAAATCTTAGTTACAAAGTCTTCTTTGGTCTTATCTCGGATTTCATTGTTGTTCGTCCATGTCGGTTTAAATCGATCCAGGATAGTTCTTTCATAGAAGTTGTTCGTCGTTTGGGTGTATGGCTCAGAAGTTGTTCGCCTTTGTGTTTTGCACAGATTGGCTTTGGGATCTTGGTCCTTTGTTCGTCAGCATACACCTCTTAGGCTGATAATTGTAACACTTTTACCAATGTTGTTCGTCATTATTGACTTGGTGGTGGGTTCATATTTGGTCTTTAAACCTGTTCGCCAATATCTTGTTCGTCGGTATAGTTGTTCGTCACTTTATACACTCCTTGGATTAGTTTATGCACCCCGGCTTGATCTTCTTTGTTAATAATCTTTGATTTGAGGTTGGTTCTTCATAATCCTTTTCAAGGCTTTAATCTTTGTTCGCCCATCATTGATTTATGTTCGCCTATCAACAGAGAGTAATAAATAATTTTGAAAAATGAATAGAATGAGTGACATTTTTTGTAATACTGTTTAAATTTAAAGATTAAAAATTATATGTGGTGGAATATCGTTTTTGCCATTCATGGAATGGTAAATTACTGTGGAACAAATTTTTCTTTTAATTTTTCCCTCTATCCATATTTGTTACAACAAACTTTGAAATTCAATTTTTTATTCACCCAAATATATCGAATTGAATCAGAGCTTTCTTCCAAGTTTACATTATTTTCGTCCGCATCTATCCTACAAAAATTCCATCCATATCTATCCTGTATATATAGTCTTGTTCGGATGTGCCAAGCAGTAATATGATTATTTGATTGTTTCAGTCAAGACGTGTAGATAAATGTATATTTATGGGGACCGGGACCAGTTTATTACTCGTACTACCATATCACTACTCACTTTTTACATCACGTGTTAAATATTAATGTAACTATACTACATCATGAACATTTAGTATCTCACCTAACCCGCTTTAAAGTGCGTCACCTGCATGAACCCATAATTTCGTATGAAATATATGCATGTATACTTGGATTTAGTTGTACTTTATACATTAAAAAAGTCATTGCGCGCGTTTTCTTTTATATTTAATTACAGAAGTGAAAGTAAAAATATGTTATTGGTCGATCGATTGTGGAGAATATTACAAATTATATATAAACTTGAGAATACCCACGCGAATTTCGCGTACTGAAAAAATATATTATATTTATTTTTTATAGACATTTAATATAAAAGTATTTTTGTTTAAAAAATTTCGAGGTATATACAATAAATTATGGAGTTTGTTTAACTGTGGCCCGTGCCCTTCACTAAACCCTATAGGTATATCCTACAAACTAAATAATTAAAAAAAAAAACATCAAAATTCACATAAATTAATAACAATTATGGAATAACATTACTTAGACTAATAATTTAATAATAATCAATTTCCATTTCAATATAGAATAATTTATAAATTAATCAACATTATTAGTTATTGGGAGTATACGGTAAAAAATTAATTTATATAAGAAACAATACAAAATTTGAAATAAACTTTAACGTTACAAATACATGTTCATCGATCAAAATGAGTTCCAAGTAGAACTTGTCTCTATTAAAATCATTAAAAAATATTTTACAACTTTTTCAATCCTAACTTTAACGGTCAATTTTTGGCTCTCACTCTTGATATTAGAAATCAGAGAAAATTGAGGTGTCATACTCTTGAAATCTAAAATGAGATTTAAATTACAACAATTAAACCATCATAATTATACAGATAAAAATATATGGTATAGTTAAATCAATTATTTTTGCACATGAAGAATATTTAAACTGAACGATGTAGAGCATAAATCAACAATCATTATTACATTCATATTGATATTGATATTTAAATCTAATAAAATTGTGAGCACTTAAAATGATGAATTTAATTATAAAATAAATATACTAATAACAATAGATATATAACTAACCAACAATTGATGGGAGAAATCTCAGCAAAAGAGTGGAACAAATGAAAATTTGATGTGAAAAAATGAAATACAATATGCTTTTATTTATAATAAAAAAATGCATGCAATATTATATCTTGTCCATAATAAGAATATATCACATAAGAATATTCTTTGGAATATATAACTATATACTTTTTATTTTAGGAAAAAATAATCGAACATTATATTATACTATATATACTAACTCAAACTTAGAAATGATAAATTTAGATTCATTCAATAAGTAGATCATATTTAATTACATTAAGGTTTAGAAAAAATATGATTTATAATAAATTCTAAAAATAACTAAATAAGAAAATGGAAAAAATATCTATTTGCATTAATTATGCAGATATAAATTAATGGTTTAGATTTAATGATATAGAACGAAGGGTCGAGATTAAAAGTTTAACCAACTTTTAATGAGAGCGCAATATTTCAAAATGGAGAGATTTAAAACATGCCACATCAGCCTAAGAATAAGGTGGTGTTGACACATCATCTTGGAGAAGTTTGAAAATATATCATTATAAAATATAAATTGTCCCATATCGAATAAATCTATAAATTTAGTTAGTAAATCCTCATATCACACATTGATTTTAGGATAGAATCTGGCTAATTAAAAGCATGAGTTGTCTCCTTCAAAATTAGTTCAATTTACTGCCCTTCAATTTTTTTTCCAAGCTATAAATAATATTCAATGCAATCATGTCCAATAAATTATTACTCTCTCCGTCAAATAATAAACTGCTAGTTTAGAGGGGTGTATTGGTTATAAAGTCTGTAGATTTTTTTTAGACTTTTAAAGTCTAAGGGTATTCAATTTAGATTTTTAAAAGTCTTTAAAAATCCTGAGGTATTTAATACGAATTTTAAAAAGTCTTAAAAAATCTTTAAATATTCAACAGTTTATGGATTTTAATACTCTATGGATTTTCTTTAATTCTCTTCCAAAATATAAATAAATTTCACTTTCCAAAATCTCTTCTAATAACCAGAGATTTCTACATATTTTAAAAAGTTTTAATAAATCTTTAAGTATTCAACAGTTTATGAAATTTATTTGATTATCTTCCATAGAGATGTCAGCGGGGTGGGGACGGGAGGTCATTCCCCATCCCCATCCCCATGAAATAATCGAGAAAAAATTCCCCCCGCCCAGCCGGGGATCCCCATCCCCCACTACAAAAAATGCGGCCTTCCTGATTAGTGACGGGTTTTATGAAGGACAAGGAACCCGTAGTCAAATCGACCGTAGCTAACATTAACGACGACTTTTGGAAGACCGTCGTAAATTTACGACGGACAAGGCCGTCGTAAAACTGACCCGTCAACGACCCGACCGGGCATCAAATTTTACGACGAACATCGGCCGTCGTTAAAATTATCCGATTTTTTATTTTTTTAATCAGCCAGAAAAATATTACGACGAGCACAAAACCGTCGTTATTTTATGATTTACGCAGACACGTGTCCGTCGTAAATACCGAACCTGGAACAAAAAAAAGTGGCTCGTGTAGTTCGAACCCGGACCCCCCGGGCACTCGGGGCTGGTGCGAACCACTGGGCCATCGGCCCCCAAGCTATATACTCCGGCCCAACTTCTATATTAGCCAATTGGGCCTAGAACAATTAATTCCAAATTCGTATCCAAGGGGAATCGAACCCATGACCTCTCTTGCATATAGAGAGGGCATGAACCGTTAGGACACTTGCTTCTTTTGTTCGATTTCTTGCAACTAATTGTATATGTATCTAAATTGAGTCATTCTTTTTTTTATTATTCATCAAATTAATTCCTTTTCTTTTCTAACTTGTTTTAATAAATGTTGTTACCAATTATATATTTTTTTTGTTTTGTAAATTTATTTAATTCGAAAAACGCGTAGTTAATGTTATAATTCGTTCACTTGTACGTAATTAATTGTATACGTATCCAAATTGAGCTATTTTTTATTATTCATCAAATTAATTATTTTTCGTTTCTAACTTGTTTTAATAAATGTTGTTACCAATTATATTTTTTTATTTTGTAAATTTATTTAATTCGGAAAACGTGTAATTAATATTAAAATCCGTTCATTTGTTCGTAATTAATTGTATACGTATCCAATTGAGTCATTTTTTTTTATTATTCATCAAATTAATTCCTTTTCATTTCTAACTTATTTTAGTAAATTTTGTTACCAATTATATTTTTTTTGTTTTGTAAATTTATTTAATTCGGAAAATGTGTAATTAATATTATAATCCGTTCACTTGTACGTAATTAATTATATACGTATTCAAATTGAGCCTTTTTTTATTATTCATTAAATTAATCTATTTTCGTTTTTAAATTGTTTTAATAAATGTTGTTATGAAATAGTTATTAGTAAGTTTTTTTTTGTAAACTAAAAAATGTAAATTATAATAAATATATAAATTTGCACAAAAAATATAATAAAAGTAATGTTCGAATAAAAAAAAGAATTTAGTACAAGAAAAAAAAAATCATACTCATCCGAATTGAAATTCTCCTCCTCTTCATCCTCCAGATTAGACATTCGGAGCTCCGGCGGGGGCGGCGGGATGACGGGCTGCACCGGGACTGGCGGTGGTGGTAACGATCCACCTAATTAGATGTAACTGCCCTCCACCAGTTGTTCATCTCCTCCACATTCTTCCGCTGTGCCTCCTCCTCTGCTGCTCGTCGCCTCCTATCGTACTCCAGTTGTGCCTCAAGCTGCGCCTCTCGCTGCTGGAAGAGCTCCATCTGCTTGACGACAGTCGAGAGCTGTCTCTCGATGTCGCTGGGATGAGAGTCGATGGAGGACTGAGAGGAGGATGAGCCGGGTCCACGAGATCGGAGTAGGCTCTTTCCAAAACCACCCAATCCAGTGAACCGCCCCTTCTTAGCCTTGACGTTCTTAAAGTATAGCTCATTTTGAACGTCCACAGAAGACTTTGAGGGGGGGGCATAGAGTCCGACCCTTCTGCCTGAGGCTGGGACTGGGAGGCAAGGTCATCGTGCATCCTCCTCTGCAAATTAACAATACTCTAAATTAATAAATTAAATTTTAAAAAATAATACTAAAATTAAAATTAAAAATAATACGTACGTGGATCCACGACTTCTCCATCAGGGTCGCTAAGGCAATTCGTCTTGTTCTTCTGCGACTTCTCCTTGAACTTGTCGTTGTTCCAGTAGGCGAGAAATTGGGGCCACACATCCCGGCCCCTGTTGTCCGTCCCCATATTTGTCGGTTGTCCTTCCTTAAACCAGGCCTCCCGAATGTGATACATTAAGTCCCTGTATCGTTCGGCACTTTTCAAATAGAAATTTCTCCACATCTCGGCCTCGTGCTTCGGTCTCACTGGACGAATTTCTGCAATTATATTAAAATAAAATATATTATTTACATAATTTATATTAATAAATAATTAATAAATTACATAACTTATACCTTAAACTCCTCAAAATATTGTTGTTTTCTCGTTTCGGACACCAAACCCCAACTGTAAGCGGTGGGCTCGAATCCACCGCTCATGAAGAATTTGGTTAAGTGAGTAGTAGCCTCATGTCCCGGGATCCAACTGCAACATTAAAATTACGAAGTTAATAATATAATTAGGGTTTAATTAATAAAGGTTGAATATAAAAGATTAAAACTTACGAAGTCCCACGAGGCTCAACATCAATCCGCCGCTGCCCAGTGGGATGCTGGCGGGAGGAAGATGATCCCTCACCCATCTGGGGTGCGGACGAGGACCCCTCGGGGTCGACAACCGGAGCCACAATGGGTCTAAGAGACCCCACTCGTCTCCCTCTCCCTCTACCCCTCTCCTGGCTTCCGCCACTCCCACCAACCGATCCACTGTCTTGTCCACTCATCTAAAACATTCAATGTATAATCAATTAACAAAATGAACATAATCGATTAACAAAATTAACATAATCAATTAAATTAACATAATCAATTAACAAAGTTAACATAATCAATTAAATTAACATATATAATCAATTAAATTAACATAATCAATTAACAAAATTAACATAATCTATTAAATTAACATATATAATTAAATTAATATATATAATCAATTAAATTAACATAATCAATTAACAAAATTAACATAATCAATTAAATTAACAAATATAATCAATTAAATTAACATAATCAATTAACAAAATTAACATAATCAATTAAATTAACATATATAATCAATTAAATTAACATAATCAATTAACAAAATTAACATAATCAATTAAATTAACATAATCGATTAATAAAAATCTAACCAATTATAACATTTTTATGCATACTCATATATGATTTTAAACAATTAACATATATGATTTCTAACAAAATATTATAAAATTCTATACAATTAACGTATATGATTTCTAAAAAAATTCTAAAAAACTACACTAATTAAATGTTATAAAATAAAATTTAAACGGTAAAAAATTGAAAAACTTACGACTAAAGAGTATGGATCGACGAAGAACGAACTTTAATCGGGATGAAATTGACTCCTGAGTGCTCACCGGAAATCGCCCACTTCTTCTTCGAGTTTGCTCGGTTTTGCTCGGGTGAGAAATGAGCTCGCCGGCACTGCTTTTTATAGGCATAGAAAAAGTTGCGACGGACAGCATCCGTCGTTAAATTTGCCGCCTTTAGGGTTAAAACGACGTCGTTTTTGTTGATTTACGACACTGTCTATCGTAAATATTAAATTCAAATTTAACGATGGACAATCCCGTCGTTAATTAGTCACCGATATTAAATTTGCACCGGTTCTCGAAGAGTCGCGGTCAAACGGGCGTAAATTTACGACGGGAAAGGCCGTCGTAAAATATAAATTTAAATTTTACGACGGACAGTTCGTCGTAAAATTGTCGGCCACTGAAGCGGTGCACTGATTACGAAAGGACGCGGTCAACGGTAGGAAATTTACGATGACTCAGTCCGTCGGCAATTTCTATTTTAAATATTACGACGGTCTTCCTGTCGTTAATTTTGGCTAATTTCTCCACCAGTGGGCCCGACTTGTTTAACGACGGACATTTTCATCGTAAAAGTCATTAATTAACGACGGCCTTAAAAAACCCGTCGTTAATACTTAATTCGGACAAGTTTTGGTTATTGTCCGTTACAAGCCCGCCGTAAATCACCAAAATTAGCGACAGAATATGTGTTCGTCATTAAATAACACCTTTTTTGTATTGCCCACAGGGATTCCTCGTTCCCCCCCTAATCTTTTTTATCTTATATAAAATAGTGTCTAAATTTTTAAAAAATTATACACAACAATTACTTTAAGTTGGTGTTAAAAAAATTAATTTAAAGAATTTGAAGAACCTTTAATTCTAATATTTTTAGTTAACATATATACTAAAGTGAAAATTATATAATTTGGAACTAATGACAGAATATTAAATAAAATATAGATGTAATTTTGAATGAATAGTTAATTGAGTAGGAAATTATGCAATATTTATTTATAATTTACTTTTAACTTTAAATTATATATATATATATATATATATATATATATATATATATATATATATATATATATTAATTATTTAAAAAATAATGTGGGTCCCTGCGGGGATCCTCGCGGGGAAGGGAATACTATCCTTGTCCCCTCCTACGGGGCAAAAGAATTCCTCGTGATGGCAAAAGGGATTCCCCGCCCCGCTGCCAAGTCTACTATTCAAAAAACATAAATAGATTTCACTCTCCAAAATCTCTTCCAACAACCAGAGACTTCCAATGAGACCGAGATATAACGGTGATAGAAATGAAGATGAGAATAATAATGATGAATAATAATATTTTTTTTTTAAACTAATGTATTTTTTGTTTTTTTTTCTAAACATTTGGATAACATTTTTTTATATATAAGTGTGTTCCATATACATTTGCATCAATTGTTCCAGCGCCGGAGTCTATGGAAATACATGTAAATCAATAAAAAAAAAAGTGTATACCACAATCTTGTCAAGTCTATGAAAATTCATGTAAATCAATAAAAAAAAATCAGTCAAACTCTGCATAGAGTTTATAGATTTTTAAAATCCACGGACTTTTTAAAGTACAAAAAAATCCAACAGAACCTCAATTGAATACACCCCTCTTAGTGTTTGTCACCCTAAACTAAATTAAGTTTATTTAATATCATGAATTAATATGTGTAAAGTAATAATATAGATTTAAGTATATTAGTATAAGGAAAATATAATTGTAAACAAACAATATTATTTTATCGTTATTTATGGAAATATCTAACTTAAGTATAGAATTGGGAGTACTACGAGAAAGCAAAAGATTTTCTTTTCGGGAGAAGGCATCCAGAGCTCAATATATAGTTGAAGCACATTTGAGGAGACTAACTTTGATTAAATTAACGCGCTTCAAATGTGTGTATTTTTTTTTCATCTTACCCTGGAATAATATCTCTACATTTGTTTGCAACTAACCATTAACACTATTTTTTTTTTAAAAGTTGTTTTGACTCAAATAAAACAGAGGTAAAATAGTTTGAGATTAAACAGTCAAGGCTAAGTTAACGAATGATTAGTTTGAGGTTGAATACTTTCCCCTCCATTAATTCAATTGAATTCAAACAGTAAATTCAAGTAAGAGACATGATGAATCATTAAGAAATTGAGTTTTACATTAAATTTAAGTCGATCAAACACAATCTAATCACATGCAAAAAATTATCCCAAATTATGCACTATGATTGTGATAAAGGACGCCCCATGCTTTTCACGGACACAATTTTCTCTTACATAATAGTGTAACATGCATGTCCTGTTACAACCATTACAAAAAAACGCGCATTTTTACGACAAAATTTTACGACGGACACGTATTCCATCGCTAATATACACGATTTACGATAGATCTACGACGGAAATTAACCAAAGCTCGTCTGGGCTTAAAATTTACGATGGATTGAAAATATCCATCGTAAATTCTCGGTTTTTACGATGGGAAAGACCGTCATAAAACAAACGAGTCCTACTCTTCATTTATTCAGCCAAAATTAACGACATAAGGCCCGTCGTAAGTTTCAAAATCAACATTTACGACAGGCAAGCCCGTCGTAAAATTCCAACCGTTTGACCGAGACCTTTAGAAATCGGTGCAAAATCATTGTGGCCGACAAGTTTACGACGGGAGGCCCGTCGTAAAATTTAACTTTACGTTTTACGACGGTCGTGCCCATCATAAATTATAACGGTTTGGCCGCGACTTTTTGAGAACCGATGCTCATTTATTGCCAGTGACTGATTTACGACAGACCTAGCCGTCGTAAATCTGCAAATACGACGCCGTTTTTGGCGTAAATGCGGCAATTAGCGACGGACTACTGTCTGTCGTAAAAAAAATTTGCCTATCTAAGGCAGCGCCGACGAGCTCATTCTACACCCAAACAAAATCGAAGAAGAGGGCGATGTCCGGCGAGCACTCAGGAGCCAATTTCATCCCGATCAAAGATCTTTTTTGACGATCTCTACCCTTTAATCGTAAGTTTTTCTATTTTTTACCGTTTAAATTTAATTTTAAAATATTTTATTAGTCTTTAGTTTTTTATTTTGATATGAGTATGTATGTGATATGTTACTTGTTTAGATATGAATATGTACAAAATATGTTAATTGTTTAGATATGAACATGTATGTGACATGTTAATTGTTTAGAATTTTGTTTAGATAAACATGTTAATTGTTTATATTTTTGTTTAGATATGAGTATGTATGTGACATGTTAATTATTTAGAATTTTGTTTAGATATGAGTATGTACAAAGCATGTCAATTATTTAGATTTTTGTTTAGATATGAGTATGTATGTGACATGTTAATTATTTAGAATTTTATTTAGATATGAGTATGTACAAAACATGTTAATTGTTTAGAATTTTGTTTAGATAAACATGTTAATTGTTTAGATTTTTGTTTAGATATGAGTATGTAAGTGACATGTTAATTGTTTAGAATTTTGTTTAGATATGAGTATGTACAAAACATGTTAATTGTTTAGATTTTTGTTTAGATATGAGTATGTATGTGACATGTTAATTGTTTAGAATTTTGTTTAGATATGAGTATGTACAAAACATGTTAATTGTTTAAATCTTTGTTTAGATATGAGTATGTATGTGACATGTTAATTGTTTAGAATTTTGTTTAGATATGAGTATGCATAAAACATGTTAATTATTTAAATTTTTGTTTAGATATGAACATGTATGCGACATTTTATTTGCTTAGAATTTTGTTTAAATATGAGTATGCATAAAACATGTTAATTTTTTAGATTTTTAATATTTTAGGATAAATATAGTTGTTTAGATTTTTATATATAAATATTGATTGTTGTTATATATTGAATGTTTTAGATGAGTGGACAAGACAGTGGATCCACTGGAGGGAGTGGAGGCCAGGAGAGGGATCGAGGGAGAGGGAGGAGACGAGTGGGGTCTCTTAGACCCGTTGTAGCTCCAATTGTCCAGCCTGAGGGGTCCTCGTCCGCACCCCAGACGGGTGAGGACTCATCTTCCTCCCTCCAACATCCCACTAGGTAGCCGCGGATTGATGTTGAGCACTGTGGGACATCGTAAAATTTAATATTTTATATTCAATTTTTTTTATTAAAATCTAATTATTTTACTAACTTTGTAATCTTAATGTTGCAGTTGGATTTCGGGACATGAGGTTACTACACACGTAACCCAGTCCATCTTGAAGGGTGGATTCGAGCCCACCGCTTACAGTTGGGCAGCGGTGTCTGAAAGGAATAAACTAGAGTATTTCAAGGTAAAATTTATTTAATTTATTCATTATTTATTAATATAAATTATATAAATAAATTGATATTTATATTTTAATGTAATTGCAGAAATTCATCGCCTGGAGACCGGAGCACGAGGCCCAGATGTGGAAGAACTTCTGTGGGAAGGGGGCCAAAAGATACAGAGACATGATATCTAACTTTCGGAACGAATACCACAAGAATGAGACCTCGAAAAATATGGGGAAGGACAACAGGGGCCGGGAGATTTGGCCCCAATTTCTCGACTACTGGAACAACAACGAATTCAAGAAGAAGTCGCAGAAGAACAAGGCGAATCACCTTAGCGACCCTGATGGAGAAGGGATCGCACGACATCGGGCCGGTTCTTGGTTCATTTATGAGCACGAGTTGCAATTTGTAAGTATCCAATATTATATAAATTTTTAGTAATTTTTATGAATTTTTGGTAATATAAATTACTAAATATTTATTTGTAGGAGTGGGAGCATGGACGTGAGCCCTCTCATTTTGAGAGAATGCAGCTTGCCCACTCACTGGATGAAGAGACCAGAAGGTCCACCCATGGCCGCACCACCGAGATCCACATAAGTATTATTTTAAATTTTAATTAGAGTATTATTTTAAAAAAATTAGGGTTCATTTATTAATTTAAAGTATTGTTAATTTGCAGGGGAATATACTGATTAGGCGTGAAATTGTCATGATTCGTAGCTAGAAACACCCTAGTTTTGGTCAATTTTATTGAGTTTTTAGAGCCAGATGAGTACTATTTCTATACATTGATGAATTTGTCTCTTTGATACTCATAGGTGAATCGAGGACGAAAAACGGAGTTTGTAGGACTTTGAATCAACTCAAACGGATGCCCGGATGAGAAGATATCGAAGAAATACGATTGGTATTAGTACGTGTGAAGAAAAGTGTTAGTTGCAAAGGAAGGAAGGCCCATTCGAGCATCATCACTCGAGCGCCCCGCTCGAGTGACGTAGATCGAGAAGCATAAAACTTACAGAGCGTTTGGGCCGCTCGAGGGGTATAGCTCGAGCGCCCCGCTCGAGCACCAGAACTGCTCGACCAAGATAGCTCGAGCGCCCCGCTCGAGCTCCTGATCCGTTCGACCACAATAGCTCAAGCGACCCGCTAGAGCGGGTCTGCTCGAGCACTTCCAAGGCATTTTCTCCAACTTTCGTTTTTCGGCCCACGAGTTCACGAATCGGCCCGTTGCCTATATATACCTCTTCCAAACACGTTTTGAAGGATCCCCGAATTTTAGACATCACTTTTAGAAGGAATTTTTAGAGAGAGAAGGAGGAGAAGAGACGAGCAAGTTTAGTTTTACGTTTTTGAGGTTTTTCTTACGAATTCACGTTACGATTTCACGTTTTAGTTTCGTTTCTTAATATCTTTTGTTCTTGAATACGTTGAGACCTCGTTTTGCTAATTAATTTCAGTTTATTCTTTTATATCTTAAAACCCTAGTTTATGTACGATCTTTTCTTTGATTTAATTACCATGTTCTTGTTCGTTATTTATTTAGTCGTTATTGTTTACGTTAAATCTATGTCTAGCTAAAACCCTTGCATGCTTAGGGTAGGATGAACTCGTAGAAGTAGGTTGTGGGTACGTAATTAGGGTAACTTGTGACGTTAGGTTTTAATTCTCTTGGTTAATGAATTCTTAAAATTAATCTAGACTTCGCTCTTGAATTTCGTTCGAAAGGTGTTAGAGAGAGAACGACCGTATCACTCTTTAACAACGAGTAGACTTAACGAGAGGGTTTAGGAAAGGTTAATTCATCTACCGGTTTAGCGAAGGAGGACGACCGCATCACCTTAGTTAAATTAGGGTCTCATTAATTAAGCACAATCTATTAACTTGTTAGTAGATTCGTGAAGTCGAGTGTTAGGGTAAAATATTAGGGTTTAGAATCTTGAGCTTTCACCTTGCATTCTTAGACTTAGGTTAATTCTTGTGTGTTACAGTTATTTTGATTATGTACCTGCTCCGTTAGTATACGTAGGGATTCCTATCCTGAGCATCACCATCTCATATTTGAAAACACACCTTTTGATATTTCTTTTAATCTTCCTTTTGCATTCGTAGGATAATTTTAGTTTAGTTTAATTAATCTTTCCAAAAATCCAAAAACAACACACTCATATTAACTACGACGCGTAGATCTTCAGGGATCTATTCGCATACATAGCGCCGTTGCCGGGGATGGCGTTGTATGCTTTTTGAATAGGACTTGTAGATAGCTTAGTAGTTAGTAGTGAGTGCTTTATTTTTTGTTTATTTTTATTTATATTCAATCGGCAGTTGCGTTTTGATCCTTCTACTAGTGTGTCAGGTTTATGAAAACACGCTCACAAGGCAATATGAGCGAAGTGAGAATACCGTTGGACCCTGAGACAATAGCTAGAAGGAACCGAACCTTCTTGAGAAGGATGAACGCTGCCGACTTAGGGAAATAACCAATGGACATCACTAATGAGTTGGAAGATGCCGAGAATGAGTTTAACCAGGGGTTGAACCGGGTTGACGGCACTGAGGGCAACACCAATAAGAACCAAGATCCGTTAGGGATAGTCAGAGCCAAAACCCGGGTGCACAAAACGTCATCAATCCAGCTCAGAATTTTGTCCATAATCCTCTGAATAACCCTGCTTACCCACAAAACCCAAATAACCCTTTCAACAACCCAGTATACCAACATTACCCATATCCACCATACCCTTATCATCCATACCCATATCATCCACCACCTGTGTACCAACCACCTCCAGTTCAACACATACCAGCACCACCTGTAGTTCCTCAGCCTGTGCCCCAGAACGCAGATCAGAATATGGCAATTCGGGGCAGGTTCGCGGCACAACCGCAGAGGTATTACGATGGAGTGGCTCTACCACCTGTTGAGGCGAATAACTTTTCAATTTCCCCAGGAATTCTCAAGCTGCTGACCGAGAATCAGTTCAAGGGGGTGATCGGGAAGGAGAATCCTCACACTCACTTGAGGAGCTTTCTCATGATAGCCTCCACATTTAATTACAATGGCATGTCTGAGGATGCCAAGAGGCTTAGGCTGTTCCCATTTTCACTTACGAGAATAGCCAAGGAGTGGTACGACAACACACTCCCACGGGGAGGTGTAACAACTTGGGCCGAGCTCGAGCGTCTGTTCCTCGAGCGATTCTACCCTCCATCTAGGACGATCAAGGCTAGGATTGAGATCTCTTCCTTCCGCCAGAAACAAGGAGAGGACCTACGTCAAGCGTGGGAGAGATACTCAAACATGCTGATAGAGTGCCCGCAGTACGGGTACAATGAGGGGGATATTATGGCATTCTTCTATAGTGGTGCCAACAAGACGGGGCAAGACCATTTAGACGCCTGTGCGGGCGGAGCATTCCTGAATCAAGGCATAGAAAGGTGTAGAGAGATCGTGGACAACATTGTCACGAATGCCGGTGCTTGGAATGGAGATGCAGATTTCCAAAGAGTGCATCAGGTTGAGGAGGGAGAAGGAACGAGAAGGCTATTGATGGCCATGATGGAGAAGATCAACAACCTCGAGTTGGGGAAGAATGTGGTTGGAGAGCAGGCAGTAGAGAATGAGAGAGCAGACCAACCAAGTGGGCAGCAAGAGGTAGCCAATTACATGGGAGGTCCGTATTACAATCAGAATGGCTACCAAGGTGGAAATCAGTTTGGAAGACCTTCTTATGGTCAGCCATTTGTACCTCCAGGTCCACAACCACCTCAAAATCAATGGAGGAACACACAACGAGTTCAAGGAGGCCAGCAGCCTCCTCAAAACACATGGAGGAAAAATGAGAATTTTTCTTATGCTAACCCAAAAGCTGGTATTACTGTTCCTGCAGGTGTTGATCCAGGTTCAAAGCCTCCCGGTGGAGAAGGCGGTGCATCAACCGAGGAGATGTTGAGAGCTATTCTTCAGAAGGTGGAGGAAAGAAGTAAGAGGTTGTCATCCTTGGAGTACGATGTGAAGGAGTTGCATAAGAAGGGTGATCAACGTGATCAAGACCTCCAGAAGATGAACGTCGAGTAGACTATGTTGGGACATTGTCAGTTTTGATTAAGATCCCAAAGCCCCTGAAAAGATGTTTGCCTTAATCTGTCTTTGTCAGGCTAGTCTTGGTTAGGGTTAGTACTTAGTCATTTTACAATTTACAGGTACTCAGTGAGAGGAGAACTCACTGGAGACAATCAAGACTCAGAGCCTGAAGACGAAGAGCACCATCCTGAACTTATGGTAGTCCTCTAAGCTGGCTGAGTAAGTGTCAGTGATGAAGAGTATGACCCTGAGGTCACTACTAACTCAGTCCTGAAGGAAACAGGATGTCTCTGAGTTAATGGGAAGACTTGGAGTAGAGCCAAGCAATGCAAAAGGAATTTCAGCGTCAGGACAAGACCGGTGAGCTCAAGACAAAATGAACTTAATAAGACAAGCCTGAAGCTCAGGAATAAGTTCTGACATTCTCACCAACCTGATGACGTGGACCAATCCGAGGAGGACACGCACGTACGGAACCTGACATGAAGACTGAATTCAGACTGCATATTCAACGGGCAAGCATTTAATGTGCATTTAATGCAAATACCAAATCCATGCAAGGACGGCTACTGCATGAAGATATGTCCGTTTGAAGCCACTCTACATAGATGACTAGAAGGCTATCTCTCCAACGGATAGTTTTCCAAGTCTCCTATAAATACAGAAGACCTTGAACCCATTCAAGGTTACGGGAAATTTCCAAGCCAGAAATTACTCAAACTCTCAAGCAATCAAAGCAGTCAGTCTTTAAGAGAAGCACTCGAAAACATTCAAATTTCCCAAGTGTTTCTTAGCAACTGAGAGTTATTCTGTATTCCAAGAGCTAAATAGAATTATCTTAAGCTTAGAGAGATTATCCAATCCTTAGCATAGCTTCGTCTTGTAAGGATAATCTCAACTTAGTTGGAATCCAAACTGAAACCAAAACCCTAAGATAGGCTTGTTGGGAGTAAGTCAGTTAGTGTCTTAGTAAGTGGAGTTTGTATAGATCAGTGAGGTTAGCTGGTCTTGGTGCACCTTGGCACGTTAAAAACAAGAATCCCTTGAGTGGATTTCCTGTTAAGTCAGGCCGTGGACGTAGGAGCTTGAGACTCTGAACCACGTTAAATTCTTACTGCTTTGATATTGTGCATATTTGCTATATTACTTGTTCATTCATTGCATTCAAAGTTTATCAGGTCTGAATCAATCAGGCTGATCTTCAAAAGAGCACTGCCCTACTAAACACTATTCAGAATTGAGTTAAACAAGGTTTTCAGAAAGCAAACTAAACAAGACTTTTAATTTTCAGGGCTCAAACATTTCCGCACTGAACTTGAACTGATAGTCAGCCAACTGACCCGCACAAAGTGTAGTCAGTAGGTATATTATCAGCCTCTAGTTCTTTACCACTCTGAGCAAAGGGGACTCAGTCAGTTTTAAGGTTGAAAAATTAGTATACGTGTATTCCCCCCCCATACACGTATTCCTCAGTCTTGTACCGGGACCAACAAGTGGTATCAGAGCAGTGGTTCGAAAGACCACTGACTTTGAATACTAATAGTTTCAGAGGAGAAACTGTTGGTGGTCACTGAACAGATCTAAGTTTGCTTTTCATAAAACTTGCATCATCATGACTTCGAGGAGACTTGAAGCTTCGCTACCTGAATTCTCTGTGTCTAACTTTGTCTACTGGAAGTTCAGATTAGAGGCACATCTAGATGCCATCCATGACCAGATGCCGCGTGTACTCAGGGAAGGACCGATCAAGATCACTATTCCTAACGTCAGAGGACTGGGATATGATGACCTTGCGATTGGCGTGCAGGTTCCTAAAGAGAGGAAAGACATGACCAACGATGAAATCAAGATGGTGGGGCTTGACAACGTCGCCAGAAACATCATCTTGCACACGGTGCCTTTCGAGGAGTCAGCCAGGCTGATGAACCTAAAGACGGCAAAGGAGGTTTGGGATGAGCTTACCAGGATGTGCGAGGGGTCAGAAAAGATAAAGGAGAACAAGAGAAATATTGCCATTCAGAAATTCGAAGCGTTCGAGATGCTGTCTGACGAGAGCATAGATCAAATGGAGTCTAGATTCATCAAGTTGATGAATGAGTTGGTGATGTTGGACAAGGATGTCCCAAGAAGAGATGTTGCTTCAAAGATCCTGAATGTCTTTCCTGAGAAATGGGACAATAGTGTAATTATGCTTAAGAACACTCAGGATATGAGTAACATAACTTCTGCTTTACTTTTTTCAGAGCTCAAAGCGCTTGAATTTGATCTTAACAAAAGAAAGAAGAAAGTTCAGTCAAAAGAGGAAGTGAAGGAGAAAACTCCTGAGAAAAGTGTGGCGTTCAAGGCCAGATCTGAATCTGTTGAGCCCTCATCAAATTCTTCATCAAAGTCACTGATGGAGATGAGCAGGGAAGAACTTGCTGAGGAGTACAGCCTGATGGCCAGACGATTTGACAAGCTCAATTCCAGGTTTGGTCGTTATAAAAAGTTTTATCAAGACTCACGTGACAGGAAACCTGAAGGAACCCACCAAAGCTCGAGGAGATATGAGGAGCGAAGGAACACTGACCAGAGGAGAGAACGTGGTGATGAAAGGAGATATTCAGAACCAAAGTCTGAAAGAAGAGACGAACAGAGACGTACTCGCGATGATAGATATCCAACCAAGGCTGAAAGCTCACCAAGAATCAGGGAACCTGACTCAAGGAGGAACCCTGAACCAAGGAAAGAAAGAGTAAGTGAGCAGGTAGCATGTTACAACTGTAACAAGATTGGTCACTATCAGTACGACTGCCCGGAGCTGAGTGCAAGGGAGAGAGAGGAAATGAGAGCCACGAGGGATCTAAGATCTGCTGATCGGAGAGCAATGGTTGCTGAGGATGCAACAGACTCTGACGGTCCCACTGAAAGGTCTCCTGAACTCTTCTCAGATGACGAGTACGATGATGTCTGCCTAATGGCTAGGGATGAGCCTGAGGTAACATCAAATTCTGTTTGTGCTTCTTACACTGGTCAAAATCCTGAGCTTAGCTCAGAGTCAGTTAGAGAAATGAACCTTCAGATCTGTCTTGATCAATTGATGGCCGATTTCTCCAGACTGCAGGAAACTAATGTCTTCTTGGTAGAGGAGAACAAGAAATTGAGTACTGAAGTTCAAAACCTGAATGAACAACTCACTCAGTCTGATCTTAAAGAATCAGCTCAGATTGTGAGACTAACTCAAGAGATTGATATGATCAATTCTGAGCGTCTCCCAAGAGAGAAGATTCTGAAGGAATTGGCTGAGGAAGAGCTGGTCAGGAAGGAAGAACTAAAAGTACTTAAGAGTAAGTTTGATGACCTCTTTACCAGACATGAAATCCTAAAAAGGAGTGAGGACTCTCTCAAGAAAAAGGTTGCAGCAATGAATAAATCCTCAGTGGCTAGAGAGGAAATAAATAGCAACTAGATACTTGGAAACAAGAAAAAGGGACTTGGATATGTTCCTGAGAAATCCTCACAAGGTCAGTCTCATGTTGCTTCAGGGAGCAACACTGAGAGGGTATTTGTTCAGACAGGCCAGAGTGCACCTAAGGTTGTGCTCCAGGCCCGTCAAACTGATAAGGGCAAAGAAACCGTTGACACGGTCAGGGTTGCTCCTAAGGTAGCTAAGCCAAAACCCAAGGGAAAGGCGAAGCAATCTAAGGAAGCCCCTGAGAGCTCAGGCCAAGGAAAACCTCAGCGAAAGCAGAGGAAGACTCAGGCTAAGAGCCCTCAGACTGGTCAGCGAGGGTACCATCATGCCTGGCAATACCAACAGGGAGGGCCAAACATGATGACACCCCCGTGGTTTTGGCATCCTGAGGCCTTTAACTGTTTTCAATTCCCTCACTTGCCTAGGTGGAATAGAAATCAGGGTCCTTATCAAGAACAAGGCCCAAGACCTACTGCACCCAGACCTAGGAAGAACAGGAAGCCAGCCCAAAAGGCACCCACTCAGGCTCCTGCGAAGCCTAAGTCTAACACTCATACACCATCTTCCTCTAAGGCAAAGAAGAAGAAAGTTGTGTATGTCGATGTTTCAGGGAGACAGATTCACCACTCTGAGGCAATCAGGGTTGTGAAGCAAGTCTGGATCCCGAAGGGTACAGCTGACACAATAGGACCCAACACCCAATGGGTACCTAAAGCCTGATTTGCTTGCTGGCGGCTGTGGATCACAACAAGAGGAGAGGAGACTCAATCAAAGCTATTTGGTACCTAGACAGTGGTTGCTCGAGGCACATGACTGGATTGAAGAGTCTTCTCCAAGAGTATCAAGCCAAAGATGGTCCACAGGTAACCTTTGGTGATAACTCAAAAGGTGTTACTAAAGGTTTTGGTGTTCTAACTATAGGTACAGTCAGAGTGGAAAATGTGTCCCTTGTGGAAGGACTAAAGCATAACCTGCTGTCAGTAAGTCAATTCTGTGACAAAGGGTTCAGTGTTGAGTTCTCATCGAATACATGTTCAGTCAAGGACAAATCAACACAAGTGCTTCTATCAGGTATAAGGAAAGGTAACGTTTATCTCGCTGATTGGAGCAGCACTATTCCTAATACCTGTCTTGTTGCTAAAAGCTCTCTAGAGCTCAGTTGGTTATGGTATAAAAGATTAAGCCACCTGAACTTCAAAATTCTTAACAAAATTTCTAGACAGTCACTTGTTGATGGTCTACCTAATGAAGTGTTTAGCAAAGATCACGTGTGCAAAGCTTGTCAGGAAGGGAAGCAGGTCAGAGCGTCATTCCAAGAGAAGGCTTCCTACTCCACTGACAGAATACTTCAGCTCTTGCACATGGATCTATTTGGTCCCATAACACCTGTGAGTATGAATGGAAGAAAATATACCCTTGTGGTTATTGATGATTATTCTAGATATACTTGGGTTATTTTCTTGTTGAATAAGAAGGAAACACAGGTGAAGCTTCCAGAGTTGCTCAGGAGACTCAGCAATGAGAATAATCAGTCCATTACTAAGATCAGATCTGACAAGGGCACTGAATTCATAAATTCATATATTTCTGACTTCTGTAATGAACTTGGTATAGCTTATGAGACTTCTGCAGCTAGAACCCCTCAACAGAATGGTGTCGCTGAAAGGAGGAACAGGACACTGAAGGAAGATGCAAGGACCATGCTGGCTGAGTCAGGATTGCCCAAGAAATTCTGGGCTGAGGCAATCAACACTGCATGCTACACTCAGAACAGATCCATGCTGAACAAACAACATGCTCAGACCCCATATGAGACATGGAATAAGAGAAAACCTCGTATTTCTTATTTTCATGTATTTGGTTGTAAGTGCTTCATCCTCAACAATGGGAAGACCCAGTTGAAAGCCTTTGATAGCAAATCTGATGAAGGAATATTCTTAGGATATTCTGAAGTTAGTAAAGCCTTCAGGGTTTACAATTGTAGGACCCTTGTTGTGGAAGAATCACCTTATGTTGTCTTTGATGAATCTGCTAATGAGTCTAGGGCAAAGGTGTTGAATCCTGACACTGAGGAGGTCACAAGGAGGGTGACAAGGCTGAGCTTGAAGAATCAACCTGATCCCAAGATCAAGACTGTGCCAATTCCTAGATGGGATGATGATGATGATCAGGATGATGAACCGGGTGCCACTCCTAAGCCTAGCACATCAGGGGTTGTTGAGCCTCAGACTGAGGAACAGGCTCAACCTGAGGTAAGCACCGTCTATGAAGATGCTGTTGCAGCAGAGACGGTTCCCGAGTCACCTCATCAAGGGGGAATCAATGTCCCTGACATTGAACTTGTTAATCCCTTTGGTATAGACTCAGGATCATCCCCTTCTGTTCAATTTCCTGAATTTTATGAGCCTGTAGACACTAACATTGCAGGTACTTCAGGAACAACTCCTGGCAAAAGAACATGGTTAGAAGATCATCCCATTGATCAAATCATTGGTGATCCAACTGAGGGAGTCAGGACCAGACGGTTCCATGGTGAGAGTGCATTGTTCTGTTGCTTTCTCTCTGAGCAAGAGCCACAGAACATTGAAGAAGCTCTCACTGACTCGAACTGGATCATTGCCATGCAAGAGGAGTTGAATCAGTTCACAAGGAATCAGGTTTGGGAACTGGTAGATAGACCTAGGCATCAAGGTGTGATTGGTACCAAGTGGGTCTTCAAGAACAAGAAGGATGAGAATGGGGTTGTAGTAAGGAACAAGGCTAGACTGGTTGCAAAAGGGTATTGTCAGTCTGAAGGAATAGACTATGATGAGACTTTTGCTCCAGTGGCCAGGTTGGAAGCTATCAGGTTGTTCCTTGCATATGCAACATATAAGAAGTTCAAGGTGTATCAAATGGATGTCAAGAGTGCCTTCCTGAATGGTGTACTCAATGAAGAGGTATATGTTGAACAACCTCCCGGGTTTGAGGTTGGAGATAGAGTATACCATTTAAAGAAAGCACTCTATGGACTTAAGCAAGCACCAAGAGCTTGGTATGATACCCTCTCTCAATTCCTGACTGATCATGGGTTCAAGAAGGGAACAGTGGATAGGACATTGTTCAGGATCACTGAAGGTGATGACATTCTCTTGGTCCAGATTTATGTGGATGACATAATCTTTGGATCACCAAATCATCAGCTCTGTGAGAAATTCTCTAAGTTGATGACTGGTAAGTTTGAAATGTCAATGATGGGAGAGATGAACTTCTTCTTAGGATTGCAGGTCAAACAGACTGATCAAGGTATATTCATTAATCAGGCCAAGTATACAAGAGACTTGATTCATAAGTTTGGTGTTCAGAACAGCAATCCTGCCAGGATCCCAATGAACACAAATTGGAAGATGGATCCTGACACTGAAGGGACTTCAGTAAATCAGACTGAGTATCGTGGGCTGATAGGTTCTTTATTGTACCTGACTGCAAGTAGGCCTGACATTACGTTTGCAGTTGGTGTGTGTGCTAGGTATCAGTCTGATCCCAAGAGAAGTCATTTGGAGGCTGCTAAGAGGATACTTAAGTATTTGAAACGGACAGTCAATATGGGACTATGGTATCCTTCAGATGACAACTTAGAACTGACAGGTTATTCAGATGCAAATTATGGAGGTTGTAGGATTGATAGGAAATCAACCTCAGGGACATGTCAGTTTTTGGGAAGTAAGTTGATCTCGTGGTTTAGTAAGAAGCAGAATTCAGTGGCTACATCCACAACTGAGGCTGAGTATATGGCTGCAGGTAGTTGTTGTGCTCAGATCTTATGGTTGAGGCAATAATTGAGGGACTACCAAGTATTTGCTAATCAGGTTCCAATCTATTGTGACAACAATAGTGCAATAGCAATTACTCAGAACCCAGTGCTTCACACAAGGTGCAAGCATGTGGATATTAGACACCACTTCATTCGAGATCATGTAGAAAAGAAAGATATTAGGATGGAGAAGATTCACACTGACAGGCAAAGAGCTGACATCTTGACTAAGCCTCTGGCTGAAGCAAGGTTTATGGAACTGTCAGTGGAGTTGGGACTCTTAGATCCGGGAGAGCAGTCAGTATAGGGTTCTAGGGGGAACTCAGGCCAGACTCAACTCAGCGAGGTATCAGGGTGCTATAATGTCTCCCTGACAGGTATGAGTTCTAACCTGACCCTTGTGAATTTCAAGCGTCTCTCTGAGTCCTTCGTCCTGAAAATCTTTATTAAATGCATTCTGTTTTCATTAAAAGCGCGCCTTTTCATATTTAAACCCACGCGCACGGAGCATTTAATGCTACAGTTGCTTTTTCATATACGTGTCCATCTTATATGGAATATGACTGACATGGGGTTTAATTAAAACTGAGATTAATCCTGGCCTCTCATTTCAAAACCTTTCGAATTCAGGGATCAATCTCAACCCCACGTTTGAGCAACTGACTTTGTCTTATCAATCAAGAGTGTCATTTGAGGTTTTTACGCAAACACAACGCACAATCTGCACACTGAGTTTTCTCTTGCTCTACACAGAAATTTAAAAAATCTTTCTTTAAAAAACAATGGCATTCCTTAATTCCAACTGGACAACCGACAAGATCGTCGACGTTGTTGAGAAGAAGCTGGTACACATGGAGCAAGTCATCTCCATGGAAGGTATCTATCTAACGGTTGAGGAAATCAAACCCGTGTTTAAATGGATTTCCGATGCCGGGTTGGAAACATACTTCACCACCCGCCCCATTTCCGTGCTCCCAAGAACAGTAGTGGAAGCGTATTTGAATATGTTCTTGCGGAAGGGGGAGGTTTTCACGAAAGTGACTGCGTTGAAGCCGACGGGAGAAAAGGACGGCAACGGCGAACCTCTTTACGACGCAGAAGTGGTCACGATCAATATCAGGCAAGCGGTGAGGGAAGTCTTCAAGCTGCCATTCTCAGGCATCAACCCCAAATCTTACAAGGAGAACTCGGAGGGAGAATTCCTTGGGAAATAGACCAAGTCAGGGTCATCAGAGTTCAGGGCCCGTCAGAACAAGAACACTCTGAAGCCTGAGTACAGAGCGTTGGTGGACTTGGTGTCCAAGTTAGTGATGGGTGCAACTGGCTCTCACGAGCAGCTGAGTCTGCCCAAGCTGAGGCTCATGGGGGCAATTGCTGATGGAGTGGAAGCAAACTGGGAGCAGTTCTTCCTCGATCAACTCCATCAGGCAGGATTGGACAAGCTCACGCGGGACGAGGAGAAGAAGCACATTTCCGTCAGTGCCATCTTGCCTTTCGGCACGAGGATGTCCATCCTGATTGCTCATGCTTGCCATGGGTATACCTTCGACTATGAGGACAGTCTCTCCTCAAAGAAGGTAATGTTTTCCTCACTGAGTGATACCTATTCAGTGCTAGGGCTGACTGATCCCAATGCGAAAGCAAAGGGTCAGGCCAAAAAGCCAGCTGGTAAGGCCAAGAGAGTGGTAACCAGCCTCATTGAACAGGTGGATGAGCTCTTTGAGAGGAGTAAGGAGGGTGAAGAGATTGCAGCTGAGGAGGTGGAGCAGCCTGAGGTGGACGCGGCTGAGAAGAGGAAGAGGGTAAAGATCGTGCTGTCAGGGAAGAGCACGAAATCTGGGACTGAGTCTGATCCCAAGAAGGCCGGATCTGAGGCTGAGGGAACTGACGATGACGTCAGAAAGGAGGGTGCTCAGGGAGAGAGACCCCTGAAGAGACTTAGGAAGGGAGTAAAGAAGTCCCCTGCTAAGAAGCTTCCTGAGCTGAGTGAGAGGGAGAGGTCAAGCTCTCCTGGAGCCTCTGACTTGGAGGAAGTGAGAAAGACTGTCGAGATGGCTGAGTCGTTGCAGCCTGAGACAGCAACCTCTCAAACACCCCCACATCCTGAAACCCAAACACCTTCCATCCCTGACCCCACACCTCAAACTCCCCAACCCCCCCAACCTTCACAGCCAGATCAGCCTACTGAGTCAGCGCCCTCAACTTCACCTACAAATGAGCCTGACCAGTTAGCCGAGCCAAATCTTCCAAACCCCTCAGATTTTCCCTCATACCCCAATCCTAAAGACTGTCCCAAATCTATTTCAGCTGAAGAGGATGAGTTCCTTGAAATAGATGAGGAGGAGTTGGATGAGCACATGGCAGGAGGGATACTGGAGAACACGCTCAGGGGGAACGCCACGGAATGGGCAGGGAAGTGCTGGCCTGGGCTAAACAAGTATACTGAGTTGCTGGCATATGTGATTGAGCTCAAGGTTTGGTTGGACTTCAAACAATCAAACATGCAGGAGCAACATATGCTAGTAGATGCTCGTGGCTGGGAGCATTGGGAGATGGAAGAGGCCAAGATTTGCTCCTTCTTTGGACTGACTAGCTGGCTCCAACTCTTGAACTTTGACAACCTGAAGCAGCTAGTGAAGGAAATGATGTCCAAAAGCAAGGCTGACCTCCGTTCTGATGACGAGAAGGATGGTGATGAGGAGGATGATGAAGCTCAAGGTGGAGCTGTGGAGAAGGCAGTGGAGGAGACTGCGAGAGAAGTTGATGAGATGAACTCTGAGCCTCAGGCTCAGGGGGAAGGTGATAAGAACACTGGTGCCAAAGGTGGACCAGTGGCTGAGGATGTTGTGAACATCTCAGCTGCCAATGAGACATCTGTCAATGAAGAGATTCCCTGCCCTGAGACACGAGAGGAAGATGTTGAGGCATTCAAGGAGACTCTCAGTTCCGAGGGACTTGCTCCCAAGGTTCAAGATAGCTTAGCTGAGCCTGAGGAGGCGGCTATGACTACTTCACAACTGCCTTCAGTGCACCTTGAAGAAGGGACTGATGACGCGGGGGCTGACAAGGGAAAGCAGCCAATCACTGAGGCGGCCGCTGATGATGAGGATGTGATCATAACCGGGGTCGGACGTGCTGAATTCACCAGCATAGTGGAGGTCAAACAGGAGAAAACCACAGAAAATCTAGCTGAACTTCAGGAGGAAGTGATGAAGCTACGAGCTGAGAAGGAAGAACACTCCAAGGCCCTGGCGAAGCACATCAGGTGGACAAAGTCAGCTTACAATACCCTTGCCAACAGGGAGCTGGTCTTATTAAAGAAAACGATGACTGACACGGCCAAGTCAGTGAGGAATGAGAGGAAGCGCACCAAGCAGATGCTTAGGAACACTCTTAGAAAGCTTGAAGAGAGGGATGCGATCAGGGACGAAAAGATGAATCAGGCAGTGGACAGGCTTGCAGCTCAGACTGGAGCCGTTGTCACTCAGGCCTTGAAGGACTCAGCGTCCAAATTGGAGCTGGAGTCAGGGAGGCTGGATCGCACTTCTCAGTCAGTGGCAGACGTTTTGACAAAGGCCACTGAGGAGTCTGCAAAGATACTAACTGAGGCCAGCAAAGTCAGCGGTGAGTCCTTGAAGGTGGAGGAAAGGATCACCAAGGCTGAACAAAGTCTCCAACTCTCTATGGAGGTCTTTGAGAAGAAAGTCAATGCTGCCATCAGTTCCGTTTCTTTTGCAGGGACTGGAATTTCAATGGGAGTTGAGTTATTGAAGGAGGGAATTAACGATGTCCATTCCCTAGCCTCCTTCGTAATCAACAGCGGATCTGAAGCATTCCCATCTGAGGCCAATGATGATGCCAAAAATGGGGAAAAGAAGAAAAGATCCCGCCCTGAGGCATCTGAGGCAGTTAACCAAGGAGAGACTGTTCTAGCTGATCCTGAAGCCAATCCTGAAGGGAACATTCTAAGGGTGAGGAAGTCAGCTAGGTTAGCGGCGATGGAGAAGGAAGGAGAACAAATTGTTGCCAAGCTGAGGGAGGAGGCAACAAAGGCAAAGGCTAATGAACCTTCCAAGCAACAACCTGAGCCAATTCAGAGATCGTCTCCCATGAGCTCAAGGAAGAATCCAATCACTTATTCAGGAGAGTTGGTTGCAGAGCTATGTGCTGAGGCGTGGGGAGATCAATCTGAAAAATCTGAGGCTATGCACAGAGCTGAAATCGCTCAGAAGGAGAAGATGCGCATCTTGGAGAAGAAGGTTGAGAAGCTGACTGACATCAATGAGCTTCAACAACGAGAACTAGATGATGCAGTGATCAGCTTGCTAAGGAGGAAGAAGGCGAAGCCTGAGCCAAGGAAGTACAGAAAGAAGCCAACAGTTAGGAAATCAACAATTCTTCAAGTCAGTAGGCCAGAATCAGGAGCAATGGAAGCCTTTGTTGATGAGTTCATCTCAGAAACATTGAAGGAGTTTTGGACTGATGCAAGGGATGAATTTGTCAGGCTATGGTTTGTTGTGAAGAAGTGGGGCGACACTGACGATATCGATGCCCACTTCACTGACTACATGATGGACAATCATCCTGAGCTTTTCCAGAAGATCTTGGAGGAGGCTGAGGCAGCTCAAGTCCAAGTGAAGGCTCCTGAGTTCACCATTCGAGCTCCTCCCTTGGTTCCTGGAACTCGAAAGCATGATACAAAGGCCATAATGATGGAAGTCTTGAAGATAGCCAGAGCTGAAGGGTACGTGAACCAACCTGGAAGGCTTGACGAGCTGAAGGCAAGAGTTTATGCAGGATATGGACTCAAGCCTGAAATGAGATTAGTCTAGGTGTTCACAGACTTCTTTGTAATAGATTAGATTCATTGTAATCATTTCCACATCAATCAATGAAATCTATTACTTTTGCCCACAGACAAAAACTCATTGTCTTTTTGGCTTATTGTTTAAATTCTGTACTTTATCAAGAATTGCTCTAACACTGTCTTATCTTATAGATAGGTTTATCTTGTTTCCTCTAAGTGTTTTGAGGATCTTTTCAGTGTTTTGGCATCATCAAAAAGGGGGAAATTGTTGGGACATTGTCAGTTTTGATTAAGATCCCAAAGCCCCTGAAAAGATGTTTGCCTTAATCTGTCTTTGTCAGGCTAGTCTTGGTTAGGGTTAGTACTTAGTCATTTTACAATTTACAGGTACTCAGTGAGAGGAGAACTCACTGGAGACAATCAAGACTCAGAGCCTGAAGACGAAGAGCACCATCCTGAACTTATGGCAGTCCTCTAAGCTGGCTGAGTAAGTGTCAGTGATGAAGAGTATGACCCTGAGGTCACTACTAACTCAGTCCTGAAGGAAACAGGATGTCTCTGAGTTAATGGGAAGACTTGGAGTAGAGCCAAGCAATGCAAAAAGAATTTCAGCGTCAGGACAAGACCGGTGAGCTCAAGACAAAATGAACTTAATAAGACAAGCCTGAAGCTCAGGAATAAGTTCTGACATTCTCACCAACCTGATGACGTGGACCAATCCGAGGAGGACACGCACGTACGGAACCTGACATGAAGACTGAATTCAGACTGCATATTCAACGGGCAAGCATTTAATGTGCATTTAATGCAAATACCAAATCCATGCAAGGACGGCTACTGCATGAAGATATGTCCGTTTGAAGCCACTCTACATAGATGACTAGAAGGCTATCTCTCCAACGGATAGTTTTCCAAGTCTCCTATAAATACAGAAGACCTTGAACCCATTCAAGGTTACGGGAAATTTACAAGCCAGAAATTACTCAAACTCTCAAGCAATCAAAGCAGTCAGTCTTTAAGAGAAGCACTCGAAAACATTCAAATTTCCCAAGTGTTTCTTAGCAACTGAGAGTTATTCTGTATTCCAAGAGCTAAATAGAATTATCTTAAGCTTAGAGAGATTATCCAATCCTTAGCATAGCTTCGTCTTGTAAGGATAATCTCAACTTAGTTGGAATCCAAACTGAAACCAAAACCCTAAGATAGGCTTGTTGGGAGTAAGTCAGTTAGTGTCTTAGTAAGTGGAGTTTGTATAGATCAGTGAGGTTAGCTGGTCTTGGTGCACCTTGGCACGTTAAAAACAAGAATCCCTTGAGTGGATTTCCTGTTAAGTCAGGCCGTGGACGTAGGAGCTTGAGACTCTGAACCACGTTAAACTCCTTGTGTTCTTACTGCTTTGATATTGTGCATATTTGCTATATTACTTGTTCATTCATTGCATTCAAAGTTTATCAGGTCTGAATCAATCAGGCTGATCTTCAAAAGAGCACTGCCCTACTAAACACTATTCAGAATTGAGTTAAACAAGGTTTTCAGAAAGCAAACTAAACAAGACTTTTAATTTTCAGGGCTCAAACATTTCCGCACTGAACTTGAACTGATAGTCAGCCAACTGACCCGCACAAAGTGTAGTCAGTAGGTATATTATCAGCCTCTAGTTCTTTACCACTCTGAGCAAAGGGGACTCAGTCAGTTTTAAGGTTGAAAAATTAGTATACGTGTATTCCCCCCCATACACGTATTCCTCAGTCTTGTATCGGGACCAACAGACTAGAACTCAACAAGAGAACAATCGAAGGTTCACTTCTATAGAGTTCCAGATGAGCCAGATTGCAAAGATGGTGAATAGAGAGCCGGGAAAATATCCTTCCATGCCGGAGGGGAGCCCGAAAGAGCATTGTAAGGCTATCCAGCTTAGAAGTGGGACCAAATATGAGGGTCCTCAGATGCCTGCTGATTCTGAGACGCCTCAAACTGAGATGGGGGAAAGAGAACACAAGGAAGATGGAGGTGTTACTGTTGAGAAGGGGATTGAAAGTGAAGGGATTGAGAAGCATAAAGATATGGATGAGTCCCAGAAGGGCAAAGAAAGTGAGGAGATTGAGAGAGTTCCTAAGTGGAAGAAGGCAAAGGAAGCAAGGGATAAAGTGAAAGAAACAGAAAGAGATGAATGGGGGGTACCCAAATCTGTGATACCCGTCCTGTATCCACAGCGCTTCATGAAAAAGAAGCTTGATGAAAAATTTGCAAAATTTCTTGATGTTTTTAAACAACTTCACATTAACATTCCTTTTTATGATGCTTTGGAACAGATGCCGCATTATGCAAAGTTTTTGAAGGACTTGATTGCGAAAAGACGGCGAGTGGATGAGCCGAAGTTGGTGCAGCTGAACCACGAGGTGAGTGCATTAGTGCACAAGGCGCTTCCTCCAAAGCTGAAGGATCCCGGGAGCTTCACTATTCTTTGTGATATCGGAAATGGGATCAAGAAGGGAGCATTGTGCGACCTCGGGGCCAGCATTAATTTGATGCCCTTGTCGCTTTTCAAGAAGTTGGAAGGTGTTGAACTTCAACCCACAATGATGACGCTTCAACTTGCCGATCGGTCTATTACTAGACCTCAAGGTGTGGTTGAAGACGTCCTAGTGAGAGTTGGAGATCACATTTTTCCAGCCGACTTTGTAGTCCTAGAGATGGAGGAAGATGAGCACGTGCCCCTGATATTGGGAAGACCGTTCTTAGCTACGGCGGGGATGGTGCTAGACGTGGCAAATGGGAAGATTACATTGAAGGTTGATGATCAAGAAGTGAAGATCTCCCTATATGAAGCCATGAAGCACCCGAAGGAGGATGAGAGCTTGTATTGCATGGATGCAATTGATCCTCGTGTTGAAGACACACCTCCTATCCCTAATCCTTCTGATATTCATGATTTTGTTAGTCCTTCACTTGATTATTTAACCCATGAGCATTATGATCTTGATTATTTTGATAGGGATAAAGTGAAGAAGTTGAAGGATGAAGAGGTGAAGAAAGTGGACGTGGTCCAGTTAGAGGGAAAAGGAGGAGTTAAAAAGAAAAAGTCTAAACTCAAGAAATTGTTTAGTAAGACTCCTCCAGATAAAGGTAAGAAGGAGTTGAGACCTATACCACTTGAGGTGGGGAAGGAAGCAAAAGGGCTCATGAAGGTGGGGCACCAAGAAAAGACATGCAAGCACCACTCTTATGAGAGTAAGGGAGGTATTTTTGAGTATGATGTCCCATAAGCTCCTTTGAGCTCGGTCCGGCATGAGGACCTTAAAAATAGCGCTGAATGGGAGGCAACCCATTATTTTATTTATTTATTTGCTTTGAGTTTTTTTTTAGTTATTAGGGAGTTATTTTGAGTCGTATGTTTAACCTCGTATTTGAGTGAGTTGCTTGTAGGCTTGTCTCTAAAGGAGTAAAGGTACCATGGAGTGCCAAAGAAGTGGAGATTGAAGGAACCAACTTGAGCAAGGGAGTGTGCAAAGCTATTGAGAGAAATTGAATTGTTTGGTTGAGGTAACCCACAACCCCAAACGTAGACCTCTAGCAAGGTCGAAGTTTGGGGGGTGGAGTATTTATGTGTTTTATGACATTGCACCGGAGCACCCCTTATCTTTGAGTTGAGTTGATTATTTGTGTCTTGAGATACTCCTTGGGCTGATTTTGATTTGTTTTGGTTACTCAATATTTCATGCCTATCAATTCTCTTATGCTTGTTGGTTGCTATCTTTGAGTATGATTTGATGAGTTGATGATTTGTGGATTTGAGTTAGGGACTCTTTTGTGTGAGTGTTTGAATGAGAGTTGATTTGAGAAAGAACTTGTATGCTTGTGAATTTTTCTTTTGAGTACTTGTGTGATGAGAGTGGGAATGCACTAGGACTAGCATGGATGTGAAAGCCGTGAGCTTTTGAGCCTTATGAGATTTTGATGCATTAATTAATCTCTTCGTTTGTGAGTGGATCGTCACCGTAGAGGATGCTAGAACTTGTGTGTGCTCTTGCTTCTTGATTGTGTCTAGTTTGATATGCCGAATGGGATCTTAGGCCATCTTTGGTTTGATTGAGTCACTTAGCCAAAATTTTCCTTACCAATGACATTGATCCCTTGTTAGCCCCTTTGAGCCTAAAGCTTATTTTATTTGCTAGCACATATGAACACTATTCCAATTCCTAAGCCTTTTGTCCCAATTTGAGTGGAGAATAGGAAAGTGTGAATGTGAAGGGAGTGAATTGAGTTGAAAAAGGAAAAGGTTGTTTGTTGAGTGAATATGAGAAGAAGGTGTGATGAAGTTATGAGATGTGGAAAAGAGAAAAAAAATTGAAAATGAGCAAAAGAAAAAAATGAGCTCATGTGTTTGTACGAAAAAGAGAAAAAGTGATTGAAAAAAAAAGTGAAAAGAGTTAGAAAAAAAAATTGAAGTGTTGAGAAAAGTGGAATTGAAAGAGTGTTGATTGAAAATGTTTGAAGTAGTCTGTTCCTAATCTCGAAGTACTAAAGTTTGAGTTTCTATTCTCCATTCACTTGAGTCACTTTATCCATATTGTTATCCCACCTGTCCAAAGAGCCTACATTACAAAATTGAGAAAAGTCCTTTTTGATTCGGCATTGATTTCTAGAGTATGGTCGGAGTTGAGAGTGCTTACAAGCCTATGGCTGCCGATATGAGTGATTGATTGTTTGAGTGAATCCCTTTATCATTGATATACACTTGTGAGGGAGCGAAATATATCGTTGAGTGTACATCCATGCTTGATCTTGGTGTTTCTTGTTATTGTTGCATGAGTACGATAAAAGAAAGTGAGTGAGTATACGGGTGATTGACTTTTGAAGCTTGAGTTCATTAGCTTGCATGATTGATTTTTTTTACTCATCCCTAACAATTTCACTTGACTTATTATTTCATTGCTTGAGGACAAGCAATATGGTAAGTTTGGGGGGGTTGATTAGGCGTGAAATTGTCATGATTCGTAGCTAGAAACGCCCTAGTTTTGGTCAATTTTATTGAGTTTTTAGAGCCAAATGAGTACTATTTCTATACATTGATGAATTTGTCTCTTTGATACTCATAGGTGATTCGAGGATGAAAAATGGAGTTCGTAGGACTTTGAATCGACTCAAACGGATGCCCGGATGAGAAGATATCGAAGAAATACGATTGGTATTAGTACGTGTGAAGAAAAGTGTTAGTTGCAAAGGAAGGAAGGCCCATTCGAGCATCATCACTCGAGTGCCCCGCTCGAGTGACGTAGATCGAGAAGCATAAAACTTACAGAGCGTTTGGGCCACTCGAGGGGTATAGCTCGAGCGTCCCGCTCGAGCACCAGAACTGCTCGACCAAGATAGCTCGAGCGCCCCGCTCGAGCTCCTGATCCGTTCGACCACAATAGCTCGAGCGCGGGTCTGCTCGAGCGCTTCCAAGGCATTTTCTCCAACTTTCATTTTTGGGCCCACGAGTTCACGAATCGGCCCATTGCCTATATATACCTCTTCCAAACACGTTTTGAAGGATCCCCGAATTTTAGACATCACTTTTAGAAGGAATTTTTAGAGAGAGAAGGAGGAGAAGAGACGAGCAAGTTTAGTTTTACGTTTTTGAGGTTTTTCTTACGAATTCACGTTTTAGTTTCGTTTCTTAATATCTTTTGTTCTTGAATACGTTGAGACCTCGTTTTGCTAATTAATTTCAGTTTATTCTTTTATATCTTAAAACCCTAGTTTATGTACGATCTTTTCTTTGATTTAATTACCATGTTCTTGTTCGTTATTTATTTAGTCGTTATTGTTTACGTTAAATCTATGTCTAGCTAAAACTCTTGCATGCTTAGGGTAGGATGAACTCGTAGAATTAGGTTGTGGGTACGTAATTAGGGTAACTTGTGACGTTAGATTTTAATTCTCTTGGTTAATGAATTCTTAAAATTAATCTAGACTTCGCTCTTGAATTTCGTTCGAAAGGTGTTAGAGAGAGAACGACCGTATCACTCTTTAACAACGAGTAGACTTAATGAGAGGGTTTAGGAAAGGTTAATTCATCTACCGGTTTAGCGAAGGAGGACGACCGCATCACCTTAGTTAAATTAGGGTCTCATTAAGTAAGCACAATCTATTAACTTGTTAGTAGATTCGTGAAGTCGAGTGTTAGGGTAAAGTATTAGGGTTTAGAATCTTGAGCTTTCACCTTGCATTCTTAGACTTAGGTTAATTCTTGTGTGTTACAGTTATTTTGATTATGTACCTGCTCCGTTAGTATACGTAGGGATTCCTATCCTGAGCATCACCATCTCATATTTGAAAACACACCTTTTGATATTTCTTTTAATTTTCCTTTTGCATTCGTAGGATAATTTTAGTTTAGTTTAATTAATCTTTCCAAAAATCCAAAAACAACACACTCATATTAACTACGACGCGTAGATCTTCAGGGATCTATTCGCATACATACCTTCCCTTGGGTTCGATAATACTTGGTCCCTATACTTGCCCATACTACAGTGAACCCGTACTCTTGCGGGGAAGCTACTATTAAGAGTTAGTATATTCGCATCAAGTCAGATGCGCGATGACCTTGCCTCCCAGTCACAGCCTTCGGAAGGGACGGAAGGGTCGGCCTCTATTCCACACCCCCTCTCAGATCCTTCTGTAGACATTCAAAATGAGCTCTACTTTAAGAACGTCAAGGCTAAGAAGGGGTGGTTCACTGGATTAGGTGGTTTTGGAAAGAGCCTACTCCGATCTCGTGGATCTTGCTCATCCTCCTTCCAGTCCTCCATCGACTCTCATCCCAGCGATATCGAGAGATATCTTTTGACTATTGTCAAGCAGATGGAGCTCCTCCAGCAGCGAGAGGCAGAGCGACAGACGCAGCTGGAGTACGAGAGCAGGCGACGAGTAGCGGAGGAGAAGGTTGCGCGGAAGGATAGAGCCGAGATGAACAAGTGGTGGAAAATACTTATCTCCACATTAGGTGGATCGATACCACCACCGTCGGACCCGGTGCAACTTGAGATCCCGCCGCCCCCGCTGGAGCTCCAAATGCCTCCTCCAGAGGATGAAGAGATAGAGGACTTCAGTTTTCTATCCGATGATTATGATTTTTTTATTATCTTGTATTGAATTTTTTTTATTGAACAATACTTTATTTATTATTTTTTGCTAATTTTATATTTTTATTATAATTCACATATTTTAGTTTACAAACAAACCAATTATAAATATCGAATTAAATAAATTTACAAAATAAAAAAAATTAGTAACAAATTTATTTAAACAAGTTAGAAACGAAAAGGAATTAATTTGATGAATTATAAAAAAATGACTCAATTTGGATACATATATGTACAATTAATTACGTACAAATGAACGGACTATAATATTAATTATGAGTTTTTTGAATTAAATAAATTTAAAAAAAATATAATTAGTAACAACATTTATTAAAACAAGTTAGAAACGAAAAATAATTAATTTGATGTATTATAAAAAAATGACTCAATTTGGATACATATACAATTAATTACGCACAAATGAACGGATTATAATATTAATTACACATTTTTCGAATTAAATAAATTTACGAAAAAATATATATAATTAGTAACAACATTTATTAAAACAAGTTAGAAATGAAAAAGAATTAATTTGATGAATTATAAAAAAAGAATGACTCAATTTGGATACTTATACAACTAACTACGTACAAATGAACGGATTATAATATTAATTACACATTTTTCGAATTAAATAAATTTACAAAACAAAAAATATAATTAGTAATAACATTTATTAAAATAAGTTAGAAACGAAAAAAATTCATTTGATGAATAACAAAAAAAAAAGAATGACTCAATTTGGATACATATACAATTAACTGCAAGAAATCGAACAATAGAAGCAAGTGTCCTAACGGCGCGACCCCCTCTACATGCAAGAGAGGTCGCAGGTTCGATTCCCCTTAGATGCGAATTTGGAATTAATTATTTTAGGCCCAGTAGGGTTAATATGAAAGTTGTGCCGGAATATATAGCCTGTGGGCTGCTGGTCCAGTGGTTCGCACCCGCCCCGGGTGCACGGGGGTTTTGGGTTTGAACCAAACAAACCTTTTTCTTTGTTCCAGGTTCGAGTTTTACGAAGGACATGTGTTCGTCGTAAATTTTATTTTAACAACAGATAATTGTCCGTCGTAAATATTTTCCTGATGAATTAAAAACTGAAAATTTGGATTTTTTTTTACTACGGGCACATGCCCATCGTAAATTTTGGCGCCGAAATGGGTCGTGGACGAGCTGGTTTACGATGGGTTAGCCCGTCGTAAATTTACCACGGGCGACTTAAAGCCGTCGTAAATTTTAGCTACTGCTGTTTTGACTACGACCACGTGTCCATTGTAAAACCTGTCGCTAAACGTGTTTTACGACGGAATTTCCGTCGTTAATTCCATCGTTAAACAGAACAATTTTTGTAGTGACCAATTTTAAATTTATGGCACACTAGTACGTACCCTCGTGAATTTCGCGGACTGAAAAAAATATTTGTTATTTTTATTTTAAATTATAAATATTAATTTTTTAAAAATATCTTGTAATTTTTATATAATTTTAAAATTGTAATTATAATTCAACAAATAATAATAAACACTAAACATGAATAAATATAAAATTTGAAAAATATTAACTAATTCACACATTTAATCTCAAATTAGTATAACACAATATTTCTTAAAATTACAGTTTTTGTATACTTGCATGCCCAATTTTCCCCCATGATATGAAGATACAATAAAAATCGACAAAAGTTCAACTTTAAAGATAGAATCCTACAGATCTAAAGGTAACATTTGACATAAATGATGTCATAATTAAAATAAAATACTGTGTAGATGTTTGTGTGGGAACAATTGATTAATGTGTTGGTATTTATAATACATAATTCAACAATAAGAATTGACCTTTAGACACCAATCTTTTTTTTTTAATTTTTCACCTGGACATTTCACATTTACAGATATTTTGCAAAAAAAAAAAAAAATGAAAAAAGATTTAAAAAATTGAAATTGTTAAAAAAATTCGAAATCCTACTACAAAATAATATCTATATTTTACAGTTTCAAATTCAATTTTGCAGGTATTTATAATGGAAAAATCAAACCCTAAGAATTACATTTAAGCGACAATTCGAATTATTTAAAAAAAAAATTCAATTTCCTCCTAAACATTTCATGTATACATGTATTTTATATAAAAAAAATTGCTAACCTTATGTGACATAGTATTATACATGGTAAGATATTATTATATATCATGGCAATATTTTTTGGGAATAATGCTATTTCAGTGACAATATCGTTTGGCTAGCAAAATATTGTCCAAAAAAATAATAATGTTACAATCTATTATCCATGGTAAGATATGATATATAGGAATATTGCCATCTTTTACGTGACAATATCTTTTGCAAAATATTTCAATATCCTCCTACAAAATTAACATATATAAATATTCTACAAAAATAAATTCCAAAAATATATATTATTGTATTATACATGTTAAGATATTGTATTTCATGGCAAGATTTTTTGGAAATGATATGCTATTTCAATGACAATGTCTTTTAGGTAGTAAAATCTTGTAAAAAAAAATATTACAATCTATTATTCATGGTAAGATATGGTATTGGATGGCAAGATTCTTTGGGAATCTTGCCATTTTTTACGTGACAATATCTTTTTCAAAATACTTCAATATCCTCCTACAAAATTAACATATACAAATATTCTGCAAAAATAAATTCCAAAAATATCTATTATTGTATTATACATGGTAAGATATTGTATTTCTTGGCAAGATTTTTTGTGAATAATATGTTTTTTGAGTGACAATATTTTGGCTAGTAAAATATTGTAAAAAAAAAAATAATGTTACAATCTATTATCCATGTAAGATATGGTATTGGATGACAAGATTTTTTTAGAATCTTGCCATCTTTTACGTGACAATATCTTTTGCAAAATATTTCAATATCCTCCAACAAAATTAGCATATATAAATATTTTGCAAAAATAAATTCCAAAAATATCTAAGTAAGAAACTTAGTGTCCTTTTTTTTGAATTCGAATTCACTCCCATACATTTAACATATACTTTCCACCACCATGCCGGCTGAATTCCAAGTTGAATTGAATTTTTTTCGGATTAGTGGAGTGAAACACCGAGAATTTTGTGATATTATCAAACATTTGCTCTGTATGTGTAGTTTTGTACCCAATTGATTCCGTGAATGGAGAAACGCATATGTGCAAAGGGATCGGGAGTTTACCTTGGCCGGAGGAAAGAAGACACTGGGTTAGGCGGAGGAACGACGGCTCTGGGCTAAGCGGGTCAGCTGTAATAGAGCAGCGAGACGGCGCTGGGCTACACGAAAGAACAACTTAATACATAGAGTAAACTTTATACCGAAGATAATATCGCAAAAATTCGTGAATTAAAATAAAATTCTAACCTTTGAAAGATTTTGGGAATGAGGCGGCGCGGACATAGTAGGCGACGATGAGAAAATTATAATCTGGTATAAGTTGCTGGTCCGCGCTAATTGAAGAGGGGGAGGAAGCAGCGCTCTGAAAAACATCGAAGAAGAGTGTGGTGGTGTGAGGGAGATCGAATGTGAGAGAGACGGCTTATGGAAGAATGAAAATGATGAATAATTATATTAACCCTAGTTACAAATCAATGGTACAAATCAATGGTGTAGATGTAATAATATAAAATGAATGGCTGAGATCAAAACTTAAACCAACTTTTAATGAGAGCGCAGTATTTCGAAATGGAGAGATTTGAAACATGTTACCTCATCCTTAGAATAAGGTGGTGTTGACACATCACCTTGGAGAGGTTTGTAAATATATTATAACTAGATGAGTACCCCGCATTTTATGCGGGTTGTTCGTAAAGTTAATTTAAAATTTTATATTTTATTAACACATCACATTATTCAATATTATAACATTATATAATACAATCTATTTAAAAAATATGATTCAGTCACCATAGATAATATTAAAAATTTTCTTGAAAATCTTCACCCGTCAATTTACAACACATAGAAAATAAACATAATATTGTCAAGATAGAAGAAGAGAGAAAGAAAGTAGAGTTTATATGAAAAATATATCTTTAAACATAAAGTAATCCTCAAATATTAGCAATTATACATTTATGTGTGGACAAATAATCGAGGAACAACACTAAAATATTGTGAAAAGACAAACACAAAGAATGAATAAGAAAAAATATAGAGTTTAGAATAATAAAATTGCAAATAATTATATATATATATATATATATATATATATCTTCTGAAAGACTCTTAATTATTTTCAATTTTATTATTCTAAACTCTCTCTCTATATATATATATAACTCAAGTTGTATATAATAAATATTTAAATTTATAACGATTCATAGTTAGCTTAATTGGTGAACATAATACAAAATACTCATGATGTCCTTGGTTCAAACCCAACTAAAACTAAATTTTTTTATTAGACTTCTTCTTATAAAAGGTCACAATGCCACATAGGATAAAGTGACGCGCAATCATGGCACGTAAGACTTGACACATAAGCGAAATGCACCAGGATTCGAGGTCACAATGCCACATGAATGCCACATAGGATAAAGTGACGTGCAATCATGCCACGTAAGACTTGACACATAAGCGAAATGCACCAAAAATCGACACATAAGCAAAACGCACCAGAAATCGACACATCAGCAAAAGAAACTCCCTATCAGTATGTTAGGGGATAAGATGTACAATTATAAAAATTTATAAATATGCAAATAAAATCATAAAACAACCATTTAAATAATTATTTAGGAAAATGATACCTTAATTTTAGGAAAGTATGTTCATAAAAATTTACATATAATTGGGAATAACACCCTAATATCACCATTTAAACTATTTTAGGAAAATAATATCTCTTTTTTTTAACCAGTAATATCTTAATTTAAAGAAATGAGTTCCTTCCAATGAAATGTTTAAATAAAATAAAATGAGATTGACAAAAAAAAAAAAGGAAAATAAATTCACTCTATTTATTGTTAATATATTTTAATTCATTTTAGTTTATTATGTTTTATATATATTTTTTGAAAAATTTGCTAAATTTTATTTTTATAATTGAATTACAAAATTTATTAGTAGTACCGATAATTGGAATTTTTTTTAGAAATTTTATAATTTTTTTACCATAATAAGTACAAATTTTAAATTAATTCCGTAAATAATATTCTCTTTCAAAATTTATTAACTGGTATAATATCTGAGTGTTTCTAGATTTTTTTTATTTTATTAATTTTTTTTACCAATATTACACATAATTTTTATATTAATTTGTGAATCATAAAATATTATTAAACTTTTATAAATCTAAATCATACCTATTAATAACTTTGTAGAAAAATCTATAAATTTTAAAGCAAATTCTGCAATAAACGTAATAATTAATTAAATTATATTATCAACTTTTAAGGGTGATTTTTTTTTCCCAATCTTCCTTTTTAATTAAAGCATGAATTTTGGAATCTATTTTATTGGAAGGAACTTATTTTCCTTAAATTAAGATTTCATTTTCATAAATAATTTAATTGGTTATGCTATAAGGTGTTATTGTCATATTTATAAATTTCAGGGGGTACCTTTTTTTTTTTTTTCTTTTTTTACAAAAATTCATTATGTCTTTTGTGCTGTGTGACAGGTCACAGAGATGTGAAGAAGCATATATAGTTTTGATAAATGATATTGACCCAATAAATTAAGTTAGGTGAGAGAAAATGATGTAAAAATAAAATAAAAATTGGCACGTACAATATCTTCGACACACAAATTAGTAATTTAGTATTATGATTAAGGAGAGTTGTATACTCTTTAATTATTGATCACATAAAACGGTTTAAAAATTGTGACCCATAATTAAATATTCTTTTGGGAATATGTCCTAATCTATATATCGTGAAACTAGTCCGTACCCCGCGAATTTCGTGGATTGAAAATAAATTGTTATTATTATTTTAAATTATAAATAATAATATTTTTAAATATCTTGTAATATTGATAAAATATTAAATTGTAATTATAATTCATCGAACAATAAAAAATATTAAAAATAAATAAATAGAAAATTTGCAAAATATTAACTAATTCACACATTCAATCTCAAATTATATAACACAATATTACTTATACTTACATTTATTGTATAGTTGCATGCCCAATTTCCCCCCATGACATGAAGATACTATAACAATTGAACGCAAATGTTTAATTCTAAAGATAAAATCACATATTTCATATCTAAAAATAATATTTGAAAAAAAAAATGACATAATTAAAATAAAATATTGTGTAGATGTTTGTTGGGAATAATTGATTAATGTGTTGATATTTATAATACACAATTCAACAATAAAATTTGACTTTTAAACACCAATCTTAGTTTTAAAAAATCAATTTTCCTCCTAGACATTTCATATGTATAGATATTTCCCAAAAAAAAAAAAGTTAAAAAAAATCGAAATCCTACTCTACAAAACAATATTTATATTTACAGTTTCAAATTCTATTTTGTACGTTGAATTTTATCCAAAAAAAATATGTTGCAATCTATTATTGATGGTAAGATATTATATTTGATGGCAATATTTTTTGGGAATCCTATCTCAGTGACAATATCTTTTTCGAAATATTTCAATTTTGCCCGATAAATTTCACACCTATCAATATTTTGTAAAAATATCTAAGAAAAAAAATTATTCAACAATGAAAAAGATTTATTTGCATTAATTTAATGTGTAAAATAATAATTCATCTTATATGTGAATAATGTATTTTCATTGATTAAAATATATTCAGATTTATTATATTTTAGAGTAAGATAATTTTTTAAAGTTATAATACTTAAATTTTTAGTAAAGAAACTTAATTTAATTTTTTTTCTCATTTTTCTTTTTGGCCAACACCATAAATTTTTAACCATGAAAAATTTATTCCATATATATTTAATATATATATATATATATATATATATATATATATACATTAATTATATAACATATAACAACATTTTACTTAATTATCATTTACAATATTATTTTAATACTTGTATGTTAAAACAATATAAAATGAAATTCAAAATCCTAGTTAAGAAAAAATTATGTGTATTTTACAGTTAATAGTTTATTTTGGCGGCATAATTTTATCTAAAAATAAAATTTTGTATTACAATCTATTATTGAATGCAAGAGAATATATTTGGTGGCAAGATTTTTTTGGTATCAAACAATATTTCAGTGATAATATCTCTTCTAAAATATTTCAATTTCATCCTACAAATTTCACATCTATCAATTTATTGCAAAAATAACCGCGAAGAGAAATCGTTGATATGCTTGCATTATTATTATGTTTAAAATACTATTTCATATTTTACGTAAATATTTTATTTATTGAAAGCAAGAATTATATCTGGTGTCAAATTTTTTTAGGTATCATACACTATTTCGGTGACAATATCTTCTCCGAAATATTTCAATTCTTTCATACAAAAATTTCATACCTATCAATATTTTGGAAAAATAACTTCCAAAATATTTAAGAAGAGAAATTGTTCAATCGTAAAAAAAGATTTGCTTGCAATAATATAATGTTTAAAATAATATTTCATATTATATGTAAATATTTTGTTTCTATTGATTAAAATATATTTAGATTTATTGTATTTTAGAGTAAAATACTTTTTAAAGTTATAGTAACATAATGTCCTTTTTTTTCTTTTTTGGCAAACACTATAATTTCTAACTCATAAAAAATTATTCCACATATTTTAAGGAAAAATATTTACATTAATTATATAAGATATAAAAACAACTTAACTTGTTTATGAATTACAATACTCTTTTAATATTTGTATGTTAAAAAATATAAAAGAAAAATTGAAATCCTAGTCTAGAAAATAATATCTGCATTTTTCAGTTTAATAGTTTAGTTTGGCCGCATAATTTATCAAAAAATAAACTCTTGTATTACAATCTATTATTGAAAGCAATATATTTTATTTGGTTGCAAGATTTTTTTGGTATCATACACTATTTCGATGAAAATATATTTTCCAAAATATTCTAAATTCTCTCCTACATATATTAAATATATCAATATGTTGCAAAAATAAAAAAATCCTAAAAAAATCATTCAACAACAACTTAGTAATAACAACTTTATATTTTACAAATATATAATTTCTATAAGAAATAAAGAAAAAAAATCCTCACCTATCTATTTCTGAATTATTCCGATAAATTGGGGTCTTGAGACCGATTCCGTTATGATGGTGCTTTGGGTTGGGATCGTCATACCGAGGATTTATCCATATCTATTCAAGAAAAAAAAGATGATTAAATTAGATTTAAAAAAATTAATTTCTTACCCTATGTGGCGGCATGCAGTGTTCCGATGCGGTTCGAGGCTGTGGTGGTTCGATGCGATTCGAGCGAGGAGATCCATGAGGAGGCGGTGGTTCGTGAATAACCTGAAAGAAGAGGGACAACGACGTGAGAAAAAAAAAGAGTGGAGAAAAAAAATCAGTACTATAACTATAAAAAAAAAATTAAGGAACGGTGGTCCGATACGATAGACAACATATATGATAATGAAGAGAGAAGATGATTAGAATTGTAAATTAAAATGAAAACTAAAGTGAGATTTGACATTTATAGAAACTATAAAATGAAATGTATGATTGAGATTAAAAGTATAAAATTAATGGTGCAAATTAAGTCTTAATTTAATTTAAAACATGCCTAAAATAACTTTTAAGGAGAATGCATGATTTTGAAATAAAATGATTTGAGGGGTGCCACATCACCTTAAGAAAAATGTGGGGTTGTCACATCATTTTGGAGAGGTTTGGAAATATAGAATAACAAGTGTGTAATCCCGCGAATTTCGCGGATTGGAAAAAAAAATTATTATTATTATTTCAAATTATAGACAATAACTTTTTTTTAAATATCTTGTAATTTTGATATAATATTAAAATTGTAATTATAATTCAATGGACAATAAAAAAATATATTAAACATGAATAAATAGAACATTTGAAAAATATTAACTAATTCACATTCAAACTCACATTAAATATTACTTAAAATTACAGTTGTTGTATACTTGCATGCCCAGTTTTTCCCCATGGTATGAAAATACAATAACAATCGAACACAAAAGTTTAAATCTGCAGATAGAATCACACATTTCAAATCTAAAGGTAACATTTGACAAAAATGATGTCATAGTTAAATTAAATATTGTGTAGATGTTTGTGTGGGAACAATTGATTAATGTGTTGGTATTTATAACACAATTCAACAATAAAAATGGCGTTTAGGTATTAATCTTAGTCTTTTTTTTTAATTCAATTTACATATAGATATTTTGAAAATAAAAAAGTTAAAAAAAATCAATTGTTATAAAAAAATCGAAATCCTACTCTACAAAATAATATCTATATTTTACCGTTTCAAATTCTATTTTGCAGGTAGAATTTTATACAAAATAAAAAATTGTGTTACAATCTATTATTGAAGGTAGGGTATTACATTTGGTGGCAATATTATTTGAGAATTATATGCTATCTCGGTGACAATATCTTTTCTGAAAAATTTCAATTCCCTTCTGCAACTTTTACATCTTTCTATATTTTGCAAAAATAAATTTCAAAAATATCTAAGAAAATAAATCGTTCGAAAAAAGTATTTTAATATTTGTATGTTAAAACAATATAAAAGAAAAATTGAAATCCTAGACTATAAAAGAGTATATGTACTTTAGAGTTTAATAGTCTATTTTGGCGGCACAATTATATCTAAAAATAAATTTTTATATTATAATCTATTATTGAAGGCAAGATATTATATTTGGTGTCAAAATTTTTTTAGTATCATACACTATTTCGGTAACAATATCTGTTATGAAATATTTCAATTCCCTCCTACAAATTTCACATCTATCAATATTTTGTAAAAATAACTTCCAAAAATATTTTAGAAGAGAAATCAACCGTGAAAAAAATCAACTTGCACTAATATAATATTTAAAATAATATTCCATATTTTAGGTAAATGTTATGTTTTCATTGATTAAAATATACTCAGATTTATTTTATTTTAGAGTAAGATACTTTAAAAGTTATAGTACTGAAATTGTTAGTAAATAAATTTAATGTCCTTTTTTTCCCAACACTATAATTTTCAATCCATAAAAAATTTATTCCACATATTTTAAGAAAAAATATATAAATTAATTATATAAGAAATAACAACTTTTTTACTTATTTATAATTTACAATATTTTTTTAATATTTTTATGTTAAAAAATATTAAAGAAAAATCGATATCCTAGTATAGAAAAAATATCTATATCTTTCAGTTTAATAGTCTATTTTGACCACTTAATTTTATCCAAAAATAAACTTTTTTATTACAATCTATTATTGAAGGCAATATATTATATTTGATGGCAGAATATTTTTGGTATTACACATCATTTTGGTAACAATATCTTTTCCAAAATATTTTATTTTCCTCCTACAAAAATTTCACATCTATCAATATTTTACAAAAATAACTTCCAAAAATATCTAAGAAGAGATATCGTTCGACCATGAAAAAATGTCTCTACATCACTTTTAGGTTACCTGCAATACAAAACGAAAAAATATAAAACAATAATGCACGCCTTATTCGGGAAAGAATAATAGTTGGATCAAAATCGTAGACGTGTGATGAGAGAATTTTCTTATTGAAAGAGAAAAAGTTATTGATGGTGGATTCTAAAAAAACACGAATGTAAAGATATGAATATAAATATACTTTAGAAACTTACAAATAATTTCTGAATACGTTCGAATTATCTTCAAGATGCACATATAATTTTCTTATAATGTGTGCCTAATCGTCTCCATGTGCATAATAAATTTGTTTACCTGCAAAAAAAGAGGGATGGTGATCTACACAAAAAATTACAGAAATAATCCAAACAAACGAACAAAAAATAAAATCATATTTCTTCACATAGTACACAACAAATGAGAAAATGAAGAGAAGAGATGAGGATTAGGGTTGTGAATTAGAATGAAACTAAAGAGAGATTTGACATTTATAGAAAATACAAAATGAAATGTATGGTTGAGATTAAAAGTGTAAAATATATGGTGTAGATTAAGTCTTAGTAAAAATTAAATCATGCCTAAAATAACTTTTAATGAGAATTCTGTATTTTGAAATAGAGAGATTTTGGACATGCCACATCACCCTAAGAATAAGGTGGTGTTGACACATCATTTTGGAGAGGTTTGGAAATATAGTATAATAAGATAAGATAAGATAACAAGTTACAGAAAATATATTTTCCTAAAAACTAGTTTTAATATGAATTACAATTTCATACATGATGTGACGTGGTTCTCTTTTAATTGTTACATAATCTCATTTCAAAATTAATCAATTAATAAGAACATGTAAATCAAATATTGATATTATAATATCTGATATAAGAATTTGTCTCATATGATATACTTGGATTGCAATTTTATTAATTACACTAGTACTTAAAAATGAAAATGATATCTGAGAATTGAGATGCAATTGGTCTATATCCACTAAGTTGGTGCATGAATCGAAGTAGAAAAGTTTAGGTTGGGTCCTTATGTAGCAACGTATTCAATTTGGACTCCATAACTTATAATATATATTTACGGTGACGAAATTGCATATTAAGACATTCAATTATTATATTTTATTTTTAACCAAAATAAATATTTCATTTGATTCTTTTCGAGGAAGATACACATGTGATGCTGCATCACACGCTAGTTTTTTTTATTTAAAATAACACGAATAAAAAAGCCATTTGTTTTCTGTTAAATACAATTCAAAATTATTATACAATAATTCATAGAAAACCTCCACGCCAGCAAGTAATGTCGGTAATTCGTCGGTCTTGCAATTGAAAATCTTTAAATTTGTAACATAATATTATTCCATTGCCATATGTAAATTTAAAATTCTTTAAAAAAAGTCAATATTTACTGATTTTTTTTTTTAATATATACAATATTGATGGCTTTCTATCCCTATAAAATTGAAAATGCAGACCAGCTTTTTGCAATGACTGATTTCCTACTCATGATTGAAGGTGTTTTTTTCCCCTTAAGCTTTATCAAGTCGAATCTTTAAACAATGTTAATTCTCTACTTGATTCTATAAGTCATACAAACATATATACTATCAATCCACTGAATTTGTATAGAATAATAACAGACAATTTATGTGAAATTGAATTCACAAAAGGTGTACTCATTGATAACATGTTTAGGTGTCTTTGCCAATGCCCCTAAGATCATCGTAGTTGATATGGGCAAGGTTCTGATAAAAAAATCTCACCCAAATATTAGAAGTTACATAAGTGAATCTATATATATATATATATATATATATATATATATATATATATATATATATAAATAGAAGTGAGGAGATAATTTTTTTTTTGTATTTATTGGAGCAAGTGAATGACCGAATGCATTTGCTTTATGGTGCAATAATAAATCTCCGAATGAAATGGTGCAATAATAAATCTCACTCTCTCCTAAAGAGAGTGGATTAATTTTACAATTTTTTTTTCTTTTTTACTATACAATAATGGACGTCTATGATTATGGTACCCCACTCTATACCGACCGCTCATTTTCTACAGCATGGTGATATGTTGGGCAGCGGAAAAGACTCAAAGGCTTCAGCAACACTATGAAGTGCAATCATATGGACATTATGGAACGAAAGAAATGAAGTGATCTTCAATGGGAAAAGACCAAATGACTTCAGATTGTTTCCGGATACAAAAGCTATGGTTTGGTCATGGTTATGGGTAAAGAATAACATCCTAAAATCCAACTCGTTCTCTGACTGGAGTAGACACCCCAGAGCATGTTTATGATATTTTTGTGCCGGATACTAATTTAAAGACTTTTGATTTATTGTAAGGGCTGGAGTACCCCTTGTTCTCCAATTATTTATAATAAATCATACTTTTTCTGTTAAAAAACAATTCTTTAACTTTTTAATTTTAAATCTAATTTCAACACACTATATATCAAATTAAATTGTCATTTGAACATTTTTAATTTAACATATATATTGCACAATTAAAAAGAAAAAATATATTTAAAATATTTATTTTATTATTAAGTGTTTTCTATTGACTTTAACTATATGATTGAATGAATTTAAATAATTTTTATTTAGACTATATAATTTTTTTAAATATTAAAATAATTTTATGAATTTTAGTATTTGTTGTGAATTTAGTATACAATTAAATAATTATAATACTCACATATGTACATTATAATATTTAAATATTAATTGATTTATGGATAAAATAAATTTAATTTAAACTTTTTTTATAGTCATTCATAATGCGATCCCATGTTTAAAATTTATAATATTCTATCCGTGTATCGCACGGGAGAAATACCAGCATTTCTAATAAAATTAATCTTGAAAAATTTAGTAACTAAAGTGTATTGAAGGATATATATTTTTTTATGTCAAAGGTTTTGTACGAAAATGGTTTATGATAAATTTATTATAAAATTATTTTGAAAGTTTTAAACTATTAAATATTTGATCAAGATTATTAACAAACCTATCAAGAGTATCAAGAATTGGAGTCAGTAATATTATATAATTATTAAAAAAATCAATTGTTTAAACAAATTAAATTATTTGTATTCAATATAAATTATAAAATATGCATTAGTAGTATATCAGTATGTATAAAGTGAAATTGGTTCTTATATGAAATATTAAATGATATTAGTTATTTTTACTAAAAAAAATTAATTGTTTTCACTAAAGGATATAAATTGAAAACAAATTAATACTCTTAAGTAAAAACAACTAATACCCTTTAGTAAAAACAACTAATATTCTTTAGTGAAATAATTAATGCCCTTCAATAATTCATTTATGAATAATTTTCACTATATACTTTGTTGTAGTATTTAAGTTTAAGGGATCAAGTATTCAATTTTTTTATATATTAAATATTTAATTTAGAGTAACAAATATTTAATTATGAGTACTAAAAATTAGATAGTGAATTGAAAAGTTGTTCATATCATGAAACATTTTGATAGTTAATCTTAAAGCTCATAAAATTATATTAACAAAATGAAAAATGAACTTAATAATATAAAAAAATGCATAATTTCCAATTTCCTTTTTAGAACAGCAATCAATGACAAAAAGTCTAATTATAGAAGGACTTTATCTTTTACATATTATAGGAATAAAAACTATTACCGAACAAAAAAAAAAAAAGAAAAAGGAGTAAAAGCTATTATTATTATTATTATTATTATTATTATTATTATTATTATTATTATTATTATTATTATTATTATTATTATTATTATTATTATTATTATTATTATTATTATTATTATTATTATTATTATTATTACTTTCCTAGTCAAATACACATTTGAATAATAACCTTATATAGGTTAGTAATTAATTAAAGGTACGTACACAATCTATGATATTCAAACTTACCAAATTAAAAGTAGTAATAAATAATTTAGAATGATAACGACGACTCATTAATATTAGGATTGGGTTAATCAAATTTGGTATTCATCTTCTACATGGCAAGCTGTATAGCTAACGGAGGCTAAAATATATTATAATTAAGAGTAGTTCTAGGGTGCATCCAAGTGCATACTATGCACTTGGATTTTGCACCCTAATTTCAAATTGATTTTGACCAAATCATAGAATCTCGCGGGTCGGCTGATCCGACTAAAACTTGCGGGTCAGCCGATCCGAATACTAAATTCGTGGGTCTCAGGTCCAAAACCCAGAGAAAAAAACTCAAACAAAAAACCCACAGCAAAACACGTACGATCTTCTGCTTCTTCCTCCATTAATGGTGATGTGGTGGTCGCCACATAATTCATCTTGGTGTTTTCCCCTCTGGTGCTTTTTCCTTTCCGGTGCGACTGAGTTTTTCTCCTCAGATCTAAATCACAATTCATCTCTTATTGCACCAAATTGACCTCCGTTCCTGGTGCTCGTCGGTAGAAATCAAAACAGACATAACTTTTGGAGTCAGACTCAGAATTTTTATTGTGATACCTTTTTGAAAGCGGATCGACGATTCGAGTTGAACTCACTGCGCAACGCGCAATGATGTACGCAAGTCTAGGCCCAAATTCCAACGTTTGACAGTGTTGAACCTACTTTTTCTGTTTGAGACTTATTACAACTTGGTGTATTGGTGATTATAACTTCGGGTATTGGTGATCAAATCTTGGGATCTTGGGATATTGGTGATTACAATTTGGGGTATTGGTGATTATATCTTGGGGTATTGGTTATTATATCTTGGGGAATTAATTATTACAACTTGGGGTATTGGTGATTATAACTTCGGGTATTGGTGATCAAATCTTGGGGTATTGGTGATTATATCTTGGGGTATTGGTGATTATAACTTCGGGTATTGGTGATTATATCTTGGGGTATTGATTATTATAACTTGGGGTATTGGTTGTTACAACTTGGGGTATTGGTTATTATAACTTCGGGTATTGGTGTATCAAATCTCGGGGTATTGTTGATTATAACTTGGGGTATTGGTAATTAACTCTTGGGGTAATCCTGAATAATTATTTGATACATTATTATTGAGTAATTCTTAGGGTATTGGTGATTATAACTTAGGGTATTGGATAATATAATTTATAGTATTGGTGATTATAACTTGGGGTATTGGTGATTAAGTCTCGAGATATTGGTAAATAATTTTTTAGGGATATAACTTGATGTATTAGTGATTATAACTTGGGGTATTGGTTATTATAACTTAGGGTATTGGTAATTATAACTTGGGGTATTGGTGATATAACTTCGGGTATTGGTGATTATAACTTCGGGTATTGGTGATTATAACTTCGGGTATTGATGATATAACTTCGGGTATTGGTGATTATAACTTCGGGTATTGGTGATATAACTTCGGGTATTGGTGATTATAACTTCGGGTATTGGTGATTATAACTTCGGGTATTGGTGATATACCTTCGGGTATTGGTACGAAGCGCGCGCGACCCATTTTCGACTCTGATTGTTGCCTGACCCGCGAATTTTGGTCGGGCTGTGCCTGACCCGCGAATTTTTTGTTGGATCCCACAAACCGACCCGCAACCGACCCGCGAATTTAGTCAAAATTGATTTTAAAATCAATTTCAAATTGGGTGCAAAATCCAAATGCATACTATGCACTTGGATGCACCCTAGAATTTGTCTATAATTAAATACATAGTAAATAAAATTATTGAAAAAACGAGGATGAGTGTGAAAACATAATCTAACAATTTGTGCACAAATTTTCCCACGTCAATAATATACTACTCCATCCTTTATATTACTAAAAGGGAGTTCTAATTGTCCATGTGTCATTCTCTCATTGAGTTTGCTTATGTGTCATTTTGATAATATTTTAGAGGAAAATAATTTACACATCATTTTCCATGTGTAAGCTTGCCAATTTTATAAATCAAATGTGTCATCAATGCAGTCTTATGAGTCTAACAAAAAATATTGTACTCAAAAGGATTTGAACCATATACCTCATAAGCAATATTCATGAAATTTACCAATTAAATCATGTAATGAACAAGTTCAAACTTTGAATACTATTGTATATAACTTGAGTTTACTAAAGTATATTATAAATTTTATATAATTATAGTAATTCAACTAGGTAACTTAAGTATATTTGATTCTACATACTATTATTGAATTGATTAAATAAATTTAAAAAAAATTCTAATTATGTGAATTTTAATTTTTAATTGAGTTACTTTTATTATTTCACTATATTTGAGGATTTCATTTTTAGAAAACCTTAATTTGTGAAAAAATATAATTAAGTATATTATATAATATTGTTTTCAATTAAATATTAATTATTTTAAAAATCTAATTATCTTAAATTTAAAATTTAATTGATAAATTCTTTTTATCTAGAAAATACAGTAAACCAAAATTATATTTATTGATCCTTTTTAATCTTAAATCAAACTTGATACATCATTTTTTTAACTTAATTTTATTTAATATGTGACACTATGTTTGTGTTGAAATGCAATCACATGATTTAAGCCTTGCACACATTAATAAATCTTTATATTTTGAATATCAATTTTATTTAACATAATTTTTATATTTTTTAAAATCGAAAGCTGTATAAAAACCTACAAATGATTTATAATGTTATATTTATTTTTTATTTTGAAAATGGTTGATAATTTATTTATTATATAATTTAAATGATATATATATATATATATATATATTAATTACATATTTCATACATGAAATGAACTGCACATTTACATTGTATAATATATTATTTAAATAACTTATAGATTCAACATATTTGGAAAAGAAAACTTTAAAATAAAAAATAAAAAATATTAACAACTTTAGGATTAAATATATATCGCGATCTCAATTTAATCACAACTTTCAATAATTTTATGAAAATTCACTACATCTTTAGTTGTTTAATCTGATATTCGACTTGCACTTTTAGAATAAGAAATGAATTGATGCATAAGAGTGTATTTAGTGCTTGAATTAAAAATCTCCCTACATTAAGAAAATTGTCTTCGGAATGCCATAATTGAGAAAATTATGTCATAAATTTAAAAATGTATACTAAATTAAAACAAAAAGTTACATGATTTTTTATAAGAATATTAAAAATTGTATTTAAATTGAGATTGAGTCTAAAAATCGTGAATTAAAAGTTTTCCCATATTTTTATAAATACATATAATTTGAATATATTTATTATATAATACTCCCTCCGTCCCAGGGGAATTTGCACCCCTGGGCTTGCACGTAGATTAACAAAAGTGATAAAGTAGTGACATGTGAGTAAATATGTGTATATTTGTGTGAGTGTGCACGCAAATCAATATTTCCTTTTTAGGTAGTAGCAAATTGGCGTGAGACGTCCAAATAAGAAAAATGTGCAAATTTCTTTGGGACAGAGGAAGTATAATTATATTATTTTATGGCGAACAAATGTATTTTAATATATATAATGTATTTTTACAAAAATCCCGCGTAATACGCGGGCACTCATCTAGTAACAATATAATTACCAAGATCTGATTGAAATTTAAAATCATAATACTAAGATCTGACCGAATTGTTCTCCCCACGATGTATATGCTCCATATATTTATTCCGAAAACATGTACATGTTCCTTATACATGTGTATCAATACCCTTATATAGTGGAAGCAGGAAATGCCTATGTGTCACCTCCCATCCACTCCCATTTTTCAATCCTTGGCTCCTCATTGAGTGAGGGTGTGCATGCAATCTTGGCCATCAATTTGATATTTATTAGTTTCATCTTGACCGTTCAAAGTTTCCTATTTTCCTATAAATATGGATCTTTCATCCTCATTTTTTCATTCGTATTCATATTCGTCCTTGATATTTGACGAGTGTTATTTCTTTGTGCAGATTTTGTTCGTATGTTTCCATATTTTTGTCGTAGTGCTCCAGTTGTTGGATTAATCGTCCTTTGGCCTTTTTTCGTCCGGTGTACTCATGTTGTTCGAATGCATTTGTGGTCGAGTAGTGATTCGGAATAGGACGATTTCATTTTTTTCTTTGTTGTTTTATTTTGTAAAGAATATTAGTTTTCGCCGCATGAAAATGTAGTGCCGATTTTCCCTCTTGATCGTGTGCGTCCATTGATCATAGATTTTATCTATAAAATCTTTCAACCTTTTATCGCTTTTTCATTTCTATCATCACATTTGTTCTTCTTTTGTCTCATTGTTTCGTCTCCTTGTCTTGAGATGGTGGGAAGTATCTTCTTGCAGTTGATCATGGAGTCTTCCGCTCGCTTCGAATGATCGTGTGTAATATTATTTTAGATTAGTTTGATCGTCCCCCTTTTTTATTTCCCTTTATGTCCACTACTTTGTCTTCTATGTAAGTTGATCGGTTGATCGTTCCGAATTGTTTGATGGATTGAATCCTTCTTATGTAATATATTGGTGTACGAAAATTCTTATGAAATCCTTCTCATGTAATATTAGTGTATGAAAATTCTTATGTAATATTAGTGTACGAAAATTTATTGGAATGTATCATGTTTTTCCCATTGTGGATGTAATTTTTTTTCCATTGCAGTTGTCTTAAAAAAAATGTTATTCGAATCAACTCAATAATTTTTTCGTTTTCGTCCTTTAATTTGTAATCACGAGTTCGCAGGCAACATGCAAATTTTTTAGTATATTGTTCTTTGAACATGTTTTGCACCTTCGTGATCTTTAACCAAGATTAGGCTAACTTTCAAACTAACAATTCCTAATTTTCCTAATACATGGTTAATTTTTTGGTAAGAATCTTTGGAATTTTGTCTAAATAATATTTCCTAAATTATATTTCAATTTGATTTGCACTTATGCTTTCTTAGGATTAATCCAGGTTTGATTGTTTCGTACTTGGTAATTCTTCTATGTTCCTTTTTTTTTTCTTGGGAAAATTCTATTGGACATTCTGGCTAATTTTTTAATTAATGTGCAGTTATTATTTAATGAATGAATATTCAAACTATTCCATACCAAAACTCCCGAAAATAATGTTCTTAATTGTTCAAAAGTTGATGAGTCTTCTGGATCCCTTATTTTTTGAAAAAAAAAAAATCATATTAAGCGATCTGTATAAATATTTTTAATCTAACATCTCCTATTTTCCTAATAAATTCAATTTTTAAGTGGTATTTTTTGATATTTTTACCGAAATATCTAGATTAAATTTGCATATAATTTCTTTTTTGATATCATAAGGCTAATTTTTGTGATAACTATATGATTATATTTTATTTGTACACGTTTTTTTTTTTTTTGCTTGAATAAAATTGAAGTTTCCTATATTATGGGTGTAATCAATTTAGAGATATTGATATTCCATATTCAGATATAATATTTTTTGGTTCCTGAACCAAGATTTCGAAATATTTAATTTTTTTCTTTATATTTGCTAAGTTTGACTTGATATTTTTAATCCTAATTTAATTGTGTGGAGGTTACATTCTTTTGACCACAGTTAGGTATATCAATTGGTTCTATCTATTTGTTTACCATGATCCAAAATTTAGGTGATTTCCTAATTGGAATTTTTGTAATTGATTGCTCCCTTATTTTATGTTCTAATATTTTTAAATTAGGATTTGAAAAATTAAAGAGTGGGTTAAATTTGCAATTAGTTGTCAGTCACAATTAGTGCACTTCCCTAACTCTCCTTCCTTCTCTTTCGCCTGGTATAAAAATAGATTACAAGGATAGTTTATATTTTGATATCATAATGGTAACTTTTGAGATAAATTTAGGAATTTATTATATTTGTTCTTAGTATATGTATTCATGAATAATATTGAAGTAGCCGTCTTTTATTGGTGTGATCAACTTAGAGATTCTGATATTCCATGGTTAGATTTAATCTTTTTTGGTTAGTGAACATAAGATTTCAAAATATTTAAATTTTTATTTTTTTATATATTTTATCTAAGTTTGACTTGATATTTTTTACTTTCGTCCGGTATAATAATGTAGTGAGAGATCGTGGGATAAACCGTGTAACTATCTTAATCATTATTTGTAATTTGTGGAATTTGAGCATATAATTTGAATGTAATATTATTTAATTTATTAATACATACCTTATACTAAATCTTCCTATATTATAGTATATTCAATTAATTAATCCTATTTACACAGTTAATAAAAAAATGTATATTTTTTATTCACATTATTTAAAATATTTGAAGTTTAAAATAAATTAAATCATTAAATTAGGTCCGCTAATTAACTCTACTAATTTATTAATTCGTAAAAGTTACTTATAATTACACTCCATTCACAAGTTTTTCATTAATGTATTTTCTATATATACGAATCCTTAAAAATTGACTTACCATGATTTTTGTTTCTATATTAAAAAATATTATTTTGCGTAAGCATAATTTATATAGTTAATTGAATGATTCTCATTTTTTATGGAAAGTCAAACTTTTGTATCACTATTAATATGTTTCTAAATAATTCAATCTTAATTTATTAATAACAAGTTCACCAATAATTTAGTTCCAAAAGGTTACTTAATATTTAAATTTTCTAAAAATAAATGACCAAAAAACAATATTTTAGATGACTTAAAAAAGAGGGTGTGCGACCATTATCAAACTTATTGATAATGGATTGTTGAATAATTATTGTTATTAATTAATAGGACCATTATTAGACATATTAGCAGCCTTCCATCTTGCACGTTAATCTCTATGTCATAATTGTCCACATTTTGAATTGTTCTCCTCATTACCGTATGTTTGAGTTTTAACTCTATAACTTTTAACCGGACTTAATAAAAAAATGTTATTGGTCCAATATCGAACTTATTACTAATGGAATTTCTAATGAAATTTTAAAGAATTTCAATTTAATGTTCGTATTATATGCATGCTTTCAATGAAATTGTTATTAACGAGGATGGAATTTATTAATAGTGGATTGGTGAATAATTATCGATATTGTATGCTTATTGTTTATGGAATTTCTATTGAAATTTAAAAAAAATTCAATTTAGTGTTCATACTGTATACATGATTTTGATGCATTTGTTTGAGTCCTCTCGATTTAAAACCCGAGATGATGTTGCATGGTCATTATTATTTATTTGTCCAATATCTTTTCATCTTTTCAATTTATTAAAACGAGTGATATTGGTGTATTAATTTGTGCATTTATTGGATGATTCTTTTTAAAGGAATAGAGAAAACAAAGTTAGGGGACCAAACTCAACAAATAGTTGATCACAAAACTACATTTCAGGCATTTATTTTGCGGATTGAATCTTCTGTTACACCATTAGATTACTGACATGTGTTACATAGTGAATATAAACTAACTTAACCAATATACTTATGGTTAGAGAAAATTCCAATCTTCACTCAATCAAATCTTTTCAATTCTTCTCCTTTGCAAATAAGAGTATGTATAGAGTGAAATTGGTTCATACATTAATCATTAAAGGGTATTAGTTATTTTCATTAAAAAAATATTAGTTGTTTTCATTGAAGGGTATTAGTTGTTTTCATTGAAGAGTCTTAGTTTGTTTTTACTGAACAACTAAGACTATCCAGTGTAAATAAGTAATACTCTTCAGTGAAAACAACCAATGCTCAATGAAAATAACTAATACCCTTCAATGATTCATATATGAATCGATTTCACTCTGTACTTTGTCTACAAATAAATATTATGTTATGTTTGGATTATCCTAACAACTACTTTTTTTTTTATAGACGTGCACCTAAAATTGACCTTTTTTTTTAATCTTTCTTTTCTTAAATATATTGGTTATAAGAGAATTTTTTATTTATTTTAGAACTCTATCTAAATAGTGTTTGTAAAAGTAGGACACTATATTTAGGGGCTTGCAAAATTTAGATGATACCTTTACGAATTTGCAAAATTAGGACAATATCTTTACAAACTTGCAAAACAAGAACATTATCTTTTAATTTTAGCCAATTTAGGCCAAATTTTAAAAAATACGGTCAACCGGGCATATCATAGTCTAGCTTTATTTGACCCACATTTTATAAAATTTGGCCTAAATTTGCCAAACATAAAAAATAGTGGCCTTATTTTGCAAGATTGTAAAGATAGTGTTCTAATTTTATAAGCCCATAAAGATAGTTTCCTAAATTTGTAATTCCAAAAAGATAGGATCCTAATTTTGCAAACACCCATAAAATAATATCTTAAAAAAAATTCTTGCATATATGTGTTAATTTACTTACAAATTATAAGGTATGACTTACTGTATACATATCAATTCGTAGTTCAGATTATATTTGTAATAGATTAGAAACATAATCAACCTCATTGTGGTATTACATATTTTAATCATAAAATATTACTATTGAGAGTGTGTTTTAAATTAAATTATTTCATATATGAACCATTTTATAATTATTTTTAGATGCACTTTACTTTTAACCAATTAACGTTCTTTAACTAAACAATTAATATTTTTTGTTACCATTGACTAAATTGGTTATAAGGGAAAAATTATTATTTTAGGCACTACCTTAGGATTGTTGTAAAATTATCTTTACGGGCTTGCAAAATTGAGACAATGCCTTTACAAACTTGCAGAATTAGGATCTTTACAAACTTTTAAAACTAGGATACTATCTTTTAATTTTGGCCAATTAGTGTAAATTTTATAAAATACGACCAACTAGGCATATCATAATCAAGCTTTATTTGATCCACATTTAATAAAATTTGGCCTAAATTCATTTAACCGGAAGATGTAGTCATAAATATCATCTACATTTATGTAGATAATGAACTTGAAGGTAATTTTTACATATTTAAAAAAAACGAGTGATACTATAATGTCTAATAGATTAATTATTTATGATTTTGATTCTACAAGGAAACAACATTTAGAGATTGAGTCAACTCTCTCAACTCTTCTCTGAAGCGATTATCATAAGATTATATTTTTTGAAAAAGTTCCAAACTTTTTCCCTTTAGAATTGACTTTATTTTTTTGGTTTTCCAATTTTGCTTTTCTTAAATATATTGGTTATAAGGGAAAATTTGTTATTTTAGGACACTACCTAATGAGTGTTTGTAAAATTATGACAATATCTTTACGAGTTTTTCTTAATTGGCCAATTTAGACCAAATTTTATAAAATGCGATTATCTGGGCATATCATAAAATTAGTTGTATGATATCAGGTTTGCAATCATGGTGAGAGTTATGTATACATGAAAATAAAATTAAAAAAAAAAGAGAGTCATGAAACATTCGTAAAATGTTATACAATTATTTCGAACGTCTGTAATATTTTCTAAAGGATTGACCGAATATTTTATGAAAAGTCCGCGAAATTCGCGGGTGCTGTACTAGTATGTATATATTATTAAGGACAAAAATTTGGGTGAGACGGTTTTGTACAAACAACGGTATTTTTTTTTTTTTTTTTGTACAATATAACGATTTTGTAAATACAAAATCAATTTTTTTTTTGAAGTGTCCAAATAATTTTGGAAGAGTAAAATAAATGTGTAAATAATCGCGGGATGAAGTGGTATTTAATATTTCTATTGGTTAAATTTTATTTCAAAATAAGTGTTGTATTAGCTATTTTTCCAAATTTATTACAAATCTTATTTAAATAGAAAGAAATTTTGTAGGAATTATTAAAATATAATAGATTTTTCTAGACTTTATTAGAATATTATAAAATCTTTGAATATATACGAGGATATATATATATATCAAAAATGTATTATTCCTAATTTGTCATAAAATCTCTAGATGAATATTTATTTGGGAGTATAAAGAAAATTAACAAGTAGGCTCCTGCCACGTGGTACTTGTGTTTGATTGGGATCGATCACATGCCCATCATTCTAATTCTTCAGTTTTGCAATCCCTCAATATATATATATATACACACACTGTTTGATTTGTTCATGATTAGAGAGACGCCGGAGTCCAATCAATAAGAGAGGGAAAACTTTAGGGCTTTGGCGTTTGAATTGTTGTGAAATAATTCTTTGATTTTGAACTTGGACGGCCATGTCTGCGAAAGGGCTGGTGGTTTACCTTCTCACAGGCTTCTCCGTCGCTGTTTTATCTGTATATTTTGTGAACAATTATGCAAATGGCGGTAACGAAAACCCATGGCTTCTTTCGTCTTCGAAATCCAACGCTTTGCCGGAGAAATTTGGATCTGAAGCCAAAGCTTGGCCTGTAAGTTTCTGTGCTTTCTTTCAAATGCCGCAGAAATTACACTGTATGAGTTTTATTTTATTTTTTTAGGATAAATTTGGAGAACATTTTTGGTTAAATATTGTTTGCAATTTCAGGAGTTGAAATTTAGCTGGAGAGTTGTTTTGGCGACTATAATTGGGTTCTTGGGTTCAGCATGTGGAACCGTTGGTGGGGTTGGTGGGGGTGGCATTTTTGTCCCCATGCTAACTCTTATTGTAGGCTTTGATACCAAATCTGCTGCTGCTATTTCTAAGTGTAAGAACAAACTAAGATTTAATCTCAATACATGAATTTGCTGGAATGAGTCCCCTGTTTCTTGGTTTGTTTCTCAATTTTAGCATACCTGATGCAAGACTCTAAATAAATCTTAGTTTCTTAATGAAATTAATTTGCTGAAATGAAACCCCTCAATTTTACCATATTTCTAACTGAGTGATTATAAATGACAGGCATGATAATGGGGGCGTCAGCATCATCTGTTTGGTACAATTTGAGGGTGCCCCATCCGTGCCGAGAAGTCCCAATTCTTGATTATGATTTGGCTCTTCTATTCCAGCCTATGCTCATGCTTGGGATCACCATTGGTGTTTCTCTGAGTGTTGTCTTTCCCTATTGGCTAATCACCATCTTAATCATCATCCTTTTCATGGGTAAGCAATACTTTACTTCTCTTACTTTCTAACTACACTGCTATAATTGAACGAGAATAACGGGGATGATTGATTATAGTTTTAAGTATGTATCAATTATGTTATCATTGTCATAGATCTATTCAAGAATTAGTTAGAATATTCTTTAAGGAGTTGCGTGAATCTATCTGCAATCAAAAGTTTTGACTTTTTAATATTCTTTTTGTTGCCAATAGGGACTTCAACGAGGTCTTTTACCAAGGCAATTGAGATGTGGAAGGAGGAAACTGTGCTAAAGGTTAGTTGTCTATTGATGATTTTAAAAGATGTTTGTCAAGAATTAAGCTATCATTTCGTAGTTAATTAGTTTATTGCAATCATTGTGAATAGTTAAGGTGACATCAGTGTAATTATTGAAGTTGCTGTTGAAGTTGCAAGGAAAGTCAAATGATATTTGGACCAAAATAATAAAATAATTAGTCAACTAAATGAATCTTGTTTTTTTTTTTTTTAATTTATTGATCTTGGGTTGGATGATAACTGCAGAAAGCCATGGAAGACAAACGGACATGTGTTAATTCTCGTGGAGAATGTGAGTATACCATCAAATATATATAATTGCAAATTCTTGAGGTTTAAAACTTAAAGAAATGAAGTCATTTTGCTATTTTTGTTCCTGAACAGTGCTGATTGATACATATGAGCCACTAATTCCTAAAGAGGACAAGACAGCATTGGTTAGCATATATTTCGACTAATTTTATTTAACTGAAGTGTCCATTGTAATCGATGTTTAAGTTAGAACTAAATGCTCCACATTTCAGCAAATTATGAAGGGCAACCTCAACGTTAAAAGAATCTCGGTTCTGATACTTGTATGGCTTTGCTTCTTGCTTCTTCAAGTGATCAAGGCAAGTGAAATCATGGCATTTTTGCGTTTAATTAACCTAACAATATCTTGTATTATATCGTGATATACGTGTTTTGTATATGTACAGAATGACACTCCAGCTTGTAGCACGCGCTATTGGGTGCTTAACTTGTTACAGGTACACTACATATGCACATGAATGAATCTGTTGTACTACCTTCTTTTCGTAATAAGTGTCCTTTTAGAGTCAAAATTTTGTTCCTAATTAATTGTCATTTTACCAACTTCCCCCTCATTTTTTTTGTTCTTATACTTTTAATTCTTCAATTCTGTCGCATCTTCCATATACCATAAATTTTACGTTCCATATATATATTTTTAATTTATTGTCTCAGTTCCCCGTTGCTTTTGGTGTATTCGGATACGAAAGTGTAAAACTGTATAAAGAAAGCAAGAAAAGGAGGATTGCTGGAAATCAAGAACTAATTTGTGAGGCAGCAATTCAATGGACCTCTACAAATCTTGCCTTTTGTGCCCTTTGCGGCATTTTAGGGGGAACTGTCGGTGGCCTGTTGGGTTCTGGTGGCGGTTTCATTCTTGGTCCCCTCTTGCTTGAGATTGGAGTAATCCCTCAGGTGCAGTTACTTTCATTCTTCAATTATTTTCCAGAAATTTAATTTGTATTTCAGCCATTTTTGATCGTTATTGTAATGTGATGTTTATGAGAAAAAATTTGTGGGGACGAATCTTATCTGCCTCGTGTCAGTGATATGTAGCTAGATCATTTTAGTACAATTGGTAAAGCATATGGTTTGAATGAAAAGTTTAGGTTTTAATTGTGAATCAAAAGGGGCCACATGTTGGTGATTTGTGACATGTCAAGGCCGGTGAATGAAGTTAATTATGAACCGAAATGTCACTATTTAGTATTTTTTTAGTGGACTAATGGAATTTATGTTTGTGTATATCAGGTAGCAAGTGCGACAGCAACCTTTGTGATGATGTTCTCCTCATCCTTATCTGTGGTGGAGTTTTATCTCCTCAAGAGATTTCCAATGCCATACGGTACAATTTTAATTACTCCCATTTTTTCTTGTTTCATAGTTATTCTCCTCTAAAAATCATTTATATTGAATCTGTTTTTCAGCTCTATACCTGATGGGGGTGTCGATCTTGGCTGGATTCTGGGGGCAATATTTGATAAGAAAGTTGATTGCCATCCTCAAAAGGGGTTCCATTATCGTGTTCATTCTCTCCGGCGTTATTTTCGCTAGTGCACTTACAATGGGTACTTTAACTAACGGAATTTTTTTACTTTTTGTAATTAATTAATTATTATGAGTGTGAAGAACAGTATTAACAAAACGCTGCATGGCAGGTGTGATTGGGATAGAGAGAAGCATCAGGATGATAAACAACCACGAGTTCATGGGATTCTTGGATTATTGCAGCAGCCAATAATGGTTGGAATAGTAAGATAGAAAGTTGTGGATGTGTTTGATTAGTTTGTTAGGCTGGAGAGAGAAAGAGGTGTTGGCCAATGCCTAATTGACTACCCCTTTCTCTCCTCCAAATCATAATCATTGTCACCAAGTATAATATTAATATGTGGATAAGAGTGATGGTCAATGCCTAATTGACCAACTCTTAACTCTTGAGTTTATAATCACTCTGTATTTGTTTCCAAATTAAAAGGGTTCTTGCTATGTTGAGGTTAGCCACCGCTAACACCACACAATCTCCCTTTATTATTTTGCTCAATAAGATTTGTTGCTTGCCATTTGTCCTAGTTGCTCATTAGATCATTCTATTGTGATATCGTAACATGCAATGTATTTTTTACAGCGTATCCAGATATATCGCAAGTTATCGATATCGATTCATTTGTAGTACAAAAATGAATGAGAATCGGGAAATATCGCAGATATATAAAAATATCGTGATTTTTTTATGTTTATTGTTTTTATGTTTATTTTTTTATCTGTTTATTAGTTTATATGTTTTTCTAAGTTGGTCTAGCATTAAAGTGAGTATGTATAGGGTGAAATTGGTTCATACATGAATCACTTTGTAATATTTTTTAGTGTAATCAATTAATACTCTTTAGTGTAACAAACTAATACCCTTTAGTTAAATAATTAATGTTCTTCGTACCCTTCAGTGCAAACAACTAATAGCCTCCAAAACTAACACCCTTTAGTAAAAACAACTAATAGGTCATCAACTAATATTCTTTATCCAAGATAACTCCAATGTGACGAGTTAGTATCAATATTGTTTGGACAAATTATATTGCATTCCGACCTCTGTATTTGAACCTCACAGGTCATCATTTTGGTACTAATTATATTGCATTATATAATATTCGTCATCTTGTGTTGTATTATGCATTATATTTTGTATTATATTATGTATTATATCTTATATTGTATTGTCTATTGTTTTACGGTAGACAGTGTTTATATAGTCTATTATCTATAAACTTGCTTTAAACATGTAATTTTATAGTGATTTTATATGAAATATATGTATAATATTATATTATAATACTCCCTAAAATTTCATGTTAAATTTTCCAAATTTTAATAAAATTTCCGTCTTTTTTTCCAGAAAAATTGCAATATCGATATATTTATCGATATTTCCGTAAATTTAAGGTTGCGATGTGAGAGAAAATTCACTCCGCTGTAGTTCTTTTCAAACAAGTTTTTTTTTTTTTTTTTTTTTTTTTTTTTTTTTTTTTTTTTTTAACAAAATAGAAAGAATCTTAATGGGATGGTTCATTTGTAATCAAATATTTGAAGCCACATTTTTTTTTAAGATGTGACGCATATCCAATCTTGATGTACACAACCTTGAATGTTTCAGGAAAATAAAGATTTATTGGTAATTCAGAAATTCTTTCATACCTATATAAATTTTATTTTTAGAACATTAATTACTAGATTTGTTACGATGTGAGGTGAATCAAGTTAAATTTAATCGAGTCGTTCGACTTCAAGATCAATAATATTAGACTCGTTAAGTTTAAGAGCCTAATCAAGCTCATATTATTTACCTATTTTACCCATAGATAGAATACTTAATATTTACAAATGTACTCTAATTTTAAGTTAAATAAAAATTTCCAATTATTTTCATGTACGTTTTTTAGTTGAACTCAAGTATTTCGAATTTTACATCATGCCGGGTTTGGCTTCAAAAGAATTGAGCTCGATCGAGTTCGAGTGGAGTTTCAAACTTTGAATTTTTTAATTGAGTTCCCTAGTTGGCGTAAATATTTTCCCCCCAAAATAATACCTTAAGCATACAAAATAATACTCCCTCCGTCCCAATTTTATTTTTCAATTTGTAAAAAAGGTCCGTCTCAATTTTGTTTTTCCATCCCTAAAATGGAAACTACTTTATTCATTTAAATAATACTTTATTCACCATTCATCATTCTCAATACTACTTTATTCATTTAAATACTACTTTATTCACCATTCATCATTCTCAATACTACTTAATTCATTTAAATACTACTTTATTCACCATTCATCATTCTCAATACTACTTTATTCATTTAAATACTAAAATTCAACTCTCGTATTAAACTCCGCGCACAGTCAAACTGGAAAACAAAGTTGGGACGGATGGAGTACTTTTTAGCATACAAATTGTTACATTTTTTTTTAAAAAAAATTGTTGATTGTAATCTTCTTAAAATTACTAAAACAAAATACTTATATCTTTAAAGGTATTACTGAAAAATTTGGGAAATTGGGTCAGAGGAATTTCATCTTGTCATTGTAATTTCTTAGTTTCATGTATCGTTTTACAACAATTATTTTATTAATGGTGAATTAATTTAGGAACAGGCCATGTTAGGCCCAATTGCTGGAAGCCTATGGACAATTTAGTTTTAAAATCAAATCAAAGCCCATTGCATTTTAATAAACTTTTTAAAAATGATTTTTTTGGTAATGGTCAATTTTTATTTTTGTATAATTATTTTAGTGGTATACGATCATCGTATTGACGCTACAAAATAAAGAAAGAGAAAATTTGTACGAACACCATTAATTTTTTATAAAGGCTTGAACACTCATAAAATTTTGGGCCAGGTCCCAATTAAAACCATACAGGATGCATTATTATCCAATTGGTGAAAGCCTGTATGGTTTTAAGCCCCAAAACAGAGCTCATTACATTTCGTAAATATTTTTCTCATGGATCCTGATTCAAAAGGTTTTTCTTCGTTTTTAGTGCTACGAACAACAAAAATTATAAGAGTATGAAACTTGTTCAAAGTATGAAATTGATATCATTATATACCACTATTAATACCATTATATGCATTAACTGATACCATAATATTTTATACTATAAAATGTTGTGGTATCAATGAACGCATATAACGATATCAGTGAATTCAATGGTATCAATACATACATAAAATATTATAAATTTATACTCTGAAACTGGTCCACAGAAAATTTCGAGGAAAAAAATAAATATAAACAAAACAAAGACCCCTAATTTTATCAACATGTATCCTCTTGTCATTTAATGTTGAATGAGCTCACTACTATCACAAATGCAGTAGTGTACACCAATTTACAAACATTATCAGATCAACATTAAAAGTGTAACTAATGCTATGTGATGAAATAATTAATAGCTAAATTAATTATTGAATCATAGCTCACACGTAATTAATTAAGCTACTCCATGATTGAACCAATAATGAAGTGAAGAGCTAATAACGTGTCTTATTTTTGAACTTCGGTATTTATGGATTAATATAGTTGGCATTAACCTAGAGGTCATAGATTATCTATCTTTTAATTTCAGGCCATCTAACTATAAATTTTTTTGAAAGCATAATTTACTATAAAGTTGAATGCCCCGAAAATACTTTGTACATATGCATGTATTGGTAGATAATAAAATTATATACAATTACATTTCGAATTTATTACACTTCAAATTCTTTAATCCAAACGTAGTCTCATATCATGAAATTATATATTTCTAAAGTACATGAAAATAATATATTGAACGATTTAATTAATTAGATATATGCATTCTTGTATTTATATTATTAATTAAACCAAATAAAAAAAGAAACACAACAACAATCACCATATCAAGAAAAAGTGCACCACAAGAATATGAATTAATATAATATAATATTTCTGTAAAATCTTAATCAAGCTAGAGCAAACAACAATTAATTAGTAGCTAATTTTAAAAATTAAATTCTTGAAACAGTGAGTTCAACCACTACTCTCATCAGCTAGAAAATTAATCTAAAAAAAACTCTGCCAGCTAACTGTCCCAATAGTTTCCTACAATAACCTTAGTTTTGTTAGGGTCGACCTGGGAAATATAGGACTACCATATGCATCATAATATTTCAAATTTGAAATTAAAATAAGTTAATTAAAGATATATAAACAGCAAGGGTCTCAATTAATTAATTCAAGGGCATGAAGGGAGAGCGCCCCAATTGTATGGAGTCATCATAACTGGACTATAGTCTTCCACGTTCAACACGTAGCTGCATTCTCCGATTTGATGAATATTGTTCGTCTCACCGCCCGGCTGATCGGAGCTTGGAATCGACGTGCTTTCCACCGTCTCTTCGCCGGAGACGTCCGTGTAGCCGGTCGACACTTGCTTCTTACCCACTTGATCCTTTAGTATATTCCTCAATGCCAAAACCTTATATATTAAATACAAAAAAATAGAGTTAGGAATTAATATAGTGAATGGATAATTTATGTCTAGCTACATCGTGTATGATAAGGGGACAAATTAATTGTTATATTTCCCCTTTTTTATTCATTTTTTAATTATATTATATTAAATTTACTACAAACTTAGCCAAAGAAAATGAAGAGATTCATTTCCGACAAATCCTAAAAAGAAGTGCTGTAGTGTTTACTTTTTTCTTTTGGATGAAAATGACATTTGAATAATCGTATCTTTGTGAAGAATTATAAAACATGACATTATGCAATCCCTTTTGTGTTTGGGACCTCATTAATTAGATTATATATATATATATATATATATATCAAGTGAGCTAGCTTTTTTATTTTTTGAATGCCAAACTGTTTTCATACGTCTGTATTAAAGAAGATCAAGTATCATCTCACGTAGTGTGAGTTGATGCGACAATTTTGACAACATACAACTACATTTTTCAAAAGTTTAAAATTCCGATACAAAACATTGAAATAAATGAAAAGCAGGGCCAGAATCAATATTATCATGCAAGAATTATAAGAACCTCCCAAGTTATAAATACGTGGAAGACTTTCATAAATATCACCTACACGCCAACAAATTGTCCACACTTTGCATAAATGATGCGAGCGAAAAATAGATCGATAATAATACCTAGATAGCCAAGTATTACGTATTTCTGACATACTACAACGTTAATCAATTAATGTGATTTCCATCGCATCACAATACACTTGCATGGCCAATTTTATTTAATTTTGAAATGCAAAAATTAATTAGAGATTAAATTAACACAACCATTAATTTATATTCATTCAATGATACCATAACATTCACTTAGTGATACCATAACACTTGGTATGACTAAAATGAATGTTATGAGTTTGATATTACTAGGAGCAAGTTTAGTTAATAAATAAATAAATAAAGTAGGTAGTTACCTCCTGCTGGAGCTTGTGCTTCTCCCTGGAAACGGCGTCGTACTCCTGCTTAAGCGCATCGTACAACCTCTCAAGCTGCTTGCCCTTCCAGCGGGCCCTCCGGTTCTGGAACCAGACGGCGATTTGGCGCGGTTGAAGCCCTAAATCCTTAGCCAGCTTCATTTTGCGATCCGGGTCGAGCTTGATTTCTTCTTGAAAACTATTTTCGAGCGACTCAAGCTGCTCGGTGCTCAACCGTTTTTTCTTCGGGTCTTGCCCGTACATATTCATACCCGGCCCCGGGTTGTTCTTCTCCATCACCATTGTTTGCTGGGATGAACTAATTTGCATAGATGGTTGCTTCACTTCCAACCCTATCGATCAATTAATTAATTAATTACAAATATATATATATATATATATATATATATATATATATATATATATATATTAATTGTTGATGGGTTTAATAAATTATTTATATTTGTAAAATTAATTATATATATATATATATATATATATATATATATATATATATGTTGTAATGTTAATGCATGCAATGCAATGCGAGATGCTTCTGACAACGTAATGATTCAAAAAAGCAGCTTTCTTTGTACAACTTCAGATTTCAGGACAATTATTAATTAGTGGGAAAAATTATAGCTCTTTCTCCTAACTTGTACCCTAAAAGAAACCTAATGAATTAAAAAAACAAGGAAAGACAGATTCGCCCTACTTTTATTCTTCTATCACTAATTAAGAAAGTTTTGAAAACCCACATAATAATGTTTTTAGGGTATCCCGAGATAAACCCTTCTTAACCTGCATTGCATGACATTGATTTCAACATGTCAAGCTCCAATTGCAACCTAAACTCTATTTTTATGGTATTTTCTGATCATACATGCACATATATAATAAATTAAGAAAAGATGGTAATAAAGTAAAATAAATGGTAAACTAACCTTGAAATTGATCATAGTTGTAGTTGTAGAGAAAGCTAAAATTAGAAGTCTGATCAGGCCGAGACACAAAAGGCACTCTAAGATTACCATTCCAATCCATGCTAGCTACCTCTTAATTATATATATATTTTCTTCTTCTTTCTCTCCAATATATTAGAGTCAACACAAAAGACTAGTTGTGTTGTGTGTGTATATATATGTGTATATATATAATTCCAGCCAGGAAGAGCAGCAGACTATATAGTGAAAATATTGGGGAGAGACAGGTTTGTTTTTGTAGTTCCCTTTTGGAGAAACAAAGTGAAAATGAGAAGGAGAGTGTGAATCTCTTTTGGAAGCTTTAAGGGTGTAACTTCTTACAACAGTCTTGTCTTTTGTAAGACTCCATGCCTGCCTCTAACTTTTGATGCAACTAATAAATACTACTTGCAGCACAACAGTACTTACCCTTAACTCTGTGCTCTACGTGAGAGAGAGAGAAACTAAGCTATATCCACTGTCTTTGCCTGTCATATTTAATTTCTTGTTTATTAATATTAGGCTAACTTTAATTTTTTTATCTTTACATGAAAACTTCCTGCATATACTCATTTTGAATGATATTACTCGTTTTATTAAATAATGTTACTCATTTCACTAAATGATATTATACAAAAATTAGTTGCACAATTAATGCGCACCAGTTGAAGTTGTTTCATTGAATGGTATTACTAAAAAACCACCCATCGGTTTATGGATTTGTGTTGTTTGGATGGTGTGGAGAGAGAGGAACAAATTGATTTTTAAAGGAGCTCCTTTTGAACTGGGTATGATCGTGGAAGAAATACAAAGAAGATTTTGGAGTTGGTGCTCGATTAAGCTTCATTTCCCTAGTAGTTTTTCTTTTAAAGATTGGCTTGTAAATCCTATGAGTATTCTTGATTGTTAAAGAAAGAATTTGGCTGTAAGGGTACTTCTCATACCCATCTTATTAATGTTAAAGTAATAAATTCATTTTTTTCTTATCAAAAAAAAAAAAAAAAAAACCCACCCATTACACGGTGCAACTGGTTCACACAAGTGTTACTCGTTATTCTTTTCACTGACTTACTTTTTTGGTTATGTTCAAATTAATTTTTCATTTTGGCCTTTTTGGCTTCAAAATTACCTTTTATTTTTATTTTTTTGGATATATATTTTTCAGGAATTGTGTAATTTCCAGAGTTTTGAAAGTTGCATGAGTCATGACAGATAAAAAAGAAGCAATGTTTGCAAAAAATGTTACTACTTTTGAAGCATGAGTCCAAAAACACCTCGAACCAAAACTGTAATTTAGCAACAAATTATAACTTGACAAAATAGTTTATAGTATAAAAAATATTTTTGGGGGTAAAATAAAATTTCATCTGCCATCATTTATGCATACAGGCCGTGTATTAATGAATGTAGCAAAAAAATTAAAATAGAGTAATTAAGAAACTTAATTTGTGTCGGTCGGGTGGGATATATATGCAAAAGAGTAATCAAAGGTCGTCATCTGGTCCCCTATTCTTTCCACTGACAAAATGCCTTCTTCTTTTTCACGCCTCCTCATCACTCTATGTTTCCCTTCCTCCCTTCTTCCCCTACCTTTGGGATTCCTCACTTGTTGTTATCAACCCCTATTTCCATTCTTTTAATTAAAAACACTAGTGATCAATAAATAAAATGATACCCCTCCACCCAGGTAGAATACACTAGTAATATATAAAATGATATTCTCCCTCCATCAAAATAGAATACACTAGTGAATAAATAAAATGATACTCCCGGCCTCGCCCAAGTAAAAGCTTCCCATTTTTTCATTTAGTTTGATAAATTACACTTTACCATTTATCCTTATAGTTCGCTCTTATTTAAATTAAATGTCACTCATTTACTACTATAAATTATTTATTGAGCATGTTTCCTATAAAACTAGTTCACAGTATGAAATTGATATTATTACATACATTTGTTTATATTATTATATATATTTATTGATATCATATCATTTTACATTGTGAAATTCTAAATGATCAGTATATACATGTAATAGTATAAATGAATACATGTAATGGTATTAATAAATATATGTAATGATATAAATTTCATATTATAAAATTGATTCACCCAAGACAATGCGTTTTTTTTTTCTCTTATCACATTACTTGTACAATACCTATTATTTTATTACGATACACTTATTATTATATTATACTCCCTCTGTCCCGGAGGAACTTGCGCACTTCCATTATTTTCGTGTTTTAGCGAGCGAGTTGTTTATTAATATTTGAAATGATAAAGTGACTTTTAAAGTAGGGCATGACAGATCTACATCACCTCTATTATAAAGTAATTTTAAAATTAACTTTATCATTTTAAATACTAATTAATAAAAAACTCGCTCACTAAAACACGCGGAAATAGTAACTGGGCAAGTTCCTTCGAGATGGAGGTAATACTTCTTAGTATATGCGCTCAAAAGCTATGGTAAGCTTCTACCAGCTGGACAAAGAATACAAAATTGGAGTCAGTCTTCAGTTTCACTTGTTAGCCCGTATGAAATTGATATCATTACATTCATTTAAGTATGTAATTACATTTATAAATTAATACTACAACATTTATTCACATAGTTCTGCATGTTCGTGTGTGTAAAATATCACTATTAGTTTACAAGAATAAATATATCTCTAATAATATAATGAAATTATCGAATGAATCCAGTTTTATAATGTGAATAAGTTTCACATGAGAGTTTAATATTATATTGAGATTGTTGTTTGGACATATCTTCATTTTAAGATTTTCCATTTTCTTATATTCCTCTATTTTTGGGGTTTTGATAGTGTTGAAAGAGTTATAAGTTGTGAAGAGACCATGTGTTTGAATATTCCTTATGAGAGAGAAAGTATTCCAAAAGAAAATAGTTCCCACGATCTGTCTCAGCAATCATAATTAGAAGATGCATGGAAGAATTTTTTTTTTTTTTAAGAACTCTAAAGTGGCTTTTCCAGAGATCTTGTCATATCTATCCCTCACAGAAGTACTTTGTTTCCTCATAAAAGGCTACTTGTCTCCTTCCACTAATTAATTGCAGTTGATGAGTTTTAAATTTGATTAATATACTCATTCTATAACCTTACTCATCTATTTATTAATTCAATTTAAAAATTTCCTTGTAACCTTAATTATTTTTTATCTGTTGATGAGTCTTAAATTTGATTAATATACTCATTCTATAACCTTACTCATCTATTTAAATTCAATTTAAAAATATCCTTGTAACATTAATTATATTTTATCTATAACCTCAAGTTTTTCAACTACAAACTTAATTTTTTCAATCCGGTGCCAATTTTAGGGGAGAGAGAGAGATTTGCAGTGCAAGAGTGTGCATTTAATTACTCGGGCCGGGTCTATACAACCTTCCAAAAAGAATTACTGATATTCGCAGATTATGGATGCCCGCGCCGCCCTAAACAAAAACTGAAGAAGAAAGTAAGGAACTTAGAGACAATACCAAAAGATTTATGACAATCTTACAACTGTCTCTATGTTATAAACATGGTTATTTTACGAATTTTACAACTTTTTTCTTTTAGAATAAGTTTCAATCTATAGGAAATAATTAAGTAGAGGTGTGAAAGTGAGTTGAACCCAATGATTCGGCCCGTCCCGCCATCTTTAAAATGAGGGTTGAGTTAAAAAAAATTTAGCCTGTTTGGAAGCAGACCTAAATGGGCTGATCCATTTGGGCAACGGACTTTTGCAGGTTGAGGGTGGGTTTGGGTGAGCCGGCTCGCCTTTGAAAAAAGTTTTTTTTTTTAAATAAAAATTTACATTTTTATATATTGTCAACTATTATAGTATAATTTTCAGGACTATTTTGTAAAATTTATGTTCATTAATGATGAATTTAAATTGTAGAAGTCCATTTTTATGAATTATTATTGTTAATATATTGTGAACTTCAACTTGTGGAAATTATTTTTCTGATTAAAGGTAATGAATTTTATTTGTAAAATAAATTTTATTTTTATAGTGATAATTATCAAGACAAATTGTTTGATACATTTTATTTTGATGAATTTTATGTATTAGAGTTAGAGCTATCAAATTATATATTTTAAAAATTTTAAAAATAAAAAATAAAAAATATATTAAAAAATTAAAAGTGGGTGTGCCTGTCAATAAGTGGGTTGGGTTAGGAATTTTGCAGTCCACCAAATTTCTGGCCCGTCCCGGGATCACCCCGCTAAAAGACGTGCTTTTGCGGGTTTTAGCTCGTCCCGACCGACCCGCTCTATAATTTAGTAGCTAGATTGGAAAAAAAAAATGGAATTTTGGCATCTTCGTTTAGTAGAAGAAAATGTCACTCGGTTAATTAATTCTTGCATAGTATTTATTTAGCATTTAAAGGTGATACCTAATTTCTTATTAAAAAAATTGTAAATGCAAAGAAAAGGTGAAGTATTATATGTAAGCATAAATTTAATTTATGCGTGGATCTTGAAACTTCATGATTTTCACATCCATAAATCTATAAATCATAAATTAAATAATTAGAGTACTAACCCTGAACAACAATAATAATTTTTCTGATGAAATTATATTTCTCTCTCTTGGTCTCCATTAATCACAGGACATGTCAAAACTTAAGTGATAGATTAAAATTATTAATTGTAGGAATAATCTGTGTCTTTTATAGGCAGAGGGAGGAGTAGTTTCTTATTCTCCAAGAATTAGTTTCTTATCTATCAAGAAACTTATTCTCCAAGAAACTGTTCATATGGTAATTTAATCACACGGTCTATCAACGTGAGAGATTCGTTCTGATCTTTTTTCTAATTGACCAAATCAAATATTATTTTAAACTTCAATATTAGATATTTAAGTTAATAATTAAATATCTAATTAATTCATTATGTGGCACGTGGGCCACAAAATCTTACATTCTCCCACTTGACCCATGTGGCAGAATATATCTTCACGGTTTAAATAATAACATAATGTGCACATCATATGATATATTTATTGGTCAAATGATCATGTCAATATTAAGTATATACTAACACGAGTCATGGCGGTTCTACATCATTTACTCGACATGGTCCCTTCCATGTACCACAATGTTAGTTTTCTACTTAATATGACTCATAAATAGAAAATAGTAGATCATTTACGTGTCTCGATTAGAGACCAAATCCTATTAAACTTTGTGTCAACCATTCATGTATACATTAATGACAAAATAGGATATTATTCGATATTAGAAACAAAACATAAAAGAGCTCAAAGTGTCAACTACATATCATAGATTCATTAAGGTTTTCAATAATGTCATTTCTTTCGACATGTCCCATAATTATCTCTGGAGGCAGTCCTTTCGTTAATGAATCATAAATCAACATCTTTTGTTTCTGAACTTCTTCCTTGATGACAAAAAATACTTCAATTCCATATGTTTAACATATTTGGAATATTTGTCATTTTAGAGAAGAATACTACTACATAATTATCACAATAAGTTTTCAGCGGCTTGACAATACTGTCGACTATTCCAAGTCCTGAAATAAGATTATGTAGCCAATTCCTTGAATTGTGATTTAAAAACATCCCAAAAATTCAACTTTAATGCAGTAATTACAGACTGCTTCGCATTCTTTATAGTGATTGCTCCTCCACTTAATATGAGTAAACAACTAAGCGTGGACTTTCGGATGTCAACACATCAATCATAATCTGAATCTAAATATCTAATCACCTTTAGATGATCAAATCCCCAATAAATAAACATAATGAATATCTTTCATTTGTTCACGTTCCTATTCATTATTTGGACATTATCTAAGGCTTAAATTATCTCCCTTCTGGATTGGAACGATGCTTGTTGAACACTTTTTCATCCTAAATCTCTCAAGAACTTTATTTATGAGTATCTTTTTGAGATAACCTTAACATTCATTGTGATCTATCCCTAAGTATTTTAATTATGATCACATAGGATGTCTCTCTCATATTTTTCATTTCAAAGTTCTTAAAGGTATATTTTTTGGTTTTATACATGATACCAAGATTATTCGTTAAACCAAATATACAGAATAAAAATTAACTTGCTCCCACTGACCTAAAGATATATACACCGATTAAACAATGATTTTCTTAAATCCAAAGGAAGCAATGAAATCATTGCACTTGAGGTACCATTGATGGGAAGCTTGCTTAAGTCCATATATTGATTTCTGTACATTTACACGCCATATGTTCATTTACTTCAATAGAAAAAACATTCAGGTTGATCCATACATTTTGTTCACTAAATTCTCATTCAAAAAGTCGTTATAACATCAATTTGATGTAACTCTAAATCATAATGAGTCACCAAAGTCATACAAATTCTATGGATTCCTTCCAAGACAATGTTGAAATGCCTCTTCATAATCAATGCCACTTTTCTGAGTAAAATATTTGACAATAACTCTAACTTTATATCTTTCAAAATTGTCATTTGAGTCCTTTTGGTCTTAAAGACTAATTTACATCCGACTCTATTGCAACCTTCTGGCAATTCGATAAGATCCCAGACTTCATTATGATCCATTGATTTCAATTCTTCTTTCAAGCATTTAACCACTTAATAGAAATATTATTTTCCATTGCTTGTAAAAATGAAATTGGATCATTATCATTAACTCTTCAGTAATAACAAAGTTTCTTTATCTTTCAAAACTTTTTAATGTTATTTCTTCTGGTTCATCTATTAAAGGTTCATTGAAAACAGATCCATGATGGCATGTTCATTATTGAGAGTGCTGTCGTTTATATGTTGTTCTTGTAAGTTGTCTGGTAGCTCAACAACAACAAGAACGACAACATGAGAAGAAGGATTGGGTAGAGAATTGTTAACCCTTGCTTCTTTAATGACCACCCTTTCGTGGATCTACACTCCCATTATTTTCACCATTCTCAATGAACCTGACATTTCCAGTTTCAACAATTCTCGTACTATGATTAGGACAGTAAAACCTATACCCTTTACACTTTCCTGGATAACCGAAACCACGTATGGTTCTTGGATCCAATTCATTCTCATGTGGATTGTAAATTCTCAAGTCTGTTCAGCAACCCCAAACATGCAGGTGCCTTAAAATTAGGTTTCCTACCCGTCCACGGTCCAAAAGGAGTCTTAGGAACGGCTTTTCTAGGAACCTTATTTAACACATACAACAATTTTCAATGCATACATCCACAATGGAATGGGTAAGGAGGAATCACTTAACATACTCCTAATCATATCCATTAGAGTACAATTACGTTTTTCTGCTACACCATACTGTTGTGGTGTAACTGGCATAGTGTATTGAGCACAAATATAATGTTTTTTAAGGAATTTATCGAACAAATATGGAAATTATCCCGATTCATAAAATTTACCACCTCTGTCAGATCTAATGATTTTCACCTTCCTATCCAATTGTCTTTCAACCTCATTAATAAATATTTTTAAAGTATTTATAGATTGAAAATTTTCTTGTAATAGATAGAGATAATCATAATGTAAAAAGTCATTGATAAAGGTGATAAAATATCTTGCATTCAAAACAAGGCACATAAAGGACCTACGTATATAGGTGATTATCATTTCATGAAATAGTGTCCTTCTTGCGGCTTCTTTCTCTGTGTGTGTTGTTTGCTTTCCTTTAATACAATCCACATAAATACTAAGATCATTAAATCTAAATCATGAAATTTTTTATTCTTTACTAATCTTTGTAATCGTTTTTTTAGATTTTTCCAAAACGTTTATGCCCAAGAAAGCAGGACTTTCATTGACAAAGCTACATTTAGTTCCAACATTATAATGCATGGTCAAAAAGGTCTCAGCAAAGATAATTAAGCTTAAACCTATAAAAGTCATAATTAAGGATATCGAAGTCGGTAAGCAGATTTTGTTTAAACAGAGTTAAATTTCTATTTCTAAATTTCAAACGATATCCAACATAACCAAGTTTGAAAAAGAAAACTAAATTAAGGGAAATAGAAGGAGCATAAACATTTCAAATAAATCTAAGTGATATCCGGTATCCAAAATCAAACTATAAATTTCAAAGACTTCAGCTAAAGCTAAGAATTAATTACCCATATAGAATTATGATTCGGGTCGTAACGAATCCCTGCATCATTTTCTGAAACATTATTGGTATAGTCAGAATCAAGCAACCACATATTTATAGGAACTCCGGCCAAATTAGATTCAAAAGATACTAAGATATTAAGTATATATATATATTTTCGAATGAGGCCTTATGTTTCTTACAATTTCTCTTAAAATTTTCAGATTTCTTACAAAATTGACACTAGATATTGTCATGTTCCTCTGGACATAGGACTCATTTATCTTAAGCGTCCCCTTGCCCCTTTCTTATGACTTTCTTACAAACTTCTTGATCAATTCATTGACATGTTCATGAATGCTACGAGAACCATCAAACTTTATGGTGGTTGACGTATCAGTTAATGTCACATTAAGGGAGTTATCAGCATTCCAAAAAAATATTCTTTTACAAGTGCCAAAAAAAATTACTTAGCATTTTCAGTTTGAGGAATGATAGACTTAATATTGTCATGTAAACTCATTCACATAAACATAAGACTCGGTTTGTTCGATTTACCTAAGCATCATAGGAAAATCTTTCATCAGCACTGCTAATATCACCAATAACAAGCTTTTGGATCATAATCCAAAACACCATAGTGAAATAAGTTTAGTCTATTCAACACACGAAGTGAGCGAATGAAGATCAAAACAAGAATAATTTGATTAATTCACATTAAAATACTTAAAACAGATTTAGGATCGAATAACAATAAATGTACAATGATGTTCACCTTTGGGTGATACACCAATATACAATCATAAACATAATGATGCTTGAAATATTTCATAATTTGATAATTGTATATGGTCATCTTAAATTATTTTTTTATCTTTGGATATACAAAAGATCTCGCATAATATACCAATTGTCACATTTATTTTCATAATTTATAAGAACAAGTGAATAACCTTTGGGTGATTCTTAGTGCCTTATAATTATGAAATTTAATTACCCATAAATTATTTAAATTAAGAATCACCTTATTATGGATAATTAAAATTAATTATACGATTTCAAATTTATTAATCTTTCTGGTCAGACCACTTTGGTGATTAACAAACCAGCGTTAAATAAATTAAAATCGCATAATAATGATCATCATTATTTAATAAGATTAACACAAAATATTTCATTACATAAAATGGGATTTAAAATCTTGTTATATAGTCTTAAAGATTAAGCAAGATTTATAAAATTAATTTCATCATAAACTTTAGGTCAAACTCATAGTCAAAACTGGTGGACAACCATCCAAACAAATAATAGATTTTGACTCCTTTACATTTTGCATAACGTAATCAGGGTTCAATAATTCAAAAAATCCCTAAACCAAATTACTGGGCTAACAACATAATTTCAATTACTTTTAAATTCCATAATATTCAATTCATATTTAATTGAATATATATTTCCCAATGCTCATACCTTAAATTTGACTGAAATTCATTTAGGGTATGTTTGTTTTGGGACTCACACGGATGGACTTTGGACTTTGCAATCCACGCCTCATACGAGTTCGGGATTTAAAATCGGGTTTTCAAATCCCAAACTCAATCCCTACCTATAAACCTATTACTATTTTTCATATAATTAAATACAATCACATCATCACTTTTTTATCATCCACTCAACCTCTCTCCTACTTTTCTTTTACACAATATAATAAAATAATACAACATCAATCACTAATAAACATTGATTTTACATAAAGTAAAATCTCACCCTACTAAAATCTCAAAACAAACACATACTCATATTATTCATCAAGATTTTCACATCCTAAGATTTCAAAGTCATGACTTCCCCCGCACACTTAAATCCCAAAACAAACGTACCCTTAGTGATTAGTGTGAGAATTACTCGAAATTCGTGCATTTTAATTGTCTATTTTATTGAATTTCGTGTGATTATTTACATTAAATTTATTATCTGTGCTTAATAGTCGAGAAAGGTGTGTTTGCTATTTTTACAGGAAAATGTGGTATTTTTAGAAGCAAATACAAGTTTTTAATTTTATGAGGAGTGAGTCGAGAAAATATTTAAATTGAGGCATTGATATCATCTCCCATTTTGATAAGCCCAGATTGGAGTGAGCCTTTCATCCTAATGTGCGATGCTAGTGATTTCGCAATGGGGGTTGTCTTGGGGCAAAACCGTGAGAAGAGATTTCGAGCAATTTACTATGCCTCAAAGACTTTTAACTCCACACAAGTGAATTACACAATCACGGAAAAGGAGTTGTTAGCCGTGGGGTATGGTTTTGACAAGTTTAGGCAATACTTGATAGGGGCAAAAACAGTGGTTTACACGGATCATGCAACGATTAGATATTTGATGGGGAGTAGGAAAATATCTTTCGAGAACTCCGACCAAGTCAATGGCGCCGTTGTCGGGGATTTAGTTGAGTGTCTTTGGTGGGACTTAGGGTTAGTTGAGTGGTACTACTAGTGACATTTTATTTGCTTTATTTTTATTTTATTTTTGTGTTGAATTTGATACTTCACTATTTTTTGTAGGTGTGCTTTGATTTGAGAAGATGGAGGCATATGATATATACCTTTGGAAGACGGGTCATTACCATTCTAACACGGTTTTATCCTCCGGATCCTCCTCCACACCCTCACCCATATCCATATCCCTACGCATATTCTTATCCTCCACAACAAGCCCCACATTACCAACAACCTCCTCCATATCAACAATATCCACAATATCCATATTACCCTCCTCCACAATACTCAAACTCATACCCCTATCCTTATCCACCACAACAACAAGAAGATGGCCACGATAATGGGAAAAGCTTTGAGTAGAATTCTCAAATGCAACAAGCTCCATCACATTATCAAGAGTGGGGAAATAACACGACTTGGTCTTATGCCAACTTAAGCGATGAATGTCTACACCAACAATTATATGATAAGTTCTTGTCTTCTTTACCCAAAGAAAGACAAATCTTATTCAAAGAGATGGTTGTAGCCGTGTTGAAAGAAATGGAAGAAAGTGATATGGGGAATGCAAGGTTTAAATTTTTTTGGGGGAAGTTTGTCATCTTCTTGGAAAATCTATTAGGAGAGGAGAAAGAGGAAGTTGAAGAAAGATATGATGAGGGGGAAGATAATAATGAACAAGTAGAAATCGAAGAGGTGGTTATGGAAGAAAACGGGATGAATGATGATGAGAAGGAAGAAGATGATGGTGAATATCAAGAAGGAGAGGAGTTTGAGGTGGAGAATGAGTTTGATCGAAGAGATGAGGATGAAGAAGAAAAAGTGGAAGAAGAGGAAAGAGAAGAGAAGGACCCAAGTGAGGAGAAGAATGAAGGCGACAATTCCATTGTCGAAAGTGATGAAGAGGAATGTCCATTGGTGGACCGGAGCAACCATGAGCAAGAAAATGAAGAAGCGTCCAATGCTACATTGACGAGTGAAATGAGCATTTCTAAACCTTTAAACTTTTCAATTTGCACTTCACTTGATATTGATGCTTCTATTGATTTTGTGTTGCCTCTTGAGACTTTTAATCATATGAAAGAAGTGGAGAAAAAATTGGGCATCCTTGGGAAAAGAGAATGGAATGAGAATATGGGAAGCTTTGGTGAGGAAAATTCGTGCAAGGAAGATATGGATGATTGGTCTACTTTTTACAAGAGCCTCCTTGATCTTGAAGCTCAAAGATTGAGATACAATGGGAAGAATGACAAATATCCATGGCCATTTCGATGAGAAGAAGTTTGAATTCCATTAATAAGTCCGGCATATCACACTAAACCTAGCGCTAAATGGGAGGTAAACCCATTATTTTATCATTTTTATGTGTTGTTCGTTTCTTGTGTTAATGTGTGTTTGAACTTTTCTTTCTTTGTTTTGTTTTGTAGGGGATTGAGTACACTTTGATGAAGTCGGAGGTATTTCGAGTTTAATTGCAAAAGGAGGGAGAGCTTAAAACAAGATGAGCTAGAAACGAAGTGGGCTTTGGTGCAAATTGTGAGGTACGTAGACCCCGAGCTCGAACTTAGACTTGCTTGACAAAATCTAAGTTTGGGGGGTGATTGTCTTTTTATGCATATTTTTACATTGCACCGGTGCACCCCCATGTGATTAGAGCTTATTGATGATCATTTTTGTTGAGAATTTTGGATTTAATTGCTAATACATACTTGTACATGAGTTTTGTCTTGATATATGTGTTGAGAACTTGAGGGTGAAATGCTTTATAAGAGGTTTTATAAGCTTAATTGTCGAATTTTTTAGTGGCTTGCTTAATATGGTGAATTGTTTGGTGAGTAGTTGGTTGCAAATCTCATTGTGGCACTATTGTTCAAAACTTTTAATTGCTTAGCAATGAAAAAGTTTGGTGGGGGGGGGGGGTATGTTCGTTTTACAATTCCATTTGCACCAACTTACTTTGCTCAATTTTGAAAATTTGTGCTTAATTGTGGGCTCATTGTATATCTTTGAGTATATTTTTCGGGAGTTAAGATTGTTTGGCTTGGTGTTGGAGAATCAATTGATGGTGATTGTTTGGTTTTTTTAAGATTTAGTTGACCTTGATGGTATTGATTGAGACTTGCTTGCTTACTGTTTATGTGACGATTACGCTTGATTTGTGCTAGATCCATGATTAGACAAGCCCGTGAGCTTTAGAGCCTTTAGACTTGCATATATTATGGTCTAATTTCTTTCTTGTGAGTATCGTTCATGCTTGTGTGCTCTGGAACTTGCCAATTGTCTTGTTTGAGACTACATTAAGTGTGAAATTTTTTAAAGTGATATGAGGCCATCTTTGATTTGAAAAGTCACTTAAGCCAAATTTTCCATTCCAAATGAAAATTTTCCGTAGTTAGCTCTTTTGAGCTTAATGACCTATTTTCTTGGCAACCTACAAATTTAGCCTAATTATCCCTCATATTGAGCCTAATTTTTCCTATGAGGTAGTGGAGCTTGAATGTGGATAGTGAGGTTGAGTTGAGCTTTAATGTGAATTTGGTAGATGAGTTTGTGTGAAAGTGAAAAAGAAGTGAAAAAGATGAGTGAAAAATTGTACAAGAAAAGATTGAGTTGGTTTGTGAAAAGAAAAAAATTGAGAATGAAAATCTCTCTTGTATAGCTATTTGGTAGAGTTTCAAGTTCAAAAAGTGTTTGATGGTTGGTGGTGAAGAATGTGCATAGTATGAGAACTAGTAAATTGTTGGGGTATGCGTTTTTGAGTTGCAACTTGATCGCTTGCAACTTTGTCTTGAGATTTTTAGATGTGTCTATGCGTCTTTATGTCTCGCTCCACTAGTTTACGAGTCACTTTATCCAAATTTTCTCCGCCTTAACCAAAGAGCCCAACATTACAACCAAATGCAAAGTCCTCATTGATTCTTGGATTGATCACTTAGCAAGTGGTGGAGAATTTAGATAATTGTCAAGCTTATGGTAGTGCACTTGTGTGAATTGATTGTTGAGAGCATACATTCCTTGATACACTTTTTGAGTGATGAGTGATACACTTACTTGAGAGGAAATTGTGAATTGAGCACTTGATCTTGCATTGATTTGAATATAACTTGTGAACTTGCTAGTTGATTTTTGTACTTAAAGACTTGACTAGATTGAAGGAACTTGACAATTGTTACTTATCACTTTAACACTCATTTCTTTGTAATTCTCCCACTTATTTTATTTTCTTTCATTGCTCGGGGACGAGCAACACTTCAAATTTGGGGGGGGGGGGGTGATTATTGTGAGAATTACACAAAATTCGTGCATTTTAATTGCCTATTTTATTGAATTTCGTGTGATTATTTACATTAAATTTATTATTTGTGCTTAATAGTCGAGAAATATGTGTTTGCTATTTTTGCAGGAAAATGTGGTATTTTTAGAAGCAAATACAAGTTTTTGATTTTATGAGGAGTGAGTCGAGAAAATATTTAAATCGAGGCATTGGTATCATCTCCCATTTTGATAAGCCCAGATTGGAGTGAGTCTTTCATCCTAATGTGTGATGCTAGTGATTTCGCAATGGGGGTTGTCTTGGGTCAAAACCGTGAGAAGAGATTTCGAGCAATTTACTATGCCTCAAAGACTTTTAACTCCACACAAGTGAATTACACAATCACGGAAAAGGAGTTGTTAGCCGTGGTGTATGGTTTTGACAAGTTTAGGCAATACTTGATAGGGGCAAAAACAGTGGTTTACACGGATCATGTGGCGATTAGATATTTGATGGGGAGTAGGAAAATATCTTTCGAAAACTCCGACCAAGTCATTTAGTCAATGACTTGATGCGATAATACTAGCTTTCTACTAGTAGCTTCCCCGCAAGAGCACGAGTTCACTGTAGTATGGGCGAGTATAGGGACCAAGTAGTATCGAACCCAAGGGATGGAGTGTATGCAAATAGATCCCTGAAGATCTACGCGTCGTAGTTAATATGAGTGCAATGTTTTTGGATTTTTGGAAAGATTAAAATAAACTAAACTAAATTACTCTACTAAGGCAAAAGAAAGAACTAAACTAATTATCTAAAGATTGTTTTCAAATATGAGATGGTGATGCTCAGGATAGGAATCCCTACGTATACTAACGGAGCAGGTACATAATCAAAATAACTGTGATGTGCAAGAAATAACCTAAGTAAAAGAATGCAAGATGAAAGCTCAAGATTCTAAACCCTAATACTTTACCCTAACACTCGACTTCACTAATCCACTAACAAGTTAATGAATCGTGCTCAATTAATGAGACCCTAATTTAACTAAGGTGATGCGGTCGTCCTCCTTCGCTAAACTGGTAGATGAATTAACCCTTTCCAAACCCTCTAGTTAAGTCTACTAGTTGTTAAAGAGTGATGCGGTCGTCCTATCCCTAACACGTTCGTACGAAATTCAAAGGCAAAGTTAAGATTAATTTTAAGAATTCATTAATTAAGAGAATTAAAACCTAACGTCACGAATTACCCTAATTACGTACCCACATCCTACTTCTACGAGTTCATCCTACCCTAAGCATGCAAGGGTTTTAGCCTAAAAATGGTGGTTTGAATAATAAAAGCAATCACAAGAACAAAAATCATATGCATAATTAAATTAACGAAAGAAATCAAGAACATAAACGAAAGAACAAATTAAAGTCTCTAAAGAAATCTATATAAATCTGAAAAACTAGGTTTAATCGTCTCAAAGAGTAAAAAAATAAAGAATTAATCTAATACGTTCAAAAGAAATACTAAAACTAAGAATTCGTAAATTAAAACCTCGATTACAACGTATAAAAATCTTCAAAACTCCTCCCCAAGCTTTCTCCTCGCTCAAAGTATGTAAAAATATGTGTTGGTATGTTGTTATCCTCCAAAACGAGTTTGGAATGAGTATATATAAGCGTCGGGGCAAACCGGAAACTCATGGGCCGAAAAACGAATTCGGAGGAAAAAAATAGGAAAGTGCTCGAGCAGCTCGAGCAGGGGCGCTCGAGCATGTAGCTCGAGTGGTGCAATCGGTCGAGCGCTGGCGCTCGAGTGCTCTCGCTCGAGTGGTTTTCGGCTGCTGTACACTTGTTCGTAAAATCTTCATATCTTCTCAACTGGGAGTCCGTTTTGGCCAATTCAAAGTCCTACGAACTCCTCTTTTTGCCCTCTATCCATCTATGAAAACCAAAGAGACAAATTAATGAGTTTATAAAAATGATACTCAATTGACTCCAAACACTCATAAAAAACACTCAAAACATGGGCAAATCGGGCACCAAAACATAACAATTTCACGCCTAATCAGTCAACACTCATGAGCATTTTACTGGGGAGTTACAAATAGGTTCCTTTTCTTATTGTTTATTAACCTTTGGTTCCCTACTTTTCCATAAATGCAAATAGGTTCCTTTTTGTCCCCACCCACTTATTCAACTTCTCCTTTTTTGGTCAACCCAACTGCCCCCACCCCCCTCATTTATTGTCAGGTCGCCCCCAACCCACCCCCCAATCCCAAGCATTGATTATTCTAAATATTTTTATGGCATAAGAATTTTGAACTATTATTTTGCACCCATATACTCAAATATATATATATATATATATATATATATATATATATATATATATATATATATTCTTGAATTTAGTTTTTGCACAATTATTTTACACAAAATATACCTAAATTCTATATTTTTATATTTATTTTGCACAAAAAATTTACACAGAAAATACTTGAACATATATTTTGCATAAAAAAAATTATTTTTATTAATTGTACATCATCTCATGTTTCATTTCATCAATTACATATTTTAAATTAAAAAATTAGATATTTGAATTTGAATTTGACAAATTCATAACAAACAATACACAAATTTCTTAAATGCAAAAAAAAAAAAAAAAGTACAAAAAATATAAACATTTTTCAATAGTCTTCATCTTCAATAACTGATCTTCATCATTTTCTCTTCACCGATCTCCCTATTCATTCAACAAAAAATCCACCAATAAATCAAAATAAACAAACACAAAAATCACCCTACAATTGAAAAAATTAATAAACAGAAACTTTGCAGATCGGCGGCGCCAAACCTTGCAGATCGGCCGGTGCGTGCGTGAAGGGAGGGCGGCGCCGGACCTTGCAGATCGGCGGCCGTCCGGTGCGTGGGAGAGAAATGGGCGCCGCGCCTGGGAGAGGGGAGGGCGGCACCGCGCCTGGGAGAGGGGAGGCGGTGTTGCGCCTTGCAGATCCACGACCATGGGAGATGGAGGGGCGCCGCGCCTGGGAGATGGAGGGCGGCGCCGGTGCGTGTGGGAGGGCAGCGCCGCTTCGGTGCGTGGGAGATGGAGGGGTGCCGCGCCTGGGAGATGGAGGGCCACCGGTGCGTGTGAGAGAGAGGGAGGGCGGCGTCGGCGCCGGCAATGAGTGGGAGAGAGAGATTTCTAGAGAGATAGAGGGGGACTTTTAGAGAGAGAGAGCCAATTTGAAAATGGGAGTGAGGAGAGAGGAAAGGTCAGTAAGAATTGGGGGTGGGGTGGGGTGGAGGTGGGGGGTCGTGGACGGCAGGGGTGGGTAGGGGAGCTGGGCCATTTTTTGAAAGTGGGACCCATTTTAGAACCTAATTGCTATTTATAAAAAGGGGGGAACCAATATGTATTATAACACTTAAGGGGGAACCATTTTGTAATAATCTCTTAAACAAATATCATAATTAGCAATATCCTTAATGCTTAATGGATAGTTATTGATTATTAGGAATACTGTGAGATTACTTAAGCATACATGTAATTGAAATTTATAATTCGCAAATTACCAAATCTCGCAAGCACATTGAAATATATTAAAAGCTTGAGACCATGACAAATAGGCTAAAAATATCGTGCATGTGTTTACTTCATGAGTGTAATTATATATTAATTAGCAGAAACCATTAATTCATATAGGTTCCAATATGTATATATACACACTACTTTAACCTCATAATCCTAATATATTATTTAATAAGTACATATTTGGAGAGAACATGTATATTTGAACTTAACTAGTGGTTAAGCCCTCCAACAGTAATATATGCGCATGTCCCAAAACTTGCAGCGGAAATCCAAATTATGACTTAATATTTAAATTCAAACATTAAATATTGCATAATGTAATAATATGCACGCAATCATAATTAGGCAAAGTTACGTATTAATAATAATCAATACAGATTTGTTTCATCAAGTAAAGACGTTCACAAATCAATTATGTGGAAACAATACTAATTGAAACCAAATTCAATTTCAACCAAACACATAAAAGATTCGTATAAAATTATTCCTCAATTAAATTCTAAGATTCATAAATAATACATGAGGAATGGAAAATCATGAGTTTCTAAACCATGCTATGATACCACATGTAAGCATAAATTATATTTATGCATGTTTCTTGAAACTTCATGATTTTTACATCCATAAATCTATAAATCATAAATTAAATAATTAGAGTACTAACCTTGAACAACAATAATAATTCTTCTGATGAAATTATATTTCTCTCTCTTGGCCTCCATTAATCACAAGACATGACAAAACTTAGTGATAGATTAAAATAATTAATTGTAGGAATAATCCGTGTCTTTTATAGGCAGGGAGAGGAGTAGTTTCTTATTCTCAAAGGATTAGTTTCTTATCTATCAAGAAACTTATTCTCCAAGAAACTGCTCATATGGTAATTTAATCACACAGTCTATCACCGTGAGAGATTCGTTCTAATCTTTTTCCTAATTGACCAAATCAAATATTATTTTAAACCTCAATATTAGATATTTAAGTTAATAATTAAATATTTAATTAATTCATTATGTGGCACGTGGGCCAAAAATCTTACATTATATATATATATATATTTTTTTTTTTCTTTTTTAAAATATCACGTTTCATATAATCCACATATTTGATATAACACATTACATGCATGCAGTAGAAAAACATAGGCGATGCCCATCAAAAATCATAAATGAAGAAATTCTGTCCATAAAAATGGGGAAAAAAAATTCAAACCTCTAGGCTCTACATATATGTATGATATATCTATTACACACTAAAATGTTTTAATAAATAATTCGCAATCAATCCAATACTAATCATGTTGAATATTGAATTTAGCTGTTGATTTGTTTTGGCAGCTAAAGAAAGAATAGAGCAGAATTGACAATCATGTAAGGAATCAAGTCAAAGGAAAGCAAGCTCACATTTTATACTCCCTCCGATTCATTTTTATTATCCGTTTTACCATGAAAGGAAGTTTTTTTTTTTGTTTTCCACCTACCCAAAATAGCAAAAAGCAAACACTACCTTACCCCTTAAAAACATCATTTATTTACACTCATGCCACTACTTTATCAACTTTATACCCATAAATACTAATAAACAACTCTTACACCTTTTAAAAAGCTACTTTATACCCACAAATACTAATAAACAACTCTTTTTATTAAAACTTGTGTCATTTTCTTATGGACAATCAAAATCGAATCGGAGGGAGTATTAAACTAGAGCAACAGTACTTCAACACTCTGGCCTATTTCACCATGCAACTGACATAATTATAACTAAAAAGAATTTAATCAAATATTAGTTCTAGTGTGCACCCAAATGTATACTATACACTTAGGGGACGTTTGGTTAGCAACTCTGCAATGGTAATGAGAATGCGATTGAAATTTAGTGCAATTATGATGGTTAATGAGAACAAAATCACTACTTCCTCTCCTAAATAAGGTAATCACTACTCCATTTTGATTACCCTATTCTCTTCCTGCAATCATCCCCTTCAACCACTCCCCCATTCCTCTACCAACAACCATTTGTTTTTTACTTCTATTCCAAAATTGGGGCATAACACTAGCAATGAAGACATAATTGTAACAATTATTCCCCCAGTATATCATCTTTATTGTGGGGGTATAGACGGAAAATAATTTTCATTCTCATTACCATTGAAGAGTTGCTAACCAAGCGTCTCCTTAGAATTTTAAAAACTCAATTACGAAAATTAAGTATGAGAAATACACACTTCGACATGAACTGTGTTTTTTGAATCAACAATACCTCAAACAATAATCAAAATACCCCAAACAATAATCAACGATACCATATGCAGTAATCAACATTACTCTAAGTAGTAATCAACAATACTCCAATTTTTTTATTATATATTTATAATTGAAAAAGTCAAAATTGAATTTATAATTGAACTTAAAATATCAGTGCATAGTATGTTCTTGGGTGCATTCTATAATTTGTGTCAACCAAATATATAGTTTTTCTATATTTTTCGCTAATTATCGGAAATAGTTGAAAAGTATTACTTCATTTGAATAAAAGTAGGATTTCATCTATATGATCATGATTTTATAATTTCAGTTGTATATTGAAAATGCATTAATACTATTCATCCTTAACACTTTCATTTACTTATAAAACACACATAAAAAAAACATATTAAGTAAATTGAAGTACTAATAATATATAAACAATTCATTTTATGTGTATTAAAAATAATATGATATTAATAAATTGAGAGTTTGAAACTTGCACCAAATTGCAAGGCGTCCTAACTGCATCTTGTTAATTAGATTTAGGTATTTTTACCTCCTCATCACATGTGGAAATTGGTAATTAGTAGCATTCAAAAGAAGTAGCCCCTAATAATATATAGCGATGGTAGACTAGAAAAGTCAAGTCACTATATTGAGACAAAAAATTAGTATAGGTATTGATTTATAGGAATAGCCGATGATTAAGTAATAGGGATTTTATTATCGAGGCAAATGTACAGCATTAGGCGCCGATCCCTAGTTCTTCCTTCAATTTTGAGGGAGGGGAGGGGACATCTCATTGTACAACCAACTGTGCTCTGTGCATTACCTGGTTGTACTGTCACCGAATTCAATCCATGTACAATCTATTTGGTTCAACGAACCAATTTGATCCTAACATTGTTGGGTTATGATCGATTGTATATCCTCTCACCGTCACGGCAAATATTTTGGATCCTTTAACTGGTATTCCAGTTTCCGTGGACTTTTAGTGCTACAATTCAATTTTGGGGATATATAATTTTTTCATTCATTTTAATAATAGATCTTCTAAATTTATAGTGTCATTAGATAGAATTATTCTTGATAAATTGGGTCAACAAATCTATATATGTTATTTAAATTCTTGTTTTCTAAGCACTTCTCCATAATTGAAGATTATTAATTCCTAACTAAACTCAAGTTTAATTTTAATTGGGAAAAATGAAATTTAATTTTTTTACCATATTATTAAAATGTTAATTGAGATTTGATACTTTATCTTTGATTATATATGGGTCGCAATTACAACGAAATAGCCACAAAACCCTAAACCAATAATTAATTGACGTTTATAATTTCAGTATTGTACGTATTTGGAAATGAAATTTCCATGGCCAGCAAGTTTTAAATTTTGGCGGTTGTCAATTTTTTCAGATATAAAGATTTGTCAATCTTATACCCCTACTATTATTGTTATAAAATGCTCTTTTACTTACAAAAAAAAAATAATAATAAGCTTTGTGATGATTGGAAAGTATTATTTGAAATTTGTCCAGCCCGTTATGTAAAAAGAGAAATGAAGGAATGGTTGCGAAAGGAAAGTTCATTGTACCAAATATAGATAAATCAATAAATAACAGCGGCAATAATTTTTCATTCTAATAAAGACACGTAAATAGCCTTAATTTATGGTGCACCTCATCTTTATGCATCTATTGTAATATATATATGTGTGTGTTTGGAGAGGGGTATGTTTTTACCTTGTTATTGTCATGAGTCTCCTGATTAATTGGTCAATGAATCGGATACTGAGTAAAAAAGAAAAATTTACTTTATTCGAAATATTTATTAAAAATTCAATGTTTATTATATACAAATTTTACAAACACTCATCACTTTTACAGTTAAATTTTTATTTACTACAATCACTAAATTAAATCATTTTCTCGAAATATAATTTTTTGTCATACAAGTTTTATATATATATATATATGGGACGAGTTTGACTTTAATCCATGAAATGCGAGGAGTAGAGTATATACGACCGTCTCAAAATGAACAATCAATAACATATAAACACATGAGTATGTATATTGGAAACAAGTGTTATCGTGAAATTTATTTTCAACGGATACCCTTTAATCAGAGTAACTAATACCATTTATTAATATTTTTTTTAGTAAAACAACTAATATCATTTAATAAATATTCTTTAGTGAAATAATTAATACTCTTTAATAAAATTAATTAATATTATTTAGTGAAACAACTAATACTTTCCAAATTTATACCCAATAAAACTTGTTCACTCCATACTTTGTTCCATGGATGAAGAATAACGGGCAAATGCGTCGTGGCATGTGTGACCCTTCGACCAAAGGTTAAGATTGCCTTATATAATATTTATCTTTAGTATATCTATATATTAATTGAGGATATATATCATTTAATGTAAATAATGTATATTTAATAAAAATACGATAATACACAGTAATATAAGAGCATTTGTTGAATACCATGACTTGTAGTCTTGTAGTGATTTTTCATATAAAGAATGCAAATCTTGATTTTAGAGAATAGGGAATGAAGAGAATGAAGAAAATGAAGAATTAAGTTTTCGAGATGTTGATAATTCAATTTTAAATTATTCTCTGAGCATGTATACTCTTGAGTCTTAAATTACAATAATATATATACTTTTTCTGAAATAACATCATCACAGAAGTACCAAATTTATGCAAATTACATATATTTAAGGTAACTATTATATGGTTTCACCCGATAACATTAGACTTATGCACTAAAATCAATATAAAATTTTATTATATCAATAAATACATATAATGATATTAGTTTTATACCATGAATTAATTTTACAAGAGACATGCTCTAACATCATCAAATACGTATATCGCGACTCGTTTATTAATATAAAGGTATATAATAATTTAGGTAAACACTTGGGTGAGATGGTTCACAAATTAGTACAAATTAACATTCTTTTTAGAGTATTAATGTGTCATGCTCAATTTATACTCAATCGCACTTTAAAATGATCTCACACAAGATTTATTTATTAAATAATGTAATACGTTGAGGATGGGAAAAGTTAAAAATGCTAGGCAAATTCAAAAGAGGAAAATCTATACATGTCGATATATATTAAATTTGATTCCAGAGAAATAATAACTTCTCAACCCCCCAAGACAATGAAAACAAAAAATTAAGAGAAGGGTGAAGATGTCTCCTTTGCAACATTCATGAGCCTTCCGGCGATAAATATACCTACGTTAATGCATGGCCACACACATGAAAAAAAAAAAAAAAGAGCCACTTTATAATATTAAACAAGCATTTACAGCAGCGCAAACCGTTCACGGAATTTATTCCCTAAACAAAAAGAGGCAATTTTCAGGTGAAAAATAATATTTTTTTGTCGAACAATGATACTTGTGTTTAAATAATATAAAATATTATTGATATTATATTGTTTAAAAAATATATATATTCCCTCCGTGTAAAGGGAAATAACTAAATAGATTAATTTCACACCTCTCTACAAGTGTGGACTTTTAGATGAGACACTATTCTTTTATGGTATCAGAGTCATTGGGCTCACGCCCGGACAATGTCCCGCGATTATTCACACACTTATCTTATTCATTTGTCCCAAAATTATAATTTGCACAATCCAAAAAAATGAAACATTGATTTGTGTTCACACTTACAAAAATATACACATATTTACCTATATATCACCATTTTATTAAAATGATAAACTCAGAAATTCATATTGTATTATGAAATTTATTGGTCAGTTGAGTTTTTATGGATTCCATATAAAGTTGTTTAAAAAAAAAACAATTCGAAACCTCAACTCGTTAAGATTTGAATTTGGCTCGTTTATACAAGTTCGAACTCGTGAAATAATCAATTTACTAAAAAATCATTAGACTCAATATAGTTAAAAAGATTCTTATAATTTTATTAGGCTCGGCTTGACTCGTTTGGTTTGTTAAATTCATTTATGAATCGAGTTAAGTTCTATCTCTAATTCGTTAATGTCTTTGAGCCGAGCTCTGTTCAAGTTGGACTCGAACCTCATGTACTTTTGACACGACTTAAATAAAACTCTAAAGTCTCTAATTCCATGTCTAATATAATTTGATTTTCTTTTAAATTAAAAATATTAGTGAAAAAGAAATCTACTTCATCATCAGAGGTTATGTCAGCCAATTAGATTTCCCCACTATTTTACATGATAGTCTTAATTTTGCCATCTAAGAGATTTTTTTTTATGTAATCACATAAAAAACCTTGGGCACAGGATATACCCGAGGCCACCTCGCCCTGCCGCGTCCCGGTTGGGCCAAGCCAGCCCCGCCCCATCCTGAAAATGGGGCAAGTCTGTCCGCCCCGTAAAATGGGGCAGATCGGATATGGATATGTATATTGCCCCACTCCACCCCACAATCTATTTAGTATGTACATATAAATATATCTCTATTAAATATTATATATATATATATAATAAATATATAAAAAGATCTTTCATAAATATATCAACAAACATGCATATTAATTATTGACTCAATTGATTCAATTCTATCATTCAAATTAACATAATCACATCCATAAATTAATATTTTTTTTATTAATATATATTAAACCTTAGGCTTACAATTAATTACACCATTCACATATATTTTTTTGTTAATTCTGGACTTGTAATTATCTTGAACTAGATTATACCCCCGCGTATTACGCGAAATTTTCGTTATATTCAATTTCTTAACATAATAAATTATATTGCATATATATATATATATATATATATATATATATATTAACATTATCATCAAATAGTAACATAATAATTATGACAAAGTTTTATATGTAAACTGTTCGTGATAAACTTATCATGAAATTGTTTAAAAGTATAAAATATTTTATCAGAAATATTAAAAATCTCATCAAAAGTATGAAAAACCAGGGTCAACGGTATTATATTGTAATTGTTGTTGATTTTTTTTACCCCAACTTTTGGTACTTCTAATGGAATTTTTTATACTTCTGATACTTTAAAATAATTTCATGATATACTTATCATGAAATACTTTCTATAAAACCTACTCTATAATTATTTAATCAACTATTGATTTTTTTTATAATTTTACTTTACTCGATATATTAATACAATTATATAGGAGACTACTTAGAGTAGGTCTCCCATGAAACGTGTTCATAGTATAAAACGAATACCATTACATGCAATTACTGATACCATTAGATGCATTCACTGATATAATAACATTTTGTAGTGTGATTAGAGTTTATAAGTTTAATGGTATCAGTGAATGTATGTAATGATATCAATAAATATATGTAATAATATAAATTTTATAGTCCAATTATATATTGACACATCATCATACTAATATACCAAATCCTCTGCAAACTTGACACATAGTCTCACATATAATTCAATCTTCTCATTTAATGGCTTTGCATCAAAACTCACCAAAAATTGATGCATTAATAGTATAAACTCTATTAAGTACATGTGGTGACTCTATCTTTTATTTTAGCAACGCATCATCAAAACTCATAAATTTTGATACATATGTAGTATAAACCATCTATTAGTATATATGAGTATTTCATATTTTGTTTCATTGTTTGAATTTTTAAAAGTTATGGCTTTCTCAAATATTATGAGACAATAAAATAAGTAAAATAAATATTTAAATTTCACTTAGTTAGAATTTTTAGAATTTACTTGTTTAAATTACTAACAAATAAAAAATTTCTAAAATATAAGATATCCTCAATATGATTGGATAAAACATAAATTAGTACAATCACAACAAAATTTATAATGTATTATAGACTCAAAATAATATAATAGACATTTAATTTTTTTAAAAGATTCATAATATGACTTGATTTATAAAATATCTTTACATAATAGACATTTAATTTTCTTATAGATTTATAATATGGGTTAATTGGTAAAATCTCTTTAATGTCATTGAAGATCAAGAGATGCAAGGTTCAAATCCTAAATAGGTGCATTTTTTTTCTTAATTATATCATTACTTAAAATACCATATAAGATTAATGAGAATCCAATACAAATTTAACACATGAACATAGATATCGACACATAAGACGGCGCGTAAGCAAAATTAACCAGAAGATGACACGTAAGTGAAATCAACCAGGAGATGACACGTAGGCAATGTAAATTCCCTATTAATATAATAGGAAATTTATTGATTAGACTTATTGTCATTTTTTACATGAGATTGTGATGAATTTGTGGTTTGATGGTTATATTTATTGTTTAATTTAATTTTATAATATATATGTGGTTATATTTTAAAATATATATATTTTTCTTGGGATAAGAATGGGGCGGGGCGGGGCGGACCGGTCCCGTGCAGGGTGTGCATGGGGCACAAAATGCCGCCCCGCACCCCATCTGGGTACTTAGGTACCCGCCCCGCCCCTTGCCATCCCTACTCAAACACCTTAACCACTCCTTAAAACTAACATTAAATAGGTTCAGGACCCTCATTCTCAACCAGCTCCAAGTTCTACATTTTAGCTCCATGATCAAATCATCTACCCTAGCTTGTGCATTATTGAAGATAATCTCATTTCTTTTCTTCCATAATAGCCACACCAAGCATTCTCATATACACGAGAGCACCACTTTGCCATTTTTCTTCTTTACAAGTTTACTAAAGTGTTGAAGATTAATTACGGGATTTGACGGTAAAACTGTCTCCACCCCTACTCAATCACAACCGTTCATCCACGCCTTATACGCAAAGTCACATTAAAAAAATAAATGCCTAACTATTTCATCTTTCTTCATGCAGAAGGCGCACTTCAGCGATGAGTTGGCTGAAATGATGTTGCACCTTTGGAGTCTTGAAATCGTCGGTAATCGCTCCCTTAGCACTCGCCAAGCGTGAATCTTTACCTTTATAGGAGACCAACTTTTCCATATCAATTTGAACTCTTCTTTTTCCTCCCTTGTGTCTGCCACTTTTTGTCCCAAGAGCCAATCATACACTTCTTTCGTCTTGTACATCCCATTTGCACTCGAGCTCCATCTCCAGAAGTCCTCCTCATTTGCTTTTAGTGGATACCTGTTAACAACATCCAATAACAAGCTATAGTATCATACTCTCTTTCCAACAATTGCATATCCCACTGCCACCCTCAGTTCCATTCCCCTTCTCTCCATTCTCCTAAACTCCCCACTTTTGCTTCTTTGTTTAAGGACAACCTATAGAGCCTAGGAAACCGCTCTCTCAGAGTGGTTTCCCAGCCCAAGGCTCGTCCCAAAACAAGGTCTTCTTCCCATCCCCCAATACCTTCCCCAAATTATTAAAAACCCAATCCCAAGACCCTACTTAAACTGCCTTCAACACCTCCCCCACCAACTAACCGGGTAGCCCCCCCTAACCGAGCTCGAAGCACCTAGCCCTTTGCCCCAAGAAGTACCCCACCTCAACTCAATCACTCTAGCCCATAATCCATCACTCTCCCCATAACAAACTGTTACATTTAATATCATGAAATAGTTTTGCCCGCTGCTCGTTTCTGTTCATGATCTCCTCTTCGGATAGGCCCAGCGCATCATCAATGATATCAGACCTGTGAATTTCCTCTTTTCTTTCCTCTATTCTTTTTTCTATCATTCCGAAGTGATCTCGATTCCAAATTTTCAAATCATTTTTTAGGAGCTTTAATTTCTCTTTAAAAACAAACGCTTCCATCCTTCTACCTTGCAATTCCTCCATTTTTCCTTTACAAAATCAAGAAAGTCAAGATGTTGTTACCACACATTAACAAATCTGAACGGAGACGGCCCCCAGTCTTTTGTATCCATCTCGAGATGAATAGGACAGTGATCTGAAAGCGATCTTCTAAGACCTTTTTAGACCGTGTTTGGCCATCTCGATACCCACTTGTTGTTCACAAGAAAGCGATCAATCCTGTTATTACATGTACCATCAGGTTTATACCACGTGTAAGCTCGACCATGGAGTGGCAAATCAATTAAGTTTGAATCCATAACAAACTCATCAAAAGCCAGCACATCTCTTCTCTCTGCTCTATCTCTCCTACCCACTCTCTTAGAATCTCTACGAATAGAGTTAAAATCCCCAGCCATGTATACACAAGAATTCTGATTCTGAGAGATCACCAAAAGAAATCTACCCCACAAGTTCTTCCTATCACTCAAAAGACATGGAGCATATATATTCACAATACAACATTTAATTCTTTCAGGACCCCAAAATCCATTCACAACAACAACCCAATCCATATGCCAACTACTAGCAACGGAAAAAAAATTCTGCATTCCAAATGGAAATTATTCCCCCAGATATTCCCTCTGCTTCCCTAAAAGACCAATCAAAATTTTCACTTCCCCACAAAGAACTACACAAAATTTCATCAACAAATTCCATCTTTGACTCCTGAATACAACAGAGATCAATACCTTGATTTTTTTTATTAATTCTCTAATCTCCGTTTGTTTAGTTCTGCTCCCCAAGCCTCGAATATTATATGAGAGTATTTTCATTGGTTATTTTCATATGGTAAAAGAGATCTTAAAAAAAAAAAAAAAATTCAAACAACTCTCATTTGAACCATATGTCAACTGTCAAGTAGTAGTACTCGAGGCTAATCGAGGCACCACGTCAAATCCTAATATGAAACACAAAAAACTTAATAAGGTGATTTCATACATAAGATTTGATATTTATATAATATTTTAAAATTTGAATATTATAAAAATTTATAAAAGCCGTCTATACAAGATTTCCTCAATCAAAAATTAATTTGAGATTTTAGTTTGAACTAGTCTTTTGAGTAATAAAGTAACATAATTTTAATATTCATATTAAAGTTCACTCATTTATATATCTTATACTATCGCCAACTCAAATGCAGTTATTATCATCCAATTTTTTTTAAAAAAAATTGCATGCAAGCACAACTTTAAAAAGTTCATTACTAATATTCTATGAGATGGTCTCTCGATGAAACTATTGATAAACAAGAACAAATTAACACATTTTTCCAAAGTAATAATGCGTTACATTCAATTTATGTTCCGTCTCATTATGTACAATCTCACGCAAGACATATTCACATATGTATTTCCTCCGTCCTGCAATTACTTTCGTACTTGGCTTATTTGGACGTCTCACAATTACTTTCACACCTCAAAAAAGAAAATAACTCTTCCTCACAAAAGTTAATAAAATATAAAGTTATCATTATTTTTTTCAATTTCACTCATGTACCCCGTTTTCCCTTAAAAAAATGTGTCACTTCCAAGTATGAAAGAAAAGGTGGAAGGAATATAATGGAGTATCTGATAAAATTTATACTTAATTTCTTTGTTTTTATACAAAATTTTATTACATTTAAATTGATTAAATTACTTCAGCGCCGCCCAGAGATGAAAACCTCTTAATTTATTGGTTTTAAAAACAATATATATATATATATATATATATGATAATAGTACTATAGTACTTGAGAATAATGGATAATATCCACACCAACTCTCTCATAAATAACGCAGACATCACTAAATGTGTACGTGTTAGAGAGAGTAATACTCCCTCCATCCCAATTTTGTTTTCTCATTTGTAAAAAAAGTTCGTTTCAATTTTGTTTTCTCATACCTAAAATGGAAACTTCTTTATTCATTTAAACCATTCACCATTCTCAATACTACTTTATTTATTTAAATACTATTTTATTCACCATTCATCATTTTCAATACTATTTTATTCATTTAAATACTAAAATTCAACTATCGCATTAAACTCCGCGCACAGGCAAACAGGAAAACAAAATCGAGACGGAGGGAGTATTTTCACACTCCCAACCAACAACCACAGCCTCATAAAAATCAACAAACTAGATCTGAATCAATTTGTTACCGCACCTGTTTAGGTCTCAGTTTTTTCAACCATATATATATATATATATATATATATGTTTTAACTGAATTATTTTTCATAGGGTTGATAGTTAAAACAAAATGGTAACTATTTATAGTAGCACCTACTTACCTATTTCAGGTGCAGGTATCTGTTTACTGAGGAGAAGTGACGCTCTTTTCTTACTGCGTCACAAACAAATTCAACAGCGCCTTCATGAGAAATTCATGGTCTATATGTATAGGTGCAATAAATTATTCATAACAAAGAACGTAATCAACGTTTCAATCCTATGTTATATTTTATTTTATTCAAGTATAAAAAAATAATAAAGACATTAACATTTGAAATGTTAATTGGGTTAACCTTGATGATTTGGCAAATAGTTAATGGATCAATAATATGATGAACCTTATAGTCCTAATTTTAATGAAACTTTAGGGAGTTGGTATGATGGCGTAGATCTGGAACTTTGAAGTGTGTTTTTCTGTAGGTTTGGGTTCGAAAATCCAAAGTGTTATCAACGCTTGAGGGACCAATTAATAATAAGTAAAAATATTTTGACTTAAAAAAAGCACCTGCTATAGTGGACGTACAGTAAATGGTGGGTCTCCATTAATCGATTCTTGAACCAAATATCAAGTCATAAAGAAATTTTAATTTTAATGAATTTTGGTTAAACGGATTACTACCAGATTACAAGATAAAAAAATTATAAATTTGAAACGATTAGCATATATGCAACATGACAAAAATTAAATTATTCTCAATAATACAGTGTACGTATATCACACTAAATAAGAAATAAAAAAAAAAAAATCAAAAAACAAGATTTATATATTACACAAATAAAAGCACACAACACTTCAGTACTTATTCGACATTTGATTATTATTTCAATAAAGTGTTATCTCCATTTAAAATATCTAAAATAAAACTATAGTATTATTAATTATATTAAAATATATATTTAAAAAAATAGGGATACTAAACAAGCTGGTGGGCTTGGGCTAGCCTTGACGATGTATACATGTCAAAAAAAAAAAAAAACTGCTCTAACTTATTCAATGACTAGATCTCGTATAAATTCGAATTCACAATAAATTTTATTTTTATTATTTCTGTCAAATATGTATACTGTTACAATTATATATATTAACTATCATTATTTGAAATATGTTTAAATTTTCAAACGGTAATAATGTTTATATATGCATAACAGTCAGAGTTAATATGGTGTTTCAAAAAATTTGATTGACGTGGTTTTTTCCTTACCCATTCTAATTGAAACAAGATGGTCCCACGAGCCGCCGCCCATTTTACATAATACTGCCACTATTGGTAAACACCTTGAAAGCCACCGTTATCCTGTTAAATCGGCCACCTCTCAAATAAATTCTATTTATTTGGCATTTACTTTAAACAATTTACACGATTATTATTGTGGATCAATGATCACATGTAAGAATTCAAACTCTACGAATTAAATCGTACAGTGCCTTTGGCGCCAAATCTGTCCAAACAATGGGCAAACCCGTAAAAGTCTAATATAATACATTTTTTTATGAATTATATTGTCTCTGTATATAGGAATTTGCATACTTTTTTTATTTAGACGTACCGTACCAATTATACTCTACCTAAAGAAAATATTATATTAATTTGCATACACATTCATAAAAATATAGATATATTTATACACATGCCACTATTTTATTATTTTTTATTTCACAAGCAATTACAAAGGTGCAAAATAACCCTGAAGTACTTTGTTTGGAATCTATATTTCCTATTATATTCCATCTTCATTATCATGATGGTTACACGTACATATACCTCACATTATAAAATATAAAATATTTTTATATTTAATGTAGGAGATTTAATAACTATTTTTAAACAATAACTATTATATTAAAAAAAATTATACAATAAATAATATGATATGTAATATATATTTACAAAAAAAATCGAATAAAATAACTCAACGATGAAAAAACCCTAACTCTCTTTTGTAAAAAAAAATAGAGCAGAAAAATCCCTGAAAGCACAATTTAATATAATTATTATTTTATTTGAGGGTTAAGTGGACACATTAAACAAAACTTTCAAATCTGATAATAAAAATTTAGGTTTGGACCTACTAAGAAAATTGTTATAGATAACAAATCAGACTTAATAAATTGAGCCGACAAATTATGTATCCGGTCTAAGATTTTTTTTTTTTTTTTAAATTCCCTTTTTTGGGCCTTAAACCAACTTGACTAAGGTTTGACAGCTCTTTTTACTAGTTAATTACTAATTTACTATTTTTTTTAAGATAAAAAATAAAAAGTGATTACCACATCCGTTAAAAGGAAAGTAAAAGAGAAAAAAATTAAAAACACCCCAAGAAAAGAAAAATTCAACACAAAAACCAAAGACTTCTAAGAGAAGATCCAAAGTAACCTACAGAAATCCATAGGCCTGAACTAGAAGCCTAAAAAGAATATAAAAAGGCCCAAGTCCAAAGGAAGTGAACCACTATATTAGGCCCAAATAAAAAAAGCCCATGACGGAAAGAAATGTCTGAACCAATTTGAAGCTTAAAAGTTAAAGGCCACGATTATATGAACTTACCTTTTTGTTAAACACACTCCCCTCGACATTTTTTTTCCAAAATTTGTAAAAGTTTTGGAAAAAAAATTCCGATTTTTTTTTCAATTACAATATGTTTGAAAAAAAATACCGAAAAAGTAAAAAAATTTGGAAATTTTTTTCGAACACGAAGTAGTGTATTCATTCTGGTAGTTTGTTTAACAGAGAGGTTAGTGCAAATAACCTTTGCCAAAGTTAAAAGAGACCGGCTATATACCCCTCCAATAAAAGGAGATACACCTCCATACATTGTCAACTACCTATTTTACCCCTTACACACAAAATACATTTATAATACACCCCTCCACCCTATAAAAAACCAATCATTCAATACCAATTTTTTTAAACACGCCCGCCTCCTTCAATGGTACCACGACGTCAAAATTGGTGCCTCCACCACAACCAACCAAGAATTTATAATCAAAATTGAAATAAGAAACAAACTAATCTATTTAAAAAAACAACAAAAACCCCAAAAAAAATTGAAAACAAATTTGAAGAATTTTTTGTGGATATCAAATTAAAAAATTGTTGTTTCCTTCAATTATAGCGGTAGAAATTACCCATTCATTCCTTTAATCTTTATTGATCGAACATCAAAGAAAAAAATTGCGTACCATTAACCACACTGTGTTATTTTTGCTAAAATAAAAAATCAGAGCGAAGAAAATACTACTACAAATGTGAAATTGTTTTGAGGGTTATAGAATTGGTTTGTAGGCATGAAAAATGGTTGAGAGGATTGAAAAACTGAGGAAAAAAAAACAGTGGGATGATGGATGGTGGGGTGGGACGCATGGGGGGGGGGGGGGGGCTTGGGGGTTGGGAAATGAAAATGAGAAAAGAGGGGTTGGTTTGCGGCAGACAAAGTGGGGAAGAAGGGGGTCAATAATTTTTGTAAAAAGGGTAAAATAGGAAGTCCATATTCTATATAGGTGTATTTCTTAATGTTGGAGGGGTATATAGTCGGGCCCAAGTTAAAATTGTAACGTGAAAACCAAATGGGAAGTGGGAACTGGCCGGTTCAAGCCGGAAATTCAGCCAGTTTGACACATCTTTTGTCTATACTAAGGCTACGCTTGTTATGGGATTTACACGATGAGATTAAAACTTTTCAACCCCTATTTTATTCGATTTAGATTTTAAATCCAGTTTTTAAATAAAAAAATTCAATCAACCCCTAAAATATTTATTTGTTACTCTTTCCAATGGGGAAAAAGGTCATTAGGACCCTCAACTTAACTCTCAAGATCAAGTAAGCCCGCCATCTTCTAATTTTTTCATACAAACCATTTTTCTTCTACTATAAAATCAAATAAACCCTTTAATTTATGAAATTTAAACACATTAAACCCTCCGTTAGAAATGTGTTGAACAAAGATAAAATTTGTGGCCCCCCACACTTTCTTCTCAAAGCAACCTTCCTAAAGTAACTATTCAATATTCAAGTTAGGAGGTTGTTTCCTCCACAGATGCAATTTTCCCCACTCCACCGCCTTAACCTCTCAAACAACAATTTTTTTGGTTGCACTCGTACGCAATTTTCCAATCTTTTACCATTCGAAGGTACATCATTGCTAATTCTTTTACTATTCTAATTTCAATGTTTTTAAAATTATTTTGTTGTAGATTATCATTAGAGTGGAAGTTGGAAAAATTGTAATTGAGGGGTCCTTACAACAGAGGCCACCCAAATATCTATGACACCAGCATAATTGTAACGCCCCGAACCCAATATATATTAATTATATCGAATTCGAAGTGTTATTGTGATCAAAAGTCCGAATTATAAAATTTTTGAAGGAATATAACGGAAATGAGAGATGATGAGTTTTATGCAGCGGAAGAAATGGGTAGAATAATTTTAATATGTATCTTACACACATATATGTGTACATAAAACATAGTATCAACAGTAATGTTTTATTTAAGTGGGGAACTCCGTGTTGTCTCTATTACTGTCTTTGCTCCACGAACTCATAATCTGCAAGGGTTGTAAAAAGGGGGCGTGAGATTTGAATTCTCACGTATGGGCGATTTGCAACGTCATGGGATTGGTAAATCCGAAATATATTAAATTATACTCATTAATAAAATATATAATTTATTTAAGCAGTTGACATAATAATACAAACATCATAGATCATACAAATAACAAGTTCACATAATAATCAGTTGGGCACAACAGGTTTCACATCATATAATTGAAATATCACAAGTTGGTTCACGTTAAGGGGCAAAGCCCACAATCAATTTCACATATAATAAATCTCTTCCAAAACAATATAAACAATTCCCCGTGACCATGCACCTGATCTATTATCAAACATGGCCACATCCACTGTAAATAAATCCCCGTGACCATGCACCTGATCTATTATCAAACATGGCCACGCACCACTTCCACAAACGAATCCCGTGACCATGCACCTGATCTATTATCAAACATGGCCACGCACCACTTCCACAAACGAATCCCGTGACCATGCACTTGATCTATTATCAAACATGGCCACGCACCACTTTCCTCTTCATTACTAAAACTGACAATTCGAACTGTACACATAATTCATACTTAAATAGATTCATGCTCATAAAATGCTCTTATATCATGCAATAGTGACAAATTTAAATATATCACGTAATTCAAACAGTTATATAATAGGGTTTACGTTTATGTTGGATTAATTGTTTTAGATTGATTTAGTCGAGTTCAGAGTATACCAGCACAACGTATTATGAGCAGATCAATCAACCGATCATCACCCACCTGTTTGTTCCGGGTCCTGAGAATATTGTGTAGGCAGACGGTCGAGTCCTCCGTGCGTGTCCCGAAAAGTACAGAATCCTAATAAAGAGTATTCCGATTAAAAGATCGACTTTTGAATTTGAAAAGCTTATGCGTTTGTATCCCGAGGATTGAGTAGATTGTTGCCTTTAGAAAACTATTGAAAACTAAAGTTTTCAAAGGTTGATTTCTATTTGATAAGTACACCCCTTTTTAAGAGGAGGTGTATTAGGGGGGTGTATTTCCTAATTTCCATTGTGTCCTTAACAAAAGCCCTTTATAAAATTAAAAGTATAAGAATTTATATTTTATAAAAACCTCTTATTAAAACTTATTAATAACTTGATTTTTCTAAGAAATTTATATTATAACTAATATAGTTTATAAAAAGTATTTTTCTTTTCTAACTTTAGTAACACTTCTAAAATTGGTTTGTAATACTTCTAAAACAAAGGAATTATATTAATTTTTCCCAAAAATACTCCTTTTCATTTGTTATTAATTTGGAATATTAAACGACTTATCTTTTTGTTCCTAATTCTCTAACAGTCGCACAAGGGGAAGACGAGTTTCCCTTTGTTTATGAAAAACTCAACTAATATTACTAACAACTAATTTCATCACCATATCATCAGCTAACCAAACCAAACTAAACTAATTCACTCAATAATACCAATCAACTAATCAATAATACTTAACAGCTAAACCAACAACACTAAACAATAAATTCAATAATACTAATAGTTTGTCCAACAACAACAGTAGAAATTTCACAACAAAAGTCCATTAGGCTCAAACCAAAAACACCTATCTCAACTACAAAGTCTCAGGGAATTAAAACAGTTCAATTTCTATCCCAACTACTACGAGAATTAGAGAGGGGATTAGCAATTCTTACGAGTCCCAAATCGGGCAGCCTAACGGCGTAGTTCGGGAATTCGTCGAATGAGTTGAACAGCCTAACGACGTCGTTCGAGGTCTCCAAAAATTCCGGCAACATCAAACCGGTTTAAAGGCGTCATATCGATTGGAAAAGAGAGAAGAAAGGAGGCGGCGGCGCTTCGAGCGGCAGCGAAGAGAGAGAGAGAGAGTACGGCGGCGATCGCTTTCCGATCGGAGGACGGCGGCGCTTGAAGGCTGCTACGGCGGCGGGCGTCAAAGAGGCGCAGCGGTCGAGCAGGGGCGACGTGACGTCGCGTGGCGGCGTTCGGCTTCGGGTCGCCGGAAAGAGGAGGGGGAGGAGGCGTCGCGGCTTTCGGGCGAAGAGAAGGGAGGTAGCGTCGCGGCTATGAGAGAGAGGGAGGTGAGCGGCGGCATTTCGAGGCGGCGGCTGGGCGAAGAGGACGGCGCTGCCCGGCGGAGGCGTTCGGCAAGGAGAGGCGTTTGGCTGGAGGTGGTTGTGCGAAAGGACGGAGACGGTGGCTCCTCCGATTGAAGCAGGGGCGGCGATGCACGCGGTCGATCGAAGAGGGAGAAGGACTGTGGCGGTGATCGGAGACTGGAGGTGGCGGCATCACGGCGGTGTTGGCCGTGTCCTGGGCGATGCGACGGAGGGCGGCCCTTGCGTTTGTGAAGGTGGCACGAGGGGGGGACAGAGGCGCTGAGCGCTGGGCTATTGGCAGCGCTCGTCGCCGGAAGCAGGGAGGCCCGAGGCGGTGGTCGCCGGCGGAGTGAGGCAGGGGCGAGGCGTTTGGCTGCGCTGGGGGAAGTTTCGAAAAGAGAGAGAGGAATTTGGGGGAAAAAATGAAGAGGAAGACGTATGCGTATTTTGGGATGGGGTAGTTTATAGGGAAATATTTTTTTTAATTATTTAATTAAAATAAAGGAAGGAAATAAGTATGTGGGTGGAATTATTTCTCAAATTAAAATTAATTTAAAAGGAAAGTAATTTACGTGGTTAAGAATTAATCCCCTTTAATTCTGATATTTTCGATCCCACTAGATACGGTTTAGGGATCGTTTGGTTCACGAGATTAATCCCGATTTAAGAATTAATACAGTTTTAAAATTCGAATAATATTTTATTGTATTTTAATTATACTCAATAAATTATACGGATCGAAATCCTAATTTCAAACTTGAATAATTAATTTCTCATTGTCCTTTATTCGTTTGAAATATTCGATTTCTTTCTTCGAACTTGGGAATTTGAAAAAAGGTATAAATTTAAATTACACAGTAGCACACAAAATAATAAAATTAAAAGAAACAAAATTAATAATAATATAAAATTATATAATTAAGGTTTCTATGAAATTAAAAGGTACAAAACGGAACGGGGTATTACAATAATCACTTCAACTTCAAATTTGTTCACACATAGTCTAACTGATGCAGGATAATTGAACAAAAAATGAGGCAACACAAAATGAACATACCAAGAATCTTGTTTATCTCGTGGGAATAGTTCCTGAGTTGGGGGAGGGGTCTTTCAATTTTGTTTATTTTATGCTAAACGAAATAAGTTGGTTTGAATTAATTCATGAACATTCAATTTAAGCTTGAAGACGTGCTATGCGCATTGTCGAAGATGGTGGATTTTTGTTTAGGGATGCTTTTAAATTAGACTTGAGTCTTCGTATTTGCAGCTTTGAGAATAAAGAGCGGAACCAAGGATGAAAATATCGCGATATATCGCGGATATATAGCAAATTTTGAGATTGTGATAGGATATTGGGGTGCAATGTACGTATTTTTTACAACGTATCGCAGATATATCGCGATATATTGCAAATTATCGATATCGATATCGGTTCACTTCTAGTACAAAAATGAATGAGAATCGATCACAAAATATTGCAGATATATAAAAATCTCGCAATTTTTTTGTGTTTATTATTTTTATGTTTATTTTTTTATATGTTTATTATTTTTTTAAGTTGGTATAGCATTAAAGTGAGTATGTATAGATTGAAATTGGTTCATACATGAATCACTTTGCAATATTATTTTAGTGTTATTAATTAATACTCTTTAGTGTAACCAACTGATACCCTTTAGTTAAATAATTAATGTTCTTCGTACCCTTCAATGGAAACAACTAATACCCTTTAGTAAAAACAACTAATAGGTCATCACATGCCCTTTATCTAGGATAAATCCAATGTGATGTGTCGATATCAATATTATTTGGACAAATATGACATTACATCCTCTGTATTTGAACCTCATTAATCATCAAGTACTAATTGTATTGCATCATGTAATATTCATCATCTTGTATTGTAGTATGTGTTATATCTTGTAGTGTATTGTATTATGTATTATATCTTGTACTCCTTCCGTCCCCGAGCTTTCTTCCCACTTCTTTTTGTTGAATGGTTTAAGAAAGTGTATTTGTTTATTAATATATGATGGGTCACATGTTGACTTTTGGGATAAAGTAATGAATAGTGTTGAAAAGTGAATTGAATGAGTGACACTTTGGTAATATTGTGTGAATTTGAAGGTTAAATGTTATATGTAATAAAGTGTTATTTTTGCCATTTATGGAATGAGAAGTTTACTGGGGGACGGCACTAAAAGGAAAGTGGGAAGTTTACTCAGGGACGGAGGGAGTATTATATTGTATTATATATTATATTGTCAATTGTTTTACGTTAGACAGTATTTATATAGTCTATTATATATATACTTTTTTTAAACATGTAATTTTATAGTTATTTTAAATGAAACATATACATAATGTCATATTATAATATTCCCTAAAATTTCATGTTAAATTTCCAAAATATTAATAAAGTTTTCATCTTTTTTTCAAAAAATTTGTGATATCGATATGCAATATCGAGATATATCCATAAATTTAAAGTTGCAATATTACCTGCGATAACGATATTTTCATCCTTGAGTGGAACCCACAATTTTAACATAGTTTGATTCATTTCTAACAGAGGGGTGTGATGTGTTTGATGTTTAGAAGATAAAGGGTTTATTTGATCTTATTGGGAAAGAAAAATGGTTTGGATGTACAAAATAAAAGATGAAGGACTTACCTGATCCTGAGAGATAAGTTGAGGGTCCAATTTGACCATTTTCCCTTTCCAATATAATAAATAGGAAAAGGTACAATTTGGATCTTGAACTAGTGTCATGAGTACAAATTTGACCTCTAACTATTTTATTTGGTATAAATAAATACTAACTTTTAAAAATGAAATAAATAAGCCCAACTATTAAAAAAATTAAGCATTGATATGTAACATTTGACTAAAGACTTTATGATAAATTTCATAAATTGGTATTTCAATCCATATTATTAAATTGTTCGTTATTTTTTTAAGCATTAATTTAAATATAACAAGCTTTCCTACCAGTTTCCCCCTTTCCTACCAGCGGCAGTGAATTCCATTCTGGGGTTTACTGATAATAAAATTACATCCTCCATAATAAAATTCCCTATTTCGTTATTTCCTAGCTATTCAAATTTCAATAATTTGTCAACAAGTTGATTTTCAGAGGTTCAGAGGTTTAATAATGACCATATAGAACATATGCATTCCTCTTTTATTATTTGCAACTATATTGAACTAATAATTCAACAAGTATAGATGTTGGATTTGTTATTGTTACTCCATTGAAACTATTATGGTTTTCTTCATATTCTATTGATTGTACATGAGTTAAAAACCAATTTCATCTCTAACTCTAGACTTTTCCACAAAAGGTCCCAAAACTTTTCAAGTTTTAAATTTTGTCTCATAACTCACTACATAGTCTGATTTCAGTCTCATATTTGCTGAAAAAACATAAATTCATGAATAATTTTCTCTTCTCAATATATTTTTCGTTGTGACAAATTTCACAAAATTAGAATTTGCACATTTGAAAATTGTCGAAATTTTTTCTTTATCATTAATTATAGATGTTAAAATTCATCTTGAGACAGTAGGTCTTGGAGATAATCTTGTTGAAAATAATAATGTATCTCACCAAGATCATGTCAAAGTAATAATTTTCCATCATCATCATTTGGATGAAGAATTTAAAACTGAATATTGACAATGAATGATCCACTTATTTTGTGGGGGGATCTAAAAGAAAGATACAACCACCTGAAGATGGCTGTCCTTCCAAAAGCCCGATATGATTATGACTTCAAGATTTTAAAACAGTGAATGAATATAATTTGAACATATTCAAAATCAGCTCCCACTTAAAATACATGGTGAAACCATAATTGGTGATGAATTAATTGAGAAGATTGATTTTCATGTCTCGAATATGCTTCTCAGCAGCAATATCGAGATTTTTTTAAGGAATATCCTGAATTAATTGCTTATCTTATCTTGGCTAAACATAATAATGAACTATTGTTGAAAAATAATGAGTCTCGACCTATTGGTGTTAGTCCATTACTTGATACGAATGCGACTCAATCTCAAAATTTCAAACATGGTCATAGACATGTAAAAAGCCGTGGGTGTGATTTAATAATAATGAACGTGATCGTGGTAGATATATCCCGTATAACAATAATAATCATGATCGTGACAAAATACAAAGTATCTCCCAGAAGAGAGACTATGAGGAATAATGTTATTGGTATGACACAAAAAATTGTTAGTCTTGTATCCATCAAACACCAGATCATCTTGTTAAAATTTATTAAGCATCCTCCAAAAAGAAGGATAAAGATGTTAAGATATATGTTGATGAATATAATATTTGTAACAATGATAATAAAGTGCTTTGGCACATATCATGCTTTATATAGAAAATAAAATTTTCATTTGGAAGAGGGGGAGACAAATTTTAATAATATAAGTTATAGTGCAAACTTGATTGATGGCTCTAAAAGAGCCACTATATAATTTCCTTGAAGAAACTAAAAACTTGTTGGTCCCGAAACGAGTAAACAGGTGTATGGGGGGGGGGGGGGGGGGGGGAATACACCTGTGGTTACAAATTAAAACTTCTTATTAAAACTTATCAGGTTACTTAAGACAGTAGCTCGTCAGTGGACTTGAGGTCTGCTGAGAGTTACTTTGTGAAAGCTTACTGAGATAATACCTCCACTGAAAGCTCAAGACTTTCAGTTGAACTACTATCTAATTAGCTTTCAGATGCGGATTAGTGAGCCCTTAGAAAACTCGTTTTACTTTGATAAACTTTGAGATTAACACACACTTAGGAAAGCAGATAATAAGAACACAAGGTATAAAGTGGTTCAGAGAAGAATCTCCTACGTCCACTGTCCTGATCAAACAGGAGAATTCATTTCACTTGGAATTCCTTGTGTTATAGTGCCAAGGTGCACTGATCAACTAATCCTCTCTTAGGATGATTGATCACTAGGAAATTCCAGGTCCTAGTTCCCAAAACAAACCAGCTTTCAGACTGATACAACAATCAGCTTACTAACACTACTTAACGCTAGCTCTCAACCTAAACACTGAGTAGGGTTTTGGTTCCAACTATTTTGAGATAATCCTTACAAGTTTAGCTCAAGGCTTAGGATTGTATTATCTCTTTCTAAGATTTGGATATTGCTTTTAAGCTTGGTTACAGAAGGTTTGTTAAGCTCTCTACAAATGTGAAACACTTGGGAAACAAAGGTAATTTCGAGTGCTTCTTAGTTCTTTATGAATGTAGAGATAGCTTTGATCTTGTGAGTTTCCCGTGCATAGAAATGAGCACGTCCTTCTTTATTTATAGGCTTCCTTGAAAATCTTCCCGTTGGATTTGAATCTTCTCAAGTAAGTCTTCTTGTATCTGATTGACTCAAACGACTCTATTTGAAGCTTTAAGTCTTGTCAAGAAACGGCTGAAAGACCATGCCTGTTCACCAACTTTCTGTAGATTGCTAGGGAAAGACTTTTGGTACTTGTCAGGCTGGGGCAGGTCGGCTGTCAGTAAAGTGCACTGACGTGTCATCTTCTCATTGGACCTTTAGTCTGCATGCCCAGATTCTTGTCTTGCTTTAAGGTGGAACTCCTCTGAGAGAACCTTCTTATTCCTTCATTTATTGTAAGCTTCACTGAAATTCGATTTGCCTTGTTCCAACCAGATTAACTAACAACTTTTAATATGTTTAACATTGAATGTGCATTGTTAGTTCCCATCAGTGGACCTTGGTCCTCTCCTGATAGTTTTAGTCTTAGTGAGAATGTACTTAGAAAACATTCAAGACTTAGACTTATTCTCAGATCACTTGTCTTCAGCGGACTTCACTTCAGTGGACTTCATCTTCAGCGAACTTTATTCTTAAATACACTCTAACAATTACTAACTGTACTTCAGTTCTTTAACAGTAGAACTGTTTAACTAAGTATTAACTCTATTGAATAATTTACTTACAAAACAACTTAGGAGGAACATTTTGGCATCTAATCAAAACATAAGTCTTATACATTTTCCCAACAATTTCCCCCTTTTTGATTATTGATTAGGCGTGAAATTGTCATGATTCGTAGCTAGAAACACCCTAGTTTTGGTCGAATTTATTGAGTTTTTAGAGCCAAATGAGTACTATTTCTATACATTGATGAATTTGTCTCTTTGATACTCATAGGTGAATCGAGGATGAAAAACGGAGTTCGTAGGACTTTGAATCGACTTAAACGGATGCCCGGATGAGAAGATATCGAAGAAATACGATTGGTATTAGTACGTGTGAAGAAAAGTGTTAGTTGCAAAGGAAGGAAGACCCATTCGAGTATCGTCACTCGAGCGCCCCGCTCGAGTGAAGTAGATCGAGCGCCTAAAAACATACAGAACGTTTGGGCCGCTCGAGGGAGGTAGCTCGAGCGCCCCGCTCGAGCACCAGAACTGCTCGACCAAAAGAGCTCGAGCGCCCCGCTCGAGCACCTGATCCGTTCGACCACCATAGCTCGAGCGACCCGCTCGAGCGGGTCTGCTCGAGCGCTTCCAAGGCATTTTCTCCAACTTACATTTTTCGGCCCATGAGTTCACGAATCGGCCCGTTGCCTATATATATCTCTTCCAAACACATTTTGAAGGATCCCCGAACGCACTACATCACTTTTACAGAGAATTTTTAGAGAGAGAAGGAAGAGAAGAGACGAGCAAGTTTAATTTTACGTTTTTGAGGTTTTTGCTTACGAATTCACATTACGATTTCACGTTTTAGTTTCGTTTCTTAATATCTTTTGTTCTTTAATACGTTGAGACCTCGTTTTGTCAATTAATTTCAGTATTCTTTTATATCTTAAAACCCTAGTTTATGTACGATCTTTTCTTTGATTTAATTACCATGTTCATGTTCGTCACTTCTCTAATTGTTATTGTTTACGTTAAATCTATGTCTAGCTAAAGCCCTTGCATGCTTAGGGTAGGATGAACTCGTAGAAGTAGGTTGTGGGTACGTAATTAGAGTAACTTGTGACGTTAGGTTTTAATTCTCTTGGTTAATGAATTCTTAAAATTAATCTAGACTTCGCTCTTGAATTTCGTTCGAAAGGTGTTAGAGAGAGGACGACCGTATCACTCTTTAACAATGAGTAGACTTAACGAGAGGGTTTAGGAAAGGTTAATTCATCTACCGGTTTAGCGAAGGAGGACGACCGCATCACCTTAGTTAAATTAGGGTCTCATTAATTAAGCACAATCTATTAACTTGTTAGTAGGTTCGTGAAGTCGAGTGTTAGGGTAAAGTATTAGGGTTTAGAATCTTGAGCTTTCACCTTGCATTCTTAGACTTAGGTTATTTCTTGTGTGTCACAGTTATTTTGATTATGCACCTGCTCCGTTAGTATACGTAGGGATTCCTATCTTAAGCATCACCATCTCATATTTGAAAACACACCTTTTGTTATTTCGTTTAATTTGCCTTTTGCATTCGTAGGATAATTTAGTTTAGTTTAATTAATCTTTTCAAAAAATCCAAAAACAATACACTCATATTAATTACGACGCGTAGATCTTCAGGGATCTATTCGCATACACTTCATCCCTTGGGTTCGATACTACTTGGTCCCTATACTTGCCTATACTACAGTGAACCCGTACTCTTGCGGGGAAGCTACTAGTAGAAAGCTAGTAAAATCGCTTTAAGTCAATGGCGCCGTTGCCGGGGATGGCGTTATATGCTTTTTGAATAGGACTTGTAGATAGCTTAGTAGTTAGTAGTGGGTGATTTATTTTCTGTTTTTATTTTTATTTCCATTCATTAGGCAGTTGCATTTTGATCCTTCTGCTAGTGTTTCAGGTTTATGAAAACACGCTCACAAGGTAATACGAGCGAAGAGAGGTTGCCTGCAGATCCTGAGACAATAGCTAGAAGGAACCGAGCCTTCTTGAGAAGAATGACTACTGCCGCGGGAAACAAAGACAAGATTTCTGATGAACTTGGGGAGTTAGACAAAATAGCTGCAGAGTATACTGCTCTTGTGGAACGGGCAGATGGTGCCAATGGAAACAACAGTAATCAGCAGATACCCATAGGGGGAACTGAGAGCCCACACCCGAACCCACAAGACACAATCAACTCTGCACAAACACAACCCCAAAACCAGAACCAAAACCCTGCTTACCCACAAAACCCAAATAACCCTTTCAACAACCCAGTATACCAACATTACCCATACCCATCTTATCCTTACCCACCATACCCGTACCCTCCACCCCCAGTCTATAATCAACCACCTGTTTATCCACCACCACCCCAACAAGTACCAGTACCTGCTGCTAATCCTCAACACGTTCCTCAGAACGTAGATCACAATATGGCTATTCGGGGGAGGTTTGCAGCGCAGCCACAACGGTACTATGATGGAGTGGCTTTGCCTCCTGTTGAGGCGAACAACTTCTCGATATCCCCGGGGATTTTAAAGCTGCTTACCGAGAATCAGTTCAAAGGGGTGATCGGGAAGGAGAATCCTCACACTCACCTGAGGAGTTTCCTCATGATAGCATCTACTTTCAATTACAATGGCATGTCTGAAGATGCCAAGAAGCTTAGGCTGTTCCCATTCTCATTGACGGGAATAGCCAAGGAGTGGTATGATAATACGCTCCCGCGGGGAGGTATTACCACTTGGACTGAGCTCGAGCGTCTGTTCCTCGAGCGATTCTACCCTCCATCTAGGACGATCAAGGCTAGAATTGAGATCTCGTCCTTTCGCCAGAAGTCTGGAGAGGATTTACGCCAAGCGTAGGAGAGATACTCAAACATGCTGATTGAGTGCCCGCAGCACGGGTACAACGAGGGAGACATTATGACATTCTTCTATAGTGGTGCCAACAAGGCGGGGCAAGACCATTTAGACTCCTGTGCGGGTGGAGCATTCCTGAATCAAGGCATAGAGAGGTGTAGGGAGACCGTGGACAACATTGTCACGAATGCCGGTGCTTGGGGTGTGGATGCAGATTTTCAGAGAGTGCATCAGGTTGAAGAGGGAGAAGGAACGAGAAGGCTATTGATGGCCATGATGGAGAAGATCAACAACCTCGAGTTGGGGAAGAGTTTGGGTGGAGAGCATGCAGTAGAGAATGAGAGAGTAGACCAGCCCAGTGGACAGCAAGAGGTAGCCAATTACATGGGAGGTCCGTATTACAATCAGAGTGGCTACCAAGGTGGAAATCAGTATGGAAGACCTTCTTATGGCCAGCCATTTGCACCTCCAGGGCCACAGCCGCCTCAAAACACATGGAGGAAGAATGAGAACTTTTCTTATGCTAACCCAAAAGCTGGTATTACTGTTCCTGCAGGTGTGGATCCGGGGTCTAAACCTCCTGGTGGAGAAGGCGGTGCATCAACCGAGGAGATGTTGAGAGCGATCCTTCTGAAGGTGGAGGAAGGTAGCAAGCGGTTGTCATCCTTGGAGTACGATGTGAAAGAGCTGCATAAAAAGGGTGATCAACGTGATCAAGAGCTCCAGAAGATGAACGTTGAGTGGACTAGAACTCAACAAGAGAACAATAGGCGGTTCACTTCTATAGAGTTCCAGATGAGCCAGATTGCAAAGATGGTGAATAGAGAGCCGGGAAAATATCCTTCCATGCCGGAGGGGAACCCGAAAGAGCATTGCAAGGCGATCCAGCTTAGAAGTGGAACCAACTATGAAGGTCCTCAGATGCCTGCTGATTCTGAGACGCCTCAAGCTGAGATGGGAGAAAGAGAAGACAAGAATGATGGAGGTGTTACTGTTGAGAAGGGGGTTGAAAGTGAAGGGATTGAGAAGCATAAAGATATGGATGAGTCCCAGAAGGGCAAGGAAAGTAAGGAGTTTGAGAGAGTTCCTAAGTGGAAGAAGGCAAAGGAAGCAAGGGATAAAGTGAAAGAAACAGAAAGAGATGAATGGGGGGTACCCAAATCTGTGATACCAGTCCCGTATCCACAGCGCTTCATGAAAAAGAAGCTTGATGAAAAATTTGCAAAATTTCTTGATGTTTTTAAACAACTTCACATTAACATTCCTTTTTATGATGCTTTGGAACAGATGCCGCATTATGCAAAGTTTCTGAAGTACTTGATTGCGAAAAGACGGTGAGTGGATGAGCCGAAGTTGGTGCAGCTGAACCACGAGGTGAGTGCATTAGTGCACAAGGCGCTTCCACCGAAGCTGAAGGATCCCGGGAGCTTCACGATTCTTTGTGATATCGGGAACGGGATCAAGAAGGGAGCGTTGTGCGACCTCGGAGCGAGCATTAATTTGATGCCGTTATCGCTTTTCAAGAAGTTGGAAGGTGGTGAACTTCAACCCACAATGATGACGCTTCAACTTGCCGACCGGTCTATTACTAGACCTCAAGGTGTGGTTGAAGACGTCCTAGTGAGAGTTGGAGATCACATTTTTCCAGCCGACTTTGTAGTGCTTGAGATGGAGGAAGATGAGCACGTGCCCCTGATCTTGGGAAGACCGTTCTTAGCTACGGCGGGGATGGTGCTAGACGTGGGAAATGGGAAGATTACGTTGAAGGTTGATGATCAAGAAGTGAAGATCTCCCTATATGAAGCCATGAAGTACCCGAAGAAGGATGAGAGCTTGTATTGATGGACAAAGTGAAGAAGTTGAAGGATGAAGAGGTGAAAAGTGTGGACGTGGTCCAGCTAGAGGGAAAAGGAGGAGTTAAGAAGAAGAAGTCAAAATTCAAGAAATTGTTTAGTAAGACTCCTCCAGATAAAGGTGAGAAGGAGTTGAGACCTATACCACTTAAGGTGGGGAAGGAAGCAAAGGAACTCATGATGGAGGGACAACAAGGAAAGACATGCAAGCACCACTCTTATGAGAGTGAGAGAGGTATTTTTGAGTATGATGTCCCATAAGCTCTTTTGAGCTCGGTCCGGCATGATGACCTTAAAAATAGCGCTGAATGGGAGGAAACCCATTATATTTTTTTTTTTGCCTTGAGTTTTTTAGTTATTAGGGAGTTATTTTGAGTTGTATGCTTAACCTCGTACTTGAGAGTTTTATTTTGTAGGCTTGTCTCTAAAGGAGTAAAGGTATCATGGAGTTATTCAGATTGAAGGGACCAACTTGAGACAAGGGAGTGTGCAAAGCTATTGAGAGAAACTGAATTGTTTGGTTGAGGTAACCCACAACCCCAAACTTAGACCTCTAGCAAGGTCGAAGTTTGGGGGGGGGTGGAGTTTTTTTATGTTTCTTGTTACATTGCACATGCATGCACGCCCTTATCTTTGAGTTGAGTTTGATTGATTATTGGTTTGTTGAGATACTCCTTGGGGTGATTTTGATTTGACTCGCTATTGCATATTTCATGCCTATCAACTACCTTCTACTTGTTGATTGCTATCTTTGAGTATGACTTGATGAGTAGAGTGAGTTGTAAGGGTGAGTTAGAAATTCTTTTGTGTGAGTGTTTGAGCTAGAGTGGATTTGAGGAAGAACGTGTATGCTTGTGAACTTTTCTTTTGAATACTTGTGTGATGAGAGTGAGAATTCACTAGAACTAGCATGTATGTGAAAGCCGTGAGATTTGAGCCTTATGAGATTTCGATATATGAATGAATCTCTTCGTTTGTGAGTGAATCATCACCTTAGAGGATGCTAGAACTTGTGTGTGCTCTTGCTTCTTGATTGTGTTTAGTTTGATATGCCGAATGTGATCTTAGGCCATCTTTGTTTTTATTGAGTCACTTAGCCAAAATTTTCCTTACCAATGACATGTATCCCTTGCTAGCCCCTTTGAGCCTAAAGCTTATTTTATTTGCTAGCACATTTAAACACTATTCCAAGTTCCTAAGCCTTTTTGTCCCAATTTGAGTGGAGAATAGGAAAAGTGTGAAGGATGAAGGGATTGAGTTGATTTGAGAAAAGGAATTATGATGGTTGAGTGGTGATAAAATAAGGGCGTGAATGAGATATGAGTTGTGGGAAAGAAAAAAATTGAAAATGAGCAAAAGAAAAATTGAGCTCATGTGTTTGTGCGAAAAAGAAAAAAAAAGTGAAGTGATTGAAAAAAAAAGAAGTGAAAGAGTGAGAAAGAAAAATTTTGAAGTATTGAGAGTATGGAATTGAAAGGGTGTTGATTGAACATGTTTGAAGTATTCTGTTCCTAATGTCGAAGTGCCAAAGTTTGATTTTCTATTCTCCATTCACTTTAGTCACTTTACCTTATATTGTTATCCCACATGTCCAAAGAGCCTACATTACAACCTTGAGAAAAGTCCTTTTTGATTCGGCATTGATTTCTAGAGTACGGTCGAAGTTAAGAGCACTTACAAGCCTATGGCTGCCAATTTGTGTGATTGATTGTTTGAGTGAGTCCCTTGATCATTGTTATACACTTGTGAGGGAGCGAAACACATCGTTGAGTGCACATCCATGCTTGATCTTGGTGTTTCTTGTTGTTGTTGCATGAGTATGATAAAGGAAGGTGAGTGAGTATACATGTGATTGATCTTTAAAGCTCGAGTTCATTTGCTTGCATGAGTTGATTCTTTGACTCATTCCTAACAATTTCACTTGACTTATTATTTCATTGCTTGAGGACAAGCAATATGGTAAGTTTGGGGGGGTTGATTAGGCGTGAAATTGTCATGATTCGTAGCTAGAAACACCCTAGTTTTGGTCGAATTTATTGAGTTTTTAGAGCCAAATGAGTACTATTTCTATACATTGATGAATTTGTCTCTTTGATACTTATAGGTGAATCGAGGACGAAAAACGGAGTTCGTAGGACTTTGAATCGACTCAAACGGATGCCCGGATGAGAAGATATCGAAGAAATACGATTGGTATTAGTACGTGTGAAGAAAAGTGTTAGTTGCAAAGGAAGGAAGACCCATTCGAGTATCGTCACTCGAGCGCCCCGCTCGAGTGAAGTAGATCGAGCGCCTAAAAACATACAGAACGTTTGGGCCGCTCGAGGGAGGTAGCTCGAGCGCCCCGCTCGAGCACCAGAACTGCTCGACCAAAAGAGCTCGAGCGCCCCGCTCGAGCACCTGATCCGTTCGACCACCATAGCTCGAACGACCCGCTCGAGCGGGTCTGCTCGAGCGCTTCCAAGGCATTTTCTCCAACTTACGTTTTTCGGCCCACGAGTTCACGAATCGGCCCGTTGCCTATATATATCTCTTCCAAACACGTTTTGAAGGATCCCCGAATGCACTACATCACTTTTACAGAGAATTTTTAGAGAGAGAAGGAAGAGAAGAGACGAGCAAGTTTAATTTTACGTTTTTGAGGTTTTTGCTTACGAATTCACATTACGATTTCACGTTTTAGTTTCGTTTCTTAATATCTTTTGTTCTTTAATACGTTGAGACCTCGTTTTGTCAATTAATTTCAGTATTCTTTTATATCTTAAAACCCTAGTTTATGTACGATCTTTTCTTTGATTTAATTACCATGTTCATGTTCGTCACTTCTCTAATTGTTATTGTTTACGTTAAATCTATGTCTAGCTAAAGCCCTTGCATGCTTAGGGTAGGATGAACTCGTAGAAGTAGGTTGTGGGTACGTAATTAGAGTAACTTGTGACGTTAGGTTTTAATTCTCTTGGTTAATGAATTCTTAAAATTAATCTAGACTTCGCTCTTGAATTTCGTTCGAAAGGTGTTAGAGAGAGGACGACCGTATCACTCTTTAACAACGAGTAGACTTAACGAGAGGGTTTAGGAAAGGTTAATTCATCTACCGGTTTAGCGAAGGAGGACGACCGCATCACCTTAGTTAAATTAGGGTCTCATTAATTAAGCACAATCTATTAACTTGTTAGTAGGTTCGTGAAGTCGAGTGTTAGGGTAAAGTATTAGGGTTTAGAATCTTGAGCTTTCACCTTGCATTCTTAGACTTAGGTTATTTCTTGTGTGTCACAGTTATTTTGATTATGTACCTGCTCCGTTAGTATACATAGGGATTCCTATCTTAAGCATCACCATCTCATATTTGAAAACACACCTTTTGTTATTTCGTTTAATTTGCCTTTTGCATTTGTAGGATAATTTAGTTTAGTTTAATTAATCTTTCCAAAAAATCCAAAAACAATACACTCATATTAATTACGACACGTAGATCTTCAGGGATCTATTCGCATACACTCCATCCCTTGGGTTCGATACTACTTGGTCCCTATACTTGCCCATACTACAGTGAACCCGTACTCTTGCGGGAAAGCTACTAGTAGAAAGCTAGTATATTCGCTTCAAGTCAATTATGCCGGAACCTATCTTATTACATATCTTCTTTCAGATGAGGTTCTTCAGATGACATTCAAAGTTCACAGATTTTGTAAGTAAAACATTCAAGTACATAAGCCTAAATGATAATGAGATATTATCTTGGGCAAAACATCAGTAGAGTTCATTTCATTGATAAAATGATGAAGTACATATTACATGAAGTCAACTCTCAAAAGTTTCAAACTTAAACACACCTGGGACTTATAAACAAATGCCCAGCAAAAGATACAAACTTCTCAGATGGATTCGAAAATAGGTTCAAGTCCATATTGTTTGAATACTCTAATCTTCAGCTCGTTCTTCCTCTCCATTATCTCCTTCGAATGTCCTCTGAGTCCAAGATGCTCACACAAGGATGTCCACTCTTCAGTGATCCTTTCTCTATCAAAAACACATGTTGCATCTTGAGGAGGCCAGTAGGTGATTTGCTCAGGGGCCTTCAGAGCTTGATCAGGGAAGGCATCATTCCAAGCATCACTGATCTCAGGATAGAGTTTGGGATAAGCATCAAACAACCATGAGTTGAAGACTTCTTGAGCATTGTCCCTTCCTAACTCTCCACTGACATAAAAGGAATACACAAATTCCCTTTTAGCGGTCTCCCAAGCATCATTGAGCTTCTTAGGAACCCAGACATCATGATGAGGGAATCTGTTCAGAGATGGAGTGATCTTGTCTTTCTTCAGCTTAGCAGTCCACTTTTGATAACCACTCCTGAATTTCTTTGAAGTAGTTTTATCAAATGTGGCCAGCCTCTCTTTCCTCTTCCTTTCAGCTAGCTCTGCAATGGTCTCTATCTTACCAACCACCTTATCTCTCCTTTCTTGTTGTTGAGCTGTTAGCTTCCTTGCTCTTTCATTCATACCTCCAACCTCTTTGATTAGCTCAGCGAGCTCTGTGACTTTTGTGGGTGCAGACTTGGGAGGTTCAGAAGATAAGGGTTCAGGATTGAGAATATGAAGTACCTGAACTTCATCAGTAGAGGCTGTGGACTTAGCTGCCAACCTCCATGAGGTTCTCGTCTTTTTGGCAACCTCTGCTGAGAGAGCATCAGATGCCTTTCTCTTTGTGGTTTCCCCCTTCTTCGCAGCTCTCTCCTCCTTCTCCTTCAGATGCTCCTCTTTGAACTTTGAAAGGTTAGCTGAGGAGGTCTCCTTGCCTTTCTTGGCTTCTGCTATCTTCTGGGCTTCAGCATCACTTTTTTTCAAGGTGCTCTTCACCTGTTGGCCTTTCTCGAAGTCAGGGGTTTCAAGGATAATATTCATCTTATTCTTAGGATCAAGCTTCATGTCCTTGGCACTTATCCTCTTTTCCCCCTTTCCGGCATTAATCATGCATTCGGCTACAGTGATGTTGAGCTTCATTTGGTCATGGGCCAATGCCTTCAGCTCAGTTGAGCAGTGATCTACCTCATCTTCAAGCCTCTCCAAGGTAGCTCCAGCTGTCTGCCCAAATTGAACAAACTGTGCTAGCTTTTCATTGATCAGCACATCTGTTTTCTCTTGTGTTGGGAAGTCTTCAGCTGCCTTCTTCAGTACCTCTCCCAGTTTGGCTCCTAGCTCAGCATGCTTGGCCTCGAATTCAGACATCTTAGAGTTCCATAATCCTTCAACCTTTCCAAGTAGGTCTTCTGAGAAGGCCTCTACTGACGACTTTAGGTTGATGGATACGTTCTCTACTGAATCTTTGAGAAACTTGGTCCTGGCCTCTTCTTCAGACTTCTCCAGCTTCTTCAGGGCATCAATGACCAACACACTTTGTCCCTCAACTACATCAATCACCATCTGCTGAGAGTCTTCAACTTTAAGTGTGAGATTCTGAAGTGATGTAGTTGTGGACTCCATGAGTTCATCAATGTGGTCTGAGAGAATAACCATCTCATCCACCTCCTCCTGTACAATCTCCTGGACCTCCCTGAGCCGAGTTTGAAGAGATGGAAGACTTTCTTCTTTGATTGGGTGAACATCATCACTCAGTGGAGTTAGGTTGACCACAGCTGGGGGAACTTCAATGGTTTGCGTACCTGCATGGCAAACAATGTTAGTTCTAACTCCCTCAGCCTCACCACCCAGGTCTCCCGATGCCTCTATCTCCATGGGGACTCCCTCCTCCTCACTCTTCTTACTTTTCCCTTCCTCACTTTCCTTTTCAACTGCAATTTTTTCAGCCAATTCACCCTTTACAGGGATGATTTCTCTTATCTCTCCACTCTTCACAGCAGTGATTTCTACCTCTTTTTCTTTCTCACTCGTTTTTTCAACTCCTTCAGTACTAGACACCTCAGTTGACTCTATAGCCACCACTGAGGGCTGTTGTGGGAGAGCTTCAGTAGACACCTCTACTGAGCCCTCCTGTGGCAAGTTTTGTGCCTCAGTATCCCTTGCCATGGATACATCCTTGGCTGCTTCACCACCACCTTGCTTAGGTGAAGCACCTCCTTCTTGTTCAGTCTCAACTACCTTCTCCACTTCACTCTTCTCCTTCTCCTCCTCCTTCTCAGCTATGGGTTAAACTGGCTTTTCTCCATCAGCAGCCTTTTCTACCTCCTTCTTTGCCTCTGCAATCTTCTCCAAGACCAAACTTTCAAAGATCTTCTCATCACAGAGAAGTCTGGTCTTGTGCATCCCAGCAAATTGCAGCACTTCAACTTCCTCCTTCTTCCACTCCTCTGCATTGCTGTCTTTTACAGCTAGAAGGATTTCACCAAGTCTTCTATCCTTGAGTTGGACAATGAGTCTCAGTCTCAAGAACAAGGCTTTGAGTGTGGGGAATTGATCAAGTTCAGGGTATTTAGACTCTAAAGAGTAAGCTACCTCATCCTTGAGAGTATCTAGGAATGAGTACTCTTCTTCATCGTCTGAAGGAAGGGAAGGGGTAGGGGATCTGCTTTCGGTTGGCTCTTCTGGGATAGACTCCAGTTGAGTTGAGTGTGAATCAGGAATGTTTGGTTCAGTGGGGGTTTGGTTTAGAGTATCAGTGGAGGTATAGTCTTGATCAGTGGGGGTTGAAGTAGGTTCAGAAGGGGTTGAGGGGATGGGTTCAGTAGGGTTTGATGGAGTGGTTTCAGTGGGGGTTGGGATAGGTTCAGTGGGGGTTGTTTGGGATCCACTTTTTGACTGTTGAGAGCCATCAGTGGGGGTTTTGGTTAATGTGGAGATGCGTTTGGTTTTGGCAGGAGTGCGAGGTTTAGTGGTTTTGGATTTGATGGGGGTGGGTGCAGGAACATCTGAGTCAGACTCAGTTGAGATAATATTGGGAGAAGAGTCTGGGTTACCTGATGAAGATTCATCAGTAGAGTTGGTAACTCTGACCTTCTTGGAGGCACTGTCCTTCTCTGCCTCAGGAGACTTCTTCTTCTTCTTCTTAGAGGCTTTCTCTGCCTCAGCTTCTTTGTGCTGGGCCATCTTGTCACTCAATTTAACCAGCCTCCTCTTCAACTTGGTTTTCTTCCCTTCAGTAGGGTTAGCCTCCTCTTCCTCAACTGCCTCTGGGCTCTCCTCAGCAGGCTTGATCATTCTTGTCTCCAGGGCCTTTCCAGATTTGAACAAGGCCTTGAGATTGCTCCATTTCCTATCTGGAATCCAGTCCACTCCCAGATCCACGTTCTCTATCAGATAAGAAATTTTAGTTGCAAAGTTGAGCTTACTGGATAGTTGGGGAGTTTTGTCAGGTTGGAGTTTTGAGTGCTCCTTGTTCAATGCTCTAAAAAAGAAATGTTGCCAGTTGTATGGCTTCTCCTTGCTCTCCACAATAGCCTTCATCAACCTGAGCTTTGGCTTGCTCACTTGTTCTGTGCTTCCTTGGTTTCCCAAGATACATTTTCCCACCACTTCACAAAGAACATTATATACTGGTAAGAGTATATTTCTGTTCATTGTTGGACTATACTTGACCTTCCTCTGCATAATGGTGTTAACCCATTCTTCCTCTTCATCCATGATGCAGGTGTCTGGATTCGGACCTTCAGAGGGGAGATTGAATAACTCCTTCAGATCATCACCACTGACACGAATCTCCTTCTTAATCTTCTGGTGTTCAACAATATCAACATCATCCCTCATCATCCTCTTCTTCCTCTGGAGTATAAGATGAGACCCGATCCTCGAATCAGTGTTGGAAACATTATTGAAGAACTCAAGAACCTGCCTGTCAAAGCAGTTTGTAGGATGAACAGATAGAAATTTCTCTAACCCAGCAGATTTTAGCAATTCTAGGGCTTCCTTGATATGGGCAAATTCTGGTTTGGTTTCAATCTCTGGATTATCAAAAACCACAATGGGTTCATACCAGAAGTTTTCCTTATTGGTAAGGAAATTGAGATTTAGTTTAACCATTTGAATAAAGGAGTTCGAGAGAAAATTTGCAGAGTGTATAGGATAGATAGTAAGTGTTTGCTTGAAAGTGTGTTCGAAAAGGTTCTTAGGCTGAAATTTGGGGCTTTTATATGAGAATTGAGCGGTTAGATTGAACAAAGAAATCAACGTCTGAGATTGATCGGGTTTGAGATCGTGGATAGTCCAAGAGTTTAGTGGGGAGTTTTTAAGAAATCTTTACGGTTAGAAAAGAACCGCCAAAATGAATGGTATGGATTGAAAGGGTTGGTAGCCGGAAGGTCACATCGTCCGGGTTTTAAGGCGCGTGAGATAGGTAACTGTAAAAGTAAACCTGACTTGTACAATGCGCATTAAATGCTTGCCATACCAAAATCTCTTCGAAAAAGTGTAAGAAAGATTTAATTTTCAGAAAGCACTCATTAGTAATTTTATTGAATCAAAACATATTTTAAAAACTAAGAGGCTTTAGTTTTGAAAATCACTAAGAAAAAACTTTTGACCTCCACTGAGGTTCGACCTCGTCTGATATTCAGACCTCTTCTGAGATGAGGAGCTTCTTCTGAGAAAGATCCTCTTCTGAATATGAACCTCCACTGAGTTGAAGGTAACTCTTCTGAGATTGAATCCTTTCTTTACTCTCCTGGATCTAGAAGTCCAAGCTCCACTGACAACTCTTGAAACCTTGCTTCAGCCAAGGGTTTTGTGAAGATATCTGCCTTCTGCTTGTCAGTGTGGATCTTGAGCATTTTGATGTCCTTCTTCTCCACATGATCTCTAATGAAGTGATGCCTTATATCCACATGTTTACATCTTGTGTGGAGAACTGGATTTTCTGAAATAGCAATTGCACTATTGTTGTCACAGAAAATAGGGACTTCATTGGCAAAAATGTTGTAATCTCTCAGTTGTTGTCTTAGCCAAAGAATTTGAGCACAACAACTTCCAGCTGCCATATACTCAGCTTCAGTAGTGCTTGTGGCTACTGAATTTTGTTTCTTGGAGAACCAAGAAATCAGCTTACTTCCCAAGAATTGACAAGTGCCTGAGGTTGATTTCCTGTCAATTCTACATCCTCCATAATCAGCATCTGAGTATCCTGTGAGTTCCAGATTGTCATCCGAGGAATACCACAATCCCATATTCACAGTACCCTTAAGATATTTGAGAATCCTCTTAGCAGCTTCCAGATGACTTTTCTTGGGGTTGGCTTGATATCTTGCACAAATCCCAACTGCAAATGTGATATCAGGCCTGCTTGCTGTGAGATACAGTAGAGATCCAATGATGGCTCTGTAATGAGTCTGGTCTACTGATTCACCATCCTCATCTGGTTCTATTTTGGTGTTGGTGTTCAGTGGAACTCTTGCTACTTTGCTGGTCTGGCATCCAAACTTGTTGATCAGCTCCCTTGTATATTTAGCTTGATTGATGAAGATTCCTTCAGGGGACTGCTTAACTTGAAGTCCTAGGAAGAAGTTCATTTCTCCCATCATAGACATCTCAAATTTTCCCTTCATCAGTTGAGAGAACTTTTCACAGAGGACTTGGTTGGGACAACAAAAAATGATATCATCCACATAGATTTGTACAAGCAAAATGTCCTCTCCTTTTGTGATCCTGAATAGAGTTCTATCAACTCTCCCTTTGATGAATCTATGATCCAAAAGGAATTGTGACAAAGTATCATACCAAGCTCTTGGAGCCTATTTCAGTCCATATAGAGCTTTCCTCAGTCTATATACTTTGTGACTTTCTTCAAAACCTGGGGGTTGCTCCACATAGACTTCTTCATTGAGTACTCCATTCAAGAAGACACTTTTAACATCCATCTGGTACACCTTGAATTTCTTGTGAGCAGCATATGCAAGAAATAACCTTATTGCCTCCAATCTGGCTACTGGGGCAAATGTTTCATCATAGTCAAATCCTTCAACTTGAGAGTAGCCCTTTGCAACTAGCCTGGCCTTGTTTCTGACTATGATATCATTCTCATCCTTCTTGTTCTTGAATACCCATTTGGTTCCTATCACATTGCAGTGATATGGTCTATCCACCAACTCCCAAACTTGATTCCTTGTGAACTGGTTGAGCTCTTCTTGCATGGCAATGATCCAGTTGGAATCTTGAAGTGCTTCTGCTATGGAACTTGGTTCCTGGTTTGATAAGAAACAACAAAACAAAGCACTTTCTCCATGAAAACTTCTAGTTTTGACTCCTGAGGAAGGATCACCTAGGATTTGCTCAGCAGGGTGATCTGAGAGCCAAGTTCTCCTAGGCTGATGCCCTTCAGTAGAGTTTAACTCATCTGAAGTTGAGTCACTAGATATAGGAATGAAATCGAATTCAGGAAATAAAACAGAGGGTTGAAGTCCTGAGTCATCATTCAAGGTATTCTCATTTTCAATGGTAATTTCATTGGTTCCCCCTTGAATGATGGGTTCAGTGAATGTCTCAGTTGTGACCACATCTTCATTGACATTGCTTACCTCTTGAACTGGGATAGTGTTCATCAGTTCAGTTGCTTGTTCAGGAGAGCTCTCAGGTGAGCTTTGAGGGGTGCTTTAACTTTGGGTAACCTCCTTGAATTGTTGATCTTCTAAATTGTCCCATGTTGGGATGTATGTATCAACACAATTCTCAGGATAGCCTTTAGACTTGATACTCAGTCTAGTTAGTCTTTTGCTAATTACCTCCTCATTCTCCTTACTCCTGGACTCAAAAGTAGATTCATCAAAGACCACATGAGGTGTTTCTTCCACAACAAGAGTTCTACAGTTGTAAGCTCTGAAGGCTCTACTGATTTGGGAATATCCTAAGAAAATTCCTTCATCAGCTTTGCTATCAAAAGCTTTCAGTTGAGTTTTCCCATTGTTGTGAATGAAACACTTGCAACCAAAAATATGAAAGTAAGATACCTGTGGCTTTTTGCCATTCCATAATTCATATGGAGTTTTTCCTTGATGTTTGGTTACCATGGATCTATTTTGAGTGTGGCAGACAGTATTGATAGCTTCAGCCCAAAATCTTTTAGGAACTTGAGCTTCTGCAAGCATTGACCTTGCTGCCTCCTTGAGAGTTCTATTTCTTCTTTCAGCTACTCCATTTTGTTGTGGAGTTCTTGCAGCTGATGTCTCATGTGAAATACCTAATTCTTTGCAGTAATCAGATATAATAGAATTAATGAATTCAGTGCCCTTATCTGATCTTATCTTTACAATGTTTAGGCTCTTCTCATTGCTAACTTTCTTCAGGAGCTCTGGCAGCCTCAGTTGAGTCTCCTTTTTGCTTGCTAGGAATATTACCCATGTGTATCTGGAGAAATCATCAACAACAACAAGTGTATACTTTCTCCCATTGATACTTACAGGGGTTACTGGACCAAAGAGATCCATATGTAACGGTTGAAGTACTCTGTCAGTAGAGGTTGCTACTTTGCTTTTGAAGGATGCCTTTACTTGCTTTCCCTCCTGACAGGCTTTACAGATATGTTCTTTGTTGTATACTTCATTTGGCTTTCCTTCTACCAGTCCATGTCTTGCTATCCTGTTCATCATCTTGAAGTTCAGATGACTTAGCCTTTTATGCCATAACCAATTAGTGTCAGTTGAGCTCTTAGCAATAAGACATGCATTTGGTGTGCAAGACTTCCAATCTGCAAGATAGACATTACCCTTTCTTGACCCAGTTAGTAGTACCTGTTGTGAGGATATATTCTTAACAAAACACAGGTTACATGAAAATTCAACACTGTATCCTTTATCACAGAATTGACTTATGGACAGAAGATTATGCTTAAGTCCACTGACAAAGGATACATTGCTTACCCTTACCGAGCCAATGATTAAGGTACCATAACCTTTAGTGGCTCCTTGTGAGTTGTCACCAAAGGTGACTTGTGGACCTTCTTTCTCAATAAATTCTGTCAGGAGATCTTTGTTGCCAGTCATGTGCCTAGAACATCCACTGTCCAAGTACCAGACTGAAGATTTAAGAGCTTCTCCTTTGTTGAGGTCCACTGAGCCCTGTAATTACAGATCAAGCTTTAGGTACCCATTTGGTGTTGGGTCCTACCAGGTTAGTTGTACCTTTCGGAATTCAAATTTGCCTCACAGTTATAATCACTTTAGATTGGCTAATTTGTCTTCCATAAACATCTACATAGATTGTTATCTCCCTAGGTGCCTTGGGAGTAAACTTTCTATGGGTGTCAGCCTTTGAAGGAACAGGAACCTTCTTCACATTCTTTCTCTTTGGCTTGGGTGCACCTGGTCTTGGTTTTTGTTGATAAAGGTATGAAGGACCTTTTCCTTTAGGCACAAAAGGAACAGGTCTTTCATATGAGTCATTCCTTGAGGACTGCTCATGCCTGGGTGCTTTCAGCTGAGGTTGCTTCATCTGTGAAGACCTCGGCTGATAGTACCTCTGCTGAGATCTAGTTTGATAAGTCACCTGAGCCTTTCCATTTTGTTTTGGCTTAGATTGACTTTTCTTTTGAGTGATCTCAGCTGATCTTTTTCCTTTATCCACAGTTTGTGTTTGAAATGTCACAGACTTGACAAAAACTCTCTTTGTGCCACTTGAAGAAGCAACACTCAGAGGACCTTCTGAAGGTTTTGGAATAAAGCCTATCCCACACTTGTTATTAGGATTGATTTGAAAATTTTGAATCTCCTCTATGGCAAGAGAGGGTTTGTTTAGTGCATCAATCCTTTTTAACAAGGTCTCTTCAGATTTTTGTAAGACATCAATTTTCAGGAGAGAATCCTTTATTTGGCTTACCAATTTTAAATTCTCTTAAGTTAACTTTGTCTTAGATTCATTTAGATCTTTTATCAGTTGATCTCTACCATTTCCTTGACTCCTGAGGGTTTCCACCTCTTTTGTCAGTTCAATGGTAGATTTGGCTGAGTTCAGATCTGCTTGATTCCCAGACTCAATTAACTTGGAGTTTTCACTCAAGAGTTGTTTGTTCTCATCTTGGAGACAGAAACTTACTTCTTGCAACCTTGAGAAATCAATCATCAACTGTTCCAAAGCGGACTGAAGATTGAGTTCCTCAGTTGACTCTGAGCTTAGCTCAGGTGTGTGTTCTAGAGAAATGGATGGTTTAGATTGTACCTCAGGTTCTTCTCTTGCCATGAGGCACATGTCATCATCACTGCTGTCAGAGAACAATCCATCAGATGACTCCAGATTTTCATCCACATCCTCAGCCACCATGGCTTTCCTTTCTCCATATCTTCTGTCTCTTTTGGCTTGCCTTTCCTTTCTTTCTTTTGTGCTCAGTTGAGGACAATCATATTGAAAGTGCCCAATCTTCTTGCATTGAAAACACCTGTTGGCATCATCATTCTTTTCCTCAGTGGACTCTCTGGTCTTTGATGATGATCCTTCAGCCTTGGTGTAATTCTTGTATTCCTTCTTCTTCTCCAGCTCAGATGAGCTTTTCTCTCCTTCTCTGGTGGTCTTTTGTGGATAACTTCTACCTTCCCTGTTATCCCTGTAAAATCTCTTATACTTGCCAAAGCGGCTGTTAAGTTGTTCAAACCTCCTAGCCATCAGGCTGAGTTCCTCCTGCATCTCAGCCTTGCTTTGTGACTTGCTTGCCTTTGTACTCTTCTGAGGATTTGGGGATTTTGGCTCAGATTCCTTGGCTTTGAAGGCTACTCCCTTCTCAGCTGAGGTCTCATCAGGAGCCCTTTTCCTGTTCAGATCAAACTCATAAGCCTTGAGTTCAGAGAATACCTGTTGCATAGACATGCTGGATAGATCCTTGGTATTCTACATCATCACAGAGTACACATCCCATCTTGAGGTTAGACCTCTCAGGATCTTTAAGGCAACCTCCCTCTTGGTATAAACTTTGCCCAGAGAATTTATCTCATTCATGATATCTGTGAACCTCCCATCAAGCTGGTCAATGGTCTCAGTGGGCTCCATGGTGAACTGCTCATACTTTTGAACAGCTACTGAAAGCCTGTTCTCCTTTATCTTGTCAGTTCCTTCACACATGAGAGCAAGAGTGTCCCATAGTTCCTTTGCAATCTTGCAGTGGATCACTTTTCCCATTACAGAATCTGGAATAGTGGTGTAGAGAATGTTTATGGCTATGAAGTTGAGGTTGTTTCTCCTCCTCTCATCTGCAGTGAAGTTATCTTCATCCTTGGGCCATTCTTCTCTAGGATCTGCAATTGTTTCAGCTGTAGTTCTGGGGTTAGGTGTCATAAAAACAAATGGACCTTTAGTAATAACCCTCAACATTTCATCATGCACACAGGCAAGATGAGCTCTCATTCTGATCTTCCAGAAGTCATAGTTTTCCACTGAGAATTGTGGAAGCTTGTGATGAGACATATGGTTCAAGGGATTAACTCCCACGTTGTTCTTTGCTGGTGGTGCTACCCTAGCTGCATTGTCAGCCATAGTATATAAACAAGTTTATCAAAAGATCAATTCAGGTGACCTTGAGAAAATACCTTTAGGCACAAGGTATACTTAGAACAATGGTCTTTTGAACCACTGCTCTGATACCAATTGTTGGTCCCAAAACGAGTAAACAGGTGTATGGGGGGGGGGGGAATACACCTGTGGTTACAAATTAAAACTTCTTATTAAAACTTATCAGGTTACTTAAGACAGTAGCTCGTCAGTGGACTTGAGGTCTGCTGAGAGTTACTTTGTGAAAGCTTACTGAGATAATACCTCCACTGAAAGCTCAAGACTTTCAGTTGAACTACTATCTAATTAGCTTTCAGATGCGGATTAGTGAGCCCTTAGAAAACTCGTTTTACTTTGATAAACTTTGAGATTAACACACACTTAGGAAAGCAGATAATAAGAACACAAGGTATAAAGTGGTTCAGAGAAGAATCTCCTACGTCCACTGTCCTGATCAAACAGGAGAATTCCTTTCACTTGGAATTCCTTGTGTTATAGTGCCAAGGTGCACTGATCAACTAATCCTCTCTTAGGATGATTGATCACTAGGAAATTCCAGGTCCTAGTTCCCAAAACAAACCAGCTTTCAGACTGATACAACAATCAGCTTACTAACACCACTTAACACTAGCTCTCAACCTAAACACTGAGTAGGGTTTTGAATAGGGTTTTGGTTCCAACTATTTTGAGATAATCCTTACAAGTTTAGCTCAAGGCTTAGGATTGGATTATCTCTTTCTAAGATTTGGATATTGCTTTTAAGCTTGGTTACAGAAGGTTTGTTAAGCTCTCTACAAATGTGAAACACTTGGGAAACAAAGGTAATTTCGAGTGCTTCTTAGTTGTTTATGAATGTAGAGATAGCTTTGATCTTGTGAGTTTCCCGTGCATAGAAATGAGCACGTCCTTCTTTATTTATAGGCTTCCTTGAAAATCTTCCCGTTGGATTTGAATCTTCTCAAGTAAGTCTTCTTGTATCTGATTGGCTCAAACGACTCTATTTGAAGCTTTAAGTCTTGTCAAGAAACGGCTGAAAGACCATGCCTGTTCACCAACTTTCTATAGATTGCTAGGGAAAGACTTTTGGTACTTGTCAGGCTGGGGCAGGTCGGCTGTCAGTAAAGTGCACTGACGTGTCATCTTCTCATTGGACCTTTAGTCTGCATGCTCAGATTCTTGTCTTGCTTTAAGGTGGAACTCCTCTGAGAGAACCTTCTTATTCCTTCATTTATTGTAAGCTTCACTGAAATTCGATTTGCCTTGTTCCAACCAGATTAACTAACAGCTTTTAATATGTTTAGCATTGAATGTGCATTGTTAGTTCCCATCAGTGGACCTTGGTCCTCTCCTGATAGTTTTAGTCTTAGTGAGAATGTACTTAGAAAACATTCAAGACTTAGATTTATTCTCAGATCACTTGTCTTCAGCGGACTTCACTTCAGTGGACTTCATCTTCAGCGAACTTTATTCTTAAATACACTCTAACAATTACTAATTGTACTTCAGTTCTTTAACAGTAGAACTGTTTAACTAAGTATTAACTCTACTGAATAATTTACTTACAAAACAACTTAGGAGGAACATTTTGGCATCTAATCAAAACATAAGTCTTATACATTTTCCCAACAAAACTTGTTGCATTATTATCTTCCAATCCTCAAATAAATTTGTTGAGAAGGGAAATCAATTGGAAAATAACATTGAATTTCCTTGATCTTAAAAAAAATAAAATAATTACCCCTTTTTACAACTAGTGTGTGGGAATGAAACCATCATTTCTCATCTGCGAATATTTAGTTGTGCAGTATATGTATCACCACCACAACGAACCTAGCAAGCCCATTGACTAACTGCACATTTGGTGAAGATTATTTCTTAGCATTAGGGGGAGTTAGAATCCAAAATTAAATAAATGCTGATAAATTTTCCAGAAGGAAAAAGATCTTCAATATTTAGACTCACACACTAGTCTATTTGAACCAAAAGTTCAAAAGGTAATTAACTTGCAATATACAATATAGCTCTATAAATTAATACAATTGGGATAGGAAAAAATATTAATTTTAGAGAGGTATTAATTAATCGATAAATTAATAATTTATTAATTTAAAGAGGTATTCTATATTCATTTAATTTAAATTAATTACATCAGAATTCATGAATTTAAATTCAATTATATAGAGATATTAATGAGTATTAAATGTTAGGAACTTGAATCATCTTATTTAATGTTTAAAATTCATATGTATGTTCAATAAGAACTTGAATCATCTAATTATTTAATGTTTAAGATTCATATTATTGAATTAGTATTTAAGATTCATACGTATGTTCAATAAGAACTTGAATCATCTAATTATTTAATGTTTAAGATTCATATGTATGTTAAATAATAAATACTTATAAAAGAATACTATACATCTAACAAAAAAATTGTAAAAACATACCAAAAAATATAACGACTTCTCATGTAAAAGGTGTTGAAAAAAAATCATGACCGATCAAATACGCAAGTCACTATGTTAGGAACTTGAATCATCTTCATAATTTCTTTCTGCAGTCAACGAACGCCTCACTAGAGCTTTTAAGTGTCGTGAGAAAAGTGAGAGATGAGATTCATTTTGATTTGAATTTCAATAGAAAACAATCAACACTAGAGTCATATGTTATTAAGTTATCTTAGTTATCTTTGAAATTTTATGAAATTATTAATTTATGATGTTGATGAGACCCTTGTATTATATAGGGATCTTAAAAAAAATTATTATCTTATTAATTTACCGAAATTATTAATTTACGCTTGAGGCCTAAGTCAGGACCGAAAAAAAATATTATTTTAGAGAGTGTTGGGACAATGTCAGTTTTGAGTTGATCCCAAAGACTCTGAAAAGATGATTTGCCTAAGTGTGTAACAGTCAGGCTAGTCTTGATAGGATTAGTATAAGTTAGAATATTTTATATTCACAGTAAGTGGGAGGATAACTCACTGATGACATTCAAGACTGAAGCCTGAAGAACATAAGAGCACCATCTATGAACTTATGTTAGTCTATCTAGCTGGCTGACTAAGTGTCAGAATGAAGAACATGATCCTGAGATCATTGATAACTCACAGTCCTGAAGGAGACAGGCTTCTTGAGTATTTGGGAAAGACTTGGAGTAGGATCCAACAAAAGGAATGTCAGCGATGGGCCATGTACGAAGATAAGAACAAAAAGAACTCAGAAAAGACAAGACTGAACTGAAGAATGAGTTCTGACATTCTCACCTACCTGATGATGTGGACCAATCAGGGGAGGACAATGCATGTACGGACCTGACATCGAGCCTGACCATTCGTGCAGTTTTCAACGGGTATGCATTTGTGCAGTTTTCTCCTTGTATCCGATATCAGAAAAATATTGTGAAAAACCCTGGCTTGGCATCGCCCCCAGATGTAGTCGTAAGACGAACTGGGTAAACAAATATCGCGTTCTATTTCGTGATTGCGTGTGTGTATTTTAACCTAACATGCATTTAATGCACTTACCTAATCCATGCATGTAGGCGGCTGCATGAGGACGATGGCCATTGAAGTATCCTACAAGAAAGGTGATTTGAATGTTATCTCTCCAACGGATAGTTTTTCGAATTCATCTATAAATACAGATAACCTTGACCCAAACAAGGTTACAGGAAACTTTGAAGCCAAGAAATTACTCAAGACTCTCAAGCAATCAAAGCATTCATAGAAGCACTCGAACCCTCATAAATTTCCCAAGTGTTTCTACTAGTCTAGAGTCATTATGTATTCCATTGAGCTTTCATATACATATCTTAAGTTTAGTGTGATAATCCAATCCTTAGCATAGGTTTGCCCTGTAAGGATTATCACACCTTAGTTGGAATCCAAACTGAAACCAAAACCTTAAGCCGAGTCATTGTTAGGTTTGTTGGTTGAAGTTAGAAAGTGGTTAGGAGAAGGAGGACTAGAACTCTAATTCTAGGGATCAGTGAGACTGGGCATTGTGCATCTTGACACATTAAAAATAAGCTAATCCATTAAGGGATTCTCCTGTTAAATCAGGACTGTGGACGTAGGAGTTTGAGTCTCTGAACCACGTTAAACGCTCTGAGTTCTTTACTGCTTTGATATTGTGCTTATTATTTATCATTGTTCATTCATTGCATATTTTATCAGTGTTGAACCAATCTGCCTGACCCTTGAACTCATTGCACTGCCCTTTTAACCACAACTTCATAAGTAAGAAAAACTCAGTTTTCAGAAAGCAACATAACAAGTTTAAAATCTTTCAGGGCTCACACATTTCTGCACTCAGGCATAAGTAGATAATTAGCTAACTGGCGTGCTTCAGAGTTGTTAGTAGGTGTATTATCTATTCGGTGCCTATCACTAAGACACTGAGCTGAGGGACTGAGTTTTAAAGAAAGAAAAATTTGTATAAGTGTATTCCCCCCTATACACGTATCACTCAGACTTGTCCGGGACCAACAAGTGGTATTAGAGCAGTGGCTCAAAAGACCATTGACTTTGAATACTAATAGCTTCAGAGGAGAAACTGTTGGTGGTCACTGAACAGATTTAAGTTTGTATATTTTTTGAAAACTTGCATCATGACTTCAAGGAGACTCGAAGTTTCTTTGCCTGAATTATCTATCTCTAACTTTGTCTATTGGAGATTCAGGTTGCTTGCATATTTGGATGTCATCCATGACCAGATGCCTCGAGTCATCAAGGATAGCCTTACAAGATCACCATTCCCAACTTCAGAGGAATAGGATAGATGATCAGCCCATTGGAGCTCCAGTTTCGAAGGACAGGAGTCAGCTCACCAATGATGAGATCAAGATGATAGGACTGGACAACGTGGCCAAGAATATCATTCTCCATACAGTGTCGTTCAAGGAGTCAGCGAGGCTGATGCACTTAAAGACTGCAAAGGAGGTATAGGATGAACTGAACCAAATGTGCGAGGGATCTGAGAAGATCAAGGAGAATAAGAGAAATATTGTCATTCAAAAGTTTGAAAGCTTCGAGATGCTGCCTGGGGAAACTATTGATTAGATAGAGTCAAGATTCATCAAGACGATGAATGAGTTGGTGCTACTAGGGAAGGAAGTCTCTAAGAGAGAAGTTGATTCAAAAATCCTGAACGCTCTCCCTGAGAGATGGGATAACAGTGTTATCATGCTAAAAAATACTCATGATATGAGCAACATTACTTCAGCCCTACTTTTCTCTAAACTCAAAGCTTTAGAATTCGACCTGAACAAGAGGTAGAAGAAAGTAGTGATTGAAGATGAGGAGAAAGCTCCAGAGAAGAACGTGGCATTCAAAGCCAAGTCAGAACCTACAGAATCACCATCAAAGTCACTGATGGAAATGAGTAAAGAAGAGCTCGCTGATGAGTACATTATGATGGCCAGACGATTTGAGAAATTGAATTCAAGGTTTGGTCGATACAAGAAGTACTATCAGGACACAAGAAAAAGGAAATCTGATGGAAACCACAACAGTTCTAGAATGTGTGAAGACCGGAGGAACACTGACCAGAGATGCTATCGAGGTGAAGAAAGAAGGTATTCAGACCCAAAACCTGATCGTGATGAGTTAGACCAGAGACGTGCTCATGATAACAAGTACTCTAGCAAGGTTGAAAGCTCATCAAGACGGAGGGAACCTGACTCAAGAAGGAACCCTGATGCTAGAAGAGAAGGAGGAGATGAGCCTACCAAGTGTTACAACTGTAACAAGACTGGGCACTATCAGTATGACTGCCCAGAGCTGAGTGTGTTAGGAAAAATATTGTTAGTTTTGATGAGTTAAACAAACCAGAAGATGTAATAGGACCATCTGGACCTGTTAGCCAGATGAGGAACTAGATTAGGACTTAGTCTAGGGGTAACTGCCAAACCAGAAGACTTCACCAGAGGACTCCATCAGAAGACTTCAGACCAGAGGCAGAAGACCTTTCCCCAGACCAGACGAGTCTGGTGAAATAAAAGATGCTCAGAATCATCTCCAGATTCTATAGGATAGTCAGGTTAGTAACCAACTATGGACCAGAGGACCTCTGTGTCATCTGGTGTCTGGTTCAACCTACTCTGGAAGAATCAGAGTTGAGCAATGGAAGCATTTGACCGTTGGTAATTCAAATGAAGTCAACCATGATCTGATTGGAAAGTCTGTGAAGAAATCAATCCAAGGATCTCACCAACCCTATCAATCAATTAGGGAATTGATTGATTGAAGCTTCCTTAAATAGAGATCTGATTAGATTAGCTCTCCAATGGCTAAACCCTAATCATCTCTATAAATACAAGAGTGCCAGTATGAAGAAAAGCTCTAATTACGCGCACAAAGATCATACTCAAGCTTTAGTATTCACAGGCAATTAGCACTCTTATAGTTCTTAATTCATATCTACTCTTAAGGAGTTTTATAGTTAGATTATACTCAACCTTTTCATCTTGATAGATAAGGTTGGAGTAGACTGTACTTTAGATCGAAGTTAGATCTAAATTGTGTAACAAGGTGCTGGTACTTGACAATTCCAGTGGTTGTGAGTAAGTTGGTTGGTTAGTAAGGCCCCTTGAAAAAGGGAGAGTGGACGTAGGATCGTTATATCCGAACCACTATACATCCGGTCTTATTTACTGCTTTCCACTTTGTTGTTTTGCTTATTGTTATCTCTTAAAAGGTTTTACAAAATATTAATATTCTAGCTTCCGCATATTCTTAATACTGACTAGTGGGACCAACAGAGTGTAAGGAAAAGAGAAGACATGAGGACTAAGAGAGACATGAGATATGTGTTGGAGTTATACGTGAAAGTATGCTTTTACTTTGTATAACTCGTGTATCAAACACTCGTTTTATGAGAATAATTCTTTTATCGCATTTGCTTTAGTTATGATTGAATGTTGAATTTCTATTGCAAATCGTTCAATATATAGTACGTGTTACATTGTAGTTAATGTGGTGATACCCGATCACGGAAGACGACATTAACAGTTTACTTGTAACTAAACGTACATTTTCACGGCCTAGGTGGAATTGAACAATCCACCGTGAAAGGTCGATGTGTAAGGCTCAGATTGGTCTGTCTTGACCAAGAGATTGCACTAGCACATTTAGTATGTGTTGAAGAGGTCCTACAGCGAGGAGAAATTCTTCTGTTCTGAAAGGTGAAGAATTAGACCTCAGTGGTTGTTGATTTCTTAATCTCCGTCACTTAAATAGGACCGTGTGTGCTTAGTAGTTACTGCTTTGATTCATGTTGGGTGAGAATCATTGTGACTTCGAACTTTGTGTCTTGGGCAGTAATATTAATCATACGACGGTTGCTAAGATTTAATACGGAGAAACGCGTGCGAGTACGGCTCGTATGATTAGTCCCCTTGGTGGGCTCAGAAGTTTTATTGTACCAAATCTTGCAAGTGAAGAATTAGTTTCTTCGGTACGAATAATAATGTTGAGCTGTCTTTACTCCAAGGTGAAATATATTAATTAATTTAGAGCTATTCAGAAGCTTAATTAATTAATGGACTTGATAATCTTAAACGCGGGAAATAATAACCGGGAGCCCATATTATCGTAATATGGATTAAGATGGATAGTGCAATATTAATTTATTAGTGGTAATAATTAATATTAATGGGCTGAATTATATTGGGGCTCAATATTGAAATTCAGAAGTCCATTAGGAGGTCCAATCTTAATTCTCCTTAAGGCCCCTCAAGTAGCCCAATTAAGTAGCCCAATAATGATAAGGTGATTAAAATAAAAGAAAATAATATGCTGATTTTTCTCTTTAATTTTCGAAAATTGCATGATAAGGAGGAAAAAGATTTTGTTGATTTTCTTGGAAAGATATTATGCAAGATATGTATTCTAGGAATACAAGAATATCTCATATATTCAAGAAGATCTAAATCTTGGATTTTCTCTATGGAATTTTCGAAAACATCATATTTATTTAAGGGTGTGAGATTTTTGTGGAATATTTTATTATGGAGAAAAGAATATATGGGATATATTCAAGATTTCTTAGAGTCTAAGAAAAGATTTTTTCCAAGCCCATATCCACAAGAAAAAAATCGGCCACTACCCTTTATAAATAGGAGATGATTATTTCATCTCCAAGTACATAATTCTATGTGTTGGAAAAATCAAGAAGCATAGATATTTTTCTTTTTCCTTAGTTTATTAAATTGCTTGAAAGCGTCTCCCACCGGCGATCAAGTGAGGTGAAAAGGGAAATACTTGAGAAGGCTTTGGGTTGATAAAGCGAGATTATAATTGTCCCGTATATTCAAAGGCCAATTCTACGAGAGGTACGTTAATCGCATATTTAATTGTTTATTCCGCTTAATTAAATATGTGAAATTAATTCAACATGCATGATGATAATTAGTTGTTGGAATTATTATTTGAATTAATTGGGATTAATTCATGCTAGTAATAATTGTATTTAAATTCGTATTTAAAATCCATCCCAAATAGATTCCGGGCACCCCTATTTTCCCAACAATATGCAGATAGGAGAGCTATGCTCGCTGAAGACGCATCTGATTCGAATGGTCCTGAGGAAAGGTCGCCTGAACTCTTTTCCAATGATGAGTACGATGATCTCTGCCTTATGGCTGGAGGAGCCTGAGGTAAATTCTAACTCTAAATGTGTTTCATTCACTGGTTAAAATCCTGAGCCTAGCTCAGAGTCAGTTAGAGAAATGAACCTTCAACTCTGTCTTGAGCAATTGATGGTTGATTTCTCCAGACTGCAGGAAACTAATGTCTTCTTGGCTAAAGAGAACGAGAAATTGAGTACTAAGGTTCAAACACTGACTGACCAGAGCCACGGTTTCGGGCTCTGAATTTTAAATTGGAATTTAAATTGTTGAACATTAAATTGAAATTGGATAGTAGAATTGTTAGATCTTTTTTGCAGGTATCCAATTGTCATGGTTTTAATGTTGTTAATTTCATGCGTGTAAATTAATTGTTTTTAATTCGATTCGTTCGAATTCGTTTTTCTGGTGAGAAAATCCACGAGTAGATTAGTTGTTTTTATTTTGATTCGATCATTGTAATAGACTAGTCTAGATCGAGTATTTATTTTTTTTGTAAAAATAAATTGTAACCGGATCATGACGAAGAACGAAGAATTAAAAACGGCGTACCCGGACGACGCATACAAGCGTGGCGCGTGTATGGAGGTAAAATCATGCTAGGGGTGAAGAAAACGAGGACGAACGGCGAAAAAACGGCGCAGCGGGCGCACGGCGCCGCGCGCACCGCGCGCGCGCGCCTCGGCGAGGGCCTGCAGCGCCTCGGGTGCGCCTCGGCGCGCCTCCGTGCAGCGCCTCGGGTGCGCCTCGGGGCTGCGCTTCGGCGCGCCTCGGGCGTTTTTCCAGCGCTTCTCGGGCCGGGAAGCGCGCGGGCCCACTTCGTGGGCCGATGCGCGCTATATCTCAGTCCGTGGAATTTTTTCGGTTCGTGTTTTTTTTACGTGTGATTTTAAACGTCGTCCCGAACCCCAAACGATGCTATTTTTGAAGAAGTGTTGTTGTTCGAGTGGGAGCACGTCGAGACGAACGTCGGAAAGCAACAAGGACAATTTTTTCGCATCAAGACGTGAAGAAATTAAACCGTGACAATTGGATTCGAGTGCTCCAATGTGTTTAATTTTGTTTTGATGGATGTTTTATTTCTTGCACTTATTATTATTTGTTAATATGTGTTTGCATGAATTTAATTGTCCAAGAAAAACCTTACTTTCGAAAATTACTAAGTATGTTTTTATAATCGCAATTTTATTCCGGATATTAAAATTGGATTAATTTGACCTCCATAATTTATTTATTTGTGAAGTTCTTTTGGAATACATTTCCCCCTCGGATCGGCCAAAAGAACGGATTTCACATGAATAAATTCCGAAAGGATGATTGTGGATTATTACTAGTGGCGGTATTGACCCTCAACACGAGTGGCTTGCTCAAAGCAAAATAATAATCCTGTATTTAATTATGGTTATTACTTAGGCATAGGAAATTGATATTAACTTACTCCCCTCGGAGTCCCTGTCAGTTTCTATGTGGTCAAAGTGGGAGCCAACTATTAATTTTGAATTAAGGATTTGTAACTTTTAAGTTTGTAATCCGCTTGAATGTGTTTAAATGTATAGACCACCCCTCGTGGCGCATTTAAATTGTTTCGAGATGTTGGCTGATGCATGATTATATTGTTTTAAGGTTTCAATATAATTGATGTGATCAAATTTATGTGATAATTTCATATTTTTCTAGATATTGATATGAATGTATGTTTTATTCTCAGTTCATCATGTCGTAACCTTTTAATCCACTGTTTAGTATACTTAAAGATAACAAACTTGTTGGTGAGAACTATGTTGATTGGAAATGTAACCTTAATATTGTCCTAACCGCTCAACACCACAAGTGGGTACTTACCACTCCTAAGCCCCAAGAGCTTGCCGAAGATGCCACGAAAGCGGACAAGAAAGAGCATAAGAGTTGGTTAGACTCCGATGAGATGGCTAGGTGTACTATTCTGGCTTCAATGTCAGATGTGTTGCAACACCAACACCAACACATGGAGACCGCCTCTGAGATAATGCAAAATCTTGAAGCGATGTTTCAACATCAGAACCGTACGGCTAGGCAAATCACCATGCGAAAGATGCTTTCGTTGAAAATGGTGGAAGGTACGCCCGTAAGGGATCACGTAATCGAGATGATGGGTTATCTCAACAAGTTGGAAGTACTTGGTGCGGAATTTGACCTCCCTACTAAGGTCGATTTCGTTCTCCATTCTCTGCCGAAGAGCTTTGAGCAGTTTCAATTGAACTATCAAATGAATGACCGGGCAAATAGCTTGCCCGAGCTCTTGCAAGCTCTGGTATCGGCGGAGACTCTAATGGATCACCAAACCGTTGCTATGGTGGCAAACGGTCCGTCTTCCTCTTCAGGTCCCAAGGGAGGGAAGAAGAGGAAGAGGACGAAGGGCCAGACCCAAGCAAATCCAACCGTTGCGAAACCCAAGGCAAAGGGAGAAGGAGGTGGAAAGAAAGCTGCTAAGGGTAAGTGCTTTAATTGTGGTGAGAAGAGACATTGGAGGGCGACCTGTTCTAAGCCTAAGAAGGGTGGAAAGAAAGGTAAGTCTCATGCTTTAGTCGTTGAAACATTTGTTGCGGCGTATGCTGCCCATGTTTGGGTAGTGGATACCGGGGCAACTGATCATATTTGTTTCACTCTTCAGGGGTTCCAGCTAACCCGGCGACTTAGCAAGAATGAGATCACAATCACTTTGGGGGATGCTACGAGAGTAGCAGCCGAAGCAGTGGGAGTCGTGCACCTATCTTTTGAAGATAGAGTTTTAATTTTAAGAGATATTTTATACGTTCCAAACTTTAGGAAGAATTTAATTTCGGTTTCTAAGTTGTTTTGATGGATATTCAGTTACTTTTAATAAAGTTGTTACTGTTTTCTTTTAAGAATGATGTTATCTGTCATGGAACATTGGTAAACAATCTCTATACGATTAAGTGTGCACACCACTCAAATAATGAATCTAATAACACGTCGATCATTTCGAGCAATAAAAGAAAGCGTTCTTCGGAGATGGACGAAACACTTTTATGGCATATTAGACTAGGTCATTTTAATCTAAAGTGGATAGAGAGATTGGTGAAAGACGGATCCTTGGAATTGCTCCAAGTTGAGCCGTTTCCAACTTGTGAATCCTGTTTAGATGGTAAAATGACCAAGAGGGCATTTGGAGCCAAGGGGAATAGAGCCACGGAAGTGTTAGAACTCGTTCATACCGATGTGTGTGGTCCAATGACGATCAAAGCGAGAATGGGGTATGAGTATTTCGTTACCTTCATTGACGATTACTCAAGATATGGGTACATTTACCTTATGCGGCATAAGTCTGAAACTTTTGAAAAGTTTAAAGAGTTTAAGGCCGAAGCCGAGAAACATAGGGAAAAGAGTATCAAGTTTCTACGATCAGATCGTGGAGGCGAATACCTCAGCGATGAATTCTTGAACTACCTATCGGACGAAGGGATCGTATCCCAGTTAACCGCACCGGGAACCCCTCAACAGAACGGTGTGGCGGAACGAAGAAATCGGACTCTTTTAGAGATGGTCAGATCCATGGTGAGTTATTCGGATTTACCCAAGTCGTTTTGGGGTAATGCCTTGGAAACGGCGGCTTATATTCTAAACTTGGTGCCATCCAAATCGGTTCCTAAAACCCCAATGGAATTGTGGACCGGGCACAAGCCCAGTCTAAGACATTTGCGGATTTGGGGTTGTCCGGCATACGTGCTAGACAAGGAAGCCGGTAAGTTGGATCCACGTTCGGAATTAAGGCTGTTTATAGGATACCCGGCGGGAACGAAAGGGTGTATGTTCTATAGTCCCAAGGATCAAAAGACCGTGATTAGTACACACTTTAAATTCTTGGAGGAAGACTATATGAACAATCGGAAACCTAAAAGTGAAATTACCTTAGAAGAATTGAGAGGTCAAACCTCGATACCAAGTATACAAGATGATGTACCACACGTCACATCTTCACAACCGGAACCCCGTCGTAGTGGGAGGGTTCCTAGACAACCCGAGAGATTCATGGGGATAGGAGAATCTTCGGATTTGGTTCCCGGTGTTGAATCAGACCCATGGACGTACGACGAGACAATCCAAGACAAAGACGCGGAGTCATGGCAAACGGCAATGGAAGCCGAGATGGGTTCGTTGGATCATAATCAAGTGTGGGAGTTGGTCGAGCCACCCAGTGGGGTAGAACCCATTGGATGCAAGTGGGTTTACAAGAGGAAAAGAGGACCGGACGGAAGGGTTGAAACCTTCAAAGCAATGCTTGTGGCCTGTGGCCTGTAGCTATGCTTAAGTCCATCCGTATTCTCTTGTCGATCGCTGCGCATTTAGATTACGAGATCTGGCAAAATGGATGTCAAGACAGCTTTCCTTAACGAAAGTCTTGATGGGATCTATATGCAACTGCCCAAAGGTTTCATTGAAAAAGGCCAAGAGAATCTCGTATGCAAGCTCAAGAGATCCATTTACGGTCTTAAGCAAGCATCGCGTACTTGGAACCAGTGTTTTGATCAAGTGATTAAGTCTTATGGGTTTGATCAAAACGAGTTCGAAAGTTGTGTGTATAAGAAGCGTGACGGAACTGCGGTGGTATTCTTAGTATTATACGTAGACGATATTCTGCTCATTGGAAACAATGTAAAGGTATTGTCAGACGTAAAGGTATGGCTATCAAAACAATTTGATATGAAGGACTTAGGGGAAGCCGGTCACATCCTTGGGATCAAAATCACTCGCGATCGCAAGAAGAGGATGTTGGGCTTATCGCAAGCTTCATACATTGACACTGTTTTGAAGCGTTTCAGCATGCAAGATTCCAAGAAAGGTTTTGTACCTTTTAGGCACGGAATCCATCTATCGAAAGAAATGAGCCCTAAGACGCAAACGGAGATAGATGACATGAAAGGTGTTCCGTACGCTTCGGCCGTAGGAAGCCTTATGTATGCAATGCTGTGTACGAGACCGGATATCTGCTTTGCCGTAGGCATGGTAGCAAGATATCAAAGTAATCCCGGGAAAGACCATTGGACTGCCGTAAAGTGCATCTTGAGGTATCTGAAAAGAACTCGGGAGCGGATGCTGATTTACCAGTCGGATAGTCTAGTTCCCGTAGGATACACGGACTCGGATTTCAAATCAGACATAGACTCAAGAAAGTCAACCTCGGGTAGTGTGTTTTGCATGGAAGAAGGAGCCATAACATGGAGAAGCGGTTTGCAGAAATGCATCGCAGATTCGACCATGGAAACCGAATAAGTAGCTGCTTGTGAAGCAGCGAAAGAAGCGGTTTGGCTCAAGTACTTCTTAGTGGACTTGGACGCTGTTCCGAATTTGCCTGACAAGATAACTGTCTTTTGTGACAATGTCGGAGCAGTTGCAAATTCAATGGAACCGAGAGCCCACAAGACCAGCAAACACATAGAAAGAGAACACCATCTTATACGAGAAATCGTTAAGAGAGGGGAAAAAGAGGTGGCAAAGATATGCGTCGGGGACAACCTAGTAAATCCATTCACAAAGGGTCTGCCTCTTAATACATTCGAGAGACATGTGAATGGAATGGGAGTCAAGACCATTGCCAATCTGCTTTAAGTATAAGTGGGAGGAATTATTAGGTTAGTGTAGGTTGACATGAGATGTCACGTAGAGCTACTACACTAAGACATGCGTGATGTATACTAAAAGCAGACTTTAAGTATAAGTGGGAGATTGTTGGAGTTATACGTGAAAGTATGCTTTTACTTTGTATAACTCGTGTATCAAACACTCGTTTTATGAGAATAATTCTTTTATCGCATTTGCTTTAGTTATGATTGAATGTTGAATTTCTATTGCAAACCGTTCAATATATAGTACGTGTTACATTGTAGTTAATGTGGTGATACCCGATCACGGAAGACGACATTAACAGTTTACTTGTAACTAAACGTACATTTTCACGGCCTAGGTGGAATTGAACAATCCACCGTGAAAGGTCGATGTGTAAGGCTCAGATTGGTCTGTCTTGACCAAGAGATTGCACTAGCACATTTAGTATGTGTTGAAGAGGTCCTACAGCGAGGAGAAATTCTTCTGTTCTGAAAGGTGAAGAATTAGACCTCAGTGGTTGTTGATTTCTTAATCTCCGTCACTTAAATAGGACCGTGTGTGCTTAGTAGTTACTGCTTTGATTCATGTTGGGTGAGAATCATTGTGACTTCGAACTTTGTGTCTTGGGCAGTAATATTAATCATACGACGGTTGCTAAGATTTAATACGGAGAAACGCGTGCGAGTACGGCTCGTATGATTAGTCCCCTTGGTGGGCTCAGAAGTTTTATTGTACCAAATCTTGCAAGTGAAGAATTAGTTTCTTCGGTACGAATAATAATGTTGAGCTGTCTTTACTCCAAGGTGAAATATATTAATTAATTTAGAGCTATTCAGAAGCTTAATTAATTAATGGACTTGATAATCTTAAACGCGGGAAATAATAACCGGGAGCCCATATTATCGTAATATGGATTAAGATGGATAGTGCAATATTAATTTATTAGTGGTAATAATTAATATTAATGGGCTGAATTATATTGGGGCTCAATATTGAAATTCAGAAGTCCATTAGGAGGTCCAATCTTAATTCTCCTTAAGGCCCCTCAAGTAGCCCAATTAAGTAGCCCAATAATGATAAGGTGATTAAAATAAAAGAAAATAATATGCTGATTTTTCTCTTTAATTTTCGAAAATTGCATGATAAGGAGGAAAAAGATTTTGTTGATTTTCTTGGAAAGATATTATGCAAGATATGTATTCTAGGAATACAAGAATATCTCATATATTCAAGAAGATCTAAATCTTGGATTTTCTCTATGGAATTTTCGAAAACATCATATTTATTTAAGGGTGTGAGATTTTTGTGGAATATTTTATTATGGAGAAAAGAATATATGGGATATATTCAAGATTTCTTAGAGTCTAAGAAAAGATTTTTTCCAAGCCCATATCCACAAGAAAAAAATCGGCCACTACCCTTTATAAATAGGAGATGATTATTTCATCTCCAAGTACATAATTCTATGTGTTGGAAAAATCAAGAAGCATAGATATTTTTCTTTTTCCTTAGTTTATTAAATTGCTTGAAAGCGTCTCCCACCGGCGATCAAGTGAGGTGAAAAGGGAAATACTTGAGAAGGCTTTGGGTTGATAAAGCGAGATTATAATTGTCCCGTATATTCAAAGGCCAATTCTACGAGAGGTACGTTAATCGCATATTTAATTGTTTATTCCGCTTAATTAAATATGTGAAATTAATTCAACATGCATGATGATAATTAGTTGTTGGAATTATTATTTGAATTAATTGGGATTAATTCATGCTAGTAATAATTGTATTTAAATTCGTATTTAAAATCCATCCCAAATAGATTCCGGGCACCCCTATTTTCCCAACAATATGCAGATAGGAGAGCTATGCTCGCTGAAGACGCATCTGATTCGAATGGTCCTGAGGAAAGGTCGCCTGAACTCTTTTCCAATGATGAGTACGATGATCTCTGCCTTATGGCTGGAGGAGCCTGAGGTAAATTCTAACTCTAAATGTGTTTCATTCACTGGTTAAAATCCTGAGCCTAGCTCAGAGTCAGTTAGAGAAATGAACCTTCAACTCTGTCTTGAGCAATTGATGGTTGATTTCTCCAGACTGCAGGAAACTAATGTCTTCTTGGCTAAAGAGAACGAGAAATTGAGTACTAAGGTTCAAACACTGACTGACCAGTTGACTCAGTCAGATTTGAAGGAATCCTTTTAAATTGTAAGGCTAACACAAGAGATTGACATGATCAATTCTTAGCGTCTTCCAAGAGAGAAGATTCTCAAGGAACTGGCTGAAGATCAATTGGCCAAGCAGAATAAGCTAAAGGAACTCAAGAGTAAGTTTGATGATCTTTTTGCCAAACATGAAATCCTGAAAAAGAGTATGGATGCTCTTAAGAAGAAGGTAGCAGCAATGAATAAATCCTCAGTGGCTATGGAGGAAATAAATAACTGCCAGAAACTTGGGAATGAAAGATCTGAGATTGGGCTTTGATTCCAGGAAATCCTCACAAGACCAGTCTCATGTTGCTTCAGGTAGCAACACTGAGAGGGTGTTTGTTCAGGCAGGCCCTAGTACAAAGAAGGTTGTGTACAAGGCCCGCCAAACTGACAAGGGCAAAGAAACTGGTGAGACAGTCAGGGTTGCCCCTAAGGTTGTGAAGCCAAAACCCAAGGGAAAGGCTAAGCAACCTATACAGGCCCCTGAGAGCTCAGGTCAGGGAACTTCCCAGCGCAAACAGAGGAGTACTGAGGCCAAGAGAACTCAGACTGCTCAACAGTGGTATTATCATGCTTGGCAATACCCTCAGGGAAGGCCAAACATGATAGCACCTCCATGGTTTTGGCAACTTGATGCCTATAACTGTTTTCCAATCCCTCAATTGCCTAGGAGGAATAGAAAATAAGGCCCTAGTCAGGAACAAACCCCAAGGCCTGCTGCACCTAGGCCTAGGAAGAATAGGAAGCCAGCCCCAAAGGCAACAACTCAGGCTCCTGTGACTCCTAAGCCTAACACTCATACACCATCTTCCTCTCAGGCAAAGAAGAAGAAAGTTGTGTATGTTGATGTGAATGGGAGATAAATCTACTCCTCTGAGGCAATCAGGGTAGTCAAGCAGGTTTGGATCCCGAAAGGTACAACTGACACCATAGGACCCAACACCCAATGGGTACCTAAAGCCTGATTTCATTGCAGGCAGCTGTGGGCTACAAGAAGAGGAAGGCTGACTCAATCAAAGCTATTTGGTACTTAGACAGCGGATGCTCAAGGCGCATGACTGGAATGTAGAGTCTCCTTCAGGATTACACTGCAAAAGATGGCTCACAGGTAACTTTTGGTGATAACTCAAAAGGTTAAACCAAAGATTTTGGTACTCTTATTATAGGTACGGTCGGGGTGGAAAATGTGTCCTATGTTGAAGGACTTAAGCACAACCTATTGTCAGTGAGCCAATTCTGTGACAAAGGTTTCAGTGTTGAGTTTTCATCGAATATTTGTTTGGTCAAGAACAAATCAACACTCCAAGTGCTTCTAACAGGTATTAGGAAATGTAACATTTATTTAGCTGATTGGAACAACATTATTCCTGATACTTGTTTTGTTGCTAAAAGCTCTTCAGAGCTCAGTTGGTTATGGCATAAAAGATTAAACCATCTGAACTTCAAGATTCTTAACAAGATTTCTAGACTTTCACTTGTTGAAGGTTTACCTAATGAAGTTTTTAGCAAGGATCATGTGTGCAAAGCTTGTCAGGAAGGGAAGCAGGTCAGAGCTACATTTAAAGAGAAAGCTACCTTCTCCACTGACAGAGTTCTTCAGCTCTTGCACATAGATTTATTTGGCCCTGTAACACCTGTGAGTATGAATGGTAGGAAATATACCCTTGTGGTCATTGATGATTATTCTAGGTATACTTGGGTTATTTTCTTGTTGAATAAGAAGGAAACGCAGGTGAAGCTTCCAGAGTTGCTCAGGAAACTCAGCAATGAGCAGAATCAGTCTATAGTCAAAATCATATCTGACAAGGGCACTAAATTTATAAATTCATATATTTCTACTTTCTGTAATGAACTTGGTATTGCTCATGAGACTTCTGCAGCTAGAACCCCACAATAAAATGGTGTCGCTGAAAGGAGAAACATGACACTGAAGGAAGCTGCCAAGACCATGCTGGCTGAGTCAGGATTACCCAAAAAGTTCAGGGTTGAAGCAATCAACACGGCTTGCTATACTCAGAATCAACCCACACTGAACAAACAACATGCTCAGACCCCATATGAGACATGGAATAAGAGGAAGCCGCATATCTCTTATTTCCATATATTTGGGTGTAAGTGCTACATCCTCTACAATGGGAAGACCCAATTAAAGGCCTTTGATAGCAAGTCTGGTGAAGGAATATTCTAAGAATATTCTGAAGTTAGTAAGACATTCAGAGTTTATAATTGCAGGACCCTTGTTGTGGAAGAATCACCACATGTTGTGTTTGATGAATCTGTTATTGAGTATAGGACAAAGATTGTAGATCCTGACTCTGAGGAGGTCACAAGGAGGGTGACAAGGCTAAGTTTGAAGAATCAAACTGATCCAAAGGTCAAAGCTGTGTCAATTCCATGTTGGGATGATGACGAGGATCAGGATGACAACTCAAATGTCACTCCTAAAGCCAACACTCCAGGGATAGTTGAGCTCAGAACGAGGAACATGCTCAACCTGAGGTAAGTACCATCAATAAAGATACGGTCGCAGCTGAGACAACTACTGAATCACCATATCAAGGTGGAATCGATGTCCCTGACATTTAGCTTATTAATCCCTTTGGTGTAGACTCAGTTCCATTCCCTTCTGTTCAATTTCCTAAATTTATAGAACCTGTAGACACTAACATTGCAGATACTTCAGGGACAACTCCAGACAAGAGAACAAGGCTAGAAGATCATCCCATTGACCAAGTCATTGGTGATCCAACTGAGGGAGTCAGGACCAGGAGGTTCCATGGTGAGAGCGCTCTATTCTGTTGTTTTCTCTCTGAGCAAGAGCCTCATAATATAGAAGAAGCTCTCACTGTCTCAAACTGGATCATAGCTATGCACGAAGAGTTGAATCAGAAGGATATGAATGGAGTTGTGGTAAGGAACAAGACAAGACTGGTGGTTAAAGGATATTGTCAGTCTGAATGAATAGACTGATGAGGCCTTTGCCCCAGTGGCTAGGCTAGAAGCAATTAGGTTGTTCCTTGCCTATACAACGTATAAGAAGTTCAAGGTGTATCAAATGGATGTGAAGAGTGTTTTTCTCAATGGTATACTGCATGAAGAGGTATATGTGGAACAACCCCCAGGGTTTGAGGTTGGAGACAAAGTATACCACCTGAAGAAAGCATTGTATGGACTTAAGCAAGCCTCTATAGCTTGGTATGATACCCTTTCCCAATTCCTGACTGACCATGGGTTCAAGAAGGCCACCGTGGATATTACATTGTTCAGGATCACTGAAGGTGATGACATTCTCTTGGTCCAAATATATGTGGATGACATCATATTTGGATCACCAAATCATCAACTCTGTGAGAAATTCTCTAAGTCGATGACTGGTATATTTGAGATGTCTATGATGGAAGAGATAAACTTATTTTTTGGGATTGCAAGTCAAGCAAACTGATCTTGGGATTTTCATTAATCAGACCAAGTACACAAGAGACTTGATTCAGAAGTTTGGAGTTCAGAATTGCAATCCAGCTAGGATCCCAATGGACACAAATTGGAAGATGGATCCTGACACTAAAGGGGTTTCAGTGAACCAGACTGAGTACAGAGGGCTGATAGGATCATTATTGTACCTGACTGCAAGTAGGCCTGACATAACTTTTGGAGTTGGTGTATGTGTCATGTATCAGTCTGACCCTAAAAAAAAGTCATCTTGAGTCTGCAAAAAGGATACTGAAATATTTGAAGAGGACAATCAATTTAGGACTTTGGTATCCTTCAAATGACAACCTAGAACTGACAGGGTATTCAGATGCAGATTATGGAGGTTGTAGGATTGATAGGAAATCAACCTCAGGGACATGTCCATTTTTAGAAAGTAAGTTGATCTCTTGGTTTTCAAAGAAGCAGAATTCAGTAGCAACATCCATAACAGAGGTTGAGTATATGGCTGCAGGTAGTTGTTGTGCTCAGATTTTATGGTTGAGACAACAATTGAGAGACTACCAAGTGTTTGCAAATGAAGTCCCAATTTATTGTGACAACAATAGTGCCATATCAATTACTCAGAATCCAGTACTTCACACAAGGTGTAAGCATGTGGATATTAGAAATCACTTCATAAGAGATCATGTGGAGAAGAAGGACATCAGGATGGAGAAGATTCACACTGATAGGCAGAGAGCTGACATCTTGACTAAGCCCTTGACTGAAGCAAGGTTTATGGAACTATCAGTGGAGTTAGGACTCTTAGATCCGGGAGAATAGTCAGTGTAGGATCAAGGGAAAAATCAGTTCAGAGTCAAGGGGGAACTCAGTTTCAGACTCAACACTGATGAGGTATCAGGGTACTACAATGTTGCCCTGATTAGTATGTAATTCTAATCCTGACTCTTTGAATTTGAATAGTCATCCTGAATTTTCCTTCAACCCTGAGAATCGCATTAAACACATTTTGTTTTCATTAAAAGTGCAACTTTTGATATTTAAACCCATGCGCGTCAGAGCATTTAATGCGTACAGTTACTTTTTCATATATGTGTCCGTATTTTACGGAATATGACTGACGTGATCAGAGTAATAGTCTTTGAATTAATCCTGGCCCTCTATTTCAAAACTTTTCAAATTCAGGGTTAATCTCAGCCACACGTCAGAGTAACTGTTTAATTAACATCAAGTGAGAAGTCATTTGAGAATTCTTACGCTTTCGTTGTATTCACTTGCACACTGAGTTTTCTCTCAAACTTTTCTGCAAATTCAAAACTTTTCTCAAACTCATCAAGGGCTTCTTCGAACACCGCTTGGACCGTCGTCGATTACGAATCCGTAGTCCGGGACAAGCAAGTTCAAATTGAACAAATAATCGCCATGGATGGACCTTGCTTGAAGGTGAAGGAGATCAAGTCTGTGTTCGAATGGATCTCCAAGGCTGGGCTGAAGACGTACTACTCAAGGAAGCCAACAATGGTGATCCCAAAGACGGTGGTGGAAGCCTAAGTCAAAATGTACCAGAAAGATGGTGAATTGTTCACCAGGGTGACGGTGGAGGTGCCCAAGGGAGAGGATGAGAAAGGTGAACCGGTGTTCGAGCAAGAGGTGAGGCAAGTCAACCTCAGAGCAATGGTGAAGAAGGTATTTATTCTACCTCATACTGATATCAACCCCACTGCGTACCACGAGAACAATGAAGGAACCTACCTGGAGAAGTTCACAAAGTCAGGGTCCTCTGACTTCCAGGCGAGGATGCATAAGGGCTATTTCAAGCCGAAGTTCAGGGATCTAGTTGATATTGTGAGCAAGATTAGCATGGGCAACGCTGGGTCCCATGAACAAGTCAGCAAGGACAAGATTGCCATGATTGACCAAGCTGAGGTTAACTGGGAGTAGTACTTCCTTGATGCACTTGCCCACGAAGCGACGATGAAGGTGGATCGCAATGATAAGGGGAATCACATCTTCATTAAGGGAGTCCTTCATTTTGGGACCAGGCTCTCAATGCTCATCACTAAAGCCTTCCCTGACTGCTCATTCGACTGGGAAATGGAACTCCCTACGAAGAAGGTGATGTTCTCAACTGAGAAGGACGCCTATCCCATTTTGGGATTGACTGACCCTAATGCTCCTCCAAAGGGTCAGAAGAAGAAGGCTGAGCCTAAGGGCAAAAAGCCAGTGAAGAGGAACCTCCTCAGTGAGGTCGATGAGCTCCTCGAGAAGGAGAAGGAGAAGGCTGAGGTGACGCTGGCTGAGCATGAGACGTCGAATGAGGCTGAGAAGGAAAGGACTGAGAGGACGGTGTCCAAGATAAAGGTTGTCTTGAAAGAGAAGGCAACAATGAGGAAGAAGAGGAATACTGAGAAAGATTCCAAGAAGGCTGTTTTAGAGCCTGAGGAATCCGACGATGAAGTATTCGAAGACGGGCAGTTGGTGATGAAGCCCAGAGCTTTCAAAAGACTGAGGATAGGAGGGAAGTTGGTCCCTGAGAAAATGGCGGAGATGGAGTCTGACCTGGTTAGAGTTAGGGAGGTAATCAACTCAGCTCCCTTGCTACAACCTGAGCCTACCCTAAACCCCACTGAAACACTCAACACTGACCCTACCCAAACACCCTCAGAGCCAAACAACCCCCCTCCCACTGAACCTTCCAACCCCGCTGAGCCACAAAATACCTTACCCTCTCCTAAGGATTTCCCAGTTACAGCCTCAAACCCCCAAGAACCTTCATCATCACACCCAAAAGAGCCCACACCTGAACCTAAATTCATAACCCAAAACCCGGAGGAGAATGAAGATGATGACACCTCCATAGATCTCTTCGAGAACCTGATCCGGCACAGGGATGAAGAGTGGGTGGTGATGAACTTCCCGGGACTAAACAACTATCCAGTCCTGAGGAGTCACGTTGCAGATCTAAAAGCCTGGCTGGAGTACAAGCAGGCCAATATGCCAGAGTAACAGATGATGGTGGAGTTACGAGGCTGGGATTTCTGGTGCCAAGAGGAGGTGAGATTATGCTCATTCTTCAATATCACAAACTATCTCGAAGTACTTGAGATGGGGGCGATGAAGGAGCTGGTGGCGAAGATGAAGGCAATGAGGAAGGAGAAAGGAAATTTTGTTGAAAGCCTTGAGAAGAAGGATGAAGGCGATGACGATGAGGATAATGGAACTGAAGGCGCTGGAGGAAAGGCCAGTGAAAATATGGTGGAGGAATGTGCCAAGGAGTTGGATGAATGGACTCTGAGCATGGTGCTCAGGGGGAAGTTGATAAAGGGACTGGATCTAAGGATGGATCAGTCGATGAGACAAATGAGGTTGGTTCGTCCACCGATGAGGCAACTGCCAATGAAGGGATTCCTTGCCATGAGACAAGGAAGGAATGTTGGGATATAGATTAGATGTTAAAACAAGAACTTGTAATAGGACTAGCTGAGCCTGTTAGTCAGCTATAGATTAGTCTAGGTCTAGAATAGGTCTTTGGTTAAGGGGGAAGAAATCTGAGGTGACTTGACCAGAGCAAATGAGTCATCAGAGCAGAGGAGTTTGACCAGAGGAGTCTGCCAGATGAGCTCTGACCAGAGGAGTCTGCCAGAGGAGCCTGACTAGAGGAGTCTGACCAGAGGAGTCTGCCAGATGAGCTCTGACCAGAAGAGTCTGACCAGAGGAGTCTGCCAGAGGAGCCTGACCAGAGGAGTCTGCCCTAAGACCTCTCCCCAGATGAGGTTCAGAGCAGAAGTGTCACCAGACCAGAAGATCCCAGACCAGACGAGTGCTGATCAGAAGAGTGTGACAAATTAGTTCACTCACCCAGAGGCTTTATAGTAATCTGGAGACGAAGAGATCTTGGAGTTCGATGATAGAGAAGAGGCAATCTGGAGAGTCATCTGTTAGGAGGATCTGATTGATTGATGAGATGATTTAATTCAACAAATCAATTATATAATCAATCATATAATCAATCTTTGATTGATTATATCCCTTCAATTATGGTTGTTTGAATTGCTAGGATTCCAACGGCTAGTTAATTCTCACAACTATAAATAGGAGTGCTTGGATGAGTTCTATACAAGAGTCGGGCAAGAGCACAAAGCACATGAACTCTCCACTCACTCACCTTTGTCCTTTCACGTATATATACTCTTTAGGAGTTGTTAGTTGGAACTTTACTCAACCTATTCATCATATAGAAAGGTTGGAGTAAGCAAGTGTACGAAGGAGCTGGTACTTTGCAATTCCAAGCCTTGTTCATTCACTCTTAAGCACTCTTATTGCTCTTATCTTACATATATACTCTTAAAGGAGTTGTTGTAGACTTTAGATCGAAGTTAGATCTAAAGGGATTGTAAGAAGGGACTGGTACTTCACAATTCCAGTACGTAAGTGGTTTGTTGGTTGGTTAGTGAGACCCCTTTTGATCAAAGGGAGAGTGGACGTAGGACTTGTTGTCCGAACCACTATATATCCGGTCAATTTATTGCTTTCTTCATTTATGTCTTAATTTTATACTTAGTGCTCTTATAAAAGATCTTGATAAAAAGACATAATCTTTAAAGCTTCCGCAATTAATCTACTTAGTGGGACCAACAAGTGGTATCAGAGCAGTGTGTCCAAAGACCACTGTTTTGTAAAGCTTTTTGGTGGTCACCGGGCAGATCCATTGCTCTTTATTGTGTTTGATCAAATTTCTTGTTAAATCTTTTTGAGTAAAAATGTCTTCAAAATCTTCATATAAGAGCCGCAAGTTACCAGAATTCTTATTTGAGGATTACAGCCACTGGAGCTTCATGATGAGTAATCATCTTGGAGCTATCCATCACCGCATGTTAGATGTGGTAGAGAGTGGTCCAATTCAATTTTACTGGACTCCTATTGATAGTGGAAGGTCAGAGTCCAGAGAAGAAACAAGTGAAACTGCCCAGAAAGCTGCTGAGGACAGAGTTCCCAGACAGAGGATTCTCAAGAAGAAAGACGAGCTTGACAATGATGAAAGGAAGTTATATAATTTGGACCAGGTGGCAAGGACTGAAATCATCAACACACTCACAAAGGAGGTGATAGAGAAAGTCAGAACCTGTGTTACTGCCAAGGAAATGTGGGATAAACTTGCCTTGCTCTGTGAAGGAACAAAGAAGATAAAGGATAACAAAATCCAAGCTGTTCAACATTCGTTTGACACTTTCAAGATGAAACCAGACGAGACCATTGACCAGCTTGATATGCGCCTTACAAATCTCCTCAACAAGGCTAGTACCTTAGGTAAGACTTATTCAGAGAAAGAGATTAATAGTAAAATTTGGCGTTCACTAACTAGCAGGTGGAGAATTAAAGTGACTGTGATTAAAGACAATAAAGATCTCAACACTCTGGATCATCATCTCCTGCTGTCTGATCTCAAAGCTTACGAGTATGATCTTCAAGAGGAGGATCAAACAGAAGAGGTTTCCTCTTCTGGCCAGAAAGGAGTTGCATTTTCCTCAACTATCAAGTCAGATGATAAGCCAAAGGAGTCTACTGCAGATGACTTGAGTCTCAAGGAGCAGGTAGCACTTCTAACCCATAAACTTGATAAGATGAGTTCTAAATATGGCAGATACAAAAAGCATTGGAAGGAATCTACTAGAGATAGGAAGAGTTCCTTCAAAGCTGCAGATAAAGAGAGAACATCTGGAGACTCAAGGGAGACCAGATTCAGAACTCCAGAGAGGAGAAGAGATAGCAGCTCTGAGAGATCAAATTACCAGAGGAGGGATGGCAATTTTGGCAGATCTGACTACCAGAGAAGAGAGAGTAGTCCAGCCAGAACAGAGTACAACCAGAGCAGGAGAGATCCTAGTCCCAGCCCCAGAGGAGATAACACATGTTACACCTGCAACAAACCTGGTCACTACAGCTATGATTGTCTTAGCTGGAGGCGCGTATGAGCTGTCAGACCAGAATGGTAAGAGAATGCCTCGTCCCTGGAACGTCAGCAATTTGAAGAAATACTATGTTTGAGTTAATTCAGAGTTATGTCAGTTTTCAATGAAAGTATGTAAGCAACTACCGTTTGCATCGTTGTATTTCAGAATTCAATGAAAAGCCGACAAAACTACCCTCTTCAGTTCTGGCGGATTCCTATGTATGAATCAGTTGTCAGAATTACACATCTCTCAGATCCACATCCTATGAGTCACGAATATGAGCATGGATAACATCTGAGAGAATGGGCCTTAATTCAGAATTCATATCCTCTCAGTCTTGATACGAATCAAGCATGGATCACGCATAAGAATTGAAATTTCTTTCAGAACTAATATTCTCACGAATCTCAGATAAAGTTAAGCATGAATGACTTAAAATTAAAAGCAAAAAGTTTTAGAAAGATATTCTAAAATTGAACTAAGCAATTTACTTCTGCACAGAAGCAAATTCTGGAAGGGGGAAATAAAAGTATGCACACTTTCCCCCGAAGAGCTAACTCATTCACAGAGCAAAATGAGTCGAAGAAGGGAAGGCAAGGTACTACCGTGCATCCCATTCCCAGAGTTGAATAAAGCAATTTATTTCTTTACAGAAGTAAACTCTGAAAAAGGGGGGAGTATATATATATATATACCATCACCCACAGTCAAAACCCTTTTTATAGGATAAAAAAAGGCAAAAAATATAAAGCACAATGAGCAATTATGTAAAGAAAACACAACAAGTAGATGACAAAAGCATAGTTTGAGCATAGTACGCTCAACAAAAGAAACTGAATATTTCTAGAATAAAGAGCACGCAGGCTCAGAAGTAGCAAGAGCACGCAGGCTCTGGAAATTGTTCATAGTTGCAGAAATAAAAGGAGAACGATAGAGATAACCTCAAAGGGTCCTGTCCTCTATTCGTTCAAATCAGTACTTAGGCCAGGTCCAGGGTTTTCAGGAGCAGAAACGGTCTGGGGCTCAACAGCAGCTTCAGAGGCAGAGCTTTCGGGAGCTGAGAGGTCACAAAACATAAGATCTGCTGGAGGAAGTCCGGGTGATAGATAATCCTCCCGAGCCAGCTTCAAGGCCGCTCTCTTGATAGCAGGCAGAAACCAAGGAGCATCCTTGGGAGCATTCACATCACCCTTGAAATAGGGAGATGGAGTCACACCCTCCTTAGCACGGGAGATATTAAGTTGCTCAGTAAAGCCTTTCTCTTGGGCTTGGGCAACAACAGATCTGAAACCATGCTTGATAAAATGGCCGGCATGTGGGGCCATATCCACAAAAAACTGAGGGCTATTTTGATAAGCAGCAATGAAGCCTTCATACAGTTCCTTGAGAAATGCTTGACCAAGAGCTGTACTGAGAAGTCTTTTGCGATAGAGATCAATGCCTTCAAGGAGACCTGCAGTGTGGCCTTTAGAACGACTTTCCTCTTACGCCTGTTTCTCCTTGACCGACTGGAGAGCGAGTAGGTTGTCAGCATCCTGCAGTTTCTTCTCGAGAGATTGGAGTGCAGATCTTTGCTCGGCATTATGAATGTGAGCCGCATTCAGCTCCTTTATAGCTTGAACTAACTCTTGATCTTTTTGATCAAGCTCAGCCTTGACTGCATCTATCTCCTCAGAGTTGTCCATCTCCAGAAATTGGGCCTGATAATCCAAAAACTAACAAAGAAGAAAGATAAGTAATTGAGGAGAGCATTGCTTAAAACAGGAAAGAGGTGAAATGAGAAATTTACCTCGACCAACCGACTAGACATCAGAGTTTCAGTTGACTAGCTGAAAAATTTGAACTGGCATAATCAGTCTTAGAAGACCTGAGAGTCTTCAGGAACTGAATACACTCTTTCTCTTCCAAGTTCATAGATGAATGCGGATTGGGAGGCAGACGTGGATCTTCAGTCATTATACCAGAACTTGAACCAATTTGTTTTGAAAAATGAGTTTTCTTTTGAACGGGCTTGGTAAGGGCAGCAGCTGAAACATGCTTTTTTCCTTTACCACGAGTAGTAAGGCCAACACCTTCACCTTCTTCGCTCTCCTTATGGTGAGATGGAGGAACAACAGACTTCTCTTCAGAAAGGGGTATGGTTGAAATTTCTTGAGTGGCGACAGGCTTTAACACAATATTAGCTTTCGAGTCCACTACTTCAACAGGAGGAGCCAAGTCGGTAGGCTCCTCATCATCCGACAGGAGAAGAGCACTCTCCCAAGACATATCTGAAAACAAAGTAGAAAATGATATCAAAATGAGAACAATGTATGTCTCTAAGAGCAAAATTAGAGCATAGAAAAGAGCAGTACCCGCTCCAGCGGGAGGAGGAGCTGCTGATCCGAGAAACCCAAAATGAGAAAGAACGATAGGCTCCTTTAACAGGTGAAACATCCTAGGAGGGCCGTGAGACTTAGCAACACAATTTAAACGTATCATGATTTCTCTATCTGAGGAGGGAATGAAATCCTCTACAGAGGAAAAAGACTTGGTAGTACTGGGGGCTTTATACTGCCATCCACGGTGGGTAAATGGCCATTTCCCAGAGCGGGGAGTAACTACGAAGTAGCTATCTCGCCAGAACCCGTCTACACTAGGGGGTTTACCTATGAAATGGGATAACCCCTGGTTCCTAGAACTAAAGTAATATAACTGTTGGGATATGTTTTAGTTTTGATGATTTTCCAAAACAACATGTAATAGTTTTGAAAGCAGTCAGGATAGTATCTTTAGATTCAGGTCAGGATAGTTTGTGTATTCAGTTAGACAGGTTGTAATGTGAGAAGAACTCAGCTGAGGAAGCACTCAGTTGAGGGGGAACTCAACTGAGGGGGAACTCAGTGAGGGAGAACTCATTGATAAAGCCTGAGGAAGTCAAGATGACATCTCAAGAGAACTGACTGAAGCCTTTGAAGGAAGACCTGAACCTGAAGAGAAGCCTGAAGGATGTCCCACTGAGTGTAAGTCAGGCTAATCTAAGCCAAGTGTGGTGGACCACTCAGTGAAGAGCCTGATCAGGAGGATCAGTGCTGCACCAAGTAGGCCTGAAGGAGTCAGGCTACTGTGGTCAGGGAAGTTTGTCATCCAGCCTTATGACAAACTTCTTGGAAAGATCTTCAAGAGTTAACTGAAGGACAACTGCACTGAGGACGAGTCAGTCCACTGAAGATCAGAGTCAGTGAAAGAGGAAGCTACCTAAAGTCAGTGGGTCTTGGTCAACCCACTGAGTCAAAGATCCGTGAATCCAGGCCACGTGGACCAATCAGCACGAGGCAGCAATTCTGACACTGACAAAGGCCGCATTCCAAGAAAAGTGGTTGAAACCATTAAATGTTGGATTCGAATGTATCTTCCCTCCAACGGATACATTTGAATCCCCATTATAAATACAAGCTCATAGCTTGTTGTTAGAGTGTGTTGTGTTGCTTTGTTTAAGAGTTGTATTGTTGTATGTTGGAAGAAAAACAAACACCTACGAGCTGAGAGTGTGAGTAGTAGCATACGTGCATGGGAGATATAAGGAGATTCTACTCATTTCTATACACTGAGAGTTCACAAATATATATATAAGAGTGCTCAGCTTGTAACTCTAGGCTTAGAGAGGTTTTCCCTATCTTAGCTATTGGCTAACACATTGTAAAGGGAAAACCTCACCTAGTTGGAGAAAACCCTAACCGAAACCAAAACCCTAAGATAGGCTTGTTGGGAGTAAGTTGTTAGAAGGAGAAGGGCAGCCCAGGGAGTGGCGTGAGTCCAGTTGTAAGTGCACCTTGGCACGTTAAAAACAAGAATCCTGAGATAGTGGATTTCCTGTTAAATCAGGCCGTGGATGTAAGAGCTTGAGTCTCCGAACCACGTTAAACCAAGTGTTATTATTTGGAATGTCTTTTCTTCTAAAGTATTGCGAAAATCTGCTCACTGAGAGCATTGTTTAAAAAGGAACTTTAGTTAAGCATTCAGGTCAGGGAGATTCCTTCTCACTGACTAAATCAGGCGTGGCACTCGAGAGTTCAGTCTCTCGAGTAACTGCCTTGTTGAGAGCCTGAGCTTTCAAGTCTCATCACTGACTTGATAGCTCTGACTCTCAGCAACGCAGTGACTTGAGCATTTCATCACTGAACTCAGTCAGGGTGCAAGCTGTGATTTGATAACGCACTCGAGAGTTCAGCATCTCAAGCCACTGTCCTTGCTCAGAGCATGAGTCTCCAAGCCCTCTCTCTGACTTGGTAACTCAGCCTCTGAGCAGAGCAGTGACTTGAGTATTTCTCACTCTTGCTGAACTCCCTGAGGAAAAAGGTTTTTCAAAAAAAAAATTTGTTTTGTGCTCCTGAATTCCCATTTTGCCCTTCGAAAAACGGGACTATCAATTGGTATCAGAGCGGGTTGTTCACATGACCACTGATCCAGTTTTGTTAAGAAAAATGGTCTACCGAACAGATCTTAAATGTTTTAAACTATGGGAATTCCTGCATATTTCAAACTATTACTTGTACTCTGACATCATTCTTGTAATAGAAGATCATTTGGTTAGAAGTTTTGGAATCATCAAAAAGAGGGAAATTGTTGGGATATGTTTTAGTTTTGATGATTTTCCAAAACAACATGTAATAGTTTTGAAAGCAGTCATGATAGTATCTTTAGATTCAGGTCAGGATAGTTTGTGTATTCAGTTAGACAGGTTGTAATGTGAGAAGAACTCAGCTGAGGAAGCACTCAGTTGAGGGGGAACTCAACTGAGGGGGAACTCAGTGAGGGAGAACTCATTGATAAAGCCTGAGGAAGTCAAGATGACATCTCAAGAGAACTGACTGAAGCCTTTGAAGGAAGACCTGAACCTGAAGAGAAGCCTGAAGGATGTCCCACTGAGTGTAAGTCAGGCTGATCTAAGCCAAGTGTGGTGGACCACTCAGTGAAGAGCCTGATCAGGAGGATCAGTGCTGCACCAAGTAGGCCTGAAGGAGTCAGGCTACTGTGGTCAGGGAAGTTTGTCATCCAGCCTTATGACAAACTTCTTGGAAAGATCTTCAAGAGTTAACTGAAGGACAACTGCACTGAGGACGAGTCAGTCCACTGAAGATCAGAGTCAGTGAAGGAGGAAGCTACCTAAAGTCAGTGGGTCTTGGTCAACCCACTGAGTCAAAGATCCGTGAATCCAGGCCACGTGGACCAATCAGCACGAGGTAGCAATTCTGACACTGACAAAGGCCGCATTCCAAGAAAAGTGGTTGAAACCATTAAATGTTGGATTCGAATGTATCTTCCCTCCAACTGATACATTTGAATCCCCATTATAAATACAAGCTCATAGCTTGTTGTTAGAGTGTGTTGTGTTGCTTTGTTTAAGAGTTGTATTGTTGTATGTTGGAAGAAAAACAAACACCTACGAGCTGAGAGTGTGAGTAGTAGCATACGTGCATGGGAGATATAAGGAGATTCTACTCATTTCTATACACTGAGAGTTCACAAATATATATATAAGAGTGCTCAGCTTGTAACTCTAGGCTTAGAGAGGTTTTCCCTATCTTAGCTATTGGCTAACACATTGTAAAGGGAAAACCTCACCTAGTTGGAGAAAACCCTAACCGAAACCAAAACCCTAAGATAGGCTTGTTGGGAGTAAGTTGTTAGAAGGAGAAGGGCAGCCCAGGGAGTGGCGTGAGTCCAGTAGTAAGTGCACCTTGGCACGTTAAAAACAAGAATCCTGAGATAGTGGATTTCCTGTTAAATCAGGCCGTGGATGTAAGAGCTTGAGTCTCCGAACCACGTTAAACCAAGTGTTATTATTTGGAATGTCTTTTCTTCTAAAGTATTGCGAAAATCTGCTCACTGAGAGCATTGTTTAAAAAGGAACTTTAGTTAAGCATTCAGGTCAGGGAGATTCCTTCTCACTGACTAAATCAGGCGTGGCACTCGAGAGTTCAGTCTCTCGAGTCACTGCCTTGTTGAGAGCCTGAGCTTTCAAGTCTCATCACTGACTTGATAGCTCTGACTCTCAGCAACGCAGTGACTTGAGCATTTCGTCACTGAACTCAGTCAGGGTGCAAGCTGTGATTTGATAACGCACTCGAGAGTTCAGCATCTCAAGCCACTGTCCTTGCTCAGAGCATGAGTCTCCAAGCCCTCTCTCTGACTTGGTAACTCAGCCTCTGAGCAGATCAGTGACTTGAGTATTTCTCACTCTTGCTGAACTCCCTGAGGAAAAAGGTTTTTCAAAAAAAAAATTTGTTTTGTGCTCCTGAATTCCCATTTTGCCCTTCGAAAAACGGGACCATCAATAACTCATCTCGTTTTTTCAAATCATAACAGTAGTAGAAAATTTAAGGAGTGGGGCTACCCCCATTTGCCTTGAAAATCATATAGAAAGCAAGCAGCAAACGAATCAAAGAAGGATTTACCTGATTCAGGGCCAAAATGCCAAAGATGGCGGGGCCAGATGGTTAGGCCTCTCGTGAGGGCCTGGTAAATCGATGAGCAAATCGAGACAGGGGCCGAGAAAATCCTTAATATTTTTGAGATCGTGTTCATTCAAATTCGTTTGATTGGAAACATCATTCCACCTAATCCTATTTCTCTCAGCCACGATTCGAATGGTACGCTTGGTTATGGGAAGGGGGTTAGGGTTTTTTTAGGAAGATGAGGCGGGAAGTCCAAGAACCGCCGAAGAAGGGGGGTTGTGATGATTGAGACGACGAGGGTTTAACAGAAGTGTTTTCCAGCGAAGTTTCGTCAGAAACGAAAGGCGATTTAGCCATAATCACGGAGTGGAGAAGGAAATATATTCGAAAATGAAAAGAGGAAAATAGAGGGAATACCTTGTACGAAGACAGGGGCAGTCGCCGGAAGTTTCGGGTCCCACGAAGGGGCTGCCGGAATTTTCTGGGAACACGAGACGGCTGCCGGAAATGTCCCTTCAAACGGAATTCTTGAAGGAAAGCGGAAGATGAAAGATTAAAGAAAAGAGAGAGAGAGAGAAAAGTGAAAAACGGAAGTACTTTATGGGGAAGAGGCAACTGGCAAACCGCCCTTGTTCTCCTCTCCACGTGTACGCCCAGGATCTGGGAATGTGAAAGGGCGCAATTCTTTCAACGGCCGAGATTGCCCTATTTTGAATTGAGGAACTGAGTTAGTACTGCATGGATGTACAGTGTACAGTGCAGAATGCAGTGTACGGATCTGAACGACTTTATTGAAATTTATTCCAAATGATATTCGAAAGCAAAATAATTTGGAATAGGGGGGAGTAGTTGATATGGGCTACTTGGTACTGGGCTTGTGGCGTTCGGCCCATATCAAAGAAATTGATCCAGAGATGGAAACTTCTCTCAACTCTGGGTCAGAGCTGGACCAGAACTGAATCAAACAACTCTGAAAGTTAGTTTGGGAGATTGATTTGTACATAGATATGCGTGCATGATTATGATAAACCTAATCTAGATTAATTAGCCTCTCGTTTAAAAGAAATATGGGTTAAGTTTGCTTAATCCAACTCTGTTTCGTGAATAAGCTCATTCTTGGGGAAGAAGATAAGCTTGGAAATATCTCTTTCCTAATTTAATGGTAGAACTTGCCCACTACCACATACACCAGAAAAGGACAACTGAGGGCCTTCAGTTGTACTACCAAAATCAGAATATTCGCCACATGGCATGATTTCACACGTCCTCTGGCACTGGTGGTCCCAAAAGTGCTAGGGCAACACTGAATAAAAGACTCTTCTACCCTTCAGAGAAGTAAAAGGTGTAAATATCCCCATTTGGCCCTCTCCAAGGTATTGTCACTCCAAATACTTTCTCGCACTACTGTATTTTCATGGCTTTTCTTGTTTAACAAGTTTAGCTGACTTGAGCGTCGGAGGACCGACGCCGGAGCTCCCTCCGGCGTGGTTTTGTGCAGGATTTCTTCGGATCATCGTCAGAGTTTGCTGGGCAGTGTTTGAGAGTTGGATTCTGACTTCCAGAGCAGTATCCACACTTTTCTGGGCATCATTTTGGAGCTCTCTCAGGTTAGCTACCTTGCTTTATGTATTTCTTTGAATATTTGTTGATGAGCACAATTTACTCCTCATCAACTGGCACCGTCTGTGGGAAACTTGAGTTTTGACGTGAGGTTTTCTTGAGTTTCTCTTTAAAATATGTTCATAGTGATGGAACTTCTATGAATCTGTGATAATCTGTCAAGATTTGTGAAAATCCGGCTGTTTATTATTTTTCGAATGAAGATTATGGTAGAAATATATGTGAGTTTGCATGAATAGGCTGTTTCTTAGCTGTTTCGATGAATACGTGCATAGATCTGTGCTGAGAATACTCTTTGGATGATGTTTCTTCTTGATGATTTCTGGGAAGATGATGAACATGATGGGTTTTTGCCCAGATTTGTGAGGATGTGTTGTTTATGTGTTGTTTTAACGAGTATGAGTTGAGATTTATACTCCTTTTGCATGAAAAGTGTTTTTTAAGAAATACGTATATAGATCTATTGTTGGACTTGTGGAAAAATATTTTTCTCTTTGATGAATTTCTGGAAAAATTGTTGAATGTTTGAAGATGAACTAGAACATTACCCCTTATGGTAAAGACATAGCCAAAAGTTCTTTGGCCAGATATGATGAAATGTGATTTTTATTACTTGGATGCATTTTCTCTTCTCGAAATTTGTGTTTATGCTTATTTGATTCGGTTGGAAATTGAAATCCTCATGAAAAGTGTTTTTCCGCGAATTCGGTACGGAAGTACGGACACGAATAAGCTCCACAGATGAGAGATGAGAAAAGAATCATCTCTCAGTCTTTGAGTCTTTTCCAGAAACTTGATATGGTTTGAGGTATTGAATTATGCATTATTTATTATTTTTCGAGAGATTAACTTGATATGATTATTCTCTCAGAAATGGCAGATCCCATCTCTAGTGATTTGGGAAAAGAATTCGATGGGGTTGTTGATACACCGGCGAGTACGAACGCTCCCGTGGTCACAGTCCTTGATGATGATACCATGGGTACGAACCCAACTCAGAGCCATACGTCTCTGATTACTCTGACAGCCGAACAGTTGCGAGCCTTCATTCAGACTGCAGTGAATGGTGCTTTAGCTTTCAGGATCCCAGAGCTAATCCTGAACAGCCAACTCCTAGCGTTGAGGCTACCGCCCGCGCTAGTGAGGAACAACTGGCCGCTGGCGGGTCGAAAGCAAGAGCTCAGAACGAGCCAGAAGCTAAGACCCCAGGCGTGCCAGGAACCCGGGCCTGGAACGTGCCCGGGGATCGAAGGGCCTGGAATGTGCCCGAAAACACTGCGTTGCCTACTCTCTCAGGAGACGTCCTGGGAGAGAGCAACGCGCGAATCAGAAATGGCAGGACAGCTGCCGGCGGGACAGCCGCCAGGGAAGGCAGGACAGCTGCCGGTGGGACAGCCACCAGAGAGGATCAGATGGTTGCCAGAGCCGGGAGAGTGACTGTTCAGACTTCTGGTTTGGTTGAGTATGACGAGTGTGATTCAGATGAGGCCGAGGCAGAATCTACAGCTATTGTTAATGCCAACCGTGAGATTGTGTCTTTGAAAAGAGAGATAGAAATGGTTAAGAGGCACTGTGAGAAAATATGAAAACAGAAATTCAGATCAGGAGGATCCCCCTTTTCGGAGGATATCCTCTCTGATCCACTGCCTAAGAGCTTTAAAGCTCTAAATTTTGAATATGACGGAACGACTGATCCTCAGGATCATTTGTTGAGATTTGAGAATGGAGCTCTGCTGCATCAGTATTCAGAGGGTGTGAAATGTAGAGTGTTTCTCACCACGTTAACGAAATTTGCTTAGAAGTGGTTTAGCCAGCTACCATCCAACTCTGTTTGCTCATTCAATGAATTTAGCACACTTATCATGCATCAGTTTGCTAGTTCTCGAAAGATAACAAAGATATCTCTGTATTTGATGAGTTTCAGACAGAAGCCACAAGAGAGTTTGAGAGAGTATATTACTCGGTTCAATGAGGTTGCTTTGGAGGTCCCTGCGGCCACAGATGGAGTAAGAACGAATGCCTTGGCGCGAGGTCTTCATGATGGAGATTTCTTTAAATCTTTGGCCAAGAAACCTCCCCTGACCTTTGATGAGTTACAGGAAAGGGCCGACAAGTATATAAATCTGGAGGAGGCCAGAGGTATAAAGAAAGAAGAGAGTCGCACTGAAAGAAATGCGGAGAAAAAGAAAGAGCCTGAGAGGAAGAAGGGCAATGATGACAAAGGAAAGACAACCAAGGATAAACCCAAATTGGGAAGATTTGAAACATATACACCTCTGACTTTGCAGCCAGCAGAAATGCTAGAAGTTGTGGCAGATCATCCCGACTTCAAATTCCCCTATTCGGCTAAGAGGGGTCCTCGGCATCCCAGGTCTGATCGGTATTGCCGATACCACAATGAATATGGTCATGAAACGAACGATTGTCGACATCTGAAAGATGCCATCGAGAGGATGATTCAAGATGGTCATCTAGTGGAATTTGTGAAGAAAGAAAGAGATATAAACAACAATAAAAGAAAGGATAACGAAGAAAGAGGAAAGGAGGTAGCAGAGCCACCTCGGAAGGATGGTCCTGGTCATAGGAGGGGGTATATCCAAATGATAGTTGGGGGACCGACAGATGGAGACTCACATCAGGCCAGGAGAGCTTCTGTTAGATCCGCCCAGAACTGGTATGAGGGAGATGTTCACGAGGTGGATGCTAGTGATTCGCCTAACATACAGTTTGGGCCGAGAGATGAGAGGGCAGTTCAGAGGCCCCATAATGATGCTTTAGTGGTGACCACGGAGATTGGTGGTTATGATGTTGCCAGGGTATTCATAGACACCGGCAGCTCTGCAGATATCTTGTTTCAAGATTATTTTTTGAAGATGGATCTTAACGGGGAGCTTAAGCCAGTAGATACGATGCTCTATGGATTTACAGGAGGAGCCATTCAACCTAAGGGACAAGTCTCTCTTCAGGTTAGAATGGGGAATCCACCTTTGGTCAAAGTTAAGATGGTGAACTTCTTTGTTGTAGATGCTCCCTCAGCATACAACGTGATCTTGGGAAGACCATCTCTGAATCTTTTTCAGGTTGTGGTATCTACATACCACATGAAGTTGAAGTTTCCTATTGGAGATGAAGTAGGAGAGCTTGTGGGAGACCAGTTCTGCTCTCGCAAATACTATGTTGAAACAGTAAAGAAAGATGCACACTCTTCCCCTAGAAGTGATGGTCGAGGAGATGACCCAGATGGGAAGAGAATGAAGGGTGCAGAGTTGATGGAGGAAGAGCCAGATCTGCAGATCCGGCCAGAGGAAGAGCTTATGCCAGTAGAGCTCTTCCCAAACAAATCCGGGTTTACTACCCGAATTGGAACTCAGATGACGCATGATGTGGCCAGAGCTGTCATCAACTGTCTAAGGAGGAATGCGGATCTTTTCGCATTTCAACCTGAGGACTTGTTGGGGATTGACCCCAAGGTGGCCCTGCATCGTTTAAATATTGATCCAGAGGTCAGACCTGTAAAGCAGAAATTAAGGCAATTTGGTCCTGAGAAGGATAAGATAATTAGAGAAGAGGTGGAGAGGCTTTTGAAAGCCAAGCATATCGAGAGAAGTGAAGTACCCAGAGTGGTTGTCCAATGCAGTTATGGTGGCTAAGGGAAATGGTTCCTGGCGGATGTGCATTGATTTTCGTGATCTGAACAAGGCTTGTCCAAAGGACCATTACCCTTTGCCCAGAATTGACCAGCTGGTAGACTCAACGTCCGGCTGTGAACTCTTGTCTATGATGGACGCATATCAGGGATACCATCAGATCTGGATGGATCGGGTAGACGTGCCCAGAGCTAGCTTTGTAGTCTCGTGTGGTACTTATGGCTATGTGAAGATGCCTTTTGGGCTGAAGAACGCTGAGGCCACATACCAGAGAATGGTGGACCTGGTCTTTCGAGAGCAGATTGGCCGAAATATGGAAGTTTATGTGGATGACATGCTGGTGAAAAGTTTTAAGTCTGAAGACAGATCTGGAAGAGGTGTTTGGTGTGATTAGAGCTTACCAGATCAGGTTTAATCCCACCAAATGCGCATTCGGAGTAAGAAGTGGTAAGTTCTTGGGGTATATGGTTACTCCCAAGGGGATTGAAGTAAATCAGGCCAAGGTGAAAGCAATTCTTGATATGCAACCACCTCGGAGCCTGAAGGAAACACAAAAATTGAATGGGTGGATCACAGCTTTGAGCCGTTTCATCTCTAGATCGGCAGAGAGGAGTTTACCGTTTTTTTAAAATCCTTAGAAAAGGATCCAGATTCAAATGGGACAATGAGTGCCAGAAAGCTTTTGAAGATTTGAAAGAGCACTTAACCAGTTTGCCCCTTCTCACGAAGCCAGTGCCGGGGGAAACTCTGTATTTGTACTTCTCTGTAGGAGAACATTCTCTGAGCTCTGTTCTCCTCAGGGAGGAGGGGGTGAAGCAGATACCCATATATTATGTGAGCAAAGCTATCCAAGGACCAGAGGTGAGATATTCGGAAGTGGAGAAGTCAGATCTGGCTGTGATGGTGACAGTGCGAAGGCTCAGGCCTTATTTTTTTATCTCATAAAGTGGTGGTGAGAACTAATTTGCCTCTGAGGCAGATAATGGGTAGACCAGATCTGTCCGGAAGAATGGTGAAGTGGGCAGTAGAGCTGGGTGAGTATGACATCGAGTTTGAGCCCAGAGCTGCCATAAAAGCCTGATGGTCCCGAAACGAGTAAACAGGTGTATGGGGGGGGGAATACACCTGTGGTTACAAATTTAAACTTCTTTAAAACTTATCAGGTTACTTAAGACAGTAGCTCGTCAGTGGACTTGAGGTCTGCTGAGAGTTACTCTGTGAAAGCTTACTGAGATAATACCTCCACTGAAAGCACAAGACTTTCAGTTGAACTACTATCTAATTAGCTTTCAGATGCGGATTAGTGAGCCCTTTTAGAAAACTCGTTTTACTTTGATAAACTTTGAGATTAACACACACTTATGAAAAAGCAGAATGTAAGTACACAAGATGTAAAGTGGTTCAGAGATAAATCTCCTACGTCCACTGGCCTGATCAAACAGGAGAATTCCTTTCACTTGGAATTCCTTGTGTTATAGTGCCAAGGTGCACTGATCAACTTTTCCTCTCTTAGGATGATTGATCACTAGGAAATTCCAGGTCCTAGTTCCCAAAACAAACCAGCTTTCAGACTGATACAACAATCAGCTTACTAACACCACTTAACACTAGCTCTCAACCTAAACACTGAGTAGGGTTTTGAGTAGGGTTTTGGTTCCAACTATTTTGAGATAATCCTTACAAGTTTAGCTCAAGGCTTAGGATTGGATTATCTCTTTCTAAGGTTTGGATATAGCTTTAAGCTTGGTTACAGAAGGTTTGTTAGTTTCTCTACAATTGTGAAACACTTGGGAAACAATGATAATTTCGAGTGTTTCTAGATAGTTATGAATGTAGAGATAGCTTTGATCTTGTGAGTTTCCCGTGCTTGTAAAATGTGCACGTCCTTCTGTATTTATAGGCTTCCTTGAAAATCTTCCCGTTGGATTTGAATCTTCTCAAGTAAGTCTTCTTGTATCTGATTGGTTCAAACGGCTCTATTTGAAGTTTTAAGTCTTGTCAAGAAACGGCTGCAAAACCATGCTTGTTCACCAACTTTCTGTAGATTGCTAGGTGAAAGACTTTTGGTACTTGTCAGGCTGGGACAGGTCGGCTGTCAGTAAGGTACACTGACGTGTCATCTTCTCATTGGACCTTAAGTCTGCATGCCCAGATTCTTGTCTTGCTTTAGGTGGAACTCCTCTGATGAGAACCTTCTTATTCCTTCATTTATTGTAAGCTTCACTGAAATTCATTTTGCCTTGTTCCAACCAGATTAACTAACAGCTTTAAATATGTTTAGCATTAAATGTACTTTGTTAGTTCCCATCAGTGGACCTTCGTCCTCTACTGATAGATTTAGTCTTAGTGAGAATGTACTTAGAAAACATTCAAGACTTAGACTTCTTTCTCAGATCACTTAGTCTTCAGCGGACTTCACTGCAGCGGACTTCACTTCAGCAGACTTCATACTAAAATACACTCTAGTTTTTACTAACTGCACTTCAGTTCTTAACACTTAGAACTGTTTAATTTAAACTCTAACTCTACTGAATAATTTACTTACAAACAACTTAGGGAGGGACATGTTGGCATCTAATCAAAACAAGTCTTATACATTTTCCCAACAATTTCCCCCTTTTTGATTATGCCGGAACCTATCTTATTACATATCTTCTTCTAGATGAGGTTCTTCAGATGACATTCAAAGTTCACAGTTTTTGTAAGTAAAACATTCAAGTACATAAGCCTAAATGATAATGAGATATTATCTTGGGCAAACATCAGCAGAGTTCCTTTCATTGAAAAATATGAAGTACAAATTACATGAAGTCAACTCTTAAGAAGTTTCAAACTTAAAAACATCTGGGTCTTATAAACAAATGCCCAGCAAAAGATACATCTTTCTCAGATGGACTCAGACAAAGGTTCAAGTCCATATTGTTTGAAGACTCTGATCTTCAGCTCATTCTTCCTTTCCATCACCTCCTTCGAGTGTCCTCTGAGACCAAGGTGTTCACATAAGGATATCCACTCTTCAGTGATCCTTTCTCTATCAACTGCACCAGTTGCATCTTGAGGGGGCCAGTATGTGATTGGCTCAGGGGCCTTCAAAGCTTGATCAGGGAAGGCATCATTCCAAGCTCCACTGATATCGGGATAGAGTTTGGGATAGGCATCAAACAACCATGAGTTGAAGACTTCTTGAGCATTGTCCCTGCCTAACTCTCCACTGACATAAAAAGAATAAACGAATTCCCTTTTTGCAGTCTCCCAGACATCATTGAGCTTTTTGGGAACCCAAGCATCATGGTGAGGGAATCTGTTCTGAGAAGGTGTGATCTTGTCCTTCTTTAGTTTGGCAGCCCACTTGAGATAACCACTTCTGAATTTCTTAGAAGTAGTTTTATCAAATGTGGCTAACCTCTCCTTCCTTTTCCTCTCAGCCAATTCTGCAATGGTCTCTATCTTCCCAACCACCTTATCCTTCCTCTCCTGCTGCTGGGCAGATAGCTTCCTTGCTCTCTCGTTCATTCCCCCAGCCTCCTTGATTAGCTCAGTGAGCTCCGTAACTCGTGTGGGTGCAGACTTGGGAATTTCAGAAGATAAGGGATCAGGGTTAAGAATGGGAAGTACCTCAACATCGTCAGTAGAGGTTGTGGACTTAGCAGTCAACCTCCCTGAGGTTCTTGTCTTTTTAGCAACCTCTGCTGAGAGTGCATCAGTTGCCTTCCTCTTGGCAGGTTCCCCCTTCTTTGCAGCTCTCTCTTCCTTCTCCTTCAGATGAGCTTCCTTGAACTTTGAGAGGTCCACTGATGCGGTCTCCTTTCCCTTCTTTTCCTCAGCCAGCTTCTGGGCCTCAGCATCAACTTTCTTTATGGTGCTTTTGATTTGTTGACCTTTCTCGAACTCCGGGGTTTCAAAGATGATTTGCATTTTGTTCCTTGGATCAGCCTTCAGCTCTTTAGAAGATATCAATCTTTCCCCCTTTCCGGCATTAATCATGCACTCAGCCACAGTGATGTTTAACTTCATCTGATCGTGAGCGATGGCCTTCAGTTCAGTCGAGCAGTGGTCAACTTCATCTTCCATCCTTTCCAGTGCAGCTCCAGCAGTTTGACCAAATTGCACAAATTGTGCCAATTTCTCATTAATAAGCACGTTGGTCTTTTCTTGAGTTGGGAAGTCCTCAGCAGCCTTTTTTAGTACTTCACCAAGCTTGGCTCCGAGTTCTTCATGCTTTGCCTCGAATTCCTGTATCTTCTGGTTCCACAACCCTTCAACTTTCCCAACAAGGTCAGCTGAGAAAGCTTCAACAGAAGACTTTAGGTTGATGGACACGTTCTCCACTGAGTCCTTCAGGAATTGAGCTCTGGCTTCTTCCTCCTTCTTCTCCAGATCTTTCAGAGCCTCAATGACTAGCACACTTTGTCCCTCAACTACATCAATAACCATCTGCTGTGAATCTTCAATTTTCAGTGTGAGATTTTGAAGTGATGTAGTTGTGGACTCCATGAGTTCGTCAATGTGATCTGAGAGGATGATCATTTCGTCTACCTCCTCTTGGACAACTTCTTGGACATCTTTCAGCTGAGTTTCAAGAGCAGGGATTCTTTCTTCTTGAAGTTTAAGCACTTCATCCTTCAGGGGAGTTAGGTTGACCTGGACTGAGGGGATCTCATCAGTTTGAGTGCCTGCATTTAAAACAATGTTAGTTCTTGCTCCCTCAATCTCACAACCTATATCTCCTGAGGTTTCTAACTCCATTGGAACTCCCTCCTCCTCACTCAGCTTACTTCTTTCATCACTCTTATTTTCAACTAAGATTTTTTCAGCCAATGCATCCTTTACAGGAATGATTGCTTTTATTTGGCCACTCACAACTCCTGTGATTTCAACATCTCTTTCAGCACCCTCATCTTTTTCTTTTTCTTTTTCAACTCCTTCTATTCCAGTCACCTCAGTTGACTCTGAAGCCACCACTGAGGGCTGTTGTGGGAGAATCTCAGTAGACACCTCTACTGGACTCTCCTGTGGCAAATTTTGAGCCTCAGTATCCCTTGCCTTGGATACATCCTTGGCTACCTCACCATCACCTTGCCTTGGTGAGGTCCCTCCTCCTTGTACACTTTCCTCCATCTCTTTCTCCTTCTCCTCCTCTGCTTCAGCAACCACATCAGCTGACTTCTTAGCCTCAGCTATCTTCTCCATCACCAGACTCTCAAAAATTTTCTCATCACAGAGAAGTCTGGATTTGGTCATCCCTGCAAACTGCAACACCTCCATCTCCTCCTTCTTCCAATCATCGGCATTGCTGCCTCTGACTGCCAATAGAATTTCTCCTAGCCTCCTATCTTTGAGCTGGACAAGGAGTCTCAGCCTCAAGAATAAAGCCTTGAGAGTGGGGAAGTTGTCAAGTTCAGGGTACTTAGACTCCAAAGAGTAAGCAACCTCATCCTTAAGGGTGTCTAAGAATGAGTACTCTTCTTCATCGTCTGAAGGAAGGGAAGGGGTAGGGGATCTGATATCAGTGGGTTCTTCTGGAATAGATTCCAGGTGAGTTGAGGTTTGGGTTTCAGGAGGGTTAGGGATAGTTTCAGAAGAGGTTTGAGTGTCAGGTGAGGTTGGGTTTTGGTCAGTGGGGGTTGAGGGAATTGGTTCAGTAGGATTTGATGGGGTGGTTTCAGTTGGGGTGGAGATGAGTTCAGTGGGGGTTTGAGTTTGAGATCCACTGGCTGGCTTTTGAGAGCCATCAGTGGGGGTTTGAGTGTGAGTTATTTTGGAGATGCGTTTGGTTTTGGCTACAGGGGTGCGAGGTTTGGTCTTGGGTTTAATAGGAGTAGGAGCAGGAACATCTGAGTCAGACTCAGTTGAGATAGTGTTGGGGGAAGAGGTAGGGTTACCTGATGAAGACTCATCAGTAGAGTCTGTGACTCTGACTTTCTTCGAAGCAGCCTCCTTCTCTGCTTCAGAAGACCTCTTCTTCTCCTTCCTTGAGGCCTTCTCTGCCACAGCCTCCTTATGTTGAGCCATTTTGTCACTCAACTTTACCAGTCTCCTTTTCAGCTTTGTCTTCTTCCCCTCAGCTGGGGTATCTTCCTCCTCCTCTACTGCCTCTGGGCTTTCCACAACAGGCTTAATCATTCTAGCCTCCAGAGTCTTTCCAGACTTGAATAAAATTTTTAGAGTGCTCCATTTCCTGTCAGGGATCCAATCCACGCCCAAGTCTACAATCTCTATCAAGTAAGAGATTTTTGTTGCATAGTTCAGCTTACTTGATAGTTGGGGAGATTTGTCGGGTTGAAACTTTGAGTGCTCCTTATTCAAGGCCCTCAGAAAGAACTGCTGCCAATTGTATGGCTTTTCCTTGCCCTCAACTATCGCCTTCATCAGCCTGAGCTTTGGCTTGCTCACTTGCTCAGTACTCCCTTGGTTTCCCAAAATACACTTACTCACAATTTCACAGAGAACATTGTAAACTGGCAGGAGTTCACTTCTGTTCATTGTTGGAGTGTATGGTACCTTCCTCTGCATTATGGTTTTGACCCATTCTTCCTCCTTCTCCACAATGCACGTGTCTGGATTGGGACCTTCAGAAGGAAGATCAAAAAGCTCCTTCAGGACATCTCCGCTTACACGAATCTCCTTCTTTATCTTCTGGTGTTCAATGACCTCCATGTCATCCCTCATAACTTTCTTCTTCCTTTGCAAGATCAGATGAGACCTGATCTTTGTATCTGAGTTGGAGACATTGTTGTAGAAATCAAGAACCTGTCTGTCAAAACAGTTCTCTGGATGAACAGATAGGAATTTCTCTAACCCAGCACTTTTTATCATTTCAAGGGCCTCTTTGATGTGAGCGTACTCTGGTCTGGACTCAATTTCTGGGTTATCAAAAACCATAATAGGTTCATACCAGAAGTTATCTTTTTGGGTAAGGAAACTGAGATTTAGTTTCGCCATTTGAACAAGAGGGTTTGAGAGAACAAATTACAGAGTAAGATAGTAAGTGTTTGCTTGGAAGTGTATTCGAAAAGGTTTACAAGCTTAAGGTTGGGGATTTTATATCAGAAATAAACGGTTAGATCTAATTTCACAATCAACGTCTGAGATTGAATGATTTTGAGATCGTGGATAGTTGCAGGGTTTAGTGGGGGGTTTTAAGAAATCTTGACGGTTTAGAAAAGAACCGCCTAATTGAATGGTATGGATTGAAAAGGTTGGTAACCGGAAGGTCACATCATCCGGCTTTTAGAGCGCGTGAGATAGGTAATTGAAAAAGCATGTCTGACTTGTACCACGCGCATTAAATGCTTGCCATACCAAAATCTCTTCGGAACAGTGGAAAGAGATTTAGTTTTCCAGAAAGCACTCATTAGTAAATATATTGAACCCAATTAAAATATATATAACACTAAGAGGCTTTATCTTTGAAAATAACATAAGTATAGACTTGACCTCTACTGAGGTTCGACCTCGTCTGATATATAGATCTCTTCTGAGATGGGGAGCTTCTTCTGAGAGAAGATCCTCTTCTGAGTATGAACCTCCACTGAGTTGAAGGTAACTCTACTGAGATTCAATCCTTTCTTTACTCTCCTGGATCTAGGAGTCCAAGCTCCACTGACAACTCTTGAAACCTTGCTTCAGCCAAAGGTTTAGTGAAGATATCTGCCTTCTGCTTGTCAGTGTGGATTTTGAGCATCTTGATGTCCTTCTTCTCCACATGATCTCTGATGAAGTGATGCCTTATATCCACATATTTGCATCTTGTGTGGAGAACTGGATTTTCTGAAATAGCAATTGCACTATTGTTGTCACAGAAAATAGGGACTTCATTGGCAAAGATGTTGTAATCTCTCAGTTGTTGTCTTAGCCAAAGAATTTGAGCACAACAACTTCCAGCTGCCATATACTCAGCTTCAGTAGTGCTTGTGGCTACTGAATTTTGTTTCTTGGAGAACCAAGAAATCAGTTTACTTCCCAAGAATTGACAAGTGCCTGAGGTTGATTTTCTATCAATTCTGCATCCTCCATAGTCAGCATCTGAGTATCCTGTGAGTTCTAGATTGTCATCTGAGGGATACCATAATCCCATATTCACAGTACCCTTAAGATATTTGAGAATCCTCTTGGCAGCTTCCAGGTGACTTTTCTTGGGATTGGCTTGATATCTAGCACAAATGCCAACTGCAAATGTGATATCAGGCCGGCTTGCTGTGAGATACAGTAGAGATCCAATAATGGCTCTGTAGGAAGTCTGGTCTACTGATTCTCCATCCTCATCTGGTTCCATCTTGGTGTTGGTGTTGAGTGGAACTCTTGCGACCTTGCTGGTCTGGCATCCAAACTTGTTGATCAGCTCCCTTGTGTATTTGGCTTGGTTGATGAAGATTCCTTCAGTGGACTGCTTGACTTGAAGTCCTAGGAAGAAATTCATTTCTCCCATCATAGACATCTCAAACTTTCCCTTCATCAGTTGAGAGAACTTCTCACAGAGGACTTGGTTAGGACAACCAAAGATGATATCATCCACATAGATTTGAACCAGCAATGTGTCCTCTCCTTTTGTGATTCTGAAAAGTGTTCTATCAACTCTCCCTTTGATAAAACCATGATCCAAAAGGAATTGAGACAAAGTATCATACCAAGCTCTTGGAGCCTGTTTCAGTCCATATAGAGCTTTCCTCAGTCTATATACTTTGTGACTTTCTTCAAAACCTGGGGGTTGCTCCACATAGACTTCTTCATTGAGTACTCCATTCAAGAAGGCACTTTTAACATCCATCTGGTACACTTTGAATTTCTTGTGAGCAGCATATGCAAGAAATAACCTTATTGCCTCCAGTCTGGCTACTGGAGCAAATGTTTCATCATAGTCAAATCCTTCAACTTGAGAGTAGCCCTTTGCAACTAGCCTGGCCTTGTTTCTGACTATGATATCATTCTCATCCTTCTTGTTTTTGAATACCCACTTGGTTCCTATCACATTGCAGTGATATGGTCTGTCCACCAACTCCCATACTTGATTCCTTGTGAACTGGTTGAGCTCTTCTTGCATGGCAATGATCCAGTTGGAATCTTGAAGTGCTTCTGCTATGAAACTTGGTTCCTGGTTTGATAAGAAACAACAAAACAAAGCACTTTCACCATGAAAACTTCTAGTTTTGACTCCTGAGGAAGGATCACCTAGGATTTGCTCAACAGGGTGATCTGAGAGCCAAGTTCTCCTAGGCTGATGCCCTTCAGTAGAGTTTAACTCTTCTGAAGTTGAGTCACTAGATATTGGAATGAAATCGAATTCAGGAAATAAGACAGAGGGTTGAAGTCCTGAGTCATCATTCAAGGTATTTTCATTCTCAATGGTAATTTCATTGGTTCCCCCTTGAATGATAGTTTCAGTGAATGTCTCAGCTGTGACCACATCTTCATTGACATTGGTTACCTCTTGAACTGGGATGGTGTTCATCAGTTCAGTTACATCTTCAGGAGAGCTCTCAGGTGAGCTTTGAGGAGTGGTCTGATTTTGAGTGTCCTCTTTGAATTGTTGATCATTGAGGTTGTCCCAGGTTGGGATGAATGTATCAACAGAATTCTCAGGATATCCTTTTGATTTGATACTCAGTCTAGTTAGCCTTTTGCTTATCACATCCTCATTCTCCTTACTTCTGGACTCAAAAGTAGATTCATCAAATACCACATGAGGTGTTTCTTCCACAACAAGAGTTCTACAGTTGTAAACTCTGAAAGCTCTACTGATTTGGGAATATCCTAAGAAAATTCCTTCATCAGCTTTGCTATCAAAAGCTTTCAGTTGAGTTTTCCCATTGTTGTGAATGAAACACTTGCAACCAAAAATATGAAAGTAAGATACCTGTGGCTTTCTGCCATTCCATAACTCATATGGAGTTTTTCCTTGATGTTTGGTTACCATGGATCTGTTTTGAGTGTGGCAGGCAGTATTAATAGCTTCAGCCCAGAATCTTTTAGGAACCTGAGCTTCAGCTAACATTGTCCTTGCTGCCTCCTTGAGAGTCCTATTTCTTCTTTCAGCTACTCCATTTTGTTGTGGAGTCCTTGCAGCTGATGTCTCATGAAAGATACCTAATTCTTTACAATAATCAGATATGATAGAATTTATGAATTCAGTGCCCTTATCTGATCTTATCTTTACAATGTTCAGGCTCTTTTCATTGCTAACTTTCTTCAGGAGCTCTGGCAGTCTCAGTTGAGTCTCCTTTTTGCTTGCAAGGAATATCACCCATGTGTACCTGGAGAAGTCATCAACAACAACAAGTGTATACTTTCTCCCATTTATACTTACAGGGGTTACTGGACCAAAAAGATCCATATGTAATAGTTGAAGTACTCTGTCAGTCGAGGTTGCTACTTTGCTTTTGAAAGATGCCTTTACTTGCTTCCCCTCCTGACAGGCTTTACAGATATGTTCTTTATTGTATACTTCATTTGGCATTCCTTCTACCAGTCCATGTCTTGCTATCCTGTTCATCATCTTGAAGTTCAGATGACTTAGCCTTTTGTGCCACAACCAATTAGTGTCAGTTGAGCTTTTGGCAATAAGACATGCATTTGGTGTGCAAGACTTCCAATCTGCAAGATAAATATTTCCCTTTCTTGACCCAGTTAGTAATACCTGTTGTGAAGATATATTCTTAACAAAACACAGGTTACATGAAAATTCAACACTGTATCCCTTATCACAGAATTGACTTATGGACAGAAGATTGTGCTTAAGTCCACTGACAAAGGATACATTGCTTACTCTTACTGAGCCAATTATTAAAGTACCATAACCTCTAGTGGCTCCTTGAGAGTTGTCACCAAAGGTGACTTGTGGACCTTCCTTCTCAACAAATTCTGTCAGGAGATCTTTGTTGCCAGTCATGTGCCTAGAACATCCACTGTCCAAGTACCAGACTGATGATTTAAGAGCTTCTCCTTTGTTGAGGTCCACTGAGCCCTGCAATCACAGATCAAGCTTTAGGTACCCATTTGGTGTTGGGTCCTACAAGGTTAGCTGTACCTTTTGGAATCCAAATTTGCCTCACAGTTCTAATTATTTTAGATTGGCTAATTTGTCTTCCATAAACATCTACATAGATTGTTATCTCCCTGGGTGCCTTGGGAGTAAACTTTCTATGGGTGTCAGCCTTTGAAGGAACAGGAACCTTCTTCACATTCTTTCTCTTTGGCTTGGGTGCACCTGGTCTTGGTTTTTGTTGATAAAGGTATGAAGGACCTTTTCCTTTAGGCACAAAAGGACTAGGTCTTCCATATGAGTCATTCCTTGAGGACTGCTCATGCCTGGGTGTTCTCAGCTGAGGTTGCTTCATCTGTGAAGACCTCGGCTGATAGTACCTCTGCTGAGATCTATTTTGATAAGTCACCTGAGCCTTTCCATTTGGTTTTGGCTTAGATTGACTTTTCTTTTGTGTGATCTCAGCTGGTCTTTTTCCTTTATCTACAGTCTGTGGTTGAAATGTCACAGACTTAACAAAAACTCTCTTTGTGCCACTTGAAGAAGCAACACTCAGAGGACCTTCTGAAGGTTTTGGAATAAAGCCTATCCCACACTTGTTATTTGGATTGGTTTGAAAACTTTGGATCTCCTCTATGGCAAGAGAGGGTTTGTTTAGAGCATCAATCCTTTTTAACAAGGTCTCTTCAGATTTTTGTAAGACATCAATTTTCAGGAGAGAATCCTTTATTTGGCTTACCAATTTTAAATTCTCTTCAGTTAACTTTGTTTTAGATTCATTGAGATCTTTTATCAGTTGATCTCTACCATTTCCTTGACTCCTGAGGGTTTCCACCTCTTTTGTCAGTTCAATGGTAGATTTGGCTGAGTTCAGATCTTTTTGATTCCCAGACTCGATTAACTTGGAGTTTTCACTCAAGAGTTGTTTGTTCTCATCTTGAAGACAGAAACTTGCTTCTTGCAACCTTGAGAAATCAATCATCAATTGTTCCAAGGCGGACTGAAGATTGAGTTCCTCAGTTGACTCTGAGCTTAGCTCAGGTGTGTGTCCTAGAGAAATGGATGGTTTAGATTGTACCTCTGGTTCTTCTCTTGCCATGAGGCACATGTCATCTTCACTGCTGTCAGAGAACAGTTCATCAGGTGACTCCAGGTTTTCATCAACATCCCCAGCCATCATGGCTTTTCTTTCTCCATATCTTCTGTCTCTTTTGGCTTGCCTTTCTCTTCTTTCTTTAGTGCTCAGTTGAGGACAATCATATTGAAAGTGCCCAATCTTCTTGCACTGAAAACACCTGTTGGCATCATCATTCTTTTCTTCGGTGGACTCTCTGGTCTTTGATGATGAACCTTCAGCCTTGGTGTAATTCTTGTATTCCTTCTTCTTTTCCAGCTCAGATGAGCTTTTCTCTCCTTCTCTGGTAGTCTTTTGTGGATAACTTCTACCTTCCCTGTTATCCCTGTAAAATCTCTTATATTTGCCAAAGCGGCTGTTAAGTTGTTCAAACCTTCTAGCCATCAGGCTGAGTTCCTCCTGCATCTCAGCCTTGCTTTGAGACTTACTTGCCTTTGAACTCTTCTGAGGCTTTGGGGATTTTGGCTCAGGCTCCTTAGCTTTGAAGGCAACTTCCTTCTCAGCTGAGGTCTCATCAGGAGCCCTTTTCCTGTTCAGATCAAACTCATAAGCCTTAAGTTCAGAGAATACCTGTTGCATAGACATGCTGGATAGATCCTTGGTATTCTGCATCATCACAGAGTACACATCCCATCTTGAGGTTAGACCTCTCAGGATCTTTAAGGCAACTTCTCTTTTGGTGTAGACCTTTCCCAGAGAGTTAATCTCATTCATGATGTCAGTGAACCTCCCATCAAGCTGGTCTATGGTCTCAGTGGACTCCATGGTGAACTGCTCATACTTTTGAACAGCTACTGAAAGCTTGTTCTCTTTTATTTTGTCAGTTCCTTCACACATGAGAGCAAGAGTGTCCCATAGTTCCTTTGCTGTCTTGCAGTGGATCACTCTTCCCATTACAGAGTCTGGAATAGTGGTGTAGAGAATGTTCATGGCAATGAAGTTGAGGTTGTTTCTCCTCCTCTCATCTGCAGTGAAATTATCTTCATCTTTGGGCCATTCTTCTCTAGGATCTGCAATAGTTTCAGCTGTAGTTCTAGGGTTAGGTGTCATAAACACAAATGGACCTTTAGTAATAACCCTTAACATTTCATCATGCACACAGGCAAGATGAGCTCTCATTCTGATTTTCCAGAAGTCATAGTTTTCCACTGAGAATTGTGGAAGCTTGTGATGAGACATATGGTTCAAGGGATTTACTCCCATGTTGTTCTCTGCAGGTGGTGCAACCCTAGCTGTGTTGTCAGCTATAGAATAAAAACAAGTTTATCAAAAGATCAATTCAGGTGACCTTATAAAAAAAATACCTTTGAGCACAAGGTATACTTAGAACAATGGTCTTTTGAACCACCGCTCTGATACCAATTGATGGTCCCGAAACGAGTAAACAGGTGTATGGGGGGGGGGAATACACCTGTGGTTACAAATTTAAACTTCTTTAAAACTTATCAGGTTACTTAAGACAGTAGCTCGTCAGTGGACTTGAGGTCTGCTGAGAGTTACTCTGTGAAAGCTTACTGAGATAATACCTCCACTGAAAGCACAAGACTTTCAGTTGAACTACTATCTAATTAGCTTTCAGATGCGGATTAGTGAGCCCTTTTAGAAAACTCGTTTTACTTTGATAAACTTTGAGATTAACACACACTTATGAAAAAGCAGAATGTAAGTACACAAGATGTAAAGTGGTTCAGAGATAAATCTCCTACGTCCATTGGCCTGATCAAACAGGAGAATTCCTTTCACTTGGAATTCCTTGTGTTATAGTGCCAAGGTGCACTGATCAACTTTTCCTCTCTTAGGATGATTGATCACTAGGAAATTCCAGGTCCTAGTTCCCAAAACAAACCAGCTTTCAGACTGATACAACAATCAGCTTACTAACACCACTTAACACTAGCTCTCAACCTAAACACTGAGTAGGGTTTTGAGTAGGGTTTTGGTTCCAACTATTTTGAGATAATCCTTACAAGTTTAGCTCAAGGCTTAGGATTGGATTATCTCTTTCTAAGGTTTGGATATAGCTTTAAGCTTGGTTACAGAAGGTTTGTTAGTTTCTCTACAATTGTGAAACACTTGGGAAACAATGATAATTTCGAGTGTTTCTAGATAGTTATGAATGTAGAGATAGCTTTGATCTTGTGAGTTTCCCGTGCTTGTAAAATGTGCACGTCCTTCTGTATTTATAGGCTTCCTTGAAAATCTTCCCGTTGGATTTGAATCTTCTCAAGTAAGTCTTCTTGTATCTGATTGGTTCAAACGGCTCTATTTGAAGCTTTAAGTCTTGTCAAGAAACGGCTGCAAAACCATGCTTGTTCACCAACTTTCTGTAGATTGCTAGGTGAAAGACTTTTGGTACTTGTCAGGCTGGGACAGGTCGGCTGTCAGTAAGGTACACTGACGTGTCATCTTCTCATTGGACCTTAAGTCTGCATGCCCAGATTCTTGTCTTGCTTTAGGTGGAACTCCTCTGATGAGAACCTTCTTATTCCTTCATTTATTGTAAGCTTCACTGAAATTCATTTTGCCTTGTTCCAACCAGATTAACTAACAGCTTTAAATATGTTTAGCATTAAATGTACTTTGTTAGTTCCCATCAGTGGACCTTCGTCCTCTACTGATAGATTTAGTCTTAGTGAGAATGTACTTAGAAAACATTCAAGACTTAGACTTCTTTCTCAGATCACTTAGTCTTCAGCGGACTTCACTGCAGCGGACTTCACTTCAGCAGACTTCATACTAAAATACACTCTAGTTTTTACTAACTGCACTTCAGTTCTTAACACTTAGAACTGTTTAATTTAAACTCTAACTCTACTGAATAATTTACTTACAAACAACTTAGGGAGGGACATGTTGGCATCTAATCAAAACAAGTCTTATACATTTTCCCAACAAAGCCTAAGCATTGGCTGATTTTATTTAGGAAACAACCAAAGTTCAAGAGTCAGAACTCTGGAAGGCTTATGTTGATGGATCATCATCTCTCAATGGATGTGGAGCTGGGATTGTGATTATATCCCCCAATCGGAGAGGAGTTGCAGTTTGCAGTAAAGTTTGAGTTTGAAACTTCAAACAATGAAGCAGAATATGAGGCCTTTATAAGGGGCATGCAAATGTTATGGGAGCTGGGAGCACAAAGAGCAATTGTGCACTCTGACTCTCAATTGGTCACCCAACAGCTGTTAGGAACTTACGAAAAGAAAAATGAGAAAATGGCAAAGTATGCAGAATTGGCAACACAGTTGAAAGCCAAATTTGATGAACTGAGAATTGAGCAGATTCCAAGAGCTGAGAATGCTAAAGCGGACTATCTGTCCAAGTTGGCCAGCTCTGCTGAAGAATGTGCGAAAGGAAAGATCACACTATTGACAGCTGAGAGCCAGATGTCAACTCTGGATGTGGGAGCAATCAATGAAGAGGGTGATTGGAGGACTCCCATCATCCATTATTTGAAAACAGGGCAGAGGCTTGACAAGCCAGATGCCCCTAAGAAAGCAGTATATGCCAAGTATTGCATGATTGGTGAATACTTGTATAAGAGATCATTCTCTCAACCATTTTTGAGATGCCTGTCCACTATGGAAGGAAATTATGTGTTGAGAGAGATGCATGAAGGCTGCGGAGGAAGCCACACGGGCTTTAGAGATGTGGTGAGATGAGTGTTAAGAGCTGGATATTATTGGCCAACTCTCACGAAATATGCAAAAGAATTGGTAAGAAAGTGCGATAAGTGCCAGAGGCATGGACCTCTGATTCACGTCCCAGCAGAAGAATTGGGAGTGATGTATTCTCCGTGTCCATTTGATAAATGGGGAATTGACATTGTGGGAAAGTTCCCAACAACTTCTGGGGGCAGAGTTTTTATAATCGTTGCAGTGGATTATTTCAGTAAGTGGGCTGAAGCTGAAGCTGTAAAGAAAATTGATGAAGCAACTGTTATCAGGTTCTTGTGGAAGAACATATGTTGCAGGTTTGGGATTCCCAGAACCCTGGTATCGGATAATGGGACACATTTCTCGGGCTCTATAGTCCAGAACTAGTGTTAAGAGTTGAAAACTCAGCAGAGATTTGTCTCAGTAGCTCACCCTCAAGCCAATGGGCAGGTGGAAGTTACTAATAGAACGATTGTGGAAGGTATAAAAACCAGGCTTGAGAAATCTGGTGGAAATTGGGTCGAAGAGCTGGACTCAGTACTTTGGGCTTACAGAATGAGTCCGAAAACCGCTACGGGAGAATCTCCTTTCAATCTCGTGTATGGATCCACAGCTGTAGTCCCTGCAGAGGTTGGAATGGAGACCCATCGGATTCTGAACTATGATGAGAATCGCAATTCAGAGCTGGTTAGAGAGAATTTGGATATGCTTGATGAGGAACGTGAAATGGCTCGTCTGAGATCAGAGCGCTACAAAAGTCAAGTGAAAGCCGCTTATAACAAGCGGGTGAAAGTTAGAAAGTTTGAGAAAGGAGATCTTGTCTTACGTAGAGCTGATGCGCTGAAACCTGTGGGGAAGTTAGAGCCGAATTGGGAGGGCCCCTTTGTGGTCACTCGAGTCTTAGCTGGAGGCGCGTATGAGCTGTCAGACCAGAATGGTAAGAGAATGCCTCGTCCCTGGAACGTCAGCAATTTGAAGAAATACTATTTTTGAGTTAATTCAGAGTTATGTCAGTTTTCAATGAAAGTATGTAAGCAACTACCGTTTGCATCGTTGTATTTTAGAATTCAATGAAAAGCCGACAGAACTACCCTCTTCAGTTCTGGCGGATTCCTATCTATGAATCAGTTGTCAGAATTACACATCTCTAAGATCCATATCCTATGAGTCATGAATATGAGCATGGATAACATCTGAGAGAATGGGCCTTAATTCAGAATTCACATCCTCTCAGTCTTGATACGAATCAAGCATGGATCACGCATAAGAATTGAAATTTCTTTCAGAACTTACATTCTCACGAATCTCAGATAAAGTTAAGCATGAATGACTTAAAATTAAAAGCAAAGAGTTTTAGAAAGATATTCTAAAATTGAACTAAGCAATTTACTTCTGCACAGAAGCAAATTCTGGAAGGGGGAAATAAAAGTATGCACACTTTCCCCCGATGAGCTAACTCATTCACAGAGCAAAATGAGTCGAAGAAGGGAAGGTAAGGTACTACCGTGCATCCCATTCCCAGAGTTGAATAAAGCAATTTATTTCTTTACAGAAGAAAACTCTAAAAAAGGGGGGAGTATATATATATATATATATACCATCACCCACAGTCAAAACCCTTTTTATAGGATAAAAAAAGGCAAAAAATATAAAGCACAATGAGCAATTATGTAAAGAAAAGCACAACAAGTAGATGACAAAAGCATAGTTTGAGCATAGTACGCTCAACAAAAGAAACTGAATATTTCTAGAATAAAGAGCACGCAGGCTCAGAAGTAGCAAGAGCACGCAGGCTCTGGAAATTGTTCATAGTTGCAGAAATAAAAGGAGAACGATAGAGATAACCTCAAAGGGTCCTGTCCTCTATTCGTTCAAATCAGTACTCAGGCCAGGTCCAGGGTTTTCAGGAGCAGAAACGGTCTGGGGCTCGACAGCAGCTTCAGAGGCAGAGCTTTCGGGAGCTGAGAGGTCACAAAATATAAGATCCACTGGAGGAAGTTCGGGTGATAGATAATCCTCCCGAGCTAGCTTCAAGGCCGCTCTCTTGATAGTAGGCAGAAACCAAGGAGCATCCTTGGGAGCATTCACATCACCCTTGAAATAGGGAGATGGAGTCACACCCTCCTTAGCACAAGAGATATTAAGTTGCTCAGTAAAGCCTTTCTCTTGGGCTTGGGCAACAGCAGATCTGAAACCATGCTTGATGAAATGGCCGGTATGTGGGGCCATATCCACCAAAAACTGAGGGCTGTTTTGATAAGCATCAATGAGGCTTTCATACAGTTCCTTGAGAAATGCTTGACCAAGAGCTGTACTGAGAAGTCTTTTGCGACAGAGATCAATGCCTTCAAGGAGACCTGCAGTGTGGCCTTCAGAACGACTTTCCTCTCGTGCCTGTTTCTCCTTGACCGACTGGAGAGCGAGTAGGTTGTCAGCATCCTGCAGTTTCTTCTCGAGAGATTGGAGTGCAGATCTTTGCTCGGCATTATGAATGTGAGCCGCATCCAGCTCCTTCATAGCTTGAACTAACTCTTGATCTTTTTGATCAAGCTCAGCCTTGACTGCATCTATCTCCTCAGAGTTGTCCATCTCCAGAAATTGGGCCTGATTATCCAAAAACTAACAAAGAAGAAAGATAAGTAATTGAGGAGAGCATTGCTTAAAACAAGGAAGAGGTGAAATGAGAAATTTACCTCGACCAACCGACTAGACATCAGAGCTTTCAGTTGACTAGCTGAAAAATTTGAACTGGCAGAATCAGTCTTAGAAGACCTGAGTGTCTTCAGGAACTGAATACACTCTTTCTCTTCCAAGTTCATAGATGAATGCGGATTGGGAGGCAGAGGTGGATGTTCAGTCATGATACCAGAACTTGAACCAGTTTGTTTTGAAAAACAAGTTTTCTTTTGAACGGGCTTGGTAAGGGCAGCAGCTGAAACACGTTTTTTTCCTTTACCACGAGTAGTAAGGCCAACACCTTCATCTTCTTCGCTCTCCTTAGGGGGAGATGGAGGAACAGCAGACTTCTCTTCAGAAAGGGGTATGGTTGAAATTTCTTGAGTGGCGACAGGCTTTAACACAATATTAGCTTTCGAGTCCACTACTTCAGAAGGAGAAGCCAAGTCAGTAGGCTCCTCATCATCCGACAGGAGAAGAGCACTCTCCCAAGACATATCTGAAAACAAAGTAGAAAATGATATCAAAATGAGAACAATGTATGTCTCTAAGAGCAAAATTAGAGCATAGAAAAGAGCAGTACCCGCTCCAGTGGGAGGAGGAGCTGCCGATCCGAGAAACCCGAAATGAGAAAGAACGATAGGCTCCTTTAACAGGTGAAACATCCTAGGAGGGCCGTGAGACTTAGCAACACGATTTAAACGTATCATGATTTCTCTATCTGAGGAGAGAATGAAATCCTCTACAGAGGAAGAAGACTTGGTAGTACTGGGGGCTTTATACTGCCATCCACGGTGGGTAAATGGCCATTTCCCAGAGTGAGGAGTAACTACGAAGCAGCTATCTCGCCAGAACCCGTCTACACTAGGGGGTTTACCTATGAAATGGGATAACCCCTGGTTCCTAGAACTAAAGTAATAGAACTCATCTCGTTTTTTTCAAATCATAACAGTAGTAGAAAATTTAAGGAGTGGGGCTACCCCCATTTGCCTTGAAAATCATATAGAAAGCAAGCAGCAAACGAATCGAAGAAGGATTTACCTGATTCAGGGCCAAAATGCCAAAGATGGCCAGGCCAGATGGTTAGGCCTCTCGTGAGGGCCTGGTAAATCGATGAGCAAATCGGGACAGGGGCCGAGAAAATCCTTAATGTTTTCGAGATCGTGTTCATTCAAATTCGTTTGATTGGAAACATCATTCCACCTAATCATATTTCTCTCAGCCACGATTCGAATGGTACGCTTGGTTATGGGAAGGGGGTTAGGGTTTTTTGAGGAAGATGAGACGGGAAGTCCTAGAACCGCCGAAGAAGGGGATTGTGATGATTGAGACGACAAGGGTTTAATGGAAGTGTTTTCCAGCGAAGTTTCATCAGAAAAGAAAGGTGATTTAGCCATAGTCACGGAGTGGAGAAGGAAATATATTCGAAAATGAAAAGAGGAAAATAGAGGGAATACCTTGTACGAAGACAGGGGCGGTCGCCGGAAGTTTTGGGTCCCACGAAGGGGCTGCCAGAATTTTTTGGGAACACGAGACGGCTGCCGAAAATGTCCCTTCAAACGGAATTCTTGAAGAAAAGCGGAAGATGAAAGATTAAAGAAAAAAAAAAGAGAGAAAAGTGAAAAGCTGAAGTACTTTATGGGGAAAAGGCGACTGGCAAACCGCCCTTGTTCTCCTCTCCACGTGTACGCCCAGGATCTGGGAATGTGAAAGGGCGTAATTCTTTCAACGGCCGAGATTGCCCTATTTTGAATTGAGGAACTGAGTTAGTACTGCATGGATGTACAGTGTACAGTGCAGAATGCAGTGTACAGATCTGAACGACTTTATTGAAATTTATTCTAAATGCTATTCGAAAGCAAAATAATTTGGAATAGGGAGGAGTAGTTGATATGGGCTACTTGGTACTGGGCCTGTGGCGTTCGGCCCATATCAAAGAAATAGATCCAGAGATGGAAACTTCTCTCAACTCTCGGTCAGAGCTGGACCGGAACTGAATCAAACAACTCTGAAAGTTAGTTTGGGAGATTGATTTGTATATAGATATGCGTGCATGATTAGGATAAACCTGATCTAGATTAATTAGCTTCTCGGTTAAAAGAAATATGGGTTAAGTTTGCTTAATCCAACTCTGTTTCGTGAAAAGCTCATTCTTGGGGAAGAAGATAAGCTTAGAAATGTATCTTTCCTAATTTAATGGTAAAACTTGCCCACTACCACATACACCAGAAAAGGACAACTGAGAGAGGGCCTTCAGTTGTACTACCAAATCAGAATATTCTGTTGGGAAAATAGGGGTGCCCGGAATCTATTCGGGATGAATTTTAAATACGAATTTAAATACAATTATTACTAGCATGAATTAATCCTAATTAATTCAAATAATAATTCCAACAACTAATTATCATCATGCATGTTAAATTAATTTCACATATTTAACTAGGCGGAATTAAACAAGTAAATATGCGATTAACGTACCTCTCGTAGTATTGGCCTTTGGATATACGGGACACTTGTAATCTCGTTCTATCAACCCAAAGCCTTCTCAAGTATTTCCCTTTTCACCTCACTTGATCGCCGGTGGGAGACGCTTTCAAGCAATTTAATAAACTAAGGAAAAAGAAAAATATCTATGCTTCTTGATTTTTCCAACACATGGAATTATGTATTTGGGGATGAAATAATCATCCCCTATTTATAAGAAGGAGTGATCGAAATTTACTTGTGGATATGGGCTTGGAAAAAATCTTTTCTTAGTCTCTAAGAAATCTTGAATATATCTCATATATTCTTTTCTCCAAAATAAAATATTCCACAAAAATCTCACACACCTAATTAAGGGGTGATTTTCGAAAATTACTAGTAGAGATCCCAAGATTTGGATCTTCTTGAATATATGAGATATTCTTGTATTCCAAGAATACATATCTTCCATAATATCTTTCCAAGAAAATCAACAAAATCTTTTCTCTTCTAATATTGCTTATTTTCGAAAATACTAGAAAAAATCAGCAAGATATTATCTTTTTATTTTAATCACCTTATCATTATTGGGCTACTTAATGGGCTACTTGAGGGACCTTAAGGAGAATTAAGATTGGACCTCCTAATGGACTTCTGAATTTCAATATTGAGCCCCAATATAATTCAGCCCATTAATATTAATTATTACCACTAATAAATTAATATTGCACTATCCATCTTAATCCATATTACGATAATATGGGCTCCCGGTTATTATTTCCCGCGTTTAAGATTATCAAGTCCATTAATTAATCAAGCTTCCGAATAGCTCTAAATTAATTAACATCTTTCACCTTGGAGTAAAGACAGCTCAACATTATTATTCGTACCGAAGAAACTAATTCTTCACTTGCAAGATTTGGTACAATAAAGCTTCTGAGCCCACCAAGGGGACTAATCACACGAGCCGTACTCGCACGCGTTTCTCCGTATTAAATCTTAGCAACCGTCGTATGATTAATATTACTGCCCAAGACACAAAGTTCGAAGTCACAATGATTCTCACCCAACATGAATCAAAGCAGTAACTACTAAGCACACACGGTCCTATTTAAGTGACGGAGATTAAGAAATCAACAACCACTGAGATCTAATTCTTCACCTTTCAGAACAGAAGAATTTCTCCTCGCTGTAGGACCTCTTCAACACATACTAAATGTGCTAGTGCAATCTCTTGGTCAAGACAGACCAATCTGAGCCTTACACATCGACCTTTCACGGTGGATTGTTCAATTCCACCTAGGCCGTGAAAATGTACGTTTAGTTACAAGTAAACTGTTAATGTCGTCTTCCGTGATCGGGTATCACCACATTAACTACAATGTAACACGTACTATATATTGAACGGTTTGCAATAGAAATTCAACATTCAATCATAACTAAAGCAAATGCGATAAAAGAATTATTCTCATAAAACGAGTGTTTGATACACGAGTTATACAAAGTAAAAGCATACTTTCACGTATAACTCCAACAATCTCCCACTTATACTTAAAGTCTGCTTTTAGTATACATCACGCATGTCTTAGTGTAGTAGCTCTACGTGACATCTCATGTCAACCTACACTAACCTAATAATTCCTCCCACTTATACTTAAAGCAGATTGGCAATGGTCTTGACTCCCATTCCATTCACATGTCTCTCGAATGTATTCAGAGGCAGACCCTTTGTGAATGGATTTACTAGGTTGTCCCCGACGCATATCTTTGCCACCTCTTTTTCCCCTCTCTTAACGATTTCTCGTATAAGATGGTGTTCTCTTTCTATGTGTTTGCTGGTCTTGTGGGCTCTCGGTTCCATTGAATTTGCAACTGCTCCGACATTGTCACAAAAGACAGTTATCTTGTCGGGCAAATTCAGAACAGCGTCCAAGTCCACTAAGAAGTACTTGAGCCAAACCGCTTCTTTCGCTACTTCACAAGCAGCTACTTATTCGGTTTCCATGGTCGAATCTGCGATGCATTTCTGCAAACCGCTTCTCCATGTTATGGCTCCTTCTCCCATGCAAAACACACTACCCGAGGTTGACTTTCTTGAGTCTATGTCTGATTGGAAATCCGAGTCCGTGTATCCTACGGGAACTAGACTATCCGACTGGTAAATCAGCATCCGCTCCCGAGTTCTTTTCAGATACCTCAAGATGCACTTTACGGCAGTCCAATGGTCTTTCCCGGGATTACTTTGATATCTTGCTACCATGCCTACGGCAAAACAGATATCCGGTCTCGTACACAGCATTGCATACATAAGGCTTCCTACGGCCGAAGCGTACGGAACACCTTTCATGTCATCTATCTCCGCTTGCGTCTTAGGGCTCATTTCTTTCGATAGATGGATTCCGTGCCTAAAAGGTACAAAACCTTTCTTGGAATCTTGCATGCTGAAACGCTTCAAAACAGTGTCAATGTATGAAGCTTGCGATAAGCCCAACATCCTCTTCTTGCGATCGCGAGTGATTTTGATCCCAAGGATGTGACCGGCTTCCCCTAAGTCCTTCATATCAAATTGTTTTGACAGCCATACCTTTACGTCTGACAATACCTTTACATTGTTTCCAATGAGCAGAATATCGTCTACGTATAATACTAAGAATACCACCGCAGTTCCGTCACGCTTCTTATACACACAACTTTCGAACTCGTTTTGATCAAACCCATAAGACTTAATCACTTGATCAAAACACTGGTTCCAAGTACGCGATGCTTGCTTAAGACCGTAAATGGATCTCTTGAGCTTGCATACGAGATTCTCTTGGCCTTTTTCAATGAAACCTTTGGGCAGTTGCATATAGATCCCATCAAGACTTTCGTTAAGGAAAGCTGTCTTGACATCATTTTGCCAGATCTCGTAATCTAAGTGCGCAGCGATCGACAAGAGAATACGGATGGACTTAAGCATAGCTACAGGCCACAGACCACAAGCATTGCTTTGAAGGTTTCAACCCTTCCGTCCGGTCCTCTTTTCCTCTTGTAAACCCACTTGCATCCAATGGGTTCTACCCCACTGGGTGGCTCGACCAACTCCCACACTTGATTATGATCCAACGAACCCATCTCGGCTTCCATTGCCGTTTGCCATGACTCCGCGTCTTTGTCTTGGATTGCCTCGTCGTACGTCCATGGGTCTAATTCAACACCGGGAACCAAATCCGAAGATTCTCCTATCCCCATGAATCTCTCGGGTTGTCTAGGAACCCTCCCACTACGACGGGGTTCTGGTTGTGAAGATGTGATGTGTGGTACATCATCTTGTATACTTGGTATCGAGGTTTGACCTCTCAATTCTTCTAAGGTAATTTCACTTTTAGGTTTCCGATTGTTCATATAGTCTTCCTCCAAGAATTTAAAGTGTGTACTAATCACGGTCTTTTGATCCTTGGGACTATAGAACATACACCCTTTCGTTCCCGCCGGGTATCCTATAAACAGCCTTAATTCCGAACGTGGATCCAACTTACCGGCTTCCTTGTCTAGCACGTATGCTGGACAACCCCAAATCCGCAAATGTCTTAGACTGGGCTTGTGCCCGGTCCACAATTCCATTGGGGTTTTAGGAACCGATTTGGATGGCACCAAGTTTAGAATATAAGCCGCCGTTTCCAAGGCATTACCCCAAAACGACTTGGGTAAATCCGAATAACTCACCATGGATCTGACCATCTCTAAAAGAGTCCGATTTCTTCGTTCCGCCACACCGTTCTGTTGAGGGGTTCCCGGTGCGGTTAACTGGGATACGATCCCTTCGTCCGATAGGTAGTTCAAGAATTCATCGCTGAGGTATTCGCCTCCACGATCTGATCGTAGAAACTTGATACTCTTTTCCCTATGTTTCTCGGCTTCGGCCTTAAACTCTTTAAACTTTTCAAAAGTTTCAGACTTATGCCGCATAAGGTAAATGTACCCATATCTTGAGTAATCGTCAATGAAGGTAACGAAATACTCATACCCCATTCTCGCTTTGATCGTCATTGGACCACACACATCGGTATGAACGAGTTCTAACACTTCCGTGGCTCTATTCCCCTTGGCTCCAAATGCCCTCTTGGTCATTTTACCATCTAAACAGGATTCACAAGTTGGAAACGGCTCAACTTGGAGCGATTCCAAGGATCCATCTTTCACCAATCTCTCTATCCACTTTAGATTAAAATGACCTAGTCTAATATGCCATAAAAGTGTTTCGTCCATCTCCGAAGAACGCTTTCTTTTATTGCTCGAAATGATCGACGTGTTATTAGATTCATTATTTGAGTGGTGTGCACACTTAATCGTATAGAGATTGTTTACCAACGTTCCATGACAGATAACATCATTCTTAAAAGAAAACAGTAACAACTTTATTAAAAGTAACTGAATATCCATCAAAACAACTTAGAAACCGAAATTAAATTCTTCCTAAAGTTTGGAACGTATAAAACATCTCTTAAAATTAAAACTCTATCTTCAAAAGATAGGTGCACGACTCCCACTGCTTCGGCTGCTACTCTCGTAGCATCCCCCAAAGTGATTGTGATCTCATTCTTGCTAAGTCGCCGGGTTAGCTGGAACCCCTGAAGAGTGAAACAAATATGATCAGTTGCCCCGGTATCCACTACCCAAACATGGGCAGCATACTCCGCAACAAATGTTTCAACGACTAAAGCATGAGACTTACCTTTCTTTCCACCCTTCTTAGGCTTAGAACAGGTCGCCCTCCAATGTCCCTTCTCACCACAATTAAAGCACTTACCCTTAGCAGCTTTCTTTCCACCTCCTTCTCCCTTTGCCTTGGGTTTCACAACGGTTGGATTTGCTTGGGTCTGGCCCTTCGTCCTCTTCCTCTTCTTCCCTCCCTTGGGACCTGAAGAGGAAGACGGACCGTTTGCCACCATAGCAACGGTTTGGTGATCCATTAGAGTCTCCGCCGATACCAGAGCTTGCAAGAGCTCGGGCAAGCTATTTGCCCGGTCATTCATTTGATAGTTCAATTGAAACTGCTCAAAACTCTTCGGCAGAGAATGGAGAACGAAATCGACCTTAGTAGGGAGGTCAAATTCCGCACCAAGTACTTCCAACTTGTTGAGATAACCCATCATCTCGATTACGTGATCCCTTACGGGCGTACCTTCCACCATTTTCAACGAAAGCATCTTTCGCATGGTGATTTGCCTAGCCGTACGGTTCTGATGTTGAAACATCGCTTCAAGATTTTGCATTATCTCAGAGGCGGTCTCCATGTGTTGGTGTTGGTGTTGCAACACATCTGACATTGAAGCCAGAATAGTACACCTAGCCATCTCATCGGAGTCTAACCAACTCTTATGCTCTTTCTTGTCCGCTTTCGTGGCATCTTCGGCAAGCTCTTGGGGCTTAGGAGTGGTAAGTACCCACTTGTGGTGTTGAGCGGTTAGGACAATATTAAGGTTACGTTTCCAATCAACATAGTTCTCACCAACAAGTTTGTTATCTTTAAGTATACTAAACAGTGGATTAAAAGGTTGCGACATGATGAACTGAGAATAAAACATACATTCATATCAATATCTAGAAAAATATGAAATTATCACATAAATTTGATCACATCAATTATATTGAAACCTTAAAACAATATAATCATGCATCAGCCAACATCTCGAAATAATTTAAATGCGCCACGAGGGGTGGTCTATACATTTAAACACATTCAAGCGGATTACAAACTTAAAAGTTACAAATCCTTAATTCAAAATTAATAGTTGGCTCCCACTTTGACCACATAGAAACTGACAGGGACTCCGAGGGGAGTAAGTTAATATCAATTTCCTATGCCTAAGTAATAACCATAATTAAATACATGATAATTATTTCGCTTTGAGCAAGCCACTCGTGGTGAGGGTCAATACCGCCACTAGTAATAATCCACAATCATCCTTTCGGAATTTATTCATGTGAAATCCGTTCTTTTGGCCGATCCGATGGGGAAATGTATTCCAAAAGAACTTCACAAATAAATAAATTATGGAGGTCAAATTAATCCAATTTTAATATCCGGAATAAAATTGCGATTATAAAAACATACTTAGTAATTTTCGAAAGTAAGGTTTTTCTTGGACAATTAAATTCATGCAAACACATATTAACAAATAATAATAAGTGCACGAAATAAAACATCCATCAAAACAAAATTAAACACATTGGAGCACTCGAATCCAATTGTCACGGTTTAATTTCTTCATGTCTTGATGCGAAAAAATTGTCCTTGTTGCTTTCCGACGTTCGTCTCGACGTGCTCCCACTCGAACAACAACACTTCTTCAAAAAACAGCATCGTTTGGGGTTCGGGACGACGTTTAAAATCACACGTAAAAAAAACACGAACCGAAAAAATTCCACGGACTGAGATACAGCGCGCGTCGGCCCACGAAGTGGGCCCGCGCGCTTCCCGGCCCGAGAAGCGCTGGAAAAACGCCCGAGGCGCGCCGAAGCGCAGCCCCGAGGCGCACCCGAGGCGCGCCCGAGGCGCAGCACAGAAGCGCGCCGAGGCGCTGCCCGTTGCGCCCGAGGCGCTGCAGCTGCCTGCCGAGGCGCGCGCGCGCCGTGCGCCCGTTGCGCACGGTGTGCGCCGTGCACCCCCGTGCGCCGTTTTTTCGCCGTTCGTCCTCGTTTTCTTCACCCCTTGCATGATTTTACCTCCATACACGCTCCACGCTTGTATGCATCGTCCGGGTACGCCGTTTTTAATTCTTCGTTCTTCGTCACGATCCGGTTACAATTTATTTTTACAAAAAAAATAAATACTAGATCTAGACTAGTCTATTACAATGATCGAATCAAAATAAAAACAACTAATCTACTCGTGGATTTTCTCACGAGAAAAACGAATTCGAACGAATCGAATTAAAAACCAAATTAATTCACACGCATGAAATTAACAACATTAAAAACCATGACAATTGGATACCTGCAAAAAAGATCTAACAATTCTACTATCCAATTTCAAATTTAATGTTCAACAATTTAAATTCCAATTTAAAATTCAGAGCCCGAAACCGTGGCTCTGATACCAGTTGTTGGGAAAATAGGGGTGCCCGGAATCTATTCGGGATGAATTTTAAATACGAATTTAAATACAATTATTACTAGCATGAATTAATCCTAATTAATTCAAATAATAATTCCAACAACTAATTATCATCATGCATGTTAAATTAATTTCACATATTTAACTAGGCGGAATTAAACAAGTAAATATGCGATTAACGTACCTCTCGTAGTAATGGCCTTTGGATATACGGGACACTTGTAATCTCGTTCTATCAACCCAAAGCCTTCTCAAGTATTTCCCTTTTCACCTCACTTGATCGCCGGTGGGAGACGCTTTCAAGCAATTTAATAAACTAAGGAAAAAGAAAAATATCTATGCTTCTTGATTTTTCCAACACATGGAATTATGTATTTGGGGATGAAATAATCATCCCCTATTTATAAGAAGGAGTGATCGAAATTTACTTGTGGATATGGGCTTGGAAAAAATCTTTTCTTAGTCTCTAAGAAATCTTGAATATATCTCATATATTCTTTTCTCCAAAATAAAATATTCCACAAAAATCTCACACACCTAATTAAGAGGTGATTTTCGAAAATTACTAGTAGAGATCCCAAGATTTGGATCTTCTTGAATATATGAGATATTCTTGTATTCCAAGAATACATATCTTCCATAATATCTTTCCAAGAAAATCAACAAAATCTTTTCTCTTCTAATATTGCTTATTTTCGAAAATACTAGAAAAAATCAGCAAGATATTATCTTTTTATTTTAATCACCTTATCATTATTGGGCTACTTAATGGGCTACTTGAGGGACCTTAAGGAGAATTAAGATTGGACCTCCTAATGGACTTCTGAATTTCAATATTGAGCCCCAATATAATTCAGCCCATTAATATTAATTATTACCACTAATAAATTAATATTGCACTATCCATCTTAATCCATATTACGATAATATGGGCTCCCGGTTATTATTTCCCGCGTTTAAGATTATCAAGTCCATTAATTAATCAAGCTTCCGAATAGCTCTAAATTAATTAACATCTTTCACCTTGGAGTAAAGACAGCTCAACATTATTATTCGTACCGAAGAAACTAATTCTTCACTTGCAAGATTTGGTACAATAAAGCTTCTGAGCCCACCAAGGGGACTAATCACACGAGCCGTACTCGCACGCGTTTCTCCGTATTAAATCTTAGCAACCGTCGTATGATTAATATTACTGCCCAAGACACAAAGTTCGAAGTCACAATGATTCTCACCCAACATGAATCAAAGCAGTAACTACTAAGCACACACGGTCCTATTTAAGTGACGGAGATTAAGAAATCAACAACCACTGAGGTCTAATTCTTCACCTTTCAGAACAGAAGAATTTCTCCTCGCTGTAGGACCTCTTCAACACATACTAAATGTGCTAGTGCAATCTCTTGGTCAAGACAGACCAATCTGAGCCTTACACATCGACCTTTCACGGTGGATTGTTCAATTCCACCTAGGCCGTGAAAATGTACGTTTAGTTACAAGTAAACTGTTAATGTCGTCTTCCGTGATCGGGTATCACCACATTAACTACAATGTAACACGTACTATATATTGAACGATTTGCAATAGAAATTCAACATTCAATCATAACTAAAGCAAATGCGATAAAAGAATTATTCTCATAAAACGAGTGTTTGATACACGAGTTATACAAAGTAAAAGCATACTTTCACGTATAACTCCAACATATTCGCCACATGGCATGATTTCACATGTCCTCTGGCACTGGTGGTCCCAAAAGTGCTAGGGCAACACTGAATAAAAGACTCTTCTACCCTTCAGAGAGGTAAAAGGTATAAATATCCCCATTTGGCCCTCTCCAAGGTATTATCACTCCAAATACTTTCTTGCACTACTGTATTTTCATGGTTTTTCTTGTTTAGCAAATTTAGCTGACTTGAGCGTCGGAGGACCGACGCCGGAGCTCCCTCCAACGTGGTTTTGTGCAGGATTTCTTCGGATCATCGTCAGAGCTTGCTGGGCAGTGTTTGAGAGTTGGATTCTGACTTCCAGAGCAGTATCCACACTTTTCTGGGCATCATTTTGGAGCTCTCTCAGGTTAACTACCTTGCTTTATGTATTTCTTTGAATATATGTTGATGAGCACAATTTACTCCTCATCACTATCAGATCTCCAAAATTGTGTTCAACTATGTCAAAAACTTGAGAAGGAAAATGGTAGGCTCAGAGCTGAAGTTCAATCCTTGTCTCATGAGCAAAAATCCACCAGAGAACTCATGAAAGATCATTCCAAAGAAGTCTCTGAACTTCAGGATAAGATCACAGAAAGAGATACTCTGGTAGATCAACTCATGAAAGAAAAGAACTCTCAGGAAGATGAGTTCAATGAACTTAGAGCTAAATACCAGACTCTTATCAAGGGAAAACAAGTTGAGCAACCCATAGAAGAGATACCCATGCCCAGAGAAGCTCCTAAGATACCATCTGTTGTATCTATTATATCAGAGTCTTCTCAGCGTATTAATGATAAGAGTGGTTTAGGATATTCTGGAATTACTACCAAATCTCATAAATATCTTTACAACAAAGATAAGTCTGTAAGATCTGGTGAATTGGTAGAAATCTGGGATGAAAAGGGCTCAACTGGTAATGGTTACAAAGTGGTTCACAATCCTGTTTGGAAGAGGAACCACTCTGCTAATCTCATAGAATATGGTCCAGAAGAGTTAACTGACCTGGAAGAAAGAATCCTAAAGATTAAACGTCAACAAGGGGAACCATTGAAGGTTGATGGATCTGTTAACAATAAGTCTCAAAGAGTAGAACTTACTCAGATTGAAGGAACCCAGAGGAATCCTTAAAGGGTGGGAACCTAACCAAGTTAGGGGACCTCAGAGGAGACACTCAAGAGGGGGGAATTCCAATCAGAATAGGAACTATCAGAGATGGAATAATGTTCAACAGAACCAGGTACCCCAGAGACGGTTTTCTCAGAGGAATCAATTCCAGAACAGATACACTCAGAGAAACTATAACCACCAGAAAAGGTCCAGTTTTCATCAAGACCAGAGACCCATCTATAGAAAACCAACTGATCTGGGTAATTATGACACCAGGGATGGTTCTTTTAGGATGTACCCTTACAACCAGACCTTTAAGACCATGTCTTTAAGGCAGGCCATTCCAAAGGCCAGATTTGAGAAAAGATACACCAGACCTGTTTATAGGAAAGGTGTTCTAATCAGACCAGTAGCTCAATATGTCATTGTAAGAGGACATGTGCTGGTAGATAGATTTGGAAGGAAGATAAGATCTCCTCATCCAGCAAGGGATGATCTTTATCTTTGGATTCCTACAAAACCTGCAACTAACCAATCAGGACCCAGCTCTAGTAGGGGACCTAATTGATTTCTCTGCAGGATGATAAGAGCCCATTGGAGAAAGGACTTTCAAGCAAACATGTGTGGTACATTGATAGTGGATGTTCCAAGCATATGACATTCCAGAAAGATCATCTCCAGGATTTCAAGCCATTGAATGGGCCAAGAGTGATGTTTGGTGACAACAACTATGGAGTCACCAGAGGTGTTGGAAAGTTGACCTTTAATGGCGTATCTGTAGATGAAGTCTACTATGTTGAAGGACTCAAGCATAATATGCTTTCAGTATCCCAATTTTGTGATAGGGGATACTCAGTGAAGTTTTCTAGTGACTCATGCACTGTCTTCTCTTCTGATTATAATGATATTTTGCTTATAGGCTTGAGGAAGGGTAACATTTATCTTGAAGATTTTAGCAGTTGCCCAAGAAATGCTTGCCTGGTTGCTAAAGGATATGCAGAAGAAAGCTGGTTATGGCACAAGAGATTGAGCCATCTTAACTTCAAAACACTGAATAAGATTGCCAGAAAAGGTCTTATTCGAGGTCTTCCTAATGAAGTGTTTAAGAAGGACCAGGTTTGTGGTTCATGCCAGAAGAGTAAACAACCCAAGACCTCCTTTAAGGATGTCCAGAGCACAACCACAACCAGAGTACTTCAACTACTTCACATGGACCTATTTGGACCTGTTTCTCCTCTTAGTTTCAGTGGAAGGAAGTACACCTTGGTGATAGTAGATGACTTTTCAAGATACACTTGGGTAGTGTTCTTGTTTAAGAAAAATGAAACTATCACTAAGCTGCCATAATTCTTCAAGCAGATTCAGAATGAGCAGAACCAGAGCATAGTCAGGATCAGAAGTGACAAAGGAACAAAGTTTTTTAACTCACACATTGCAGAGTATTGCAAGGAACATGGAATTTTTCATGAGACATATGCTGCCAGAACACCCCAACAAAATGGAGTAGCAGAAAGGAGGAATAGAACTCTAAAGGAAGCTGCAAGGACTCTTCTAACAGAGTACAACACACCACAAAGGTTTTGGGCAGAAGCTATCAACACAGCCTGTTATACCCAGAACAGATGCCTAATTGCTCAGAGACATAATAAGACTCTATATGAGGTATGGAAAGGTAAAACCCCATTTGTTTCATATTTTCATGTTTTGGTTGCAAGTGTTTCATCTATGACAATGGGAAATCAAAATTGAAATTTTTTGATGCTAAAGTAGCAGATGGAATATTTTTAGGATATTCCACCACTAGTAAAGCATTCAGAGTTTTTAATAAGAATTCACTTTGTGTGGAGGAAACACCCCATGTTGTTTTTGATGAATATGTTGTTGAGTGCAAGGTGGAATTAAAGTCTTTTGAAGAGACACAGAATCAGACTACTCCCAGAGTAATTAATGTCAATCCACCTATTCTTGATTCAGACTCAGATTCAGATTCAGATGATGGCCCATCTTCTGGTTCTCTGAAGGAGAAGTCTTCACAAGGAGCAGAACCAGAGGAGATTGGAACTCCTGTAGGGGGAAGCTCTTCTGTAGTTGGTGATATTCACCAAGGTACTGCAGAGGATGGTCAATCAGGCAAGGCCACGGGAAGAAGGACCCTGGTTGATCACCCCAATGACCTGATAATTGGAGATCCAACTAAGGGTGTCCAGACTAGGAGAACTCTTAACTTAGCCGCCTTATTCAATTGCTATGTGTCCTTGATTGAGCCTAAGAACATCAAGGAGGCACTGAAAGATTCAAATTGGATTGTTGCTATGCAAGAGGAGTTGAATCAATTCACCAGACAGGATGTTTGGGAGCTGGTGGACAGACCAAGACATCAAAAGGTGATAGGCACTAAGTGGGTTTTCAAGATTAAGAAAGATGAGAATGATGTCATTACTAGGAACAAGGCAAGGCTAGTGGCTCAGGGCTACTCTCAGTCTGAAGGAATAGACTATGATGAGACATTTGCTCCTGTTGTCAGACTAGAAGCCATCAGATTGTTCTTAGCATATGCTGCTCACATGAAGTTCAAAGTATACCAGATGGATGTGAAACTGCCTTTCTTAATGGGATTCTCATTGAGGAAGTGTATGTGGAACAACCTCCTGGTTTTGAACAAGGTGACAAGGTGTTTAAGCTTAAGAAAGCTCTTTATGGGCTGAAGCAGGCACCCAGAGCATGGTATGGCACTCTTTCTCAGTTTCTTCTGGACAATGGTTTTACTAAAGGTAAGATTGATAGGATCTTGTTTAGGAAAGAAGAAGGAAAGGACATCCTTTTGGTCAAAATATATGTTGATGACATTATATTTGGATCCCCTAACAAGAAGCTGTGTGAGAAGTTTGGTGAACTCATGCAGAGCTAGTTTGAGATGTCTATGATGGGTGAAATGAATTATTTCTTAGGTCTGCAGGTAAAGCAAACAGAGAAGGGAATTTTCATCAATCAGGCGAAGTACATCAGAAACATGTTAGAGAAATTTGGAATAGGATCTAGCAAAGCAGCCAAGATCCCTATGATGACAAATTTCAACATGGATCCAGATGAGTCTGGAGAGAGTGTGGACTAGACTCAATACAGAGCACTCATTGGTTCTCTTCTGTACTTGACTGCAAGCAGACCAGATATAACCTTTGCAGTTGGTGTGTGTGCCAGATTTCAAGCTAATCCTAAGAAAAGTCATTTGGAAGCAGCTAGGAAGATATTTGAAGTATCTTAAAGGTACAGTGAATTTGGGGTTATGGTATCCTGCAGATGACAACTTAGAGTTAAGTGGTTATTCAGATTCAGACTATGGTGGGTGCAGAATAGATAGGAAGTTTACAAGTAGAACATGTCAATTTTTAGGGAATAAATTGGTATCTTGGTTCTCTAAGAAGCAGACTTCAGTTGCTACATCAACAACAGAAGCAGAGTATATGGCCGCAGGCAGCTGTTGTTCACAACTACTCTGGATTAGTCAACAACTAAGGGACTACCAGATTAGAGCTAAAGATATCCCAATCTTTTGTGATAGTAATAGTGCAATAACAATCACCCAGAATCCTGTTCTTCATACCAGATGCAAACATGTTGATATAAGACATCACTTTATCAGAGATCATGTTGAGAAGGGAGATATAAGGATGGAAAAGATTGCAACAGAGAAGCAGAGAGCAGATATCTTGTCTAAGCCTTTGGCTGAAACCAGATTTAGAGAGTTAGCTTTTGAGTTAGGACTTTTGGATCCAGAGACAGATTTGGTTTAGGGGGAACATCAGAGAAGTATCCTTTGTTTCATTTTGATACATAAGTTTATGTTTTTCACACTAACATGCCTACAGGTTAGATATACCAGGGAAGTTACATCTCCAGATGAGGTCTGTACCAGATGAGATGTGTGCCAGGTAAGGTACTTTCCAGATGAGGCATAGAGATAGATTTCAGAGAATTCAGGAGTCAAATCTGACCAGAACCAGATGAGTTTCCATCAGATGAGATGTAACACCAGACTAACCGTGGTATCATCTGGCTACAATACCAGGTTATAGGTATGTATTTACTTCTCTGGCCTCTGATCATTGGGATACACTTTCAAAATTAGTAAATACACTCAAAACATTTCGTCTTCGGAGTGTATTTAAGACTAGGGTAGAGGGCCTAGGCAATCATTTTGCTTTTTCTCTTGACTGCCACAAAACCCCCTCGATCCCAGTCCCAATAACCATGCCCACACACTATATTAAATTTGTAACTTGTCTTTTAATCTTGGTCGTCGGATTTAATTACTGTGCAATATATAAATCAATTCTAAAATTGATTTTGTTCCCTAAATTAAATTTTAAAATTATACGCATTCACACTTCATTAATTGATCAAGCCACGCGTCTTGCCCTATTTAAATCAAACTTTTCTTCAATCTGTCCTTTCACGTTTCATTATTCTCATATCCCTAACCTCTCTCTGCAAGTTCTCTCTCTCTCTCTCTCTCTCTTTCACAGAAATGACACCCAAATGCAATTTCGATCCAGAGCACGTATGCAAGAAATTGAAGTCAGAAATGGTGGTGGATTTCTATTCCACCAAGAATCCAGCAGCACTGGAGATTTTAGAGTTGCTTAGGTAATCTGGAGTGGAGGAGTTGATCTCCACAGTTCCCAAGGATCTGCGCACTTTTGATGGGTACGCTGCCCAATTTCTGGTCAGGATGAAGATCCATGATGACCACATCTCCTCCAAGCTTGACAAGAAGGATGTCGTCTTCTCAAAGCACGATTTCTGCAGATTGTTTGGTAATCTTTCTTCAGAATGTGTGGACCCTTTGAAGTACAAGGAAGGAGAAGCATTGGAGTCGTTCAAGCTATTTGCCAGAGATTCTTGCCAGAATTTGACAAAGGGCTTTTTGGATAAGCACTTGAGGCAAAGGTACAAGGTACTATTTGACATTGTTGTCAAGGTTTTGATGTGTGAAAGTCATAGCACAGATGCCATATTCACTGGCAGGCTCTGTGTTATGAGGGCTATTCTGGATGGTGTCCAATGCAATTGGGCAGAGTTCTTCTGGGGAGTTTTGAGGAAGAACAAGTTGAAGGTTCAGAAGGAGGAGTGCCCCAGCTTGCCAGGAGAGCAGCAGTATTTCTTCAATGCCAACATATCTCTTGGCACCAAGCTTACTATTATCTTGGACTCCATCTTCCCAGAGAAGAAGTGGAAGGAGTCATGGTGCAAGGGCTTTCACAAGTCCAAGATCCTCTTCTCCAAGGATGGTCCTCTCCATGGCCATCCTGACTCTGATGGAGAAGCAGCCATTCCTACCCCCCTCTTCAAGCAGTCCCCTCACCTGCTAAGGGGCAGAAGCGGCAGAAGAGCAAGAAGAAGACTGTTGAAGCTACTGGTTCCTCAACCATAGCTTTCTCTGGCTCCTCAGAGGAGGACCAGATTCCCCTTCTAGATGTGTTGATGAAGGGTGATGGTGAAAAAGCTGCCAATAAGGCTGGTGCAGCTAAGAGGAAGAGGCCAGAAGAGGCCAAGAGAGTATCTGCTAAGAAACCCAGAACAAGCAGAAGGGCTAAGAAGACACTTCTGGTGGATGAGCCATCAGAAGCGGAGGAAGAAGAAGAGGTTGAGCCTCTTAAGAAGAAGTAGTCTCAGGCCAGGAGAGCTATCTTTCAGGAGTCAGACTCTGGCTCTGACCTGGGAGATGCTTTGGAGCAGGCCATTGAGGAGGCCTCTCATCTGATGGAGGAAGCCACGGCTTCAGAGGAGGTAAACATTTCTAATCCCCCATCAATCCCCATAAATCTTGTAACCCCCTCTACTTCTCCCCCAGAAACCCATACACATAACCCCTCTCCTGCTCCTGGTGCCCCCATTTCCTCACCAGGAGAAACCTTACCTGATACACCCCAATATACTCCCTCCACCATCCCTACAAAAAACCTTCTCCTCCTTCCTCACAAATCTCTCTCCCCACAAATCCTTCCCCCCCAGCCCCTGTACCAGATATCCCATCTTCTTCTGGTGCACAACCTTTACCCTCTACCTCTACCTCTCAAATCCCTACCCCTCCCCAATCTCATACTGACCAGATTCCCCCCCCCCACCTCTATGGCTATGGGTTTCCCTGCTCCTCCCTCTTTCCCCACCTGCCCATCTAGTAATGATAGTGAAGATGAGGATGCTTCACTTGAGCTTACTGGCTTAGCCCCATCCTCCTCTGCCTCTGGGCCCAAAACCTTTTCATTCCCATCTGCAGAAATGGGTCCCATTAGGCAGAGCATGAGTGTAAGTGCCCAGCTCTGGCTAAGAGAGCATTTTCCCATCCTTTTGGAGCACTTACCTCTGTTGGCGGATCTGACTGACGCCAAGGTCTGGAGCAAGGCCAGACTAGAGGACGTGGAGGACCTAATGTTGTTGCTTGAGGAGATGGGTCCTCCTAATTTTACTGCCTGGGAGATTGAATTGAAGAAGAAGCTTAATCTCTAGAATCCAGCGGAGTTGGAGACTCCAGAGGCAGCCAAGGTGGTGATTCGTACCTTGCTTATCCAGCAGGGAGTTATGATCTCCCCAGAGGGCCCCTCTTACAAGTTTGGCCCCCACTTCACCTTTCCTCCAGAGCTCTACTCTGATGAAGAGGACTTCGATGTGACTCCTACCGTGCTCCAGAAGATGAAAGCTTTCTTCAATGAGCAGATCATGCAAATCGGCAGATTCTCTAAGGCCATGCAGCACCTGGCTCCTGCTTTGGTTGAGGACTAGATTAAAGTTGAGAGAAGAAGATTCTTGAAGCAGATCAAGGATATTTTGCCTCTGCCAAAGCAGCTTTCAAGTCTGACTGCCTATACTTGAAGATGGATGTGCATGAGAGCCAGAAGCAGATCCAGCAGTACGTTCTGGACCAGGTGAGGCCTGTATCTGTGCTGAAGGTGGAAATGGCCTCTCAAATGCTGCAAACTGCAAAGCTCAAAGACTCCCTCCAAGAGATGCTCGAGAAGCAAGAGAAGCTGGTGGCTGAGTCTAAGGCCTACCTGGAGGAAGCCAGGCAACTCCGTGATCTTCACTCTTCCTCCTCCACTGCCTTGCCTGATCTCATAAGGCAGGTAGTGCAGCCCCTTATTGATGAAGTTAAAAAGGGGAAAGAGCAGGCCAGAACTGATCTGGCGAAGACCACTCTGGAGACTCTATTTAACCATGGGGCGCGCTTGGACCTATTGGAGAATACATTAGCCCAGGTAGAGCTGTAGAAGAAGAAGAAGGAAGAGTTGAAATCTCTTACCATGGCGAAGCAGCTGGCGGCAGAAAAGGAGTCCACGGATACTGAGCAGGATCCTATGGCCATTTTTGGACCTGCCAAGAGGAAGATAAGAAAAGTGAAGAAGAGCTTCCTTGAATCAGTCGTTGAAGAGGCAGAGAAGAGGTTCAAGGAAGAGACGCCTGAAGAGAGGCAAGCCAGAATAAGGAAGAACATAGATAAGCAAGATTAGCATGGGCAACGCTGGGTCCCATGAACAAGTCAGCAAGGACAAGATTGCCTTGATTGACCAAGCTGAGGTTAAGTGGGAGTAGTACTTCCTTGATGCACTTGCCCACGAAGCGACGATGAAGGTGGATCGCAATGATAAGGGGAAGCACATCTCCATTAAGCGAGTCCTTCATTTTGGGACCAGGCTCTCAATGCTCATCAGTGAAGCCTTCCCTGACTGCTCATTCGACTGGGAAATGGAACTCCCTACGAAGAAGGTGATGTTCTCAACTGAGAAGGATGCCTATCCCATTTTGGGATTGACTGGCCCTAATGCTCCTCCAAAGGGTCAGAAGAAGAAGGTTGAGCCTAAGGGCAAAAAGCCAGTGAAGAGGAACCTCCTCAATGAGGTTGATGAGCTCCTCGAGAAGGAGAAGGAGAAGGCTGAGGTGACGCTGACTGAGCATGAGACGTCGAATGAGGCTGAGAAGGAAAGGACTGAGAGGACGGTGTCCAAGATAAAGGTTGTCTTGAAAGAGAAGGCAACAACGAGGAAGAAGAAGAATACTGAGAAAGATTCCAAGAAGGCTGTTTTAGAGACTGAGGAATCCGACGGTGAAGTATTCGAAGACGGGCAGTTGGTGATGAAGCCCAGAGCTTTCAAAAGACTGAGGAAATGAGGGAAGTTGGTCCCTGAGAAAATGGCGGAGGTGGAGTCTGACCTGGTTAGAGTTAGGGAGGTAATCAACTCAGCTCCCTTGCTACAACCTGAGCCTACCCCAAACCCCACTGAAACACTCAACACTGACCCTACCCAAACACCCTCAGAGCCAAACAACCCCCCTCCCACTGAACCTTCCAACCCCGCTGAGCCACAAAATACCTTACCCTCTCCCAAGGATTTCCCAGTTACAGCCTCAAACCCCCAAGAACCTTCATCACCACACCCAAAAGAGCCCACACCTGAACTCGAATTCATAACCCAAAACCCGAAGGAGAATAAAGATGATGACACCTCCATAGATCTCTTCGAGAACCTGATCCGGTACAGGGATGAAGAGTGGGTGGTGATGAACTTCCCAGGACTAAACAACTATCCAGTCCTGAGGAGTCACGTTGCAGATCTAAAAGCCTAACTGGAGTACAAGCAGGCCAATATGCCAGAACAACGGATGATGGTGGAGTCACGAGGCTGGGATTTCTGGTGCCAAGAGGAGGCGAGATTATGCTTATTCTTCAATATCACAAACTATCTCGAAGTACTTGAGATGGGGGCGATGAAGGAGCTGGTGGCGAAGATAAAGGCAATGAGGAAGGAGAAAGGAAATTTTGTTGAAAGCCTTGAGAAGAAGGATGAAGGCGATGACGATGAGGATGATGGCACTGAGGGCGCTGGAGGATAGGCCAGTGAGAATATGGTGGAGGAATGTGCCAAGGAGTTGGATGAAATGGACTCTGAGCATGGTGCTCTGGGGGAAGGTGATAAAGGGACTGGATCTAAGGGTGGATCAGTCGATGAGACAAACGAGGTTGGTTCGTCCACCGATGAGGCAACTGCCAATGAAGGGATTCCTTGCCATGAGACAAGGAAGGAATGTTGGGATATAGATTAGATGTTTTGAAGATGTTAAAACAAGAACTTGTAATAGGACTAGTTGAGCCTGTTAGTCAGCTATAGATTAGTCTAGGTCTAGAATAGGTCTTTGGTTAAGGGGAAATAAATCTGAGGTGACTTGACCAGAGCAGATGAGTCATCAGAGCAGAGGATTCTGACTAGAGGAGTCTGCCAGATGAGCTCTGACCAGAGGAGTCTGCCAGAGGAGCCTGACCAGAGGAGTCTGTCAGATGAGCTCTGACCAGAAGAGTCTGACCAGAGGAGCCTGACCAGAGGAGTCTGCCCTAAGACCTCTCCCCAGATGAGGTTCAGAGCAGAAGTGTCACCAGACCAGACCAGAAGATCCCAGACCAGATGAGTGCTGATCAGAAGATTGTGACAGATTAGTTTACTCACCCAGAGGCTTCGTAGTAATCTGGAGACAAGGAGATCTTGGAGTTCGATGATAGAGAAGAGGCAATCTGGAGAGTCAACTGTTATGAGGATCTGATTGATTGATGAGATGATTTAAGTCAACAAATCAATTATATAATCAATCATATAATCAATCTTTGATTGATTATATCCCTCCAATTATGGTTGTTTGAATTGCTAGCATTCCAACGGCTAGTTAATTCTCACAACTATAAATAGGAGTGCTTGGATGAGTTCTATACAAGAGTCGGGCAAGAGCACAAAGCACATGAACTCTCCACTCACTCACCTTTGTCCTTTCACGTATATATACTCTTTAGGAGTTGTTAGTTGGAACTTTACTCAACCTATTCATCATATAGAAAGGTTGGAGTAAGCAAGTGTACGAAGGAGCTGGTACTTCGCAATTCTAGAAGTTCGTAAGTTGGTTGGAGAGAGAGTCCCCTTTGGAGAAAGGGAGAGTGGACGTAGGACAAGTTGGTCCGAACCACTATAAATCCTGGTGTTATTTACTTTTCTGCACTTTAGATTTCTGCATTTCAATTCTAGCACTTTATTTAAAAAGGGTTTTCTCAAAATTAAGTATAAAACGTCTTCCGCTGGATAACCTTTTTGGGACCAATAAGTGGTATCAGAGCAGTGTGTTCTACAGACCACTGTTTTGAAATTATCTCGGTGGTCACCAGGACAGATCCAATTTTTTGAAAAACCCAAATATTTTTTGTGCTAACAATTTCTTACAGAAATGGGTTCGAAGAAAAGCAATAAAAGATACACTAGGAGTTACTCCAAAAGAAGCTTCGTAGATGAGGAAGAAGAGGTATCCACTTCTGGTTCATCATCTAATTTTGGACCAGACGAAGAGATATGTCTAGTGACAGACGAGGTATGTAATCGAACTTTCTTTTCTTTTTTATCTTCTTCTTTTTCTGAACAATCAGAGGAGTCTAATGTGCAACAATTGCTATTAGACCTCCAAAAATCTATACAACTTTGTCAAAAGTTGGAAGATGAGAACATAAAGCTGAAAGCAGAAAATTAGAAGCTTTCACAATGTCTAGGCAACTCAGCTGATCTACCAGCTGAACAAAATCATACACTGGTTGAAGAGTCCTCTGACTTGACAACCAGGTGTACTGAACAAGTTAAGCTGATAGAAAGGTTGGTTGTTGAAAATGTTGAGAAAGACAATGAATATAACCTGCTTAAAGCTAAGTTTGATGAACTCTTCCATCAAAACAAAATTGTAAGAGAAAGTGAGGACAAGCTCAAGATGAGACTGGAGCAGCTGACTACAGCGAGCAATATTGTGTCACACATAGCTGCCTCATCTCAAAGAGAGCATAAGAAGACAGGCCTTGGTTATTCCAAATCTGAATCCTCACATGTTCAGAAAGAAGAACAACCTAGAAATTTTATTGATAGGGGCAAGAGGTCAGCTGACCAGGCAACTCAGCCTAATGTGCAGATGAGTATTGAAACTCAAAAACCCAAAAGACAGAAGAGGAAATTTAAGAAGGGTTATACCCAGAATAAAAGACCTCAGCCAGGCCAGCAGAGTAGAAGACAGTCTGGAACTTCTCAAAAGAGGCATAACCAGCTGACTTCTACTCAGTTGCAGAAGACTTTCAAGTCATCTGCCAGACCAGCTAGAACTTTTGATGGTTCTAGTAAAACTTGTTAGGATAAAAATTGTTAGTTTTAATGAGTTAAAACAAACCAGAAAATGTAATAGGACCATCTGGACCTGTTAGCCAGATGAGGAACTAGATTAGGACTTAGTCTAGGGGAACTGCCAGACCAGAAGACTTCACCAGAAGACCTACCAGAAGACCCTCCAGAGGACATCACCAGAGGACTTCACCAGAGGACTCCACCAGAAGACTTCACCAGATGAGACTGACCAGAGGCAGAGTACCTTCCCCAGACCAGACGAGTCCGGACCAGATGTGTCTGGTGAACCAAAAGATGCTCAGAATCATCTCTTGATTCTACTGAGTATTCTGGTTCTTGACCAGGTCCAGACCAGAAGACACTGAGGTTACCTGGTACCTGGTTCTGCCTTCTCTGGAGAGAATCAGAGTTAGGTACTGGAAGCACTTGACCGTTGGTGATTCAAATCAAGTCAACAAGATCAGGATTGGAAAGTTTTGAAGTCAATCAATCCAAGGATCCCACCAACCTAATCAATCAATTAGGGAATTGATTGATTGAAAGCTTCCCTAAATAGAGGATCTGATTAGATTAGCTCTCTAACGGCTATACCCTAATCACCTCTATAAATACAAGAGTGCAGTTTCAAAGAAAGGCTCTAGAGATTCTCACACGCAAGAAGACATCTTCCAAGCCTTGTTCATTCACTCTTAAGCACTCTTATTGCTCTTATCTTACATATATACTCTTAAAGGAGTTGTTGTAGACTTTAGATCGAAGTTAGATCTAAAGGGATTGTAAGAAGTAACTGGTACTTCACAATTCCAGTACGTAAGTGGTTTGTTGGTTGGTTAGTGAGACCCTTTTTGATCAAAGGGAGAGTGGACGTAGGACTTGTTGTCCGAACCACTATATATCCGGTCCATTTACTGCTTTCTTCATTTCTGTCTTAATTTTATACTTAGTGCTCTTATAAAAGATCTTGATAAAAAGACATAATCTTTAAAGCTTCTGCAATTAATCTACTTAGTGGGACCAACAAAACTTAACCTTATCAAAAGAATTTCAAGACTGTTGCTTTAAGACAAGTTACTTCTTCTACTGGACAAGCTCATAAGAGAAGAAGAGCCTCTAGAAGAAATAACCATGTCAAAGGTTCTTTTGTTGAGTTTGTTTTTGTGGAGTTGTATGGAAGAAAGATAAGATCGCCTGATTAAAAAAGGGATGATCTATTCTTGTGGCTTCCTAAATATTGTGCTAACCTCCCTGGACCCAGTAAGGTATAAAAAACTTGATTGCCTGAAGATACACAAGAAGAACAGCTGATGTTTTGCCCCAAATATCAGCTGAGTTTATTTTAAGGGGGAAGATCAGTTGACCCAGCCTGCTAGAATCTCTATTTAGATATTTCAAATTTTTTTGTCTTGTTTTATTTCAATTCTTCCAGTTTTAACATCATCAGAAAGGGGGAAATTGTTGGGATATAGATTAGATGTTTTGAAGATGTTAAAACAAGAACTTGTAATAGGACTAGTTGAGCCTATTAGTCAGCTACACATTAGTCTAGGTCTAGAATAGGTCTTTGGTTAAGGGGGAAGAAATATGAGATGACTTGACCAGAGCAGATGAGTTATCAGAGCAGAGTAGTCTGACTAGAGGAGTCTGCCAGATGAGCTCTGACCAGAGGAGTCTGAAAGAGGAGCCTGTCCAGAGGAGTCTGCCAGATGAGCTCTGACCAGAGGAGCCTGACCAGAGCAGTCTGCCAGAGGAGCTTGACCAGAACAGTCTGCCAGAGGAGTCTACCTGAAGACCTCTCCCAGATGAGGTTCAGAGAAAAAGTGTCACCAGACCAGACGAGTGCTGACTAGAAGAGTGTGACGGATTAGTTCACTCACCTAGAGGCTTCGTAGTAATCTGGAGACAAGGAGATCTTGGAGTTCGATGATAGAGAAGAGGCAATCTGGAGAGTCAACTGTTAGGAGGATCTGATTGATTGATGGGATGATTGAAGTCAACTAATCAATTATATAATCAATCATATAATCAATCAAAAGATTGATTATATCCCTCCAATTATGGTTGTTTGAATTGCTAGCATTCCAACGACTAGTTAATTCTCACAACTATAAATAGGAGTACTTGGATGAGTTCTATACAAGAGTCGGGTAAGAGCACAAAGCATACGACTCTCCACTCACTCACCTTTGTCCTTTCACGTATATATACTCTTTAGGAGTTGTTAGTTGGAACTTTACTCAACCTATTCTTCATATAGAAAGGTTGGAGTAAGCAAGTGTACGAAGGAGCTGGTACTTTGCAATTCCAGAAGTTCGTAAGTTGGTTGGAGAGAGAGTCCCCTTTGGAGAAAGAGAGAGTGGACGTAGGACAAGTTGGTCCGAACCACTATAAATCCTGGTGTCATTTACTTTTCTGCACTTTAGATTTCTGCATTTCAAGTCTCGCACTTTATTTAAAAAGGGGTTTTCTCAAAATTAAGTATAAAATGTCTTCCGCTGGATAACCTTTTTGGGACCAACAAGGAAGTTTCTATGGCGCCAAGGAGACATCCAGTTCTGATGGGCCAGTCTCTAAAGAGATTCACCCTGAAGTTCGAGTTGACTCAGTCGAGCCTGACAGGCAGGCGGCTGAGATCACTCTTGAACTGCCCTCAGTGTATCCTGAAGAGGAGACTGAGAAGGCAGGGGCTGCCAAAGGAAAAGAGCCACTGATCGAGGATGATGGTGAAGATGATGTGGTGGTGACTGACATTTGTGCAGGAAACTTCACTGACATCATTATAGTGAAGCAAGAGAAGACTTCTGAAAACCTTGCTAACTTGGAGAACAGGCTCAGTGTTCTTGAGTCAGAACAAAACAGCAAAGTCAAGGCTCTTCAGAAAAAGATGCAATGGATGAAGTCAGCCCTTGGGATCGACCTTTCGTGGAATAAGTATCAGGCTAAACTCACTGGAATAGCCAACAACAAGTTAAGGCGTCTTGAGGACTCACTGAAGGCCACCATCAAATCGATCAAGTCAGAGAGAAAGAAGACCAAGAAATTAGTAGAGGGGGCACTGACGTAGATCCAGTAAAGTAATAAGCAGTTGATGCTGCAAGCCGTGGAGAAGATGACTGAGAAGTCCACGGAGCTTTTCACCAAGGCCATTTCGGATCAGGCCGAGAGAATGGCGTCAGAGTCGGAACGGATGGTTGCAAGTGATGGTCCCGGTTTCGAATACCGAAATGGGAATTCAGGAGCAAATTTTTTTTTGTAAAACCTTTAGCTCAGAGAGTTCAGCAAGAGTGAAGAGTTCTCAAGTCATTGCATTGCTAAGAGGCTGAGTTACTGATGGGAAAATAGGGGTGCCCGGAATCTATTCGGGATGAATTTTAAATACGAATTTAAATACAATTATTACTAGCATGAATTAATCCTGATTAATTCAAATAATAATTCCAACAACTAATTATCATCATGCATGTTGAATTAATTTCACATATTTAATTAAGCGGAATAAACAATTAAATATGCGATTAACGTACCTCTTGTAGAATTGGCCTTTGAATATACGGGACAATTAAAATCTCGCTTTATCAACCCAAAGCCTTCTCAAGTATTTCCCTTTTCACCTCACTTGATCGCCGGTGGGAGACGCTTTCAAGTAATTTAATAACTAAGGAAAAAGAAAAATATATATGCTTCTTGATTTTTCCAACACATGGAATTATGTACTTGGAGATGAAATAATCATCTCCTATTTATAAGGGGTATTGGACGAAAATTTAGAGATTAATGGGCTTGGAGAAAATCTTTTCTTAATCTCTAAGAAATCTTGAATATATCTCATATATTCTTTTCTCCAAAATAAAATATTCCACAAAAATCTCACACCCCTAAATAAATATGCAATTTTCGAAAACTTCATAGATGAAATCCAAGATTTGGATCTTCTTGAATATATGAGATATTCTTGTATTCCTAGAATACATATCTTCCATAATATCTTTTCAAGAAAATCAACAAAATCTAATTTCTCCTACACATGCATTTTTCAAAAATTAAGAGAGAAAAATCAGCAATATTATTTTCTTTTTATTTTAATCACCTTATCATTATTGGGCTACTTAATGGGCTACTTGAGGGGCCTTAAGGAGAATTAAGATTGGACCTCCTAATGGACTTCTGAATTTCAATATTGAGCCCCAATATAATTCAGCCCATTAATATTAATTATTACCACTAATAAATTAATATTGCACTATCCATCTTAATCCATATTACGATAATATGGGCTCCCGGTTATTATTTCCCGCGTTTAAGATTATCAAGTCCATTAATTAATTAAGCTTCTGAATAGCTCTAAATTAATTAACATCTTTCACCTTGGAGTAAAGACAGCTCAACATTATTATTCGTACCGAAGAAACTAATTCTTCACTTGCAAGATTTGGTACAATAAAACTTCTGAGCCCACCAAGGGGACTAATCACACGAGCCGTACTCGCACGCGTTTCTCCGTATTAAATCTTAGCAACCGTCGTATGATTAATATTACTGCCCAAGACACAAAGTTCGAAGTCACAATGATTCTCACCCAACATGAATCAAAGCAGTAACTACTAAGCACACACGGTCCTATTTAAGTGACGGAGATTAAGAAATCAACAACCACTGAGGTCTAATTCTTCACCTTTCAGAACAGAAGAATTTCTCCTCGCTGTAGGACCTCTTCAACACATACTAAATGTGCTAGTGCAATCTCTTGGTCAAGACAGACCAATCTGAGCCTTACACATCGACCTTTCACGGCGGATTGTTCAATTCCACCTGGGTCGTGAAAATGTACGTTTAGTTACAAGTAAACTGTTAATGTCGTCTTCCGTGATCGGGTATCACCACATTAACTACAATGTAACACGTACTATATATTGAACGGTTTGCAATAGAAATTCAACATTCAATCATAACTAAAGCAAATGCGATAAAAGAATTATTCTCATAAAACGAGTGTTTGATACACGAGTTATACAAAGTAAAAGCATACTTTCACGTATAACTCCAACAGTTACCAAGTCAGTGAGAGGACTTGAAGACTCATGCTCGTAGCAACACAGTGACTCGAGAGGTTTCACTTCAAGTCACTGCTCTACTTAGAGGCTGAGCTACCAAGTCAGTGTGAAGGCTTGGAGGCTCATGCTCTAAGCAAAGCAGTGACTCGAGATACTGAACTCTCGAGTGCGTTGCCTGAACTGGTCAGTGAGAGGATTCTCCCTGGCCTGAATATTTAACCAAAGTTTCCTTTTTAACAATGCTCTCAGTGAGCAGATTTTCACAACACTTTAGTAAATACTTTTAAAGATAAGTACACTCAGTTTAACGTGGTTCAGAGACTCAAGCTCTTACATCCACGGCCTGATTTAACAGGAAATCCACTAACTGGGATTCTTGTTTTTAACGTGCCAAGGTGCACTTACAACTGGACTCACGCCACTCCCTGGGCTGCCCCTCCTTACTAACTGACAACTTACTCCCAACAAACCTAACAAGAGGGTTTTGATTTCGGTTTGGTTTCTCCAACAATGTGAGGTTTTCCTTTACAATGAGTTAGCCTAAAGCTAGGATTAGGAAAACCTCTCTAAGCTATGAGTTACAAGCTGAACACTCATTTGTGTATATCTATGAACTCTAAAGTTCAGTGTACAAGATGTTAATCGTGCCTCCTTATAACTCCCAATATAATGCAATAAACACTCACACCTTCACAGCTCGTAGGTGTTGATTTTTCTTACTTCACACACCCTCAAAACGCAGTTATGAGCTTGTATTTATAGTGTGGATTCAAATGTAACCGTTGGATGAAATTACATATGAATCCATACAATTAATGGTTTCAACCACTTTTCTTGGAATGCGGCCTTGTCAGTGTCAGAGTTGCTGCCTTGTGCTGATTGGTCCACGTGGGCAGGATCCAACGGATCTTTGACTCAGTGGGTTGACCAAGACCCACTGACTTTAGGTAGCTTCCTCCTTCACTGACTGATGATCTTCAGTGGACTGAACGTCTTCAGTGTAGTTGTCCTTCAAAGACTGTTTGAAGATCACTCCAAGAAGTTTGTCATAAGGCTGAATGGCATACTTCCCTGACCACAGTAGCCTGACTCCTTCAGGGCCTACTTGGTGTCGCACTGATCTTCCTGATCATGCTCTTCATTGAGTGGTCCACATGACTTAGCTTAGATCAACCCAGTTTACACTCGGTGGGACATCCTTCAGGCTTCTCTTCTGATTCAAGTTACTGCATGGCTTCGGTTAGTTCTATTGGTGTCATCTTGATATCCTCAGGCTGTGTTGCTGAGTTCCCCCTCGCTGAGTTCCCCCTCAACCGAGTTCTTCTCAACTGACAGTCTATTCTACTGAGAAATAACCTAGCCTGACCTAAAACTAAAGATACAATCCTGACTGCTTTCAAACATATTACAAGAGGTTTTGGAAAATCATCAAAACTAAAATATATCCCAACAGCAAGGTTGGTTGAGACTGAGAAGTTTCTGAGTGAATCGATGAAGATATTCCAAAAGAAGCTAGGATTAGGGCTTGCTTAGTTGTCCACTTCCGGAGCTGGAATCCTAATTGGAGTTGAATTGATGAAAGAGCACCTGAATAAGGCTTAGTCCTTAATCGCTTTTGTTGTCAACAATCAGGATGAGATCTTCAAGGATGCAGTGCCGAGGACTCTTCCTATGGCCAAGGATGATGCCAAAAGGGGGGAAAGGAATGAGAAGAGGAAAAGATCCAACCCTAAGGCATCTAAGGCACCTCAAACTGTACTTGTTCAGTCCACTCCGCAAAAGTCAGCCAGATTGGCGGCTCAGGCTAATGATCCTTCGAATCAACTACAACTTCCTCAACTCCCTCCAATCCCTGGGGCTTTAGAGCACTCCCCCATTGATACGAGAAGGAATCCCATCACCTTTGATGGTGATCAAGTTGCTGACCTTTGTTCAGAAGCATGGGGAGTTGCACCAAAGAGAACTGAAGCTCAGCATCGTGCTGAAATTGCGTAGAAGGAAAAATAGTACATCCTGGAGAAGAAGGTTGAGAAGCTGCCGCACATCACTGAACTTCAACAAAAAGAACTTGACGATGCTATGTTCAGTCTTTTGAGGAGGAAGAAGGAGAATCCTGAACTGAGGAAGTACAGAAAGCAGGCTGCACCAAGTGCGAAGAAAGTTCAAGTCTCTACTGAGTCAAACGATAAGCCAATACTCATTGATACTTTCATCTTTGACAAGCTGAAGGAGTTTTGGGAGGATGCTAGGAATGAATTTATTAGGCTCTGGTATGTTGTCAAGAAGTGGGGTGACACTGAAGATATCGACGTGCATTTCACTGACTTCATGGTGGACAACCATCCTGAATTGTTCAAGCTGATTCTGGACGAAGCTGAGCAGGACAAAGTTCAAGTTAAAGCACCTGAACTGATCATTCACACTTCTCCTTATATTCCGGGATCAACTATGTATGACTCAAGGGCTATTATGAAAGAGGTGCTGAGGATATCCAAGGCTGAGGGATATCAAAACCAGTTGAAACGTGTGGAAGATCTGGAGGAAATAGTCTACACTGGCTACGACATCAAGCCTGAGATGCGTAGAATTTGATAGTACCCTGATAGGAAAATAAAATAGATAGGACCATTGTATCATTGTCAAAACTTATCAATGGAATCTATTACTTTTTCCCTCAGACAACAACTCATTGTCTTTTTGGCTGTCTATTTAAATTTTTTACATTATCAAGAACTGCTCTAACACTGAATATTTTATCTTATAGATAGGACCTTTTATTTTCCACTAAGTATTTTGTGGATCTTTTCAGAGTTTTGGCATCATCAAAAGGGGGGAAATTGTTGGGACAGTGTCAGTTTTGAGTTGATTTCAAAGACCCTAAAAAGATGATTTGCCTAAGTGTGTAACAGTCAGGCTAGTCTTGATAGGATTAGTATAAGTTAGAATATTTTATATTCACAGGTATTCAGTGAGAGGAGAACTCACTGATGACATTCAAGACTGCAGCCTGAAGAACACAAGAGCACCATCTCTGAACTTATGTAAGTCTATCTAGCTGGCTGACTAAATGTCAGGATGAAGAGCATGATCTTGAGATCATTGCTAACTCACAGTCTTGAAGGAGTCAGACTGCCTGAGTATTTGGGAGAGACTTGGAGTAGGATCCAAACAAGCAAATGGAATGTCAGCGATGGACCATGTAAGAAGATAAGAACAAAAAGAACTCAGAAAAGATAAGACCGAATTGAAGAATGAATTCTGACATTCTCGCCTACCTGGTGATGTGGATCAATCAGGGGAGGACAATGCACTTACGTACCTGACATCAAGCTTGACCATTCTTGCAGTTTTCAACGGGTATGCATTTAATGCATTTACCTAATCCATGCATGTAGGCGGCTGCATGAGGACGGTGACCGTTGAAGTATCCTACAAGAAATGTGATTTGAAGGCTATCTCTCCAACGGATAGTTTTTCGAATCCATCTATAAATACAGAAGACCTTGACCCAAACAAGGTTACGGGAAATTTCGAAGCCAAGAAATTACTCAAGACTCTCAAGCAATCAAAACATTCATAGAAGCATTCAAACCCTCATAAATTTCCCAAGTGTTTCTACTAGTCTAGAGTCATTTTGTATTCCATTGAGCTTTCATATACATATCTAAAACTTAGAGTGATAATCTAATCCTTAGCATAGGTTTGCCCTGTAAGGATTATCACACCTTAGTTGGAATCCAAACTGAAACCAAAACCCTAAGCCGAGTCAATGTTAGGTTTGTTCGTTGAAGTTAGAAAGTGGTTAGGAGAAGGAGGACTAGAACTCTAATTCTAGGGATCAGTGAGACTAGTTATTGTGCACCTTGGCACGTTAAAAAAAAGTTAATCCATTAAGGGATTCTCCTACTAAATCAGGACCGTGGACGTAGGAGCTTGAGTCTCTGAACCACGTTAAACGCTCTGAGTTCTTGACTGCTTTGATATATTGCTTATTATTTATCATTGTTCATTCATTACATACTTTGTCAGTGTTGAACCAATCAATCTGACCCTTGAACTCATTGCACTGCCCTTTTAACCACGGCTTCATAAGTAAGAAAAAACCAGTTTTCAAAAAGCAACATAACAAGTATAAAATCTTTTAGGGCTCACACATTTCCACACTCAGGCATAAATAGATATTTAGCTAACTAACGTGCTTCAGAGCTGTTAGTAGGTGTATTATCTATTCGGTGCATATCACTAAGACACTGAGTTGAGGGACTCAGTTTGAAAGAAAGAAAAATTTATATACGTGTATTCACCCCCCAATACACGTATCACTCAGACTTGTCTGGGTCCAACAGAGAGGTTATTAATTTATAGAGGTTATACTGTATAGCAAATAGTCTGTCAATTATAAATAAGTGACTACATTGCATATTTATGTAGTATATGCACCACAATGTAGAGATGTTTCAATAAAAATTAAGTATATTAGCTTATGTCCCTACACTCCTAAAGCGCAAGGAACCTCTTAATATGAAAAAATATAAATCCGCAGTAAATTAAAAGCTAGCTAAATACTAAGCCACTCCCGATATCCCCTGAAGAGATTCTCCCGATATCTCCTGAAGAGGTTCTTCCGATATCTCCTGAAGAGATTCGTCCTAAAGACGAAAATTCTAGTAACAAAGCATGTGCACAAAATAGTCAAAATACTAGGATTGCGGAACAACCAGATCAAAATATTTTGGGAAATGATAAGGATCTGGTTGACATGAATTTTATAAATACAAGAGACACTTACAATAGAAATATCATTGTTGTCAACAACATATTCATGCCCACTATTGTTTTTACTCTCACAAATAAAAATCTGGATCCAGCACCTTAGTTGGGTGCCAGAAGCACTTTGACTAGATAAAATAGTAAGATGCAAATTGTGACAGAGCTAGACTCACTAAACAAAACAAAATAAAGTGTTGATTTTATTGCATATACACTCAGAAGTGTGTATGTATTTGTACAAAAACAAAATGAGAATAACAAGGTAGTAAAATAAAAAGCGAGATTAATAACTCAAGGGTTTTCGTAGAGACCTAATATTAATCAAATACATTCTCTTGCTATGTATAGAATAATATTCCGCTATTTAATATCTCCAGCAGCAAATATGAAATTTTATGAATGAGTCAAATGATATAATCACTGCATATTTATATAATTATCTTGAAAATGATTTTATATGAAAATCTCTGAAGAATTTAACATGCTAGAAGTATGTCAATCAATCCAATAGAAGATTATTATATTAAATTGTAAAATTTCTTATATGGGCTCAAATAATCTGGACATATGCGGCATAATAATCTACTTAAATAAGGTTATATATACCAATGACCCAATATGCCCATGTGTTTTCATAAAAAAATATGAGCCAAATTTTTTGTTGATAATTGCAGTATATGTTGATGATATCAATTTAATTAAGAGCCATGAAGAGCTCCAAGAAGTAGTTGCACATTTAAAGAGAGAATTTGTGATTAAAGATTTTGGACAAACTAAATTTTATCTTGGATTACACATTTGGTATCTTAAAGGTAGAATTTTGGTCCACAAACTGCTTATACTCAAAAGGTATTAAAGTAATTTTACATCCATTAAGTACTTCAACGGTTGTTCGGTCACTTGATCATAATAAGGACCCTTTTTAGACCACGAATAGAATATAAAGAAATACTTGGTCCTGAAGTAGCACATCTCGTACATTTAGTGAACTGGTGCATCTTGTCAATTATACAAAATATTAGTCAATACCGATTGCAACATTTATAAAGTTGGTGAAATATTTTAAAATGTGTCGGTTAAATACTTTCGAATGATGTTTGAATCAGGGGGAGAATTCGTACTCTAATTAATATGTACTATTTTTCCTTCATTAGGACTTTTTGTCTCATTGGGTTTATTTTCCCTAGTAATGCTTTTAACAAGACATATAGTTTGTATAACGACGGACATTCAAGGGGAAGTGTTATGAAATAATGTGAATGTCCTTGGAGGTTAAAATAATTTTCAATGAGAGTTACAAGCAATAGAGGTTATAAGAGTTTTCAGTGGGAGTTACAAGCAATGATGTGGATCATAGTAAATTGCTATTATGTACTTTTATGCATGAGTCCCCTATAAATAGTGTTAGGATATAGATTAGATGTTTTGAAGATGTTAAAACAAGAACTTGTAATAGGACTAGCTGAACCTGTTAGTCAGCTACAGATTAGTCTTGGTCCAGAATAGGTCTTTGGTTAAGGGGGAAGAAATCTGTGTGACCAGAGGAGTCTGATCAGAGGAGGTGACCAGATGAGAGGTGACCAGAGGAGTCTGATCAGAGGAGGTGACCAGATGAGAGGTGACCAGAGGAGTCTGATCAGAGGAGGTGACCAGAGGAGTATGATCAGAGGAGGTGACCAGATGAGGAATGGATCAGATGAGCTCGGACCAGAGGACCAGAGGAGTCTGCCAGAGGAGTCTGCCAGAGGAGTCTGACCAGAGGAGTCTGACTAGAAGACCTCTCCCAGATGAGGTTCAGAGCAGAAGTGTTACCTGACCAGACCAGATGAGACCAGACCAGAAGACCCCAGACCAGATGAGAGTGTGACAGATTAGTTTACTCACTTAGAGGCTGCGTGTAATCTGAAGACAAGGAGTTTTTGGAGATCATGATGGTGAAGAAAGCAATCTGGAGAGTCAACTGATGGAGGATCTGATTGATTGATTGCTTGATTGAAAGTCAACTAATCAATCATATAATCAATCTTTGATTGATTATATCCCTCCAATTATGGTTTTTTGAATTTCTAGCTCTCCAACGGCTAGTTAATTCACAACTATAAATAGGAGTGCTTGGATTTGTTCAAGTGACAAGAGTCGCGCGAGAGCACACAACAAGAACACACGAACTCTTCCAAACACTCACCTTGTTCATTAATGTTTATACACTCTTTAGGAGTTTCAGTTGGATCTTATAATTAACCTGTTCATCTTGAAAGGTTGTTGTAAGTTGTTGTACGAAGAAGCTGGTACTTCGCAATTCCAGTGGTTAGTGAGTACGTTGGTGAGAGAGAAAGTCTCCCTTTGGAAAAAGAGAGAGTGGACGTAGGATCGTTATATCCGAACCACTATAAATTCCTGTGTTATTTACTTTTCTGCAATTTAGATTTCTGCATTTCAATTTTAGTACTTAATTTATAAATCGGATTTTCTTAAAAATAAACTTAAAAACGCTTTCCGCTGAATATTTTTGGGACCAACAAGTGGTATCAGAGCAGTGTGTCCTACAGACCACTGTTTTGAAATTATTTCGGTGGTCACCAGGGCAGATCCATTTTTTAAAACCCAATATTTGTTGTGCTAACAAATTTTGCAGAAATGGGCTCAAAGAGATGAGGTAAAAGAGACACTAGGAGATACTCTAAAAGAAGCTTAACAGATGAGGAAGAAGAGGTATCCACTTCTGGTTCATCATCAAACTTTGGACCAGACGAAGAGGTCTGTCTTGTGACAGATGAGGTATGTAATAGAACTCCCTCTTCTTCTTCTCATTCTTCTTTTTCTGAACAATCAGAGGAGTCTTTTACGCAAAATTTGCTATTAGATCTCCAAAAATCTATACAACTTTGTCAAAAGTTGGAAGATGAGAACACAAAGTTGAAAGCAGAAAATCAGAGGCTTTCACAATGTTTAGGCAACCCAACTGATCTACCAGCTGAACAAGTTCAAACACTGGTAGAAGAGTCCACTGACTTGAAAACCATATGTGATGAACAAACTAAGCTGATAGAAAAGTTGCTTGTTGAAAACATTGAGAAAGATAATGAATATACTCTGCTGAAAGCTAAGTTCGATGAACTCTTCCATCAAAACGAAATTGTAAAAGATAGTGAGGACAAGCTCAAGATGAGAGTGGAGCAGCTGACTACAGCAAACAATGCTGTGTCACACATAGCTGCCTCATCTCAAAGAGAGCATGATAAGACAGGCCTTGGTTATACCAAACCTGAATCCTCACCTGATCAGAAAGAAGAACAGTCTAGTAATTTCATTGATAAGGGTAAAAGGCCAACTGACCAGGCAACTCAGCCTAATGGGCAGATGAGTCCTAAAACTCAAAAACCCAAAAGGCAGAGGAGGAATTTTAAGAAGGGTTATACCCAGAATAAAAGACCTCAGCCAGGCCAGCAGAGTAGAAGACAGTCTGGATCTTCTCAAAAGAGGCAGAACCAGATGACTCCTACTCACCTGCAGAGGACTTTCAAGTCACCTGCCAGACCAGCTGGAACCTTTGATGGTTCTAGTAAAACTTATCCTTATCAAAAGAATTTCAAGTCTGTTACATTAAGACAAGTTACTTCTTCTACTGGACAAGCTCATAAGAGAAGAAGAGCCTCTAGAAGAAATAACCATGTCGAAGCTTCTTATGTTCAATGTGTCTTTGTTGATATATATGGAAGAAAGATAAGATCACCTGATCCAAAAAGGGATGATCTATTCTTGTGGCTTCCTAAATATTGTGCTAACCCCCCTGGACCCAGAAGGGTACCAAAAAGTTGATTGCCTGCAGATACACAAGAAGACCAGATGATGTTTTGCCCCAAATATCAGCTGAGCATACTTTGAGGGGGAAGATCAGTTGACCCAGCCTGCCAGAATCTCTACTTAGATATTTCAGATTTTTCTTGTCTTGTTTTATTTAAAGTTCTTTCAGTTTTAACATCATCAAAAAGGGGGAAATTGTTAGGATATAGATTAGATGCTTTGAAGATGTTAAAACAAGAACTTGTAATAGGACTAGCTGAACCTGTTAGTCAGCTACAGATTAGTCTTGGTCCAGAATAGGTCTTTGGTTAAGGGGGAAGAAATCTGTGTGACCAGAGGAGTCTGATCAGAGGAGGTGACAGAATGAGAGGTGACCAGAGGAGTCTGATCAGAGGAGGTGACCAGATGAGAGGTGACCAGAGGAGTCTGATCAGAGGAGGTGACCAGATGAGAGGTGACCAGATGAGTCTGATCAGAGGAGGTGACCAGAGGAGTCTGATCAGAGGAGGTGACCAGATGAGGAATGGATCAGATGAGCTCAGACCAGAGGACCAGAGGAGTCTGCCAGAGGAGTCTGCCAGAGGAGTCTGACCAGAGGAGTCTGACCAGAAGACCTCTCCCAGATGAGGTTCAGAGCAGAAGTGTTACCTGACCAGACCAGATGAGACCAGACCAGAAGACCCCAGACCAGATGAGAGTGTGACAGATTAGTTCACTCACTTAGAGGCTGCGTGTAATCTGGAGACAAGGAGTTTTTGGAGATCATGATGGTGAAGAAAACAATCTGGAGAGTCAACTGATGGAGGATCTGATTGATTGATTGCTTGATTGAAAGTCAACTAATCAATCATATAATCAATCTTTGATTGATTATATCCCTCCAATTATGGTTTTTTGAATTTCTAGCTCTCCAACGGCTAGTTAATTCACAACTATAAATAGGAGTGCTTGGATTTGTTCAAGTGACAAGAGTCGCGCGAGAGCACACAACAAGAACACACGAACTCTTCCAAACACTCACCTTGTTCATTAATGTTTATACACTCTTTAGGAGTTTCAGTTGGATCTTATAATTAACCTGTTCATCTTGAAAGGTTGTTGTAAGTTGTTGTACGAATGAGCTGGTACTTCGCAATTCCAGTGGTTAGTGAGTACGTTGGTGAGAGAGAAAGTCCCCTTTGGAGAAAGGGAGAGTGGACGTAGGATCGTTATATCCGAACCACTATAAATTCCTGTGTTATTTACTTTTCTGCAATTTAGATTTCTGCATTTCAATTTTAGTACTTAATTTATAAATCGGGTTTTCTTAAAAATAAACTTAAAAACGCTTTCCGCTGAATATTTTTGGGACCAACAAATAGGGGTCATGACACCTTCATTGTAGAACAAAAAAAAAGTAGAATAAACAAGAAATAATGATATCCTCTTGACTTGATATGTCTCTAGACGTAATCATTCTTCACGAACTGAGTAAATAAATATGTGTGTTTTTCTCTTCCTTTGTTTTCTTCATTTTTAACAGAATTAAAAAGTAATAACCCTGGTATCAAAGCTTCTGAAAATAGTAATATATTTAAAATGTATTGTGAACAATTGAAATATGTTAAGTATATGAATGTCCTTACCTGTATAAAAAAATATGTGACAACTGTTTTAATAAAATTCAACTTTAGTAAGAACTGTTTATAGATATGGGACATAGTGTTGATTGGGACGTCAAAAATGGATAAATGAAAATTCTAAAGAGGGACAAGTTTTTTTTTTTTTTTGTAATAATAGGATTTAAAATAAAATATATATTTTTAACTATTGATTTTTTGTTGAAAATTTTCAAAGTTGTGGATCATTGTGATAAATTTATTTATTTACTTAAATTGATCGCGTTCTTTATAATAAATAAATTAATTGGCAATTTCAGTACCATATAAAATAAGGAAATTTAATTTGTATTTTTATATGGTAGAACAAAAAGATACTTATGCATATAAAGTGTTGTAAATAAGTGCATAAAATAAAAGACGTGATTTGTTCACCCAGTTCGTCGGGAACGACTACGTCTGGGGGCGAGCCAAGCCAGAAGTTTCACTAATATTCTTGTGTATGAGTAATTACAATTATGAGTACAATAGTCTATTTATAAGAATAAAATCCTAGTCTAAGATGTGAAGCTCATTGGGTTATTGGTCCATTAGTAATGTCCACATCAAATCTTCTAGATTTGGAATAATAAATCTTCTAGATTTACAACACTCCCCCTTGGACATTACGACATAACATAAATGTCTTGTCATAAAAATTTCACGTGCTAGGTATCGGCCAAATAATAAGTTAGGAAGGAATGTAATTGATCTTCTAGATCAAATCTTCTAGATTCATTTCGTGTTTACCTCTCCCCCTGAAGACAACAACATTTTGAGTCTTTGCATCCCAATACCACGAACGTACTTTTTAAAAGTAGATGTAGGTAAGGACTTAGTAAACAGATATGCTAGATTGTTACTAGATTGCACCTTTTGAATGGTAATCACGTCACTCTTCTGGAGTTCGTATGGGTAGAAAAACTTAGGTGAAATATATTTCGTCAGGTTTCCCTTGACGTACCCATTACTCATTTGTGCGATGCAAGCTGCGTTGTCTTCAAATATAACAGTGGGAGGTGTATCGCCTTTAGCGATACCACACGAGTCACCAATGTGTTTTACCAAGGACCTTAACCAAACACATTCTCGTGCGGCTTCAAATAAAGCTATTATCTCTGAGTGGTTTGAAGATGTGGTAACCATGGTTTGTTTAACTGATCTCCATGAGATCGCAGTACCACCATAGAGAAAAACGTAACCAGTCTGAGATATGGCGTTGTGGGGATCAGACAAATAGTCAGCATCCGCATAACCTACTAAGGCTTTGTCTTGGTTCTTACGGTAAAACAGTCCAAGATCTTGAGACCCTTGGAGGTACCGTAGAACATGCTTAACACCATTCCAATGTCTCCTTATAGGAGAAACACTATGTCTCGCAAGCAAATTGACAGCAAATGCAATGTCCGGCCGAGTGCAATTTGCGAGATAGAGCAATGCTCCAATAGTACTAAGATAAGGAACTTCTGGCCCCAGAATTTCTTCTGAATCTTCTCTTGGTCTAAATGGGTCTTTATCCACTTCGAGGGATCGAACAACCATAGGGGTGCTAAGTGGATAAAATTTATCCATGTGAAATATCTCTAATACATTCTTCACGTAGGTCGACTGATGTATAAGAATTCCTTCTGGGAGATGCTCGATCTGCAGGCCGAGGCAGTACTTGGTTTTACCCAAGGCTTTCATTTCGAATTCGGCTTTCAAGATTGAACTGGCTTCTTCAATCTCTTTGCATGTTCCGATTATGTTCAGGTCATCAACAAAGATGGATATGATGCAAAAATCATTATGCGATTTCTTCGTGAATACGCATGGGAAAGCTTTATCAAATGTGTATCCCTTCTTATGAAGGAATTCACTGAGTCTGTTGTACCACATGAGGCCCGATTGCTTTAGGCCATACAACAACTTCTGCAGTTTTATGATATACATACTGCGGTTTTCACCATCCCTCATCTGAGGAATGTCAATCCATCGGGGATTTTCATGTAAATGTTGGCATCAAGTGATCCGTATAAGTACGCGGTTACTACGTCCATTAATCTCATTTGGAGATTCATTTTAACTGCCAAAGATATCAAGTAGCGGAATGTTATTGAGTGCATGACGGGAGAATAGGTTTGATCGAAATTAATTCCGGGTCTCTGCGAAAACCCTTGAGCTACAAGCCTCGCTTTATACCTCTCCACAGTATTGTTCTCATTTCGTTTTTGAAAAAATACCCATTTATATTCTACGGGGATAGCGCGCGTGGGTGTACGGACGATAGAGCCAAATACTTGTCTTTTGTTAAGCGATGTGAGCTCTGCTTCAATTGCCTCTTTCCAGTTAACCCAATCGGAGCGTTTCCGGCACTCAACGATTGTTTTGGGTTCTGGATCTAGATTATTTATAATGGAAAGAGTAATTGACGCTGCAAATGTGTCGTCGACGACAGTAATATTTCTATTATATGTTTCTCCCGTATCTGTGAAATTCACAGAGACTTCGACGTTTACGTCAACCAGGCCTTTCTCTTTTCCCATTGTATTTGGGTCTGGTCATTCCACGGTCCTAGTGCATTGAATATTTTGTGCACGTGCTTCATCACTAGGATGCTCGTCTCCTAGAGACTTTGAGTTATCTAGACGAATCTCTTCTAGAGATTTTACATTCGACTGATCAGATTTGTTAGTCTTTCGTTTAGGTGTATTACTATCTCTTGAGGGTCATTTGCGCTTCTGGTGCGTGGAGGCATGCGTACTTGTTTTGCTTGGGATCTCAACCCTTTGGGGAGCATTTACTGCAGGTATATGCGATTTAGTTACACCTCTATGGTCAGTGAACGCGTCTGGCAGATTATTTGCTAAATTTTACAAGTTAATGATCTTCTGAACTTCTAGTTCAGATTGATTAGTGTGCGGATCTAGATACTGAAGATTACTTACATTCCACGTAAGCTCCCGGCATTCATTCAATTTTGAATTCGGATCTCCCCCTAATGCCGGGAAATAATCTTTATCGAACGTGCAATCAATGAATCGGGCCGTTAATTGATCCCCGGACAAAGGCTCGAGGTATTTCACGATGGATGGAGAGTCAAATCCGATGTAAGATTTGAAATGCAATAAACCTTAATCTCCCATTTACATGAATTCTCAAGCATTATTTTTACCATTCATCTTACGTCCCCAAACTTCCAATCATCATGAAGCCTCTGCAAAATAGAAGAAGTCGAATAAAATTATTTAATAGCAACAAATTTACAAATACTCGTTAGGCTAAGGGATTAAGAGATTTTATTTGCTTACATAATTTACCCTGGCCCCATTGTAATACTTCCCTCGCGGCTCCCCTGCCTTTCCCTCCCAATTCCACCTCTCCTCCATTTACTCCTCACAACCGCTCAAAAAATAATCATAAATTCTTGCATCGTCAATTGCAACCGATCAATTGATTATCTCCTCAAGTTTTCAACCAGTAATCAACGAAGTAATCTAGTTTGTACAATGAAGGGCTAGGGCGAGTGGATCAATTAAAAAAAGCAGTGATAATAAACACATATGAATAAAGAGGGTACTTGATCGTCCGATGGAGGAAGATTTCACGCTGTTGGGAGAGGAACAAATAGCGTCGATGTTCGATCCGAAAACAACGTGAGGTGTAGGGTGCAATCCGGGGATGGTGGTGGCAGAAGTTGCAGCGACTGGGAAGGTGTTGTGACTTGTGAGTAGTGGAAAAGACGGATATGATGATGATAATAAAAAAATGAAATTGAAAATTAAAAAAGGGATGAAACTATACAAAATAAAATAAGGGAGAGACAAAATTGTCCAAAAATGATTTACAAGTGTTAGGCACTTTTATATATATTATAGATTTAAATATTTGATATTTTATTTAAAAATAAGAATTAAAATCTGAAAAATATTTTTTAAAATCTGGTAAATATTTAAATAATAAAATTATATGAAATTTAGAAATTCAAATAAAAAATTCTTTAAAATCTAAAAATTGATAAAAAAAATATTATATATTTCAAATAATTCAATCAAAAATAAAATTCAATTCTATTTTTTTTTAGAAAACTAACTAAATTAAAAAAAAAAACCTTCAAAACTAAATAAAAATTAATTAATTTTTAAGTTAATTATTTACGATGATTGAATTCATTTTATAAAATATTTTTCTGATCTTATTTGGCTTTAACCTTTTTTTTTGAAGTTTTTTATTTTTATTTTTTGAAGATTAATTTTATTTTCTTAATTATTTACAAATTTATCTAATTTTTTTATTTTCAGATTTATATTTTTAATTAATTTTTTTCAATTTAACTTATTTTTTTAAAACATTATTTATATTTTATTTATTTATTAAAATATTTTTAAGAATTTTATTTTATCAATTAATTTTTGTATGAGAATTTGGTTATTTTTTATAATATTTCTCAAAATATATATGTAATTTTTTAAGATATTTTTTTCAAGTTTCGATTAAAAGTTAAAGAATAAAAAGGAATAAATATTTTTTTTCTTGAGAAGAGAGATAATTATTAAAATAGAAAATAGAAAAGTGTTATTTTTTTATTGGGTAAGGATATTATAGGAATAGAATGGGATATGTTTAGTAATATATGTTAATTTTTAAATTTTATTGAGGTATATTTAGTAAGTGGGGTGAGTTTAGAGGATTTTGGGGGTTGAGACTCAATGAAAATTTGATGGTTTTTGTTATTGAAAAAATAATAAAAGGTGAAATGAAAATAAGGAAGGAAATTCTTTTTTTAACCATTGATGACTTTTGACGATTGACAAATTTTGATGTTTTTGTGTTTATTTATTTTTATTAAATCAAAACAAAAGTTTTGGTATGCATTGTTGGAAAATAGCGAAAACATGCATTGATATTCGATAGTAGTGAAATACTAATTTAAAAGGATTGTAGAGAGCTTACTTTAAAAAAAAATTGTAGAGAGCAACGAGTTTTACTAAAGGTTGAAAATATCGGTATCGATGGATATATCGAGATTTTAAATTTGTGGAAATATCGATGGAAATATCGATATCAAATATCGATATCGATAAATTTAAAAAAATATAAAAATTTAATAATAAACTTTTAATATATAAAATTTACAATAGAATTTGACCATATTTTACACTTGTGATATTTAACAAAATTATGGATATTTTCACGATATTTTTCGATGTTTCTCGATACTTTTTCGATATTTACTGATATTTTTTTATATTAACCGATATTTGACCGATTTTATGTTCAATTTGCAAAATATATAGTCGAAATTGATTTTATATACTGATATTTATCGATTTTTTTACGGATACTATGGAAATATTGTTACCCCCCAATATCGATATCGGTGACCACGAAAAATGGATATATCGGAGATATATCGTGAAAATTTTCGAATATTTTCATCCTTGGTTTTACTTCAAACAAATGTAGATGTCGATATCTGTTTTGAAAGAATGAGAAACATAACTAGGATGGAAGAGTGTATATTTTCGTTTAAATGCAAAATGTGATCCACTAAACTGTTTTAAAATAGGAAATGAAATGGTTAGTTCTTGTGTAAATTTGTTAATGAAATGGGTAGTTTTTGCGTAAATTTATTTCACAATGAAACAGAGTATAAATAAGATTGATATTAATTTTAGGGAAAATTACAATGCAATACACTAAAATAGCCAAAATAGCATCAGAGTATTGCCACTTTCCATTATAACATTTTAGTACATTTTATTACTTCCTAGTACATTAGCTGGAAGCATGATACTGATTCGACATTGTACTCATTCAATCTTGTAATACTTTTTCATCTGTCTAATTCGGCGTATTGCAGACCCCCTTAGCTGGCTATTTAGTAGCTTAACCCACAAGAATGGGCAATTATACTCTGTTCATTCCGCATTCAAAATTCAAAATTCATTTTTCAAATTCTCAAGAAGGGGCAATTATACTCTGTATCATTTCGCTCCACCAAGTTCTCTAATCCACATGGTAGCCCAGAGTTGATTATTCGTCGGAGATGTCTTCCGACTTGCTCTGCACGGTAACCCACAAGACGGAGTGCAAGATACTCAATGTTGTCGTGGGGCAATTGTTCTCTGTATTTTCTCTCACCGTCTTCGGTATGTGGCCCGATTTGCTACCAGAATATACCTCATTCAGGTACTCAGCTAGGTCTGTTGTTAATTGTGATTTGAGCTCAGACGATGATATAAGGAATATGGTGTTATTGTGTCAACTAACCAATAAGAAAATTGTTGCTGTGGAAGTGTGTGTGAATCATGGTACAATATTTGTTGGAAGTAGTAGTAGTGCCAATTTGTCCATTAAACAATGTAACCCCAATCCGCTAGGAAGTTTGAATGATGAATCCATAGATTTTGATGATGACTTATGTGCTCAGGATCATGTTCATAGTATCTCACAGAAACACGCAGACCTCGTATTAAAACAGGAGCGTTATCGACAGACCAAGCTGCCATTTCGAATTTCTAAGGTGTTTCGTACTGATGATCAATATGACGAGTTTACAGATATGGGCTCTTTACCAAGCTATGACATTTGCCCCGCCATCGTTGAACAATCTTTGTTGTTCGATATGTGGGGTGACATTTTTAAGGACGGCGTGGGGTCAGTGTTTGGTGGAGGAGTTGAAGGGTTTAGAACGGAACTAATCAAGCACTCTGCAATATTGGGTTATAATTTCATATTTGTGCGTAATTCTTCTGATTATATACATGTTCGGTGCAGTGAGTTTGGAACTTGTCAATGTGAATGGTTCATTAAGGCTAGATCCCAAGACATTACTCTGAACTTTGAGATATACAGTAGCCACTTTAGTCACAAGTGTCTTGGTAGTGGTATCTCTCGACACCATGCTCGGCTCAGCCCCAAGATAATTGGGAAGCTTGTACTTCACAAAGTTAGAGATAATCCCAACATAAACGGTAAAAGAATCGTTGATATTCTCCAACTTAACTATGGTATAACTATTCCATACTATAAAGGATGCGTACCGCCGAACAGGCTCGGGACCCGATTTTTTGTACGTACGCTGATTCTTACGACCAACTTTGTTGGTATTGCGAGGCCGTTAAGCGAACAAACCCGGGTATCAAGCTGATCCTATTAATACTTTTTCTGTTAAAATATGTTTGGTGTTTCTGCCTCTCCTATGTTTCCTATGATACTCTTTCTAATTCTTTGTTATTTTTAATAGGTAGTGTGACTGACTTAGAGTTCAACCTTGAGACCCAACATTTTGAACGTTTGTTATTTATCATTCAATGCTTGCATTCAAGGTTTCAAGAGTTGTCGTCCCATGTTGTTCATTGATGGAACGTTTATGTATGGACGAGCTAAAGGAATCCTCCTCACCGTCACCTCAAAGGATGGAAACAATGGTACACACCCTTTCTGTTTGCACCATTTCATACTTCACACGGATTTCATCATGATACGAAAACTGGTAATGGTCGTTGTTTAACTCTTCCCAGGGCTTTTCCCTGTTGCATTTGTTGTTGTTTCCGCCGAGAACATGAACAATTGGGTATGGTTTCTGAGAAAAGTGCGCGTTGTCTGCGTGCATACCAAAGAAATATTCTATGTATCTGATAGGAACTGCGGCCTAATGGCTGCCTTCCCTATTGTATTTGATAAACCATTGCACTTCTTCTGCTTGTTTCATTTACTAACCAATCTTAAAGGGAGATTTGGTGGTGGGTCTAAGAATTCAAAACGTGGAAATCTACTTCAATTGTTCAAGTCATGTGCTTACGCACCGGATAAGTGTATCTTTGAGCAGCAACTTGATCTATTTAAGGTTGCCGGAGGTTCGTTTGCTGTCGACTGGTTATCTCATACGCCTTTTGAGAAGTGGGCAGTCTCATACTCACCGGAGATCACAAGATATGGGGAGATGACATCAAACGCAGCTGAGTCGATCAATTCTTGGATCAAGAATTCACGTGGTCTTCCTATTACCAACATATTGGATCACATTCGTTCAGGTTTTGGTTTGGATTGGTAACTTGTTTGCATTATCTATAGGATTTCACAATTTTGAATTCTGGTCCATTTTGTTTTCAGCGACTAGCCGGGTGGTTCTTTGAGCGACGGTCTAGAAGCAGTGCTTGGTCCAGTTTGCTATGCCCCAGGAAGGATAAGCTATGGAAGAGTGACTCGGGTATATCCCGTTCATGGAAGGTACTGCAGCGCACACAGGCCAAATTCGAGGTCCATTCATCACCCACGACTTGTGTTGACATCGAAGCCAGAACTTGCTCATGTTCCAAATGGCAGTTGTCTGGTTTCCCATGCCTTCACGCAACTGCCGTTATTAACTATCACGGCCCAGCTGTTTCTACATACGTTGAGGACTGTTTCCTGTCATCATCATATAAAGAATGTTACGCATATGAGATCCACCCTATACCGGACAGCGAAAGATACGCATCGTCTTCAACTGATAGCACACTCAAGATCCCGCCACCCCTTCTTAATCGCATGCCTGGCCGCCCCAAGAAATCCCGAAATACTTCATACGGGGAGCATGTAAAGTGCAGGAAGAAAAAAAAGGTACACAACTAACTTCTTGGGGTACGTTGTGTACAAAAACCTTGTCAACAATCTTTTTCTTGATTTATCACACAATTGTGCCCAGTATTTTGGATAGTTACTTATCTACTTGGATGCATTTTCTCATTATCAACTCATTACATGTACGGTTATGTATTCTCATGCTACGATGTTTGAGTTATACCATTGAATACAACTTTATTTTGCTAGATTTATAGCTAAGAAAAATAGCATTTCCATAGTATCGTCTTACACCAAGATAGCCATCGTTTTTCATGAGGCGTTTTTATTTTACAATGGATGCCAGAAATAACACCGTGCAAATTGTTAGTGCATTCGCAAAGAGTAGCATTGGCAGGCTAATTTTGTACACGATTCTTCTACATCCTGCATGACGGAACTGACCATCGCGTACTTCATCTCTTTCGGCCCACTGGCACGGCATGCACCAATGCGAAAAACCATGTTCTTCACAGTGGTAATACAGTCTACCCGGATTTCTTTGTGTGTTGTTGATTCGTATCCATGTAGCGTGCCCACACTCCCTACAAGTCGACCTCTCATATCGGGGATACGACGCAGCACCCGTTGCCTGACTTGAGCTTGACATCACGTCCTTCTTGCAAATCCCCAGCTCTGTTTTTCAAGCTTACCGAATTGTGTTTAGGGTTTGCTCTATTTATAACCCACGCCCAACGGTATTCTCTTGGCCATGATAGTGACTAGGCTCCAACGGTCACCTCTTTTTTTTGGGGGGAGGGGATTGCATATTGATATATCCTTTTACAGGCCTGCCAACGGCCTCTTTAATTCATTATATTAAATTTTTATTATTAAATAGGCCCTTACAATTTTATAAAAAAATATTTTTGTAATCATATAAGTTAACGTAAAATATGATTTCAATTGTTCACCCACAATGTCCATTAACATCTTTATTTAAAAATACCGTTACGTTATGTCGATTTTTTTACAACACTTTTTAAATTCCACAAACCTGATCAAGCTAAATGTTGTGTTTCGGAACACCGATTTCCAGAGTTATAATTTCTTTAATTTTTCCCCAACCTATGTGTTACAAGATTGACCAATTTATTTTACATATTCTCTTCAAGGTATTGTTATATTGTTCTTATACCGTCAATTTCATACATCTCCGGGAGTAACTGTTTCTTAAAGTAGTCGCCTTATTCTAAAGGCTTTAGTATGGTGAAATTTTTTGTCGATGGTATACTAATAATACATAGGTATTTTTCCATTCCACTATTTACTCAACGGTATACAGGTACCCTAACGGTATATCTATAACATAATGGTTTTCATATTACACATTAGTAAACTGTTTCTGTCGATGATATTCCAAATTCTATCATGTTGTCCCGTAGTACATTTTTAGTATTTCAAGGAACTGCAATAGTTGTACACAAACTAAATTAACCTAGTCCTGATGCACTATACTTGACGCACACATCACCATTCAACACCTCCTAATTGCTACATACATAAAACACCTGCCCACAATGGGTATACCACTGGGGTTGTGGTATTTTAAATAGTGGAATTTCAATAGTAGTATAATATTTTCCCAATGGTATACATTATTCCCAAGAGTTGTAATTTATATTCCTAGTATATTATTATCCCTGTAGTTTTCAAAGCTTATCATTTTCCCTTCAAGCTCTACTTCATTCAGATACTGGAATGTCATTCACGTAACAACAGGCACAAAAAGGATTTCCATTAAGCACATCATCTGGCAACAACCAGGCAACCACAAAATACAAAATACGTTAAAACTTAACTGCTACGCTTATAAAACTAAACTGCTACGCTTACACATTCGTCAATCTACTTGTAGCATAAAATAAGGTTCTTCCAAATCCCAACATAATAACCATGGACCTACAAACTAAATCAAAACACAAACTCGGTCGATCACCCTAGTAAAACTTACCCCACCTATTAAGTCAAAAGTTTCTCACGGTTGATCAACCTGCTACACGCATCACATCATCCCACCAACGTGCTCGGCGACTCCAGACTTTGGATATACGGGAACACGGTGAAATATTCAGCCCCAGCTACGGGCCCATCCAACAGTGCATATGTTCCACGCACCATGTCATAGATTATAATAATCTCCATTGGTTCCACCCTCATGGGATCTTTTCGTTTTCCGTTTTGAGTAGTCGGAGAGGTTGAGGGCTGATCACCATGTCATTTGCAATTATGGGGCAGTTGGTGGAGAATACTATGCGCCTCCAGGAATCTGGATCCATATGCTTCTCCATGATCCACATCTCAAACAGATTGAAGGACATACACATGCTCGAGTAAAGTACAATGCGTTCATCATCGATTGCGGACAGCTCCGCATAATATTGCAAGCTCTCGAGGCGTGGAGGCAGTTGAATGAATCCATATTCCTCCATCGAGCAGTTGAACGTTGCAATCCCCAGCAGCTTATTTGGTTCGGTTACCAGGAAATTCAAGCACCCACACGCAAAGACATCGGGATTGGCCACCGGGTACTCCCAAGGAAAGTCACCTACCCTCCTCCATTCCATAGTTCGAAACGACAACACCTTTACCTCATTTTCAAAGGTGGGGGCATTAAACACCGCTATCCTCATCAGCTTGTATTCATCAGTCCCCACATCATACCCCAGACCAAAGAAAACAGAGGCGCCCACAGAAGTCATAGTGAAGTCGATAGTCGTAGTTGGAATCTTAGCATTTTCATCAGTTACTGGATTCCAGATGAAGAACTCATCCGATAAATTGCAGTAGACAACCATCCCATTGTAACTTGCTAGGAAATCACATCCGGGTCACCATCCAGCAGAGACCTCCTCAAAGGTACACCAGGTGGCGTCTTTTTGTATCCAAGTGGATAGTATCCATACTGCATTTGAAGAACAAAGCCCACGTTGTTCTTCTTCTTCATCTCTACAAGGTGCTTTTTCATGATGAAGAACCTCGAGCTTAACAGGTTTTCCCATCTCCGATTCACTAACCTGAACCGCAATAACAGCTTCACGTCCATCTTCGACAGTATCTAAACTATGATTTTCTCCGGAAAAACAGTACCACCAACCTCCGGTGACAAAACCACTCTCCGGCGAGACATTTTCCCAAGAAGATATGTGTGTACTAAAACTATATGTTGTGAAGGGCATTAGGAATGAGGTAAAGGTGTATATAAGAACACACACCCATCGGTCGCAACTTTTTGGCACAGTATAACGTCTCGTCATTCCAGCCAGTTGCGTCTATTGGTATTCCAACCAAAACATTTTGAATACCTTTTCCAGTAGGCGGCTATAGCGCCGATTGATCGGTATGTACGTCCATTTCACGGGATTTTGCCACGTGTTTAATTAGATTTGGGTTTGTGATCCCTCCCGCTCGTTTTTTGTCGGTATACCCAAGGCCATCTAAAAGGCTGTTTATCAAAGACTATCAAACATCTAATCTGTATGGTACACACCTCAATGGAGGGTTTATCATCATTTTGTACCATTTACCCCAATTTAAATTGATTAAAATTTTTAAAAACCATGGAAACCCTATGAATTTTTATTATTTAATTTGAAATAAACAACACTAGTATTTTTAAATTTAACTTTACTTAAATTAGTACTTTGAACATTGTGATATAATACATTTATCAATCTGTTGTTTTTTTTTTTTTTTTTGACAATATACCTTTCGTACCCACTGTATTTTAGATGTCCCAAGCGATTTTTTATGAGGCAATTACGTTGTATATAAATACCATTAACCATCTAAACATGTCATATTTTTTAAAACGTTAGACACGCAATTTATTTGCATTCTTTTGATAAAAATAAAATCAGATATCTAGCATGTGAAATTTTTCAGGCATCCCAGATCGCATACCAATCTACATTCCACGGTACATCTTGATAAAACTAATCAAAATTATTAGCATGTCAATTTTTTCGATATAAATTTTGGTTTACATATCATTTCACAATTTATCTTTAGGAGACCCTATCTAACTTGTTTTTTAATTTGAAGTCCACTGAAAACATAATTATTCATGGGCTTTTACTTATATCACACTTCATTTAAACATGGCATATTTTTTACAATATCACACTTCATTTAATTTCTTCTTTCGATAAACCTAAAATTAGATATTTCATCAGGAATTTTTCAGTCCCCCCAAGAACACATACATTAACCCGTACAAATTAATATAACATAAAACAACAAATTAATAAAACTTAAAACAACAATTATCATGCCCTCTTTTTCCATGGACTAATCATCCATATCACTTCCCAAATACCACACATTTCTGCTTCTGGATTTTTACCAACATTAAATATACATAAACTAATTTACCTGCAGATTTGTAGCAGAATTGACAATAAACCTCACAAGACTCAATATAACCATGTCCACTTAAACATCAGAAGTCCAATACCATGTCTACTATAAATATAAGTCTGTCCACTTAAACATCAGCCCCAATCCCCCACTTAGTCTCACATTGCAGTAAAGTACACATCCACAAAAGATTGTCACGGCGTGCAGACGACCACACTCACTGGATCGATAAACCATTCAGCCATTTTCTTCCCGTAATCAGCCGAATCCTTTGCCGTGAACTTCTTTGCCACGCTATCCTGTTGTAGTATTTCATTCTCGATGTTACTGCACACAATAACCCCACAGTCCACTGACTCAACTTCTTGCTCCAAACAAGGAACGGGGATTGGTTTTTCCTGCTTCGTCTTGAACAGTGCATGCCCCGGGTTGGATGTCTTCCATATACTCTTAAGGTACTTAACCACGTACAAAACCTAGATACAAAGCACAACATGATTTTACTACTTCAAACAAGCGCATTAACTACAAAGCCACACCAATTTACTTACCACTTTAATTGACATTTCCAGGTGAACATCCTTAGCGTTAGCAGTACGAGGTGGCATGGAGTTGAAGAACGTCCACTTGCACTCTTTCAAATCTATTTTCAAAAGTGTCTAGTGATCGGCTCCCTCTGATCTACCGTTATCGGTTAGCAAAGGGAAAAGAAGCACAGATTCAAACCCTACTTCGTCAAGTTGATCATAAACATATGCCTTCAGATTTTTGTCTACGGTATTCTTCTTATGCCTAGAAATGAATCTCTGCACAAACTACAGTTACTACATACTGCTATGCTTTGTGAACAAAAAAAAAAACTAGAAATTACTAAACACAAATACTAGTTTCAACCCACCCAACACATTGTCGACATCACATGCACCTTTTTTGCCCATTGGTACTTTGCCCCAATCTTTGTCATAACGATCTCAGACCATGAATCTACAATCTACATAAAATCGGAAACATTCTTATAACATGCGCACATGAATAACAACAGGGTACTTTACTAATACATTTTTTACCGCATTCGATACCCTCTTGTGATGTAGTACATCCACCAAATCACCCAAAAGCACCGTTGATATTGGTCCCCTCTCACACCATGCGACAAACCTGCACAAAAAAAAAAAACACTGTTGCCGATTTCATTACAAAACTACATCTTCGCAACACAACTAATTAGCGCACTAACTTGTCCTTATTCTCCCTCCATCCATCCTCAATTGTCCTTCTTATATCGTCCGACGACCGACGCACAGCCCCGTACGCTTTGTCCCACCTTAGCCCTGTGACTGGTGTACCATCTTGTAAGAATTTTTCTATTTCTGCGGTGCTTGGTTGGGGTGTTATTGGCAGAGCCTTTCGTTCCTCATTCACAGTCCTTGCTTTTACATTTCTAGTTAGCGTACTTGGACCGATTTCTCTTTTCGATCTTTTTTTCCTTTTAACAACTAGTGTGCATACCTCATGGTTCGATATACTTTTGAGGGTTCTCTCCAGGTCTTCGTTCCTTGCAGTCAACACATCATTCTCTTTCTGCTTCATCGACAACTCCGTAACTGTGTCTATATGTTGAATCGTTAGTGGATCTTCCAATATCTGTGTGGCTGTTGGTTCACCAAAACTGTCAAACTGTGAATTAAGTTCCCTCAACTGCTGCTGCAACACCACAATCTCAGCTTCTTTGCGTTTAATCTCTGCATCCTTCGCTTCTAATTCTTCTCTGACCCTTTGTATCTCGTCATCAGGGCAACGGTCCAATATACCATTACCACATGGACCATCAATATTTGCTTCCATTATCTCATCTACGTCTATGCCTCCATCTAACCCTATATTAGGCAATGGCGTATCAACCTCCAATTCGTCAAGACCCAACACACATTTGTCCTTTCCCAACCCCGAATCTTCAGACATTAAACCACCTCCCAATATTTCACCAGCTTTGCAGTTTCTAATTTCACTGTCACCACGCGTACCACCCATATCTCCCTCTTTGCACAAATCCGGCTGATTCACTTGGTTTACCTTTCTCACATTACCATTCTCTTCATTCTCATAACCAGGTGACAGGATATCCTTTCCACAAATGTCTCTCCTGCCATGCCTTACTCCCCCCGTACCACTACTTCCATTCCCTATCTGCTTCTTCTCACCCCGCTTCCCTCTCACATACACCACTATAGCTCTTTGAGGGTCCTCCACCACATCAGGGCTCCCACTCTCATTGTCCTGATTTTCATAGCCTTCACCAGAAACCTTCCCCAATTCACTCTCACCCTCGGATGAGCGTACATCAACATCATTCTCCGCGCCAATCTCTCTCGCCCAATCTACCTTTACACCTCTCAGCACGTTCTTCTCTTTCGTTGTTGCTTTGAGTACTACCCTCCGCACCTACTCCGTGTACCATCACAATTATACAATTATGAAATCTACAAATCCAGATAGATACATATAAACTATAAACGTACAGAAAAATATAACTTACCATTCTGCTCTTCAGTTCTTCCATTTTTGTCTTTGTCAGCTTCCGATGGAGCAGCCCGAGATCCCACTTCCTCATTCGTGGGAATGTATCATCCAGCGTTGAAGAAATAAGGCGCATATGTTCACATAGCCAAAACTTCAGCACACAAATTAGAGAGACACAATTAGAACATACAACAATATTCATTACCAAGTACATTTACTGGTTTTATTTCATACCGGCAGTAGCATTGCGCATCCAGCTATCCACACATTCTTGCTTGTTGAGATTTTTTCAACCAGCATATCTGCAATCAACTTGCACCAGTCGTATGTTCGAATCTCAGATACTTTCTCAAGGTACATCGTGTAATAGCGTGGAACAGATGAATTTCTCCTAGGCATGAGCAACGATGCAAGCAGGCACAAAACCACAAGCCTCGCAACATCGGAAGGTGGGTACCTCCCGGTCGGGGCATTAACAACCTCCACAAGCTTGTCAAAAATCTATTTTTTCTTCAACACATTTTCTCGAGTCTTTTTTTTTTCCTAGATCACCGAATGCACGCTTCACCCACCTCGGCGATGAATAATTAGTTAACTTAACTGGAACCCTAGTTCCCCCAGCCACTCCCAATATTAACTGAACGTATTCTCGTGAAATCCCTACTAGCATACCTCCTAAATTGAATTTCTTCGACTTTCGATCAAATACCTTCAAAATCTGTTTTACATCATCTTCATACTTCCACCACGCATCTTTGTATGTCTCTGGATCAACTTCCTGGAGTGCCCGGAACAGCAACAAGAAGGGCGTCTTCTCTACCTCCCTCAAGTGGTCATCAGTAAATTCTAAGCTCTGGATTTCCTTCATACTTGTAACCAAGTTGCTGCGGTACAATGTACATCTTCGCCCAAGCCCATTTTTCCCTATGTGACATAACAAAAAGCACCACCTCTTTAGTATATGGAAACAAAACATCCAACTGAATCAATTTACAATTTCCGTTATTCATTACCACTGTCCTCAGAATCCGAGGTCGACGCATCCAACAGCAAATCTATTGTGTCAACATCTGCACAATAGTTCAAAGTTAAGACATTCCCCACACTACATTACCAACCATTGAACAAATAAAAGAGTGTTCTCGTACCACATTTGTTCTTCCTCCGACTCTTCTTTTTTTGCCTTGTTTTCTTTGCATTGTCGCTTCCCATCTCCTTTTTTCCCTCTCCTCTACACAAAGTTATACCGTGTTACCAAAACTAAACTAGTACACATAACTATTGCGCTAACCAATACACATAGATCTTACTCGTTTTACTAGCATTATTGAGATCCTCTAACTTGCCACTGGCGGCACTCTCACCAGGTACGTGATCTACCCCCCCTTCACCTATTTACACAACAACAACAACGCTTAAACCCGCAAAAGCATTCATCGGTACACAAGAACATCCATGGTACTAACTATCATCAGAATTGTGGTACACAATTTCACATATCTAAACAAAAAAATATTGAACAACAACCTCAGTACATATAAACCATACACAATAATGGCGGATACATCTCAAAACTAAGAACAAAGTGTCAGTAATTTTATTATTTTGGTACTAGAGCCTCAATATCGGCATTACCTACGGGATCCATTCGCTTTGGCAGCGAACTAAATGTGTGCTTTTACACTTCGTACTCCTCCTCGGATTCACTAAGCAACACAAGCCTTCGTTTTCCACCCATTCCCATCCGATACCGATCCGGGCTGAATCTGCCCAAAAAAATAAAAACAAATTAAAGATCACATTCCAAAAGATTACCACATGTTGCTCCATTACAGACTACGCAGTTTCTAATTATACCAACAATTAACCTTATTTCACAAACTAACCTTCGCACATACCTGAATTTGTGGGAACTTTAGAATTACTATCTACAAAGAAAGCATGCCCATGCCACATACAAGGTTCCTCCTTGACACAATACACAATTTCACAGATAAAACAACTCCCCTAGTTCTTCGAACAATCTCAGTTTCCTTCGTATAGAACAAACATCTAACTAGTGGAGAAATGTACTAACCCTCAGAGAGTACGGCCGCCGATGAACAATCGCCCCTGAAGTCAACGACGCCTTGGTTGAGAGCCAGCCACCTCCTCTCCGTCTTCGACCTTTTCGGAAATTAGAGCCAAAAAATTTGCCGATAGGATTTTAAATTTTTAGTTTGCGTGGATGGGTATACAAATTTTGATGAGCTGCCATTAATCTAGTACAAAGGGGGGTAGCTGAAAAGGTGAAAACTACTGTCCAATCAAACAGTGATCTGCCGGGAAAAAAATAAGGACAAAAATGTCTAATTGTAGTGTATTGTTCTTTTGCAAAAAGTGGTGTTGCTACTTGCTCTTAAGGTCCAATTTGTGTACCCTAGTGTAAGTGCTTTAATTTTATTTGTAAACTGTTTCACTGTTAATATCATGTGAATTTTTTTAGGGGTCACTTGGTTAACAACTCTTCAATGGTAATGAGAATGAGATTGAAAATTAGTGTAATTAGCATGGATCATGAGAACAAAATCACTACCTCTCCTCCTAAATAAGGTAATCACTACTCCATTTTGATTATCCTATTCTCTTCTGACAATCATCCTCCTCAATCACTCCCCTATTCCTCCGCCAACAACCATTTGTTGTCAAATTCTATTCCAAAATTGGGGCATGGCACTAGCAATGGTGTCACCATTGGAACACTTCTTCTCCTAACATATCATTTTTCTTATGAGGGCATAGATGGAAATAAATTTTCATTCCCATTACCATTGAAGAATTGTTAACCAAGTGCTCTCTTAATGATTTATTTTTTAAAACATTCAATGAAACTCATGTAAGACATACTCGAATTATAATTAACTAGGAAAAGGCATGACAATTAACATAGTCATTAGTCAGCAGCATCCCAACCCAAATCGAGGAATAAACATATTTATCCGAAGAGTATGTATAGAGTGAAATTGGTTTATATATGAATCACTGAAGGGTATTAGTTGTTTTCACTGAAGAGTATTAGCTGTATTTACTTTAGAGTATTACTGATTTACACTGAAGAGTCTTAGTTCATTTTCACTGAACAAATTAGTGTAAATCAGTAATACTCTTCAGTAAATACAACTAATACTCTTCAATAAAAACAACTAATACCCTTCAGTAATTTATATATAAACCAGTTTTACTCTATACTTTCTCTTATCCGAATCAACCTTTTTAGAGAAGTAATCTAAGTTAGATTTAGTTTTTATTATTAAATAATTTAATTCAAAACAACGTGGCCTATTCCACCCAAATCTTGTTCCTCACTTTCCCAAAAAGTTAGTGAAAGTACACTATTACCCCTACTTCCCATTTACCACATTCACTGAATCTAAAAATAGACGGCCCAGATGAATCCACCCAGGCACCCAATTTTGGAAAAGCTAGCCGGAAGGCATTAATCCAGATGATTGTTTTGCCAAAACCTGTGGACTCTCTCTCTCTCCTCACTTTCTCTCTCCTCTCACAAAGCTCCTAGCAGGCTAGCCCAGAAGAAATACCAAAACCATGGGCACTAAGTTGTTTTTTTTTCTTTGGTTCCAAAACAACTCCCCAGAGCTGAAAAACCAGCTGCTCACATCCCTGCTTTCTCCACAAACGCCCACATTATGTTTCTTCCCTTCTATAATATCGCATTCTCCTTCTCTACACCCAAATCAATTCCAAATTTCGATCAATCTTCTTAGTTACAGAAATCATGAAATTGTCAGCATTTTGAGTCTCAATTCAATTTGAGTTTTGGGTCATTCAAGAATCTTTTTATTTGAGCTTTCTTCTTGAAATTACTGTTTCTTGATATTTGTACTACTAATTGGGAAGGATTTGACAATTTCATCTCGTGGGGGGTTTCATTTCGAGATTAATTTCTCTTGATTTGAAGTTTCATGGAATCGAACGGCGTTTATTCCAACGTTTTAGGGCTAGAAATGTCGCTGCACCACCCGCGGAACCACCACCCCATGGAGGCGTACGGCCACCACCTCCAAAATGCAAAACAGGGGTTCCCCTCCTCTGTAAAATCCAAAAACCAGAGCTTAACTCTGAGCGACGACGAGGAGCCCGGATTAACGGCGGAGAACAGCGCCGACGACGGCAAACGGAAAATGTCGCCGTGGCAGAGAATGAAATGGACCGACCATATGGTCCGGTTATTAATCATGGTGGTCTACTACATCGGGGATGAAACCGGGTCGGATGCGAACGACCCGGTTTGTAAAAAGAAGGGCGGCGGGGCCTTGCAGAAGAAGGGGAAATGGAAATCGGTGTCGAGGGCAATGATGGAAAGGGGGTTTTACGTCTCTCCCCAGCAGTGTGAGGATAAGTTTAATGATTTGAACAAAAGGTATAAGAGGGTTAATGATATTCTTGGGAAAGGGACTTCCTGTAAAGTGGTGGAAAATCAGAGCTTATTGGATGATATGGATCATATATCGGGTAAGGTCAAGGAGGAAGTGAAGAAATTGTTGAATTCTAAACATTTGTTTTTTAGGGAGATGTGTGCTTATCATAATAGCTGCGGGCACGCCGGCGCAGCCGCGGAGGCGCCGCCGCAGAGATGTCTCCACTCGGCGGCGGAGAAGTCGTCTCCGGTTATGCCCAAATTGGGGAAGGCGATGAGTGTTGAGGATGATGATGAGGATGACGGGGATGATCATGATCATGATCATGATGATGATCATGATGAAGGGGTGCATGATCATGATGATGATGAGGAGGATGCGGATGATGGGTCATCGGCGAAGAGGATGAGGCGAACGGCGTCGTTTCAGCAACTGGATGGCGAGATAGCGAGCGTTTTGAGGGACGGGTCGAAAAGTAGTGTGGAGAAGAGGATGTGGATGAGGACGAAGATGATGGCGTTGGAAGAGGAGCGCGTTGGGATTGAAACGACGGCGTTTGAGCTGGAGAAGCAGAGGTTGAAGTGGTTGAAGTTTAGTAGCAAGAAGGAGAGGGAAATGGAGAGGGAGAAGCTGATGAATGAAAGGTTGAAGTTGGAGAATGAGAGGATGGTTTTGCTTATTAGGAGAAGGGATCTTGATTTGGTTGATTTTCAGAATTCCTCTAGCAAGAGGAGTGACCCTTCTATTACTGGTTGAGTAATTTGTATAGTTGGATAATTAATGAGATTTTAGGTAGTTATAATCTGATGAATGTTCTTCTAGTTTTTGTTCTGGGATACTTGAATTAGAAATACTACTATTTGGGTGTTCAACTAGTCTAGTGTTGGCTATACTTATGTTGTTGAGTTGAGTGGGAAGAAAGAACCTTACTCATGAATGTCATATGAAATACTATCATGTTATCTATGATATTTGATTACATGTACGAGTTGTTCTTACCGAGAGATTGTGTTTGAGACATTTAATACAAAAATTTGTATGACACTAATTAACAATAAGATGATTTATAAATTAGTACATATGTTGAAAGTATTATTTTCAAATTATGTTTCCTCTCAATATGTTTGACAAATTATAATCAATTCTATGAGAATAAATAAGCATGTCCATTATGAATGAGTAAGCATGTCAATTAATAGTAGGCATTAAGTGTGATTGTTTCACAGTGAAATGGAGCATAAGTTTGACATACAATGTATTAACACTTTAGAAGGGATGCGTGTTAATTTATATTAGTTTGTGAGTTGTAGGACCATCTCATATAAATTTTTGAGGCAATTAATATATGGATTATCGAGTGATCAAGTTGTATGAGCGGATCTATGTGTTGATAGCCCAATGCAAATGCCTCCAAATTTTATATGTTATGTATAATATTATAAGAGTCGGTTTATCATTTCACTCTCAGTAATGAAATCAGCCTACTCTAGTTAAATTTATTGTACCATACTTAACAACATTAATAATTTTTGGATCCGTTATTGAATGAGCTAGGCTAAAAGGCACAAATGCTATATGCACATTGATGGGACAATTGTCCCATTAATGTGCATAATGCATTTGATGATGATGATTAGGTAATAATTAGATGATGATTATTAAAATTATTAATTATTTAGTTATTTTATTTACTTTAATTATTTATTTATTTTAATTATCTTACAAAAAATATTAGTACAATGTTTAGGGTGCATGGTGATGGGATGATGTTATTTATCTTTATTTATTTACTCTAATTATTTTACAAAAAATATTAGTTGTTTCATTCAAAAGTATTAATTGTTTAGAGTAACTATTATTTAAAAAAAACTATTTTTAATATTAAAAAAATATTAGCTACTTAATTCAAAAATATTAATTGTGAGGAAGAACAAATATACACAATTATAATAAAAATACATTCATTACAAGAAAAAAATACAATCATTACAGGAAAAAAAAATACACACATTACATATTTTTCATAAAAAATTAAAAAAAGGGATTTTTTTGGCATCATTTTTTGCCTTTTTGTCAGCTTCACGTTTATCTTTACGTCGTTGTGCATGATCGTTGTGTAGATAATTGTATAGATCTATATGATTTTTAAATTGTAACTCTAAACCAAACAAAATTTTACATTCAACACAATTTGCCTAGAAATTTTCGTAGGAAAATTATTTTGTAGGTGGGAAGGAAGATGCCTATACAATTAGAAATTTTTGTAGACAAATCACTTGTAGTTAATTATTTTACTAATATTTTACTCATCATCACCCTAAACATTTTACTAATATTTTTTTATAAAATAATTAGTGTAAATAAATAATTAGAGTACAATTAAAGTTAATGTAAAAAATAAATATGACTTTCTAAATATTTGATGCAATTTAGCAGATATTTGAACGCACTAATTAATTTGGTCACTTAAAAATCACTTTTCAAATACTGTATAAAAAATAAATATGATTTTTCAAATAATTATTAAGATTAATTGATTAAATAATTAAAGTCTAATTTTAAAAAAAAATTAAAGTAGCACACTGATTGGACTTAATAATTAAATTCAGATTAAAAAAAATTAAAGTGGCACACTGATTGGACACCGATGTGTCTAATCAGTGATTGGACACCGATGTGTCCAATCAGTGATTGGACACCGATGTGTCCAATCAGTGTGCATATAGCAGCACTCCTAAAAGGACAGGATCGTATGCATAAGAAAAAGCATTGTGTTGGTGTTGGTGGATTTTTTTTGTCTCGGGACAAAAGCAGTTTGCAGAGAGACAAATGGGGGAGAGTGCCAATAAAATTGAGAGGAAGGTTCCGACATAGGATTGTCAAGGAAGCAGCAGTTTTAATGTCAAGTGTCGGAGCTTAGAGAAAAGTGAAGATGTAGTCTGGACGATGATAAAGTGAAACCATTAGTACAACGTGCTTCTGCAATATGCATGCTACCCATATATTGTGACAGGCAAATTTTTTTATTTAGGCCAATTGTGGATCTTGATTGCAAAAATAGGGGTTCTGGAATTTTTTTTACGTAAATAGGGTTGATCGCGCCTGGGAGTGGCGATCAAAAGAGAGGATCGCGCTCACCAGGCGCGATGCATAACGGGATAGCATTTCTGTTCTTGATCGCGCCTCAGGGAGGCGATCTAAAGGCAGGATCGCGCTCCCCAGGCGCGATTATCTCAGTCAAATGGCCACGGTCTAGATCGCCCTTGCGGAAGGCGAGCTACGACAATGTCTGACGCACGCACATGGCCACCCACAGGATTCCCGCGTGCGCTGACCTCTGTTTTGTATTTTTTCGTTGGGATTATGCATATAACAGATCCTTCCTTCTTCTTCCTCCTCACCTTCAAAGCTACACGAAAATTTATTCTTCCTCCCCTCACTACTATTTCAGTTTTATTTTTCTTTCTCCCCTCATTGCACCGAAAATTTTAGTACTCTTTTCAAGATTCATCCATCATTTTAGTATTCTTTCTCCCCTCTTTATTCTGTCCGAATTTTAGCCAAATATAAGGAAAAAATAACCTTTTTTTTTTCCAAAATACAAACCAATCTCCACAAAAATGTAAGTATTTTGATATTTTTAAATTTTTTGCAGTTTTTTTATTTTATTCTAAAATTTATTTTTTCAATTTGCAGTCTCACATATACACAAAAATAAAAGCTAGTTGATATTTTGCTATCTACCTGAGGAGTACAGACACTACTATCAAAAGGTAAATTCTTCAAAAAATAATTAATAATGTTTTTCGAATTTTTTTGCATGCATATATTATCTAGATGAAAAATTCTCAGTATATATATGTAAATTGCAATTATTGTACACATAGTATTTCTTCTTGGTTCTAAAGAAACAAACAATGTTATTAAATTTTTTAATGAATTTAGTTTGTCCATATATCGGCATGTAATTGTGTTTGCTGTGAATTTAGTTTAGGTGTCTTTTTTTGTAATTTAATTATTTTAATATATAACTTATTTTGAGGTGTTTAATATCATTTCACTTGGAGAAACATCAATCAAATTAAGGAATATCATATTTAGGAGGATGCATGTTCCTTGACATAATTATACGATTCACCCATTTTTTCCAAAATAAAAATACGTTTATTTTGTACATCATTTTATAAATTTTTTTGAATTATAAATTTATTTGGAATATATCCTAAAATTATTAATAAAAATATATTGTTTGATAGGAACTAACTTATAAAAAGTTAAATTTTAATTTTAAAAAAAATATATCATGCATAAATAAATATATTATATTACAATAAACTATTTTTAATTAAAGGGTATTAATTATTTACACTATAATATAGTAATTTTGAATAATATTAATTGTTTCATTAAAAAAATTAATCGAAGAATATTAATTGTATCATTAAAGGATATTAGTTATTTTATTATAAGATATTAATTGTAAACCAATTTAACCGTGAAACTAGTTTACACAAAACGGACTTAAAAAATTGTTATATACGTCAATATAATATATAATTATTAAATGCATTTTAAGTATCAAATTTAATATAGATTTGTATAATAATTATTTAAAATAATGTCAAAATCTAAAGATATTGTCATTTCTAATAATTAATATTAATTCAATCATTGTTTTATTTATTTTTATAATAATTTTCTAATAATATAGATTTCTTTTAATCTAAATATGCAACCATTAAATCATTTCCGTATATTGTATAATTAGACATTAAAATTTATAAGTGTGTTGTGTTTTTGAAGATATGTCAATCTCTCGCGATATTGGAATCCTTGTGCGCTCTTGTGGAGCTGTTATTGGAACAAGAAGAGTTGATCGTATGCTTGATTTCTATGGTCTATTACGTGTGTTGTCTGAGATTACGGGATTAGATTTGCGAGTGTATTCTTTGAATGTGTCTTGCATAATAAATAATGGGAATGCCTCCTCTAGTTGTCCTATTAGGAACAACAACGACCTTCTCTATTTCTTCCATCCACAAGCGGGGCTCAATTCAGTTGAGCTATTAGTGGAGGTTGAAATGAAGGTGCAGTACCCAGCATCCCATGGTCAGTGGGAGAACCAATACTATCCTTCTGAAGGGTCAGGTCGTGGCGGAGCCAATATGGATAGACCTTCAAACATTGCATACGAGGCCCTGCAAGTGAACCATAATGAGTGGGGTGCTTGGGAAGATGAACCCTACCAACGTTTAGGGTCTAGTCATGCCGGTGGTTCAAATCCTAATGTTGGACCTTCTGGTATCACTAAGATAATGGCCCCTATCGGCACCTCCATAGCTGATATAGAAGGTGATCTATATCCAGACTTTACTTGTAATTCTGAACCAAGCGATAATGGTTCTGAGGACGAGGGGCCGTCTGATGAGGATGATACCACTAACAATCCTTGGATGCCAAGTATTGCTGTACCAAATTCTCTAATGCCAAGAGTGAGACCTCATCCAAATTTGGTTGGAGTGCCATATTTCGATAGGTCATGTGATGATGTACCTGTTGATTCAGTAGGCGTTCCAAGTGGTGATCTGGGCTACGATGCGGATGATGGAGTTTTGAGGTTAGGAATGATCTTCAAAGACAAAGAGACTGTGATCAAGGTCGTGAAGAATTACTCGGTCCAACATGCAAGACGTGAGTACAGAGTCGAAGAGAGCAACTCGAAGTCAATGAAGTTGGTGTGCAAGCAGAACTATGCAAGTGAAAATGACAATTGCTCGACATTGCAACACTGTGAGTGGCATTTGCGCGCCTCATACCGTAAAAGATCTGGTCATTGGGAAATCACCAGGTTGGGACCGCCACATACCTGTTTGATGGATATTGACTCACGCAGTCATTCAAATCTATGTAAAAACTTGCTTGCAGCTGACTTGGAGAGTCTCATACAAGTTGAACCAGCATACGACGTTAAATGTGTCGTGGAGCATGCAGATAAGAAATATAATTACACTATTTCATATCAAAAGGCATGGCAACGTGCTAGAGAGAATGTGTTCAGAACTTGGGAGAGTTCATGTCAGTATTTGCCCAAGTATATGAGGGCCTTGCAGAAATACAATCCCGGGACCATTGTGGAGTGGAAGCACAAGGCAACGATTGAGTGGAATGTGCACACCTTGGGCTATGTCTTCTGGGCATTCAAGCCATGCATTGAAGCATTCATGCATTGTCGGAAAATACTTTGTGTAGATGGTACTCACCTTTACACTAAGTATAAACACAAATTGTTGATTGCTAACACCCTTGATGCCAATCAGAAGATCATTTCAGTAACATATGCCATTGTTGACGATGAAAGTTATAAGTCTTGGAAATGGTTTCTTAATATGTTAGCCACACATGTTGTCGGTGATATGGAGGGGGTATGCCTTATTTCTGATAGACATAAGGGTATACTGAAGGCAGTGGACGAAGTCCCAGCATTTTCACCACCAAGAGGAGTGCACCGTTATTGTTTAAGACATGTTGCTTCAAATTTCAATACTCAGTTCAAAAGTCAAAAGCTGAAGGACTTGTGTTATGTTGCAGGAAGGGCATTGTCTGTAAGACATTTTGAGATAAGGATGAACGAAATACGAGTTTTAAGTGAAGAAGGTTATGAGTATCTACGAAACATCGATCCTACCAAGTGGACATTTTGCCATGATGGAGGTAACCGTTTCGGTGTTATGACAACTAATATCTCATAATGCATCAACGGTGTTCTTAAGGGTGCACGACGCCTCCCAATCACAGCCATCGTCAGTGCAACTTTCACACGATCCAAAAATGCATTTATGGAACGTGCTAAAGAAGCAGGGATTTTAGTGTTGAGAAATCGGATGTGGCCTAAATATGTTCATGACAGGTTTGATTCAGGGCAGCGAGAGGGGATGAAACATCGAGTAGACCTTTTTAATCAAGAGGTGGGATCAGCCAGAGTCTCTACTCGTATTAAGGGCTCAGTACAGTATCGCACATACAGAGTTGCATTATCGAGACGCGAGTGCGATTGCGGGCTATGGAAGTTGGATGGTATCCCATGCTCACATGCATTGGAGGTGTGTAGACAATTCAGGATTGATCCAAGTGTGTATGTGCCCGACTGTTACAGTACAAATGTGTATACTTCGACTTACACATCTAGGTTTTTTGAGCCATTGCCGGATCCTGAGGAGTGGGATGAACCCAATTTCCAACTGATGCATAATCCAGATCGCAGGATAAGGCGTCGTGGTCGAGATGTGACGTCCAGGATTCACAATGAGATGGATTGGGCCCAAACCCGCGCTAGACAACAGTACCAAGCCCAAGATAGAGCTGGACCTTCGCATTGATGTTCTGAACCCCTTTGTTGAATCAACTTGTTGTATCTAATGATATCTATAGGATTTCATTTTGGACATGCACTGTAAGCTTTGAATGTGAAAAATGAGATGTACATTCGTTGTATAAAAGTAAAACTCTAATATGCATATAACACAGATGCTTTCTTCTTCTTCCTTCTCCCATTTTCTTTGTGTTACTTAAAATATTTGTGTAATTGGGATGAATAAATTTAATTTTATATGGGAACAAATTTTACTGGACATAATTTTTAAGGAATTAAAATTAATTTAAAAAAATGTCACAAGTAGCGGTATTTAAAATTGCATACATAAATAAATTATCAATTAAAAATAAATATATATACAAAATATCATACAATTAGTGACGACGTAAATGACCACCCGTGCCACATCGTGTCGGACGTCTATCACGATGACCACGACGAGGTTGTTGTTCATCTTGGCTTGGTCCAGGGTTTTCACTTGTGCCCGCAAATGGTATAGGCGTTGAAGTGTAATTTGGTCGTTCTTGTGAGAATTGAGGTTGATAATAGGTATTCAAATCAATACCCGTGTTTAACATCTCAGTAAATGAACCACCCCATGATGTAAGAAAATCTGTCACACATTTAATGAATTTAGATCAATAATATATTTTAGAATATATACATTTACTTATATAAGTTGATATTAAATACCTTGTTCATTATAAGGTGTGTGAAAACTCGGCTGGGGCACCTCCTGTTGAAACGTCGATGCAGAAGCAGACTGAGGTACCCCCTCATAGCTACCCCAACCAACTATCAAATATGTAATAATAATATATTACAAATAAATAAACATTATATCTTAAAAAATATTATTTTTTTGTGTAATTTCAGGATTTAGTAACTTGCATACCATCTCCAGCAGGTTGTGTGTAAGCTCCATGTCCAAATGAGGGTAACCCATAATGTGTGTGAGGCGTAGGCTGAGACGCCCCCTCATTTGATTGCCAGGCTGCTATCAAATTAACAGTGATATGCATATATAATAAATAAATAAATAAATAATTATTAATTTCTTAATATTGAATTACATACCATATGCAGTTGGTTGTGTGTTACCCAAAAATTCAGACGTGGAAGCATCTGTCACATGTTATAAAAATATTATAATAACTAAATAAATGTGAATCCACTTAAGGTCATATTTACAAGTGTAATTTTGTAAATTGCATACCATTTCCAGCACCATACTGCGTGCGTGGAGCAGACTGAGGTACCCCATGTTGAATACCTTGTCGGGGAAAAGGGGACTCTGATGGCATTGCTGAGGAATGTCTTCTCCGACTCCTAGACGTTGAAGGACCCGCATCTTCACGTCCTACGGATCTCCTTCTTCTTTGTCTTGTAGATCTTTCCTCAACTTCTACGTTTTCATCTGAGGCCACATCTTGTAGATAAGCAGGGTTTTCTATGAAAGGCTCCACTTCAGTGATGTAATTCTCAGTGAGCTCCAAATGACTATCTACTGATGCTCTATCATCAGGATTGCACTGTCTTTTACTAATTTTGAGCTTCCGAAACCAGCCTACCTGTAACCCAAAAAAAATGAGTGTTATTCATGTTTCAATTTTCAAACATTATACAATAAAGTTTGTGATATATATATATTACCAAAAGATCTCGAGTAGATGTTTTTGCTGGTTGGAAACCTCGGGCCACTGCAGTATACTCCACTGGTGAAATCAATCGTCGTGTAATTCCATAGTACCACTGCATATAGTCATTTGCTACCGGATTACCATTGTTGATAGGCGTGCAAGACATGAATGGTCGTCTGTTCCTCCAATAAGTAACCCATTTTTTATGTTTAATGGTCCAATCACAGCCGGATCTTCCCTGGCGGGTATGATTATGCAACTCCTGGTCTCTACTTTCAACATCACTCGGAATGTTTTGGACCATTCCAAATTGTCTTAACACCCTATTTGGATAATGAAGCTCCACTATCCAAATATTAATCAGCGGGCATTGTGACCTCCAATTTTGGGTCAAACAACGAGGTCCAAGACTCGAGATCTCCTCAGCTTGCTCATCATAGGGTTCCCAGATTAACTGTAATGATATACAAAAAAAAATTAATTTTGATCAAACACACTTATATATTTGTGCGGATCATTATAATAATAACTTACTTGGCCATCAGACAAACGATCAAATATGTCGCGATATAAACGAATCGAGTTGCTCGCGCTTTCAATGTGACTGTGATAATGTATCCACCTATAATTTAAGTAGGTATCACAATAAGTATGCATAGCCAAACAAATGTCATGCGATTAATAGATAAATGTGTTTAGAGAAAAATACCTAGCCCCATACGGTGGAAGCCCCAAATTGCGACCATCTACACTCATGATGTGTCCTTCTTGGAGCATAGGATATACGTTCCTTGGTTGTATTGGTATTATCCTTGACCATGCCCATATCTGTTGTATTCATGGGTAAATTAGTTTCAACATACAACTAATCAATGATTTGTTTAAAAGTAATTAAAACTAATCAAGAATTACCTGTAACAAGCATAATGGTCCACCGATAATTTTGCCATTAGCGTGGCAAGCCATACACAGTTCCCGATATAAAGTTGCTAATACAACACTTCCCCAGCTGTATTCCCCTGATGTATTCACGTTCTCCAGAAAGTTCAAATACACTAACGGGATAGCATTCCGAGTGTGGTCGGGGATCATTACTGTCCCCAGAAGTAAAAGTGCACACCCCCGTGCATATTGATCAACTACCTCCTGTGGTGAATCGTCGTAAATAACAATATCATTTCTCAACATATTTTTCAGAGAAGAAAACAGGATCGCACTCCTGCCCCTGATATCAACTTCTTGTACGTTGATGCCCAAAAGCGCATTACACTTAGCTTGCCATTCACCGAAACTATGTTTTTCATCTTTGCATATAATTGGCTCTCCTTCTATGGGTAATCCCCACAAAATGGCAACGTCTTGTAGTGTGATGGTGGCCTCGCCGACGGGAAAATGGAATGTGTGCGTCTCTCGACGCCATCTCTCCACTAATGCAGTGATAAGATGTCGATCAAGTCTGAAAGACCCACAACGAAGTGGACCGTAAAAACCCATCGTCTTCAATCTCTCCACTACACGGGGGTGAAGTACAATCTTTCTAGGATTGGGGTCATCTTGCCTAAATGTCCAAAACACCCCATCGCCTCCTGTGTATGTACTGAGCACAGTTTCACTTGATTCCCGATTAATACGGTCTAGTCTCGAGCGATGTTCATTTTGCATGGTGAGTACAGATCGGCTCGCCGGTCCATATAATAGTGTCTCTTTTGCAGCATCCATCCTGTAAAATATTAAAACTCAGACACATAAATGATAGTGTATACACTTTAATTATTACATGCATTTGTGAATTTGCAGATGCAAGTTGCAAGATGTGTTAGAAAACAATTTTTTTTTACAAGTCTATTTTTTTAAGTGTAATGTTTGACTCCAAATTCATTAAAATATTTTTTTAAGTGTAATCCAGATCTGAGGTTGATTTGAGTTAAATGCTAGCTAAAATTAATCGTTTAAAGAAAATATTACCATGACCATGATTGATATGAATGTTTAGACTGAGCTTCTTATAACCAATTTTAATGTGCAAGAATTAAAACGATCATAATATATATCATTTGGCATTTGTTTATATCATTTTTATTTTTTAAATAGATACTTGTAAAAAAAGTTCATGATTGAAATCTACGGGCTTTAAGTGATCTTTAAGAATAAGATTTCGAAATATAGGGGGCTTTGAATTTTTTTTTTTTTAAATAATGTGATAATAGATGTATAATGGTGGTGATAGTTTTTTTAAAAATCAATTTTCTAAATTTCAAACTAGATTTAATATTAAATTTCAAAATTTCCCTTATTTATTTTCGGTCAAAAGCCGGTCATGCAACATATATTCAAGTCTCCATTATGATAAAAACAAATACTCCTTCCTATCCAAAACTATTGTTGCTTTTGGCGTCAAATCTTATTTCAAAATATTTGTTATGTTTATATAATTTTTCTCAACTTTTTATTTATTTATTTACACCCTCTAAAATAAAGTATTATAATTATAATGTAAGTTTGACCCACTAAATTAGCACATCCTTGGAAAAAAACTCACGAACTTAATAATATTTATCAATTACAACATAAACTCAATATCAAGATTTAAAACCTTTAGAACCAAGAATAAATACTATGTATACAATAATTGCAATTTACATATATATACTGAGAATTTTTCATCTAGTAGCATGATTAGGCGTGAAATTGTCATGATTCGTAGCTAGAAACGCCCTAGTTTTGGTCGAGTTTATAGAGTATTTAGAGTCAATTGAGCATTGTTTCTATACATTGATAAATTTGTCTCTTTGATGCTCATAGGTGAATAGAGGACGAAAAAGGGAGTTCGTAGGACTTTGAATCGACTCAAACGGATGCCCGGATGAGAAGATATTGAAGAAATACGATTGGTATTAGTTTGGATGAGGAAAAGTATCACTTGGGAGGAGTTAGAAGTCACTCGAGTGACTAGGTCGAGCGCCCCCGCTCGAGCGCATTGCTCGAGCGCCTAAACGTACATAAAATTTCTTGCGCTCGAGCAGCTCGAGCGCCACCGCTCGAGCGAATCGCTCGAGCGCCCAAAACATACAGTGTGATATCAGCGTTCGACCAGCTCGAGCGGAACCGCTCGAGCGATTGTGTCATTCGAGCTACACTGCTCGAGCGGGACCGCTCGAGCGTTTTGCTCGAGCGCCCATGGATTTTCGCCTCCGGATGCGTATTTTCGGCCCATTAACTCCCGTTTCGACCCGGTGCCTATATATACCTCTTCCAAACACGTTTTGAAGGATCCCCAACTTTTAGAAATACTTTTAGACTTAGTTTTTGGAGAGGAAGGAGACGAGCAAGCTTTACTTTTACGTTGTTAAGGTTTTTCATACGAATTCTTAGTTTCTTTTCTTTCTTAGTTGTTTTTAATTAGCTCGATTACTTTTAACGCTTTAAACTTCGTTTTTATCAATTCAATTTCAGTTCTTCGTATTTATTTTCTTTTTAAACCCTAGTTCATGTTTCTTATTTTCTTCGTTCAATTCAATATGTTTATGTTCGTTGTTTCTTTAATTGCTTTTAGTTTTGTTACAACCATGTCTGGCTAAAACCCTTGCATGCTTAGGTTAGGATGAACTCGTAGAAGTAGGATGTGGGTACATAATTAGGGTAGCTTGTGACGTTAGTTTTAATTCTCTTAGTTAATGAATTCTTATAATTAATCTGAACTTTACCTTTAAATTTAGTACGAAAGTGTTAGAGAGAGGACGACCGCATCACTCAATAACAACTAGTAGTCTTAACGAGAAGGTTTAGGAAAGGTTAATTCATTTACCGGTTTAGCGAAGGAGGACGACCGCATCACCTTAGTTAAATTAGGGTCTCATTAATTGAGCACAATCCATTAACTTGTTAGTGGATTAGTGAAGTCGAGTGTTAGGGTAAAGTATTAGGGTTTAGAATCTTGAGCTTTCACCTTGCATTCTTATACTTAGGTTAATTCTTGTTTGTCACAGTTATTCTGATTATGTCCCTGCTCCGTTAGTATACGTAGGGATTCCTATCCTAAGCATCACCATCTCTTATTTGAATACAACCCTTAGTTAATTTTAATTGCTTTAGTATTTTAGTTTACTTAGTTTATTTCAGTCTTTTAATTAATCTTTCAAAAACCCAAAAACATTACACTCATATTAACTACGACGCGTAGATCTTCAGGGATCTATTCGCATATACACCATCCCTTGGGTTCGATAATACTTGGTCCCTATACTTGCCCATACTACAGTGAACCCGTACTCTTGCGGGGTAGCTACTAGTAGAAGCTAGTGTAGTTCGCTTCAAGTCATAGCATATTTCCTGTGCACCGTTATTTAAATTCAAAAAGATAATATATGCATGCAAAAAAATTCGAAAAACATTATTAATTATTTTTTGAAGAATTTACCTTTTGATAGTAGTGTCTGTACTCCTCAGGTAGATAGCAAAATACCAACTAGCTTTTACTTTTGTCCAAATGTGAGGCTGCAAGTTGAGAAATAAAAAATTTAGAATAAAATAAAAAACTGCAAAAAATTTAAAAATATCAAAATACTTACATTTTTGTGGGGATTGGTTTGTAGCAGCCCTTGTGTATTTTTTTTTTTTTTTTTTTGGCTAAAATTCGGACAGAATAAAGAGGGCAGAAGGAATACTAAAATGATGGATGAATTTTGAAAGGAGTACTAAAATTTTCGGTGCAATGAGGGGAGGAAGAAGAACAAAACTGAAATACTAGTGAAGAGAGGAAGAAGCAGAAATTTTCGTGTAGAGGAGGAAGAGAAGAGAAGAAAGAAAATGGGAGGATGAAGAACCGAAACCATCTGTGTTATATGGCCAAAATACACCATGTGCGTGCCTCGGAGACCGTGAAAAGCAGCAACCGCGTGGGAATCCTGTGGGTGGCCATGTGCGTGCGTCAGACATTGTCGTAGCTCGCCTTCCGCAAGGGCGATCTAGACCGTGGCCATTTGACTGAGATAATCGCGCCTGGGGAGCGCGATCCTGCCTTTAGATCGCCTCCCTGAGGCGCGATCAAGAACAGAAATGCTATCCCGTTATGCATCGCGCCTGGTGAGCGCGATCAACCCTATTTACGTAAAAAAATTTCCAGAACCCCTATTTTTGCAATCAAGATCCACAATTGGCCTAAATCAAAAAATTTGCCTATTGTGACATGTCTAAAATGATCAAAGTCTTGTACTACCTCTCTCCATTAAAATTTAAAAGAATTACTTATACAGCTGCGCACGAGTTTTAAGAATTAATAATAAAGTGGATAGAATAAATATATTGTACAAATTCATTTATACGGAAAGTAAATATTATAAGTGTAAAATAAATTGATAGTGTATATATTTTCTATGGATGATTAATTAAGATAGGTGAATATAATATTGAGGGACGGAGAAAATACAGTTTCATTATATTCAGTGATACAAGATGTGTCATTTTTTATATTCCACTTTATATTTTATAATTTGGATGTATAGCATATTAAATGTTGAAAAATATTCAACGAATCACCATAAACCTGAGTTTATGTGTTAAAAATCTATATCCACCAAAATTGTGCTCCATTACTTGGGTACAAGTTTTAAGAAAAAAAAAAGATAAAATAAGAATAAAATATAAATATAATTGTTGGTTAGTGTAAAATTAAAGTGATTGTTGACAAATAAAAAAAAATATAAACTTTTGGTGGACGTATGGAGCAGTATAGTGAAATTGAATAGTGTATTGTCTGTTGTACATAAAAAACAGACAAATGAAAATGAAAAAGAAAATTAAATTAAATTAAGGGATAATTGGCTTGAGCCACACTTTTGACCCCTTAATTGCACAAACTCACACAAATTTTCCTACTTTGCCAAAAGCCACAATTTATTTCAAAAGAACACACTTTTCACCTTTTTTATGAGTCCCACTTTTTTTTTCTTTTCCCTCTCTCTCCTCTCCCTTTTCTCGGTCATAACATCCTCCACTCCATAATTTCATTCAATTATTTTTTTTCTCTTTCTCTCTCCATACCCCCCACCCCACCGCCCCATTCCCCTCTCTTTCTCTCTCTCAGTATCCCCCTCCCCCCCCCCCCAAACTCCCCCACCGCCCTCCTCCATACCAATTCCTCTATCGCCCCCCTCCTCCCCGCACCCCGTCGTCCCACACTAGCCCCACGCTACAGCTGCTCCGATTCGTCACCGACGCGCGGTCTACACGCTGTCCCTTTTGCTTGCAGCCTCGATCTACACCACCACTGTCCGATCTACACTGCCACAGCCTCGACCTTCGAGGGAGGCGGCGGATCTGGTTACCTGGCGGGGGAACCATGTTTCCCAACGGCGATGTGGCGAAATCGCCATTGATACTGAATGCAAGGTAAGTTTTTAAATACTTTAACCATTTTTTCCCCTTTTTTTAATTTTTTGGTAAATGATATTGTTAGGCTAGATTTTTTGCTGGGAAAATGAAGTAATCATATATGACCAGATTTTTAGGCCAGATTTTTTGTTAGGCCAGATTACTGAAAGTATTCGATTTACTGAAATTATTTGGGAGCAAAATATGGATTCAGAACCTAGTGAGATGTATTTGGGAACAAAATATTGTTTAAATTATTTGAGATATTTGATTTAATAGATTGTTGGAATTAACTGTGGGATATTTTTTTTAGGATTTTTATTTGTTGATATTCTTGAATTTTGTTGTATAATATTTTTCCTAATGTAAGAACCCCTATGTTTGCAGGCTTGAGAGTTACAAAAAATGGTGGAGCAAAAATAAGAAGACAATCTGGAAAACTTGTTTTTGCAGTTATGCAAATAAATTGTTGTATTTTGCAATGCATTTCTGCAACTGATTTGTTGTATTCTGCAATTTTTTTTTTTTTCATTTCTGCAAATAAACTGTTGTGTTATGCAACCCAAATTGCAAATAAATTGTTGTGTTGTGCAACCCAATCTGCAAATAAATTGTTGTGTTATGCAACCCAATTTGCAAATAAATTGTTGTGTTATGCAATCCGATCTGCAAATATTATTTGAATACTGGAAGTGTCTCGTTTGGTTTGTTTGAAAGTAAATTTAGAATTTTTTATATCCTAAATGTTTATTGATAATGTTGTGCATTTTTATTTGTGTAAATTAAAAACAAAATGAAACAAAATAAGTGGCTGCATTTTAATTCCTGAGAATGAAAATAATTTCTGCTAAATATGAAATTCGAATTAAAAACAAAAAGAAAAATTGAAAATGTATCAACAATTTTAAAATTAAAAAAAAATAGACAGAATATGCAAAAAGCAGACAGTCTGACAAAAAAAAAAAAAAAACAGAGGGGTTTGCTGATTTTTGGCTGGGGCCCCACAAAATGTGGTTTTTTGCAATGTAGGAAAATTGGGGTGGTTCCATGCAATTAAGCCCCATTGAATTGTGCCTCTAGGTTATTCACCCTTAAATTAAATTAAATTCACGCCCAGTGAAACTTGAACAACCCGTTAAAAAAAAAAATCATGTCCAGTGATTGTTGACAAATAAAAAAAATAATATACACTTTTGGTGGACATATGGAACAGTATAGTGAAATTGAATAGTGTACTAAAAAAAAAAAAATCACGCCCAGTGGGACTCGAACCCACAATCGCCTGATTAGAAGTCAGACGCCTTATCCATTAGGCCATGAGCGCATTTTGTTTACGCGTTAATACTTTATTTATATAAATCTGTTTAGAATAATTACATCCATCTACATTCATAAAGTATACAACACCAAAGAAAAAATTAAACTAAACATTCCTTTCATCTATTAACATGTTAAAAGGAGTAAATCTCTGGTCTAACACGCACAAATACATAGCATAAAAACAACATAAACTTGATCGTATTCGTGTATTATTGCTCTAGTAAGAAATACATAGAATTACTGCAAAAAAAATAAAAAATGAATAAGTTTCTGCTACAATTCAAATCATTATAATACGCTATTACGTTTTCATGATTTTAGTTCATCTTGATCTGTTTGCAGCATTATTGCATTCGCCAGAGTTTCATTGTTTCCAGAGAAGCATTTCCACACTCCTCTTCTCATAATTACGTTACAAGCCTCATTATCAGTTCCCATCAGGGACAGGACAATAAATCACCCATGTTCATGGTAATTGCATCACCATTATCACAGAAAAAATAACGAGGAAACATACACTCAACCCCATTAGAGGAATTTAATCTTCAAGCTCGATTATCTTTACTACGGATGCGTCTCCGACTTTCTGGCAGACCACAACTCGATCGTGTGACTTGATGATTCCTGATGCTTTTCCATGATCAAGGGCTACCTTGAGGACTGACTCGTTAGTTGCGTTTGTGGGCTCCGCCTAGAAGATGAGCAGATGGTGAGTTTGATATCAAGAAAAGAATGCCAAAACGCTCTTGCATAATCGTGATAATAACAAGAACTTGAAAACAAATACAATACAAAAGAAGCTAGCTTAAAAAAAAGATACAAATAGTTAGAGCTAGATGGGGTCTATAAATAGTGTGATGCAGCGAATGGAACAGAATCTAAGCGAACTATGTAGTAAGAACTTACGGGATGTCGAGGATCAGCAAGCAAGGGGAAGAGACCTCGCACGATGAGTGACTGCCTTGCCTGAACATGCATGAAAAACCCATTAGGTAGAAATTTCAATTATACTAAGAGATTGGTAACCGACGAACAAATTAAAATGCCAAATTATAATAAATAAATTTGGTTGCACAAACTGTTTCACGCAGTCATAGCATAGTATATGTTTTCTTTTACTGCCAGTAAAATTGCCTAGAATTCTTAACATATATTATCAATGTATGTACCAGTAAACAAGTGTCATGTGTGTATGCTCTTGCATATTAGTGTATACACAATAAAATATGACATTCACTCCATGTATGAGACACATGTTTTTTGTGTGTACAGGTTACTGTAAACATGGGTTTTTCTTAATACCTCAAATGCACCAGTAAAACTCCACTTTAACTGATTCGTCCTGAGCCTGGGGATGACAACTGATAAAACTGGCATTGTTGGCCTATACTTAGCTATCAATCTGCATTTAACCAGACAATTATGAAGCCATTGCTGAAATAAGCAAATTAAAATTATTTGAAGATATCCAAACTCAGGAACATCCAAACTGTTAAAATTTACCTAGCAGCCCTTCCGGATGAGGTAAAACATATGATAACAGTTGCCTTCACTTTAAGGGCCGCCCTAACCTATATGAGATTCACAGACTTATTTATAACCAGTGCACATGCTAAAATCAAATAATAAATTCTTGTCAAGTTAAGTTTCTTCATGTTTTTTTCATTTTTATATTTCTGATACATTTCTCCATTTTATTGCACAACATACCGCAGAAGATGCAATAGATTCCAAGTGAGTCATGGGCTCGCCAACAAATTTTACAGTCCTCTTGAAGTATTGCTCTTGATTGAAAACCTTCTCAGCCTGCGTATCAATGTGGAAACTATGATTAATTTTAAATACCTGTGTTTGTCTACTAAAAGAAATGCTTGGGATAGAATGATTATAAAGCTGGAATAAAAGCATAATATGATCATGTACATATCCTAAACTAAAAGAATCAAGGGAACGAATAAAATAAAATAGACTTTGATTTAGATGATTATGGCCATGTGTGCTTACCTCAGCACAAATTTTGCCTACAGTAGAAATTGTTTCAACGGGGTACAGTCCACGCAAGGTCTCAGCTCCAAGAAGAATTGCATCACATCCTGAAAAGTAACCATTGATAACAATCTTGTTAGCTGCCATATAGCTTCAGTCAATTCAAATATAACAGTGACAAAACGATATATATAGAAAGGAAGGAGGCTATTCACACCCGCTTTTTTTTCTAAATATACCCACCAAATTCATATTAGACCACTTCTGATCAAACAATATCAACATGGTCTACCCAAAGGTGGTCAAACATGATTTGGGATGTTTGGTAAACTGATTGAACGCCTCAATTTTAATGTTAAAAAATTGTTCAATGAAAATTGGTCAAACACCACAAAAGAATTGTTGGGTGTTAGAAAAAAATGGGCATGAATAGCCACATCCTAATAAGCAAAATGAGACAAATTACGCCTATGAAAATACAGCCAGTAACTGGAAAAAAAAAAAAAAACTGCTTTGAAAATATAAAAGAGCAAATAGAAAACTCCTTTAATAAAGTTAGGACAGTGACTCACCATCCAAAACAGCATTGGCAACATCAGTTGCCTCAGCACGAGTAGGTCTGAGATTGTCTGTCATACTATCAACAACGCGCGTTACGACTGCTGGCTTTCCAGCCATGTTACATTTGTAAACAGCAGATTTCTGAAACAAGAACACCTGCGAGTAGAGAAGAAAGTGTGCTAAGAAAATTAAAACAGGAGGGCAATTTGATAAATTTAAGAGAATGGCGAGAGTGACATCATCAAATGATAGAAGCAATTGATAGTTTGAAAGACCCGAGCCATTAAAATGAACACTATATATACTTGCGTCATATTGAAATTAAAGCTTTAAGTGGATATGACAAGGTTTGTTACTTTATCAAGCAGAGAATGTCGTTCATACAGCGACTCTATCAAGTTAAATGCTAATGATTAACTTTGGGAAAATTATTTTTCAGAACACTATCTCATGAGTGTTTGCAAAATTAGGATACTATCTTTTCGGGCTTGCAAAATTAGGACACTATCTTTACAATCTTGCAAAACAAAGACACTATCTTTACAATCTTGCAAAACAAAGACACAATCTTTACAATGTTGGGCAAATTTAGGCCAAATTTATAAAATGCTGGCCAAATAAATCCCGATTATGATGTGTCCAGTTGGCCCGGATTTTATAATATCTAAATTTGCCAAAATTAAAAGATAATGTCCAAATTTTGCCTAAAAAAAATTCCCACTAACTTTTGATGCTGGGTCAAATTCTCCTCTTATTTAATTTTTTTTTCAAAATTCGAATTCCATTACCAAATTGCAAAGTAGTAGCAAGCTTGTAATGGGTAGGTAACTAAGTAAATCTTTGGTTACACCGTTACAGAAAGGGTAAATACTGAAATTTTCTTCAACTAATTTTTATGTATGAATCTGACAGTGTAATGGTTAGGCAACATGTAACGAGATTAAAGCTGAAAGTACAAACTACATAGTTGGGCACAAGTTCACAAGACTGTAATGGAAGATGGAAAATACCAAAGCCAGTCATTTTTCATATTTATCCACAAGCAGTTCAGAAATATTCATCATTTCATACAAATTCGACCTGATACGAAAACTTCCAGACGTTAATCTAATAACATAAATGTTGAATAGGCTAATACCGATTTCATCTATAGACAAAAAAAATATCAATAATACCAAAAATAATGGAGAGGCAACTAACCACCACCACCACCCACCCAACAAAAAAAAAAATGAAAAAAATTAAAACAACTGACTAACCTTCTCAGGTGGGAGATCTATGCCAAGGTTTCCACGTGAAAGAATGATGCCATCGGCCTCCTTTAGGATCTCATCAAAATGGGTTAAACCCTGAAAAGTGAGAGAGTCACTGAAGTCAAGTGCTTAATGTTGTAGGGTCCCTCATCTACATCATACTTAATTTTCTACATAAAAGAAATGTAATAACAATAACCTTTGAAATTCACCTCTACGTTTTCAATTTTAGCAAAGATTTGTGTCTGGCTTATATCACCAAGCTTGGATAGAAACTCACGTGCCTGTATTGAGAGAAAACGTCAGCAAGTTCATATGAAGCCATAGAAAACTACACTAAGAAATAGTTAAAGAATTTCATTTTCCATGTTACCTCACGAACATCCTCTGCATGACGTGTATAAGATAATGAAATAAAATCAATTTTGTTTTTAACACCCCATGAGCTGATAACCTGAACCAAAAACAAAATATTACAAGATGAAATGTGCATGATAACATGCACGCATAAACAAATAAAAGGATAGAATATATTTGATGTCTAATCTTTCAAATCAAATCTGCCATCAATGCTCATGAGTTTTTTTATCTTGTAAACAGGAAAAGAAAATCTTAACAAAGCTCAACAAAAACCAGAGATAATAAAATTGAAATCTGCGAGAGATTTAGGGAACAATTGGAAAAGATGCCATCGTTAATAACAATTTTTAGTCTAACTCAGATGCAGAACCATTAATATCAGTCTTTTACTTAATCAGTGTTATTTATGAGCTTCGTTAATGCACATTCATTTGATTCTATCACATCCTAAAGTCAGTAATTAAATAATCGATAACCTCTCCCAAGGCATTAAATGAAGAAATCAGAAGACATATTCATCAAAGGTGTTTGCCAATACTAACCTGCTTATCCTTATCAGAGAGGGTAGGCAGATCGATAGGAATCTGACAAGCATGCAAAGTAAATAACGATCCAGCCAATGTAGCAGAATTCTTGGTCACACAAACCACATCATCGCCTTTTATTTCATTTACCTGTCCAGCCAAATCATCAATATCAAGTAATGCAAAATCTATAACAAATAACTGAGAGCTTATTCTCAGGCTAAAGGAAAACCCAAAAATTATATTTCATGCTTAGATTTTTCTCCAATCATATTGAGGAAATGCTCCAAATATGGAAAATAAGGACCAGGAGGGACTATGTGTAGGAGAACATTTGTAGATAACTTAACCGATTTCATTAAAGAAGATCATACACAGACACCATAAACAGAGTCAGTAGAATGAATAAGAGCTTCATAATGACAAAAACAAACCAGAAAAATTGAATTCCACACTTCATATAATACCTCGAGCCAAACAGAAGTGGTTTCACTTCCTGTAAATAGGTATTGACCAATAAAAATGGTGTCTCCCTTCTTCACAGCCTGCATGTAACAGAGAAATATGACTTAGCATAGACAATGGTTACTTGCCTACAAAGATATGACCAAGAACCTATATTGAAAGAATTTACATTCTGAAACTGCAAGGAGTTTGAGAAATTGCAGCCTCATACTTTGACTCAAGATTAAGACAACCATACACTGCAGAGATTTGTGCACACTCGTAATTCATAAATTTCGGCAGATTTTGAAGACTGGAAATAGGACTTCCAATATTCAACATAGACTTCAAATATAGAATCGTTTAAAGATACTTACACAGAAGAAGGGGCAAAATAAACACACACACACAAATTCATTTACTTGAAGGATGTATTCTGATCAATCCAGCTCTCCAAATAATGTCGCTCTACTGCTCTAGTATTCTAACTAATTATTTGGATCAAATTCTAAAATTTCAAAAGTGTAATTGGATTTCTCATATGACCAATAAAAAGTTTCCATGTGTATCACCCAAATCCTTTATTAATGTTGCATCACACCACGATTGACCGAAATAAAATACTCCCTCCGTCCCAAACTCAAGTTCCCGTTTACTGTTTGCACGATTATTAAGAAAAGAATTGTTTATTAGTATTTAAAGTGATAAAGTGATGATAAAGTGATAAAGTAGATGTTTTGGTTATTAGTGTATGGAGAATATAATATTAAAAAGTATTGTTACTTTTTTGCCAAAAGTAGATGTAGCAAATGAGTATGGGACGGACCTTTTTGGCAATGTAGCAAACGAGTTTGGGACGGAGGGAGTAACCAGCAAATATTACTTCATCTATCATATCACCAATAGGATTATTTAAAACTAGAAAGGTCATTTTACATTTCACCAATAATAACTGTTAAGATCCCTACTGGTGAAAGACAATAACTGCTCTAGCAATGCCTTTAAACTTTAGATTCTAATTTAATGGCCTCAATTCCAAGTTCTCTCAATCCTATCCAAAGTTAACAATCACAGTTCATTTCATTATTTCCTAAAATTAAACCACATTTCCTAAAATGTGATATTATTTCCTAGAAAATATGAGCTAACTAATTGTTAACCACTCCCTTGAAATAATAGTACTAGATTACATTATACTATCAAATATTCATCTCTCATCTGTAATTTCATGGTAGTCGGAAAAAAAGAAAAAATTGATAGGGAGGGATTATACTTGACATCTTATTTTTTGGTAAATATCTTCTTACTAGACTTGGTATTGTAGTTTGAATACTTTATTTTGGCTTCTTCCTAATTCCCACACTCTCCACACAAGTTGGCACCTAGTGGTTGACCTTCATTTTGCAAAAATGAAACTAATGTATCTCTTGATATTTAAAAATGTCTGTTTTCCTCATGTGGCAAGCGGTAAGCTAAATGGGATATTTCAACAGAGGTTTTGAAAATATATTGATATTCTAAAAGATGTTCAATAGGAAATATTGCTGATCATTAATACAAAGGTAACAAGCTTACAATGAACGCAATTAAATTATTCAACAAGAAATTTTCAAACGATAGAAAGCTATAAAGTTATGGTAAAGAGGACAGGAGGTGTGAACCTTGGCCAGACCAGCAAAGTTGATTGGCAAAATTTCAGATGAAGCATCTTGACCTTGATCAGGTGTCAGAATAACATTTGCATCTGCCTTAAGAGTTATCGCCTGCTCAGTTTTATTAATAACTTGTAACTCAGGTCCCACAGTATCAAGCATAACCTGCAAAAAATGGAAAAAAAAAAAAAAATACATTGAGGTTCTATTTTCCATTGAACTATAATAATTCAGTAACATTTCTTGAGAATTGTTCATAATTTAAAAAGACACAAGAAATGATTAATTAACGGACTCAGCATGCCAGGGCGTATATAATATCAAATGGAATTACAGGTACCCAGATCAACTATAAAATAAACTCCTAATTCGTGAGTTAAAAATGGCGAAAAATTGCATGAATTATTAAAATAAAATAACAGTGACACACATACCGCACATAGTTTCTTAGTTGCCCTAATTGCAGTCCTCAAATTTTCCAGAGTTTCCTGATGATACTCCGCATCACCCCATGAAAAATCAAATCTCGCAACTGAGAGAGAGAGAGAGAGAGAGAGAAAGTAAGAAATCGACGAAACTCAGAATAGTAGCCCCAAAAGGATAAGATAAATTCAGTAATTCGATTCAATTTACCAGATAATCCAGCTTTGAGACAAGATGAAATGACCTCGGTTGATCGTGAGCGTGGGCCCAACGTCCCAACAATCTTCGCCATCGCAGGGAAGAAATTCTGCAGCCAAATTAATCACGCAAATGCGCAAATCATGTCGGCATAGATCTACAAAAAATTCAAAATCTAAAATCTCCACACAGTAAACAGATACTCACAGCTTTGGATGGCTCCAGAATGGAGGCCATCCTGATTGGCTCCTCGAGCATCAGATGAGTTGAATGCATTTTCCCCGATTACAATTTTTGCAGATGAAACGATAGAGGAATTGAATGGTCTGGTATTCTTCTTCACAGAAGAAGAAGAAAGAAGAACTAAAACTGAAATACCACAAGGTCCACAACTTGTATCAACTGATCTTTTAATTATTAATATTATTATATTCCATTCTTTTTGGCTTCTCCTTTAAAATTCCCAAGCCAATTATACTATGATTGACACATCATGATTATGAAAGTTAAATGTGTATATTATTGGCGTTGCCAAATATTTTAAGATTTTTAACTCAATGTAACTTTTGGGAATATACCCAGATTCAATCAATATTCTCCTTTTTCTGCAACTCTTTTTTGGGGGAAATTTAGCTGCAGTTAATTTCTTGAACAGAATCTAAGTTCAACTTAGTTGTAACTTGCAACTAGTATAAGTTTGTGCTCAGCCGTTTTAAAAATTAAATAGTATGTCAATCTTATTTAAACGTTTTATAATTATTTCCATACTCCAAAAGTTTACAACTTCCACTCATAAAAATCAACAAATTATTAAAATATTATTATTTTATTCAACTTAACACTCAAATACGTCAATTTTTTGGTTAAAAATTGTGTTAGTTAGAAAGAAATCTTAAGGTGGAAGGAGTATTAAGTACTATATTATAAAGTTTAGTTATGCTCATTAGATTAGAAAATTTTACGGAGAAAATAAGTTGCATCTTTTGTAAATAATTTTTTTAAAACAATTTTAAAAAAAAAAATTAACATGAACAAGACATGTGGGAAGACCTTCCACAACATATGGAATCTTAACTCAACAATAGAAACTAGGATAATTCCAAAATTGACATCACAATTTACTCAAATCACCGTGCAATGAGGGTGTTCTCTTCATTTTTTGCAAGCTTCAATCACATTTCCAAAAATAGAATTGATATTCAAAGGAGAACTGTATGCATCCAGTACTTATTTAAGTATCATTTTCAATGATCAAACTCTCTAGTAGTCCAATTGTGTCGTCCTCATCAACTTGATATATACACGGCATTGGGAAAAATTATATTCACACACATGCACAAAAATTGCATAAATAATACAATTACACAGTTTTATCTAACAATCTAGCCCTTCTCTAAGAATAACAACATACTACTGATAATTATAGATTTTTTTTTTTTTGAAATAGAAATATAGATAAAATGTGAATATATAAGCTATTTGAGTTTGTGCCACGATTATTGTGGCATGTTTGCAATTTAACATATGAAACGCATGATTAGATAATTATTGAGGGCAAAGTTTTATAGGAAAATAGTGATAAGGTGTTTTAAAGTATTATATTGTTGATTAAGAATATCAATAATTGTATTAGGAGTATAAAAAATAGAGACCAGTATATTGTAATTGTTATTGAATTTTTTAATCCCAACTTTTAATACACCTGATGAGGTTGTTATATTCTTAATTAAATATTTGACATTTTAAAAAAAAATTAGGGTAAACTTATCATAATATATTTTAATATAATTAATAACTGCAGAATAATATTTTAAGATCTAAAAGCTTATCTAAGCCATTTGTTATAGCTTTCTAGATATTTATATCCTTGTAGGACAGCCACTAAATTGGCTCATAAATTAGGCCATTTGCTTTTCACTTGTCTTTATATGGTTCATACCTTCATACTGGGGTGTGGTCCTCCAGGATTTTTTTTTAGTTTTTTCATTTTCTTTATTATTAATATAGTTGAATCTTTTTCTCTAAAAAAATTAAGAAGAATAAAAAGACATTTCAATTTTCCTCTTTAGAAATTGTATGGAAATCTCGTACTTAAATAAATGATAAAAATAAAAATATTGGAGACTGCAATAATATATGTGCACCATAGCCATGTTGAGCGTCCCATAGTTTAAATTTTTTTCTATATTGGGGACGCTTATAATAGAAATATAAATAAATAGCTAAAGTATTATATGTAAATAGTTCATGATAAGTTTACTATGAAACTATATTAAAGTATCGAATATTTGATCAGAAGGATCATTAATCCAGGTCGATAGTATTATGACAAAGTATAGAGTAAAACTGGTTTATACATGAATCACTGAAGATATTAATTGTTTTCATTGAAGAGTATTAGTTGTATTTACTGAAGAGTATTACTGATTTACACTAAAGAGTCTTAGTTGATCAGTGAAAATGAACTAAGACTCTTCAGTGTAAACCAGTAATACTCTTCAGTAAAAACAACTAATACTTTTCAATGAAAACAACTAATACCCTTCAGTGGTTTATATATAAACTAATTTCACTCTATACATACTCTTCGATATTTTAAAATAGTTTCATGATAAACTTATAATGAATTATTTTCATATAAAACTTACTCAAATAAAAAAACATATAGTAATTATAATATTAATGAAAAAGATTTTTAATTATTTTTCTATGTTATAACTAAAAAAAGATTGTCTCAAATTTTCGCAAAATTAGAGCGCAAATCCAGTGATGTAGCTTCAATGAACAGTCATTCAAAATATTTAAAACGAAAAAAAAAATTCATTACCATTATAGAACTCGAACTAGTCACTACCTCAAATCAAAACAATAGTTTATTGGTTTTGATTTCCTAGTCTGGTGAATAAATTAGATCGGCTAGATGATGCAGATGTATTTCATCACCATTGGGCATCGAAGTGGGCTAATCCATTTATATGTTAGGCCACGGTTATTAGCACTAGCCTCTTGGTTAAAGACACTATCATATCATAATAATTATACAAAATGTTAATAATGCCCTTCAATGAATTCCCTCCAAAGTTAATGTAGTAAATATACTACTCAGTTTTTCTACAATTTTGATCGAAAATCACTCATCAAATTTTCAACAAAAACGAATGAAACTTTGAACTCCATGAATTTTTTGAACCACGAACGAAATTTTGTGTGTTGTATGGTTTGTTGAACGCCTATGTACTTAAGATGATGAATACCCCAGACCCTAATCACACATATGTAAGTGTTCATAATTTTTTGTAAAGTTAGGTTTTTAAAATCTTGAATATGATGATGTTTATTGAATTTGGAATTTTTTTTATGCATTTATTTGAGAATGTTAAATTGAATGGGTGTGATAATGTTGTTGTTGGTTGATCATATTGAGTGTTAAATTTTCAAAAAATCGCGACTTCGATTTTCATGACTGGTTTGCCGAAATTGATACACAAGTTAGGAAAAAAAATGGAAATTTATGAAATATTTTCTGAAAGTTTTGTTCGGTAGTGTTTTTCGATTTTTAATGCAAATTTCGAAAAAAATAGTTGAATTTGTTCAAATTTTGGAAAAAAGTTCTGAAATCTCCTATTCAAATCATATTTCCGAATCTTGTCTATTTTTTCATATATTTTTTTCCGAAAAACTTAATTTATGTGATTTTTCTATTTTAGGACTTGTCAAGGGATGATAAAGATGATTACTTTGGTGTGGATGATGACTATCTCAAATTTGCGGAATATCAACCTAATTAAGGTAATGAAGATCAACCTAATGATGAGCAATCTAGCCACGAGCAATCCAATGATATGCATCCCGACCAGGAAACACAAGTATTTGAAGCTAATGGAGCGAATGATGAACATCCCGGTCAGGAAATTGTTGTGGATTACGCAAATGTCTTCACAACCACAGTGCATTGTGCATCCCATGATGCATTATTAGAATGGGTTCATCGTGTAGGGCATGAGCACCAAATTGTTATTATTGTTAAGCGTTCATATGGAGGATACGAGAAAAAAAAGCCTTACGTAGTCTTACAATGTGAACGTGCAGGTGTATACCATAAGTTTAAGGGTAAGCTTAAGGATATGGGAGAAGGAAAAGAGAAACAAAGAGTAAACAAGGATGATAATTTTTACTCTGGAGAAGAAAGTAAAGAACAATCAAGTAGTAAGAGAAGGACTACTGGTTCAAAAAAATGTGGATGCCCTTTTCTTTTGAAGGGGACACAAATATCTCCTTCTGAGTGGAGTTTGGTTGTAAAATGTGGTTGCATCTGTTTACCTAGTGGCAGAAAAATAGGAAAAATTTACTTGCGCATTAGGAGTTTTGAGAAGTTTGTTGGGTGAAGACTCTTTTCCAACTGTTATTGTTACAGATCGGGACAAGGCATTAATGAATGCTTTGGCTACGATTTTTCCAAAAGCTCATCATTTTCTGTGCACATGGCACATTGATCGGAATATTTTGGCTAGGTGTAGAAATAATTTTAAAAACCAAGAGTTGTGGGAAGAATTCATGGTTAAATTTAACAAGGTGTGGAGGTCCGATTCCGAGGTAGACTTTAAAGATGCTCTAGCCAAACTCCATTCAGAATTTTCAAATTTTAGTGGCATAGTTGATTATGTGATGAAGGAATGGATTAATCCATATAAAGAGAAATTCATCGTTGCTTGGACGAACCAAATCATGCACTATGGAAATACAACATCTAATAGGTATTCTTATTAAACTTTTTCATATAAGTAAGAATTATTTATTATTTATTTTTTGTCTTTTAAAATGATATATTATGTTGATTTTAGGGTTGAGAGCCATCACTCTGCTCTGAAAAGGATTCTTGGAAACTCAATGGGTAATTTTGAGACATATTTTATGAAGTGTGACACTCTTTTTGAAGCATGTCACACTGAGATTAAAGTCTCTTTTGAGAAAAGCATCAATGTCGCCCAACATAGGTTCTCACCAAATATCTATAGTCGGTTAAGAGGTGTGGTCTCCGTAGTTGCTTTAGACAAGCTATTTGATGAAATTAAGGATGTCAGACAGTCTTACTTTGATGCAAGTGCTTGCAAGCACATACTGAGGAAGGTTTACGGTTTGCCATGTGGGCATGAGATAGAAGACTATGTGTACGAAGACAAACCGATTCCTATTAGTACCATTGATAATTTTTGGACAAAGTTGGATTTCAAGCCTGTTAAAAAAGAAAATCAGTCTGATAGGCGAAACCGCTTTCAAGATGCTGTGGATGATATGGCTAAAGTTTATGACAATTTATCCACTTCAACACACCTCTTTCAGTTCCCTGAAATATGAACTTGGCCACGTGTTTTTGAAATCCATTAAGAAGTGGAGGAAATGCAACATCTACTACATCTCCCTCTTCCTCTCCAGAATAATTTCTACCACCACCTTCTTCATCGTCTCCTATATCATCATCATTTTCTTCTTCTTCCCCAGTCTCTTCGTCGTCGTCTTCAATTCCAGGTGGGTGTGAGGATCCTAACTCTTGTGGCTCCGATTGTTCTTGAGGTTCTGGTTCTTGTTCTTCCTCGGTAGCACTCATATTTTCAATATTTTTGCTCCTTTCGCTCTATTAGAAGCAGTAGGGCGAGTCTTATCATCGTTGGCTGAAAAAAGGACCCAAGGTGTGTGAGTTAAACAACATAACAAAAAGCAAAATGATCAAACAGAAGAGACATGCTTAAACAAAGTTTTTGAAAAAAAATAGAAATTTCGTACAAATTTCGAAAATTTAAGCCGAAATTCTGCCAATTTTTCGAAAAAAACTGTCGAACACGAACTTCGGCAAAAAGTATAGAAAATACATATAAATTTTGGAAAATTTTGCCAAAATTTTGTCTTAATTTCGAAAAAATTTCTCGAACACTAGTTTCGGCATAATAATTCGTAATCTACACAAAATTTCGGTCAAATTTTTCGAAATTAAGACAAAATTTCGGTAAAAATTTCCGAATAGCAGTAAACGAACTGTTTTTTTTCAAATCTTACATCAAATCGAATAACAAGATGTGAATCATACATAATCATAACAGAAATAAATCAAAATTTTAACTTTAAACCCTAAAATCAATACACTAAACCTTAAGTATAGATTCAAACAACAAAAAAGAGAGATATACTTACCCATTGGAGCAGCAGTGGCGGCGACGGGTCGGCGTCGGGCGGCGGTGGGCGGCGTCTGGCGGCGAAGCAGGTTGTAGCCTTGCGATTTCGGTGGATCCTTGCGAAAATCCCTACCCTTCTCGTTCAAAAGTGCCGATACATGTATTTGGGTAGTGTATGTATTTTAAAGGTTATTTTGAAAATAAAGAAGTAGTGTATTTCTCTAACAAGTAGTGTATTAATCTGGGTAGGATATTTAACCTAAAGGCTAGTGCCAATAACCTGGGCCTATATGTTATCAGCAAAAATCTATTTCGAGGCTTTTGATGATTGCCCATACCATATACCCGTCTAAACATTGGATATACATCACCATTAATTTTTCATATTTTAATTATAATTGTTAAATTACACATATATTTTTAATAATTAAAAATAAACAATCAACACTCCATGCACACTTTCTCTTCTCTTCTTCTCTTTTACGTACATATTTTTACATTCTTCATCATCCTCACACGGTTATATATGTGTAAAATACAACACCATAATGATTAGTTCATATTTTTCAATGAGAACCTAGAAAATATGAGAGGGTTTAAAAAAAAAAAACATATGTATATTTTTCTCTGTTCCTTATTTCATAGGTTTACAAACTCTAGTTTTGGATGTTATATACGTTGGAATTTGTGTAAGAAATATTGAAATTTTAGGCATATAACAAAGTTTGAAAACGTATGATTGTCATTCATGTATTTGTTTTCTTTCAAATTTTTCGTCAAAGAAATTTCGGGCCTGGTGTGCTGAAAAATCTACAATATTTCAGAACATAACTTCCAAAAACATGTCAAAGTTTCGAAACAAGTTTGCCGAAATATTTTTTCTTCGAAAATTTGGACAAATTTCGGAAGATAATGTCCGAAATATTGGTACTATCTTGAAAAACCAGGTTCAAAACTTCTATCTTATACAATACTAGCACTTTATTTTTTCTATAATGCATATTCTATTCAAACTTGACCAACCTATTACTAAATCAAATAAAGCCATAAGACAAACTAACAAAATGAAAAATAAAAAATTAATCTTTCTATGTCGCTGCCGGTCATCGTCATCTGAGACTTTGAGCGTCGTCGCTTCTTCATCCTGGTCGCTAGAGGTTTAGTAGCTGATAAACTTTGAGAAGATAGAAGATGTATATGTTTGTTTTAAAATTTGTATCTAAAAAGAAAAGAGAATATTTAATACAATAAGGGTAGCATTGGTAGTACATGGTTTGTATATTTACTAAAGTCAATTAAAATAGGTAGGTGAATGGAGATGGAGGTGCATCTCCAATGTTTGGAGGGGTATTTAGCCGGATTTTTTGATGATATGGAAGAATATGTTGTGGCCGGCCCACTTAAAAAAGAAAGAGGAGAATTACCAAATTCGTTCTTAATTACTCCCTCCGTCCAACATTATTAGTTCTGTTTTTGAGCTGTTATTTTTATCATAAGTTGGAGGATTATGAGGTATTGTGAGGTCCATTTATAAATAAAGTGATTATTTATAAAAAAAATGTTTAAAATAAATTTGGGAGAATTGGTATTATCACCGTTAATGAGGTGAGAGACTTCGTCCACTATTTAATCAATTTACAAAGAGATATACAAGGCAATTTGTTAGTAGGAATTATCAAAGATATTCTGTACAATTAGTCAAATATATGATTGGAATAAATCAAGGATATTATTCCCTATTACCCCCCCCCCCCTCAGGCGATGTTGTGGATGGAGTTGAACGCATAGCTTGGAACGCAATAATTCAAAACTTGGAGGGAGACTCTTCGTGAAGATGTCGGCGAGTTGTAGATGGGATGGAACAAATTTGGTCGACAAATGACCAGAGGAAACTAACTCGCTAATAAATGACAATCAATGTCAATATACTTGGCCCGTTTGCGTGCGATTGGATTATCACTCAAGAATAGCGCACTCTTGTTGTCACATAAAAGAAGAGGTCGAGCAGCAGGTTGAAGACCAAGTTCACGCAGTAGTTGAGTAATTCATACAATCTCTTGGGCTGCATTGGCAAGAGCCCGATACTCCGATTCACAACTTGATTTTGCAACAATGGGTTGTTTCTTTGCACTCCAAGAAACTAAGTTGCCACCCAAGAAAATAGAATATATGTAGGTCGAACGACGTATCTCAATACAACCCAATCAGCGTCTGAGTAACCAACAATTGATATATCGAGACCATGAGTAAATGAAAGACCAAAATTAATAGTACCTTTAACATAACACAGGATGCGCTTGACAGCCAAAAAATGCTCGTCAGTGGGTGAATGGAGAAACTGACTGATGTGGTTGACTGCATAAGAAAGATATGGACGAGTGATGGTAAGATACTGCAAAGCTCCAACAAGAGATCGATAGAGTGTTGGATCTGGAAAAGGAGAGCCAGTACTAACAAAAGACTCACCGGCAAGAAGGGGCGTGGAAACAGGCTTTGAATTCACAAGTTCAGCACGCGTAAGAATATCGTGGGCGTACTTGGCTTGACTTAAGAAAATACCATCAGCAGAGTGAGTGACCTCAAGATCAAGAAAGTAATTCAAGGTGCCCAAGTCCTTAAGTGAGAACTCCTTGTGAACCCGAGTAATGAAACGATTGAGAAGGTTCAAGTTGTTACCCGTCACAATAATATCATCAACATACAAAAGTAGGTAGATGGTGATATTAGAGCGAATAAAATAGAACAAGGACGTATCCGCACGACTGCATCTAAAACCCAGGCTAATAAGAAAATCACTAAAACGAACAAACCAAGCCAGAGGTGATTGCTTGAGACTGTAACGAGCCTTCTTTAGACGGCAGACGTGATTCGGGAAGCGAGGATCTACATAGCCAGGTGGTTGAGCCATAAAAATTGGTTTCTTTAAGACACCGTGCAAGAAGGCGTTCTTGACATCCAATTGTCATAAAAGCCAATTATTCTGAACTGCAAAAGAGCAAGAATGATGTGGACAGAGGCTGCTTTGACCACTAGATTGAATGTATGAGAAAAATCAAACCCGGGAATCTGTGTAAAACCCTTAGCAACCAGTTGAGCTTTATATCTATCAATGAGCCATCAGATAAATATTTGGTTCAAAAAACCTATTTTGAACCAACAACATTCACTCCCTCAGGACGAGGTACAAGATCCTAGGTACGATTTACATGAATAGCATCAAGTTCATCACGCATAACAGCTAACCAATGAGTGTGCTTAACTGCAGATCTGAACTCATTTGGTTCACCAGAGACAAAAAGAGCAGATAAAAGAGAAGTAGTGGCAATATCTGCAATATATCGAGGTTTGAAGATACCCGACGTTGCCCTGGTGGTCATAGGGTGCATCGAAGTGGATGGAACCGGCAAGGGATGGACGGTTCAGGTGGATGCAGATTAGAAGGTTGGTTCAGGATTACGACATCCTGGGCAGGAAGTTGGGCTGCATCTTGATGTGGAGCTGCCTCGGAAGGATGAGCCTCATGATGAGGTTGAGCCGGTGGGTGATTCGTAAAGCGAGGACCAGGATCCTCAAGTAAGTAGGGCCCACATGAAGAGAGTTGAGTTGGAGGTAACTTAGACTGAAAATGTGTAGCAGGCAATGGGAGTTGTAGATGACGAGCCAGTGTACGGAAAAGAGAACTTGTCAAATTGAGCATGTCTTGTTGTGTAAAATTTGGAAGCAACAAGATCGTAACACTGAAACCCTTTGTGTGAAGAACTATAGCCCATGAAAATGCATGGAGCACTTCGTGGGGCCAACTTGTGCGGGGATTAGGCGTGAAATTGTCATGATTCGTAGCTAGAAACGTCCTAGTTTTGGTCGAATTTATTGAGTTTTTAGAGCCAAATGAGTACTATTTCTATACATTGATGAATTTGTCTCTTCGATACTCATAGGTGAATAGAGGGCGAAAAGAGGAGTTCGTAGGACTTTGAATCGACTCAAACGGACTCCCGGATGAGAAGATATCGAAGAAATACGATTGGTATTAGTACGTGTGAAGAAAAGTGTTAGTTGCAAAGGAAGGAAGACCCATTCGAGCATCGTCACTCGAGCGCCCCGCTCGAGTGAAGGGATCGGGCGCCTAAAAACATACAGAACGTTTGGGCCGCTCGAGGGAGATAGCTCGAGCGCCCCGCTCGAGCTCCTGATCCGCTCGACCACCATAGCTCGAGCGACCCGCTCGAGCGGGTCTGCTCGAGCGCTTCCAAGGCCTTTTCTCCAACTTACGTTTTTCGGCCCACGAGTTCACGAATCGGCCCGTTGCCTATATATATCTCTTCCAAAAACGTTTTGAAGGAGCCCCGAACTTTAGACATCACTTTTAGACTTAGTTTTTGGAGAGGAAGGAGAGAAGCAAGTTTACGTTTACATTTTGTTGAGGTTTTTCGTACGAATTCTTAGTTTCGTTTCGTTTATTAGTTTCTTTTCGTTAGTTTGATTTCTTTAAACACTTTGAAACTTCGTTTGAGTTAATTAAATTTCAGTTCTCAGATTTATTTTCTTTTAAAAACCCTAGTTCATGTTTCTTATTTTCTTCGTTCAATTCATTATGTTTATATTCGTTGTTTCTTCTATTACTTTTATGTCTGTTAAAGCCATGTCCGGCTAAAACCCTTGTATGCTTAGGGTAGGATGAACTCGTAGAAGTAGGTTGTGGGTATGTAATTAGAGTAATTTGTGACGTTAGTTTTTAATTCTCTTGGTTAATGAATTCTTAAAATTAATCTAGACTTCGCTCTTGAATTTCGTTCGAAAGGTGTTAGAGAGAGGACGACCGTATCACTCTTTAACAACGAGTAGACTTAACGAGAGAGTTTAGGAAAGGTTAATTCATCTACCGGTTTAGCGAAGGAGGACGACCGCATCACCTTAGTTAAATTAGGGTCTCATTAATTAAGCACAATCTATTAACTTGTTAGTAGATTAGTGAAGTCGAGTGTTAGGGTAAAGTATTAGGGTTTAGAATCTTGAGCTTTCACCTTGCATTCTTAGACTTAGGTTAATTCTTGTGTCACAGTTATTTTGATTATGTACCTGCTCCGTTAGTATACGTAGGGATTCCAATCCTAAGCATCACCATCTCTCATTAGAACACAACCCTTAGTTAATTTGATTTCTTTAGTATTTTAGTTTACTTAGTTTAATTCAGTCTTTTAATTAATCTTTCAAAAACCCAAAAACATTACACTCATATTAACTACGACGCGTAGATCTTCAGGGATATGTTCGCATACATACCTTCCCTTGGGTTCGATAATACTTGGTCTCTATACTTGCCCATACTACTGTGAACCCGTTCTCTTGCGGGGTAACTACTAGTAGAAAGCTAGTGTAGTTCGCATTCAAGTCACATAATCCCATAAATATGGAAACACCCGATAACCAAAAGATTTAAAGTTTGCATAATTGGGAGTCGTGCCAAAAAGAACCTCAAATGGTGATTTGTTTTCAACCACTGGAGTTAGGAGACGATTAATGATGTAGACGATTGTGGCAAAAGCATCATGCCAAAAATAGACTGGCATATGAGCACAGAACATTAAGGATAGTCCCGTCTCAGCGATATGGCGATGCTTACGCTCAGCTCGACCATTCTGCTGAGGAGTATAAGGACAAGATAGATGATGGTGAATGCCATGTAAATCAAAGAATTCCCGAACTCTCGAGTTAACAAACTCTATGCCACCGTTACTTTGAAACACCTTAATTGAGGTAGAAAACTGATTGCATACGAAAGTATGAAAACACACTAACACATCATAAAATTCAGACTTCAATTTCAATGGATACAATAATGTAAAACGAGAGTGATCATCAATGAATCATATGCAAAACATCTGGAGAACGTTTTTCATTCAAGGAAAATGACAAATTTTTACTCTTAGCCAATTGGCATGGAGAGCACAAACTTGGTTTGGGCAATAAAGAAGTAACAGATAATTGTCCTTGTTTATTCAAAGAAGAAATCACAGAAAAAGGAACATGCCCTAATCTATGATGCCATGTCTCAAATGAAGCAGTCAAACAAGAAACACGTAATGCAGCAACCAAAGCCGATGTTCCTTGTTCCAATACGTATAAGCCACGACTATGCCTGCCCCGGGCCAAGGGTTCCTTTGTTGTTCGGCACTGAATGGCAAATGACTTATCAGTAAACAACACATCAACATGATAATCAAATGTTAACTTGCTTATGGACATAAGATTTTTCGTAAGATGCGGCACCACCAAAACATCCATTATCAGAAACACGGCATGAACCAATATGTGTAATAGGAACAAATTACCATTCGCAACAACGACATGATCATTACCATTATACTGCTCAAGATTGTTGACATGGGAGGAATCAGGAGTCATATGAGCCGAGGCGCCTGTGTCAAGAAAACAATCAAAGGCAGAGCTGGGCGAAATGGCACACTGAGTATCAAATGCATGGGCAAGATTTACAGAGGCTTGATCAGAACGGCAATACCAATTCGGACAACGAGCGTAGTGTTCACCACGAAAAATTTGGCATTTGGGAACGTAGATTTTTTTTGTTCTTGTTACCATAATTAGTGGAACCGTGACGGTTACCCCCACCAGTGTAGCCACCATTGCTAGTATTTTTGTTGCAATTGTTTGATGATCGGGAAGGTGGAGTGGACTGAGATGAGGGACGATCACCTTCATTCACAGCAAAAGCCGGTACCGGAGTAACATCATCAGTAGCCTTACCGTGCAAATCTTCATAGGATTTTGCTTGATGCATTAATTCACGAATCGTAAGCATAACAGGAAGAAGCATGCGGGCATCAGAGAATGGAGCAAAATGAGAACCCAATCCCGATAAGTACCAGTTGCACTTGTCATCATCAGGAACCGGTTTTCCGATGGAGGCGAGTTTATCACAGAAAGATCTGTTGTAGTCGTCCACTGTGGACGACCTCTTTTTCAGTTGCGTGAGTTCATTACGAAGTTGACTAACCCGTGAAGCCGATGAGTAACTGAAGACGGCTTCTAGGGTTTGCCAAACCTGATGAGCGGTCGTGCATTCAATAACCTCGCTGGGGGCTTCGCTGGACAAGGAAGAGAGAAGAAGACACAAAACCTTTTGATCATTCTCATACCAAAGGGTGTATGCTGGGTTAGGATCAGTTTTTCTATCACTGGTTATGCTGGGGAAGGGGCAACCACAGAACCATCCACGTGAGAGAAGAGGGCGTGCGCTTTCAAGGTAGGCACGATTTGGCGATGCCAGAGGAGGAAATTAGAAGAAGACAATTTCTCCGTGATTAAGTGGGAAAGGACATGGAGAGAGATGGGCTGTGAATCAGCCATTGTAGTTACCAGCAGAGAGGAGAGGAAGAAAGAAATATGGCGTGAGGCTATAGGAAAAATTAGGATTTGGTGAGTTAAACTGATACCATGAGAGAATTGGTATTATCATCGTTAATGAGGTGGGAGACTTCGTCCACTATTTAATCAATTTACAAAGAGATATACAAGTTAGCAGGAATTTATCAAAGATATTCTATACAATTAGTTAAAAATATATGATTGGAGTAAATCAAAGATATTATTCCCTATTAAAATTTAACCACATGAGCTATTAATTCAATTACGATATGCAATTACCATCAAGTTAACACGAATTACAACTGACTAAAATTCATATTGCCCAGGAAATAAATTGACTATATTATGCCGTTGTATTTAATCGTTACTGGGCTTCAGAGTAGGCTAATTAAATTATATTCTCTTTAATCGACAAGGCTTTTTGATGAGGCCGGCCCAATGAGAAAATGAGAGAATTTTCACTTTAGGATTACCAACTGTATTCTTGATTGTTACTCCACTAATTTTTTTAAATTGCCTTTGAGTTACACATCTTTCACTATAGCGATATGCACATCTTCTACAGAGTCTTGTTAACTAGATATAACGATGTACCTTGACAAATAATTTATCCTTCTTAAATAAATTTTCTTCAAAATATTAGCTTAGTTTCATTTCTTGATATGGCTAAAAAATCTTTGAACCTCTAAAAAGAAAAACAAAAGCGTAGATGAAGAGCTGCTACTATCGGAATATGGGGACGAAGATGACGATCAACGTTAATCATGACAGAGTTAGTGAAGGTTGTTGGGCATTGACTTGATTTAATGAAACCTTTTATATATAAAAAAAAAAAAAGATTTAATGAAAACTTTATCAATGAGTGGGGGCATGCTGCTTAAAGAACAAACTTACTTGATTCTCAACAGTTGATTCTCATTATTGAAGGACTAACTACAAAGAAGGACAGCATTTTAATACATTTTATTAATTTACCCTTAAACTTTACTTAATTATTCTTATGACTATTTAATAAGTTTTGTATATCTAATGATGGAGTACCTCTTATAATTTTAAGATACAGCTCCTATTACATAATAATATAACATCCTGTATTATATACTTAAATGAATGACATATAGATACTGTAATTAAAAAAGAATCCTAAGATGATGAATGTGATTAATTACATTACATATGTATCACATAAGTAAGTTAGAGATCTCATCCAAAATTCTAAACTGTAAGCATCATAACGTTTTATTGAGATAAATTTTATACGGTAAGAATTATAATATTGAATCAATAACTATATAAAATAACGAAAAACTTGTACGAATATTATTTACAAAAGTTATGTGGTGAATGCAGATTTCTGTTTAATTATTCTGAGAAGAATAATTAAACTAAATATTTTTTTAAAAGATGGTACTTCATATTTTAGATTTAAAAGTGATACTTTAAAAAAGGTAGTCCGTTAACTTTGTTCATAGTTTAATGAAAATAACTAGGGATGTTAAACGAGTTGACTCTAATCCTATAGAGCCAGTTATACACGGTTGCGGGCCTAAACGATTTTAGGCTCTATCGGTCCACTAACACTCGAAACTTAACCCTAACACTAGCGGTCCGCGGGCTAAACGGGTCACTAATGGGCTCCAGGAAAAAAATAAAAAAAAATAATTTTAATATAAAATATAAATTTGTAATTGTAATACACTACCATTTAAACTAAAAAATTCAACATTGTTAAAAAATTATTCATAAAGTTCACAATTGATAAAAAAAACAAATCAAACATTGTTAATAAAGTTAAAAAATTAACAATATTCAGAATTTAATATAAATTTCTCAAGGCGCGGTAGGACGAGAGGGCAACGGTATTAGAACGTTGGCTGAGGGTGGCAACTAGGGGTGAACATTCGGTTATTCGGTCACCGACCCGAACCGAATAGTAAAAACCTAATTAATCGAAAAGCGCTAAAACCAAATTTTTCAACCGAACCGAAATATTAACCGAAATATTCTATATATGTACTGATTTTTTGGATTTTTAGACACTTTTTGCCCAAATAATAAAAAAAAATCTGATAAAAGTCCATAAAACAACATTAACTATTCATAAATCATTTACAAAAGTATATTAACATCCTAATAAACTAAAAGTCCATAAAAAAATTAAAAATAACATCCAAGAATTAGTCAAATACTAAAATAGCATAATAGTCCAATGTCCATACTCCAAAATAGATTAATATGTGATTGATAGATTGACTTGATAATACTTATTTTAATTATTAAATATGTTATTATATTAATTATTAATTAAATTCAGTTTTCGGTTATTTCGGTTATTTTCGTACAAAAACCGAAACCGAACTGAAATACCAAAATTTTAAATTTTAAAAACCGTAACCGAACCGAATAATCGAATAACCGAACCGAATAGTAAATTTTGGCTTGGTTCGGTCGGTTAATTCGGTTTTAACCGATTAGTGCTCACCCCTAGTGGCAACCGGAGGGTGTTGAGTGTTGACTGTGGCTGTGAAACCCTAATTTGGGAAGAAAATTAATGAAGTTGATTTTTGAATACTGAGTCTACTGACTATTGTCGACTAACTTAAAAGTTAAGACTAAGAAAAAAAAAAGGGCGGGCTAACCAATTCGGGCAAAAAGAAAACCTATTTATAATCAGTCCACTACACACCTCGAACCTAACCATGTGCGGTTCAGGGCTAAACGGGGTGGCGGGCCAGGCCGCAGCCCATTTAAAAATAATTAAATGAATTATTCACACTTCTCTATAAATTTGGACTTTTTAGATGAGACGAAATTCTATCATGGTATTATAATCAAAAGACTCGCGCCCAAACACCTCTCTATAAATTCGACCTTTTAGATGAGGCGAAATTCTTTCAAAAACCCTACTACAACCCTTAGCAATATCGGATAACGCTCAAGGCAAACCAACCAAAAGTAATAACTCAAATGACAGCATCACAATTTCATTGCAAATATATATAGGAACCGATTAATTAATTTCTCAACAAGAATTAAAACACATCATCCCATCATACTACAATGATACACATGAATAATCAACACTATATAACAACACATCAATCTCGTTGAAACTAACAATAAATTTGCATCTAGAAAATGCAATTCCATCCATCATTTCACAAGCCATCTTGATCAGTTGTACCAACGGAAGGCGACATGGAATTTCTGGACTCATCATAATCCTCCCCCAACGGAGACTGATCCACCCTAATCTCCTCGATCATCTTCACCACCTGCCCCATCGTCGGCCTCTTCTCCGGCTGCACCACCACGCACGCCATCGCCACCTGCAGCGTCGACACCAGCTCCTCCTCTATGTTTTTATACCTCAAAAGCTCTTGATCAAACACCTCTGCCGTCCACTCGTCCCTCACCACCGATTGCACCCATTTCGGCAAATCCACCGCCATTTCCTCCTCCTCTTCCTCCGCCCGGGAAGGGTGGCGGGACGGCGCCTTTCCAGTGACGAGTTCTAGAAGCAATACTCCAAAGCTGTAGACATCGGCTTTCTGGGAGAGTCGCTTGAGGTCGGTCTGTTCTGGCGCTCTGTAGCCGCCCAATCGAGCTATGGCGTGAACCGGGTTCAGAAGTAAAGATAGACCGAAATCGGAGATGCAAGCGTTGCCGTTTTTGTCTAAGAGCACGTTAGTTGATTTGACGTTTCCATGGGGGATTCTTGAAGATGCATATTCTTCATGGATTTTTTCCAGGCCTCGAGCTGCCCCCAAGATCAATCCCATTCGTGTCGTCCAATCTAGTGGAACTCTTCCTGCTCCCCTGTTTCCTGTCAAAATCAATGTATCAAGTAAATGCAATTGGATGTAACTCAAGTGGTTAGAGCTCCACGCCCAAAATGTCATGATTCGAGTCACAATTTTACCGAAAAAAAAAAATGTTAGTATTAAATTTTCGAATTCTGCTCGAGCAGAGCTCAAGCACACTCAATTACATTAATGAATAGGAAATAGAATTTGACTCTCTAAAGAGCCTGATGGGTGTTTTAAAATTAAAATTTTAAAGATTTGAGTCTAATGGAATTTCAAAAAGAAATCTTAAATATTGAGCTAGAATCTGGTCGTCAATGTATTTTATGTTAACGAGTTGGAAATTGAGCTGGACTCAACTTGCAAACAATTTAACGAACCTAGCAAGCATAATTTTCAAAAAGAAAATTCTTAAATATCGAACTCGAGTATTTCACAAACTCGAGCTACTTGTTTCTTAATATAAACGAAGATAAATTGAAGGCTGAAGTTGTTTTTTTAACAGGTAAAACACACCCAATTCTTGGAAAGAAAAGAAATTCATCATACCATGAAGAAGTGAATGGAGGCAGCCATTAGGCATGTAGTCATAAACAAGCAACTTCTCTTCTCTGGCATAATAATAAGCTCTGAATCTAACCACATTAGCATGCTTAAGCTTCCCAATAACATCCATATACTGCTCAAACTCTTTTCTAGCGCAAGGATTAGCATCTTTCAGCCTTTTGACAGCCACAGTGGAGCCATCATCAAGAACAGCCTTGTAAACGGTCCCTAAACTCCCTTTCCCCAGCATCTCCGCCGACGCCCGGAGCAAATCCTCAAGCTCAAACTGCTTTTTCCGATCGAAAAACACAAGCTTGCTTTTATCGGTTGCATTAGTGCCGTCGCTATCCGCGCCTCCATTGTTCGCGTACACTCTCTTCTCGCTCGAGTAGCTGCTCCTCTTGCCTAAATCGCTCCCCGAGATCGAGCTCGACTCTCTTGAGTACTTCCGGCAGCCGTACGCCACCGCGAACGAGGCCATCACCAGCAGCAGAACGGATGTCGCCACCACTATGGCCACCATTGCTCCGTTGCTCACCTAATAAATTAATTAATTAATTTCATGTATTTTACAAAATTAAATAAATGAATTAAGAGTCACACTTGCGTATATATAATATAATTGAATTCCCATAAAATTGAATTAAGAGTAACACTTGCGTACACCAATTGCTGATTATATAATTAATGCAATTTTAACACAATTTCAATTTAATTTTGATTTATTCCTACACATGTCAAAACATCAAAAAATTAAATTGAAATTGGGTCAAGATGATACTTCCTCTGTCCAAGATTACTTGCACACCTACATTTTTTGTCTGTTGTAAAATAGTGTTATATTTATATATTGTGTTTATTATTTTGATACAAACCGTGCAAGTAGTATGTTTTACATAAAAAAAAAAAAAAAAATCATATTTACAAATACAATTCTATGGATATGTACAAATAATCCTGGAAAGTAGAGAGTATAATTGAATTGCATATGATATATTTGATGCAATTTTAGTTAAATTTCAATTTGATTTTAACTCATTTCTAAATAAGTTAGAACATATTTAAATTAAATTGAAATTGAGTCAAAAATTTAATTTAACAATGCACATAAAAATTTATCATAATTACAAGTTGCAAATTTGTTTTTATCACCTTTTTGTGGTGATTGTTTGATGGCTCCTCAATGTTGGTTGTTGATGATGAAGGGAGGGAGCTGGGGTTAGACGGCACCGTTTCAGAGGTGGAAGAGGGGTCGCCGCCGCCCGTGTAGGAGCATTTGGGAAAAGGAGCGCCGCCGCAGAGGCCTTCGTTGCCGGAAAAGACATCCGCCCCGTAGCGGGATAGTAAATTCTTGGGCAGTAAGCCGTAGAATTCGTTGTTTGATAAGTTTAATGCTTTAAGAAGAGTTAAGGAATTAAGAAACTTGGGGATTGGGCCAGAGAGTTCGTTGTCCTGAAGGTGGAGAGTGAGTAAGCGAGAAAGGTTGGAGAATTGGGTGGGAATGGGGCCGCGGAGGTTGTTGTTGGAGAGGTCGAGGCGGAGGAGGCGGTGGAGGGCGTAGAATTGTGGCGGGAGTTGGCCGGAGAAGTCGTTGCCGGAGAGGTAGATGAGCTTTAGGTTGGTGCATTGGGAGAGGGGGGAGAGGGTGCCGTTGAGGCGGTTGGCCCTGAGGTCGAGGAGGCGGAGCTGGTCTAAGGAGGAGAGGGCGTCGATGGGGCCGCGGAGATTGAGCGAGGGGAGGGACACGCCGGTCACCCGGTTGTTGCTGCAGTTTATGCCGACCCAGTTGGCGGCGCAAGCGGTGGTATTGGTGGTCCAATTGGAGAGGAGGGTGCCGTGGAGGTCGGTTTGGGAGCGGAAGAGAGAGAGGACGGCGGTGTCATTGGCGGCGGCGATGGAAGGGGAGAGGAGAAGGAGAAGGAGAAGGAGAATGGAGAAATGGAGGTCCATTTTTGTTAGCATGGAGCGGGGAGTGCATGGAAAACTAATTAAACAAATACATTCATTGGTGGAAGAGTATATTTTTAGTGTTTAGATGGCGCGTCACAATTTTCTCTCTCTTTTAATTGCATATCCGATACACAAATAGAGATTTTTATCTTGGGAACTTAGCTACCTATTTTGAGAAAATGTTTGAAAGAATGGTTATTTATTTATTTATCTCCATGAAGAGCGTATTTTGACTAAGTGATTTAATCGAAAGTGTAAAATTGCCATCATTTAATATAACTAGCATGTATTAAAAAATAAAATAAAGGATCTAATTCCATTATAATTGATCATGTCCACATGATGATACATTCTTCACAGTGGGCTTATTATTATTATTTAATTGATTATGAGGTGTATTTATTTTGGTCTACTTTATACAGTTTGGTTATTAGTGAAATTTCTTCCTAATAAAAATTTAATTTAATTCACTATCAGACATATGATCACTTCAATTAATTCCACGTAGTGTAGAGAATACTTTAGACTATTTTAGATCACAAATTCTTTCATTTTATGTTTTACTATCTTTAATAAATACTTAATATGTGACATTAATGATAATTTGTAAGTTCATTTATTACACGTGTTATGTTTTAATAGCAATTAAACATGATATGAAACATCAAAATGGAATAATAGATATGTTCCGCGCGACTCTAGCCTAAAATTTCTAATTACCAAATCAACATTGTTTATTATGTTCTTAAAATTGTTTAGTATGATTTCAACAAGAGATTTGAATTGTAAATATTTTGTTGATTTTTTGATAACATTTGTGATGGTATTTAATGCCAATAAAAAATATGATGTTAGATTTTTTATTTTTTTTCAATGAAAATATCATGTTAAATTTAAAATAGTTGTGTTGAAAAGCATTAAAACCGGGGGAGAGAGGGGCCTCTCCCTCCATCTCTCTCCATTCACTTGTTGACTGTACATTACTAATTGGAAACCGCAATGATTGTAAAGAGAGTGGGGAGATAGAAAATAGGGGGTTTGTGCTCGATGATTCCATCTTTTTCCTTTACATTTACACACTTTTATTTTCTCTTTCTTTTTTGAGAAGATTAAATATACATCATCAAGAAAATAGATAAAAGAGTGAAATGATTAAAGGTGGGCAAGAGTGAAGGCGAGCATGAAGAGGCTGTTGGTTGTGTGAATGATTGCTGTCTCCACTCCCATCCATGTACTACAATCTGACTTAGAAAAAGTGTTGTTAAAAGGAAAAGGAAATTGGAATGATAATTGGATAGGTAGTAAAGCTTTTTTCTGCTTTTCACTCAGCCTGATTGATAAACTTCATATTAAAGATGGTACATTCTCCTAGATTTGGGAGAAATTCACATAAAAGCTACTTGGTCTTTCTTGATTTCTCGTATCCTTGTAATTTCATTTAGATTTGGGAGATATTCACAAATTCTTGATTTCTCACATCCATGTAATTACACTAGGTAACATAAAAAATATAAAAAAAATTCTATGCACGCTCGGTGGCAATTTCTAACTGTTATTTTGGAAAACTATATAGTTATTAATTAAGGTGACAATATTTTAGAGACCTCAAGTGCATAACCCCACTAAGCCCAACAAAGCATTATAAATACACATGCATATCTTAATTCAACAAATTAAGATAATCACAATTAAAAATGGCAAAATACCCCGCCCTGGTTGGGCCTAGTCTTGCCCACCCCGTTCTGAAAATGGGGCAGGTCAGCTCCGCCCTGCACGCGGGGCAGATCGGGTATGAATAGACATATTGCCCGGATCCGCCTTGCCCCACAATCTATATATACAAATATATATACACACACATATTCCCTAGTGATTTGTTTTCAAGTTTATCTTCACACTTTCATTATTCGTTCATCGCAAGTAGGATTGTGATTATACATTGTGTTCAGACAAATAATAAAGTGTGAAAATAAAATTGGGGCAAAGGAAATATATAATTTGTAGTTTTGATGATTATGTTTATTGTTAGGTTTAATTGAATTTTTTTTAAATGAGTTATATTATGATGCACAACATGTTTAATATAAAATATACATGTGCTTATATTTAAAATATGCATTTTTTTTTGGAACGGAATAGAGGAATGGAGCGGGGCGGACTTGCCCCGAGCGGGGCAAACATGGGTTCGTTTATGCTGGGCAGCAGGGCACTGCCCAACACCCCTTTATCTTATGACACTTGTAAAAGTAAGGGACATCACCTATTTCTTCATATATATATTTCTTGTTTTTTTTTTTTTTAATTTCAGCCCAATACTTCTACATCCCATAATTTATTTTAATTTGATTTTATCACATATCATTACATGAAAACATAAATTTGCCTACATAAATTGTTAATGTAGCTACGATATTTCCAACAATTTTTTTTTAGTGGGGATTGCCTACGGATTTGCCTACAAAATCTTTGTCTACAGAATTTTTGTAGGCAAATTATTTGTAGATAAATTTTTGTAGGCAAATCGCTTGTAGGTAATAAATGCCTAGAAATTTTATTTTGTAGACAAATTATTTGTAGGTTGAGAAATAAAGTGACTACATTTTATTTATTTTTTTATCAGGCAAAAAGAACTTTATTCATCAAGAATAAACCATAATGGCATGAGACATGCCTACAACGAATTGATCAGAATTCCAAGACTCGATCTCAATCTTACACACATATCACTAATTTAGGGCATTGTAACCAATCTCTTAGAGATGAATTACAGTGTATCTTCTGTTTTGCCAGCATCCAACTCCAAGTCCTCCCCTTCACCTCCTCCATGACTTTATCTACCTTAAAATCCTCTCCTTCAAAAATAAATTTGTTTCTCTCCTTCCATATACATCACACATTCCCAAACTACTACCCCGCCTCCTCAGTCTTTTTCTTTATAAATAATCCTAAAAACATTAGGAAGTGATCTACAATTGTACCTGGTAAAGCAGCAGGAGCGTTTAACCATTCCAAGCATTTCTCCCATATTCTCACGACCACTGGACACTTTATAAAAAAAAAATGCTCCATAGATTCTTCTTCCATGTTGCAAGCAATACATTTCAAATCATTTTCTCCTCCCAAGATTCTTCTTCTTTCAAGATTCTTCCTAGTTGGTAATCGATCATGCAATGCTCTCCATGCCATAACCGCCACTTTCAAGGGTGCCGTCTTGCTCCAAACTAACTCGAACTCTTTTCGTACTCTCAATCCCCCACTAACTTCAAACTTCTTTAAGTTGATATGGTTGTAGGCTGAACTCACTAAGTAACATCCTCCCTTCTCCAATTTCCACGACCAGCTGTCTTTCTCGTTCTCCTTTAACCTACAATGATTCAATTTATCCAAAAAGACGTTAAATACCGGCAATTCTCTATCAAATAGCTCCCTCATCCACCTCCACTCCCACCTCCAAGCCCCCCCTCCCATCTACCCAACTCAACAATCTTACACTTCTTCTCTCTGCTTAGGTAGAACAATCTAGGAAATTAACTCTTAAGAGAGCTTCCCCCCACCCAAACATCACTCCAAAAATCAGTTCCCTCCCCATTACCTAGTATTTTCTCTAAATTATTTAAAAACCAACTCTCTCCCCTAACTGACCCTGCTTCTAAAACATCCTTCCACCAATTAAACCTCCTGCACCCTCTCCCCTCTCCCACCAGACCCCCATCCCTCACACTCACCCTTCCATACAATGACTCGACAACCCTTACCCATAACAACTCACTTTCTACTAAATAACGCTAAAGCCACTTTCCCACCAAAGCCCTATTAAAAGCCCCCAACTCCCTGAACCCCAACCCCCCCAATTTTTTTGGAGCACAAATTAGTTTCTAGCTTAACCAAGCTGTTTTTTTTTCATTTCACGCCCTACCCAAAAAAATTTCCTAAACAAAGAATTCAAACACTCAAGGGTTTTATTCGGAAGATGGTAGAAAGAAATGTGGTAGAGTGGTAGAGACGTAAGTACTGATTTTAGAATGGTAAATCTGCCCCCAATTGATAATTTCTTGTTTTCTAGCGCCCTCAACCTCGACTTCACTTTTTGCACCAGATGTTCCCATTCTGATCCCCTGTGTTGATTAATCCCTACTCGGATACCCAAATAGGTGAATGGAAGCGATCCTCTTGAACATCCCAAGGTATTTTCCATTTGATCCAACCTTTCCTTATCAATGTGTACCCCAAGCAGACAGCTTTTATTGTAGTTGATTTTTAGCTCGGACACCAACTCAAAATTCTTCAATATTGCTTTAATTGCCCAAATATTATCAAATCTGTCAGATATCACAAATATCATATCGTCTGCATACTGTAGAAGCGGGACTCTCACTTTGTTTCTTCCTATCTCAGCTGCTTTTAACCATCCTCCTTGCACTGCCTTGTTCACTAGCATATTCAGTCCTTCCGCCACTACTAAAAAGAGGAAAGGAGATAGGGGGTCGCCCTGTTTCAGTCCTCTTTCTAGTTTAAACTCCTCGCACGGGCTTCCATTAACTAACACATTTGTCGTGGCAATTGAGACACACTCATGAATCCAATCCCTCCACTTCTGACATAAATTAAAATATTCTAGCATACAATCCAAAAAATCCCAGTTCACCGAGTCATAAGCCTTAGCAAAGTCTATTTTTTTTTTAAAATCCTCTCTATCTTTTTCCTCCTCGCCTTCTCAATTGATTCATTTAGGATCACAACCCCATCATGTATCAGTCTTCCTCCCACAAATGCACCCTGATTCTCCGATATTATACCCTCCATAACCCTACTCATCCTTCCAGCCAAGATTTTAGCAAGAATTTTATACAAACACCCAATCAGAGATATATGTCTATAATCACCTAAATGACTTGCATCCTCTTTTTTCGGAATTAAAATAATGAAAGATGCATTAATACCCCTTACCAGCTTACCATTCTGATGGAATTCCTCTAGCATCCTCATAATGTCATCTTTTATTATCTCTCAGCATTCCTTGATGAATCTGAAGTTGAAGCCATCGGGTCCAGGGGCTTTCGAGCTCTCACAGTTGTCAATCGCCATTTTAACCTCATGAATTGAAAATGGGGCAGTGAGCATCGTGTTTTTAACCTCCGAGACTTTATTCCCCACAAGATTCTGAGCTAATGTTGGCCTTGTACCCATCTTTCTTGAATATTGAGTTTCGAAGAAATTCTTTATCCCCTGTTTCACCTCAGCCACGTCTTCTACCCATTCATCACGGATCATAACACCCACTAACTCATTTGCTTTCCTTCTCTGGTTTATTACTTTGTGGAAAAAGCTCGAGTTCACATTCCCTTCCTTAAGCCACCACACTCGGGCCTTTTGAGCTGCCATCCCGTGTTTCCAATTAAGGTTCTTGAATAACTCAGCTGTAACCCATCTTCTCCGCATAGCCTCTTGATCCTCTAGCCCAAAAGTGTCATCCAAAACATCCAGTTCTTCAATTTCCTTCTTCAAATTGTCAATGTTTATATCCACTAAGCCAAATATTATTAAATTCCAATTCTTCAAGTCTCCTTTCAGCGCTTTGAGTTTTTCCTTCACCACGTAACTCCCCCAACCCGATATCGTGCTATTGTTCCACGAATTAGCTACCAGCTCTTTAAACTCAGGATGCTCAATCCACGCATTAAAGAACCTAAAAGGCTTAGGCCCCCAGTCCACCGTATTCCTTTCCGCGATCACTGGACAGTGATCCGAAATGGATCTTGGTAGCCCTTTTTGTACGCATTGAGGCCAATTACTTAACCATTCTTCATTAAAAAGAAATCGATCTAATCTGCTTTTGCACGTACCATTTGGGCGATACCAGGTATAGCTTCTCCCGTGTAATGGCAAATCGATCAAACTCGAGCGACTAATGAAATCATCAAAGGCTTGAATATCCCTCCAGTTAATGGCTTCACTTGTTCCTGCCCTCTCATGAGCATATCTTATTGAATTGAAGTCTCCCGCTAAACAAATACAGGCTTCGCTGTTCTGTTGGATGATTAATTCCAGCCTTTCCCAAAGTTCCTCCCGTTCCTCTAGCATACTCGGCGCATAAATGTTCACCAACACACAACTTATACCATCTGACCCCCAAATTCCATTCACTATCACTGCACCCCCCATGTGCCACCAACTCGAAACTCTCAATTTATTCGGGTTCCATAGAGTTATGATCCCACCCGCTCTTCCAATCGATTCTCTAGCCTCCCACCTACAATTAACATTACCCCAAATTGAATTACAGATCTCTTGATTTACCAGTTCCAACTTGGATTCCTGGATGAAAATTACATCTACCTTGTACTTGTTTATTAAACCTTGTATCTCTTTCTTTTACGCCCTACTCCCCACTCCCCTAATATTATAAGAGATAATCTTGATTAGGCGTGAAATTGTTATGTTTTGGTGCCCGATTTGCCCATGTTTTGAGTGTTTTTTATGAGTGTTTGGAGTCAATTGAGTATAATTTTTATAAACTTATTAATTTTTCTCTTTGGTTTTCATAGATGGATAGAGGGCGAAGATAGGAGTTCGTAGGACTTTGAATCGGTCAAAACGGACTCCCGGTTGAGAAGTTATGAAGGTTTTATGAACATGTGTACAGCCAGCGGTCGAGCGCCTTCGCTCGACCACCCAGCTCGAGCGCTCGAGCTGCACCTGCACTCGAGCGTTTTTGCGTGTTTTTGGCCCAAAATCGCCCAAAGCCTATATATACCCCTTCCAAGCATATTTTCACATATCACCACATACCAACACATATTTTTACATACTTTGAGCAAGGAGAAAGCTTGGGAAGGATTTTTGAAGAATTTTATACGTTGTAATCGAGGTTTTAATTTACGAATTCTTAGTTTTAGTATTTCTTTTGAACGTATTAGATTAATTCTTTCTTTCTTTATTCTTTGAGACGATTAAACCTAATTTTTCAGATTTATATAGATTTCTTTGGAGACTTTAATTTGTTCTTTCGTTTATGTTCTTGATTTCTTTCGTTAATTCAATTATGCATATGTTTATTGTTCTTGTGATTGCTTTTATTATTCAAACCACCATGTTAGGCTAGAACCCTTGCATGCTTAGGATAGGATGAACTCGTAGAAGTAGGTTGTGGGTATGTAATTAGGGTAATTCGTGACGTTAGTTTTAATTCTCTTAATTAATGAATTCTTATAATTAATCTTAACTTTACTCTTAAATTCCGTTCGAAAGTGTTAGGGAGAGGACGACCGCATCACTCTTTAACAACGAGTAGACTTAACGAGAGGGTTTAGAAGGGGTTAATTCATTTACCAGTTTAGCGAAGGAGGACGACCGCATCACCTTAGTTAAATTAGGGTCTCATTAATTAAGCACAGTCTATTAACTTGTTAGTGGATTAGTGAAGTCGATTGTTAGGATAAAGTATTAGGGTTTAAAATCTTGAGCTTTCATCTTGCATTCTTTTACTTAGGTTATTTCTTGCGCGTCACAGTTATTATGATTATGTACCTGCTCCGTTAGTATACGTAGGAATTCCTATCCTGAGCATCACCATCTCTTACTTAAACACAACCCTTAGTTAATTCGTCTTCTTTAGTATTTTAGTTTCCTTAGTTTATTTTAGTTTTTAATTAATCTTTCCAAAAAATCCAAAAACAACACACTCATATTAACTACGATGCGTAGATCTTCAGGGATCTATTCGCATACACACTTTCCCTTGGGTTCGATAATACTTGGTCCCTATACTTGCCTATACTACAGTGAACCCGTACTCTTGCGGGGAAGCTACTAGTAGAAGCTAGTACATTCGCATCAAGTCAATGGCACCATTGCCGGGGATGGCGTTGTATGCTTTTTGAATAGGACTTGTCGATAGCTTAGTAGTTAGTAGTGAGTGATTTTACTTTTCTGTTTTTTTTTAATTCGTACATATTCGGTAGTTGCGTTTTGATTCTTCTGTTAGTGTTTCAGGTTTATGAGAACACGCTCACAAGGCAATACGAGCGAAGAGAGGTTACCTGCTGATCCTGAGACAATAGCAAGAAGAAATCGAGCCTTCTTACGAAGGATGAACGCTGCCGGAGGGAAAGAACCGATGGACATCACTAATGAGTTAGACGAAGTCGAGAATGAGTTCAATCAGGCATTGAACCGGGTTGACGGCACTGAGGGCAACACCAGCAAGAATCAGGATCCGTTAGGAGAGAGCCAGAGCCAAAACCCGGGTACTCAGAACCAAAACAGCCCAGCTCATAATATGGTCCAAAATCCACATAACAACCCTGCTTACCCACATCCTAACCTACCACAAAACAACTTACACTATCCACCCTACCCATACCCACCGTATCCTTACCCACCATACCCGTATCCTCCACCTCAAGTTTACAATCAACCACATGTTTACCAACCACCACCACCCCAACAAGTACCCGTACCAGCTGTTAATCCTCAACACGTTCCGCAGAACGTAGATCAAAATCTGGCTATTCAAGGGAGGTTTGCAGTGCAGCCACAAAGGTACTATGATGGAGTGGCATTGCCTCCTGTTGAGGCAAATAACTTCTCGATTTTCCCGGGAATTCTTAAGTTTCTTACCGAGAATCAGTTCAAAGGGGAAGTTGGGAAGGAGAATCCTCACACTCACTTGAGGAGTTTCCTCATGATAGCATCTACTTTCAATTACAATGGCATGTCTGAAGATGCCAAAAGGCTTAGGCTGTTCCCATTCTCACTGACGGGAATAGCTAAAGAGTGGTATGATAACACGCTCCCACGGGGAGGTGTAACCACATGGGCCGAGCTCGAGCGTCTGTTCCTCGAGCGATTCTACCCTCCATCGAGAACGATTAAAGCGAGAATTGAGATCTCTTCCTTTCGCCAGAAGTCTGGAGAGGATTTACGCCAAGCGTGGGAGAGATACTCAAATATATTGATCGAGTGCCCACAGCACGGGTATAACAAGAGAGATATTATGGCATTCTTCTACAATGGAGCTAGCAAGGCTGGCCAAGCCCATTTAGATGCATGTGCGAGTGGAGCTTTTCTGAACCAAGGGATAGCGAGATGTAGAGAGATCGTGGATAACATTGTCACGAATGCCGGGGCTTGGAATGAAGATCCAGATTTTCAGAGAGTTCATCAGGTTGAGGAGAGTGAAGGAACGAGAAGGCTGTTGATGGCCATGATGGAGAAGATTAACAACCTTGAGTTGGGAAAGAACTTGGTTGGAGGGAATGTAACAGAGAATGAGAAAGTGGACCAACCCACGAGTCAGCAAGAGGTAGCCAATTATATGGGAGGTCCTTATTACAATCAGAATGGCTACCAAGGAGGTAATCAATTTGGGAGGCCCTCTTATGGCCAACCATTTGTACTTCCAGGTCCACAGCCTCCTCAAAATCAATGGAGGAACACACTTGGGTATCAAGGAGGCCAGCAGCCTCCTCAAAACACATGGAGGAAGAATGAGATTTTTTCCTATGCTAATCCGAAGGCGGGTATTACAGTTCCTCCGGGTGTTGACTCGGGTTCAAAGCCTCCTGGTGGTGAAGGCGGTTCCTCAACTGAGGAGATGTTGAGAGCTATCCTTCAGAAGGTGGAGGAAGGAAGCAAGAGATTATTCTCTTTGGAGTACGATGTGAAGGAGTTGCATAAGAAAGGGGATCAGCGTGATCAAGAACTCCAAAAGAGAGATGTAGAGCTGAATCAAATTCAGCAAGAGAACAACCGAAGGTTCACTTCTATAGAGTTCCAGATGAGCCAGATTGCCAAGTCATTGCATAGAGAGCCGGGTAAATATCCTTCAATGCCTGAGGGTAATCCTAAAGAGCATTGTAAGGCTATCCAACTTAGAAGTGGAACCAACTATGATGGTCCTCAGATGCCTGCTGATTCTGAGACGCCCCAGAAAGAGCTTGAGAAGGATAGAGATGAAATTGAGGAGAAAGAAGTTGAGAAAGGGGTTGAGGACGAAGGCATTCAGAAAAGTAAAGAGAACAATGAGTCCCAGAAGGACAAAGACCTTGAGGAGGTTGAGAGAGTTCCTAAGTGGAAAAAGGCAAAGGAAGCAAGGGATAAAGTGAAAGAAACAGAAAGAGATGAATGGGGGGTACCCAAATCTGTGATACCCATCCCATATCCACAACGCTTCATGAAAAAGAAGCTTGATGAGAAATTCGCTAAATTCCTTGATGTTTTTAAACAGTTGCATATTAACATTCCTTTTTATGATGCTTTGGAACAGATGCCCAACTATGCAAAGTTTCTGAAGGACTTGATCGCGAAAAGACGGCGAGTGGATGAGCCGAAGTTGGTGCAGTTGAACCATGAGGTGAGTGCATTAGTGCACAAGGCGCTTCCTCCAAAGCTGAAGGATCTCGGGAGCTTCACCATTCTTTGTGATATCGGGAACGGGATCAGGAAAGGAGCGTGTGCGATCTTGGAGCGAACATCAATCTTATGCCCTTGTCACTATTCAAGAAGTTGGATGGCGGAGAACTTCAGCCGACAATGATGACGCTTCAACTCGCCGATCGGTCTATTACTCGACCTCAAGGTGTGGTTGAAGACGTCCTCGTGAGAGTTGGAGATCACATTTTTCCAGGCAACTTTGTAGTCCTAGAGATGGAGGAAGATGAGCACGTTCCATTGATCTTGGGAAGACCGTTCTTAGCTACGGCGGAGATGGTGCTAGACGTGGCAAATGGGAAGATTACGTTGAAGGTTGATGATCAAGAAATGAAGATTTCCCTATATGAAGCCATGAAGCACCCGAAGGAGGATGAGAGTTTGTATTGCATGGATGCAATTGATCCTCGTGTTGAAGACACACCTCCTATTCCTAATCTTTCTCATATTCATGAATTTTATAATCCTTCACTTGATAATTTAACCCATGAGCATTATGTTCTTGATTATGTTGATAGGGATAAAGTGAAAAAGTTGAAGGATGAAGAGGTGAAAAGAGTGGACGTGGTCCAGTTGGAGGGAAAATGAGGAGTTAAGAAGAAAAAATCCAAGCGCAAGAAATTGCTTAGTGAGACTCCTCCAGATAAAGGTGAGAAGGAGTTGAGACCCATAACACTTGGGGATGAGAAGGAAGCAAAGGAGCTCATGATGGAGGGGCATCAAGGAAAAGAATGCAACCACCACTCTTATGAGAGTAAGGGAGGTAAATTTGAGTATGATGTCCCAAAAGCTCTTTTGAGCTCGGTCCGGCATCAGGACCTTAAAAATAGCGCTGAATGAGAGGCAACCCATTTTTATTTGTTTTTAGTGTCCTATTATGTTATTAGGGTGTTGTTGAGTCGTAAGTTTAACCTCGTACTTGAGAGTTTTATTTTGTAGGCTTGTCTCTAAAAGAGTAAAGGAATGATGGAGTATTCAGATTGAAGGGACCAACTTGAGACAAAGGAGTGTGCTAAGTTGTTGAAGAGAAACTGAATTGTTTGGTTGAGGTAACCCACAACCCCAAACTTAGACCTCTTCGCAAGGTCGAAGTTTGGGGGGTGGAGTATTTATGTGTTTTATGACATTGCACCGGAGCACCCCTTATCTTTGAGTTGAGTTGATTATTTGTGTCTTGAGATGCTCCTTGGGCTGATTTTGATTTGTTTTGTTACTCAATATTTCATGCCTATCAATTCTCTTATGCTTGTTGGTTGCTATCTTTGAGTATGATTTGATGAGTAGGGTGAATTGTGAAGTTCAGTTAAGAATTCTTTTGTGCAAGTGTTTGAGTTAGAGTGGATTTGAGAAAGAACTTGTATGCTTGTGAATTTTTCTTTTGAGCACTTGTGTGATGAGAGTGAGAATTCACTAGGACTAGCATGGATGTGAAAGCCGTGAGAGTTGAGCCTTATGAGATTTTTATGCATTACTTGATCTCTTCGTTTGTGAGAGGATCGTCACCTTAGAGGATGCTAGAACTTGTGTGTGCTCTTGCTTCTTGATTGTGTCTAGTTTGATATGCCGAATAGGATCTTAGGCCATCTTTGATTTAATTGAGTCACTTAGCCAAAATTTTCCCTACCAATGACATTGAATCCCTTGTTAGCCCCTTTGAGCCTAAAGCCTATTTTATTTGCTAGCACATTTAAACACTATTCCAAGTTTCTAAGCCTTTTGTCCCAATTTGAGTGGAGAATAGGAAAAGTGTGAAGGTTGAAGGGATTGAGTTGAGTTGAGTTGAGAAAAAGGAATTATGATGGTTGAGTGGTGATAAAATAAGGGTGTGAATGAGATTTGAGTTGTGGGAAAGAAAAAAAATTGATAATGAGCATAAGAAAAAAAATGAGCTCATGTGTTTGTGCGAAAAAGAAAAAAATGAAGTGATTGAAAAAAAAGTGAAAGAGTGAAAAAGAAAACAATTGAAGTGTTGAGAGAATTGGAATTGAAAGTTTGTTGATTGAATATGTTTGAAGTAGTCTGTTCCTTATCTCGAAGCACCGAAGTGTGATTTTTCTATTCTCCATTCACTTGAGTCACTTTACCATATTGATTCCCACCTGTCCAAAGAGCCTACATTACAACCTTGAGAAAAGTCCTTTTTGATTTGGCATTGATTTCTAGAGTATGGTCGGAGTTGAGAGTGCTTACAAGCCTATGGCTGCCGATATGAGTGATTGATTATTTGAGTGAGTCCCTTACTCATTGATATACACTTGTGAGGGAGTGAAACACATCGTTGAGAGCACATCCATGTTTGATCTTGGTGTTTCTTGTTATTGTTGCATGAGTATGATGAAGGAAAGTGAGTGAGTATACTTGTGATTGATCTTTGAAGCTCGAATTCATTTGCTTGCATGATTTGATTATTTGACTCATTCTTAACAATTTCACTTGACTTATTATTTCATTGCTTGAGGACAAGCAATATGGTAAGTTTGGGGGGTTGATTAGGCGTGAAATTGTTATGTTTTGGTGCCCGATTTGCCCATGTTTTGAGTGTTTTTTATGAGTGTTTGGAGTCAATTGAGTATAATTTTTATAAAATTATTAATTTTTCTATTTGGTTTTCATAGATGGATAGAGGGCGAAAAGAGGAGTTCGTAGGACTTTGAATCGGCCAAAACGGACTCCCGGTTGAGAAGTTATGAAGGTTTTATGAACATGTGTACAGCCAGCGGTCGAGCGCCTTCGCTCGACCTCTTGACCGCTCGACCACCAAGCTCGAGCGCTAGCGCTCGAGCTGCACCTGCACTCGAGCGTTTTTGCGTGTTTTTGACCCAAAATCGCCCAAATTCGTCCCAAAGCCTATATATACCCCTTCCAAGCATATTTTCACATATCACCACATACCAACACATATTTTTACATACTTTGAGCAAGGAGAAAACTTGGGAAGGAGTTTTGAAGAATTTTATACGTTGTAATCGAGGTTTTAATTTACGAATTCTTAGTTTTAGTATTTCTTTTGAACGTATTAGATTAATTCTTTCTTTCTTTATTCTTTGAGACGATTAAACCTAGTTTTTCAGATTTATATAGATTTCTTTGGAAACTTTAATTTGTTCTTTCGTTTATGTTTTTGATTTCTTTCGTTAATTCAATTATGCATATGTTTATTGTTCTTGTGATTGCTTTTATTATTCAAACCATCATGTTAGGCTAGAACCCTTGCATGCTTAGGATAGGATGAACTCGTAGAAGTAGGTTGTGGGTATGTAATTAGGGTAATTCGTGACGTTAGTTTTAATTCTCTTAATTAATGAATTCTTATAATTAATCTTAACTTTACTCTTAAATTTCGTTCGAAAGTGTTAGGGAGAGGACGACCGCATCACTCTTTAACAACGAGTAGACTTAACGAGAGGGTTTAGAAGGGGTTAATTCATTTACCAGTTTAGCGAAGGAGGACGACCGCATCACCTTAGTTAAATTAGGGTCTCATTAATTAAGCACAATCTATTAACTTGTTAGTGGATTAGTGAATCGATTGTTAGGATAAAGTATTAGGGTTTAAAATCTTGAACTTTCATCTTGCATTCTTTTACTTAGGTTATTTTTTGCGCGTCACAGTTATTATGATTATGTACCTGCTCCGTTAGTATACGTAGGAATTCCTATCCTGAGCATCACCATCTCTTACTTAAACACAACCCTTAGTTAATTCGTCTTCTTTAGTATTTTAGTTTCCTTAGTTTATTTTAGTTTTTAATTAATCTTTCCAAAAAATCCAAAAACAACACACTCATATTACTTGGTCCCTATACTTGCCTATACTACAGTGAACCCGTACTCTTGCGGGGAAGCTACTAGTAGAGTAGCTTCGCATCAAGTCAAATCTTCATTTATCTTGTGATTTTGAAATCTCCTTGCCTTTGGATCTCTGTGTCTCGACCGCACCGTCCATCCTTTCTAGAGCCTCGATCATCTCATCGTCATCTCCACTCAGCCCGATTTGTTTCCCAAATTCCCTGATTTTGCTTGATTCCCCTGCTTCCCTTCTTTCATTCGCTCTATTATCATGATGTCCCTTCTTGCTTTGTTTCAGACGATCTTTAATTCATGCACACATATCCTCTTCCGATATCATGTTTTCCACGAAATTCCTCCATGTTCTCCTTTCCTCTTCCTTGCCTCTAGCCTTCTTTTCCATCTTTAATTGCCTTTTTGTCTTGAGCCCACCCTTAGAATTATTTTGATTGCCTAGATCTGTTTCACCATGCCTTCTTCTACCATTCGAGTGGTTCATGTAGTTTCCCCCTGGATATAATTTTTTCGAGGAATAAAGGGGGGACCTCGGTTGTATCCCAAAATGAAAAGAAGAATTGAGGATTCTGCCGCTTTTTTCCCCCACCCCGTCAGATTTATCTGGACACAAGGTCAAAGGTTTTGATATTTTGTCTTCACCCCTGGGCCGTCTCGTATCATCAAGGTTGGCCCCAACTATAATCTTTTGGTTTAGCCCATCCCCCGAATTTTTACCTCCAGTATGCTTAATGCCATGGGCCTTATCCTTATTTGTTGAATTTGGCCCATCATCAACTCCTGCCACTCTGCCAATAAAATGGGCTTCCTCGAAACTCACTTTTTTCTTTTTCTTTGGCCCATTTTCCGAATCCACCCGATTCTCTGTAACCGAGTCTTTGTTCGTTGACTTACTTGGCGCTTCGACTCCCACATTTATGGGATAGTGCTCACGGGTCCCACCATCATTATAAGTCTCTCGATTTCCTGGACTCTCCTCGAAAACTATGTCCACATTCTCGTTTGTCGCCGCCCTTGACTCTTTCCCATGCTTCTCGATGTTTGATCCCACTCGCCCATCTAACACGATTGTTCCAGACACCTCTCCGTCGGAAAATCTCTCACCGTCCGATAATTCAGCCTCTGCCGGAAATATTGACAAGTTACTTTCCGTCCTCCGACTCTGTTTCGTCATCAACCTCTTCCGGACCCTTTACTTCCTTCTTTAGATGACATGAACAATCCCACTCTGCCACCACTCTAATCTTGAACGGACGCCCATCCACCTTTACAAGCATAATCTCGTCAAGTTGCGTTGTACATGTCGTAGATAACATAACTCTTGCGAAGTTGAGTTTTAATTTCTTGTTGGTCGGTTCGTCTAACTTCACAACTCTTCCCCACTTCGCACTCATTAGGGTGAATTTTTTTTGCGACCATGCATGTAATGGCACTCCGAACCATCTGGTCCAAATTTGACGATGTGTATTCACGTCCTTCTCCGACCACGGTCTAACCCATTCGAACTAGTGGAGCACCCATTCGTCAAAATCCTCTAACAGTTCTTTAATGTGATATTCCTCAACTCCTGAGATTAGAATACACTTTCCTCCTATATCACGAAGAATTAATCTTCCACAACTTTCACTTATTAGTTCTTCCCCATACTCTTCCCATGAAAACTCTTGTTTCAGAAGCCCAACGAAGCATCCCTGGAGCCACTTTTTTTCCTATTCCGACGTATCATAACTTATAACCTGAGACTCTTCTTTCTGTTTCAAGACTTCCAATACCTCTTCATGGTCAGATTTTCTTCCTCTCACCGCTTCTGCATAGGTGGTATCTGTCTTCTTTCTACCACTATATGCAGCAAATTTCCTTTCTTGTCGGCGTCTCCCTTCTTGCCGGCGTCTTTCTTCATCAACCTGCATTGTCTCTCTCCCGTACTTAGGAATAAATGCCCTTAATTTGTAACTATCGAACCAGATTTTATTTAGTTCATTTAGGACTTTGTTTTCACCCAGACGCTTTGGGAACCTGACGTAGCCGAACCTCTTGCCTTCCATATCCTTTTTCCTTGGGCAAAATATATCTACAACTTTTCCGATACCGCTGAATTTCCTCCATAGGTCCTCTACTCCACAAAAATCAAGGAAGTTCTTAAAAAAGAACGTCGAAACCTCTTCATTACCTTGGTTGCCGATTGTCCCATTACCGAAAACAGTACCGCCGTCAATAGCCGATCTACCACCTCTCAATCTGGGTCTAGGGTTAAACCTAAGGTTGGGAAAGTATAAATGCCTCGTCGGTTGCCTCTCGAAAAGGCAGCTAGTCCGCCGGTTAACTACCCTGCTACCCCTCCTCACCTCTCTCCACTCACACTCACACTCACTCTCACTCTCACTCTCACTCATGGTTATTTTTCCATTCCATAAGAGTAAACAAAGTGAAAAGATTTGATATTAAAGTGACTACATGATTAGAAAATTTTATAGACAAGTCATAGGCAATTCCACTATGATATTTTTTTGTAGGAAAATTCCGTAGACAATTTTTTATTTTTTTGTAGTGTATAATTCGGCTAGTTCATTTAATTCACTATTCAGAAAAAAAAATTACATAAGACTGGTCACTATTTTTTTAGATGTTTGTGTTTGTAAATAATGAAGAACATAGTACCTCCAAAAAAAGACGAACATAGTGATATTATTCCAATTTTTGAGATTTTTAACTGTAGCAATAAGAGTTGTTGTAATTAAAAATAAGAATGAGTATGAATGAGTTATTCAATTTTTGAGATCCTTAATCTGTGTCATATTTCTTTGCGGAGTATTTGGTCTTGAGTTGCTAAAATTTAACCGAAGGTGGTTTATTTGAGCTGCAAATGTATTTAAATGTTGGAGAATAAAAATGAGAACCACTTTACAGGTGTCATAAGATCAAGGGTGCTGGGCAGTTCCTGCTGCCCAGCATAGACGAGCAAACATGGAGCTCAAAATACTGTCCCGCAGCGGGACACAGGACAGGGCGGCTGGAGATATCAGATATGAGCGGGGGGAAATTGAGTATTTAGATACTCATTCTGTGGCCCCATTGCCATTCCTAATCACAATTGAACAAATCAGATACCAATACTTTCAGGGGTTGGTATAGAACTCTCTTTCTTTAAGTCTTCCTTAACTTTATCTGATCTGTTGCAGAAAGAAAAGCTCTTACTTTAAGTGATGAAGAAGCAAAGTTTGTGTCTCATTTTTCACGTACAAATTACATGCAATTCTAGCCATGAGCGACCACCTTGATGTTAAAGTTTTTCTTTTCCTGTCATCACTCAACATCAAATCTTTCAACGCAAACATTATACTTCAATTCATAGACTCAGATATTAGCAGTAACAGGATTCTTGATTATCATTTTTTAAATAACAATTAATAGTACTTTTTATAATGAAATTTATACTGGCAAAAGTTTTTCGGTAAAGATATTCGTCCAGATTCTGGACATCCAGAATCGGATTTTTAGGCAATTTTCATTTAATTAATTAAGGGCTGATTAACTTAATGACTACATAACCCTTATGCAATTTTGGCTCCAAGGTTGATACATTTTGGCGCCAAAAATATCACCATTTCCCTCCAAAACACTTTCCCTCCAACATATGCATGCAATCATTATATATAGACATGCAAGACATGTTGTTTCCCAATAAAAAAAATTGTCATTACACATTATATGCTAATTTTTGTCATCATCTTCTAGTATAGAAAATAAACATTATTACCATAACACACATTAACCCCTATTTCAAAATTAATTAAGAAATTAGGGTTTATGTTTTCTTTTTATTTATAATTTTGTCCGTTTTAATTTAATTAAAAAATAATCATCACTACACATTAAATCCTACCTATTCCAAATATAAATAACAAATTTTTGAAATAAATTAGGGTTTATGATTTTCGATTTTATTTATAATTTAGTCTGTTTTAATTTAATTGAAAAAATATCATCATTATACAATAAAGCCTACCTATTTCAAAGTTTAATAATAAATTTTCGTAATCAAGGCTTAGCTCTAAATTAAGGTTTAACTATATTTTAAATTATAATCAAGGTTTAGCTCTAAATTAAGGTCTAGCCATATTCCAGGAAAAAAAAAAAGTTTGACCGAATTCAAATTGTCTTCTAATTTGTAACAATATTTCCGAAGTATCTTCTAATTAGAAAAAATATTTTCGAATTATCCTCTAATTTGTAACAATATTTTCGAAGTATCTTCTAATTTGAAACAATATTTTCGAATTATCTTCTAATTTGTAACAATATTTTCGAAGTATCTTCTAATTTGAAACAATATTTTCTAATCATCTTCTAATTTGTAACAATATTTTCGAAATATCTTCTAATTTTTAACAAATATTTTGAAATTTTTAACAGCTAATTCGAAATATCTTCTAATTTTTAAAAATTATCACTGAATTTTAACAGCTAATTCGAAATATCTTCTAATTTTTAAAAATTATCACTGAATTTAATTTCTAATAAATTAATTTAGCTGGAAATCGCGTGAAATTAAGGTGCAAACGCTTCCTTTGATATCGCTAATTAAAGTTTAGATTTCCAGAAAAAAAAAACTAAGATTATTTCCAGACATAAAAAAATATTTTCGAAATATCTTATATCTTCTAATTTGTAAGAATATTTTCGAAATATCTTCTATTTTGTAACAATTATTTCGAAATATCTTCTATTTTGTAACAATTATTTCGAAATATGGGAGATTTTGTAACAATTATTTCGAAATTATATCGAATGATTAAAATGTAAGAAAATATTACTAATATGCATTTGCTAGTGTTACTAATAATATGTGTTAGTATTAGTTTTTTGCTACAAAATTAAATTGTTATCATTGAATTTAATTTCTAATAAAATAATTTTTATGAATAAAAATATTAGTAAAAGCACTCTCACATAAATTATGTCTTCTAATTCGAATGATTAAATTGGAAATTATTGATAATTAAATGGAGAATGGACTCATAACGTTACAAAATAATAATTGTATTACTTACCATCACTATTGGTAACACTATCAATGCACATTAGTAATACTACTAGAGACTCGGTAATAACACCCTAAACCCTCATGTCAAACCCTCACCAAAAACCCTAATTCAAATGATTAAAATGTTAATTGTTGAGAATTAATTGAGAGTTTTTTCATAACATTAGAAAATAATAATTGTATTACTTACCATAATTGTTGGTAACACTATCAATGTGTATTGGTAATACTAATATTACTCTGAACCCTCAACACTAAACCCTCAACCCTAAACCCTCAACCCTCCACCCCAAACCCTCAACCCTCAACCCTCAACCCTCAACACTAAACCCTCAACCCTCCACCCCAAACCCTCAACCCTCAACCCTAAACCCTCAACCCTTACACTTGCTAGTAATTAATGTGTAGTTAATTAATAAAATATGATATTTAATATTTTGAAATAATTAATGTGTAGTTAATTAATAAAATATTTTTTTAATTGTATTTTTATAAAGACTCTAGAAAAATGTACTATTATATTTTGTTTGATTAAATAATGTGTGTTAGTATTAGTTTTTTGCTACAAAATTAAATTGTTATCATTAAATTCAATTTCTAATAAATTAATTTTTACGAATAAAAATATTAGTAAAAACACTCTCATTTAAATTATGTCTTCTAATTCGAATGATTAAATTGAAAATTGTTGAGAAATAATTGAGAATGAACTCATAACGTTAGAAAATAATAATTGTATTACTTCACATCAATTATTTTAAAATATCTTCTAATTTGTAAAAATTATATCGAAATATGGGAGATTTTGTAACAATTATTTCGAAATTTCTTCTAATTTTTAACAATTAAATATAATTCGAATGATTAAAATGTTAGAAAATAATAATTGTATTACTTACCACCACTATTGGTAACACTATCAATGTGTATTTGTAATACTAATATTACCCTCAACCCTCAACCCTAAACCCTTACCCTTGCTAATCTATACTAATATAATAACAAAATAGTCTAAACATAGAAACTAATTATAAAGTCATGCCAATAGGTTTTACTAATTTTGATAAATATGATATTTAATATTTTGACATAATTAATGTGTAGTTAATTAATAAAATATTTTTTTAATTGTATTTTTATAAAGACTCTAGAAAAATGTACTATTATATTTTGTTTGATTAAATAATGTGTGTTAGTATTAGTTTTTTGCTATAAAATTAAATTGTTATCATTAAATTTAATTTTTAATAAATTAATTTTTATGAATAAAAATATTAGTAAAAACACTCTGACTTAAATTATGTCTTCTAATTCGAATGATTAAATTGGAAATTGCTGAGAATTAATCGAGAATGGACTCATAACGTTAGAAAATAATAATTGTATTACTTTACGTCAATTATTTTGAAATATCTCCTAATTTGTAAAAATTATATCGAAATATGGGAGATTTTGTAACAATTATTTCGAAATGTCTTCTAATTTTTAACAATTAAATATAATTCGAAAGGTTAAAGTGTTATAAAATAATAATTGTATTACTTAACATCACAATTGGTAACACTATCAATGTGTATTTGTAATACTAATATTACTCTCAACCCTAAACTCTTACCCTTGCTAGTCTGTACTAATATAATAACAAAATAGTCTAAAAATAGAAACTAATTATAAAGTCATGCCAAGAGTTTTTACTAATTTCGATAAATATGATATTTAATATCTTGACATAATTAATGTGTAGTTAATTAATAAAATATTTCTTTAATTGTATTTTTAAAAAAATTCTAGAAAAATGTACTATTATATTTTGTTTGATTAAATAATGTGTGTTAGTATTAGTTTTTTGCTACAAAATTAAATTGTTATCATTAAACTTAATTTTTAATAAAATAATATTTATGAATAAAAATATTAGTAAAAGAACTCTCACTTAAATTATGTCTTCTAATTCGAATGATTAAATTGGAAATTAATGAGAATTAATCGAGAATGGACTCATAACGTTAGAAAATAATAATTGTATTACTTTGCATCAATTATTTTGAAATATCTTCTAATTTGTAAAAATTATATCGAAATATGGGAGAATTTGTAACAATTATTTCGAAATGTCTTCTAATTTTTAACAGTTACATATAATTCGAATGATTAAAATGTTAGAAAATAATAATTGTATTACTTATCATCACTATTGGTAACACTATCAATGTGTATTTGTAATATTAATATTACTCTCAACCCTAGACCCTCAACCCTAAACCCTCAACCCTAAACTCTTACCCTTGCTGGTCTATGCTAATATAATAACAAAATAGTCTAAAAATAGAAACTAATTATAAAGTCATGCCAAGAGTTTTTACTAATTTTGATAAATATGATATTTAATATTTTGACATAATTAATGTGCATTTAATTAATAAAATATTTTTTTAATTGTATTGTTTTAAAGACTCTAGAAAAATATACTATTATATTTTGTTTGATTAAATAATGTGTATTAGTATTAGTTTTTTGCTACAAAATTAAATTGTTATCATTAAATTCAATTTCTAATAAATTAATTTTTATGAATAAAAATATTAGTAAAAACACTCTCACTTAAATTATGTCTTCTAATTCGAATGATTAAATTGAAAATTATTGAGAATTAATCGAGAATGGACTCATAACGTTAGAAAATAATAATTGTATTACTTTACATCAATTATTTTGAAATATGTTCTAATTTGTAAAAAATATATCGAAATATGGGAGAATTTGTAACAATTATTTCGAAATGTCTTCTAATTTTTAACAGTTAAATATAATTCGAATGATTAAAATGTTAAAAAATAATAATTGTGTTACTTACCATCACTATTGGTAACAATATCAATGTATATTTGTAATACTAATATTACCCTCAACCCTAAACCCTTGCCCTTGCTAGTCTATACTAATATAATAACAAAATAGTCTAAAAATATAAACTAATTATAAAGTCATGCCAAGAGTTTTTACTAATTTTGATAAATATGATATTTAATATTTTGACATAATTAATGTGTATTTAATTAATAAAATATTTTTTAAAATTTTATTTTTTTAAAGACTAGAAAAATGTACTATTATATTTTGTTTGATTAAATAATATGTGTTAGTATTAATTTTTTGCTACAAAATTAAATTGTTATCATTAAATTTAATTTTTATGAATAAAAATATTAGTAAAAGCACTCTCACTTAAATTATGTCTTCTAATTCGAATGATTAAATTGAAAATTGTTGAGAATTAATCGATAATGGACTCATAACGTTAGAAAATAATAATTGTATTACTTTACATCAATTATTTTGAAATATCTTCTAATTTGTAAAAAATATATCGAAATATGGGAGATTTTGGAACAATTATTTCGAAATATCTTTTAATTTTTAACAATTAAATATATTTCGAAAATAATAATTGTATTATTTAACATCACTATTGGTAACACTATCAATGTTTGTAATACTAATATTACCCTCAACCCTAAACCCTAAACCCTAAACCCTCAACCCTAAACCCTCAACCCTTAACCCTCAACCCTAAACCCTTGCCCTTGCTAGTGTTACTAATAATGCGTATTAGTATTAGTTTTTTGCTACAAAATTAAATTGTTATCATTGAATTTAATTTCTAATAAATTAATTTTTATGAATAAAAATATTAGTAAAAAGCAGTCTCACATAAATTATGTCTTCTAATTAATAAAAAAATTTGGATAAATTAATTTAATACTAGTATTAATTTAATTTTTAATAAATTAATTTTTATGCATATTTTTAATACTATTGTTATCACCGAATTTAATTCTTAATAAATGAATTTTTATGAATAAAAAAATTAGTAAAAGCACTCTCACATAAATTATGTGTTTGCTAGCATTACTAATACTATTTGGTAGTATTAGTTTTTTTATAGTAAAAAGCACTTTCACCTTATGAATAAAAATATTAGTGAAAGCGCTCTCATATAAATTATGTGTTTGCTAGTATTACTAATACTATTTGGTGGTATTAGTTTTTGTTAGGAAACTACCACCGATTTTTTCTCTAATATTAAGGTTATGTGTTATGTATGTATAATATTAGGGTTATGTGTGTATAATATTAGGGTTGTATGTATAAAGTGAATAAAGATAAATGCATAAAAAGATGGAAGTAATCATTGCCTTTAAAACATAAAAAAAATCTTTCTTAATTGGCAAATCTTTTCAAATTTTCAAATTCAATTTTATTCAAAATTTGAAGATTTTCATTTTGGCGCCAAAAATTAGAGTAAGGGTAGATTTGAACTTTTCATGTCCTAAAATGACGAATATACCCTTTCTGGATGTCCAGATTCTGGACATTTAGCATTGTCCAAAGTTTTTTGCTACAATTAGGGCTTTGTTTGAGTAAATTAATGAGGTCGACAAAAACATGGGGAAGGGAACCTGTGAAATCGTTACAAAGCTTTTTTCAGTACACATAATCAACGGCGACAGTGAATGCATGTCACATTTGTCGGCAAAAGTGAAGAATAGGTTACAGCTTAGTGTTTCGCAGCTAAGTGTACATACGACAATTTGAGATCCAATATTGACGAATTGAACATGCACTAATACTTAAGTATTTTATGTACATTTTTTTTTATATGTACTAGTATTAGTAGTTTTATTTAAAATTGTATAATGAAATAATTTGTACCGCATCGAATTATAGAATGAAACTGGTTTACAATAAACTTACGAATATTGTATAAAACCCGATAAAAAATATGCACTCAATATAAACCATGTGCGCAACTTGGGGACAAGATCCTCCATTCAATTTGCAAATGCTATTGCTAAACATCACTTTTTTTAACCAATGGTGTGTACTAAAGACAATGAAATGCTAGATGAAACACCAACTTAAAAGGGGAGATCGTGACTACACGTAACATGACCTATAAGTAGAGAAAATAGGGATAGGACATATATTGGCGCAAACATTTTATGAGGTTTAGGAAGTGCCCAAGTTCCACACATAGAGAAAATAGTTGCAACAATTGGCTCCCCCCTCCGGACATCCTTTTACCAAATCTAAATACGCTATACATAAACCAACTTAATTAGCTCGTAAAATGAGAATTAGTATTGGTTGAAAAACTATAAGCTAAGCACTGCTGAAATTCAAATAGAAGGTCTTACAGGAGAGTGCGTGTGGCTGATTTTAGGAAAAATATGATCGTCTAGCAGTCCTTTTCTGGGACAAGGAAATATATACTTGACCATCAATTTCATTATTTTTCAAGTACTAGAGACAAACAGGAAAAAAGAAGAAAAACTGTTACCAAAGTTAACTGCTTGAATTCAGAGGATTTTTTTTTTAAACACTTGAATTAGATATCCTTCCCGCCGCCCTTTTGCTTCTTTTACCCTGGTGCATTCTTTCGCCCGAGACCATACGGTCAAAAATCTCCGACTACGTAAATGTTTAGCTTGATATCAGAATATCACATAGAAACAGCAGGGTATCCTGCATAAGAGAGTGCAGACATGGTAAAAATGAGCATCAAAATGGCATAAACTTTACAAGTGGCAGCACTTTATCTAGGCATCTTGATTAGCAGCAACCAGTCTATAATCATTTTATTTCTCTGAAAATGACCATTTTCCAGATGGAGATAAAGCTCTAAATTGTGAAAAGGAACAAGAATATGGAGTGGTGGAACCATGCAGAAGAGTGAACTGTATATTGATCAATAAGGTATAGTAAAATTCCACATTTGATATATTACTCCTGCCTCCCAGATCAAAGAAAAGTGAGTGGAAGGACCAACAGGAGTACTTATCATAAGCTGATGAATTTTACCTTGCGAAAGAAATAAACAAGTATTCAAAATTTCTCCTTTGCTTTTAGCTTCTCGCACTATGAAAGTCATCCCTGCTCGCTGATTTCAAGAATACATGGGAGTGCAATGTTTCCCATATATTTTCAAGAATCCCACTAGACAAGGCATGATGTGCTTGTCTGGAAGCTACACGGCGTGCCTCCAGGATCTTGGCATTACCAAAGAGCTCATTAACAGCTTCTACAAGCTTTTCACCAGAAACCTGAAAATCAGAGATGACGGTGACTTAGAAAACTTTTTTGGCTTCTTCAGTAGCTGCTTTCAAGATGGTGGATTTCTCACATTCAAGGCTCTTATTGTGTACATTTGTTTCTTCTCGTTCTATTTGTTATATTCTTGAACTCGTGGTTAGAATTATCCATGCTCTACTGTTTTTTATACCAGTAACTGAGTTGATTTTTTAAGTTGAGATTTTAAAAAGCTAGAAGCCATGTCCAAAGAATCAACTTCATCTAATCAAAGAAAGAGACTAAATACATGAGATCTTAAATTGACTAATTTAGGTAGAAGTCTAGTTCCTCAACAAGACATGACAATCTTGGAGCAATAATGGACATTGATTTCCCTTTCATATTAAGATGAGCTATATTATTTTGCTGAACTAAAGTTATTGTGCATTGGGGTCTAGCACAAAACTTATATAGTCACTACTATTTTCAATTCTTAAAGTCAGATTAGCCTTCAAATTATCACTTCTGCATTGAGAGCTGTGCCATTAGGCCATGTCTTTATTTTTGCTCCAAATAACTCCATACTTCTGTAAAATGTCTAAAAGAATACATTATAAGAATGAAAGCAAGAGAACATACCTGCAGAACTGAAAGAGGATTTACCCTTTGCATTTCTGCTACCATGGCAGAGAAGTGGCCAACGTGATGGCCTGAAAATAGAACCAAATATCAGTAAACAGAATGTTGTTTACACAAGTAAAAATGGAACTAGAAAGGAAAATTACCGGTTAATACAGCACAGCCAGCTGCAGCAGCTTCTGATATATTGTGGCCTTTGTATCCCTCTAAGAACGAGCCTCCTACTACTGCTATTGGTGTTAATCTGTAGAAATCTTTCAATTCACCTATGAAGCAGAAACAAAAAAAGATCATCACTAAAGGAGAAAAAGTACACTGTGGGGACATGAATTCATAACTTAAAATACATAACAAACTTCATCATACTTGTCCGAGCAATTTATGGTTCAAGCTTTAGAATATTTATTATTTGGTCAAACCCAACAACTCAAGCTAATAATCAGCTTGATTTTTCTGCCAGGACATATATAGATGATTACCAATAAGCACAGTATAAATATTTCTGCATATAAAATGCTTTAAAGTTTTAACAGTAGATTATAGCTAAATCTCAATTAAACAAAATAATAACAGAAATCTGGAAAGATAAATACAACAAACGAGGAATGTTTGGAGATAAACCTAATGAATCGACCACATATATACTTGATTCAGGGGTGAGATTATCACCACGAGACCACAATGCCACAGAAATTCCTTCCTCCTGTAATTTCTGTATTTTTAGAGCAAAAGAACATAGCAAGTCCACTGTCAATGCAACAGATTAAGACTTTGGGGAGTTTGCAGTTTAGAAGGATTAACTGTCACAAGCCCTTTGATAATGAATGGACATAGAAAATCTCATGGATGGAAAAATAAACTTGTTTGATGGTTAAATGAATCTAATACTTCATTGACGCAATAGGATCTAATAATAAATTCATGTGACCAATAAGAAATAGATTAAATTATTATTAACAGCATATCCTTAAAATTTTGAAAGAGAAAAAATATGGTTTCTTCAACCAGACTTACAAATGTATATAAAATGTTAACACAAAGTTGGTAAAAAACAGTCTTAAGCAATATAGTCATACCAGAGCAATATCATGTCCATGCTGAGGCTTACGTGGCACAATAATAGTTACTATATCAGCATGTTTTTGTTTCAGTATGTTGTGAGCTCCAATAATTACTGCAGAAAGTTTCATACAGATTTAGTTGACAGGATAATCTCAAATTAGACCAGAATAAGTACTGCTTATGTCATGACTCGTAAGGAACTCCTAGGTGGTGATTTTTTAAACATGCTCCCGTTCTTTTCTATAAACCGAACTTCACAACAAAAAACGCACACATATATCACATTCCAGACTAAACCACCAATAGGACAGATTTAAAAATAACAGGGTAAATGAGAATGCAAGTGTACTGTAGTTACTCTATTTTAACATGATGCTTGTAAGTTTGTGGGAAATATCTCATCATAACAAATGCATTCCATGCATCTCATTTGCAGTTCAATATGTCACGCTTACCTTCTTCCTCACCCCTATGAATTGAAGAGGCCATCCATACTTTTCTATGGGATAGCTGCACCTGAATCTCTTCCAGATTCTTTTTAACTCCTTCAGAAATGTCAAAATCTGCCACCGCTGAAAAAAAGAAGGGGACGCCCTATGTTTTGGTCAATATGAGTGTATTTCACATTATCAAAATCATAAACAGTAGAGATTAAAAGTCAAACTTAAGGTATTCTGAAATACACCACAGTATATTACTAATGAAAAACCTAATTGACATTGGTCATGAGTATTGACCAATTAGTAAGAAATGAAAAAGTTTCCCCAGATAGAAATTGCAAATTACTAATGATTATACCACATTTAAGGTCTCCAGAATAGTTTATGATGTAAGGTGGAGCTTGCAATAGCTGAAACTGAATGCCCTGGATTGTGCTCTGGAGTAATGTAGAGATAAGAAGAAATTAGAGACAGCAACCAAAATCCAGAAATTTCATAGACAAAATATGAGTACATACCAAAGGGAGAATCAATGAAAATTTTGATAGCATTAACTTGATTAATGGAAGAATTACTGGATGAGACCAATTTCGGAATGATTTTGTAGACATCCTGCCATTTAGCAATGCCAATACAATCTAGACAGGAAACAGTAAATACCAGAGGCAATGAAAAACAGCAGGAGATATAAGTTAGAATCATAAATGAAATGCCCTTAAGACCACTAAAGTGAAAAAAAAGTGAGACAATAGAAAAGAATAGCTCAAAAGATTTTTTTTGTAACAGAATATCATGATTCTCCATACAACATACTTGTATGTAGAGACTTGTCAACATCATACTCTAATAAGATCAGTTCGATACAAGCTCAAAGGAATATATAAATGTAATGAGAAGGAATGCTTACTCCGTTTCTTGCGGCACCCATAATGAGATTTGGCCACAATTCACTTTCCATTAGCATGACTATATTTGGCCTCCAATATCGAAGGAAAGCATCCATAGTAGATGGCATATCGAGTGGAGCAAACTGGCTCATGTCAATAATAGCGTCAGGGAAACATTCCGTCAAATAACATAACAGAGGATCTAGAAAAAATAATAAAAATAGCATTCTACCACAGAAACTATTAGTATTTCTGTCTTAGGAGTAAAATTCAATATATCTTTTCTCATTTCAGTGAGTGTGTGTTAACTGTTAGGTACACTATAAATATTAGAAGCGAATCAAACATCATAGCGGGCAGAAACTAAGACGTATCTAATCTAGTTATGGAATTTAAGATACAGCAACTCATCTAAAATATATATTATCTGAAATTAAGTGCTGAATTGAATTAAGGATTTAATAAATGTTGCAGAAATCATGATCTTTGGTACCTGGTATATGACATTCTTAGGAAGTCTGTTCTTTATCACTTCACTGCAAAATGAATAAGAAAAATGAACACCGATTAGAAAAGCATGCTTTAAAAAAGTGGATTCCTGCTAAAATTCACCAGAAAACAAAATGTTAAATCTATATAATCATATGAAGATTACTGCTTACAATGCAGAGATGGTTGTAGTCGTCATCAAGACAGTTACATCTGGCCTCCTCTCCAAACAGCATCTAATCACAGGAATCGCCGCCAACCCTTCACCTATTCAGTAACCAGAGAGGTAAGATTAGAAATTAGTAGTTTAAATTCTCACTATTTTTTTTTTTAATTACGCAGTAAAGGTGAAGAAAATAATTACCCAATGAGACGGCGTGAAACCAAATGAGGCGGCCGGTAGGGCGAGGCACGGAGGGGCGGCCAAGGCGTTCCTCCCATCGAAAGGGGTGTTCTCGCCCCCGGAATTTGCGCCACCGTAGATGGAGGCGTACTAACGGCGATATACCGTAGGTTAATGCTCTGTAAATTCTGTACAATGTTTTACCACTTTTACTCTCCATAGTTACCCCGTTGTTCCTTTAGCTGAGAAAAAGTTACTCCCACTTTGTTTCCCTGTTCTTTATTCTGCTTGAACTGTGTATGTTGGAACGGTAACAGTTACAAAAAATAAAAAATAACTAGTTCTACAGCTTGTCAGCTACTGAGTTGGAGTGGCCCAGTGGGTTGGGCCGTTGGAGTTGGAAATATATCTTTTTCTCAGATTAGTAGAGAGAGGAGTAATAATAAGGCCCATAGTTATATACACTCAGGACTTTTTAAATACACTCCTACAACAAAGATATGAAAATACAATATTACCCTTTTTTATTTAATCAAATGTAATATATTAAAATCCCTTTAGACACGTTGCCGATTTGTCACCGAGTTACCATCAAATCGCCATATAATAATTCGAGAAAATTAAAAAATTTGAAAATAATAATTCGACTGCAACTCAATGAAGGCGCATGGTGACAGGATGATAACTTGGTGGTGTGCTTTAAAAGAGTTCTAATGAATTATATTTTTTTAAATTAGAAAAGGATAATGTTTTATTTTTTATATCTTTATTTTAAAAGAAGAAGAAGAAAGTGTATTTTAAAAATTAAATAAGTTAAAGCCACAAGAGATGTTACTAAGGGTAACTAGTATATCACCTGTGTATTGCACAATTTGTGAGTATAGAGTTAATATGACATAAAATATGTCTGTTTTGTGTTGATTGATGTAGAAGTAGTTATTTTATCTATAATTTGTCTATTTTTTCTTGTACACCGCATTCATTTTTTCCATTTTCTTGTTTCAATTTTTTTAATATCTACCACATTCGTTTATCTCCTTCAGTGTGATGCATGGTTTGAAAATATTTTGTACTTTTAAAATTTGGAACATAAATTTTTTTCACACTCAAAATGTGGAACACGTACATTGTTAAGTCAAATGAAAGATATTGTTTTTACTTACGAATTATAGAATACATTTTTGTAAAACACATTGGATGTTGTTTTCTTGCTATCATCATCTCATTTGCATATCAATATTTACACCAACACATGGTCATATCATAAGAGACCATTAGCGAAACTGTCTCCTCGAGAACTTAATCAGAGACTACTATTTGATGGAGCCTATTCTCGGAATCAACACCTTTTATCTTACCAATATAATGTTGTGCAATCCAATTGAGTGGTCTATGTTATGCAACATCAGAACCAGAGTTTCGACCTTTAGGGCATGCTTGGTTAGGTACTTTAGAGCGTGAGGTATGAGAATTGAATGAAATTATATGTTTGATATGAAGGAATGGAATGAAACCCTCAAAGTGGAGAATTATCTATTCCTCAACTAAATTGGATGTATGGGTTTCATTCCTCACCCCTCTCAAACTCATACCCTTTCCATACCCTTTCTCATTCCTCTAAATTTAACAAGCATCTGTTAAGTTGCAATGCAGGATTCCAGAAAATGAAATTTCATTAAAAAAACTTTAGCATGTGCACTTCTCCCAATAATTTCATGTTTAATTCAAAATTTGCACGCATTGTCGAAGATGGCAATATCGAGTGTAAGAGCTAGAACAGACACATAAAACGACCCTTAGTTGATGTTTGTTTTGGACCTATAAATTAAATTTGATTCTATTTTGAGATTTTTTAATATGATTTAATAATACCCCCAATACCACTCCCATAAACTTTTAAACATGTTGCAAATTGCAATACAAGAAGTTTAATATTATGTTATATTTTAATATATTTAAATCATAACTCACACAATTCAATTGTTAAAAAAAAAATTGAATAATTATATATCTAACTTCTAGGATATTTACCCTTGCAGTCAAAATTAAGCAAACACACACATATTGTAGAACATATAAGTGTAAATATTGGGATTGTATTTTATAGGAATAATTGCTCCAGGCCACACTTTTTGGAGCTTAATTGCACCATGCTGTTGGTGATCAAATTTAATCGGATGGATTAGTGACTGTTTTAATTCGGTTTAAGACCACCAATCAATTACGTGTGATTGATTACCACCGTAAATGGTAAATCGAAGATTTGGGTTATGGAATCGTAGATACGAAAGTCGAAATCGTATTTATCTCGTGTATGTGTACGTTAAGGTGTGTTTGTGTGTGTTTTGGGAATTATTTGCGAATTTGAACTTGTATTTCTTAGCTGGAGAACAACTATTTATAGAGACTAACAAGCATGAGGTGTTTATGACTCTTGGTCTTCCTAGCCTGCATGCTTGACAAGTGTCCTATTGACCTTTGTTTGACCTTATTTAAGCTGAATCTTAGTTACAAAGTCTTCTTTGGTCTTATCTCGGGCTCATTGTTGTTCGTCTAGGTCGGTTTAGTTGATCCAGTATGGTTCTTCCATAGAAGTTGTTCGCCTTTTGAGGTTATGACTCAGAAGTTGTTCGCCTTAGATGTTTTACACGGATTGGCTTTGGGATCTTGGTCCTTTGTTCGTTTCCATACACCTCTTAAACTGGTAATGCAACATCTTTCATAATGTTGTTCGTCATTATTGACTTGGTGGAGGGTTCATATTTGGCTTCGGGTCTCTAGACCTGTTCGCCAATATGTTGTTCGTCGGTAGAGTTGTTAGTCAGTCTATACACTCCCTGGATTGATTTATGCACCCTAACTTGATTTTCTTTGTTAATCATCTTTGATTTGGGGTTGGTTCTTCATAATCCTTTTTAAGGCTTTAATCCTTGTTCGCCCAGCAATGATTGATGTTCGTCTATCAACAATTGCCCCCTATCCTGACTAAATGTTGCCTCAGACGAACAACTTTGTGGCGAGCAACTGTAGTTAGGATACTATACTGGTGAAGATTCGGACGAACATCATTAAATCTGGCGAGCAACTTCGGTTCACCGTTTCGTCTTCCCATGGTCTGGGGGATGTACGAGGATGACGTGGGCGGTATGATTGCGCGCCGCCCACGCGCGAGCATTCCCGAGGTCACCCGCCCCTATAATTGTGTATAGGTCCTTTGATTTTCAGTTTTGCTCGGAATTGACCCCGTTTTTCTTCAATTGAGTCCACATTTTGTTGGAAATTATGATATGTACCCCGTTTTTTGCTTGGGGTATAAATAGAAGAGGGAAACAAATTTTTTCCCACTTTTTTTTGCCTCTTGCTACAGTGTTTCATCCTCTTCCATTTGTTTCCGGCGATTTCGAGTTTTCTCCTGCGACTATTCCGATCCAGAGCTTCCAGTGCAAATCCGAGGTAGTACTTTTGTTTTCTATTTGTTTAAATTTCGATTTTATCTTCTTTTTCACTCCAAAACCCCATCGCCGCCGTGTGAGATCTTGCGCCACCGTCTTCCCCGGGAAATCACCGCCGTTTGCAACTTTTACCGCTGTCGTCTGGTTTTCTTATCTCTTTCTTCCATGTCTTCTCATTCGAGCAACAAATCTGAGGAAACCCTTGATCCCTTCTTTCCCATCGTGGCACACAGAGACCAACCTCCCTTTGAGATCTACTCGGCATCGGACCCCCACGTGGACTCGGTTGTTCGATCGGTGGAAGATACCGGTGCTCGCCCGTTAGGGAGGGAGGTGGTGGTTGTTGCGAACATGGATTCCGAGGAGGGCTCTTCGTCCAGTACTGAATCGGAAGATCCCCAATTTGACGAACTGACCCGCTAATTTCTGGAGGGGATAAACTTCCCATCTCCAAAGATGCTGGAAAACGAGATTCCAATTGGAGTTGCTCGGCCTTTCGAATGGCGAGCATATGCTGAGGAACACGCGAACCACTTTGCTCACCCCCAAAGACAAGTAATGGACTAGGTAAAAACTGACTTCCAGGCGAGCAAAATCAAGAGTGTTGTCCTCGAGGAGGATCTTTATTGATCCGAGAGACCTACAAGATCCCGTATGACATTCATATGTGGGCTCCCAGGAGAAAGGAGAGAGCTGATCGCCCACCTCCAGGATGCACGGCGATCAACATTGATACCTTGATGGCTGGTCTGAAACTGCTGTTGCCCCCAATTGTTGGTCATTTTCTCGAGGCGACCAACCTTGCCATTACCCAGATCACACCAATTGGGTGGATGAATTTGCTCGGCGCCATGTGCTTGTTCGCCCTAGAAGGATACGTTGATCGCCTTACTACGGAGGAAATCAACTATCTCATGACAATCACCAAATGTCCCATAGGTGAAGAAGGCTACTACTACCTCAAGGCCAGGACCGGACTCAAGATGGTAGAAGGGGTGCCGAACAAGATTAGGGACTGGAAACAACACTTCTTCTTCATTAGGGGTGATTGGCGAGCATCTTCCGGTCCACACGGTGGCATTGGGCGAATTAACTCTCCTGCTTCTTACGGAATAATTAAGCGTAAGTTTATCTTTGTTCGCTTTTGAACTGTATTGTTCTAATTTAACTTTTCTTGTTTGTTCGCAGGCCCTCGATTGCTCAAGTGGAACTCAGAAGAGGAGAAAGTTGGTGCGGAGTTCCTGTTCACTTCCTGTTTGGTCGGCTTGTGCAACAGAGCGGATAGGACCATCTAGTACTTGAGCGAGGAGAAGTGTCAGAAAGTTGCTCGTCTTCTCACATTTCCTCATCACCTAGAGGCCCAGGTTGAAGTACCCCCAGGTATAGAAAATTTCTAACTTTTCCTTTTACAAGTTTGTTCGTCATTTGTTTCTCAAACTTGCTCGTCTAATTTTTTTTTTAGCCGAGCAAGTTACCATCGCCGTCCCTCCCTGCTTTGGACTCTTGGAGCAAAGAGTATTCAAAATGGCACCACCGAAAGGATGAAGGAAGAAGGGTGACCCGCCTTCCAAGGTGTTGGCGATGACCAACAAGGCCTCTGCTGCCGAGCAAGCCCATCGGACAACTCTACCGCCGAGCACATCGCCTAAACCGGCCTCTGCCTCCTCTCCTCACGGTCTTAAAAGGCTGAAGAAAAGTGATGGCACATATGTATCCCAGCCGCCCCCCACCACTGACAAAGGGAAATTCAAGGTGGGAGGATCTGGTCGCCTGCCCTCAACCGAAGCTGCTCGCCCTCCTGCAACTGATGAGAGAGGAGAAAAATTGAGCAAAGACAGGCATACTCCTCCCCGCGGGCCTGAGGACATCACCTATCTTGGGTGGGATGGAGCTAAATTTGCCGAGTAAGGACTCTTTTTTTTTTTAAACTTGGAACCAAGGACCATAAGTTAAAAATTTCCTAAGTCTCGAAACTTTCTTGTTCGCAGGTACGGGGCTAGTGACCATCCAGGGCGAGCATATATGCTCCATCAATACGCGTGTTCGAAGACCCCGACGAACATTCGTGACATCGCTGATGATCATGTTCGTCGGGTAACTGAGATAGTTGCTCGCGCCTGGTCAAAGCCATTGAACAAGACCGTTCTTGCCCAAAGGGGTCATTGATAATTTTCATTTATCAATGGTGCAGGCTGCCAACTCCCTCGTGTCTACTCAAAGGGGAATGGCTCAGGTGGTGGAATTAGAAGAAGCTGCTCGCCATCACACTACTACAGTTCGCCAACTCTCCGAAGAAAAAGATACGATGGCGAACAACTTTAATGGCCAGATTGCTCAGCTCAATAACCAGATCTCCCTCTACATCGATAATGAAAAGAAATACCTTGAAGAAATTCAAGGTTTATCTAGCGAATTAGGAGGCAAAGAGGCCATGCTCGGCGAAGAGAAGAGCAAACTGTCCGCGGCCGAGCACAAGATTGCCGAGCTCGAGGCGGAGGTCACTCGCCTTAGAGAAGTGGAGGCCAGCACCTTTACCCGCGATCAACTTGAGGCAGAGCTCCAGGCCCGGTCTGCCCCCATCTCAAACCTGGGATACATCTGCGCTTATGCCGATTGCATCCGCATGGCTGACCCGTATGATTTTAGAGATATGGTGGAGGAGATGGGCAAGGACTTGTCCGAATTTCTGGAGCACTATCCCCCGCCGAACAACATTGAAATGCAATTGGGGGATATTGCCGAGCTGGGGGTCAAAATTGACTACCTTGACCCCAGCATCACTATTACTCGCCCTCCACCTATGGTCGATGAGGGCGAACAGGAGGAGGAGCCGGCCGCTGCGGACGAGTAAGCCGAGAGGGAGCAAAAAGCTGCCGAAGATATGGCAAGATATATGATTGTCGACCCACCGGCCGACCAGGCTCAAAGTCCTACTCTTGCCGATCAAACTCAAGATCCTCCTCCCGCCGAGCAGCAATAGATTTAGGACTAGTCTTTATTGTGTAATAGTTGCTCGCTCTTTTTGTAGTACACTTCTAGAATCCTTGTACTATTTTTTAGGCTCAATGCCTTTTATTTTAATGAAATGTCTTTCTTTTGTTCGCTCATTTTCTTTATACGTTAATTGTCTTTACATTTTTGTCAATGCTTTTGCAATTATAACATATAATTTTGGGCTTTGTTCGATTTGAACTTTGCCTTAATGGAATTTGGGTTTAACCTTAGGTTCTGCTCATCTTAAAAGACGAACAACCTTTAATTGGTTTTAGTCCTCAGAATGGACTTGTACCTCGAGCTTTTGGACTTTTCTTTTAGCGAACAACTATATATACATAATGAAAAATTTACAAGTGTTGTAAGACTGCTCGTCACTAACATATACAACCTGACGAACAACTTTGAACACTAACTAAAAACATGCTCGCTTATAAAAATTTTGCCGAGCAACTTTGTCTAAAACTAAAAGATGAAACAGCACTAGACTATACAATGTGCCGAACAATTTTTCATTCTATACTTAGCAAAATTTTCAAAAAATTAGGCAAGTTTTTGGTGTGCCTTACTTGGTTCACCTGCCCCCCAAGACATTTGTTCGCCCAATCAAGAACTTGTTTGCCTCATTGATAGTACTTCTTTAGATGTACAACATTCCAGGAGTATTGGGCCGACTTGCCTTTCATATCTTCGATATCATATACACCATTAACGAATTTTTCCGTTATACGATACGGGCCCTCCCAAGTTGGTCCCAATACACCTGGAGGTTGGGCGAGCAACTTTCTTAGAACCAAATCTCCAACTCTGAATTCCCTAATTTTAACATAGGAATTGTAATATCGTTCTGCTCGCTGCTTGTAGGTAGCATTTTTTAGCTCGGCACTTAATCTTTTTTCTTCGAGCAAATCCATCTCAGTAGCTAGAGCAGAGTTGTTCGCCTGCTCATCAAAGTTGGTCGTTCTGAATGTGTTGGTCTTTAACTCGATTGGTATTACAGCTTCTGTTCCGAAAGCCATTGCAAAAGGTGTTTCTCCGGTGCTCGACCTGGGAGAAACTCTATATGCCCACAGGACTTCCGGGAGTTCTTCAGACCAACTGTTTTTGCTCTCTGCTAGCCGTACTTTTAATGTATGCTTAATTATCTTATTTACGGCTTTGACTTGTCCATTCGACTGGGGATGATAGGGCGTGGAGTAATATTTTTGATTCCCCACTTTATACAGAAATCTCTCAACTCTTTCCCATCAAACTGCGGACCATTGTCTGTCACGATGGTTTGTGGAATTCCAAAATGACAGACAATGTTCTTCCAAATGAAGTTGATCATTTTCTACTGCGTGATCTTTACCATGGCCTCTGCTTCCGCCCACTTTGTATAATAGTCGACTTCCACGACAGCAAATCGAACATTTCCAACTCCTGCTGGGAAAGTACCAATAATGTCCATCCCCCATCTTGCAAATGGCCATGGGCTATAAACTGATACGAGCTGTTGAGCCGGGGTATGAATGTTTGGGGCAAAAATTTGACATTGGTGGCAAGTCTTTGCTTTCTTGATTGCATCCTGGCATAAAGTCGGCCAATAGTAGCCTTGTCTGATAGTTTTGTATGCCAAGGCTTGCCCCCAGTGTGATTTCCGCATACTCCGGCATGTATTTCTTCGAGTATTGCTCGTCCTTGCCCCCTAGGCAAACATTTGAGAAGTGGGATTGATATTCCCCTTTTGTAAAGCTACTCGCCTACCAGAGTATATCTGTCGGCTTGCTTTGTTAGCTTGGCAGCTTCAAAAGGGTTGTTTGATTTTTCCCCACTTTTCAAGTATTTGACTATACTTGTTCTCCAGTCCTCTTCTTCACTTGCTTGTTCCTCAAGTTGGTTGACATTATAACTTTTTGTTGATGGATCATTCATCTTTGTAATTATAATGTATGCCAACTCTGCAGGTCCTTCGCTTGTTGCTAGTCGGGCCAATGCATCTGCTTGGGTGTTGCTTGTCCTTGGAATTTATTCGATGAAGACTTGTTCTAACAAGGACATTAGGTAAGCAACAATCCGCTGATATTCGATCATATGATCGTCTTTCGCCTCGTATTCACCTCGGACTTAATTCACAATTAATTGTGAATCGCCAAAATTTGTAACTGTCTAACACCTACTGCAAGGGATAGGTGGAGACCAGCAATGAGAGCTTCATACTCAGCTTCGTTGTTGGTTGCCATGAAACAAAATCTGATCGCCGAGGTGAATACTTGTCTGTCTGGACTGATTAGAACCACTCCCGCCCCCGAGGCTATATTGGTTGAAGATCCGTCTACATAAAGATGCCAGGGATGATCAAGTCCTCTCATCGGATCTGGTGGGAAGGTCAGTTCGACTATAAAGTCAGCTAACGCTTGCCCTTTGATCGCTGTTCGAGGAACATAGGTCACCCCGAATTGGCTAATCTCTAGTGACCACTTTAATAGGCGACCAGCTGTGTCGGGGCGATGGAGAATCTGTCTGAGTGGGAAAGTTGTTAGCACTTCAACTTGATGATCAAAGAAGTATGGCCGTAACTTCATCACACTCATGACAAGTGCATATGCCAGCTTTTCGGTTGGGGAATATTTGATCTCCGCCTCATGCAAAGCTTGACTGACGTAGTAAATAGGTTGATGAAATTTGCCGTCTTCTCGCACCAGAACGGAGCTGATGGCCACTTCTGATGCTGCCAAATATAGATATAACTTTTCTCCTGGGACAGGTTTTGATAGAACTTTAATGTCTCCCAGGTAATCTTTAAGTTGGTCGAACGTCTTTTGACAGTTATTAGTCCATGTAAACTGTCCTTTTTTTATGGCTTCGAAGAATGGACGGCATTTGTCCCCTGATCTGGATATGAACCGATTCAATGCTGCTAGGCATCCTGTAAGTCTTTGCACTTCTTTTATCGAACGTGGTGGTTGCATATCCACGATAGCTTTGACTTTTGTTGGATTTGCTTCAATCCCCCGCTGACTAACAAGGTGGCCCAGGAATTTTCCGGAATGGACTCCAAAACTGCTCTTCTTCGGGTTCAGCTTCATATTGTAATGCCGAAGAATATCGAACACCTGGGTCAAATGCTGTAGATGGTCTTCCTTCTGGGGGCTTTTGACTACGATGTCATCTACATAGACCTCCACCGTATCTCCGATTTGTTCGTCGAACATCTTGTTTACCAACCTCTAGTATGTTGCTCCGACATTGATGAGGCTGAAGGGCATTCTTTTCCAACACAACAAGTTTTTATTTGTATAAAATGCTGTGTTCTCTTGATCGTCTGGATGCATCAGAATTTGATGGTATCCGGCAAAGGCATCCATGAATGTTAGCATTTCATGACCTGCTGTGCTGTCCACCAATTGGTCAATATGAGGGAGAGGAAAGTTGTCCTTTGGGCATGCTGTATTCAGATCTGTAAAGTCTATGTATAGCCTCCAGGTCCCGTTTGGTTTCCTCACAAGGACTGGGTTTGCTACCCATTGTGGACAGAGTGCTTGTCGGATTAAGTCGTTGTCTAACAACTTCTTTACTTCTTCATTCAAGGCTTGATACTTGTCTGGGCCATATTTTCTTCGTTTTTGATGGACGCGCCTTTTTGCTTGATTGATGTTGAGCTTATGGCAAGCATGTTTTGGATCTATCCCCACCATGTCTGCATGAGACCAAGCGAAAACATCTAGATTTTTACTGAGGAACTCTTTCATTCGGGATCTGTAAGGCTCAGGGAGCTCAGATCCTATGTATAATTCGAGATCTTAGTTCTCAGGATTAACTTTGAACGCTTCCAGTTCTTCAACTGGAGTTGCTCGTCGTTTTTGTCCTTTCCAACGAGGATCAAGTATTGGTCCCTCAGGGTTGAAATCATTTTCGATGCTCATGGGCTCTGCTTCCAGGCGGGGATCTAGATCGTCTGTTGGCCCTGATTCGTTATTGTTTGTCAACACTTGGCCCTCCAAGCCGTCTGATAAATGTTGCTCGTCACCACCCCTTTGTTGTTCGTCAGATGGAAGTTCTCCACGGGTGGCGATGAGTTGTTCGTTCAACACTTGTTCGTCAGAGTGTTGCTCGTCAGTATCCATGTGGTCCTCTATGTCCATCATGTTCTCGAGTATTGATGGTTCATCAGCAGGATAGCTAGTTGTGGCCTCCATCATAGATACTAATGCATGTTTGGCCTGCAACTGTAGGAGACATTCCCTGGCCTTTCTTTGATCTCCTTTCACTGTGCCTGCTCTGCTTGCTGTAGGGAACTTTAGGCAATAATGGTAAGTTGAACATGCAGCTTTGAATTCATTTAGAAAAGGTCGACCAAGAAACCCGTTGTACGTTGATTCCTGATCGACGACCAAGAAATCAACCATTCTCGTTATGTTTTTCTCGGGTTCCTCGACCGTTACAAGCTGAACGAACAACCTAATTTCCCCTAACGGGAATGTTACAGCATTTCTGAAGCCTAAAATTCTGTGATTTGAAGGTCGGATGTAGCCCGAGTAGTCTCCGAGCTGGTCAAGCGTCTTCTTGAAAAGAATGCTGGTGTAGGCTCCGGTGTCCACCAACAATCTGTGCACTCTGGTCTCCATGATCTTAGCATAGATCACAAGCGAATCGTTATGGGGGGTCAAGATTCCCTCCAAATCCTTCTCAGTAAAGGTCAATTCTGTTGTCTGCATGATGGATGACTTAACCCCCATTGCTTGTACCTGATCGATCGCTCGCAATTCGGTTTTTCTTTTCCAGTTGGAGATCGGCGGCCGTCCGTCAGAACATCCTCCTGTTGGTTCCGTGGGTTCCATCATGTATAGATCTTCAAGCGGACGAGCAGTAATAGCCGGAACTGGTCGTCCGAGTTTATTGTTCTTCTGAGGTTGATCATCCTCATCCTCAGAGTTGTTCTCCCGGACTCTCTTTCCAGGTTGTCTCTTAACAAAGTCGGAAAGTTTCCTTTTCTCGTAGAACCGCCAAAGCTGCTTGAGCAAATCTCTACACTCGCTCGTAAAGTGCCCCACGCTTTGATGGTAGGCACAATACTTGTTAGGGTTGAGTTTGCTGGTGTCTTGACGGATTTTCGGGGAGGGGAGAGCAATTCCTTATCTTTCACATTTTCATAAACAGTATCGACTGACACTGTTAGTACCTGGTTCAACTTTTCCTTAAGTTTCGTCCCTTCAGTAAATGCCTTCATGTTTTTCGGGACTCGATAGCCTGTTCCGCCGGGTTTCTTATTGTTCTCCTTGGGATCAGCTTTGTTCTCCCCCAAGTTTGATTGTAAGGCCTCGTGCATGGAAACGAATATATCGGCCTGATTTCTAAATTCGGCATAACTTCTTGGGCACTTCAGACGTACCTCTTTCCATAGCTTCGATCCTTTTTTCAACCCGGCCATAACGGCAACAATTTTTTGTCCTCACTGACGGGTTCACCTTCCAACAACACCTTGTCGAACCTTTCCATGAACGTCCGATCAGACTCGTCATCATTTTGTTTTAGGTCGGACAATCGGTGCTTTTGGGACATATATGATCCTGCCGTAGAGAAATGGGAAAGGAACTCTCGGCTCAGTTAAACGAACGAGTGGATAGATGCTGGTGGCATCGCCGAAAACCACTTGTGCACCCGGTCCCCCAAGGTTAACGGGAAGTTTTGGCATTGGGCGGCGTCGCTGGCTCCCACCGAGATCATATAATATGAGTACTTTGTTAAATGGACCCTGAGATCAGCAAGGCCATCGTACTGGATACTTGATGGGAATTGGACCTTCTTTTGAATCGGGGCTTTTAGAATGAGAGATGATAACGGTGAGGATGGCAAGCTGGTTGTCCCTACTTCTCTTTGTTGGTCCAATTGTCCCTGCATGCTCTCCACTGCCCTTCTTAGGCTTGATAGCTCATCCAAAGATGCCCCCTGACTTGGAGGTTGTTCGGCGAGCAAAGGTACAAACCTTTCTGCTCGTCGCAGTCCCTCACTCGGAGTGGGCAAATCCTGGAGCTATTTTCTAGGGTTGCTCGCCGCATTTGGCCCTAGACGCCTGAAGGCAGACTGGGAGAGTCTCTCATGAACTGAGGGGCGTGGTTGTTCAAATGTTGCTCGCCCATGCTCTGCTTCCCGGCGAGCAACTTTCTCCTGGAGTTGGGGTTGACCAAGTCTATCCTGGGCACTGGAACGAGTTGTTCCATGGCTCGACACTGTTGTTCGCCCGCAAGCAGACTCAGCTTGGCCCTCTCTCGGTTCGACCACCTTGGCTTTGCCCTTATCCCGCCTGGTTTGGGCACTATTCACTTCGTGTTGTTCGCCCCTAACTGACCTGGCCCTAACAACTTCCAGGGGTTTATCCCTAGGCCTTACTTGTGAAGGCCTATTTTGTTCTTGCTGTCTCTGGAGAGCTTGGAGAGCAGCAATGGTCTTGGCCAGTTCATTAGGGTTGTTCGCTAGAGCCTCCATTTCAAGCGGGAGATTATGGGTTATAGCAGTATGCTGTGATTTGTTCGCATGCCTGGGATCATGATCCTGGTGGTCGGCCGACGAAGCTCGGGTAGGAGATGCTCTCCTCGACAAACGTGATCCTTGTGTTTTCTTGGATTGAGGCATTTCAAATTAATTTGTCTTAATTTTTATGATGAAGAACACCAAGAACACTTTTGTTTGAATCTTCAAATATTTCTTGAAACTTTCTTCAAATCTTCAAGTTTTCAACTTGAAGTTCTTGACTAATCACACTGAATCGGAGGTTCGAACCACCCTTCTTCTAGCGCCAATTTGTTGGTAATCAAATTTAATCGGATGGATTAGTGACTGTTTTAATTCGGTTTACGACCACCAATCAATTACGTGTGATTGATTACCACCGTAAATGGTAAATCGAAGATTTGGGTTATGGAATCGTAGATACGAAAGTCGAAATCGTATTTATCTCTTGTATGTGTACGTTAAGGTGTGTTTGTGTGTGTTTTGGGAATTATTTGCGAATTTGAACTTGTATTTCTTAGCTGGAGAACAACTATTTATAGAGACTTACAAGCATGAGGTGTTTATGACTCTTGGTCTCCCTAGCCTGCATGCTTGACAAGTGTCCTATTGACCTTTGTTTGTCCTTATCTAAGCTGAATCTTAGTTACAAAGTCTTCTTTGGTCTTATCTCGGGCTCATTGTTGTTCGTCTAGGTCGGTTTAGTTGATCCAGAATGGTTCTTCCATAGAAGTTGTTCGCCTTTTGAGGTTATGGCTCAGAAGTTGTTCGCCTTTGTGTTTTACACGAATTGGCTTTGAGATCTTGGTCCTTTGTTCGTTTCCATACACCTCTTAAACTGGTAATGCATCATCTTTCATAATGTTGTTCGTCATTATTGACTTGGTGGAGGGTCCATATTTGGCTTCGGGTCTCTAGACCTGTTCGCCAATATGTTGTTCGTCGGTAGAGTTGTTCGTCAGTCTATACACTCCCTGGATTGATTTATGCACCCTAACTTGATTTTCTTTGTTAATCATCTTTGATTTGGGGTTGGTTCTTCATAATCCTTTTTAAGGCTTTAATCCTTGTTCGCCCAACAATGATTGATGTTCGCCTATCAACACATGTCTCCCCGATTCCCTACATTGCATAAAACCACAATTCATTTCAAACAACCCCAAAACATATGGACCCCACCCACACACCCATTTCAGCTATCTATTTCTCCTCCCTATATATAATCGGTTCATCCCACCCCACCCATTATTTTCCACCGACTATCTCTCTATTCTCTCCCTTCCTCTTAGCACCACCCACCTTCCATTTACATAGAGAGGTTCGAAAGAGACAACCACCACCGCCACATCGTCCCCCTTGTTTGCAGCACCACCCACGACTACCACCGTCGCACCGGTGTGTTGGAGTTATAAGAGAAAATATGCTTTTATTTTGTATAACTCATGTATTAAACAATTGTTTATGAGAATAATTATTTTATCACATTTGCTTTAAATATGAATGAATGTTAAATATTTATTACAACCCGTTCAATATATAGTATGTGTTATATTGTATTTAATGTGGTGATACCAGATCACGGAAGATCACATTGACAATTACTTGTAACTAAACATACAATTCACGACCTAGGTGGAATTGAACAATCCGCCATGAAGGTTTTATTTGTAATTCTCAGATTGGCCTGTCTTGACCAAGAGATTGCACTAGCATATTTAGTATGTGTTGAAGAGGACTTACAGCGGGGATAAATTCTCCTATTTTGAAATGTGAAGAATTAGAGCTCAATGGTTATTGATTTCTTAATCCCCGTCACTTAAATAGGACCGTGTGTGGTTAATAGTTATTGATTTGATTCATGTTGGGTGAAAATTATCGTGACTTCAAACCTTGTATTTTGGGCAGTAATATTAATCATACAACGATTGCTAAGATTTAATACGGAGAAACATGTGCGAGTACTACTCGTGTAATTTATCCCCTTGGTGGGCTCAGAAATTTTATTGTACCAAATCTTGCAAGTGGAGAATTAGTTTATTCGGTACGGATAATAATGTTGAGCTGTTTTTACTCCAAGGTAAAATATATTAATTAATTTAGAGCTATTCAGAAGCTCAATTAATTAATGGACTAGATAATCTTAAACACGAAAAATAATAACTGGGAGCCCATATTATCGTAGGAAGCCCATATTATCGTAATATGGATTAAGATGGATAGTGCAATATCAATTTATTAGTGGTATTAATTAATATCAATGGGTTGATTAATATTGGGGCTCAATATTAACATTCAAAAGTTCATTGGAGGTTCAATCTTAATTCTCCTAAAGGCCCCTCAAGTAGCCCAATAATAATAAGGTGATTAAAATAAAAGAAAAATATAATTGCTTATTTTTTCTCATAATTTTCGAAATTAATACAATATAGGGGAGAAAGATTTTCTTTGGATTTTGTTATGGAATGAAGATAAGTAAGTATTCTTGAAATACAAGATTATCTCATTATTTCAAGAAATCTCATACTTGGCATTTTAGGCAAAGTATTGTATAGACTATTTTCATGGTAAGGCTTATGCTGAACCACTATCCATTTATACTTGGGTTACATTAATGGGTTAACGGGTCAAATATATAGATAGTCATTTTCCAAATTTCCCCCAATTTCAGATCTGACCCCTTCGTATGCCCTCGCCACTGACTCACCGTAGCACGTCGCATAACAACTACGCTCACGGTCACCGTTCTCCAGTCGCCTTCGTCGCTCTCCTTCTCACAATCATCTCTCTGGCCTCCCTCACTTTGGCGAAACCGTTGTTTCCACCAGGTTATTTTCTCCCTCCGCCCTGCGCTCCACCGCTTCTCTTTTTCTTTTTTCTTTTTTGTGATTAAGTACTGGAGAAATGAAACAAGGTAGTGCATATGCCATTGTTTCCGATTCGCAAAAGGAGGTGAGAGGTTGATTTACCATTGCTTAGGTTTCGGCGCGATATTGAATGACGTACGAAAACAGCGATATCAATTTTCACACAAAATTGACTCTCTGATTCAGAGTTTTAATTGGAAAAGTAATTATGTGTTCTGAAGCCAAATTTTTAGTTATACCTTACCTAAATTTTCTTCAAATGGGGTTTTAATTTAACTCTAGTCTTTAATTTGATTTGTTAGTGTAGATAAGTCTTCTGGTTTTAATTTAATTAGCTATGTTTAAGATCTTGAAATTGTTATAGACCATTATATAGATGTGCACAATATTAGGTAGGCTTTGGTTTAGTTATAGGGTACAGTGGTTATGTTAGCGAGGCCTTTGCTTGGATGGTGAAGACAAGTTTTGGGCATTTATAGTAGAAAAGTCATTTAGAGCTTCTTTAAAGTGTTGAATGGCTGGGGGGAAAATACGGGCAAGGCTTCGTAGGAGCAGTCTTTATACACTGTCTTCAAATGGGGTTTTAATTTAAATTTAGTCTTTAATTTAATTTGTAAGTGTATATAAGTTCTCTGGTTTTGATTTAATTAACTGTGTTTAAGATCTTAAAATTGTTATAAACCATTATATAGATATGCACATGGAAGAGATAGTGATATTAGTTTTTCTGAAATAACGAAATTAATTTTCACACAAAATTGACTCTCTAATTCAGAGTTTTAATTGGAAAAGAAAATAAACAGGAGGTCGGCGGTGTGTAGAAATTGGGATTTTGGCAACCAATGCTCGATGTTCTTCCGATATGTGAAAATTAGGGTTGGGAATTTAACCCGAATAGAACAGGGGTTCGATATCCTACCCTAGTGGATAGGGTTGTCGATTAAGTTTTAAAGTCAATAATCATGGTTGAAACTCGGGTTGGGTGGGTGATGAGAATTGTAATGAGTAGAATTGATCATATTTGGTCTGGAGAATATCTGATCGAGTGGATTTTTACTTAGAAGATGATCAAGTAGCATTAGCATATCACTTCACTTTGGAATTATTGAAACTATTGCTCCATTCATATCAGATAGATCAACATAACTTTATTCTTATTTTGGTAACATTAATTGACATGTGCTGGCCTTTCTGATTGATAAGTTTCCACTCATCTTTGTCTTAGGCTCATCTCTAGTCAACATAACCATGATTTATTTGATAAATATGATTGTAGGCTAGACTAAAAAAAATGCAGAGTTCATAAAATAATCTTAGATTGTAATGAGTGACATTTGTAATTGTACATATGTATATTGTTTTACAGAGTTCATTAAATAATCTTAGTTTTCTGTATTTTTGCAAGTTCTATCTTTGGTGTGGCCATTTTGATAAAATACTTGACAATATAATTTGTTGGGAAAATAATTCTGACTGGTTTTTTTTTTTTTTTAAATAAGCATGGGGCCTCGTACAAAAGTTCATGCTATAAGGGGTCGCAATGAAACTTTAGCTAAGAAGTTGTGTCGAGATAAAGATAAAGAAATCACTGATGAAGATGCTTGCTCCAATGAAGATGATTTTGTGAGGTAAGATGATTTATTATAATACTTGGTGTGTTGATACTTCTGATGTCATAAATGATACTTCTGGTCATATTATCAATACCCCCGGAAGAATAATTGACACTCCTAACTAAATGGAGATATGTGATATACCTAGTAACCATTCAGTGTTTTTTTACACTACCCAGGTCAATATTCACATTCGTTTATCCTTTTAAACGAATACAATATAAATGATACTCCTGACCTCATAAATGATACTTCTGCCTATATTATCGATACTACTGGCAGAATAATTAACATTCCTAACTATATTGAGATATGTGATATACCTAGTAACCTTTCAGTGTCATTTTTACACTTCCAGTTCCAAATTCACATTCTTTTTTTTAAATGATTGAGATATGTGATATACTTAAATTATTACCTTATAAATGATACTCCTGGCCTAACAAATGACACTTCTGCACATATTATTGATACTCCTGGCATAATAATTGATATTTATATGGTTATTTGTTAATTGAATTTTGTAGAAGAAAGCCTGCATTATTGGAGGTTCAAAGATTCACAAAAGAGGTGGAAGAATCCAAGAAAAAAAAAAGATATCCACAAAAGATGGGGAAAAGGAGGAGCTCAAGAAAAAGAAGAGGAAAAAGAAGAATTAATGATTTTTTTTGTTTTCTTTTTGTATCTCGCTTGTCAACTAACAAATTCATGTTCATCCAACTAGCTAGCTCTTTAGCACATGCACTAGTAGTACCTGCACTTGATGGATATCTATATTTTCAGTACTTCTACCCTTATCATCGATACTCCTTGCATGAATTGATGGATATCTATGTTATCAGTACTTCTGCCCTTATTATTGATACTCCTTACATGAATTGATGGATATCTATATTATCAGTACTCCTTGCACTAGTTGTGTTTTGTTATTTTTGCAGGAATTGGAGTGATTTTAGGGCCAAAAGGATGAAGAATCGAAGAGAGAATGAAGAGTGGGGTTAAATGGCTAAAAATGAGATAAAACAGAGCACACTCGGCCATGAAGAGAGATGCTCGGCCGAGCAAAATGGGTTTTGGCCGAGCATAATTCTCTGGAGGATCCACTCGGCCAAATGAGATTTATGCTCGGCCGAGCAAAGAGGGTTTTGGCCGAGCATGATTCTCTGGAAGATTCACTCGGCCAAAATGAAGTTTTACTCAGCCGAGCATTGTTAATATTGGCCGAGAATGGCAAAAATGTGAAGAGCTCGGCCAAGAGAGTAAGCATGGTTTTATAATTCAAATTCACATTTATTTTTCTTCTTTAAAAAAAAACGAGAACCATGCAAATAATACTCTTGGCCTCATAAATGATACTTCTGGTCATATTATCAATACCCCTGGAAGAATAATTGACACTCCTAACTAAATGGAGATATGTGATATACTCAAATTCAAATTCAATTGTTTTTTTTTATAATTGATACTCCTAATAAATGGAGATATATGGTTTTTAAAATTCAAATTCACATTTATTTTTCTTCTTAAAAAAAAAAACTAGAACCATACAAATGATACTCATGACCTCATAAATGATACTTATGGTCATATTATCAATACCCCTGGAAGAATAATTGACACCCCTAACTAAATGGAGATATGTGATATACTCAAATGCAAATTCAATTTTTTTATAATTGATACTCCTAATAAATGGAGATATATGGTTTTTAAAATTCAAATTCACATTTATTTTTCTTCTTTTAGAAAAAAAAGAGAACCATACAAATGATACTCCTGACCTCATAAATGATACTTCTGGTCATATTATCGATACCCCTGGAAGAATAATTGACACCCATAACTAAATAGAGATATGTGATATACTCAAGTAAACATTCTTTACAATTTCCAAGTTCAATATTCAAATTCTTTTTTTTTTGGTCGGCGAGCACCATATAAATGATACTTCTGGCCTCACAAATGATACCCCTGCCTATATTATCAATACCCCTGGAAGAATCACGCAACCATGAATCAGTAACGAATAGAAAAGCTTCACAAACTTGTTCAGAAAGAATTCTAAACAAGAGTGCAGCAGGAAGTTGGATATTGACCTGCTATTATAATCTAATGAAAAAAAACAGGAATATATTATGGATAACAGTTTCATAGACGAGCTCACGCAAGATAATCAAATTTAATTTAACAGGTAGGAAAATGTACTAATATCTATCCCCATTATTATTATGCATCTTCTTGCTGTGCTTGCTCACACTATGCAACCACCCAATCCCTTTAATGGCTTTTGTAATCTTCATCAGGTTAGGGATTCCAACCCCCAAATTCATCTTCCCCGTCGATAATTTCAGAGCTTGCAAGCAGCACAATGGCGGCTCTATCTCCACCTCCTCCTCTTCTTCGTACTTGTCGATAAACTCGACCTCGATCTTCTCCTTCGTCTTGGTCTTGGTCTTGGTCTCGATTTTGGTCTTGTTGGAATTGACCTCGTAGGCTTCCCAGAGCGAGTCCATTCCTTCGCCGCCATCGACGTGGTGCCTTTCCTCGAACAGGTTGCAGGAGAGTGTCCTCTTCCACTCTTTCTCTCTCCTCATTGATCTGTAGCTGTTGACCGCCATCAACGCTCGCGAGCTCTCCGCCTTCAACTCTCTCTCTTCATCAACGTGGGAAATGATTCACTGTGATTTTGCGCTGTTGATTGCATTTTCATCGGATCTAATGGGCTGGGTCATATATTCATGGGCTGGATTATAAACTAAATGGGTCAAATGAAAAAAAATGGATAGTAGTTCATAGTATGAACTAATTTCATACAATACCTACTCGGCATTTTATTTGATAAATTCGAAATTTGATGATTAATGAGAAGAAAAAATATTTGTTGATTTCTTGAAAATATATTATGGAAGTTATGTATTCTTGGAATACAAGATTATCTCATAAATTCAAGAAGATCCAAATCTTGGATTTCATCTCTTAATTATCGAAATTCATCCATAATAATAGGAGGATGAAATTTTTGTAGAATATTTTATTATGGAGAAAAAAATATATGCGATATATTCAAGATTTCTTGGAGATCAAGAAAAGATTTTCTCTTTCCCTTTTCCACATGAAAATTTCGAAATTCACTCTTATAAATAGGGGGTGATACTTTCATCCCCAGTTTACAGTTTTATGAGTTGAAAAAATCGGCAACAATATTTTTTTCTTTATTCCTTGTTTTATTAAATTGTTCGTTAAGCACCTCCCACCGGTGAACGAACAAGGTGAAATGAGAATACTTGAGAAGATATTTTGGTTGATAGGATTAATTTATTTGTCCCATTCTTCTCAACGATCGTCGCTTCAAGAGGTATGTAATCACATAAATACCTAGATTTTTTGCTATAGGATTTTACGTGAAATTATTCGTATGCATGAATTTATTTGTTGTTCGATAAATTATTATTTGAACAAATTAGGATTAATTCATGTTAGTAATAATTAAATTTAAATTCATATTTAAATATTTAAATATGATTTGGTGGCCACCATGAAGCCGCCATAACTCGCCGCCGCTCCGATCCCCACTGCCATGTCGTCCCCCTTGCTTGCAGCACCGCCACCCATGACTACCACCGCCACATCGGTGATTCAATGGCCACCATGAACCCGCCATAACTCGCCGCCGCTCCGATCCACTCCCTACACTGCGCCCTTGCTGCCGCCCCGATCTGCACCACCATCGCCCAGATCTGCACCACCATTACCCAGATCTGCACCACCACCGCCCGATCTACACCACCACCGCTTGATCTGCACTACCACCGCCCCACGTCGTCCCCTATCTGTGCACGAGTGACGGCGGTTGGACGGTGCAGACAACGACCACCACCGCCCCACACCACCACTACCGCCCCACATCTGTGCATGAGGTTTATCCTTTTCTTGCCTAATACTCCACTCCTTATTATTAATCATATATTTTATGAAATGAAGATCCACAATTTGATGTTGATGAGGAGGAGGTGATGATGAATGTGTACTGAGGATGATTTGTTTGCTAATTGTTGGCCTTTGGTTGGATATCTATTGTTTCCTACTTCTTTGATTTAATTGACTTTATTTGGAGCATATGCTAATATGTTAATTTAAGTTTATGTAAAAAAAAAATCCCTCTTAAAATTTAGCCTTGATGTACAAAAGGTGCTGAGTGGCGCCGTTAGCAATCAGCCCCTCGTGCATTTATACTAGTACGAAGTGAGTTTATATAAGCTTGCTCTTTTAGGTGTAAGTTGAAATGCTAGTTCTGCAGTCTGGTTATGTTTGCTAAATTTAAATTTAAGTTATTCACTATATATCAGGTTTGTAGTTAGTCGTTTGAAGTGCTTTCATTCATCACACTTTGCCTAAATAGAGCAGAAAGATGCAAAGCTTCTAAAGTTGCCCTTGCCCTGCTTCACACTGATTAGAAGCAATTATACTATGATCTATACATTTAATCACTTGAAATTTATTTTTGTCCATAGATAGTTTCGTCTACCTATAGCTGCCCTTGCCCTGCTTTACACTTGGACTTGTAACAATGACTGTTGTTGGTTGATAAGATGATAATTAATCAAGTAAAGAATTAGAAAGCCTTTTAAATGGTGGGGTTTTGGATTTTATTTGTAGGGTTTTTTTGGATTTTATTTACGTGGATAATTAATCAGATAAATTACAGATTTTTTTTTTGATTTTATTGTACAATTGTATCTAATGCTGAACTGTTGTTTGCATGTTGGGGATCTCGATAAAAAATGGTGGAGCGAAGAGAAGAGAAGAGGGCATACTGGGGGAAATTGTTTTTGCATTTTTATGCAAATAAATTGTTGCATTCTACAATAGTTGTTGCATTATGCAATTAATTTGTTGCATTCTGCAAAAAAAAAAAAAAAAAAAAAAAAAAATCTTGCATTCTGCAAATTTATTTTTTGCATAACGCAAATAAATTATTTTGTTATGCAAAATAGTTCTCCCAGTGTAATTTTAGAATTTTATATATGCAAAATGTTTACTGATAATTATGTTTTAAATTTATTTTTCATTTTTATTTGTGTAAATTAAAATAAAAGGAAAAAGAAACAAAAGAAGTGAAATTAAAAAAAAAATTACCGTGAATGAAAATTTCACTGTTATCCCGAAATTCAAAAATAAAATAAAAAGAAATAAGAAAATGAAATTAAAAACGTGTTTACAAATTTGAAATTAAAAAAAAACAATTAATAAAAAACGTGTAAAATTTGAAATTAAAAAAAAAGACATTGTCTACAAAAAAGCAGACACATCCTGCAAAAAACAGAGGGGGTTGGATGGGGTTTTGGGCTGTGGACCCCACAAAACGGGATTCTTTGCAATGTAGGGAAATTGAGGTGGTGTCATGCAATTAAGCTCCAAGAAATGGGGCTTTAGGTGACTCATCCTATTTTATACTTATCCATTAAATTATTAATCTTTTGAGTTTCATTTATATTAATATTTGAGTAGGGGATAGATTAAAAGTTTAATTAATTATTACATAAAAATTATTTAATAAAGAGTGTTGCAATCTTATTATTAATTTAGTAAACAAAATTTGACTTAAACAAAAAGTTACTCTAAATGACGTAACATTTTGCTATTATATAAATAAGTATAGATAAGTTAATGATAGGAATGACAAAACAACAGTCTCGAGATTTTTTTTTTTTTAAACGAACATACTTTTGGGGGACGGAGGGAGTAATATATAAATATAATTACTATAATTCACTAATGAGTTATAAATATATAATTTAGAGGTTTGATTACTATATTTATTGTTAAATTTAATTGAGAATTTGATTTTTAGCTTGAAATTAAATGAGTTATATTATAGTGTCCAACATGTTTATTATGAAAATATGCATATGGTTATATTTAAAATTTGTATTAACTTTTTTTTTAAAAGAGAAAGGAGAAGTGGGGCGAGTGGACCTATCCCGTGTAGGGCGAGGCGAGCATGAGGTTCCAAATGCTTCCCCGCAGCGGGGCGCGGGGGGGCTAACGATATGCACAGGACGGGCCCAGGTATTGCCATCTCTTGTTAATGGGTTTATTTATATAATGGGGCTGTGGGGAAAATTAAGTCTTTATCTGGTACACTAGAGATAATAGATTGCAATTGTTGTGCGCACATTTCTTCCATTGTCTTCCTATTAGAAGCAGTTGGTCTTATTCTCTGGTACACTAGAAAAATAGAAAAAAATGGTTAAACAAACTAAGTTTAAATAAAAAAAATGAAATAACTTAATAAAATTTTGGAATATGATATCTGAAAATTCACCAAATATTCTAAAGAAATTTTCCAAAAATTTAACTAATTTTCAGAAGATAACTTCTGTAAATTCACCAAATTTTTGGAAAGAAAAATTTTAAAAGTTCACCAAAATTTTGTAACAAAAGAACATCCACATAAATAATTACCACTACATATTATCAAAGTAAGACCAAGACTATATATATGTAACCAAACACAAAATGATTAAAATAAAGAAACACACCATCATTTACTACGTATATTTACTTATATGTATTATATAAGGGAAATTTTTTATTCTCTGTTAGATGACCAAACCTAATGCAACTAATCTTCTTTAATGGCTGCAAGTTATAGTAATTAGCATTCATGATTGCACTTTTTTATGTAGCACAAATTGTTAACCCACAAGTGTACGGGATCGTATCTAGCAAGAGTAAGTGACCAAGTTTTAAAAATATCGAACCTCAAGGACAACAATTTCAATGTATTTATCTCTCAAAATTGACATGCTTAGAAAGAAAATTGCAGAATTTAAATGTTCGGTTTTTAGTATTCTACTATGAATTTTCGACAAATATTTCAAACTAAAGAGCTAATCTAACTTCTTGACGAAGTGCAAGGGTTGGGAGTATGCTTTGGATGATTTAGAGTATGCAAGGATCAAAGCTAATTTTAACATATGCCCCTTTTATGTTTCCTCTTATGATTAAACTAGGTCGACTTGACCTCATCTAATCAACAAACTCTCATTTCGATGACTCGATGCCCGATACAGTGTGTTCTCGAATTTATAGCATCTCTCGATGATCTAAAACATCTAACTATAGCATTTGGTAACTCATTTCTCTCAATTAAACCTTCATTAGAAAGAACCCAACTCTCGTTTTGTTGCTCGTTCTAATGAGCTGCTTAATCTATTAGAAATAGTTTATCAAAGATTAAGCAATCCACAATCAAAGAGTTTAATAATTCAATTCAACACAATCAAGGCATATATTAAAGCAAAGCCCTAATTCTCACATATCTTCCTCACCCAAAGCATAGAGAGTTTAACCTTACATATCCATGGCTAAGCAAGCAAAATCAATACAGAAATTCATAGAGAAGAAGAGAATTAAACTACTAACAATTAAAATCAGAGAAATATCACCTAATTGGAGGTAAAAGTAGAGAAAATCTCCATTCAACACTTCAAGAATACATCAAATCTTCAATTACAAGTATCTTCTAGCTCAAATCCAGCTACAATCTACTTCTATGGAAGGAATTTAAGAAATTTGCTTTGAATCTATGGAGTTCTAAGAAAATCTAATGACATGGGGAAGAAGCTTTCAATCTCTCGTGTGGAAATCTGAAAAATAGTGGTAACTTCTCTCCAAGATCTGTTAATGCCCTTTTATAGTCGTGTCAAAATGCCCAAAGTTCGATTCTTACACTTAAGTCCCTGAAATTCCCGAAAATTCCGCTTTTGGAGCTTGCAAGCATTCCACTTGGGTAAAATCAGTTTTCACTCGGTTGATATAGTGTCCACTCGGCCGAGTGATGACTCAACTCGGTCGAGTGCACTGTCTGGCCTGAGGGGATCTTTCAGAAATGTTCACTCGGCCTCTCCTCCATGTCACTCGGCCAAGTGGCTTTGTTTTGTCCGAGTGGATTTAACAGAGGACCTCACTCGGCCTGTTCACCATGGCACTCGGCCGAGTGAACTCTTGTTGTGGCCGAGTGGATCTTCCAGAGGACTCCACTCGGCCGAGTGGCCTCTTTTCCCTTGACCGAGTGGATCCGATTTTCACCCTTTTGAACCTCTTGACTTCATTCTTCATCTTTCTTCGATTCTTTATAATTTTTACCAAAATCCACTCCAATTCCTGCGTAAAAGGTGAGTACACGAGCAACAAAAAATATCGAGAAATGAGATGCTAAACATACTCAAATCGGGCTCAATCAAGCGCACATATGACTTTAAATCACACAATTTAGATGCAATTACAAGGCTAATCAATTCACATTTGATGAGGTTTCTAGGAAATTAGCTACTATAAGTCAAATCTAGCTACCGTAAATTTCTAGGAAATTAGCATTCACATCTTCTTTTATCACTAAAATCAAAATTCTCATCTATGTACCCAAACACAAAGCCTCCCTATAGTACCAAATGGTTTTGGCATTTCATCGAACACATCATGTGCATAAAATTTTAGCTTATTATTTTTGTGAAACAATATTGTTATCAAACTAATAAATGCATGCCCCATGTCCAGAAGAAACACAAATCATCAACGCAAGCAAAAAATATGGACGAAAACAATACAAAATCGACCAAAGTTTTTAACAAAGTAAAAAAAGCCAGTAAGCTTGTAAAACAGTATTTGAATGTGTGGAGAAGTTGGAATTCTTTTTTAGAGAAACTAACCAGCTTTCAATCCTTCCGTATCACCGATTGCTCGCCGCTTGCTCATTATTTTAACGGTCACACCCTGAGGAGCCTTCACGGTAATCTCAAAGAGGTTGGGGGAGGAGGGTGTATATGTTTATGGATGAATATGAATTATGAAAACTGCTGGGAATATGAAATGTTTTTTTTATTAATAAGAGTACTAATGGTAGTATAAGGGTTGTGTATTTATTAATATCAATTAAAATGAGTAGGTAAAATTAGACGGAGTTGTATCTCCATTAGTTGGAGAGGTATTTAGTCTGACCTATTTTAGATAAGTTATTAATGTTGTAAAATAAAGAGGCGCGAACAAGAACACCGATTTATTTACCCAGTTCGTCATGAATGACTACATCTGGGGGCGTACCCAGCCAAGAGTTTTCCACTATATTTTATGTGTATGTACATGTGTGTATTACAATATTGAGTACGGGGATATATATATATATATATATATATATATATATATATATATATATATATATATAATATCAAAACCCTAAAGCTTATAAGGCTACTTGGCCCATAAGTAATGTCCACATCAAATCTTCTGGATTTGGTATATCAAATCTTCTAGATTTGCAACACTCCCCCTTGGACATTACGACGTAACGTCCATGTCACTTCAAAAACTCCATAGACTAGGTTGCCGGAATAAAATATCCGACTGGGGAAAAAGTACAACTATTGATCTTCCGGATCCAATCTTCTGGATTGTTTCGATGTTATTACTTCCCCTGAAGACAACAACTTTCTAAGTCTTCGCATCCCAATACCATAAACATACTTTTCAAAAGTAGAGGTAGGTAGGGACTTAGTGACATATCTGCTGGATTGTCACTAGATCACACCTGTTGTATGGTAATTTCGTCACTCTTCTGGAGTTCGTATGGGAAGAAGAATTTCGGGAAATTATATTTCATTAAGTTCCTCTTAACGTACGCGTTGTTCATTTTTGCAACACAAATTGCGTTGTCTTCATCGATTACAGTGGGGAATGTATTGTTTAATAGATCTCCATGAGATCACAATATCATCACAAAGAAAAATATAACCAGTCTGAGATATCATATAATGTATTTAACATTATTCCAATGTCTCCCTCTGGGAGAAGCGTTATATCTCGTAAGCAAATTTACCGCAAATGTGTTGTCCGGACTGGTGCAGTTTGCAAGATAAAATATGCACCAAATAACGCTTAGATAAGAAACTTTTAGTCTTAGAATATCCAATGTATCTTCTTTGGACCTAAATGGGTTCTTATCCACTTCAAGGATCGAACTACCATAGGTATACTAAGTGGATGAGATTTATCCATGTAGGATCTCTCTAATAACCTTTTCAAGTAGGTTGGCTGGTATAAAATTCATTCGTCCTTCATGGAGATATCATATTCATTTTTCCTTCAGGGAAATGCTCGAATTAATTTTCCTTCCGAAAAATACTTAAATTTAATTTTCCTTTAGGGAAATGCGTGAATTAATTTTCCTTTAGGGAAATATTTAAAATTTAATTTTCCTTCAGGGAAGTACTTGAATTCATTTTTCCTTTAGGGAAATTCTCGAATCAGCAGGTCAAGACTATACTTGGTTTTATCCAAGATTTTCATTTCGAATTCAGCTTTCAAGATTGAACTAGCTTCTTCAATCCCTTTGCATGTCTCGATTATGTTTAGGCCATCAACATAGATGGAGATGATGCAAGAACCACTTTGCGATTTCTTTATAAATACGCAAGAAAAAGCTTCATTGTTTGTATATTCCTTCTTTGGGAGGAATTCACTAAGTCAATCGTACCATATTTGATCTGACTGTTTTTAGATCATGTAATGACCTTCGCAGTTTTGTACTATACATACTATGGGTTTTCATCATTCCTCTTCTGGGGAATCTTAAATACATCAAGGATATAAGTATTGGCATGTAATAACCATATAAAATATGCGGTTTACAAGGTTCATTAACTGTATTTTATTTTTAACTGCCAGTGATTAGCAGAACTTTATTTGTTCATACCAGGAGAATATGTTTGATCACAAAAAAATATGGGTCTCTGTGAAAACCATGGGTTTCTGCAAAAAATCTTAAATCTATTAATCTCGCTCACCATCTTATTTGGTTTTCGTGTAAACACTCATTATCCTACAGGGATAGCTCTTCGAGTGTACGTACGATAGAACCAAACCTTATTTTTAGCAAGTTTAACTCTGCCATATTTTTGCTTCTTCCTTATTGCACCCAAATCTAAGTGCTTCGGGCACTCAATTTAGGTACTGGATCCAGATTTTAGAAAGAGCAATTGTGGACACAAATACGTTATCGATAATAAATATATATTGTTTCTCCGATATTTATTTATTGATCTCATGTTAACCAGATTCACATTATTTCCCTTATGTATTTGATCTGGTCGTGTCGCAATCCTAGTATTAGATCATTTTGTGCACGTGCTTTGTTACTAGGATTCTTCGTCTTCAGGACGAATCTCTTCTGGAGATTTTAAGTCTTCTGGACGTATCTCTTCTGCAGATTTCAAGTTTGACTGACCAGTTTTGCTAGCTTTCATTCTAGGTTTGTATATTTCTTTTATAGGCCATTTACGCTTCAGGCGTGTGGGGCATGTATACTCGTTTTCATTGGGACCTCTATACCTTTATGGTTAGTAAACGCATCTGGCAAATTACTTGCTATATATTGTAAGTTACTTATCTTTTGAACTTCAAGTTCAGTTTAACTATTGAATGATCCTAAATATCGAAGACCTTTTTTCCTTCAGGGAGCTTTCTTGGTCTTTTTCCTTCAAGGAAAATATCTCGATCCGTTTTCTTCAAGGAAACTTCTCGACATTCAATTGATTTTTGAATTCTAATCTCCCTCTAATGCCGAGAATAGACTCTTCATCAATTATGTAGTTAGCCAACAGGGTTGTTAACGTATTGTGGTGGTATATGTACTGCGCAATAGAATGTTTGTAGATGGGAAATGATGTGTCATTTTCTGCGTACTAGTTGTAGAGGGGAGTACTAATGATATGCAGTGGGTCGGATTTGAATTCGAGTAGCTATATGTAAAGTTCATGCCCCTAACATGTAGCTAAGATGGAATTTTTGCAATAACGATCTAGTAAATAGTTTGATGCATCATATTAGTGACTCAGCTAGACCATTATGGTGTGGGCGTAAGGGACTTAATGCTTCGCTTTAATTTCCCAATGTCATATAATAAACATTGAATGATGTCAATGAGAGCTCACTGGCATTATCCATTCAAATAAATTTAATTTGATAATTTGGGAAATGAGAACTAAGCTCAATAGTTTTGCAATAGGCTTGACAAAAGCGTGATTGCAGGTGGATAACGAGCATACATAAGTCCACCGTGTGAAAGCATTAATTATGGTCATTAACTATCAAAATGGTCCCCATACTAGGATAATTAGTCCACAAATATCTCAATGAAACCATTCTAAAAATGGGAGATTTAATTCCAACTTTAGTACGATTCAGCCGTACTCTAAGTTCACCCTTTGTACATGCCATAAATTTATTTACGAAAGGGTTTGACGTGTTATAGCCAATGAACTTAAAAAAAATCCGACATATCACATTATTATTTTATTTGGACTAACTGCTCATACTATAATATGTATGAATATAAATTGGAATTTAAGACCAGATCTACAACTCTTCAGGAGGTTCGATTTTGTTACTGAGGTCTTCCACGCTTCAGGCGTGCTTTAGATTTATTAGCATGTAATATATTGTCCTTCAGGGACATCAATTTTAATTGGGAATATTATATATAAATATGTGATTCAGTAACTCTGCTGGAGTTGTTTAAGACATTCGTTAATTGAGTTGTAATTTTTCGCAAATATTAATTATGACGAAGCATATAGTCATAACATGCATAAAAATCACAAAATAATGACTCTATGTATCTTGACAACTCATAGTCTTTAATGTCATATCACTGACAATGTTCATGTTTGCTTCAGGCAAACTGGTATGCTGAGATTCGCTTGGGAATACTCGATCTCGATCACCTCAACAATTATTTGACATCAGCCATAATGTTCATCTATCGATATTTTCTATTATCGATTTTATTCAAATTTTGTCGATGAATATAATCCTTTAGGGATTTTTATAAATGACGATGAATATAATCCTTCAGGGATTTTCTATAAACAAATGATGTCTTATTGAGATGGTATCGGAGAATTTAATCAGTGCATCTGCCTTCTGGGCTAAAATGGGGTCAAAATTTCATTACATTTGTCCCAAATGAAGCAAGACGAATCTCAAAGCTCAAGTCAGGATACTAATAATGTCTAATTATGTAAATCACTCATTGTCTCCAAAATCTTTGAGCTCTAAGCTCACAAGATCATCGTTGTCTCTGTTAAAATCTGCTTCAGGCAGACTGACATGGTGAGATTCACCCTGAGGGGGCCATCCCCTTGTTGTCCTTTTGTATCTTTCGATAAGCCTCAATTAAGTGCTTGGATTTGCAGATTTCTTCCCTTCCACGCTTACGCCCACTCAGGCTCCCTTGAGCTACAACATGTGTGACTTGACCATAAAATACTAGTTTTACTAGTAGTTACCCCACATGAGTATGGGATCACTGTAGTATGGGCAAGTATAAAGACCAAGTAGTATCGAACCCGTGGGAAAGTTTGTACGCGAATAAATCCCTGGAAATCTATGTGTCGTAGCTAATATGAAAGCGATATTGGTTTAAACTAATTCTACTAATTATTTCTACTAATTTTATAATAATAACGAAATTAAAACTATACTAACTTCTGGGTGAAGTGAAAATGAGATGATGATGCTCGGGATAGGACTCCCTACGTATACTAACGGTATTGGTACTGTAACTAAAATAATCGTGATGTTCAAGTTAAAATCCTAAGTGTACTATAAACTAGGCAATCAACTTCCCTAGTCTAGCACAAAGAATTGAAAGAATAAAAGCACAGAAATAATCACAATACTTAGTTCTAACAACTTACTTCACTAACCCACTATTTAAATTATATGAATTGTGCTTAATTATTGAGGCTCTAATTTAACTAAGGTGATTCGGTCGTCCTCCCTAGATAAATCGGTTGATTATAAACCCATTCAAAAATCCTCTCCTTAAGCCTATCCGTTATTAAAGAGTGACGCGATCGTCTTCTCTCTAACAATATTCGTACTTAATTCTATGATTAGTCTAGGGTTTATTAGAATTATTCAATGATTAAGAGAATTAAAACTATACATCACGAATTATCCTAATTACGTACCAACATCATAATTATATGAGTTCATCCTATCCTAAGCATGCAAGGGTTTTAGCCTAACATGGTGATTATGAGAATAAAAGCATTAACGAGGTCAACAATCATAAACATAATTATACGAATCAAGAAATTCAAGAACATAAACTCACTATGAAATCAATTGAATCAAATCTGAAAATATTCTATAAAAACTGGAATTTAGGTCTAGAATATAAAAAGTTCAAGAAACAAAAGAGAAATCCAAACTGTGCGAAGTATTTAATTGTTCTAACGAATTCATATGATAAAAACCTCGTTTACAAACTTGAAATCCTTTCCAAACTCTCAAAATCATGTCCAAAGCCTCTTCCTCTTCGAAAATCGCGTGTAGATATCTAAAAATAGGTTTGCGATGGGTATTTATATGATATGGGCAAAAAACGACCAGGGCGCTCGAGCTGGGCCCTCGCTCGAGCGCCTCGCACTCGCTTGGTTGAGCGCTCATAGTCTTCCAGGGATCAAATGCCGCTCAAGTGGGTTCACTCGAGCACCTTACGCTCGAGGGCTTTTGGTCGAATGCTCTTTGCTTTCCAGGGGTGAGGTGCCGCTCGGGCTCGACCACTCGAGCGCCTCGCGCTCGAGCTCGACCACTCGAGCGCCTCGCGCTCGAGCTCGACCACTCGAGCGCCTCGCGCTCGAGCTCAGTGGTCGAGCATCTCCTTTTTCTCCAGGGATGGTATGGCACTCGAGCCAGGTCGAGTGGATTCTCCTCTTGTGCTATTTGACACTTTTCTTCACCCAAACTAATACTTTCATATTTCTTTAATATCTTCTCATTCGGGAGTTCGTTTGATTCGATTTAAAGTCATACAAACTCCATTTTTCGCCCTCTTTCCTAACATGAACACCAAAGAGACAAATTGATGAGTTTATGAACATGTTACTCAAATAACTCTAAATACTCATAAAAACACTCAAAATATGGACTAATTGGGCTTCAAAACATCACAATTTCACGTCTAATCAACCCCCCAAACTTACCATATTGCTTGTCCTCAAGCAATGAAATAATAAGTCAAGTGAAATTGTTAGAAATAAATTAAAGTACCAAATCATGCAAGTAATCACTTTCAAGCTTCAAAGATTGTTCACCCGCACACAAACTCACCCCTTCATCCTGCTCATGGATAATCAATAAAAAACCACCAAATCAAAATATGGATGTGCTCTCGGTGGTGTGTTTCACTCCCTCACAAGTGTTTATCAATAATTAGGGACACTCTCAATCAATCATTCACACAAATTAGTGACCATAGGCTTGTAAGCACTCTCTACTTCGACCACATACTAGAATTCATGCCGAATCAAAAATGACTTTTTCAAGGTTGTAATGTACAACTCTTTGGACAGGTGGGGTAAATGTATAGGATAAACTAACTCAAGTGAATGGAGAATATAAAATTATAGTTTTGGTATTTCAATACACGGAACAGAATACATCAAATATCTTCATACAATGCACTTTCACTTCCATCTACTTGTTGGGGAAAACGGGGTGCCCGGATCTATTCAGGATGAAATTTAAATACGTATTTAAATCTAATTATTACTAGCATGAATTAATCCTAAATTAATTCAAATAATAATTAAACCAACAACAAATATATCATGCATATGAATATACTCACATAAATTTCTACGGTTGAAAAACTAAAAATTTATGTGAACACGTACCTCTTGAAGCGACGTCCAACCGAGATAAATGGGACAAGCGAAACGATCCTATCAACCGTAAAAACCTTCTCAAGTATTACCTTTCTCTTTATTCGTTCACCGGTGGGAAGCGCTCACGAACAATTTAAAATAACAAGGAAGAAAGAAAAACATTATTGTTGCTGATTTTTTTTAACACTGTGAAACTGTAAACTGGAGATGAAATAATCATCCCCTATATATAGGTGAGGGGTGAACAAAATTTTGGTGGAAATAAGGGGAGAGAAAATCTTTTTCTCGGCCTCCAAGAAATCTTGAATATATCCCATATATTTTTTCTCCATAAAAAAATATTCCACAAAAATCTCACCCTCCTAATATATGCAATTTTCGAATTTTAGGGAGATAGAATACTAGATTTGGATCTTCTTGAATTTATGAGATAATCTTGTATTCCAATAATATATATCTTCCATAATATCTTTCCAAGAAAATCAACAAAATCTTTTCTCTCTTAAACCAAAATTTTGCAAATTATGAATAAAAATCAGAAATAATAATATTCTTTTATTTTAATTACCTTATTATTATCGAGCTACTTATTGGGCTATTTGAAGCTTTAGGAGAATTAAGATTGGACCTCCAATGGGCTACTGAATTACAATATTGAGCCCCAATATTATTCAGCCCATTAATATTAATTAATACCACTAATAAATTAATAATTCACTATCCATCTTAATCCATATTATGATAATATGGGCTCTCGGTTATTATTTACCGTGTTTAAAATTATCTAGTCCATTAATTAATTGAGCTTCTGAATAGCTCTAAATTAATTAATATATTTTACCTTGGAGTAAAGACAGCTCAACATTATTATCCGTACCGAAGAAACTAATTCTCCACTTGCAAGATTTGGCATGATAAAATTTCTGAGCCCACCAAGGGGACAAATCACATGAGCAGTACTCACACATGTTTCTCCGTATTAAATCTTAGCAACCGTTGTATGATTAATATTACTGCCCAAAACACAAGGTTTGAAGTCACGATGATTCTCACTCAACATGAATCAAAGTAATAACTATTAACCACACACGGTCCTATTTAAGTGACGGAGATTAAGAAATCAATAATCACTGAGGTCTAATTCTTCACATTTCAAAACAGAAGAATTTATCCTCGCTGTAGGCCCTCTTCAACACATACTAAATATGCTAGTGCAATCTCTTGGTCAAGACAGACCAATAACCTTTCATGGCGGATTGTTCAATTCCACCTGGGTCGTGAATTGTATGTTTAGTTACAAGTAACTGTCAATGTGATCTTTCGTGATCTGGTATCACCACATTAAATACAATGTAACACATACTATATATTGAACAGGTTGTAATACATATTTAACATTCATTCATATTTAAAGCAAATGTGATCAAATAATTATTCTCATAAACAAGTGTTTAATACATGAGTTATACAAAGTAAAAGCATATTTTCACGTATAACTCCAATGCTACTTTCAACACCTCACTTTTTTTCTAACTCCTTTCACTTTTTTTTCGTTCACTGCACTTTCTATTTTCTCTTTCTTTTTCAAACTATATATGAGCTCATATTTTCTCTTGCTCATTCTCAGCTTTTTTTTTCATCCCCACTACTCACAAATTCATTACTCCTTTTCTCGTACTCACTCAACCATATACAATTCTACTTCTCTCAACTCAAACCCTTTTCATTCACAACGTTTCATATTCTCCACTCAAATTGGGACAAAAAGAGTTTAGGAATCGGATAAGCTCAAATGTGCTAGCAAATAAATAGGCTCAAGCTCAAACGAGCTAACAAGAGATAAATGTCATTGGTATGAATATTTAGGCTAAGTGACTTATCAATTAAAAAATGGCCTTAAATCACTTCTGACATTTCATACTAGATACAATCAAGAAGCGAGAGCACCCACAAGTTCTAGCACCTCTAAGGTGAAGATCCACTCACAAACAATGAGATCCTTTTAATGAAATCTAATCTCTTATAACGCTCAAATCTCACAGTTTTTCACATCCATGCTAGACCTAGTAACTTCTCAACATTACCATATAAGTATTCAAAAAGAAAAATTGTAAGTGCACGAATTCCCTTTCAAATCCACCCTACTCACTACACTCACACAATCTAGTCCTAATTCAATTCCACAATCACCAACTCATAACTTCACACTCAATGATAACAATCACAAGTAAATAAGGAAAGAGTCAATAAACATGAAATAAATAACACCCAATTAGTTCACACCACCAGCTCAAATATCTATCAATACACAATATATAACTTAACTCAACCCAAGGAGAGGGCGTGCGCCCGTGCAATGTCAATTAAACCTCTCAAGGGCATCGGTGCATATGTATCACCATAAAACTTATAAACACTCCACCCCTCCAAACTTCGACTTTGTGAAACGGTCTAAGTTTGGGGTTGTTGTGTGATGAATAAATCCTGTAGGATGAGGACGAATAGAGGATCATCATGCGAGTTCGTCAAAGGAAAGAGATAAGCGTAACTCTCGTCTCGACATTCGTGTCCTGCCGTTCGGTCTCATCTCCGTCATGAATGACATCGGGTTTTCGCTTCGCCCAGAAGGTATCCGGCCTCGTCATACGGACGACCAGACCCGATAAGAATACTACCTAAGACGAGGAAGAGATCCAGATAAATGAGGTCCACGTCGTCTAGAAGGACGAGACGGTCACACGTCAGGTCTTGACCGACGTTGGGGAGTTTTGGGCGCTATCAGAAGATCTTTCCAATTCCCAATACCAGGTACAAGAAATCATGACCGACTCGGTAGGGGAGGCCATACTTGTGTAAGAATATCCCGCGATCTTGGGGAAGATACGATCCCCTTTCCACATGGCCAGTTGTAATTGGACCAGGACCTACAACACGGAAGATATTCCTCACTAACCCAGTATGGGCCTGGCCCAGCATTAAATGTTGGGTTGTACCTGTCCATCAAAGGGTCAGTCCAAGGGGATGCTCTTGGACTATAAATACTTGTTCAAACCACAATAAATGAGACAAACAACATTAAAGCCCAAGTAAAAAACTGACTTGACAAATCTTTTTGCATTTATTATTTATGTTCTTCATTTATTATCTAAGGCCTCAAGCCATTAATACTCGATAATATTCACAAATCACATAGCCGTTACCCATCCAAAAGCCACATCAATCCGTAATTAGATACATATTTTGGGTAACAACAATTGGCGCTAGAAGGAGGGTGAAATCAACCTTAAACATCAAAGAAAAACACCCCCCGAAAAACACTTTCGTCAAACAAGAAATATTACGAACCAAGACGTTGACGAGGGCACATCTCGCCCAGTCCTGGAGGCGGCAGGTGCGGAGCCAACGCCCACCCCCGTCCGACAAACGAGGGACATACCCGTCATCACCGCTGACCTGAGCACCCCCGAGCAAGTAGAGACTGTTATCGAACAGCTCCAGCGACGGGCGAGGGAGATGAGGAGGAGCCTGGGCATACAGACTCCTCCCTCGTCCAAAAAGAGGAAGAATCCCTCGCGTTCCACCCGGCCCCCAAGAGAGGCTCTGATCGACCTTTCGATGGGCCAGGACTTGACCGAACCCACCTGGTCGAGGGCCTCGGGCCCCAGGTCAGTCTTCAGCCGACTCGGCAGCGAGTCATGGGATCAAACAGCGCCGAGCTCAGAATCCGAGTCCTACACAAGGTCCTCGAGACATCCCGGCCGTACCAAGGCCGCCCACACGGATGCACGGGTGGAGCCACACGTTCCCGTCAGAAGGCAACTCGAAGGTGCGCAAAGCTCCCCAATCCCGAACCTCGAATGTCGCATTTCGGCTCACGAACGTTTGGGCCCCGAGGTCACTCTCCGAGCCGAGGGCAGTCAAGGCGCCCTGATTGCAGCCCTCCAACAGCGTCTAAACGAAATGGAAAGTAAGTTGGAGGCCAAGGACTCTCCATCCAAACGCTCCAACATCGGCAAGGAGCCTTTATCTCAGGAGATTGAGGAAGCCTATGTTCAGACGAAAGTCACTCCTCCCCAAACCCCTTTATACGAGGGAAGGTCCGACCCGGAGGTGCACCTCAGCAAATACCGGATCTACATGACCGGCCGAGGCGCTACGGACGATACAAAATGTCGTCTTTTCCCCCTCACTTTGGGGGAGTTAGCGCACAGTGGTACGCCAATTTACCATCCCGCTCGGTCACGAGCTTCGCCGATTTGAGCGAAAAATTTCTGACTTTCTTCACGGCAAAGATCTCCAGGCCCGAGGGCCGACACAGGCTCATGAGCATCAAGCAGGCGGACAATGAGTCCGACGAGGCTTATGTCGACCGCGTCGACGAAATTATCCTCACAGGCGAGCCGGTCAGCGATGAGATCGCCCTCCATGCTACTCTGAACGGCTTCGCGACACTCTCCCCTATGTTCAGGCACCTTTCCAAACGCCTCCCCGTGACTTACGCGGAGTTCAAAGGGAGAGCCGGGGAAATGATCACATGCCAGAAGCTCCTGGCACAGCGGATGGGACCACCAAAGGCCGTGGTGACAGCCCCGGCCCCAAAAGCCGAGGTAGGGGAAAAGCCCAAAGCTTCCCCCCAAAGGAAGAACTCATCCGGGCCGCGTCAGGTAGGTGGCAAGGTGCCCGGGACGTTCAAGAAGTGGGCCAACGAGATGGATGAGCAGCTGCTCCAGGTTTTGGCCCAGTCCCCGACATTTATTTTCAACGCGATCCAACACGACGACCTGTTGAAGAAACCAAGGGCCCTCAACCCTAAAGCACGAGTCAACAGGGCCAAATGGTGTGCATACCACTACGGCGCGGGGCACAATACCAGCGAATGCCGGGACCTCCCCCGACAACTTTGGAAGCTATTCGAAGATGGAAAGCTCAACGATTTCGTCAAAAGGCCGGCGGAGACAGCCCCCCACAACCCCGAGCAGGAGCGGGGGCATCCACGCCAGCAGTAGGCTCCGAGGCAAGGCCATCCCGTCACCTATGTCGAGGATGAGGAAAGTGATAACGAAGAGATGGAGGTACCACCGCCTCGTCAGGGAGGACGAGTGAACATGCTCCAGGGAGGAGGAACTCTAGGAGGTCTCATCCCGATCTCGACCATGTCGAACCGCAAGAGGAAGGCCGAGGTCAGGGCTTTTGAGAATATCCACACCATCTCCCCACCAGAGCCAACCATTTCCAAGACTTCCATGATCACATTCACTAACGCTGATCGGGAAGGGGTTCTATGCCCGAAAAATGACGCTCTCGTCATATCTACCAAGATCCTCGGAATCATCGTCGATCGTCTTCTAGTAGATAATGGTTGTTTCTGCAACATCATCTTCAAATCAACTCTCGACAAGATGGGGAGTTTCGCCTCGTTCATCAAACCTTTCGACACCGTACTCCGGGGCTTCGGAGACACCGCCGTCCAAGCCTATGGAAGAATCAAATTATCCGTGGAGCTCGTCTTCCACGAGAAGGAACAGACAAGGATAACTAGGCAGTTAGATTTTGTAATAGTCGATCAGCCAAATATTTATAATGGTTTTTTAGGTCGTCCTTTCCTTGAAATGTTCGAGGCAGTTGCCTAGTCCTACTTTTACTGTATCAAGTTCCCCACTACGGAGGGCTTAGTTGGCACGGTAAAAGGGGACCAAAAAATGGCTAGAAAATGTTTGAGTTACCCTTGTCTCTCTTTAAATACCGCACATAGCCCCAAATCGCATGTAACCGACCTCGGTTTTCCACCAAGCCGGGATGCCAAGGATGCGACGACCTCTGGTGACAATCTCGTCCAAGTGTGCAACGACCCTTTAGAGCCGAGGATTGGTTTCGAGCCTATCACAGTCGAGTTTGACCCACGTGACGAGCGCTAGGACCCAAAAAAAGCCATACCGGATGAAGAGCTAGATAAATTTCTTTTAGACCCAGCCCGGCCAGGTTTCGAAGTAACTATGGGGTCAAACATCCCATCCGAGTTGAAAGGCCAGATCTCGGATTTTCTCAGAGATAGCCGCGATGTCTTCGCCTGGGATCACAAAGATATGGTCGGCATCGATCCAAAGCACGCATGTCATCATTTGAAGATTGACCCCAGTAGGAAGCCCGTCGCCCAGAAGAGGAGGAAGTACGGCCCCGAAAAGTATGAGGCCCTAGACGTCGAGGTCCGAAAGCTTTTGGAAAACAAGCTGATCAAACCCGCACAAGACGAACCACCATGGGTCTCAAATCCGGTCCTCGTCAAAAAGGTGAACGGCGCTTGGAGGCTCTGCATCGATTTCACGGATCTAAACGCGGCATGCCCCAAGGATCATTTCCCAATGCCGCACATCGACCACCTAGTCGACAGTACGGCCGGACACGAAATGATATCTTTCATGGATGCATTCGCCGGGTACCATCAAATTCCCATGGCCTCCGAAGACATCAAGCATACGTCATTCCACACCGAGAAAAACATGTACTCTTGGACAAGAATGCCCTTCGGCCTGAAGAACGCCGGGGCAACGTATCAACATTTGGTCAATACCATGTTTTCCGAACAAATAGGGAAGACGATGGAAGTCTATATAGACGACATCGTGGTCAAAAGTGTCAAGAAGGAGAACCACCCTCGTGATCTCGCCGAGGTATTTGCCATTCTACGGGCCTACAACATGAAGCTGAACCCGAAGGAATGCCACTTCGGTGTCGGGAAGGGGAAATTCCTCGACCACATCGTCAGCCAGAGGGGCATTGAGGCGAATCCCTCCAAAATTAAGGCAATCATCGACATGACGGAGCCGAGGTCGATACGCCAAGTTCAAGTGCTGACTGGACGATTGGCCGCGCTAAATAGGTTCATCTCGAGACTAGACGACAAGAGCAAATCTTTCTTCTCCACTATCAAGAATAAAAAGTTCACGTGGAATAAAGAGAGCCAACTAGCTTTCGTCAAGCTGAAGGAGTATTTGGCAAACCCCAAGATCCTGGCCAAACCAGTTCAGGGAGAAAAATTGTTCCTTTACTTGGCCGCATCCGAAAGTGCTCTAAGCGCCGTTTTGGTGAGGGCCGAGGGGCAGGAGCACCTACCGATTTATTACGTGAGCCAAGTGCTACACGAAGCCGAGACGAGGTACTCGCCATTGGAGAAGATCGCATACGCTTTGGTCATGAGCGTCAGAAAACTAAGGCCTTACTTCTTTGACCACCAAGTGGAGGTTCTGACGACATTACCCCTCCGACAAATCCTACATCGGCCCGACACAACCGGACGTCTAATTAAATGGTCTTTAGAAGTGGCCCAATACGGAGTCACCTACGCGCCTCGTATCGCAGTCAAGGGGCAGGCACCACACCCATCCAGGGTAGATCACCCCGTATGGAAGCTTTTCGTGGATGGTTCCTCGACAAGCACGTGCACTGGAGCCTGAATCATCCTAGCAGGCCCGGATGGGTAATGTTTCACCAATGCCGTCAGATTCGCTTTCCTTGCTACGAATAACGAGGCAGAGTACGAATCTCTCATCGGAGGCCTCGACCTCGCTATCGCAGTGGGGGTCCAAAGATTGAACATCTTCATGGACTCACTACTGGTAGTGAACCAGCTGACCGGCGAATACGAGGCGCGGAGAGAACAGATGATCAGATACCACGAACGGGCCGTAGAGCTCTGCAAAAAGTTCCACGAGGTGTATATTGAACAAATTCCAAGGGAACAAAATTCACAGGCCGACGCTCTGTCCAAACTGGCCACCTCGGAGGGTGCAGCAGACCTGTCCAACATTAATCTGACAAGGCTCGAAACCCCGTCAATTAATCAGAACTTGGTAGCTTTGATCGAGGACGAGACGCTAAACTGGATGACCCCAATTTACGCATACCAGAAGGACGACATCCTTCCAGAAGATAGAATCCAATCTCGGCAGCTACAACTCAGAGCTACAAGGTACACAATCATCGATGACCAACTGTACAAAAGAAGTTTCACCCCCCCCTCCTCAAATGCATCACCCCGGAGCAAGGAAAGCTTGTTTTCGACGCGATTCACGCTGTGGTCTGTGGGAATCACGCCGGCGGGCAATCACTTTATCAAAAGACCCTGAGGCAGGGATACTTCTGGATTAGCCTACGGCGAGACACAATTACCTATGCCAAAGCATGCCACCAATGCCAGACTACAGCCCCGGATATTAGAGTAGCCCTGGAGACGTTGACTTCAATGATCAGCCCTTGGCCCTTCGCGCAATGGGGGATAGATCTCATCGGCCCAATGCCCACTGCACCCGGGGGGATGAGATACGCCGTCGTTGCAGTAGAATACTTCACCAAGTGGGCCGAGGCGGAGGCCCTAAACAAGATCAATCAGGCCCAAATCACCAAGTTTATCTGGCGAAACATCATATGTCGTTTCGGCCTCCCCCAAACCCTAATATCGGACAACGGGAAACAGTTTGACGGGACTGAAATAATGGATTTCTGCGAAAGATGGAACATCAAGAGAAGCTTCTCCACCCCGTATCATCCTCAGTCGAATGGACAAGTGGAGGCAGTCAACAAGATTCTCAAACACACCCTAAGAGCCAAGTTGGACGAGGCCAAGGGAAATTGGGCCGCAACCCTTCCCGAGGTTCTTTGGTCCTACAGAACGACTTCTAGGAACGCGGCGGGTGAAACCCCTTTCGCTTTGGCTTTCGGTGCAGAGGCCGTCATCCCATCTGAGATAATAGTCCCAAGTCATAGGTCGTCACACACCGCCTCGGAGGGGAGCAACGAGATCAGGAGAGCCGAGTTGGACGTCTTGGAAGAATGAAGACTCACGTCGGCCTCAAGGAATGCGATCTACAAAAGGAGATCAGAGAAATTCTTCAACTCAAAGGTCAAAGTCAGACGTTTTTCCATCGGGGATCTCGTCCTTAAGAAAATTCAACCTAAAGCAAAGGCCCCTCTCGACCCGAGATGGGAAGGACCTTTCCGGATAGCTAAATTTGTGGCAAACGGGGCATATGAGCTGGAACACCTAAATGGCATCCCCGATCGCTACACGTGGAACACTACCAACCTTAGAAAATACTACCAGTAAAAAAAGTGTAATCATTTCCCCTTCATTGGTTCAGTAATGGAATTCAAAACCAAAATTCGTGTTTCCATTCCAAAGGCCTCAGGCCGAGCACCTAAGACTCTCTGGGAGGTCAAGCCTCCCAAGAGCATTAAGACCAATCTCTCCGACGCATGTCGGGATGGCATAAAAGTCCCCGGATGAGACACGATCTCAAAAGGGCAAAAAGTCTCATTGAGCGAAAGCCTCCCGAAGGATCCTAAGGATTCGAGGCGAACATGTAACGGCAAGGCCTTTTCAGGCAGGCACGTTACACCCAGACTCTTTAAGGGGCCAAGCCTCCCTAGAGCATTAAGACCAATCTCACCGACATATGTCGGGATGGCACAAAAGTCCCCGGACGAGATACGATCTCAAAGGGGCAAAAGACTCCCTGCGAGGTAAAACTCAGGCGAGCGCTAACATACAAGCCTTTTAAGGCGGTATAGTTAAAGACCCGTACCTAGGGCCACGTCTCGAAGTACAGGTACAAAAGACTCGTACACACGTCTCGAAGTATGAGCATAGGAAAGTCTCATACGAAGAGCCTCGACTCAAAGTACGAGCATAGCCAAGTCTCTCGACGAGCTCAAGCTCTCGACGAGCACAGGAAAGTCTCCTACTAAGAGCCCCGACTCAAAGTACGAACACAGCAAAGATTCATTCTAAGAGTAGCGTCTCGAAGTATGAGCAATCAAGCCCTCGACGATGATAGAAAAAGACTACAGAAAGATACGGGAATCGCGACGAGGTCAAAATACGCCATTAAGACCCAAGGACATATGACGAAGTTCGAACCTCGGGGGCAGATAGACGATGCACAACCACAACCATGATAAATAAGCTATTTTTTATCTAAGTACAAAAAGTATAAAAATTACGAAAGGGGACGAGAAGAAATGAAAGTTCTCATTGATAAAAGAAAAGAGAGTTCCACATGAGAGGCCCCCATGATCTAAATAAATGGCCTAATCTACTCAGGATTGGGCACTTCGGCGGCAGCAGGATTCTCGGAGACCTCCAGATCGGCAGCGGCAGAGGAAGAAATGTCGGCCAGAGCTTCTTCACCAGGGGGGACGGATGGATCTTTTTCTTCGTCCCCATCATCGGAGGGGTCAGAAGGGCTCTCCCGGGCATCAGCAGCCGGGAGCGATCTGGCCACCAGCTCAGGTCAATTCCCATCTCTTTCTCCAGGTCCAGGCATCCGACATAGATATCGCCATGGAGAGGATGGGAAAGAACGTACTCGCGGAAGAACTGGACCAGCTCGTCGAGGGGACGCCCAGCCTTGTACAACACCCGGAGCGCATCCGACACCGCCAAGTAATATGAATAATTGGTGGTCTGTGCCGGATCAGTCAGAGCATCGTATTCCTCCGGGGAGAGGGCCATTTTCTTTTTGAACTCCTCCACCATCTCTTTCGCCGAAGCGAGCTCACTCCGAATCTGGATCACTTCCTGGCTAGTCTTTTTGGCCTCAGCCTCAGCAACAAGAGTCCTCTCCTCGGCTTCTTCCTTTCTCTTCTCGGCCTCGGCCTTCTCGTCAGCCAGTCTAGCCGAAGATGCTGCCTCCCGGCGCAACTTCTCCTCAAGAGTAGAAGTCTTCTCGTCTAACGACCTAATTCTGGCGGACAGGACAACCACCTCGGCCGTCGTCTTCTTGCCGGCCTCCACCTCCACCTCCAGAAAGGCCACCCGCGCTTTAAGTTCCTCAAAGAGCTTCTTCTTGCTATCGGCATCCCGAGAGGCACGCTCAGCTTCGCTCTCTTTCTGGGACAAAGCTCGACTCATCACCGAAGCAGCCTTCAGCTGAAGGGCCTGGACAAGATAGAGATTGGAGTTGCCCGAGTTTTGTTTGACAGCATCGTCCAACTCAATGTCCCAAGCACGTGGGACATCCCGCATCGTCCGGCGAAGACAGACGGGAAGATCATCAAAACTCTCGGCGAACTTCGAGCCGACGAAATCGAGAACTTGGGCCGAGGGCGCGGGATCGTCCTCCATGCTACTGAAAGAATAACATAAGTCAAATAAGTCCCTAAAATAACAACGTCTCGACCCATGAAGAACGAGTGAAGAGTCTTACCAGGCCACCCTATGAGGGTCTCGACCTAAGAAGGATCGAGACGGCATCTCACCGGAATGCCATGGCGGGCTCCCAGTGCCAACCGCAGGTGCACCGTCGCCGAGGCCAGACTTTTTTGCGGGGGGCGGAAGAGCCACCCCGACTCCCCCGGCGTCATCAAAATGTCGACCCTTTTTGGCCGGCGGGAAGGGAGTATTGTCCTCGTCCGACGGAGCGACGAATACGTTCGGGATGGCGACATCAGTCGGAATCACCGCGGGGGGGGGCTTGCGGAGTGGGCATCGGCAGCGATCGTTTCGTTCATTTCTTTTTCTTACCGACCAGAGCTTTCATCCGGGCAAGGGGATCGGGCATCTCCATGATCAGTTCCGGAGGACAGGCGGGGTAGACGGGGTAGTCGCCTGCCACCCAACAAGGAAGAGTAAGTAACTTTATGAAATCAGAACAGGTGATGAAGCCATTGTTAAGATAAACTTACGAGGAGGAATCTGAAGATGCCGGGGTGGACTGAAGAAATGAGACTCCAATCTGTTCTTCTCAGTAAGGAGGGTCCGATAGTGGCGTTCCCGGTAATCCACCAAGTCAACTTTCGCAAGAACAAGTCGAAAGTCGAACGGAAGCTCTTCCCTTCTCGGCACCACGTAACCTGCAACAAGAAGACGCATTAGATCAGTAAAGGACGATCAAAGGAATACACAAAGGCTTACTAGCTTTTTGTGCGCAAATCGAGTGGGGATGTTGACATCCACATTGCCGCGACCGGACTTCCACCTCCCCGACACCCAGAACCAATGCTCGTCTTTGACGTGAACCTTGGACGGCAAGTCATAGACGAGTTTCTCATGACGGTGCTTGACGTGGACGAGGCCATTCTTGTTGGATTCTTTCGCCAGGCCGTATAAATACTTCATCTCGCCAGCAGTAGGCATACGGTACAGGTGATAAAGGCCAAATAAAATATACGTCCCAACCAAAGCGCGCCACGAATTCACGCTGAGCTGGAGCGGAGCCACCTCCCAAGCGTTCAGAAGATTGGTCAGGGCCGGGTGTAGGGGGAAACGGAGTTCCACATCCATGATGTCGTAAGATACGGCAACCATGCCTAGCGGCGGTTGATCGGCCCTCTCGTCGGGCGCCGGGACATGGAAGTGAACATCAATGGAAGGTACGCCGCCAATCTTTGAGGTTTCTCTCAGTGACCCTGCTGGCTATGCCGTTCCAATGGAACCTCGACGTGGACGGGGTTAGGAACTCGAATGGCTGACGCTCAGGCCTCTCGTAAGGATAGGAGGCCCGATAATAGTCATAGATGAAATCGGGCACCGATCCCGACCTTCTATCCACAAAGGCCGCCCACAGTATATGGCCACACTCAATCTCTTCGGCCCTTCTCCGCCAAAAAGCCAGTTCCTCCGCTTGTTTTGCCGCCGTCTCGGCATCTATCGCCTTTAATCGATCGCGAGCCTCCAAATCTTGGAGAATGCGCGTGGCTTCGGTAGGAAGATCACGCCGAGATGGTTCGTTGGCGCCCCCATCACGGCCGGAGTCCACGCCGGATACTGGCGGGGCGGCGCCCGGGTGGGAGGAGGATGCACCGGACGTCGTCGGGGCACGCCGGAAAATCGCGTCTAGGCCGTCATCATCGCTGAGCGCAAAGGGGTTCCTCCCTCCAACTCCCCTTTGCAGGCGAAGCCGGAGTTCTCCGACCCCATGTCCAAGACCGGAGGAAGATGTTTGATCCATTTTTTCTTCTGATCCGAGAAGAATGAACGGAGAAGAGAAGGGAGAAAATATTAAAGCACGAAATGAAACTTACCCACGAAGACAATCCTAGCGCAACACACACGCTCTCACTTGAGAATTTGACAATCTTGAGTTTTGGAGGGTAAGCGCGAAGATGAGATTTTTTTAAATGAGGAGAATTCCACCAATTTATAGGAAAGACGAAGGGATCTGGGAGCAAATAACTTCACACGTTCGCGGGGGCCAAGGTTAAATAAAGAAAAATCCGAGGGCCTCATCGCAAATGCGTCGCTCCCATGAACGCGCATCTCGAGCAGTCGCGACGTTTGGGAAGAGCGCGTCCGTATCCTTCGCGCCGTTTCCCTATAAAGTAGCCATCATTGGCTACATTAAAGTATACCCTCAGGAAAAGACATATCGCTCCTTCCCCCGGGGGCATGTCCACTCAAGCCAAAACCTTTGGACTTCCCTTGTCACACCGGGATCGCCTCACCTTGAAGAACACTTCAAGGCAAGCCGAGGGGTAATTGTTGTGTGACGAATAAATCCTGTAGGACGAGGACGAATAGAGGATCATCATGCGAGTTCGTCAAAGGAAAGAGATAAGCATAACTCTCATCTCGACATTCGTGTCCTGCCGTTCGGTCTTGTCTCCGTCATGAATGACATCGGGTTTTCGCTTCGCCCAGAAGGTATCCGGCCTCGTCATACGAACGACCAGACCCGATAAGAATACTACCTAAGACGAGGAAGAGATCCAGATGAATGAGGTCCACATCGTCTAGAAGGACGAGACGGTCACACGTCAGGTCTTGACCGGCGTTGGGGAGTTTTGGGCGCTATCAGAAGATCTTTCCAATTCCCAATACCAGGTACAAGAAATCACGACCGACTCGGTAGGGGAGGCCATACTTGTGTAAGAATATCCCGCGATCTTGGGGAAGATACGATCCCCTTTCCACGTGGCCAGTTGTAATTGGACCAGGACCTACAACACGGAAGATATTCCTCACTAACCCAGTATGGCCTGGCCCAGCATTAAATGCTGGGCTGTACCTGTCCATCAAAGGGTCAGTCCAAAGGGATGCTCTTGGACTATAAATACTTGTTCAAACCACAATAAATGAGACAAACAACATTAAAGCCCAAGTCAAAAACTGACTTGGCAAATCTTCTTGCATTTATTATTTTTGTTCTTCATTTATTATCTAAGGCCTCATGCCATTAATACTCGATAATATTCACAAATCACATAGCCGTTACCCATCCAAAAACCACATCAATCCGTAATTAGATACGTATTTTGGGTAACAACAGGGGTTCGGGGTTATCTCATACGCATAATTCCGGTTGACACATAGAAATCAAGCATGCCTGTGTATTCCCTTGAGTTGCTCCCCACTATAATTCTCCTTGAAACTCATGCACCCTCAATAGAAACCTACAATCAAATCACTTAAGAACGAGATTAAAAATCACACAATCCATAAATAATTTACAGAAAACAAAACACACAAAAGAAAGTAAAAATGGGTTGCCTCCCATTCAGTGCCATTTTTAAGGTCCTAATGCCGGACCGAGCTAAAAAAACTCAAGACTCATTAAGCTCGATGTTACCTCCCGTATCCTCGTAAGAGCGGTGATAGAATTTCTTCACCCGGAGGCCATTTTCCTTGAACTCTCGTCCATCATCCGGTAGTGGTCTCAATTTCTTTTTCTTTTTCACTTCCAACGGAGGTGCCTTGTCGAACATCTTCTCAAAAATCGTCTCCTGTAAGTCCACTCCTCCTTTTTCCATTACTTGCTTCGCGTTCACACACTTCACAACCTCGTTGTCTTTTTCCATCGGATAGTTCATTGCCTCATAGATGACAATCTTCACGTCTTGATCATCCACCTTCACCTTGATTTTTCCGTTTGCCACATCTAACACCATCCCAGCTGTAGCCAAGAAAGGCCTTCCCAGAATCAAAGACACATGCTCGTCCTCCTCCATATCAAGGACCACAAAATCATCTGGAGAAACATGATCACCCACCTTCACCAGGACATCTTCAACTACACCTTGAGGTCTTGTGATAGACCTATCGGCGAGTTGGAGAGTCATCATCGTTGGTTGAAGGTCTCCACCGTCCAACTTCTTAAACAACGATAATGGCATCAGATTAATGATGGCTCCTAAATCACACAACGTCCCCTTCTTGATTCCATTCCCGATATCGCATAAGATAGTGAAACTATCGGGATCCTTCAGCTTTGGAGGAAGAGCTTTGTGCACCATAACACTCACCTCATGGTTCAAGTGTACAAGTTCGGGCCTGTTAATTCTCCTCCTCTTGGCAATCAAGTCCTTTAGGAACTTTGCATAATTCGGCATCTGCTCCAAAGTATCATAGAATGGTATGTTAATGTGAAGCTTCTTAAAGACATCAAGAAACATAGCGAATTTTTCATCTAATTTCTTCTTCATTAACCGCCGCGGATGTAGAACTGGAATCAAGGACTTGGGTACACCCCACTCATCTTGTTTCGTTTTCTTGATATTCTTCTTAGCCTCCTTTGCCTTCTTCCACTTAGGAACTCGCTCTTCTTCCACAATCCCTTCTTCCACCTTTTCTTTCCCATCATCCATTTTTTTCCTCTTGCTTTCTTCTTCGACCTCTCTATGAATTTCCTCCACCTCAGCAGGTAGTGGAGGACCATCATACTTAGTGCCACTTCTCAACTCAATCGCCTTGCAATGTTATTTAGGATTAGCTTCAGGCATAGAAGGAAATTTACCTACCTTTCTAGTCAGCGACTTTGCAATCTGGCTAATATGATATTCAATCAAAGTGAGCCGCCGATTGTTCTCTTGCTGAATTCTATTCAGGTCCATATCTCTTCTCTGAATGTCTTGATCTCGCTGATCAATCTTCTTACTCATCTCTTTCATGTCATACTCAAGAGAGGATAATCTCTTACTCCCCTCTTCCACCTTCTGCAGAATCGCTCGTAACATCTCATCGGTTGAGACACCGCCTTCTCTCCCTGGGAGTTTCGAACCTGGATCTACGCCTGGTGGTACAATTATTTTGGCTTTTGGATTACTGTACAAAAAATTATCGTCCTTCCTCCACTGATTCTGATTAGATGGCTGACCTCCTTGATACCCTTGATTATTCCTCCACTGATTATGAGGAGGCTGTGGACCCAGTGACACGAACGCTTGACCATAGGTAGGTCGCCCTTACTGATAGCTCCATTGGTTGTAATTCGGCATCCCCATATAGTTTGCCTCCTCCCGTTGATATCCCCGCTGATCCACCTTCTCACTCATAACTGCTCCTCCTCCACTCAGATTCTGCCCAACCTCTAGATTGTTGATCTTCTCCATCATAGCCATAAGCAGCTTTCTAGTCCCTTCACTCTCTTCCATCTGATACACGCTCTGCTGGCGAGGTTGGCTAGCATTCCACTGCCCCACATTCTTCACTATATCCTCTACTATCTGTCTACACTCAACTGCTGATCCTTCTCACAAGCTCCACAATAGAAGCAAGTCATACTATCTCTTTCGTTGTACCCATGTTGTGGGTAATCAATAAGCATGTTGGAGAATCTCTCCCAGGCTTGACTCAATCCCTCGTTCGGTCTCTGCTTGAATGAGGAAATCTCATTCCTCTCCTTCACCGTTCTGGACAGAGGGTAGAACCGCTCTAGAAATAGACGCTCGAGCTCTGCCCATGTATTCATACCCCTCCCCCCCCTCCCGTGGAAGTGTGTTATCATACCAATCCTTGGCTATCCCAGTCAGAGAGAACTGAAATAACCCGAGCTTCTTTGCGTCCACAGACATCCCATTGTAATGAAAAGTGGAAGCTATCATGAGGAAGTTCCTCAAATGGGTGTGTGGATTGTCTTTTCCTATCTCTTCCCTGAACTGATTTTCCAAAAGCATCTTCAAAATTTTGGGAGAAATCGAGAAATTATTCGCCTCGAACTAGTGGCATAGCTACTCCATCATAGTACCGTTGAGGCTGAGCCTCAAACATCCCTCTAATCGTCATACCAAGAGAACCTACGTTATGGGGTACTTGTTGTTGGTGTATTGGTGGTGGAGGGATCTGCGGGATTTGTAGGTTGGTTATGGATAGGTTGAAGAGGGTAGTATGATGGATAGTAGGGTGGATATGGGTATGGGTAAGGTGGGTTGTTGAAAGGGTTGTTTTGGTTCTGGTTTAGTGCAGAGTTATTTTGGTTATGTGGGGTTGGATTTTGGTTGGAGCTCCCCCCTTGAAGTACTTGCTTCTGACTATTCACACCGCTTGCTCCATCCACCCGTTCCACATTCTGATTGAGTCCTTCTCCTTCTAAACTCAACTCTCCGCTTATATCCAGATTCATCTCATCACCAACTGCAGTAGTCATCCTTCTCTGGAAGGCTGCATTCCTTCTGGCTATCGTCTCAGGATCTAGCTTGGTTCTATCTTCGCTCGTTTCTCCCTTAGAGCACGTTTTCATATACTTGAAACCTCAAAAGAAATATCAAACGCAACTGGCTAACAAATAAGAAAACATAAAATAAATGCACACACTACTAGCTACTAAATTATTTCCAAGTTTCACTCAATGAGCATACATCGCCTTCCCCGACAACGGCGCCATTGACTTGGCCGTAAATTACTAGCTTTACTAGTAGTTACCCCACAAGAGTATGAGATCACTGTAGTATGGGAAAGTATAGAGACCAAGTAGTATCGAACACGTGAGAAAGTTTGTACGTGAATAAATCCCTGGAAATCTATGTGTCGTAGCTAATATGAATGCGATGTTGGTTTAAACTAATTCTACTAATTATTTTCTACTAATTTTATACTAATAACAAAATTAAAACTATACTAACTTCTGGTTGAAGTGCAAATGAGATGATGATGCTCATGATAGGACTCCCTACGTATACTAACGATATTGGTACTGTAACTAAAATAATCCTGATGTTCAAGTTAAAATCCTAAGTGTATTATAAACTAGGCAATCAACTTCCCTAGTCTAGCACAAAGAATTGAAAGAATAAAAGCTCGGAAATAATCCCAATACTTAGTTCTAACAACTTACTTCACTAACCCACTAATCAAATTATATGAATTGTGCTTAATTATTGAGACCCTAATTTAACTAAGGTGATTCGGCCGTCCTCCCTAGATAAACCGGTTGATTATAAACCCCTTCAAAAATCCTCTCCTTAAGCCTATTCGTTATTAAAACTATACATCACGAATTATCCTAATTACGTACCAACATCCTAATTCTACGAGTTCATCCTATCCTAAACATGCAAGAGTTTTAGCCTAACATGATGATTATGAGAATAAAAGCAATAACGAGGTCAACAATCATAAACATAATTATACAAATCAAGAAATTCAAGAACATAAACTCACTATAAAATAAATTGAATCAAATCTTAAAATAATCTATAAAAACTGGAATTTAGGTCTAAAATATCAAAAGTTCAAGAAACAAAAGAGAAATCTAAACCGTGCAAAGTAATTAATTGTTCTAACGAATCCGTATGATAAAAACCTCGATTACAAACTTGAAATCCTTTCCAAACTCTCAAAATCACGTCCAAAGCCTCTTCCCATAAAAAAATCGCGTGTAGATATCTAAAAATAGGTTTGAGATGGGTGTTTATATGATATGGGCAAAAAACGATCAGGGCGCTCGAGCTGGGCCCTCGCTCGAGCGCCTCGCGCTCGAGCTTGCTTGGTCGAGCGCTCATAGTCTTCCAGGGATCAAATGCCGCTCGAGGGGGTTCACTCGAGCGCCTCACGCTCGAGTGCTTTTGGTCGAATGCTCTTTGCTTTCCAGGGGTGAGGTGCGGCTCGGGCTCGACCACTCGAGCGCCTTGCGCTCGAGCTCAGTGGTCGAGCATCTTCTTTTTCTCCCGGGATGGTATGGCACTCGAGCCAAGTCACCGAGTGCTTAGCACTCGAGCTCGGCTTGGTCGAGTGGATTCTCATCTTGTGCTATTTGACACTTTTCTTCACCCGAACTAATACTTTTCGTATTTCTTTCATATCTTCTCATCCGGGAGTCCATTCGAGTCCATTCAAAGTCCTACGAACTTTATGTTTCGCCATTTCTCCTAATATGAACTCCAAAGAGAAAAATAGATGAGTTATGAAAATGTTACTCAAATAACTCTAAATACTCATAAAAACACTCAAAATATGGACTAATTGGGCTACAAAATATCACAAATTTATGTCTAATCAATATGCTTCAGGCACTGCTTGTGGGTCAACCAGACTAGTATTGTGATTTCTCATCAGGAGTTGGTTGTGTTTTTCTGCCAATAAAAGTGCAGAAATTAGTTCTGAGTGAGAGGTGTACTAGCTGCTGGTGGAGTACAAGGTTACTAGCATGGAATGTTGATAAGATTTTCTGTATCAACTCGGTCTCAGTAATTTGCTGCTGGCATAATTTTATCTGAGATACAATACGATGCAAGGTAGAATTGCACTCCGTTTAAATATTGAAAATGAAGATTCAGCCAATCGTATTGTGCCTGAGGGATTATATCATTTTGTTGATAGAAACAATCCTTCCAGAATGTCCATAAAATGCTAGGGTCCATCTCTCAGTAAGGTACTCATATTTCAAGTCCTGATTTAGGTGGTGCTTGAGATAAATCAACGCTTTTGCCTTCTGGGCATCAGTGGATTTTGAACCATGGACAATGATCCCGCTTAATTAGGATGTGGCTAGATGAATCTCAACATCTATGACCCATATCACGTAGTTATTACCATCGAGAGCAAACTCAGTAAATTCTCTCTTAGTAATACCAAACATTATCACTACGTTTTAAATGGACATGGTAAGACATACGATTTGAATATTTATTAACAAGGGAGAAAGAAGATTAAATTTACATGCTCAATCACAAAGGAGCAAATATTGGGTGCCGTCTACCCAAACATAATTTACGGTCCGACAAATACTGGGTGCCGCTTACCCAGACAATATATGTGGACTATAACTAATAATGTAAATTTAATTCACATAAATAGGTATACAAGTAGGAGAAACTATTCAAGTTCAAATTTTAGTCAAAGCTCATGTTTGCTTCAGACAAACTTGTATACGAAAATTCAGGGCATTTGTTTGAGTGAATTAAATTAGCAACGAAGGTAATAATAGGGACATAATGATTTTTCACATAAATCCTAATTTCTACAACAATAATTCACAAGTATATGTTGCGGCAAATAATGTCAATTGTTGAAGATATTAAATAAAGAATTAAGCTTTTTACTAGAGCGGGACCCTACGATAAGGGTTCCTAAACGTCTACTGATAGATTTGGCTCGCGTTGAGTGCAGACTCAATATGAGGTGTAGGAGTGGACATACAAATGTGAGTATGTGCCTACAAGTAAAACCCATGGGGCTAAAGCTCCCGCCAACACCGCTTTTAAATAACCGATCCCTCAAAACTGATTTATGCTTGATCGTAAGCCTGAATGAAAAAAATAATGAAATTAATACCATAAATTATGTTGGGTTTTATTTAAATAGGCTTTATATAATTCATTGAAATAAAAGCCAGGGCCAATTAAGAAAGGCCCAAATTTATTTAATTTTCTCAAGAAATTGACCCAAAAAGGAAAAAGGCCTAGTTCCCTCCTCCTTCTTCCTGAAGGAGTACGATATGAAATTGGGAGACCCCGCGGACTTGTACATGGGCATAGCGCCTTGCCAACGGTCCTCCAAGGAGAGGCGAGAGAGGATGCTGCGGTGGTGGAGCGGGCGGTCGTAGAAGGTGGCGCCGAAGGTGGTGGATGTCGCGAGGCGGACGGCGGAGCGGAGTATTTGGCAGAGGCGCTCGACCTGCTTCCCAACCTCCGAGAACTCGGACTTGAACGACTCTGCTTCCTTCACCACTTTGCTGATTTGGTCAGAGATTGGAATTGGAATCGATAAAACCTTGCCGATTCGCTTCTCTTGGTGCTCGATTGCTCTCTGCTTCTGCGGTTGTAGTTTTTGGGGGATTGAAATTGGGTTTATGCTTGTTGAACGTGCGTGCCCAGCCTATCCTGGTGGTGGAGTACAGCGCCTGCCGGAACACGGTGGCAGAGCCGCCGAAAAAAGAGCCGCAGGCCCGTCCTGGTGGATAATTCGGAGGCCAACGGGAAAGTTCCCCACTCGAGGTGGAGGAGGGACACATGTGTACTGTGATCATGAATCACAAAGGCAATAATTCTTAAATCTAATCCCCACGATGAAAAAGTTCCAACTATGTTGATATATATGTGATCCACATCTCCTAAGTTTGCAAATCAAAGTTCAATTACTTCTCGTGCCGATATTATGGGTTGAATGAGAATTCTTGGTTCTCTCATCGGACCGGAATTTTCAAAAGATAAATTAATAGGGTTGAACATTCGTGCTGATAATGTGTTGTAAAATAAAGAGGCGCGAACAAAAATATCGATTTGTTTACCCAGATCGTCATGAATGACTACATTTGTGGGCATACCAAGCTAAAAGTTTTCCACTATATTTTATGTGTGTGTACATGTGTGTATTACAATATTGAGTACGGGGATATATATATATATATATATATATATATATAATATCAAAACTCTAAAGCCTATAAGGCTACTTGACCCATAAGTAATGTTCACATCAAATCTTCTAGATTTACAACAATTAGGCCCCTTTTGGTAGACCTTAGTAATAATCGGTCAGATATACAATTTTTCTTGGCTTTTCCTATCACCACAAAAAACTATTAAAATAAAGAGGGTTTTGAAGAGGGTATTGAAGAGGTAATTGGGTTTTGAGAGGGTATTGAAGAGGGAAATTTTCCCTCTTCAAAATGCTGGTCGTCATTTGGTACACGAGGGAAAATTAATTCCCTCGAAAATTAAGAGGGTTTTGAAGAGGTAATTATTGTGGGACCAGGCGAGGGAAAGATTCCCTCGAGAAAGCAAACCCTCGGCTAATCCCTCACCATGAACGAGGGAAGACCGCCCTCGAGAAAAGCGGACGAGAGAATTTCCCTTGAGAAACACTGACACCTCTGCCGCAAAGTTGACGTGGGAATTTTCCCTCAGCTGACGTGGCGAGGGTAATTCCCTCGCGTATACCTGTATCCTTAAAAAGGTATTTTCGTGGGTTTCGAACCCACGACCTCTCGACCCCAAGCCCCCCGCGAAACCGCTAGGCCACCACCCACCTCACACTCATCTTTGTAGAAAGTCATATTTGCCCCATACTGAGGGCTGAAATGAGCGAATTTTCGCCCCCCCTTGAGTTTCGAACACGTGACCTCCTCGTATACGGAGGCCTTGCGTGTTCCGCCGTGCCGCTTGGGCAAAGTTAGTTCGTTGTTATGTTTTAGGGTGTAATATATATGTTTCATATATTTTCTGTTGTATATTTTAAATATAATACTACTTAATATTAATTGTTTTTTATACTTTATTTGAAAATTATTATTACATATAAAATTAAACTATTACTTGTATATATTATTTTTATTATTTATAATATTAAAATATTTTTTATAAAATTGTAAAATAAATACATTTTAAATTCTTTTTCACTATTTACTAATATGTGTACACATATACACATATATTGATCGTTTTTTTTAAATCAATAAAATTTTAAAATAAATAATTTTTAAATTCTTTTCACTAATTACTAATATGTGTACACATATACACTTATATTGATCATTTTATTTTTTTAAAAATCAATAAAATTTTAAAATACATACTTTTTAAATTCTTTTTCACTAATTACTAATATGTGTACACATATACACTTATATTGATCGTTTTATTTTTTAAAAATCAATAAAATTTTAATATTCAACAATATTCATAACTAATAATCAATAATAATGATAATAACAAACTCACATGCTCAAATATCTAGACATATAAATCCAAATAAACAGTACAATTTCAAACCAACAAATATAGTTCCAAAACATGTTCAAATATTTATGACATCCTAACTCTCATCATCATCATCACCTCTTTCATTTCCAGAATAATTACCCCTCGGGGGGTAACTAGAATATGCACCTCTTTCAAGTAGGTCTATAAACCCAGTTGGAGAGATGGAATTACAACGAGACGGGGAAGGACCGGAAGCGGGAGGACGAGCAGCAGAGGCCTGAGGATAAGGGACGGCGGGAAAACCAGTAGGAAGAACGGGAGGAACACCAGTAGAAGGACCGACCGAGGGATAAGGGGCGGGGGGAGGATAAGGGGCGTTACCAGATGCGGAAGGGGCGGAAGGATAAGAAGGATAAGCTGGGTAAGGAGGATATGCACCAGCTGGTTGGGAAAATCCACTAGGTAGATTTCCCTGTTGGCCTTGAAACCACGCCATCATCTGATTGTGTACTTCCTGGCGCACAAATTTGTTTTGCTGCCTTTGTTGCTCGGCCAACAATCTTTCGTATCTCGCGCGCTCCTCAGCCAGCAAACGATCAACATCTCTTTGGTCATAACCGCCAATGTGTGTGCCAGATGATGTCCCGCCTGGGCCAGATTGTATATGCATCGTCTTCATTTGACCGAGACCCCTAACTTTTCCGTAGTCTGGCCTCACTGTCTCAGCATACACTTGACTCAGTCGGTTCAAGCGCTCATTGTAGTCTACTGGAGGCGGTAATTGCGAGACTCGTTCCTCCACAAAGTCCTAGACATATAAATTTTTTGACATCATCTCAAGTATACAAACGTGTTATTTATATTCAATTTATAATATTAATGTAAAACACTTACAATTATGTCAACAATTACTCCATACGTGTACTCCCCTTCCCCACAGTTGTGGAAATATTGCACAATTTCCCATTCAGTTGGGAGATGGTTATATTTCTTCTCATGTATTCCAAAAAATAAAGATATGTGTAATCAAGTAATTAAAATCTCCCTATGTTGTAGTGTAGGAATTACTTACGTATTCCTCAGACCATTGTGCGGCTCCTTTTGTCCCTTCTTTATGTTTTGAGGGGCCTCTTCCTCCGGCCGTAGACAAGCGGTTTGCTCTGCATTGGTTGCTTTTTTTAATGACCTCGAGCAATTCCCAGTACCGAAGTAATGCAGTCCAGAATCTTATGTCCCACGGAGGTATTTTCCCTTCCCTTCTATTGATCCTCTTCCAAAGACTGAGCAGATCAGAAAATCGTTCTCTAGACCTCCGGATAAACAACTCTTTGATGAACACAATATTTTCCGTCCTCGGATCCCAGTACGTCTCACTCTGAAGAAAATATATACAATCATATTGATTTTAATTAAGTAAAAACATATACTTACATATAATTCTACACAATATTAACAAAATGAATGTATACCTGGAATGTTTCCCACCATTCATTCTTCCTTTCTTTTGACACCAACTTATATGTGAACCCGCCCATCTCCATTCGACGGGACATTGTATTTCGAATCAACCTCAAAACAGCATTTGAGGGCATCAATCTGTATATTTTTCAAGCGTATATGTAAAAAAATCAAATAAAATCAAATAAAAAAGACTAAGTGATATTTAACATACACATTGTGATACGTGTAGATGCGTAGCACATTAGGACGAGGTGCATGGTTGGTGAGTTCTTCTGCAGTTTTTGGAATATTAGGGCCGTCCTCAACCGTTTCTAGAGATGTTCCACCGTGTTGAGTTAGACCATCTTCCCGATTCTGCAAATCAAGAACCGGTAATGTTCCGATTTGAGAGGACGATCCCCAAAAGCTACGTCGACCCCTATTTTCTTCAGATGTTTCCATCTGTATTTAATAATTACAGTTATAACATGTGTATAAGATATTTTATATAACAACTAAAAATATTTGTACCGGTTCACGGTCTGACTCAGGTGTACGGGAGGACGATCGCCGGCCACCGAAAAGGTTACGAATACTTCTACCTCCAGCCATCTGTATACATAGCAATTAATAAACACATCAATAATTAATATAAAATTATAACATGTATACATAACAAATAATGAACACATCAATAGTTAATATAAAATTGTAACATGTATACATAACAAATAATGAACACATCAATAATTAATATAAAATTGTAACATGTATACATAACAAATAATGGTCCAATCAATTAACAATATCAATCATCGTCATCATAATCATGTTCATCTTCTTGATCATCATCTTCTTGATCATCATCTTCATCCTCGTCATCATCATCCTCATCATCTTCTTCTTCTTCTTGATCTTCTTCCTCTTCTTCATTTTGTACCTCAATTAGTGCAGCGTCCAAATCAGCCAAAACGACAGGATCATCATCCATTCGCATATTCATCTGGGACACTATATCGTCCTCTTGAAATGGGGGCAGCTCTGGTTCACTCTTTCTATCCATTTCCACTAAGGATCGTGCCTTGGTGGTGCAAACTGCCCAACACTCTTGACCCGGTTGGACAGATGCACCGGGGTACTTGCAATAGTAAACTTGATTAGCTTGACTTGCTAGTACGAATGGATCATAACGACCGTATCGACCTCTTGGATTAACATCCACGAGTTTATAATCAGGATGTATTCTTGTTCCCCCCGGTACAGTTGGATCAAACCACTGGCATTTGAACAAGACAACTTCTTTTTCAGTAAGTCCAGGGTATTCCAAAACCACTACTTCCTCGAGTATCCCATAGAAATTGTTTTCATTGGAATCATAGTTTGTTCCTCTAATGCAAACTCCACAGTTCATGGTTGCTTTAGAGGCACCATAATCTCGTGTGTGAAATTTGAAACCATTAACATAATACCCAGGGTATGTGGTGGCACTACTGCTAGGGCCGTCTGCGAGAGCACGTATAAATTGATCCTGAATATGATTTCTCCTCACCTATATGTACATAAGTTACAATATATTCCATTAAGTTCATACTTTATATATGAACATAAGTAATAAAATGATACTTATACATATCACTTACAAGTTGTTCAAACCACGATGCAAATTCCATTTGAAGCACATTGTCTTTATTAGCACCTGATAGATTCGGTTGAACAAGCAGTAGTTGCTCAAAAAACACACTACGTACAATTGGTATAAATTAGAAGATCGCTAAAATTTTAAGTTTCCACTAAGAGGTAGATTAACTTACTCAATATACGGTTGCACCTCATTGCAATTTAGTAACACGTACGTGTGAGCAACTTGCTTCTCCAAGTCTACAATCCATCTTTTACCCTTTTTTCCAAGATGTGTACCAGGAGGCACAAATATCGAAAGATTACCTTCCACTGCTTCGGGTACTCCACGACCAGTAAAGTTGCGAGGTACATTGTGTCGCCTCGTCAGTACATGATCCTCAAAATAATGGGAACAAAATATTGATGCTTTTTTTGTTAAATAAGCATTTGCAATTGAAGCTTCCACATGCGCCTTGTTACCCACACTTAACTTTAAATTGTGAAGATATCTAATTCAAGGTCCACAGATGAGCTACTATAATTCTCGGACGAGATTATATTTAAAATAAATAGGTAAATTAATAGACTACCTCTCAAACGGGTACATCCATTTGTATTGTACTGGACCAGCATTCTTTGCCTCATATGCAAGATGGACAGGTAGATGCTCCATTGAATTAAAGAAGCTGGGTGGAAATATTCGTTCCAACTTGCACAAGATGGTTGGGATATCATGGTCCAACCGAGTCATGTTTTCCACTGTAATGGTCCTAGATGTTAACTCCTTGAAAAACAAACTAATTTCAGTGATAGCTTTCCAAATGTTGGCCGAAAGTAATTCACGAAAAGCAATTGGAAGCAGTCTCTGCATAAACACGTGACAATCATGACTCTTCATCCCAAACATCTTCAATTTGCTCCAGTCTACGCAACGAGACATGTTAGACACATAGTCATCAGGGATATCAACTCATCTACCCACTTGCAAACAATATCTCTCTGCCTCTTATCAAGTGAATAAGCAGTTTTGGGGTACTTTCCTGTAGGTGGACATTTCTGTAACGAGGGTCGACGACAGTATTCATTGAGCTCATCCCTAGATTTATTTGTGTCCTTCGTTTTCCCTTCCATATTCATCACCGTGTAGAAGAGATTATCAAACACATTTTTTTCGATGTGCATCACATCCAAATTGTGTCGGATCAACAGGGTACTCCAGTACAGCAAATCCCAGAAAATACTCTTCTTCTTCCAACCCCCATCTAAAACTTTGTTGTGAGCATCAGCACCCTCTTCCGTAACTTTCATAAATCCAATCCAATTAATTTCCTCAAGGATCGAAACACATGTACGGATGGGCGGTGGATCATCATCAATTGTTTTGTTCTTTCTGAATGCAGTCTTGTTCCTTCGATACGGATGATATCTGGGTAAGAACTTAAGATGGCTGTCAAACCACGACTACTTTCGACTGAGCCTCAAAGTTAAAGCATCCGTGTATTATGCACAATATGGACAAGCAAGCCTTCCAGATGTGCTCCATCTAGACAACATCGAGTAGGAGGGAAAGTCACTTATGGTCCAGATTAGTGCATCCCGCATCAAAAAATTATGCTTTGTAGCAATATCGTACGTTACCACTCCATATTCCCATAAAATTATCAAATCACGGATCAATGGTTGTAAAAATACATCAAATTTATCCTTTGGATTTTTTTGGACCAGGCACCAGAACCGTAAGAAACATGAATTGATCCTTCATGCACATCCATGGCGGTAGATTGTACGGCGTCAGTATCACCGGCCATGAGGAGTATTGTTTCCCCGACTGCCCAAACGGCTGAAAACCGTCGGTGCTCAAGCCCAACCTCACGTTCCGAATTTCTGATACAAATTCAGGATACGACTGGTCCAAGTGTTTCCAAGCCTGCGAGTCGGCAGGGTGACGCATAACACCAGACTGATCATTATTAGAGCAACTTGCATGCCATGTCATATCCTTCGCAATTGCATTGGACTGATACAATCTTTGCAGTCTAGGGATGATGGGAAAGTAGAACATCTCCTTGAAAGGGCTCTTCTTTTTCAGTCGACCATTCACATCGCGTCTAGCGGGTTTGAACCGTGGCCGACCGCAAAACTTACAATATTCAAGATCGCTGTCCGCACCCCAATATAACATACAATTCCCTGCACAACAGTCGATCCTCTCCACAGGAAGCCCCATCTCACCCATCAACTGTTTGCTATCGAAAAACTTTCTGGGCACCAAATTATCCGGAGGATATATCTCACGAACCAGGTCAACGATTTGATTATAACCCCTTTCAGATAGTCTGTTTTCAGTTTTAATGTTCAGCATAAGGGCATTGAATGACAGTTGCGAGTGTGATTCGCAGCCAGGATACAAATCCCGATCCGCTGCACGAAGCATATCATAAAATTGTGCAGCATACTGATTAGGGAGATCCTCAACAGACGGCTCGTCATCCACATTTCCAAAGTGGGGACCGGAAGTTAAGTCCGTGATCATATCGTGGTACGAGCTAGATCCTGCAGTCTCATTAACCGGCCCGTAAGAAGCCGACGCCTGATCATTGTATTGATGCGGAATTTGACCCCAATTTTCCTCACCGTGAAAAACCCAATTTTAATAATTTGACATAAAACCATTTCTATACAAATGAGCTTTCACGTCATCGGGGTACTGAAACGTCTTGTTCCTGCATCTAAATTTGTTGCAGGAACACCTAATCTTTCCTCGATTCATCCAATTCGGGTTACTAGTGGCGAAGTCTACGAATGAATCGAGTCCACTAATAAATTCAGGAGCTATCATGCCATTAATCGATCTTGGACCATACATCCAACGTAAACGGTTCGAATAATTCATATCAATCTGTTTCATATTAATAAATTAATACTCAAAACCCTACAATTAATAATTTGTATTCTCTTATTAATTTATTATTACATTATAATTAATTAGTTAATATTTTGTAAAAATTTCAGCAGAGTTTCGCTTTGTTTTTTCGTATTTCCCAGTTAATCAAATTCCATTGTGCATCCATTTCCGACTTAATTATAATTAATTAAGTCGGAACACACATATTCTACAACAAACAATATCAATATACCCCTACTTCAACTTCAACATGTATATTATCTAAATTAAATTATACTAAATAATTATTTATATTAAGTGCACAAATATACATATATTAATTTATAATTAATAATCAACAAATTAAATATACCTATATATGCATGCATAATATATTAACAATTAATACTAAATAAATTAATTATATGACTAACATATATATATTTGAGTAATACGCACACACATATAAATATACATGAAAAATATATATATTATGCAATTAAGCATGCAAATATTCAATTAAGCTAATTAAGCATGCGAATATTCAATTAAATGATTAATTAGCTATATACTACGAATAAAACAACTAATTGCATAACACATGTATACATACACGAGCACAATTAACATACATATATGCATATCGAAAATGCACAATTAATTAGTTAATAAATAATTATTTAACCGATTAAAATGAAAAAAATTACCGCATAAATGTCTCGTCAACGTTTAGAGCAAATTACGACTAGGAGTGGATTATTTTTCGAATTCGGCAATGTGGTAGACTCCTCCCCAGCTCCTTTCTTCCTCCTTCTCCCCAGCCCTTTTCTTCCTCCTTCTGCCCAAGGTCTTGCTCGTTTCGGTTGATATGAAATGAGAGTGGGTGTTGAAAATTTATTTCAAATTAGGCGAGGGTTTTTAAGAGGGAAAAACCCTCTTCATCCCTTATGAATCTATGCCCGGTCAAAAAAGTTGCATGCATGCAACTGGCCGAGGGAAGAGAGCCCTCGTGATATGGAATCCGATGCAGACGTGGGAATGGTGCCCTCGAGAAACGTTAGTTCGTGTCAGGCGAGGGAAATTTCCCTCGAGAAAGGACAGCAGCAGCTAGCCGAGGGATTTTAAACCCTCGTGAACTCTGACACCTCCCTTCCCTCGTCAATACGGTCGAGAATTTATCGTGGAACATAGATTCCCTCGTGTAAACCCTCGTTTTAGACGACAAAACACTTACCCTCGTCCAAGCACTCATTAGTTTTTATCCCTCGTCTAGTCCCTCTTCAAAATTGAGGGCTTGAATACCCTCTTTAAATTCCCTCTTTAAATCGCAGTTTTTTTGTAGTGTATTAGGCCAAAACCAGTTAACATAAATGAGCTTTGGTGTACAAGTTTAAGCAACAGTAAAAATGAAATGAATTTGACAAATTTAACCTAAACATAAATTGTAATTTCAAGAATGTCCTGAGCTTCTTAAAAAGAGTTCATTTCATTTTAACAAATCAATTCGTCCACTTTTTAAAAAAAAAAAAAAAAAAACAGAACAATTCCACTTCTTATGAAAATGCCCGAATAATTCGATGAAAAGTCGTGCATCTTCAATTTTGCTTAGCTTATTTTCATCTGCACTGAACAGGTAGGCCTCCATTTGAGTAATTATGTGATTCGTCTATGGTTTTAGATCTATGCAATTCCAGATTTCATGCCTCGAATTATGTGGTTTATTTGTGGTTAATGCATTACATTAGTTGGTATACTTTAATTGATTTGCAATTTCAAATTGATTGCTGGTTGTTGGGGTTAATTGATTTGCAATTTCATAAATTACAATTCAAATTGATTGCTGGTTTTTTTTATACCCAGATGAAAAACTTTAGAACATAGCTAGGAGATGACTATTCTTCCGCTGATCTGTCGGGAGATTCAAAATGTCAAAACCCTAGTTTTTTGTCTCCTTCAAATGGACTGAGAAGAAATGAAAACGACTGATGTAGGAGTTGGACTTTATATACCATGGGGGCATTTTTGTCTTTGGGCCAAATACTGTTCACTCCAGATTATTCACCTGCCCAAAAATCGATGAGTAATAGACGGGAAAAAATAGTAATTTGGAACAGGCCATGACATATAATCTTGGACCTGCAAATAGCCACCAAACAGACTCAACCTAAAATAATTTCACTATCTTGGCCCAATCGTAGCTACCAAAAAGGGCCTTAAATCAATTAGTAGAAAAGTTTTCAAACTGGTTATAATGGGTCGGAAAATATCATGTAATTGCAATTTTGTTCTTTTTATTTTCCAAATTTTATTGAATAGTTTAAATTTGATATTCGTTTAAGAAGTTGTTTTATGTGCAAATTTACAACGTGCAAATTAAATCACTCCAAAGCAATAAATTAAAAATTCCTGTGACAATCACGAGTCCAAAGTAATAAATTAAAAATTCTTGTGACAATCCATTTTAAATTGGGTCATAAAGAAGAACAATTAGCTAGAGTTCAAATTGATTTTACAATAGTGTTTGTGTTCATTTAATTATTTATGCAAAAATTGTTAATTTATGTATTTTTATTTTATCTAAAACATAGTAAATAATTAGCTTATACTCCAATTGATGCTACATTAAACTGAGCCCGATTTAATATGTTTTGAAATTGTAAAAAAGATCCTAGCTAATTAGTCTTAGCTTAATTACACAAATCCCTAAAAATTATCTCGCAATCTTACAAAAACCTAGGACCTAGCTCGATTCCACGCCCAAATTCAACAGTTCTTCTTGTTTGTATAAAAAAAATCAAACTACACACTTGTCAAAGTTACACACATCTCAAACGATCACACAATCTTAATTGAACTCAACAAAGCAGTATCAATTTCTTGGGATTGCATCATTTCATTATCTCGTCTGCATCTATATATGTTTCGTGAAAATTTATCTAATCGCAATTAAAGATAAAAAATGGAGAGGCAATTTCTAGTTTATTCCACAATCATACTATTACCAGTTTTAATTTTAATCATATACCGATCCAGAACAATTAAGCGCAACAGATTACCACCGGGGCCCACGGGATGGCCCATTTTCGGCCACATGTTCAAACTGGGCCCCGCCCCGCACCGAGCCATAGCGGAGCTCCAACCAAAGTACGGCGACGTCGTTTGGCTCAAGCTCGGCTCCGTCAACACCATGGCGGTGCTCACGGCCAACGCCGCCGCGGAGCTCTTCAAAAACCACGACCTCGCCTTCGCCGACCGCAGCATCGTCGACACCATGACGGCGAGCGGCTACCACGACGGATCTCTGGCGCTGGCCCCGTACGGGCAGCGGTGGCGCGTGCTGCGGCGGCTGTGCGCCGCCGAGATGTTCGCCGGGAAACGGATCCAAGCGACGGCGCGTGTCCGGAGAAAGTGCGTCGGTGATATGCTGACGTGGATCGGCGGTGGAAATTGCATTTTGTTGGGGAAGTATGTGTTCCTGGCGGCGTTTAATATGCTGGGGAATGTGATGATGTCGAGGGATTTGGTGGATCCGGAATCGGAGAAAGGGGCGGAGTTTTACGGGGCGATGAAGGGGGTGATGGAGTGGTCGGGTCGGGCTAATGTGTCGGACATGTTCCCGTGGATCCGGTGGGTCGATTTGCAAGGGTTGAAGAGGAAAGCGGATCGGGATATGGGGATTGCGTTTGAGATTGTTTCTGGATTTGTCAAGGAACGGATTCGCGATCGCGATGATGGGGGAGAAGACAAGGATTTTCTCGATATTTTGTTGGAGTTTCAACGGGAATCTGGAAACTTATCGGAAACTGACATCATTATCTTCATATTGGTAATTCACATTCTTCTCCTCTTTTTTAAAAAAAAAATAAAAAAAATCGCATTCTTCTCCTATTAATTAATTACTGTAACTGGAATCTTAAATAATCTGTTTTTACCTTCTTTTTTTCCAACTCTTTTTTGGTTAGTTAAGATAATAATTTTGAAATATATCTGTGACTGTGAGGTTTGGGAGGGAAAGGGTTTTTGGAAGTAAAACCAACTTGTGTGTCCTTTACTACAAGAACATAAAGTAAAAAAAATTGACACTCTATTGAAGATTAATTCTCCACGTGCATTTAAATTAATGTGATATTTCATATTACACAATCATATACTAATACTTTTTGTTATAGTATTCAAATAAGTAGCTCATTACCAGTTGTTGGTGAACGAATCTAATCGTAAGGATTAGTGGCTGTTTTAATCCGTTTTTACGTCACCAATCAATAACGTGTGATTGATTACCACCGTAAATGGTAAATCGGGGTTTGGATTTATCGAATTTGTAAATTCGGTAGTCGAAATTGGACTTTAAATTATTTCGTATATGTGTAAGTTTGGGTGTATTTGTGTGTATTTTTAGTCTGAAATTCGAAAAAATTACATGGATAAGCTGGAGAGCAACTATTTATAGAGACTAGCAAGCATGAGGTGTCTAAGACTCTTGGTCTCCCTAGTCTGCATGCTTGACATGTGTCCCTTTGATCTTATCTAAGCTGAACCTTAGTTACAAAGTTTTCTTTGGTCTTATCTCGGACTCATTGTTGTTCGCCTAGGTCGGCTTAATTGATCTTATTGATTCTCCAACTGAAAGTTGTTCGCCTCTTGAGGTTGTACTTTGGAAGTTGCTCGCCTTATGGCTTTGTTCAGCTTGGCTTTGGGATCTTTGTCCTTTGTTCACTTGTACACACCTCCTTGGCTATTTATTGTATTATATTTTGACCAAGTTGTTCGTCATGGATGACTTCACAGTTGGCTCATTCTTGGTCCCGGGCCTTAATACCTGTTCGCCCATTAGTTGTTCGTCGGGAGAGTTGTTCGTCACTTCATACACCTCCCAGGTTGGTTAATGCGCCCAAATAGTGATTTTCTTTGTTTTAGACTTCAATAATTGTTCGCTCCATATTTAGATGATGTTCGCCTATCAACAATTGCCCCCTATCCTGACTAGATGTTGCATCAGACGAATAATTTTGTGGCGAGCAACTGTAGTTAGGATATCGTCTTGGCCAAGATTTGGACGAACAGCATCTTTGTGACGAGCAATGTTGGAATAACCGTTTCGTCTTCCCATGATCTGGGGAGATCACGAAGATGACGCCAGCGCAATGATTGCGCGCCGCACACGCGCGAGCAGCCCCCAAGGCCACGCGCCCCTATAATTGTTTATAGGTCCTTCATCTTCTAGCTTAGCTCGGAATTTACCCCGCCTTCTTCCAGTTGAGCCCCAGAACTTTCGGAAAATTATGCCCTGGACCCCGTTTTTGCTTGGGGTATAAATAGTGGGAAAACTGAAAATTTTCCCACTTTTCTCCCTCTTGCTACAGTGCTCCGGCGATTTCCATTTTCCTCCGGCGATTTCAAGTTTTTCGGCGTCCGTCCTTCAGTATTTGGCTTCAAATCTTCATTCCCAGGTAGTTACCTTCTTCTTTCTATCTTTTTCTCTACTTTTTCTCTCGAAAATTCAATCGCCGCCGTGTGGATCCGAGCGCCACCGTCTTCTCCGGGAAAGCGCCGCCGTCTGCAACAACATCCGTCATATCCGTCACTACCCAGATTTTCCCTCTCCCTCCTATGTCTTCGCATTCGAGCAACAAGACTGAGGAGACTTTAGACCCACTCTTTCCAGTCGCGATCCCCGTCGACCAACCTCCCTTCGAGATTTCCTCGGCGTCGGATCTTCACGTGGATTCAGTGGTTCGCTCTGTGGAGGACACCGGTGTGGGCCCATCTGGGAGAGAATTAACAGTTATGGCGAACAACAATCGGGACGAAGGTTCTTCGTCTTCCGCCGAATCTGAAGATCCAGATCTTAACGAGCTCACTCACGAGTTTCTGGAGGGTATCAATTTTCCATCCCCAAGGATGCGGGAAAGTGAGATCCCGGCTGGGGTTGCTCGCCTATTCGAATGGCGAGCATATGCTGAAAGGTATGCGAACAGCTTTCCTCGTCCACAAAGACAAATAATGGACAAGGTGAAGACTGATTACCAGGCGAGCAAGATCAAGAGTGTTGTTCGCGAAGATGAACTGGATACTATCCGGAAGGACTATAAGATCCCATATGATATTCATATGTGGGCACCTCAGAGGAAGGAAAGAGCTGATCGCCCACCTCCAGGGTGCACGGCGATCAACATCCACACCTTGATTGCTGGGCTGAAGTTACCTCTTCCACCTGTTGTTGGTCGATTCTTAGAGGCGACCAACTTGGCTATCACTCAAATTACCCCAATTGGGTGGATGAATCTTTTAGGCTCTATGTGCCTGTTCGCTTTGGAGGGGTACGTTGATCGGATCACTGCGGAAGAGATCAACTACCTGATGACAATCACAAGTTGCCCCCGAGGAGAAGATGGCTATCACTACCTCAAGGCCAGGACTGGGTTGAAAATGGTGGAAGAGGTGCCGAACAAGATTCGTGATTGGAAACAGCACTTCTTCTGGATTGGGGGTGATTGGCGAGCATCTTCTGGTCCACACGGCGGCCCTGGACGAATAAATTCTCCAGCAGCTTATGGAAAACTGAAACGTAAGTTCAATTCTTGCTCGCCTTTGGAGAGTTGTTCTAATTTAACTTTTTTTGTTTGTTCGCAGGCCCTCGTCTACCCAAGTGGAATTCGGAAGAAGAGTTGAGCTCCGAATTTCTGTTTACATCGTGCCTGGTCGGCCTCCGCAATAAAGCAGATAGAACTATAGACTATCTCTGCCGATCAAGGTGTCAAAAAGCTGCTCGCCTTTTGACTTACCCACATCATTTGGAGGCTCAAGCTGAGGTGCCCTCTGGTATGAAAATTTCTAACTCCTTGCTCAAGTTTTGTTCGTCGTTAACCTGTTTAACTTGCTCGTCTAATTTTAACTTAACTATTTTTTTTTTTTTTTTTAGCCGAGCAAGTAACAGTTGCCGTCCCTCCAAGCTACGCTCTTCTCGAGCAAAGGGTCCTTGAAATGGGGCCACCAAGAGGGAAGAAAAGAAGAGGTGACCCCCCCCAAGCCGTGCTCGCCATGTCGAACAAGCCCGAGGGGGCCAAAGTTCCAAGACCGGCTGCCCCCCCAGTTCAAATTCGGTCTCCTCCCGTCTCCCCACCTCGTGGTGGTAAGCGCCTTAAGAAGGCAGATGGGACCCCACTAGCCGGAGATGTCCCCGGCAAGGGGAAAGAAAAGGTGGGCGAAAGTTATGCTCGCCACGAAGAGGATGTTATAAGACGTTCTTCTGGGGAGCCCACGGAAAAATCGGGAAAAGCGAGCAAAGATGTAGGCTCACTCCGTGGCCCAGAAGATCTTACATTCCTAGGATGGGATGATCGGAAGTTTGCCGAGTAAGTATCTATCCTCTCTTGCCGACCAACTTTCATCCATTTTTTTTTATTTTTCTAAGTATCAATTGCTTTTTTGTTTGCAGATACCGTGCCGATGATTATCCCGGCCGAGCAAGTGTCGTACATCAGTACGCTTGCTCGAAGACTCCCGTAAACATAAGGGAGATTCCTGGCGAACATGTTCGCAAGGCGACGGAGTTGGTCGCCCGGGCCTGGACGCGTCCTCTGGACAAGGCCATCCTTCAGCAGGGGCAGATGGACAATCTCCATCTCTCGATGATGCTCGTCGCCAACGGCCTTGTTACTGCTCAGAGGGCAATCACCCAAGTTGCCGAGCAAGAAAAGTCTGCTCGCCAATATGCGAATACTGCTCGGCAGCTTACTGAAGAAAAGGATGGCTTGGTGAGCCAATACGAGGCCAAAATTGCTCGCCTTAACAACCAGATCAATGTTTACATTGATGCCGAGCACAAGCGCCTTGAAGAGATTCAGGCCATGTCCAAAGAGCTGAAGGATAAGGAGGCCCTGCTTGGGGACAAGGAGACTTTGCTTGGTGAGGGGGAGAAGAAATTGACGGCGGCCGAACAAAGAATTGTTGAGCTTGAGGCGGAGAATGCTCGTCTCCGGGAGGCAGAAGCCAAACTCTTCACCCGCGAGCAACTTGAAGAGGAGGTTCAAGCTCGTACCGGCCCCATCTCCAACCTTGGATACATTTGTGCCTACGCGGACAGCATCCGTACGGCCGATGCCTATGATTACAAAGAGATGGTGGAGGAGATGAGCAAGGATTTGAACGAGTTCCTTGAGAACTATCCTCCGCCGAACAACGTTACAATCCAGTTGGCGGATCTGGCTGTGCTTGGGGTTAAACTGGATAAACTCGACCCCAGTATCACCATCACTCATCCTCCACCAATTGTTGATGATGGCGAGCAAGGAGATGAGCCGGCTGCCGCGGACGAGCAAATTGCTAAAGAGGCGGAGGATAAGGCAGCTGAAGACCTTGCTCGAGACATGATTGTCGACCCTCCTGCCGAGCAACCTCAAGATCTTCCTCCCGCCGAACAGCAGTAGTCTTAGGACTTAGCTTTTTTCTTTTCTTCTTTGTAATAGTTGTTCGCTCTTTTTTGTAGTACTTGTAATGGCTGCTTCCAGCTTGTACTATTTTTTAGGCTTAATGCCTTTGATTAATGGAACGTCTTTCTTATATTCGCTCATTTTCTTATATATGTTAATTGCCTTTACATTTCTGTCAATGTCTTTACAATTATAACATATAGTGTTGGGCTTTTGTTCGAATTGAACTTTGCCTTTAGTGGAATCAGGGTTTAGCCTTAGGTTCTGTTCATTTTAAAAAACGAACAACCTTTAAGTGGCTTTGGTCCTTAGGTTCTGTTCATTTGTAAAACGAACAACCTTTGAATGGACTTGTACCTCGAGCTTTTGGACTTTTCCTCTTTTGACGAACAACTATTATATTTACATCGCAAAATAATTACAAGTGTTGTAAGACTGTCCATCATTATTATATACAATCTGACGAACAGCTTTAAACACAAACTAAAACTTGCTCGCTTATAATGTTTTTGCCGAGCAACTCTATCTATAAAATCAAAAGAACTAACACCAGACTATACAATGTGCCGAGCAACTTTTGAATCCATTCCTAGGAAAATTTAAAAAATTTGGCAAGTTTTTAGCCTTCCTTAGCCTTCCTTCAGCTCATACGCATCCCTTGCCCCCCAAGACATTTGTTCGCTCAACTTTATTGATAGTACTTCTTTAGATGTACAGCATTCCAGGAGTATTGGGCCGGCTTGCCTTCCAGGTCCTCAATATCGTATACGCCATTGACGTATTTTTCTGTAATTCGATATGGGCCCTCCCAAGTTGGTCCCAATACACCTGGAGGTTGGGCGAGCAACTTTCTTAGAACCAAATCTCCAACTCTGAATTCCCTAACTTTTACATGGGAATTATAGTAACGTTCTGCTCGCTGCTTGTATGTGGCATTTTTTAGCTCGGCATTCAACCTTTTTTCTTCGAGCAAATCCAATTCAGCATTTAGAGCAGAGTTGTTCGCCTGTTCATTAAAGTTGGTCGTCCTAAATGTAGTGGCCTTTAACTCAATTGGTATTACAGCCTCTGTCCCGAAAGCCATTGCAAAGGGTGTTTCTCCGGTGCTTGACCTGGGAGAAACTCTGTATGCCCATAAGACTTCCGGAAGTTCTGTAGACCAACTGCTTTTACTCTCCGCCAGTCGCACTTTTAATGTATGATTTATGATTTTATTTACAGCTTCAACTTGTCCATTCGACTGGGGGTGATAAGGTGTGGAGTAATGTTTCTTGATTCCCCACTTCGTACAGAATTCTCTTAACTCTTGTCCATCAAATTGTGGACCATTGTCTGTCACGATTGCTTGTGGAATTCCAAAACGACAGACAATGTTCTTCCAAATAAAGTTGATCATCTTCTGCTGTGTTATATTCATCATGGCCTCTGCTTCCGCCCATTTTGTGTAATAATCGACTGCCACGGCGGCGAATCGAACATTTCCAACTCCAGCCGGGAAAGGACCAATGATGTCCATCCCCCATCTTGCAAAAGGCCATGGGCTGTATACTGACACAAGTTCCTGAGCCGGGGTGTGGATGCCTGGGGCAAAAATCTGACATTGATGGCAAGTTTTGGCTTTTTTGATTGCATCTTGACGTAAGGTCGGCCAATAATAGCCTTGTCTGATTGTCTTGTATGCCAAAGCTTGCCCCCCAGTATGATTTCCACATACTCCAGCATGTATCTCTTCAAGTACTGCTTGCCCTTGCCCCCTAGGCAAACACTTGAGAAGTGGGATTGATATTCCCCTTTTGAAGAGCTGTTCGCCCACCAGAGTATATCTGGCGGCTCGCTTTATTAGCTTGGCAGCTTCAAAAGGGTTGTTTGGTTTTTCCCCATTTTTCAAGTATTTGACTATACTTGTTCTCCAATCTTCTTCTTCACTGGTTTGACCGTCGAGTTGATTGACTTTATAATTTACTGTTGATGGATCTTTCATCTTTGTAACTATAATATCTGCCAACTCTACGGGGCCTTCACTTGTTGCTAGTCGGGCAAGCGCGTCTGCTTGAGTGTTGCTCGTCCTTGGAATTTGCTGTATGAAAACTTGCTGCAACATGGACATCAGGTGAGCAACAATCCGTTGATATTCGATCATGTGATCATCTTTTGCTTCGTATTCACCTCGGACTTGGCTTACGATTAATTGTGAGTCGCTGAATATTTGCAAGTGTCTGACACCAACTGCGAGGGATAGGTGGAGACCAGCGATAAGAGCTTCATACTCAGCTTCGTTGTTGGTTGCCATGAAACCAAATCTGATCGCCGAGGTGAATACTTGTCTGTCTGGACTTATCAATACTACTCCCGCCCCCGAGGCTATGTTGGTTGATGATCCGTCCACATAGAGATGCCAAGGGTGATCAAGTCCTCTCGTCGGATCTGGTGGGAAAGTTAGTTCGACTATAAAGTCGGCTAATGCTTGCCCTTTGATCGCCGTTCGAGGAGCATATGTCACCCCGAATTGGCTAATCTCCAGTGACCATCTTAAGAGACGACCTGCAGTGTCGGGGCGATGGAGAATTTGCTTGAGCGGGAAAGTTGTTAGAACTTCGACTTGATGGTCAAAGAAGTATGGTCGTAACTTTCTCACGCTCATGACCAAAGCATACGCCAGCTTTTCGGTTGGGGCATATTTGATCTCTGCTTCGTGTAAAGCTTGGCTGACGTAATAGATTGGTTGATGGAACTTGCCGTCCTCCCGCACCAAAACAGAACTGATGGCAACTTCTGATGCGGCTAAGTATAGAAAGAGCTTTTCTCCTGGGATTGGTTTTGATAGGATTTTGACATCTCCCAGGTAGTCTTTAAGTTGATCGAAAGCCGCTTGGCAGTTGTTAGTCCATGCAAACTTCCCTTTTTTGACGGCCTCGAAGAATGGACGGCACTTGTCCCCCGACCTGGATATGAACCGATTCAATGCTGCTAGGCACCCGGTGAGCCTTTGCACTTCTTTCACCGAACGTGGTGGTTGCATATCCATGATGGCTTTAACTTTTGATGGGTTGGCCTCAATTCCCCGCTGGCTAACAAGATGACCCAAGAATTTTCCTGAGTGAACTCCAAAGCTGCTTTTCTTTGGATTCAACTTCATGTTATAGTGTCGAAGAATTTCGAACACTTGAGTCAGATGTTGAAGATGGTCTTCCTTCTTGGGACTTTTGACTACGATATCGTCTACATAGACTTCAACCGTATCTCCAATTTGTTGATCAAACATCTTGTTCACCAGTCTTTGATATGTTGCTCCAGCATTAATGAGGCCGAACGACATTCTCTTCCAACACAGCAAGTTTTTGTTAGTATAAAAAGCTGTGCTTTCTTGATCGTCAGGATGCATGGGGATTTGATGATACCCTGCAAAAGCATCCATGAATGTTAGCATTTCGTGACCCGCAGTGCTGTCCACCAATTGATCGATGTGCGGGAGAGGAAAGTTGTCCTTCGGGCATGCTGCATTCAGATCTGTAAAGTCTATGCATAGCCTCCAGGTCCCGTTTGGTTTCCTCACGAGTACGGGGTTTGCCACCCATTGTGGACAGAGTGCTTGTCGAATAAGATCATTGTCTAGCAACTTTTTAACTTCTTCATTCAAGGCTTGGTATTTGTCCGGGCCGTACTTCCTTCGTTTTTGATGGACGGGCCTTCTTGCCTGATTTACGTTTAGCTTGTGGCAAGCATGTTTTGGATCTATCCCCACCATATCTGCGTGAGACCAAGCAAAGACATCTAGATTCTTGGTGAGGAACTCTTTCATTCGGGATCTGTAAGGCTCTGGGAGCTCAGATCCTATGAATAATTCAAGATCCTCGTTGTTGGGATTAACTTTGAACGCCTCCAGCTCTTCGACTGGAGTTGCTCGTCGTTTTTGTCCCTTCCAACGGGGATCAAGTATGGGTTCCTCAGGGTTGGAATCATTTTCGATGTCCATCGGCTCTGCCCCCAGGCGGGGTTCAAGATCATCAGTTGGCTCCGTCCCATTGTTATTCGTTTGTACCTGGCCCTCCAAGCCCTCCACTGAAGGTTGTTCGTCATCACCCCTTTGTTGTTCGTCAGATGGAGGTTCCTCGCGAGTGGTAACGAGTTGCTCGTCCAACACTTGCTCGTCCAAGTGTTGTTCGTCCGTATCCATGTGGTCTTCCATGTCCATCATATTGTTCAGTATTGGTGGTTCGTTGACGGGATAACTTGTTGCTTCCATCATGGATATTTGTACAAATTTTGCTCGTAGCTGTTGAATGCATTCTCGTGCTCTCCGTTGGTCTCCCTTAATTGTGCCTGTTCCACTGGCTGTTGGAAATTTCAAACAATAGTGGTAAGTGGAACACGCAGCTTTAAATTCATTAAGAAAAGGTCGGCCAAGAAACCCGTTATAGGTCGACTCCTGGTCTACAACCAAGAAATCTACCATTCTTGTTATATTTCTTTCGGGTTCATTGGCCGTTACAAGTTGTACAGCTAATGTTACAATTCCCAACGGTGTTGTCACAGCATTTCCGAAGCCTATGATTCTATGTGTTGTATTCCGAACGTAACCCGAATAATCTCCCAGATTATCGAGGGTCTTCTTGAATAAGATGTTGGTGTAGGCTCCGGTGTCCACCAACAGTCTGTGGACTCTGGTCCCCATAATCTTTGCACAGATTACGAGCGAATCATTGTGCGGAGTTAAGACGCCTTCAAGGTCTTTTTCGGTGAAAGTTAATTCTGCCGTTTGCATGATAGACGGCTTAACTCCCATCTCTTGTACTTGGCCAATCGCTCGTAGCTCCGCTTTCCTCTTCCGGTTAGAGTCAGGTGGTTGTCCATCAAAACACCCTCCTGCGGGTTCCATCATGAACAGGTCTTCTAAAGGTTGAGCTGGCATACTGGGAACTGGTCGTCCGGGTTTGTTATTTCTCTGAGGTTGACCATCCTCTTCGTCTTCTGAGTTGTTTTCCCGAGCTCTTTTCCCAGGTTGCCTTTTAACGAAATCGGAGAGCTTTCCCTCCTCATAAAATCGCCAGAGTTGTTTGAGCAAATCTCTACACTCACTTGTAAAATGCCCCACACTTTGATGGTAGGCACAATACTTGTTCGGGTTGAGTTTGCCAGTATCCTGGCGGATTTTACGTGGTGGGGAGAGCAACTCTTTCTCCTTTACGCTCTCATACACAGTATCAACTGATACTGTTAATACTTGGTTCAATTTTTCTTTCAAATCCGATCCTTCAGTGAATGCTTTCATGTTTTTCGGGACCCTGTAGCTTGTCCCGACGGGCTTTTTGTTATTCTCCTTAGGATCAGCTTTGTTCTCCCCTAAATTTGTTTGTAGGGCCTCGTGCATGGAAACGAAAATACCAGCTTGGTTTCTGAACTCGGCATAAGTCTTTGGGCACTTCAGACGTACCTCCTTCCATAACTTCGACCCTTTTTTCAATCCGGCCATCACAGCGACGATCTTTGTATCTTCGCTCACCGGTTCTCCCTCTAGCAAAACTTTATCGAATCTTTCCATAAACGCCCGGTCAGTTTCATCATCATTTTGTCTCAAATCTGATAGCCGGTGTTTTTGGGAAAGATACGACCCCGCCGTTGAAAAGTGAGAAAGAAATTCTCGACTTAGCTGGACGAACGAGTGGATTGATGCCGGCGGCATTGATGAAAACCACTTGTGAACCCGATCGCCCAATGTTAAGGGAAAATTCCGGCATTGGGTGGCATCGCTGGCCCCCACGGAGACCATGTAGTCCGTATACTTCGTTAAGTGGACCCGGGGGTCGGCGATGCCTTCATATTGAATGCTAGCCGGAAATTGAATCTTTTTCTGTATCGGGGCCTTCAAAATGTGAGCTGCCAAAGGTGAGGATGGCATGCTAGTCGTTCCCATCCCCCTCTGTTGGTCTAGTTGCCCCTGCATGTTCTCTACAGCCCTCCTTAGGCTTGATAATTCATCAAGAGGTGCCCCCTGACTTGGAGGCTGTTCGGCGAGCAAAGGCATTAACCTTTCTGCTCGTCGCAGTCCCTCGCTTGGAGTGGGCACTTCTTGGGCTTGCCTCCTAATGTTGTTCGCCGCATTTGGCCCAAGGCGCCTAAAGGCTGACTGGGAGAGTCTTTCATGGACTGATGGGCGAGGCTGACCAAAAATTGCTCGCCCATCTTCTGCTCCCCGGCGAGCAGCTTCTCGTTGATGGGGTTGGCTAAGTCTGTCCTGGGCACTGGAACGTGTTGTTCCATGGCTAGACATAGTTGTTCATCCGCGACCAGACTCAGCCTGTACTTCTCTTTGGTCGACCACCTTGGCCTTTCCCTTATTTCGTCTGACTTGAGCACTATCAACTTCTCGTTGCTCGCCCCTGGTAGTCTTGGGCCTAACAACCTCTAGGGACTTGTCCCTTGGCCTTGCTTGTGTTGGCCTAACCTGCTCTTGTTGCCTCTGGAGGGCCTGGAGAGCAGCTATGGTTTTAGCCAACTCGTTGGGGTTGTTCGCCAAAGCCTCCATCTCAGGGGGGAGGTTATGTGTTATGGCTGTATGCTGTGACCTGTTCGCATGTCTTGGGTCACGGTCCTGGTGGTCGGCCGACGTGGCTCGGGTCTGAGATGCTCTCTTCGACAAACGTGATCCTTGGGTCTCTTTAGATTGAGGCATTTCAATTTAAATTATTTCTTAATTTTTAAATTGAAGAACACCAAGAACACCAAGAACACTCTTGTTTGTATCTCCAAATATTTCTTGAGATTTCCTTTGAATCTTCAAGTCTTCAACTTGAAGTTTTTGAGTAATCACACTAAATCGAAGGTTCGAACCCTCCTTCTAGCGCCAAATTGTTGGTGAACGAATCTAATCGTAAGGATTAGTGGCTGTTTTAATCCGTTTTTACGTCACCAATCAATAACGTGTGATTGATTACCACCGTAAATGGTAAATCGGGGTTTGGATTTATCGAATTTGTAAATTCGGTAGTCGAAATTGGACTTTAAATTATTTCGTATATGTGTAAGTTTGGGTGTATTTGTGTGTATTTTTAGTCTGAAATTCGAAAAAATTACATGGATAAGCTGGAGAGCAACTATTTATAGAGACTAGCAAGCATGAGGTGTCTAAGACTCTTGGTCTCCCTAGTCTGCATGCTTGACATGTGTCCCTTTGATCTTATCTAAGCTGAACCTTAGTTACAAAGTTTTCTTTGGTCTTATCTCGGACTCATTGTTGTTCGCCTAGGTCGGCTTAATTGATCTTATTGATTCTCCAACTGAAAGTTGTTCGCCTCTTGAGGTTGTACTTTGGAAGTTGCTCGCCTTATGGCTTTGTTCAGCTTGGCTTTGGGATCTTTGTCCTTTGTTCACTTGTACACACCTCCTTGGCTATTTATTGTATTATATTTTGACCAAGTTGTTCGTCATGGATGACTTCACAGTTGGCTCATTCTTGGTCCCGGGCCTTAATACCTGTTCGCCCATTAGTTGTTCGTCGGGAGAGTTGTTCGTCACTTCATACACCTCCCAGGTTGGTTAATGCGCCCAAATAGTGATTTTCTTTGTTTTAGACTTCAATAATTGTTCGCTCCATATTTAGATGATGTTCGCCTATCAACACCAGTATAGTTAAAGTGGAAGTATGAAATAATAGATGTGATTAATTGCATATATATGTGCCATTTTTCTAGGTATAAATGTTATACCGTTTTACACGAGATACCGCCGAATTATAGTTGGAATAATAGAGGTGGATTTCTGTATTATAGGTGTATCACATCATATGTACATAATCATCTAAAAGTGGTGAGGGATAAATAAAATCGATTTGATCCTTTTTCAAGACATCATGAGACAAACATAATAGTCGATCAATCTAGTTTTCATCATAACTATTAGTACGGTAGTACCTCTTCCTCCTGAACTAACGTAAACAAATTTATGACCAAAGAATTTTAACTTGTAAAAAGATTTGAATAAAGAGTAAGTCTTGTGTGAGACCGTCTCATAGTATGAGACCAATAATGTTTGATCCACTTTTAATTTAAAAAGTGTCACTTATTAATTAAAAAGTTGTCACTTTTAAAAAGTGATAAAGTTTAAACAAAAAGTGATAATATATTTGTTAAAAGTGACTTATCATTTTTCTTTAAAAATACTATCACATTTAATTGTAACCCTATCACTTTTTTTAATTTGATCGGTCTCATATTATGAGACGGTCTCATATAAGTTTTTGCCTTGAATAAATTAGTTTATATTATCTTCATAACAAATATGACGTACATTCTGATATTTTTTTATTCACCAGGATGAAGAACGGTCCATTTTTTCTTTTTTAGAGAATCAAACATTGGTTTGACGATTTTAATATGTAAGGATAATGATAATGATAATATTTTCGTGTGCAAAATCAAATCTCTTATGTTATTGTAGGAAATGTTTTTGGCGGGAACAGAGACTACTAGCAGCAGCATTGAATGGGCAATGGCGGAGCTCCTCCGCAATCCAGCAACAATGTCAAAGGCGAAAGCAGAGATTTCGGAGGTCATGGGGCCAACACAAAATTTCCAAGAGACCCACATTGAACATCTCCCTTACTTACAGGCGGTGATCAAGGAAACTCTCCGCCTCCATCCGCCAATCCCTTTCCTCATCCCCCGCCGCTCGGTCCACGATACCAACTTTATGGGCTACTTTGTACCCAAACACACCCAAGTCTTGGTAAACGTTTGGGCCATTGGTCGCGATCGAGAATGCTGGGAAGACGCCCTTTCTTTCAAGCCCGAAAGGTTTTTAGGCGCCAATGATCATATTGATTACAGGGGACAACATTTTGAGATGATTCCGTTTGGTGCTGGCCGTAGGATGTGTGCGGGCCTCGCATTAGGCCATAGGATGTTGCACTTTGTGCTGGGGTCGTTGCTGCATGGGTTTGAGTGGGAGCCCGAGTGCTCGGATGCCATGGATATGAATGAGAGGATGGGGATTACGGTGGGAAAATTACATCCCTTGAAAGTTGTGCCACAAAAATGTGCTGTGTGACCGCTCTATTTACATTTATAATAAGGTTAATCTATTTTAAATAAAATAAAACAACCCAATTTATCTTCTTTTATATTATTAAGTCAACACAAATATATTCATCACTGTTGATAGGCGAGCAGGATCATCATTTGGGCGACCAGGATTAGCGCAAATTACACAAAGTTTAAGTTGGAATTAACACATGATTCACCCAAGACATCCGGCGAGCAAAACCTACGTGCAATCAAGACACACAGGCGAACAAAATCAGATCAAAAGCCACATGATGAGCTCAAACGGCATTCTGCCGATCAGATCCAACCACAACGCCAAAATAACAATTAAACAAGAGAAAAGACCATCAGAATCAGACTAAAGACTCCTCAAGGACAAGTTCAAAATGACGAACAGCTCTAGACAGCGAGCAAGTCCAATAGATAAGGATAGAATTTAGTTAAGATAAGGTCAAATTAGTCAAAGGACAGGTGTCGAGCATGCAGACTTGGTCGGCCAAAGGTCGTGCCACCTCCTGCTGGGCAAAAGTCTATAAGTACTTAGAATTTTTTTTAGCAAAGAAAAAACAAGCACAAATTTTTACACACGTCCAAACTTCGATTACGAATCTAAAGCAGCTCGATTAACTTACAATCGAACTTAAACACGTAAGCTTTCATACGATTCTAATCCACCTAAACCCGAGAGTCCGTATTCACTAATTACGTTAGTGATCAATCACACGTAATTGTTTGATGATCAATTAACCATCTAAAACAGCCATTAATCTTCAAGATTAGAACTGATCGTCAACAAATTGGCGCTAGAAGGAGGGTTTTGAACCTCCGTTTCATTGAATACAAAGAGATTACCCCAGAATTGAAGAACGAGTTTGAGTTTTTGAAGAAAACAACTCAAGAACATCAAGAATAACACTTGATATTCACTGTGAAAATGCCTCAATCAAGGGAGACACAACGTTCTCAACATATAACCCGGGATTCGCACTCTCGAATGTCCCAAGCTGGTGGGCGAGCAAGGGCGAGCAGAAACAACCAAGAGAATCAAACTAATGTTGCTCACCAGTTAATACCACCAGAGTTGGACGCCATTGCCCGCAACCCCGACGAATTGGCGCGTACAATTGCCATGCTCCAGGCTTTACAGAGACAACAAGTCCAACCTGGCCCATCATATGTGCGAGCAAGGGGTAGCCCCACGAAGACTCGCGAACATATTAAGGCTAGGGGGGATCATTTGAATGAGGCTGACAGCGCCCAAGCTCGTAAGGCCAAAGGCAAAGAAAAATTGAACATTGAGGTCGCCAGTCAGGGAGGATCAACTCAGAACCCGGCCATGGCGGCAAGTCAGGGTACGCGCCAAAGTGCTCTGGAAAGATTGGGTCGACGTGGCCCGGGAATCCTGGAGATACATCCCCCTGCTGGAGCAGCTCGCCCAGCCGTAATACCTGCTCGCCAATCGGTCCTTGACCGACTGACTAGGTCAGCTTTTGGTCGCCTTGGTCCGAATGCAGAGCCCAATCCCAGGAGGCCAATCCAGGGGATTCCCATTCCCAATGTGGGAATGGAGCGAACAGAAGGCTGTACGCCTCAGCTCGTCGAACAGCCACAGGGTCAGGGGGGATCTTTAGAGGAGCTCGCCTCCATGAGAAAGGCCATCGAAAGCATGCAGGGCCAGCTGGATCAACAGAGAGGTTATGGGAACACGACTCTACCGGTCTCACCCTTGTCAGTAGTAATTCTGAAGGCTCCAATTCAACAAAAGATCCAGTTTCCAGCAAGTATCCAATATGAGGGCACGGCGGATCCCCGAGTGCATTTGATGAAATATTCCAATTATATGGTATCAATGGGGGCAAGTGATGCAACCCAATGTCGAAACTTTCCTTTAACTCTCGGGGATCGTGTCCATAAGTGGTTTTCGGCCTTGCCACCAGCTTCAATTTATTTGTTTGCCCAGCTGGGTAAAGAGTTCTTATCCCATTTCTCTACAGCCGGGTCTTATCTATCCCAAAGACATCGGTTATCCGACTTGAAACAAACTGACGACGAGTCGGACCGATCGTATTTAGAAAGATTCGATAAGGTCTTGTTGGAGGGAGAGTCCGTTAGTGAAGACACCAAGATTGTGGCTGTCTTGGCGGGACTCAAGAAGGGTACTGAACTCTGGAAAGATGTGCACCTAAGATGCCCAAAGACATACGCCGAGTTTCGGGATCGGGCAGGCGTTTTTGTCTCAATGCATGAAGCCCTACAAAAGGATATGGGAGACAAAGGAGAACAAAAAGAGGGTACAAAGAAACCTGGAACTGGTTATCGAGCCCCCAAAAATATGAAGGCATTTACCGAGGGCACTGAGCTAAAAGACAAACTGAACCACATTCTCACTGTATCAATTGATACAGTTTATAATAGTGTCCGGGACAAAGAGTTGCTAACACCTCCCCGTAAGATACGTCAGGAAACGAGCAAGTTGAACCAGAATAAATATTGTGCCTACCATCAAAGTGTAGGGCACTTTACAAGCGAATGTCGTGACTTGCTAAAGCAGTTGTGGCGCTTTTACGAAGAGGGAAAGCTATCGGAGTTCGTGAAAAGACAGCCCGGCAAAAGAACCAGAGACGAAGATTCTGATGAAGAAGACCAGGACCAGGCACCTCATCGGAATCGAGCTGGACGACCAGCTCAGGCGCCGGCCGGGGGGCCAATACCGGATATCCAGATGATGGAACCCGCAGGACCCATAGGTGGTTATTCTGATGGACGACCACCGATCTCTAACCGGAAAAGAAAGGCAGAATTACGAGCAATCGGACATATACAGGAAATGGGGATCATTCCACCTACCATGCAAACACCGGAATTAATTTTCACCGACAGAGATTTGGAAGGAGTTCTGACCCCCCACAACGATTCGCTTATGATATGTGCCAAGATTATGGAAGCAAGGGTGCATAGATTACTGGTGGATACTGGAGCCTACACTAATGTCCTTTTTAAGAAGACACTTGATCAAATGGGAGATTATGCAGGCTACATCAGAGACACAAATCACCGTATCCTGGGATTTGGGAACGCCGTGACAATCCCGTTGGGAATAGTAACTTTCGCTATGCAACTTGTGACGATCAAAGAGCCTGAGAAGAATATTGCAAGAATGGTGGATTTCCTAGTCGTCGATCAAGAATCGTCGTACAATGGATTCCTGGGTCGACCCTTCTTAAACGAATTCAGGGCCGCATGTTCAACTTACCATTATTGCATAAAATTCCCAACAGCAAGTGGAGTTGGCACGGTGAAAGGAGACCAAAGAAAAGCTCGAGAATGTCTTCTGCAAATTCAGTCAAGGCAGGGACAAGTATCTATGATGGAAGCATCAACTAGTCAACTCGAAAATGAACCTTCAATCTTGGAGGACATCCTTGGAGCCCAAAACAATAAGATGGACATTGACGACCAACCGACGCCCACAGGCGATCAAGCACAGCAGGACGACGGGCAGAACCAGCCGAGAGCAGTGTTATCTCCCGTGGTCGACCGTTCGTACCTAAATGATAACCAGGGAAGTCCAACTTCGGTGGCCGAGTCTCACCCAGGGCCCGCAGATGACTTTGACCCTCGATTGGGTGCCGAACCCATGAACATTGAGGATGAGCCAAGTCCGGAGGGGCCAATAGTTGACCCTCGGTGGAAAGGGCAGAAGCGACGGGCAACTCCTGTTGAAGAGTTAGAGGCCATCAAGGTTAATCCTGAGCGTGACAGTCTTGAACTTTACATTGGATCTGAACTCCCAGAGCCTTACAGAACACGCATGACGAACTTTCTGAAGGCAAACTTGGACGTCTTTGCGTGGTCTCATGCTGATATGGTGGGAATCAGCCCGGAGAATGCTTGTCACAGGTTGAATATCAACCCAACCCGAAAACCTGTCCACCAGAAACGGCGAAAATATGGACCAGATAAGTACCAAGCTTTAAACGAAGAAGTCAAAAAGCTGCTAGACAACGATTTAATTAAACAAGCGTTATGTCCACAGTGGGTTGCAAATCCTGTCCTGGTACGGAAGCCGAACGGAACCTGGAGGTTATGCATAGATTTTACAGATCTTAATGCAGCATGCCCGAAGGATAACTTTCCGCTCCCACACATCGATCAACTGGTGGACAGTACTGCTGGTCACGAAATGTTCACATTCATGGATGCTTTCGCAGGGTACCACCAGATTCCAATGCACCCGGACGACCAAGAGAATACGGCTTTTTATACAAATAAAAATCTGTTGTGCTGGAAGAGGATGCCGTTTGGTCTAATTAATGCTGGAGCAACTTATCAGAGGTTGGTGAACAAAATGTTCGACCAACAAATCGGAGATACAGTAGAAGTCTACGTTGATGACATCGTAGTCAAAAGTCCCCATAAGGAGGATCACCTCCATCATCTTTCCCAAGTATTTGACATACTCCGAAAATACAATATGAAGTTAAATCCAAAGAAAAGTAGTTTTGGAGTACATTCTGGAAAGTTCTTGGGCCATCTGGTCAGCAAACGTGGAATCGAAGCTAATCCAACAAAAGTAAAGGCAATTGTCGATATGAAACCACCACACTCTGTTAAGGAGGTACAAAGGTTGACCGGTTGCCTAGCAGCTTTAAACAGATTTATATCACGGTCAGGAGACAAGTGCCGTCCATTTTTCGAGGCCATCAAAAAGGGCCACTTTGCTTGGACAGAAAACTGCCAGAGAGCTTTTGATCAATTGAAAGAATATCTGGGAGATGTAAAAATTTTGTCAAAACCAATTCCCGGTGAGAAGTTATATTTATACCTGGCAGCATCTGACACAGCTATAAGTTCGGTACTAGTTCGGGCGGATGGCAAGTTTCACCTGCCAATCTACTATGTCAGCCAGGCCCTGCATGATGCTGAAGTAAAGTACACACCAACCGAAAAGCTGGCCTATGCTCTTGTCATGAGTGTCAGGAAATTAAGACCATACTTTTTCGATCACCAAGTCGAAGTCTTAACAACTTTCCCCCTCAAACAAATATTACATCGACCCGACACAGCTGGACGTCTATTGAAATGGTCCATAGAGATCGGCCAATTTGGCGTGACTTATGCACCTCGAACCGCGATTAAGGGACAAGCGTTAGCCGACTTTATAGTTGAACTAACCTTCCCTCAAAATCCAACGAGAGGGCTAGATCACCCATGGCATCTTTACATAGATGGTTCGTCAACAAATCTGGCCTCGGGGGCAGGAATAGTACTCATCAGTCCCGACCGGCAAGTATTCACTTCAGCGGTCAGATTTGAATTCATGGCCACTAACAACGAGGCAGAGTACGAGGCCCTCATTGCAGGTCTTCACTTATCACTAGCAGTTGGGGTTAGACAACTCCAAATTTTCGGGGATTCCCAGCTCATTGTAAGCCAGGTACGAGGTGAATATGAAGCCAGAGACGAGCAAATGATCGAATATCAACGAATAGTGGCTCACTTGATATCTCTTTTAGATCAAGTGTTTATTCAACAGATACCACGAACGAGTAACACACAAGCTGACGCCCTAGCAAGATTAGCAACAAGTGATGGGCCAGCAGACCTGACGGACATTGTCATTACCAAAAAAGTTCAACCATCAACAATGGACTACGAAGTAAATCAAGTAGTCGAGTTCAACAATGATGATGATTGGAGACCTCCTATAGCCAAATATTTAAAAGACGGGGAGTTGCCAAATAACTCGTTTGAAGCTGAAAGAATTAAAAAACAGGCGACCAGATATACTCTGGTAGACGAACAGCTTTACAAAAGAGGCTTCTCACTCCCGCTACTCAAATGTTTGTCTAGGGGGCAAGGAAGGACAGTCCTGGAGGATATACATTCTGGAGTTTGTGGAAATCACACTGGGGGGCAAGCTTTGGCCTACAAAACTATAAGGCAAGGTTACTATTGGCCAACCTTACGAAAAGATGCAATCCAATTAGCCAAGGCTTGCCATCAATGTCAGGCTTTTGCTCCAAGCATCCATGCCCCAGCCCAGGAACTTGTATCGGTTTACAGCCCATGGCCATTTGCAAGATGGGAAATTGACATTATTGGTCCTTTCCCGGCAGGAGTGGGAAATGTTCGATTTGCCGTTATAGCAGTCGATTATTATACGAAGTGGGCAGAAGCAAAAGCCATGGTGAAAATTACACAGCAGAACATGATCAACTTCATATGGCAGAACATTATCTGTCGCTTTGGAATTCCACGAACAATTGTGACAGATAATGGCCCACAGTTTGATGGAAAGGAACTACGAGATTTCTGTACAAAATGGGGGATCAGGAAACACTTTTCAACTCCCTATCATCCCCAGTCGAACGGGCAGGTTGAAGCTGTAAATAAGATCATCAAGCATACATTGAAAATACGTCTGGCAGAAAGCAAAAGCAGCTGGTCAGAAAAACTCCCGGAAGTCTTGTGGGCATATAGGGTTTCTCCCAGGTCAAGCACCGGAGAGACACCTTTTGCAATGGCTTTCGGAACAGAGGCGGTAATACCAATTGAATTAAAAACTGACACAGTCAGGACAACCAGCTTTGATGAACAGGCAAATCATTCTGCCTTAGCCGCAGAAGCAGATTTGCTCGAAGAACGAAGAATACATGCTGAGCTAAAGAATGCCACGTACAAGCAGAGAGCAGAGCGTTACTATAATTCCCAAGTCAAGATAAGAAAATTCGAAGTTGGTGACCTCGTTCTGAGAAAAAAGCTTGCCCCACCTCCAGGCATTTTTGGCCCGACTTGGGAGGGCCCATACAGGGTAACAGATAGGTTACCCAATGGAGCATATGACATAGAGGACTTAGATGGCAACTCGGCCCAATATTCCTGGAATGCAGCTAATCTAAGGAAATACTTTCAGTAGGCGACCAGTTCTGCTTCATGAGAGAGTGAAGTTAAGATAGGCGAGCTACTAAGTCCACTGGGCGAACTGGAATGGCAGAGATACAAGATGGGTCCAAAAAACTTGCCTAATTTTTTGAAATTGTTCACCAAGTATAAATGGTCGAACAAAAATGAATTGGGTTAAGTCTGGTCGCATGCTGGGATGTTAGTGTAGTAATTTCATTTCCTCTTAAGAGTCTAAAGGATGTCTTGACAAATTGTATAGTAGTCGAGCAACTTTGACTCTTGGTGTAAATTATGTTCTCTAGTAAGTTGGGAGCTTAACATTGTTTCTGTCGAGCAAGTCCAACATAGCTAGTGCAAGGTTACGTTCTTGGTCGCGTTTGATACTTGTAATTTTTAAATGTTTGTTCAATATTAAGTTGTTCGTTTGAAATAGAAATGTGAGCTCAAGGCGCAAGTTGATTATACAACCAAGCCCATTTAAGGCTGTTCGTTTTTAAATGGACATAGCCTAAGGCCAAAAGCCCATCAAATCCTAAGGCCAAAAAAAAGGTTCTTAAAGAACAAGGCCCAACTACATTAAGATTGTTGAAGCACAGAAAAAGATGCAAAGAACAATTAATGCGAGATAAAAGACGAGCAAGTAAGCGAAATATATCCATTGATGATAAGGCTTAATCGCCCAAAAATTACAAAAGGATGAACAACAAAAAAGAAGTACAAGTTCCTAGTTAATCCTGTCCGCTAAGATCCTTGTCCGGCAGGAGGAGATATGTTGTCATCCTTGGGGTCTTCAAGTGGAGAGCCTTCAATGGCAGGGTCAACTGGGATCACCTCAGTTAGCTCAGCAATCAATCCCTCAGCATCAGCACGTTCCTTCAGAGCTCTTTCACTTTGATCGGCAGGAAGGATTTGCTCGCCCTCCGCAGCATCGCCCTCTTCTTCCTCGTCCTCGGCAGGACTTGTGATAATAATCTCGGGGCCAATGAAGTCGAGCTTGATCCCATATTCAGGCAGGTCGCCAATTTGCAGAGTTGTGCCCGGAGCAGGAGGGTTAGATTCAACGAAATTGCACAACTCCTTGCCGATCTCCTCAACAACTGCGGCAGCCTTGAATTCATGGGCAATACGGATGCTGTCCGCGTAACCCGTTACGTAACCAAGAATCGAGCTCACCTCCATTTTAGGAATAAGTTCCTCTTGGGTAATGGAGTTGGCGAGCTGGATCTCAAGGTCCGCAATTTTGGCCGTCGCTTCAGTTGCATATTTCTCGGCGACCTCCTTCTGCTGCTGGGCGCGAGCAAGTTCTGCTCGCATGTGCTCAACCTCGGCCATTTTGACCTTCAGCTCCTCGGAGACTTTGACGTGCAGGTCCAAGGCACGCTGCTCGCTAATCTGATGAGCTTTGGCTTTGTTCTCGAGATCGGCAATAATCTTCTTCGCCTCAGCCTTAGCTTCATCACGCTCCTTGGCAATACGGCTGACCGTGGCCGCATGTTGTCGTGAGTCCTTCTCAAGGTCCTCAACTTGGTCGACCAAACGTTGCACGGCCGCCAAGGTGTTGCCCGCCTCGACAAGACACAAACGGCCATTATCACGAGGCGCTTGTGCCTTGACGGTCTCATTAAGCTCCTTGGTCCAGCTCCGAGCAACGACCTCGGAGGCGCGGCGGACAAAAGAGTCCGGGATTTCGCGCAAGTTGGTCGGCACCCTTGAGCAAGCGAATCGATGCACCAGGTTAGATCGCCCTGGATACTGCTCGGGCGAGTAGCTGAAAAGAAATTTTTCAGTTAAAAAAAAAAAAAATGCTAAGTGTAATGGGCGAGCAAGGTTATACCTGTCAAGACGACCTTTATCCCAACCAAGGTAGGTGGGATCAGATGAAGGACCAGATCCTTCACGAGTGGTGACAACCAGAGCATGCTCGCCGGGACGCTCCACCGAAGGAGTTTGTTCGCTGTCGCCTTCGGATGGTCGGACAGCCACCGTCACCTTCTCTTGAGCCGTCTTTGCTCGTTTGGCTGCCTTCTCGGTATCGGAGACGGGGGTACCATCTCCGCGGAGAAGCCTCTTCGCCCTCGGAACCAGTGTCTTGGGCGGACTCGCCACGGGGGCAGGAGGCTGTGCCGGGCTGGACCCGCCGGCTTGTCGAGGGTCTCCTTTTCCACCCTTAGCCGCAAGGGCGATGATTTTTGAGAGGGGATCCGACTTCTTGCGTCCTTTTTTGGTCGGCATCTCCCAAACCCGGTTATCAAGCTCAAGGAAGGAAGGGTGAAGCGCAACGGAGGCGAGCTGATCTGTAAAAGAAAGAAAAACAAAATTAATATTAAGTATAAAATCGACCAGATCTGCTCGCCCAGCTTAAAGATAATTACCCTCTGGGATACGAGCTAGAGCCTCGAGATGGTGAGGGTAGGTCGTGAGGTGAGCAACTCGCAGTGTGTCCTCGGAGAAGAGATGGCCGATACTTCGATCTTCTCGGCGACGAAGGGCGATCAAGCACGCAACAAACAGGAATAGGTCGCTTATGCTATTCTTCACAGTTCGCCACCCCAAGTTCTTGGGACCTGAAACAAAGGGAAAAGAGAATTAAAATTAGTCCAACCACTTCAAAGATATAGAAGAGGTAAGACTCACGCTTTAATTCCCTAAACTCCGCCGGGGTCTCGATTCGTTCAGAACCCCCTGAAGAGCGAGCAGAAGCACGCCAATCGCCTCCAATCCAGAACCAGTCATGCTTCCAATCCCGCACTTTCCCAGGAATATCCTCGACAAGTTTTTGGCCTGGTCGCGCCTTTAGATAGTACCAGCCCGCCTCTTCCCCAGTACAGCCGGTCATCGTCATTATGTAGCCAACCTCCTCGGCGGACAGCCTGTTTGGATACCCCTCCAGGGCGAACATTACCATCAGGGCCATCAGATTTATCCACCCAACAGGAGTAAGTTGGGTGATAGCCAAGTTCACATCATGTAGAAATTGGCCGACCAAAGGGTGCAGCGGCAGAGAGACTCCAGCGTTTAGGGTGGCAAGGTTGATCGCCGTCAGTCCGCGTGGTGGGCGATCAGCTCTGTCGTCCACCAAGGGAGCATACATGGGGATGTCAAAGGGAATCTTGTAATCCCTCCGAATCTCAATTAACTGTTCCTCGGTAATGGCGGATACGATGCAACTCGCTGCGAACTCGGTCGCTTTAAGTTTCCGTACTCCGCGAGCAGGAATGACAAAGCGATTGGAATGCTCCTTTTCGTACTCATTCCAGTTGACACGGCGAGCAACCGCGACTGGAACCCGATGTTCGATCAGTCTGGGCGCCGGAAAATTAATGTCCTTGAGGAAGGCCCAAGTCAGCTCGTCAAGGTTCACCGGCTGAAGTACCTCGACTTCTTCATCCTCGTCTTCATGGAGATCCGAGCTCGTCTCTTCTAAGAGATGGCGAGCAGGATTTGCTCGCTCCTCTCTCTCCCCGGAGGGGTGAGCTCCAGAATTAACCGAACGTGCAACCGAGGCCGCCTCGGGATCAGATTCCAAATTGACTATGGGTAGATTCTCTTCGACGGGCCTTTTTTCAGGATTCCGAGGAGGAAAAGAACCGGTCTCGGAGTGCGACGCCATCCAATGAACTAGGGGGAGGAGATTAGGGTTTTTTGCAGATTCCGGCAGAGGGAGAACACGGCGGCTCGGAATTTTCCCCAGCGGAGTAAGGATTCTCGATGAATCAAGAACGCACACTAAGCAAGAAAAGAAGAAAGAGAAGAAAATAAGCAAAAAAAAAAAAAACTACCTTGACGTTGCTCGAAGATCGCCGGAATCTGGAAACGTCGCCGGAAATTTCAAAGAAGAAAGAAAGAAGGATTCGCGCCTAAGAAACAATGAGAAAATGAAAAAAAACGAAGAAAATTTTCCTTTTATACTTCTGGAAAAACGGGGTACCAGGCGGACAAAGTTGAAAGTGGAAGGACCAAATTGCAAATTCTGGGCGCGTGCAGCACCTGTCCGACAAAACGGGAAGGCGCGTCTCCTCGGGAATGTGTGCGCGTGGGCGGTAGCAATCATTTCGCCCACGTCACACCTCGAGCCGTGCCCAGGCCTTGGGATCCCAACCGTCTCCGACCCGAGTCTGCTCGACCAATGTTGCCCGCCCATGAAAAGCTGCTCGCTCCAGGAACATTCTTGCTCGCCTTTGTGGCACTTAAAAGTTGCCAACTCAAAAAGTGCTCATCCACCACCTTCACAATTTATTGATCGGCAAGGGGGCAATTGTTGATAGGCGAGCAGGATCATCATTTGGGCGACCAGGATTAGCGCAAATTACACAAAGTTTAAGTTGGAATTAACACATGATTCACCCAAGACATCCGGCGAGCAAAACCTACGTGCAATCAAGACACACAGGCGAACAAAATCAGATCAAAAGCCACATGATGAGCTCAAACGGCATTCTGCCGATCAGATCCAACCACAACGCCAAAATAACAATTAAACAAGAGAAAAGACCATCAGAATCAGACTAAAGACTCCTCAAGGACAAGTTCAAAATGACGAACAGCTCTAGACAGCGAGCAAGTCCAATAGATAAGGATAGAATTTAGTTAAGATAAGGTCAAATTAGTCAAAGGACAGGTGTCGAGCATGCAGACTTGGTCGGCCAAAGGTCGTGCCACCTCCTGCTGGGCAAAAGTCTATAAGTACTTAGATTTTTTTTTAGCAAAGAAAAAACAAGCACAAATTTTTACACACGTCCAAACTTCGATTACGAATCTAAAGCAGCTCGATTAACTTACAATCGAACTTAAACACGTAAGCTTTCATACGATTCTAATCCACCTAAACCCGAGAGTCCGTATTCACTAATTACGTTAGTGATCAATCACACGTAATTGTTTGATGATCAATTAACCATCTAAAACAGCCATTAATCTTCAAGATTAGAACTGATCGTCAACAATCACCTTTCTTGAACGCACCAACATGCTTGGTGCCAAAGAAGTATATTCACCCTTATCATCGTCTACAAGAAATTCGTGTTTTAGCAACGGATTAATATCTGTTGGTAATATAGACCGACACTAACAGATTTGCAACAGATTCTTTTGCAGCACAATACCAACACTTTACTAACGGAATATCAATAATTTTTTCTAATAAAAATTATTCCGTTGGTAATTAGTTGCTATGTAATTTATTAAATATTATTATCTATGTTAACAATAAATTACCAACAAAATTGTGACTAAATTTTGTAACAACAGAAATTTCCGTTGCTAAATTTATTAGATACTAACGGATTTGTAACAGATTTCTCTATACGAATTTTATAGGTATTTTAGCAACGGATTACCAACGAATTGTGAATTAATTTTATAGTTTATTTTAGTAACGGATTACCAACTTTTGACGATCGTTTCTAATCACAAGGATTAGTGGCTGTATTTGGTTACTAATTTAGATCATCAAACAATTACGTGTGATTGATCACTATCGTAAATAGTGAATACGAATTTTCGGGTTGAAAAAGGATATATACGTGTATTGATTATGTATTTGGTTTGTATGTGTATAAATCGAGGTTCTTTAGTATGCGTAGTCGAAGCGTTGTCGTATTTGAGAATTTGTGCTTAATTATCTTGTTGACAGCCTCTTCCTGGCCATTCGACTGTGGATGATAGGGGGTGTCGAATAGTGTTTTCTGATCCCTCACTTGGTGCAGAAGTCCCTTAACTTTTTCCCACCAAACTGAGGACCATTGTCTGTAATGAGTGTTTGAGGAATCCCGAGTCGGCAGACAATGTTCTTCCAAATGAAATCAATCATTTTCTCCTGTGTGACTTTGACTAGGGCTTCTGCCTCTGCCCATTTAGTGTAATAATCCATAGCCCCAACTGTGAATCCTACACTTCCTTTTCTAGGTGGGAAAGGTCCAATGATATCCATTCCCCATCATGCAAACGGCCAAGGAATAAAGACTGAGACAAGCTCTTGAGCTGGTGTGTGGATGCTCGGGGCAAGGATTGGACATCGGTGACAGGTTCTGGCCATCTGAATTGCATCTTTTCGTAGGGTCGGCCAATAATAACCTTACCTTATTATTTTGTAAGCCGAAGCTTGCCCTCCAACATGATTTCCGCACACTCCTGAGTGTATGTCATTCAAAGTAGCTCTCTCGTAACTTTGTTGACGATTGTTTCTAATCACAAGGATTAGTGGCTGTATTTGGTTACTAATTTAGACCATCAAATAATTACGTGTGATTGATCTCTACCGTAAATAGTGAATACGAATTTTCGGGTTGAAAAAGGATAAATACTTGTATTGATTATGTATTTGGTTCGTATGTGTATAAATCGAGGTGCTTTGGTATGCGTAGACGAAACTTTGTCGTATTTGAGAATTTGTGCTTATTTTATTAATTGAAAATCAAAGTATTTATACAAGTTTTTTAAGTAGGAGGTGTCTAGGCCTTTACTCTCCTATGTGTGCATGTTTGACACATGGAGAGTTGACTTGTTTGACCTTATCTTTGCTAATTTCTATCTTCTAAAGGTGGATTAGCTCGTTTTAAAAAGTTATTCGCCTCTTGGGTCTTGTCTTTGAAGGATCATTAGCTTAATTTTTCTGGTCAGCTTGTTTCTTGACTTGATGTCTTGATGCTTTGATTAGAGCTGCTCGCTAGAACTTCATTTGTGTTTGTAGGGTCCTTGCCTTGTAGTAGTTCGCATGTGTAGAGTAGCTCGCTGAGCTGGAAAAGTTCGCCTGGCTATTCCAGCTGGGCCTGGCTTGGTTGGCCTAATCTTGTCTTTCGGTGTGATTATTTCACTTAATCCTGTTTGCCTTATTAGTAATTCTGCTCACCTATCAACAATTACCCCCTAGTCAACCATTACGTTGTGGTGAAATAGGGCGAACTACTTATGAGTTGGCTATTATCTGGTGCTATGAAGGCGAACTGCTTCATCTTAGGCAGACTACATTTACGCGGGCGGGCTGGAGTGGATGTACGACGGTTGAGTTTCCGAGGTGAAGGTGTACATCTAGGTGTGACGTGGGCGGCATGATGGCCGCCGCCCACCCGCGCAAGATTTTGAGGCGACGCACCCCCAAAATTCGCGAAATGGGGGCGCACGCGCCCGTAATTTGCACTTTAGTCCTTCTTTTTCTTTGCCTTTTTACTCGACACCCCATTTTCTTTTTACTATAAAAGGAAATATTTCTTCATTTTTATCCTTTTTCCTTCATTTTCCTATAAAAGGACAATATTTCTTTTTACCAAATTCCCTAATTTCCTTCTTCAAAATTTCCGGCGATCCTCAACCATTTTCGACGATGCTTCATTACTTCCGGCGACATTCTATCGTTCTCCGGGCATTTGTAGGTAACAATCTCTCTTTTCCAGTTTAATTTCTTTTCATTTGGGTAAAAAAAACCCCAACTTTGCCGTTTACGCCGCTAAAATGCCGTCGTCTCCTGAACATCTCCATTGGAAACCTCCATTAGAATAATTTCAAGCTTCTCCAATCTCCTTTTTTACAAAATAAAATTACAATTTGAACATGATGAAGTGTCTATTCAAATAACTTAATCATATTATCTCTAATCACTAATTGATCAAGTATATCACACTTAGCCATAAAGTCTAAGTTGATGTGCGTCGGCCGACGGCTTGGATCCAATTATGATGAGAAAACGAGTATTCTCTCTAAATCCACATTTGTGGAATAAATCATATTCTTGGCTCAACTACCACGCACATGTACTTCGTGATGAACTCAATCCATGTCATATCTACCCGTGGAAGGGTGCAAGCGCTGTCATGGTCATAGTTCATCACTCTACACATGTCGTGCGTATTGACCTCAAGACAAAGGGGTATCACATTGCTTCCACTAACTGAAACACCCGTAGATATATATTGTGGAATACATCAAACGATTTCTTGGATAGGTATACCCAATACCCTCTAAGGTATCTATGCATCCATCATGAGATACCCGGTATCTCGTGTTGGATTTTAGAGGCACGAACACCATGTTTGGCGCAGCGGAAGAAAACGATTCACCAACAACGAATCTGAAACATGGTTGTATAACATAAAACATAAAGGATAAATAATAACATATAAATTCTTACAGCGATTTGTACGCTGAATCCTCAACTATGGTATCCATGCAACGACTATTCACCAACCCGCACATCGTTGAATCTCGAGACAAACTTTTTGGGAAAATAGGGGTGCCCGGATCTATTCGGGATGAAATTTAAATACGAATTAAAATTCAATTATTACTAGCATGAATTAATCCTAATTAATTCAAATAATAATTTTAACAACAATTTTATCATCATGCATGTTGAATTAATTCACATAAAACCTATGGCGGAAAAACTAGGAATTTATGTGATTACGTACCTCTTGTTGTAGTGGTCTTTGATAACAACGGGATAATCACGAACGTCCTATCAACCAAAAGACCTTCTCAAGTATTTCCCTTTCGCCTTACTCGATCACCAGTGAGAAGTGCTTTCAAGTAATTTAAAGTAACAAGGAAGAAAGAAAAAAAAATAGAGTTACTGATTTTTTTTTCAACGCTGTGAAAAGTAAACTGGAGATGAAATAATCATCCCCTATATATAAGAGAGGGGTGAACGAAATTTAGGTGTATTTTAGGGGAGAGAAAATATTTTTTTTGGCCTCCAAGAAATTTTGAATATATCCCATATATTCTTTTCTCCAAAAAAAAAAAAATATTCCACAAAAATCTCACCCTCCTTATATATGCAATTTTCGAAATTTATAGATTGAGAATGCAAGATTTGGATCTTCTTGAATTTATGAGATAATCTTGTATTCCAAGAATACTTATCTTCCATAATATCTTTAAAAAAAAATCAACAAAATCTTTTCTCTCTCCATATCTCTTATTTTCAAAAATCTCAAGAAAAATCAGCAAATATATTTTCTTTTATTTTAATCACCTTATTATTATTGGACTACTTAATGGGCTACTTGAGGGGCCTTTAGGAGAATTAAGATTGGACCTCCAAATGGACTTCTGAATTTCAATATTGAGCCCCAATATAATTCAGCCCATTAATATTAATTAATACCACTAATAAATTATTATTGCACTATCCATCTTAATCCATATTACGATAATATGGGCTCCCGATTATTATTTCCCGTGTTTAAGATTATTTAGTCCATTAATTAATTAAGCTTCTGAATAGCTCTAAATTAATTAACATCTTTCACCTTGGAGTAAAGACAGCTCAACATTATTATCCGTACCGAAGAAACTAATTCTTCACTTGCAAGATTTAGTACGATAACTTCTGAGCCCACCAAGGGGACTAATCACACGAGCCGTACTCACACGCGTTTCTCCGTATTAAATCTTAGCAACCGTCGTATGATTAATATTACTGCCCAAAATACAAAGTTCGAAGTCACGATGATTCTCACCCAACATGAATCAAAGCAGCAACCATTAAGCACACACGGTCCTATTTAAGTGACAGAGATTAAGAAATCAATAACCACTGAGGTCTAATTTTTCACATTTCAGAACAGAAGAATTTATTCTCGCTGTAGGTCCTCTTCAACACATACTAAATGTGCTAGTGCAATCTCTTGGCCAAGACAAGCCAATTTGAGATATACACATCGACCTTTCACGACGGATTGTTCAATTCCACCTGGGTCGTGAAATTGTACATTTAGTTACAAGGAAACCGTTAATGTGATCTTCCGTGATCGGGTATCACCACATTAACTACAATGTAACATGTGCTGTTTATAATGAACTGGTTGCAATAAATATTCAACATTCAATCATATATAAAACAAATGTGATAAAAGAATTATTCTCATAAACAAGTGTTTAATACAAAGTAAAAGCATACTTTCACGTATAACTCCAACAATCTCCCACTTATACTTAAAGTCTGCTTTTTAGTATACATCATGCATGTCTTAGTGTAGTAGCTCTACGTGACATCTCATGTCAACCTACACTAACCTAATAATTCCTTCCACTTATACTTAAAGCAGATTGGCAATAGTCTTGACTCCCATTCCATCCACATGTCTCTCGAATGTACTCTGAGGCAGACCCTTTGTGAATGGATATACTAAGTTGTCCTCCGACATTTATCTTTGCCACCTCTTTATCTCCTCTCTTAACGATTTCTCATATAAGATGGTATTTTCTTTCAATGTGTTTACTGACCTTGTGGGCTCTCGGTTCCCTTGAATTTGCAACTGCTCCGGCATTATCACAATGGACAGTGATTATGTTGGGTAAATTCGGAACAACGTCCAAGTCCACTAAGAAGTACTTGAGCCAAACCGCTTCTTTCACTGCTTCACAAGCAGTTACTTATTCGACTTTCATGGTCGAATCGGTGATGCATTTCTGTTTATTGCTTCTCCATGTCATGGCTCCTTCTCCCATGCAAAACACACTACCCGAGGTAGTTATTCTGGAGTCTATGTTTGATTGGAAATTTGAGTCCGTGTATCCCACGGGAAATTAGACCATCTGACTGTTAAATCAATATTCCATCCCAAGTTCTTTTCAGAAACTAAAGAACACATTTAATTGCAATCTAATGTGCTTTCCCGGGGTTACTTTGATATCTTGCCATCAACCCCACAACAAAGGAGATATCCGGTCTCGTACACAATATTGCATACATAAGACTTCCTACGTCCGAAACGTACGAAACGTCTTTCATGTCATCTATCTCCACTTGCGTCTTAGGGCATATTTCTTTGGATAGATGGATTCCGTGTCTAAAAGGTACAAAACCTTTCTTGGAATCTTGCATGTTGTATCGCTTCAAAACAGTGTCTTTGTATGAAGCTTGTGATAAGCCCAATATCCTTTTTCTTGCGACCTTGAGTGATCTAGATCCCAAGGATGTGACCAGCTTTCCCTAAGTTCTTTATATCAAGCTGATTTGACAGCCATACCCTTACGTCTGACAATACCTTTACATTGTTTCCAATAAGCAGAATATTGTCTACGTATAATACTAAGAATACCACCGCAGTTCCGTCACACTTTTTATACACACAACTCTCGAACTCGTTTTGATCAAACCTATAAGATTTAATCACTTGATCAAAACACTAGTTCCAAGTACGCGATGCTTGCTTAAGCCCATAAGTGGAACTCTTAAGCTTGCATACGAGGTGCTCTTGGTCTTTTTCAATAAAACCTTTGGGTTGTTGCATATAGATATCTATCCCGTCAAGACTTCCATTAAGGAAAGCTGTCTTGACATCCATTTGCCAGATCTCGTAATCTAGGTGCGCAGCGATCGACAAGAGAATACGGATGGACTTAAGCATAGCTACAGGCGAAAAGGTTTCCTCATAATCGATCACTTCTTTTTTAGTATACCCTTTGGCCATTAGCCTTGCTTTGAAGGTCTCAACCCTCCCGTCCGGTCCTCTTTTCCTCTTGTACACCCACTTGCATCCAATGGATTTTACCCCACTAGGTGGATCGACCAACTCCCACACTTGATTATGATCCATCGAACCCATCTCAGTTTCCATTGCTGTTTGCCACGACTCCGCGTCTTTGTCTTGGATTGCCTCGTCGTATGTCCATGGGTCTGATTCATCACCGGGAATTAAATCCGAAGATTCTCCTATTCCCATGAATCTCTCGGGTTGCCTAGCAATCCTCCCACTGCGACGGGGTTCCGGTTGTGAAGGTGTGATGATTGGTATATCATCTTGTATACTTGGTATAGGAGTTCGTCTAAGGTAATCTCACTTTTGGGCTTTCTTTTGTTCATATAGTTTTCTTCCAAGAAATTAAAGTGTGTGCAAAATACGGTCTTTTGATCCTTGGGACTATAGAACATACACCCTTTCGTTTCCGCAGGGTATCCTATAAACAGCCTTAATTCCGAAAGTGGATCCAATTTACCGGCTTCCTTGTCTGGCACGTATGCCGGACAACCCCAAATCCGCTAGTGTCTTAGACTGGGCTTGCGCCCGGTCCACAATTCTATTGGGGTTTTAGGAACCGATTTGGATAGCACCAAGTTTAGAATGTAAGCCGCTGTTTCCAAGGCGTTACCCCAAAACGATTTGGGTAAATCTAAATAACTCATCATAGATCTGACCATTTCTAAAAGAGTCTGGTTCTTTCGTTCAGCCACATCGTTCTGTTGAGGGGTTCCCGGTGCAGTTTACTGGGATACGATCCCTTCGTCCGATAGGTAGTTCAAGAATTCATTGCTGAGGTATTCGCCCCCACGATCGGATCGTAGAAACTTTATACTTCTTTCCCTATGCAACATAAGGTAGATGTATCCATATCCCGAGTAATCGTCAACAAAAGTCACAAAATATTCATACCCCCTTCAAGCTATGATCGTCATTGGACCACACATATCGGTATGAACGAGTTCCAATACTTTCGTGGCTCTTTTTCCCGTGGCTTCAAATGCCCTCTTGGTTATTTTACCCTCTAAACAGAATTCGCAAGTTGGAAACGGCTCAACTTGAAGAAACTCCAAGGATCCGTCTTTCACCAATCTTTGTATTCACATTAGATTAATATGACCTAATCTAAGATGCCATAGAAGTGTTTCGTTCATATCAGAAAGAACGCTTCATTTTATAACTTGAAATAGTCGATGTGTTATTAGATTCAATTTATGAGTGGTGTGCCCAATTAATGGTATAAAGATCATCCAACAATGTTCCGGAATAGATAAACTCATCGTTTCAAGAAATAATAACATCCTTATTAAAAGAAACTGAGTATCTATTCAAAACAATTTAGAAACTGAAGGTTGAGTTCTTTCTAAACTAGGAACATGAATAACGTCTCTCAAGACCATAACTCTATCTTCAAAAGATAGACGCACTTCTCACACTGCTTCAGCTGCCACTTCTCGTAGCATTGCCCGGTGTGATGGGGATCTCACCTCCACTAAGTCGTCGGGTTAGCTTGAACCCATGCTAAATGAAACAAATGTGATCAGCGGCTCTCGTATCCACTATCCACGAATGGACAACATACGCCACTTCACAAGTTTCGACGACTAAGGCGTGTGAATTACCTAACTTTCCTAGCCCCTTAGGCTTGGAATAGGCTGACCTCCAATGTTCTCTCTTACCGCAGTTAAAATACTTCCCCTTCGATGCTAGCCTTGACTTTGTCTTTCGCAACAATTGGATTTGCTTGGATCCGGCCTTTGGTTCTCTTCCTCTTTTTCCCTCCCTTGGGACCAAAAGAGGTAGACGGACCATTAGTCACCATAACACTAGACTGGTGCTCCATTATCACCTCCACCGAAACTAAAGCTTACAAGAGCTCGGGCAAACGACTTGTCCGTTCATTCATCTGACAGTTTTGAAACTGCTCAAAGCTTTTCGGAAGAGAATGGAGTATGAAATCGACCTTAGAAGGGACATCAAAATCCGCACCAAGTACTTCCAACTTGTTAAGGTATGCCATAATTTCGAAAACGTACTCCCTCACGGGCGTTCCCTTCACCATTTCCAACTTGACCGAGTCATGTTAGGTGAACTGATTAGTCATGGGTTTCTGATGTGAAAACATCCCTTTAAGGCTTTCCATGATTTCGACAGCGGATACAATGTCCTCATGAATGCGCCTAAAATCCTCAGACATAGATGTCAAGATAATGCACTTCATGTGTTCATTGTCACGCTTCCAATCATAAACTGCCTTTTTCCATTGCTTGACCTATCATTAGGTTTACCGGGTATATTAACATGAATAACTCAATTGTATTTTTGTGCAGTAAGGACAAAATTTAAATTACATTTCCAATCGATATAATTGTCTCTAGAAAGTTTATTAACTTAAAGCATATTTAAACAGTGGATTAAAAGGTTGCGACATGATGAAATGAGAATAAAACATACATTCATAGTAATATCTAGAAAAATATGAAATTATCACATAATTCGATCACATTAATTATATTGAAACCTTAAAACAATATAATCATGCATCAGCCAACATCTCGAAACAATTTAAATGCGCCACGAGGGGTAGTCTATACATTTAAACACATTCAAGGGGATCACAAACTTGAAAGTTACAAATCCTTAATTCATAATTAATAGTTGGCTCCCACTTTGACCACATAAAAATTGACAGGGACTCCGAGGGGAGTAAGTTAATATCAATTTCTTATGCCTAAGTAATAACCATAATTAAATACATGATTATTATTTCGCTTTGACCAAGCCACTCGTGGTGAGGGTCAATACCGCTACTAGTAATAATCCACAATTATCCTTTCGGAATTTATTCATGTGAAATCCGTCTTTTTGGCCGATCCGAGGGGAAAATGTATTCCAAAAAGACTTCACAAATAAATAAATTATGGAGGCCAAATTAATCCAATTTTAATATCCGGAATAAAATTGCGATTAAAGAAATATACTTAGTAACTTTCGAAAGTAAGGTTTTTCTTGGACAATTAAAATCATGCAAACACATATTAACAAATAATAATAATTGCACGAAATAAAACATCCATCAAAAATAAATTAAACACATTGGGACACTCAAATCCAACTGTCACGGTTTAATTTTTTCACGTCTTGATGCGAAAAATTGTCCTTGTTTCTTTCCATCGTTCGTCTCGATACGCTCACACTTGAACAACAACACTTCATCAAAAACAACTTCGTTTGGGGTTTGGGATGACGTTTAAAATCTCAAAAAAATTAAGAACGAAAATAAAATTTCACAGCCCGAGATACGGCGCACGACTGCCCACGGGATGGGCCACGCACCTCTCGGCACAAGCGCCGAGAGGCGGCGCCTCGCGCGCGCGCTCGTGCGTCTCGGCTCGCCCGTCGTGCACGGTGTCGTGCACCTCGCGCACTCCGTGCACCGGGTTTCGTTGTACGTTCTTGTTTTTCACTCCATGCATGATTTTACGTCCATGCATGCGCCACGCATGCATGCGTCATCCGGGCACACCGTCTTTAATTCTTCGTTCTTCATCTCGTTCGGGTTACAATTTATTTACAAACAATAAATACTAGATCTAGACTAGTCTATTACAATGATCAAATCAAAATAAAAACAACTAATCTACTCGTGGATTTTCTCACGAGAAAAACAAATTCGAACAAATCGAATTAAAAACAATTAATTCACACGCATGAAAAAAATAAACATTAAAACCATGACAATTGGATACCTGCAAAAAAGATCTAGCAATTCTACTATCCAATTTCAATTTAATGTCTACCAATTTAAATTCCAATTTAAAGATCAGAGCCCGAAACCGTGGCTCTGATACCAGTTGTTGGGAAAATAGGGGTGCCCGGATCTATTCGGGATGTAATTTAAATACGAATTTAAATTCAATTATTACTAGCATGAATTAATCCTAATTAATTCAAATAATAATTCCAACAACAATTTTATCATCATGCATGTTGAATTAATTCACATAAAACCTATGGCGGAAAAACTAGGAATTTATGTGATTACGTACCTCTTGTTGTAGTGGTCTTTGATAACAACGGGACAATCACGAACGTCCTATCAACCAAAAGACCTTCTCAAGTATTTCCCTTTCGCCTTACTCGATCACCAGTGGGAAGTGCTTTCAAGTAATTTAAAGTAACAAGAAAGAAAGAAAAAAAATAGTGTTGCTGATTTTTTTTCAACGCTGTGAAAAGTAAACTGGAGATGAAATAATCATCCCCTATATATAAGAGAGGGGTGAATGAAATTTAGGTGTATTTTAGGGGAGAGAAAATCTTTTTCTTGGCCTCCAAGAAATCTTGAATATATCCCATATATTCTTTTCTCCATAAAAAAATATTCCACAAAAATCTCACCCTCCTTATATATGCAATTTTCGAAATTTATAGATTGAGAATGCAAGATTTGGATCTTCTTGAATTTATGAGATAATCTTGTATTCCAAGAATACTTATCTTCCATAATATCTTTTCAAAAAAATCAACAAAATCTTTTCTCTCTCCATATCTCTTATTTTCAAAAATCTCAAGAAAAATCAGCAAATATATTTTCTTTTATTTTAATCACCTTATTATTAGTGGACTACTTAATGAGCTACTTGAGGGGCCTTTAGAAGAATTAAGATTGGACCTCCAAATGGACTTCTGAATTTCAATATTGAGCCCCAATATAATTCAGCCCATTAATATTAATTAATATCACTAATAAATTAATATTGCACTATCCATTTTAATCCATATTACGATAATATGGGCTCCCGATTATTATTTCCCGCGTTTAAGATTATTTAGTCCATTAATTAATTAAGCTTCTGAATAGCTCTAAATTAATTAACATCTTTCACCTTGGAGTAAAGACTGCTCAATATTATTATCCGTACCGAAGAAACTAATTCTTTACTTGCAAGGTTTAGTACGATAAAACTTCTGAGCCCACCAAGGAGACTAATCACACGAGCCGTACTCACACACGTTTCTCCGTATTAAATCTATTATTGCCCAAAACACAAAGTTCAAAGTCACGATGATTCTCACCCAACATGAATCAAAGCAGTAACCATTAAGCACACACGGTCCTATTTAAGTGACGGAGATTAAGAAATCAATAACCACTGAGGTCTAATTCTTCACATTTTAGAACAGAAGAATTTATTCTCGCTGTAGGTCCTCTTCAACATGTACTAAATGTGCTAGTGCAATCTCTTGGTAAAGACAAGCCAATCTGAGATATACACATCGACCTTTCACGGTGGATTGTTCAATTCCACCTGGGTCGTGAATTTGTACGTTTAGTTACAAGGAAACTGTTAATGTGATCTTCCGTGATCGGGTATCACCACATTAACTACAATGTAACATGTACCGTTTATAATAAACTGGTTGCAATAAATATTCAACATTCAATCATATATAAAGCAAATGTGATAAAAGAATTATTCTCATAAACAAGTGTTTAATACATGAGTTATATAAAGTAAAAACATACTTTCACGTATAACTCCAACAAAACTTTCTAGGAAAATTCGAGCTTGAGATTTTATGGAGAAATTATATTTCCTATGTTTTTGGAATTCCCATGGGACACATATTTATACGGATTAACTTGGCTTAATTCCTAAGCAAGATATCGGGCCTAACCCGTAAATATAATCTCTATGGATTATATTTCCCTAGATATGTTCCTACGAATAATATATTTACCATATCTTATTATTCTTGTACAATAATATTCCAAATATTATTATTGAGATTTCATATTTAATTAAATCCAATTTAACTAAATATTAATAATAATTAATTCCAAATATAATTATTATTATATTCTCCATAAATTAAATATTATATCTAATATAATACTTAATCAACCAACTATAATTGGTGAACTGTCATTGCTTGTTGTGTGACTCATAGGCCCTCGTATATCGAGCGATTAGTCAAACTAACCGTCTTAATTGAACCCTAGACAATAAATCAGACATTCTCAATATACGAGTTGCGTGGTGAGGAAATCTGCAACTACCTGTAATATTGTAGGCTATTGTGATATCTTCCTTTCATTCACGAATACCCGATTAAGTCTTGAACATGATGAAGTGTCTATTCAAATAACTTAATCATATTATCTCAAATCACTAATTGATCAAGTATATCACACTTAGCCACAAAGTCTAAGCTGATGTGCATCGGCCGACGACTTAGATCCAATTATGATGAGAAGATGAGTATTCTCTCTAAATCCACATTGAGGAATGAATCATATTTTTGGCTCAACTACCACGCATATGTATTTCGTAATGAACCCAATCCATGCCATATCTACCCTTGGAAGGTGCAAGCGTCGGTCATGGTAAAAGTTCATCACTCCACACATGTCGTGCGTATTGACCTCAAGTCAGAGGAGTATCACATCGCTCCCACTAACCGAGACATCTGTATACACATTATGTGGAATTACATCAAACGATTTCTCGGATGGGTATACCAATACCCTCTAAGGTATTTGTGCATCTATTATGAGATACCTAGTATCTCGTAGTAAGTGAGATCTTACTACACTCTCTCGTAGAGTATAATGCAGATCGTACACCAATCTCAATTGCATCATCAATATTCCATTCTTGATGATCCTTGATCGGGGCTATTTGAGAATCACACTTCAGTCATCTGAGTTCTCACAAATAAGAATATATGCAAACAATCAAACATCATATTCAGATAAGTGCAACGCCATACATTTAATATTAAACCAAATATGAATATTATTTTACTATTATGTCCTTACAATGAATTGTCTGGACACTAACACAAACATTTCGCAGTAAGTGAGATCTTACTACACTCTCTAAGAGTATGATGCAGATTGCACACCTATCTCAATTACATCATCAATGTTCCATTCTTGATGATCCTTGATCGAGGCTTAATTGAGAATCATACTTAAGTCATCTGAGTTCTCACCCACTCAATGACAGTAGTGATTCATGGGAACACAAATAAAAATAAATGCAAATAATCTAAACATAATATTAAAAAAAGTGTAATGTCATACATTCAATATTAAATCAACAATAGTATTAAACAAAAACTAAATATTGTCTTAGCATTATGTCCTTAAAATGGATTGTCTCTAAGACACTAACATTAACAGAGATATAGTTAACACATTAATTAATTTGAATTACTACACTTATTATTTTTTGGTCAATATATATTTAGAAAGAAGGTCTTAAAGAAGGAATATTTCCTTCGTGAATATGCTGGTTGGGAATTAGTGCGCGAGGGAAAATGCGGTCCCTCGTGAACGACGAGGGAAATAAAGAGGGAATTGGTGTCATATTTAAAGAGGGCTAAAAACCCTCGTGTAATATTCCATCGTGGGATAGCGCGAAGGCACACATTCCTTCCCGGAAACCCGCTTCAAATTCCTTACTTGATAAAATAAATTTTGCGGGTTTCGAACCCACAACCTCTAGCTCGATTACACCCCTGCAAAACCACTGAGACACCTTACACCCTTGCACCATGTACGGATGAACTTGTAACTGTCCCCTAGTGGGGGCGTTAGATGGATAATTTTTCACTCTTTCAAAGATTCAAACACGCGACCTCCATGTGTGTGGAGACCTAGCGTGTTTCGCCATGCCGTTTGGGCATCACAATTTACTTGTTGTATTAACCTTTCTAAATATATCTATATCATATACTTTTTTTTTATTTTATTTGTAATTTTAGGTGTTTATTATATATTCTTTTTACTTAATGATAAATACATATATAATTGTAAAATAAATATTTTTTATATTTTTTTTCACTATTTACTAACATGTATATATATACATACACTTATACTGATCGTTTTTATTAAAATATTTTCAATAATAGTTGTAAAATAATTAGATTTATATTCTTTTTCACTATTTATCAAAATGTGTACATATATACACTTGTAATATTAAAATATTTTCAATAAAATTGTAAAATAAATATTTTTTTTGTTTCTTTTTCACTATTTACTAATATGTATCAATATACACACTTATATTGATCATTTTTATTAAAATATTTTCAATAAAATTGTAAAATAAATTCTTTTTAAATTCTTTTTCACTATGTACTAACATGTATAATATATACACTTATATTGATCGTTTTTATTAAAATATTTTCAATAAAATTGTACAATACATTTTTTTAGATTCTTTTTCACTATTTACTAACATGTATCAATAAATACACTTATATTGATCGTTTTCATCAAAATAAACCAAATCATTTCCATAATGCAAAATTTGATCGACCATCGATTATCACATATATATAAAATTGTCCAATCATACGTACAAAATAATTTTAATTAAATACAATTAATTAAGAATTATATATATATATATATATATATATATATATATATATATGTATACACATTCGACAATTAGGCATATAGAGTATCAATTAACAGCTAGACATATATATACACATATTCGGTGCCCCAAAATGGGCGAGGGAATTAACCCTCATGAATATGTTGAGGGATTCATTCCCTCGTGAGCCTGTATTTGCTGCATGTGTCAGCCTTTGTCAGATTTCGTGAGGGAAAAAACCCTCGTGAATCTCCATGTGTCAATCGGTCCCTCGTAGAATCCCTTAGAAATTTTCATGGGTAGAATTTTCTCTTGTGAATTTCCTCTTTATAAACGTGCGAAATTATACCCTAGTTAAATCCATAGCTAAATTTTGTCCCTCTTTAAGTCCCTCTTTCACACTGGTGATTTATTTTTCCTCTCTAAATCAACTATTTTTTGTAGTGGAACATCAGTGGAGACAATTATACAACATACAAACATAAATATAAATAAGAAATATTAATATAAACATATTAATATAATTATATACATATACATATATGCATAATCTCAAAATTCTTGAGGGATAAAATCCCCCACTTGCCCCCCTTAAATCTACCACTGACTATAATAAAATAAGTGTCAGAGAAATATTTAAGGTGACTTAAAGGGTTCGGATCCCTTTCTATATAGGAGGATCATGATGTGCGATCACACATACCTACATGAGTGTCTGCACATGTGTGTGATCCAAGATTACCATTTTGTACCGGAGTGAATTCTCTTCATGAATAAAACATTAAATCTTGCAAATAAACTTCAGTAATATACAATTACGAAAAAATTGCACTTTTATATCACATAAAAATATTCTCAAAATACTTTGGGTCCCATATTTCAAAAGTAGTCCTTTTGTTTGGGAAATTGGTCCCAATCATCAAATACTTAAACACATTTAGTCTCAAATTTATCGTAAAATTGTAAAATTTGTTCCAAAGTTGGTCATTTTATTTAACGATTGAGACCATTTTTGCATAAAAAATTACCACTTTTGAACATTGGGATAAAAAAATATTTTGAAAACATTCCTATAAAACAAAAAATGCAATTTTGCCCGCAATTAATATTTAACCACTCGCCACATATCAATAAGGGTATTACTGATATGGTTCTAAGTATTACTAATAGCCTAGTCTTGCAATCTGGTATTTTTCTAACTGAAACTGTTACATCTTCCTATGTAAAAATGGTTGGGAAAATAAATTATCTAATTATTCCATAATTATCTCACAGTTTCTCGTTTGCTGTTTATCATTTTGTTTCAAGCAGCAATTAATTTCTCAAATAGTTGATGAACATATAAATATTGTTGTTGGAACTTGGAAAGACTTCAATCTCTAAATCAATATGATACTGTCCGTTTTGAACCAAGTCTACACAAATTTGTTTTGGGATTTTCAAAAAAGGTCTTATAAATAAAAATATTTGTCCACCATTATATGTAAACCCATAATCCACACATGTTAAAGAGATGTGTTATATTATTTGACACCTCAATAGGTAAGTCTTAGTAAACTTAATTCATAAATAGGTAAGAGTTTCAACGGTGAATAGGGAGTCTTAGGAAATGTGACTTTCACACAAGAGTTTGTCTATAATGAAACTTCTCCTTTAACATAATCCAGACACTCATTCCTTAAGATATTGCTTCAATATCTCAATGTATAGATGATGGGCACGCTAGAGAATTACCTTAATTAGAAATCATTGGGTTACTCATGTTTCTTTATGTTTTGTTTAAATTTAATTAAGTTATTAAGTCATTGACGCTAAAAATTAATATGAATCAAAGTCTAACTACCACGACGGCCCCACATGATCAAAATCCAGAGAACACAAATCAATATACTAATGACACATGGCGTGTATTAAAGACAATGAATATATATATGTAACACCAAATTATAGAATAGAAAATCCTAATAATATGTACCACCAAATTTGATATTTCATGTTGTATTTATTAATAAATTATAACATCAACATGAATTAATATATTGTAGGTGCATTGAACAACTAGAATCACGCTTAATGTAGGGTAATTGCATTTTGTTGCACTAAATATTCGTGGACCTGAAACTTCAATTCTAGACTACAAAATATGGAGTTGTGATATGACCTCAATGGATCCACCCACCATTAAAATTAGTCATTAGAAATTTAATATAAATAAATAAATTTTAAACCTCTTTACAAATTCAAACCGTTAAATATATGATAAAACATTTTTATATTATTAAAAATTTGGTTCATGTACACGTCATATGTTAGTGGATAAACTCATAAGAAATAAAAATACATTTAATTTAAAATCACTTCATCTCTTACACAATAAGTTATTTATAATGAAATTTCTCCTTTAAGATAAGCATAATACTAATTTCTCTAGATATTGCTTCATCTCAATATATGGATGATGATGGTTGAATTACCTCAATTATTGAAATCTTTCAAGTACTCATATTTCTGCATATTTTGTATAAATTTAATTAAGTTATTAATATATTGACATTAAAATTGATATGAATTAAAACCTACTTATGCCATGCACGTTGGGCCTGTTAGGGAATTAATATAAATTATTTAATTTATGTCTCTTTACAAGTTCAAACTTTCACATGAGATGAAAAAATCAATTATGGATTCAAATTCTACAGAAAGCAACTAAATTCATATTAAAATTATTCACTTGTTGAGCCCTAAATAGGAGAGTTCAGAATAAGGCTCCCGAGTGAGAGAGAATGTTACAGATAATTATAATAAAATAGGGATGTCTTTTTAGTGGGAGACTTTTTTAAAATTCACGTGAATTGCACGGTACACCTAATGTATACACGAAGTCCGAGACATTGAAGATAATATATGAAATGAAATATGTAACACCAGAATAAATATGAAATTATAACCGGAGTAATCTCTGTATATGTAAATATACAATTTAAAATTGATATTTCATGTTTTATTTTATTTTCTCTAACGCATATTGTTAATTAAATTACACCAATTAATTAATCAACATCGGTTAATATATATAGACCAACAAGAACAACACTTAATGTAGGCGTAATTGGCATTTGTTGTACTATATATACTCGTGGCACCTTAGAGTCAAATTTATCCATTCACCCTAAACTAAAATAAAAATGGAGTCATCTCTAAGCTCACTCGACCCACTCACCATTTCCATAGCCACCGGAATTCTCCTTGTCATACTCTTGTTCTTCCTCACCACCAAAAAACCCTGGAACGCCCCTCCAGGCCCCAAAGGCATCCCTATTTTGGGAAACCTTCTCCAACTCGGCGATCTCCCCCATCAAACCATGCAAAAATGGCGCCAAATCTACGGCCCCGTCATCTGGCTCCAAATAGGCGCCGTCGACACGGTGGTGGTTCAGAGCGCGGCCTCCGCCGCCGAGCTCTTCAAGAAACACGACCTTCCGTTCGCTGGTCGTACGTCCAACGATGTGCTAACCACATTCGATTTCGACCAGGCGGTGATGGGCCTCAACGACTTCGGGGCCTACTGGCGGGTGCTCCGCCGCCTCAGCTCGATGGAGATGTTCATTGGCAAGAGAATAAACGAGATGACGGAGGTATTTTTTTTTTTTTTTTTTTTTTTAAGGTGGCAAAAAGAGGACCCAAATCGCATTGATAGTGGCGTCAATTCTCGACTTTTTAAAAATTTCACGTATTTTCGAAAAGTTATGATCTTGATTCCTTAAAAAAATTATTCTCGTACATGAATATGGGAAAGAAACTAGCCAGGTTTCATTCTAAAATGCATGAATCGGTGTATAATAAGAGGGATAGACCTATAAACTAATATTTCACTTGTTAAAAAAAATGTTAACTCATATTAATTTGTAATTTTTAATATTGTCAACTGCAGGTGCGCCACCGGCTTAGGGACGACATGGAGCGGTGGCTCGTGGAAGCGTCGGAGAGGTCGCGGGTGGAGGGTGGCGACGGCAAGGTGCAGGTGGGGCATTATGTGTTCCTGTTGGCATTTAATGTGGTCGGAAACTTGATCCTTTCGAGGGATTTGTTCGACCCCAAAAATCCGGAGGCGCGTGAGTTTTTTGACTGTATGACCCGGGTGATGCAGCTTCCGGGTAAGCCCAATATATCGGATTCTTTGCCATGGTTGAAGTGGATGGACCTCGCCGGACTAAAACGGGAGATGGTGAAGGACATGGGTGTAACGTTGAGAATTATTCACAAGTTTATGCAGGAAAGAATCCAGGATAGGAAGGCCGGAAAATTCAGGGACAAGAAAGATTATCTTGATATTTTGTTGGATTACAAAGGCGACGGTAAAGATGGGCCTAATACCATCTCCATCTCCCAGAAGAACATAAATCTTCATCTCAATGTACGTAAGGATTAATTAACCAATAAAATTAAACAAAAGAAATTTTAATAATTTTTTCTAGAAAAGTTAATATTAAATAAGAAAATATATGAAGTCTAACAAAATAATTAATTAATTTTGTTAAGGAAATGTTCTTCGCTGGGTCTGAAACGATGGGGCTTACCATGGAATGGGGATTCACGGAGCTCATGCGCAATCCAGAAATATTCAAGAAGCTCCGAGCAGAATTGGATCGGGTGGTGGGCCTGAACCGTCGGGTAGAGGAGAAAGACATGGAGAACTTGCCCTACTTACATGTTGTGGTGAAGGAAACACTCCGATTGCACCCACCGTTGCCTTTGTTACTGCCTCGAAAAACCATGGAAGATGTCAAGTACCTTGGATACACTATTCCAAAGGGAACACAAGTGTTGGTGAATGTGTGGGCAATTGGCCGTGACCCCGATTCGTGGGAGGACCCGCTATCATTCAAACCCGAAAGGTTCCTTGATTCCAATGTGGAGTATAGAGGGCAACACTTCGATTTTATCCCGTTCGGGTCGGGGCGGAGGATTTGCCCCGGGCTCCCATTGGCTCATCGGATGGTGCCCTTGGCGATAGCGACTTTGGTCCATTCGCTCGACTGGGATCTTGGGCCCGGAGTGAAGCCCCAAGATATTGATAGAGACGAGAGGTTGGGACTCACAGTGGGGAAAAAGAAATCACTCTTTGTCATTCCTAAGCGCCGCTTAAATATTTAACTACGATTACAATTTGCATACTAATAATAAAAATGAAAGAATAAAAGCGCTTCTATTGTATCAATTACGACATGTTTTTGCTCATTACATACAAACTACCACGCTTTAGCATACACATGCATGGTGCAATGGCAAGCACCAGTTTAACTTTGGTTTTCATAATGGCAGACTAACATAACTGAAATGTACAACCACACTACAAGAAAATAAGAAATTGCATGCCTACAAAATTAGAATTGCCTACACAAAACTAAAAAGTTCGTAGTAAGAATTGCATACTATTTGCTTACGAAAAATTTAAAGCATCCACATTTCTCAACCTAGAAACAACTTTGCTTACGAAATAAAATTTCTAGGTATAATTATCTAAAGTCATTTGCCTATAAAATTTTACCTTCATCACTTTGCCTACGGAATTTCGTAGGCAATTTTTTTTGTATTGCCTATAAAAATAGTGTTGCTGATTTTTTTTTCAACGCTGTGAAAAGTAAACTGGAGATGAAATAATCATCCCCTATATATAAGAGAGGGGTGAATGAAATTTAGGTGTATTTTAGGGGAGATAAAATTTCAATACAATTAGAAAATTTTGTAGGCAATTCGTAGGTAATCTCCATTACGAATTTTTATGTTGCAAATTTCGTAGCCATATTAGCAATTTCCTTATGTTTTATGTTTTTTTCAGTGAATTAAATATAATTGAATTGTGGAGGTTAAGATTTGTGCACCATGGATTAATAGCTAGCGTTCACATATATAATTAAAGAAAATTTAATTGCAAAACCACACTAACTATGAACAAAATATCTTTTTCCAGCTCAGCAGTAATATTAATTAGGTCTAATTTTAATTTATTATCTACTCTGCAACCAAATAGAGCAAAATATCAAGAACTTTTTTTAAAGATGTAGCAGGAATACAACATTACAGCAAGTGAGAAAAATGAAACTCAAAATCTCACCCATTCCAAAAAAAAATAAAAATAACGCTGATTCCATCTGACCCGATTCGAAACAAATTAATTAAGGTGATTTCACCTTTACATCTAAACAATGACGGGAGAGTGGGAGAATGCAGATTATGCAACTATATCTTATTTATAGGACTAAGTTTAACAGACCAAAGAGGAACATCATACTCCCCCTGCCCCATGCACCTTTACTTCATATATATATATATGTAAATTGTAAATTTTTTTAAGAAAAAAAAGAAATACATAAGTGTGGGGTTGAATAAAATGAGGGTAACTTTATGCTTTATTAACTTTTGTAAAAGAGTTATTTCATTTTTTATAGTGTGAAGGTAATTGTGGAACGTCCAAATAAAACAAGTGTAAAAGTAATTGTGGGACGGAGGAATACCAGCAAGCAAAGACCAGTACAATAATATTACTTGTTTCAGTAAATTGTACTTTTGGTCCCATGAGAATATGTAATCTGTAAAAATGATATTTTTTTAAAATATTTTTGCTCTCGTAGTTTTATTCGACATTTTTTGTCCCAAAAGAATTGCAGTTTTGATCTCAGGGGAATGTATACATTGCAGTTTTGGTCCCAAAAAATACTGGATCAGACCAAATTTGCAAAAGTAAGGACAAAAAAGAATGTGAGACCAAAATTGTTATTATAAAATTCCCATGGGACCAATTGCAATTTTCCATACTCGTTTCGTTAAAGAGTTAATTACACTTTTGGCCCCAAGAGAATGCGTCCAGTTCAAAATGCTCATTTTTTGGGTACTTTTAGTCCCGTAATTTTTATATACATTTTTGTTCCAAGAGAATAAGATGAATTGCAATTTTTCTTCCAAGATGATGGATAATTGCAATTTTGGTTCCAAGAAAATTGGATAAATTTGTAGTTTTAGTCCTAAATTTAATAGATGGAACCAAAACTGCAAAAAAAAAAAAAAAAATCACTTTCGCACATAGTACCAAATGTGTATTGCATCTATTCTCTTGGGATCAAAATTGCAATTTTTCCTTTAATTAAATAATATTACTCCGTTTAATTTAAATAGATATGCTTTTCTTTTTAATCCATCCAATTTTAATATGCATGTCTTAAAATGGAATACAATATTTTATCTTTATCCTATTATATCTCTTTTAATTATTCAAATTTTCATTATCTATCTATAAATCTAAAATATATAATAGCAACATCTTTTCCTTAAATAGTTTAGGCGCCATTTTGTTCGGTCCGTTGATCGTTCATCCTTTTTGTATTGACCGTTCGATTCGTTTATCTCTTTGATATTTTTGATATGGTATTGTTTTAATTGTCGTATTTATATCATTTGCAAACAATTGGTGATGTTCCTTTTTTAATGTCCACCGTGCTTGATTCATGTGGCCGTTACATTTATTATGCCTATATATGTGTGTGTTTGTTTCATACACATCATTACTTATATTTCTAATTTTTTTTTCTATTAATTGCAGAGTTATAGTTCCTGCGGATGATGTGTGGGGTATTTGTGAAGGTCTTTGATTGTGGTTGCTTTCTTCTTCGAGTTTATTGGTCATAGATTGTTAGGATCATATGTATCAAGTGTTGCGTTTCTTCGGTATTTCATTTTTTCGTCTTGAATTGTTTTCGTCCTGCTGTTATTTTTTTTTGTCATTATTTTACTTTTTCGTTCATATTCTTTGTATCCAATTTGAATGTAATCGATTTAATTAAATGAGTATTCTTTTTGTTTGTTTGTATTGTAATTGATCGGATTAGTACATGTTGTTGATTTTTTGTAATACATTTCTTAATAACATTCATCTTGGAATGTAACAAATTTTAGATCAGAATAAAGAGTCTACAATATTCATATGTTTTTTAGTCTTGATAAAATAAAACATTTAATCAAAAGGGTTCTTTTCCTTTTTTAATTTAGATCAGAATAAAGAGTCTACAATATTCATGTAATACCCCGTCCCGTTTTATACCTTTTAATTTCCTAGAAACCTTATTTTATTTTCTTATCTTTGTTTCTTTTTATTTTTATTATTTTGTGTGCTTTTGTGTAATTTAAATATATATACCCTTTTTACAAATTTCTAAATTCGTCGAAAGAATTAAATCTTTCAAACGAATAAAGGACTACGAGAAATTAAATATTCAAAGATTAAAAATTAGGATTTCGATCCGTTTAATTTACTGAGAATAATTAAAATACAATAAAATATTATTCGAATTTTAAAACTGTATTAATTCTCAATTCGGGATTAATCTCGTGAACCAAACGATCCCTAACCGTATCAAGTGGGAACGAAAATATCCGAATTAAAGGGGATTAATTTCTGGCCACATAAATTACTTTTCTTTTTGAATTAAATTAATTAGAGGATTATTTCCACCCACAAATTATTTCCATCCTTTTAAAATTAATTAATAAAGAAATTAAATTATATCAAATATCCTTTTCCTCTGTACGAAGACACGTTTTCCTTTCATTTCCCAATTTCCCAATTTTCAATTCTCTCTCGGCCTCTCCTCCTTCACTCACGGCGAAGAACCGCCAGTGACCACCGGAGCTCTCTCTCTCCTTTTCTTTCCGGCGAGGTGACGCCGTCGAAGCCGCCGCAGCCCGAGGCCCACGCCTCCCGCTTCACGACGCGATGCCGTCGCCTCTGCCTCCCAGACGCCGCGCGACGCGCCGCCCAGCTCCGTCCGCGACCACCGTCGTGTCGCCCCCTACGACGCCGCCCCTGCTCCGCTCCAGCCCAAGACCGCGACGCCTCTTCATTTTTCCGGCGACCAGACGCCGTCGCACCCCAAATCGACGAGCGCTGCCTCCCTGGCGCCGTCGCTTTTCTTCCGGGTCGGCGAAGCTCCGCCGCCGTGCCGCTACGCCTCTCCTCCACCGCTACGCCGTCGCGCCTCTGTCCTCCTCCACCGTGTTCTCTCTCTCTCTCACAGCGAAGCCGCGAATCGCCTCTTGCCGCTGCCGTCCAATTCGATCGGAGCACCACCTATAAGCTTCGCCGTAGATGCCGTCGTACCAACCGAGCACAGTCCGCCTCTGCTCCTTTTAAGTGAGTCCCAATTTCATTTCAATATCTCCGATTGAAATTCGTTAATTTGAATTCGATTTCAATATTTTTCCCAATTTTCTTAAACTTCAATTTCTCTATTTGATTCTTCGTTGAAACTCACGAATTCGTTCTTTCGTGTTATTTGACGCCGTTAAACCGGTTGCTGCTGCCGAAAATTTTGGAGACCTCGAACGACGCCGTTAGGCTGTTCGATTCATTTTCCCGAATCCCCAAACGACGCCGTTATGCTGTCCAAAATAATCCGATGAATAACCGATTTCTTTTAGGACGCCGTTAGGCCGTTCGTTTACCACCCCGAACCGGACTCGTAAGACTTGCTATCTCCTCTCTAATTCTCGTAATAGTTGAGATAGGAATTGATCAATTTTAGTTCGTTGTTGAGACTTTGAGAGTTAAGAATATTTATTTTTGGTTTGGAGCCTGTGAGCTTGTTATTATCTTGTAGATGGACTGTTGGTATTTTATCGATTAGTATTGTTAAGTTAGTTGTTTAGTATTATTGGGTTTGTTGATTAATATTGTTGGTTTAGCTGTTTAGTACTGTTGTTTTAGTTGGAGGGTATTAGTGAATAGATAAATTAGTTTGGTTTGGTTAGCTGTTGATATGGTGATGAATTTAGTTGTTAGTAATATTAGTTGAGTTTTTGGAGACAAATGGAAACTCGTCTTCCCTTTGTGCGACTGTTAGAAATTTTGGAACGAAAAGATAAGTCGTTTAATACCCAATTTAGTAAACAAATGAAAAAGAGTATTTTTGGGAAAATTAATATAATCCCTTTGTTTTAAGAAGTATTACAAACCAATTTTAGAAGTGTTATTAATATTAGAAAAGAAAAGTACTTTTTATAATTTGTCTTAGAAAAGCCAAAGTCTTTAATAAGTTTAATAAAGGGTTTTTATTTATAAAATATGATTAATTATATTCAAGTTTTCTTTTAAAATAAGAAATATAATCCTTAAGAAAGAAAAACATTTTCTTTAATTTTATTAATATTTTTCTAAGTAATTTCTTATTTTTCTAAATAATTCCAAGGTTAATAATTATTTTCTTCCTTAAAGGGCCTTTATTAAGGACATCACTGCTTTCAGTAAATACACTCCCCCTTGTTACACCACTGCTTTCAGTAAATACACCCCCCTGTTACACTACTGCTTTTAGTAAATACACCCCCTAATACACCTCCTCTTAAAAAGGGGTGTAATTATCAAAAGATTGTTTTTGTAGTAATCGAGATAGTCATACCACAAGTATACTAGTAAATACACTCACCTTTTTAGAAGTAGTGTACTTACCAAAATAGGGTGTGACCCTTAAGCAAGTCCTTTTTGAGTTTATAAGACCACAACTTTCTCGATTCTCGTAACACAAACTCTCAAGTTTTCCTAAACGTTTTCAAAGGTCAACTTTTAATTAAATATCTTCCTACTAGGATTCGGTACTAGTTGGAACGCGCACGAGGTTTTCGACCCTCTGCCTACACATCATTCTCGGGACTCGAAACAATCAGGTGGGTGATGATCCGTTGATTGATCTGCTATTAATAACGTCGTGCCAGTATTCTCTGAACTCGACTAAATCAAATCAAAAATATCTAATCCAACATAAATGTAACACCTATCTATATAACTGTTTGGATTATGTGATATAACTATATATGTTATATATTAGCCTGTTGTTTTGTGAATCGATCACCACTGCATGAGTAAACACCTTACGTGAGCATGAACCAGTTCAATTATCAGTCAAGTATTTTCTCGATGAGGTTGTTTTATCAGTTTTATGGAAAGTCAGTAAGTACGGAGTTGTGATTTGGGTATTGTTTTCCGACCTACGGGGACAGCTGTCGTTTGACGCCCTCGGAATCAAGGTCGTTGATTGTTTTTCCGGCCTCCGGGGACAGCTGTCGTTTGACGCCCTCGGAATCAAGGTCGTTGATTATTTTTCCAGTCTCCGGAGACAGCTGTCGTTGGACGCCCTCGGAATCAAGGCTGTTGATGGTTGGAGTTGAAAAGAGTAACTTTGTTGGAAGTGGAATGGTCGTACGTTTATGGTTTGTCAGTTTGTGATAATACGTGATATGACTTTGGGCTTTGTCCTAATGTGAACCAACTTGTGTTATTTCATTTATACCATGCGAAATATGCTTAACTGCCGTTTAAATTTTATAATCCTTTATATACGTCAACTGTTTAAATAAAATAAACTTTTTATCAATGAGTATAACTTAATATATTTCGAATTTACCAATCCCATGATGTTGCAAATCACCCATATGTGAGAATTCAATTCTCACGCCCCATTTTCCTAAACGCCTTGCAGATTATGATTTCGTGGAGCAAGGACAGTAATAGAGACGACACGGAGTTCCCCACTTAAATAAAACATTACTGTTGATACTATGTTTTATGTACACATAAATGTGTGTAAGATACTTACTAAAATTATTCTATTCATTTCTTCCGCTGCATAAAAAAACTCATCATCTCTCATTTCCGTTATATTTCCTTCAAAAATTTTATAGTTCGGACTTTTGATCACAATAACACTTCGAATTCGATATAATTAATATATATCGGGTTCGGGGCGTTACAATTCATATGTTTTTTAGTCTTGAAAAAATAAAACATTTAATCAAAAGGGTTCTTCTCCTTTTTTCATTATATTTTGTCCAATTTTCAAATTATGGTTATTTAAAATGAAATAGTCGTAGTTCAATCCTCTAAGTTTACAACATCAATTTAGAATATTATTAATTTTAAAGCTTAGTATTATGTCAATGAAATAGTTTTTATTACCATATATGGTGTATTTCTTAATAGTAATTATTCTAATAAAATCGGCTTCTTTTACTCAATTTTAGTATGTTTGCCAGTAGTGGTGAGTTATTTTTATTTTTTTAGGATTGGTATATAAAATATGAAAATTATATATTGATTGAATGTATGTTAAATATATACTTAATCCCACGTACACACAATAAATAATACGGTTAATGAATAATATATTCTTTTTGTATAATATCTTCTTTTTATTATCAAGTATCTTTTTAACTGAATTTTTTTTATATAGATTTATTTTGGATTGATTTTATTTTTGAATTTGTTTCCATCCTGTATGGTTGAATAATATTTTATTCCATGATAATTGGTTTCTTTTCCTTAATTTTTGTATGTTTGCTATTAGACGGGGTTTTTTTTTTTTTTTTTTTGGCGCTTTAGGATATAATAATATGCGGAAATTCTATTGATTGAAACTGATCAAGATGTATAATCCCACGTATGCTCATTAGGATCTTGAATATTATATATTCGAATTTGTATATGTTTGCCATTAGTCTGTGATCATTTTTTATTAAATACTATTTAGTATATGTGTATATTAATTTGTGGAAATCTTTTTAATTGAAATTATTTTAAATGTATAATCCCATGTATGCTCAATATATACTAGCATCTTGAATAATATATACTTTTTTGTTAACGAATATTTCTTTTGAACTGATATTTTTTTTTTATCTATTCAAAATATTTTTAGTATTAGTGTATAATAATTTATTAAAATTATATTGATTGAAACTATGCTAATTTTATAATCCCAATCTTTAATAAGATATTAGATAATATCTACTTTTTTGTTGACATTTTCTTTTGAACTGAATAAATTTTTTATATTTTACTCATTCAAAATGGTAATTATTCTCGGAGTTTTTTGTATGTTTGGTGATTTTTTTTAATATTTTCTTTATAATTGAAACTGTTCTAGGTGTATAAACCCACGCACGCTCAATATTGACTTATTCGCAATGGTGATTATTATCGAATTTGTTAAATTATTATATTGGTGAGTTTGTCAATTAAACTATTATTATTCAATATTTACATAATAAAATAATATCTTCTTTTTTGTTAATAATCTTTTTTAACTGAATAATTTTTTATATTTGACTTTTTCAAAATCGGAATTATTTTCAGGAGTTTTTAGTATGTTTAGGGTTAGTCGGTGATATTTTTTTAAGAAAATATTTTCTTTAGGATTAGTGTATCATAATATATATTGAAATTCTATTGATTGAAACTGTTCTAGATGTATAATCCCACGTACCCTCAATATTGACTCATTGGTAATGGCAATTATTATCGAATTTGTTAATTTATTATGTTGGTCGAGTTTGTCAATTAAACTAATATTATTCAATATTTTCATAATCATAAATAATACACATTATTTTTTCTAAAATAGTTTTGGCCGGAGATTTTTGGACCATTGATCAAATTTTCAGTTTTCAATCATGACCATGCATTCTTATATTTAGTAATTAAGGTTTATTTGTCCTTGATTGCTATTAATTAGGAATATAATTTTTCCTTAATTTGCTACTAACTGTTACACTTCATACCCTATTTATACAAGGTCATCAATACCATAACCACAATTTGCATAGTTGCATATTTTTTTTTTCTTTAGAAAAGAATGTGTAAATTTCATTCAATTTGTAATAGTTGTTGTAAAAGTTTTTGTAAAATTTAGAGGCTCTTATTTATCGTGATATTGAATGAGAAGAAATTTTTATGGTGATCATGTGGATCAAAGTTGTGTACGGATATAGCATTAGATGAAACCATTGATAAAAGCTGGAAAATAATTTTATGAAATAGAAATTGAATATATAATTTGTGTATTAGAGAACACGATGAACGAGAGGCTACGGTGTGAGGCTACGGTGTTGAAGTGCGTGTGGGGTGGGAAGTAGGATGATAGGCACAACCTTGAGGGATATACACTGCAGTTGCGGCAGAAAGAGTATTAGCAAGAAATCTTGAGCATTATTTCTTGCTTATTTTTTCCCACTAATAACACCCAGAAGAAATCAAGAGGGGAGACCTCCATTGATTCTAATTCACTAAATATCTTCTGCAAGGAGTCTAATTCAACATTTTCATTGGCCCATTCCTTTCAAATTTTGACTTGATTGGGCTAGGCGGTGTTTTCTAAAAAAATAATTGCTCTGTTTTTTATTGTTCCTTTTTTTTTTTTTCCATATTTTGGTATTTTTAGATTGATTTTTTTACAGTTTTGTGGATACCAGGAAAATGTAGGCAGAGGAAGAGAGACATGTTCATGTGTTATTTGTTTATTTAAGATTAATATGTAATTTTTAAAGATTTTTAATTCTTTTGCTATTTATTTACTCTTTCCGTTTCAAAATAAGTCTCTCCGTTTTAAAATAAGTGTAGTTCTTTAGAAGTTAAATTTTATTTCAAAATAAGTGTCGATTTAACTATTTTCTATACATTTTTTCTTAATTTATCCAGAATTTTAATTTATAATATAAGAAATATTTTAAGAGTATTTGATTAACATGTACATATATAATTTCAGATTTAAATCTTTGTTTAGGGTTCATATCAAAAGGAAGATATTCTAGACATTTGTTATAGGTTTGAACATTCATCAGAGAATTAGTTGATTATATATATTTAATAGTTCGATTTGTCATCTAACGTTTTTTAGCATGGTATAATTTGTTTTTAATCACATAATTCATAGATGAATGTCCCAATTATTCACCATCAATATTGAAAATTTGCATAACTCCGAATCTGTTTTTTATTTTCTTAAAGGTACATGCATTATATCAATGAGTAGGTTTTATATAAAAATGAGTTATATGATAAATTTATCATAAAACTATTTTAAAGTATCGAATACTTGACTAGGAGTATTGATAATTTCATCATGAGTATCATTAGTTTGGGTTCAAGAAAATTTACAATAATTACAATATAATACCAATGACCCAAATTAATGATACTCCTGATAAAATTATCGATATTCCTAATAAAATATTGGGTTAATTGCATATAAATACACCATCCTTTTTCTAACTTTCAATTTAATCATGAACTTCACGATTAAATTATAAAAACCCAACTCTTTAACGAATTTAAACCCAATACATATTTTTGTGTCTCTGCCCGTCTCCGACCGGTAATAATAATTTTTTTTATTTCCACATAAAATATATATATATATATATATATATACACAATACCTAAATTAAATACCCCCAATTTCAGAATTTCAATTTGACGAAAAACCCTAAATCTAAAAATTCCCCAACTTGCGACCTCCTTAATCATTCCAGGGATGAGTGGGAATATGAAAACTCAAGTTCAATATCCATCTCCGTTGGAAATGTTGTCATGGGTGTTGTGTAATGTATTGATGATGATTTTGAGAATGAAGATGAAGATAATGGATGAAGATGATAATGTATTGGCAATGAAGATAAAGTTGTTAAATACGTTTAGCGATCCGGCGAGACACGTCACCAACTATCGGTCGGAGACGGGGCGAGACACAAAAATATGTATTGGGTTTAAATTCGTTAAAAGGTTGGATTTTTATAATTTAAATTGAAAGTTGAAAAAAAAAGGTGGTATATTTATATGTAATTAACCCTAAAATATTTGATACTTTAAAATAGTTTCGTGATAAACTTATCATGAACTATTTTCATATAATAATTTACATGTATCAATAAACCAGTTGCCTCATGTCGGCAACAACAATATCAGAAAGAAACTAAAGCACGCAGAAACAAAAAGGTCTTTCACAAATAATAAAAATAAAAATTGAATCATATGTCATCCCATGCACATCCAATTAAATTAGTGAACAAAATTTCTTCCAGTAAATTTTAAACTTTACCATTTTTAGAAGATTTTGTTTGTATTTTATCTAAAAAAATTTATTTATATTAATTTAGATAATATTAAAAAAAATTAATCATATTTCACCCTCCAAATCCCATAAAATATGTAACATGTCTTTCATTCTACTTAATGCATAAATATTAAATAACAAAGTATAGAGTGAATTTGAAGGGCACAAGTTATTTTTAAAGAGTATGAGTTAAAGTGTACGAAGAATATTAGTTGGTTATACTAAAGAGTATGAATGGTTCTATTTAAAGATATCGCAATAGTTTATATATGAACAAATTTCACTCTATACATACTCATATTATGATTTGAATTGCTACAATAAGAATATGTGTTTAATAAAAAAATTCAATAAAATTTCAATATTGAATAATCTATTTTATTTGATGTCAATTAATTCTCATCGATTTTTCCAGTATAAAAAGAAACAATTCCATTTACAATTACTCCTTACTTTATGTATTATTAATAATATCTTTGCAAAATCAATTACATAATTAATAAATTAAGTTTTGGTCAAACTTACCTGAATTAATGACCTAATTAGTACAATCAATTGTATCTTTATAAATAAATTATATTTAATTATATTTCTAAAATTATTTAAAGGGTGATACCAATCAATCAAATAATAACTCAATTAGTAGAATCCAAAAAAAAAAAAACATATTACACCTATATATGTAATATTATATACACCATCTGTTTCTTTTTATTTGTTTCATTTTATCCATTCACGCAAACCAATTTTTTCATTAATTATAATATCAAAAGACTCATATATGCATATTAAATATATATAAATCACAATAAATATAACTTATTATGGGTATTTTGTTGAAAAAAAGAAGAAGAAAATATTGCATTGAGATTGACAAATAAAAAACACACAAAATTTTGGATAAAATGAAACAACTAAAGAGAAAATGAGGGTGTAAATTACATTCTCACCTTATGCACTTTATGTGGTCATGGATTTGATTCATGCCTAATTGATTTTTAGGGTGTGTTTACTTTGGAGGCCAGGGTTAACCTAGGATATGATTAGTGGGGGGTTAAAGGTGTGCTATCACTTAGGTAACATTTGTTTACTTCAGTATCTATATTATGGTAGGATAAATGTGATAATACAAGTATGTCCCTAATTTATTTATTTTATTTGAGATTTCATAATTAAGTCTAAAAATATCATATTGACGAACTCGTCTTGAAGTTGAAGACAATCATTTTGGAAACTTGCTGGGAAATCTCTGTGTCGGAAAGAATCTGGAATGAGGGAATTAAAGAAATAAACATTCAAATTCCGAACCTCATAAGCAGAGAAGAGAAAATAAAAAATAAATATGAAAAAAATCAAATCTGAAAAATAGAAAAAAAATACTGGCAAAAAAAATCAAATCTTAAAAACAGAGATATATAGAAATAAGAGAAGATGCTTCTCGTCTTCGGATCTCAGATCTCTTCATCTTCTTCATCTCATTTCATGGGTTTCTTCATTTTCATCGATCACTGATCTTCAAATTTGCGAATCTCATGGGATATTAATTTCTCCGTCTTCAGATATGCGAAGAATTCTTCATTAGGTTTGCAAAAAAATCTTCTATGTTGATGGACGCCTTCTTCGTTAATATCCTCTATCGCCAATTTTTAGGGCCATATATCGATATCTTGGTATCTGCAATGAATTTATTGAGTTTGAAGAAGAAGAGTTTTTGGTTCTTTCTATAATTTGGGTATTTCACAGATCACAATACATCCAGAAGGGTAACTAAGTAATTTCAAGTTTTAACAAGAAATGGATAAAAATAAACCAAAGGAATAGGTGGGTTAGAAAATCTTAGGTTAAGTGTAGTCAACGGGTATTTTACCCGGGTCGGATGGATATCTACAGTGAATTAACTTAAAATGTAAACATGAGTCTAACATCTCTAGTGAGAGGTTAACTTAGGTTAACGATCAAAGTAAACACACCCTTACAGTGTATAGTTTTATAAGTTTTTTACATTATTTTCAAACCACGCTTATTGTGGGGGTGTACCCAGCCTCCCATTTTTTCTCCTATTTATATACTATAGGAAGAAAGAGAGAGAGAGGGGGAGGGAGAGTGTTTTGAACAAGTCCTCGAAAATTGGGACGTGTGTTAGCTTTGAGAGATTAACATGCATATTGTAATATGTATAAAAATTATTATTAATTATCTAAAAAAAGTAGTTGCTAGATGAATAGATGACAGCTTAAACAAAAATGAATAGATGGCCTATATATTATATTTATAGGGTTATACACTAAAATTGTATGGACTCAAATTCTTCAATTCTCTTATCTTTTTTGGTCTTTTAAATTACAAAATAGTCCATTTTTTTATATTTTTAATTTTAATTGTTGATGATGTTATGTTTTTACTTATCTTTATTTATGAAGCTTTTTCATGTTTGGAGACTACAAATATTTGGAGATTATGTTACACGCTCAACACAAATTTTATTGGAGCATGTATAAAGTTAAATTGGTTTATACATGAAATATTTTGTAATTTTTTTTTAGTATAACAATTAATACTCTTTAATGTAATCATCTAATATTTTTTAGTTAAACAATTAATACTCTTCGTACCCTTCAAATAATACCCTTCAATGAAACACTAATACCATCCAAAACTAATATTCTTCAATGAAAACAATTATAGTTAATATATGGTAATTTATTCAATTGAATATATATAATGCATCATCTTTATCTTTGTGACTATTCATTAGTAGATGCATTTCTCTCAATTCAATTTCCTCTCTCGGATTTGGAGGTCGGCAATCATAAAATATGATACTTTTGGGTGTGGATTTTGTTGCGAAATTACAGATTAAGAATGATATGTGATGATATATGTGTTCATTTCAATTTTTTGGGTTATAATAAATTACTTGATTGTTGTTTATTGATGTGTAGAGTTTGCAGATTGAAAGCTAACCAAATGGGAGGAAATTAGAAGGGAGACTTATGCATACTCGGGCACATAGCATTATGATTGCTTATGATGGGAGGCTATTGATTGGTGAATGAATACATAAGGTCTTTTTAATTAATAGCTTGCCCAATTTTAAGAATATATACGTCACCTTTCCAATGAAAATTTGTTACATATGCTTGGAGTGCCCACCCTATGGCACTATTTATGTAGACATTCATAGAAGATTCAAAGTATTTTGTAGATTTAGTTGTAGATGTTAAGTACGATGGTTAATATTCCAAACCATTCACTATATAATGTATGAGATAGTTTCATGATTTTCCATGAATGAATGTCATATATATAAAATATTTTTTTTCTTTTAGCAAATATCAGTGTTTGGTGTAATTTTTTGGAGAAGAATCGAGTTTTCTTATATTGGAGTATGTCCAATGAAAGAATTATTTCCAATTTATTATAAATCCAAGTTTATTGGTAACACAGATCGTCGTACACACTAAAATTTGGTATAAATTTATTTGAAGTGTTGGATTGCATAAAGATGATAAAAAAGATTAAGAAATATAATGTTATTGATGTTGAAGCACAAAAAAAAATAATCAATTTTTGTATACCAAGGTTGAATACTCTATATTGATCTTTTTAATTATGCCACTTTGTTTATTCTTTTATTTTTACTGCTCCATTTCAACAGTGATATAATGTTTTGTTATCATCCCAAAAATTTATCTATTTAATATGGATGCTAAGGTTTAGAAACAGTTCATTATATGAGATTTGAGTTTGATGATTTTTTGGGTTATCTGGAGAGGGTTGGTGGAAAAGAGGACAATAAATTTTCGCAAATTTAGATCAAATCAACCCAAAAATGGACCCAAATTCAGCATGCATTCAATCCAAATCAGGCCAATCAGCCCATATTTAAGCTCAAATTCAACCAAGATTGAGCAAAGCAGCCAGATTTGGTTAATTTGAGCTGGTTTGCCCTCAATTTGCGACTTCTAAAAGTTATTTTTCTTTAACTTGCCAACTTGAAAAGTTACAGTCCTCATTTTGCCACCCCCTAAATTACGGTCCTTAAAAAATATTTTTTCCTATGACTTGAGTTACATACTTTTATTATATATGTCTTAATTTGACATTTAATTTTGTTTGTATGATTTTTACCGTTATTAATTAAAACTTGATATTTTAGAAAGTTTAAAATATCATTAAATTTATTATTATGTAAATAATTTAAAAACAGACAAGATTGATTTTGTTTTTATTAGAAATCAAATGTGTAAATTATTAATTTTTTAACGAAATTTAATATGGTATTGTTTATATAAAAAATTATTATAGGATGCAATTACCTACATCCGCTATTTTAATAACTTTATCCAGTTCATACCTCATTCACCTTATTTTATAGTTTTTACCAAGTATATCACTTTAAATTTATATTTTTATTCAATATATAATAATTAAAAAGACTCACCCACCAGTTTTTTTTTTTTTTTCAATTTCAATACAACTACTAAATATGCTCACTCTTCCACCTCTCAAATCCAATAAAAAAAAAAAGAGAGTTAACATCTTTGCACAAGAATGTCTAACAAGTAGATGGACTCATATTTGGATGTGAAAGAAACCAACAAAGTAAGACAATTTATTGTTGTGTATATTTTTTACAGGTAAAGTAAGTTTTAGTCTGTTAACTTGACTCAACTATGATTTCAGTCCCCTTACTTTTTTTGTTTTAAAAGAAGTTCTTTTTAACTACAAATTTATTTTAATTTGGACCTTACCTGCTATCATAGATAACCTTCAGGTAATGTAGCCTTTTGCATTTAATTTTTTATATAAATATATATTAAATTACAAAAAAAAACTTCAAAAATTAATTAACGGCTATAAAATATCTGAAAAACAATCAACTAAAAATAAAAAACTTAATTAAATTAAAAAAATATGACTTTTAATAATAAAACCTGGAAAATATTAAAATTAAAAGAATTATGTTTCTAAATTAGTTATGTTTTAAAAGTTTAGTTGATCATATTAATATTTTTCATTTTTTAGAGAAATAAATATATTTATTTTAATTATTTTTAATGTAATTATATTTTGAAGATTTTATTGATTTATTTTATATTTTATATTTTGAATTATATTTTTATTTTCCTACCAAGTTTGTTTTTTTTTTTTTAAATTTAAATTTAAAACCAATTTTTCTTTTATAATTTAGATGATATTTTTGTATTATTCAGATTTTATTTAGCTTTGGAGTTATATTTTAAATTTTACTGTCATGTCTTTTATAATTTAATTGTTCTTTAAAATTTAAGACTCATAAGATTTTTCTTATTGATTTACGACCTGAAATCAATTTAGGACAAAATAATACTAAGACCATGTTTGACAAATTATAATTTATATTCTTAATTATGTGTAAACATTATTATTTTTACAATTTTTTTTCTGATCATGGGAAATTATATATCTTTTTTTTTTATAATTATAATTTATAAAAATATAATTGGATAATTAAAAATTATAAGACGTCAAACATTGTTTTTAAATTGGTGAGCCCTAAATTAATAGTTTAGTTCTCTATCTTCTAGGCCTTAAATTGATAGGAAAAATCTTTTAGACTATAAATTGATACTTTTACTATTTTTATGTCCTGAATTAATAAAACCCCTTTATTAGGTGCAACAATTTACACCCACTGTTCACTAAGTTTACATACCTCATTTTATACTTTTTACTAAATATAACCATTATAAAATTATAATTTATTCAAGATATAATACTTACATCCACATCCCTTAAAACATTCACACACCACTTTTATCTATTTTCAAATATGATTAACGTTGTTGTATAAGTGTGTCTATTAGGTTGAGAGATTGAGAATATGGTGTGAAAGAAACCAAGACTATTTAATAAGGATATACATATTATATTTTTTTTTTATTGTTAATGTAATAGTCTTTATTTGTTCTATATTGTATTTTTTTATTTTGGTTTGTATAGAAATTTAAATTTTCCTCCAAATGTTTAAGCCGAAACTCCAATTGTCCATTTTGAAGATAATGTTGAAGGAAAATTAGAACCAATAAATGTTGCTAACAAATCATTAAGCTTTCTTTAAGATGCAATCATTGTAAATTTAGACATTGTCAAGTGATTCTTATATTTTTTTATGCATTTTTTTTTAATTTCTTACTAAAACTGTAAATTTAATATGTCTTTAATCTTTCTTTTAGCACATTAAAGGGTTGGGTGAAAATTTTTTAGAGACAAATTGTATTTTATTATATTGAAATATGTCAAAACTGAAGAATTGTTTGTGATTTATTTTAAATTCAAGTTTATTAGTAATACAAATAGTCACATGCTTCATATTACTAAAGCTTGATATAAATTTGTTAGAATTGTTAGATTGTGTAAAAATGATAAATTAAATTAGTTTTAAATATTATAATTGTATTGATGTCGGAGCAAGAATAATTTTCGTTGTTTATGTACCAATGTTGAGTACATTATTGATCACTTTATTTAAGTTTTTTTATTCTTTTATTTATATTGCTTAATCTCAATGTCGATTATTTTTTTGTTATTGCATCAGAGCTTTATTATTTTATGTGGATGACAATGTTTAGTTACAATTCAATATCGGGTTATGAAGATTTGAGATTGAGTTTTGTGATTTTTATAATGACTGGAGGTACTTTTTTTTAGTTGTCTTATATCATTAATTATTTAAATTTGTGGGTGTGTTTGTGTTATTAATATAAAGTTTATATTTTGACAATTTTAAAAATAAAATTGAATTTATTTTTATGTAACTATATTTTAAAGATAAACATGAATATTTTTTGTTTTTTTAATTAAAAAATAAATTTAGAAATTAGTAATTGTTAATCAATTTAAATATGAATTTGTTTATAGATAAATTTATTATAAAGCGCAACTATACAAACTCAATATTTTATTTAATTCACCACCTTAATTAATAGTAATCCCTCCGATTCATTTTTGTTTTCCACTTTTAAAGTGACACATTTTTTAATAAAGGAGTTGTTTATTAGAACTTGTGGGTATAAAGTTATTTTTGTGGATATAAAGTAAGGGTAAAAGGGTCATTTCAACTTTTTAAGGGGTAAAGTTAAAGTGGTATGTATACTTTTTTGCCATTTTGGGAAAGAGATTGAGAAAGTGGAAAAAAAACCTTATTTTTATGGTAATACAGATAATCTAAAATGAATATTTACAAAGTATGACCACTATAAAGTTATAATTTTGTCTAACATATAATACTTACACCCACACCCCTAGAAATACTCACTACCAATCTCATTCAATTTCAATACAACTACCAAATATACTTGGTCCCACACATCTATTGCTACTATTGATGATCATATTGCTAATATTGTTGATTGTATTTATCTTGATTTTAAATCTCGAATGTAAGATCACGAATGTTTACAGGACATAGTTATCCTTGAACAAATACTTGATTATGATATATGTATAAATGATTATTGACGTGGTTAAATGAAAATGAGTCACTTAAGTATTTCAGGTCCAATAGTGTTTGCAAGTGTGGTTCGAATTTTGATGTTCTTGCTAAGGTGCATACTCCCAAATTTTTCAATGCTTTAAAGTCTAAAACATAATGTTCTACATACACAAGTTCAAAAAATTATTATCCTTGAAGCACAATCCCCTCTAAATTACGTGCCTAAAAAATTATTCTTATTATTACATTAACTTTATTAGTACTCCCTCCTGGATCACATGTTGACTTTTGAGGTAAAGTAAAGTGAATGGAATGAGTGACATTTTTTGTAATATTGTGTGAATTTGAAGGTTAAAGATTATATATAGTGGATTTTTTTGTGGGACGACCCAAAAAGAAAAGTGGGAAGCTTACTCCAGCACGGAAGGAGCAGTACTTTTTACTTATTGACTTTTGTAAGAGTGAGTTATTTCCTTTTTAGGATTGTAAAAGTAGTTGTGAGACGTCCAAATAAGAAAAATATTAAAGTAGTTGTGGGACAGAGTGTAATTATTTTTTTATTTGTTCTATTTGTATTATAATTATAGATTAGGAGATGCATATTCCAATGCCTTAAGTGGTTATCCAATATTATATTATAAATGATTGTATTGGTTCAAATTATATATACTTTCCAATCCCACAATAAACTTCATACTTTCCTTTTCTTCCGTCCTTAATCTTTACACCCCTAAAATATAAATTACACTCTTTCACAATATCATTTTATATTTATATAAAACCCTTAAAGTCACTTTTCAAAAACTTTTCTTAAAAAGTTTGCCCAACAACCTGTAAAGTTTAATAGAGGATGAAACGAGTACTATTTATATCAGACATGATATTTGATTAAGATGAATTGATTGTAAGAACTATAAAATAATTTATTATCTTTTTGAATATGTATTTTATAATAAAATAAATATTTGTTCATGTTATGCTTGGCTTAAGCCTCCAAGATCCAGTTTGAGGATTACACAAGTCAAACTATGTTTATTTCGAGATTATGTAAGCTAGATTTGAAAATCAATCAAAATCCTAACATATACTCTCTTCGATTCATTTTAGATTATCCATTTCTCCATAAGAAGAAAGTTTTCCCCATTTCCCAAAATAGCAAAAAGAAAACTCTTTCTTTTTAAATGTACCCCATAAATAGTTGAAAGAACTTCTACCCTTACTAAAAAATAACTTTATACCCACAAATACTAATAAACAACTTTTTTATTAAAATACGTGTCTTTTTATTTGGGACAATCTAAAATTAATCGGATGGAGTAACACTTATAATCTCTTACGTTTTCTCTCATACTTTTTATTTTCCCAATCTCACACTTTTATTTTTCACAATATAATATTTTTTTCATCTCCTACTTTTTCACTATATTCTTCCTAAACCTATTTTACTACATCTTATAAACAAACATACGCAGAAGTCAAATTTATATCTTCCCAATCCAAATTTTCCCAATACTCTTGCAGCTTGAACCAAACATACCTTATAATTGGAACAAATTATAGTTTGAAATTTTTTGACATTTGTAAAACATAAAACATACAAAAATATTAATAATTATATTAAAATTTTAGTTATGAAAATGACTTCCGCACAAAATATAGATATATTTAAAAAAAAATAATAATATATTTTATCAATAAAAATTACTTTTATTAATTATTATAGTAAAAAGTTTGAAAAAAAAAAATATCTTCTATGCGAAGTTATATGTTAATGATTTTGTTATAAAAAAAATGTTACAAGTTTAGTTATATGTTAAAAAGAAAAAAATTGGAATATTTTAGCATTATAGTTTAATTATTTTAATTATTATAGTAAAAAAAATTGTAAAAAATATCATCCGTGCGAAGCACGGGTAGGACGATCACTAGTAAATATATAATAGAGTCAGGATTTCTATATATAGTTTAGGCGCCAATTTTTTTCGTCTGTCGATCAAGAATGCTGACTTTTTTCTATTTGTTGGATCGGTTTTTGTCTTATATATGGTATGATTTTTATTGCTACAATTTATTGTTTTCATCCAATCTCTCGGTTTCTTTTTTTTCTTTGTCATTAGACCTTCAATTATGCTACCGTTACGTTTTGTGTATCTATATATAGGCGACTCCATTGTTCGATTTTGAATCCTTTGTTGGGTTTTCATTTGCAATGTTTTTTTTTTCTTGCAGCGGATATTAATTCGGACGAACCAAACCGTAATTTATGTACTCGAACCATCTTGGAATTTCGACGAGAGCAAGGTTTTTCTTTTATCGGGGTTTAAAATTATCAGTGTGTTGAGTGTACGGATTTTTTAGCTATAGTTATTGTATAGATGTGTATATATTATGTAGTGATAGGTTATGTTCAATGTATTTATAGCTTGCTTCGAGTGACTTTTGTGAATCTCCGATTTTTTTTTCTATCGGTTGCGGTATTACTTTGTTTGTTGTTGATTCTTTTTTTTTTTAATTTGAAGGTGTGTGTGGAGTAGCATGACTTCTCCATTTTATTCCTTTGTATCTTTTTTACCGGTTATTTATTTCACAACATTTTGTGTGATGTGGGTTTGTTGTATTTAAATTATATTAATATGTTGATGATTGTAATAGATGCTAATTATATTAGTTGTGAAGTTGAGTTCTCATTAACTCAATGGTTATAAATATTGTATAGTTGAACATGAATTTGCATGTTTATAGATTGATTATTTATATTAATTAGTTTCTTTAAATCCTATTTTATTATTATCTTATTTTGTATTGATCACATTCCAAAATTAGTTAGATTTCATTATCATGGTGTAATGCTACATTTTTTAGTTATGTAGACAAGTCTCAGTTACATTCCATCATTATTGCAAATGTTAATAAAAATTATATTACCTTACATAATTAACCAAAGTTTATGATATTATATATAAAATTATAGAAAATAAATTTTCAATTTTCATTTGTACTAACTATGAGCTTTGAAAAGTTAAAGTTGACTTGATATTGAACTTAAAATTAAAGTGATCTTATGCACGTGACACAAGAATTTGTAGTCTAAAGTGCAGTTACAAACTAATGTTGTATCGTTAAAGTTACTATTTGATTTAATCTACATATATAAGTTGATGGTTGATAAAAATTGATATTTGATTTATTAGTCTACAACTCATGATTATGTAACATTAAAATTGCAGTACAAATTAAATCCCCCAAATTCAGCCATAATATTAAATATCAATAAGTCAAATGTTTGTATCTATTTATTGTAATCAATTCAATAATATACTCATAAAATCCCGCTAAACAATTATTGAGCATATCACATTGCAAGAGTATTATCAATAGGTTATGTTATGTCGAAATTATAGGAGTTTTCTAAAAAAATATTACGTAATTTATTATTTATAATTTGATAGTTTTATCCTATGTAATCTGATTTGATATTAAAGTGCATACTATTAATTTGAATTTCATTTCACATTGGTTTATACAAAATTATTATTTATTTGTAAGTTATTGTATAAGTTTTAATTTTTTATTAATGTTGCATTAATCATATAATGTTGATAAATTTAATTTTGCAATTTAAATTAACTGCACATTCACGGTGCTATAATCGTGGGATAATGGTACATTAGTTGATCAATATTTAAACGTTCTGAAATTATAGGAGCTTTTTCTCAAATTTTGGGATAATTGCAAATTATTACTATTATTTGTAATTTGTTTATTAAAATTGCTGCTTTTATTTATATTTTAATTTTAATGTATGGCATAGAATCTATCTATTATGGAATGCATATTTCATGCATGGGGATTATGAAAACATATAATAGAATGCATATTAGTTGCAATGCATCTATATGAAATCTAATTAGTCTGGCAATTCATTTTATTGAATTTTATATTTAGTATATTTATGAATAACATCTATTTTGTCTCTTCTACTATTGGAGTTGGAATTTATAATATTCTTCAAGTAAAGGTATTTTAATATTTGAATAAGAATCTATTAATATCCTTTTAAATCTTTATAAACATAAAATTACATGTTTGTTAAAGATTACTATGTTTATGTAGATGTTTGAAAAAATAATGGTATGTAGATGTCTGAAAAATAAAGTTTCCTAGAATTAGGATTATTGTATGACAGTGACAATGCTCTTCGAGATTGTATATGGTTGGGGTCAATTTCAATTTGAGAATGAATCTGAAAAAGATTTCTAAATGAAAAATGAATTTTGGGTTTAGGGGAGGGTTTGAATGATTTAAATTAAGAAGGTGAACAATATCTAGGGCAGGGGATATGAAAGCAGATGAACAATAATTATGAAAACACAATCAGACCTGACCACTTTTTTTTTTCAGAAAAAAAAAGATCACATATTACAAAAAAATTGAAAAAGGAATTCATGTGGGAGTGACCGAAAAGGTAACCACCTACTAATGTCGGTAAATGAAATAGCAAAATATTTTCAAACTTATTGGATCAAAATCAAAATGGGTAATCGGTTGAATTATGTCATAATTGAAGATTTTTTTTCAGGTTTATTAATGAATTCAGGTTTATTGGTGATACAGATCGACGCATGATTCGTCTCACTAAAGCTTGGTAATTTTTTTTAAGAAATGTTGAATTGCGTAAAAATTTAAAAATTATTTTTTAGATGTATAATGATATTGATGTCGGAGTAAGAATGATTCTCATTAATTGTGAAAATAAGGTTGAGTGCATGTAGGGGTGCGCATTCGGTTAACCAAAACCGAAACCGAACCGAATTATAAAAATCGAAATAACCAAATTAATTTTAGTCTTAACCGAAACTCAACCCAATAAGCATAAAACCAAATGAAACCGAACCGAAATTTTCGGTTCGGTTTCGGTTAATTAACCGAAAAGCCGACATTTTATTATATATATGTATATTATTTATAATTATTATATTAATTAGGGAAAATGGTATATTATTATATTTATAATGGTATATTATTATATTTATATTATATAATGGTATATTCTTATATTTATATTACATAATGTGTATATAACGGTCCGTATATAATGGTATATTATTATATTTATATTATATTTTATTAATGAATATTAATTCGGTTCGGTTCTCGGTTAACCAATAATTTTATTTCAAAAGCCGAAACCGAAAACCAAAATTATGGAATTTGAAAACCAAAAAACCAAACCGAATACTAAATTAACCGAATCGAAATTTTATTTCGGTTTGGTTCAGTTCGGTTTTCAGTTTATACCGAATAATGCTCACCCCTAAGTGCATGATGTTGGTATTTTTAATTAAGTTCTTTTGTTGATTATTCTATTTGTATTGTAAAATTTCTTTGTGATATAATATTATATTATTGTATAAAAGATTATTATTTTATGTGGATGTAAAGGTTTAAAAACATTTCATTGTCGGGTTACAATGATTTAATTTTGATTATTTTTATCATATCTACAATACTTATTCTTGTTATATTTATCTTAAATCATTTGTTATTTAATTTTGTCCGAGTGTTTATAATCGTTTTTAATATAAAGTTGATCAAGTAGGTTTTATATGAAAATGGTTCGTAATAAGCTTATCATAAAATTATTTTAAAGTATATATTGAATATTTGACTAGGAGTAGATCTAAAAGTTCATCAGGAGTATCATTAATCTGGGTTCAAGAAAATTTACAATATAATACCACTGACCTAGATTAATGATAATCCTTGTTGTAAATCGTAAGCGTAAAATAGAGACGCGAGTTTGTTCACCCAGTTCGTTAATAACGACTACGTCTGGGGGCGTACCAAGCTAGGAGTTTCACTAATATTTGTGTGTATGCATGTGTACAATACTGAGTATAATGATCTATTTATAATAGATAAAACCTAGTCTAAATCTAAAGCTCGGTTAGGTTATAAGTCCATTAGTAATGTCCACATCAAGTCTTCTAGATTTGGTATAATAAATCTACTGGATTTATAACTCCCCCCTTGGACATTACGACATAACATATATGTCTTGTCATAAAAACTCCACATGCTAGGTAACGACCAAAATATTTAGTTAGGGAGAAATGTAATTTATTGATCTTCCAGATCTAATCTTCTAGATTTACTTTGGGGTTACCGCTCCCGATACCATTAACATACTTATCAAAAGTAGATGTAGGTAGGGACTTAGTGAACATGTCTGCTAGATTGTACCACTAAATTGCACCTTTTGTATGGTAATTACGCTACTCTTCTAGAGTTCGTATGGATAAACTTAGGTGAAATATATTTCATCAGGTTTCCCTTGACGTACCCATTACTCATTTGTGCGATGCAAGCTCTATTGTCTTCAAATATAACAGTAGGGGATGTATCGCCTTTAGCGATACCACACGAGTCATCAATGTATTTTACCAAGAAATTCAACCAAACACATTCTCGTGCAGCTTCAAATAAAGCTATAATCTCTGAGTAGTTTGAAGATGTGGTAACCATAGTTTGTTTAACCGATCTCCATGAGATCGCGGTACCACCACAGAGAAACACGTAACCAGTCTGGGATATGGCATTGTGGGGATCAGACAAATAGCCAACATCCGCATAACCTACCAAGGTTTTGTCTTGGTTCTTATGGTAAAACAGTCCAAGATCTTAAGACCCTTGGAGATACCGTAGAACATGCTTAACACCATTCCAATGTCTCCTTGTAGGATAAGCGCTATATCTCGCAAGCAAATTAACTGCAAATGCAATGTCTGGTCTAGTGCAATTTGCGAGATAGAGTAATGCTCCAACAACGCTAAGATAAGGAACTTCTGGTCCCAGAATTTCTTCTGTATCTTCTCTTGGTCTAAATGGGTCCTTATCCATTTCGAGGGATCGGACAACCATAGGCATGCTTAGTGGATGAGATTTATCCATGTGAAATCTCTTCAATACCCTTTTCACGTAGGTTGACTGATGTATAAGAATCCCTTCTGGGAGCTGCTCGATCTGCAGGCCGAGGCAATACTTGGTTTTATCCAAGACTTTAATTTCAAATTTAGCTTTCAAGATTGAACTGGATTCTTCAATCTCTTTGCATGTTCCAATTATGTTTAGATCATCAACATATACGGATATGATGCAAAAACCACCTTGCAATTTCTTCGTGAATACGCATGGGAAAGCTATATCAATAGTGTATCCCTTCTTCTGGAGGAATTCACTAAGTCGGTTGTACCACATGAGACCTGATTGCTTTAGGCTGTACAACGACTTCTGCAGTTTTATGATATACATACTGCAATTTTTACCATTCCTCATCGGGGAATCTCAAATCCATCGGGGATTTTCATATAGATGTCGGCATCTAGTGATCCGTATAAATATGCAGTTATAACGTCCATCAATCTCATCTGGAGATTTAATTTAACTGCCAAATATATTAAGTAGCGAAACGTTATTGCATCCATTACGGGAGAATATGTTTGATCGAAATCAATACCGGCTCTCTGCAAAAACCCTTGAGCTACTAGTCTCGCTTTATATCTCTCCACAGTATTGTTCTTATTTCATTTCTGTACAAAAATCCATTTATATCCTACAGGGATAGCGCGCGCGGGTGTACGAAGGATAGAGCCAAATACTCTTCTTTTATTTAGCGATGCGAGCTCTGCTTCAATTGCCTCTTTCTATTTTACCCAATCGGAGCGCTTCCGACACTCAGCGATAGTTTTGGGTTCTGGATCTAGATCATTATTTATAACGAAAAGAGCAATTATCGCTGCAAATGTATCGTCGACGACAGTAATATTTCTATTACATGTTTCTCCCGTATCTATGAAATTCATAGAGACTTCAACATTTATGTCAACCAAACCTTCTTCATTTCCCAGTGTATCTAGGTTTGGTCGTTCCGCGGTCCTAGTGCATTGAATATTTTATGCACGTGCTTCATTACTAGGACGCTCATCTTCTGGACGAATCTCTTCTGGAGACTTTGAGTTTTCTAGACAAATCTCTTCTAGAGATTTCACGTTTGACTGACCAGCTTTGCTAGCTTTTCTTTTAGGTGTACTTGTATCGATTGTAGGTCCTTTACGCTTCTGGCGTGTGGGGGCATGTATACTTGGTTTACTTGGGACCCCAACCCTTTGGGGTGCATTTACTGCTTGTATATGCGATTTAGTTACACCTCTATGGCCATTGAACACGTCTGACAGATTGTTTGCTGAATTTTGCAAGTTAATGATCTTCTGAACTTCTAGTTCAGATTGACTAGTGCATAGATCTAGATACTGAAGATTACTTACGTTCCATGTAAGCTCCCAGCATTCATTCAATTTTGAATTCGGATCTCCCCCTAATGCCGGGAAGTGATCTTCATCGAACATGCAGTCAGCGAACTGGGCCGTTGATTGATCCCCGGACAAAGGTTCTAGGTATTTCATGATGGATAGAGAGTCAAATCCAACGTAAATACCTAGCTTCCTTTGTGGGCCCATAGAGGTACGCTTCGGTAATGTTATCGGAACATATACCGCACATCTAAAAAATACACAGATGGGAAATGTTTGGTTATTTCCCACGCACTAGCTGTAGGGGGGAATGATCATTATATGCAGTTGGATGGATTTGTATCAGGTGCGATGCATGTAGGACTACATGCCCCCAACATGAAGTGGGTAATTAGGAGTTCATAAGCAATGGTCTAATGATAAGTTTGATACGTTTAATTAGCACTTCAGCAAGACCATTTTAGGTGTGGACGTAGGGGATCGAATGCTCCACTTTAATTCCCAGAGCCATACAGTAATCTGTAAAGGCTTTTGAGGTAAACTCAGCAGCATTATCCACGTGAATAGATTTTATTGGATAATCTTGGAACTGAGCTCGAAGCACGATAGTTTTCGCAATGAGCTTTGCAAAAGCTTGATTGTGGGTAGACAACAAACAGGCATATGTCCACGTAGTGGAGGCATCAATTAGCACCATGAAATACTGAAATGGTCCTGATGCTGGATGAATCTATCCATAAATGCCTCCCTGAATTCGTTCAATGAAAATCGAAGACTCTAGTCCCACCTTGATGTGCAACGAGCGCACTATTTATTTACCCTTAGAACATGCATCACATATAAATTCATCAACAGGAGGGATTCTATTATTCGAAATATTATGACCAATGGAATTAGATAGAATCCTACGTATCATAGTTTGTCCTGGATGATCTAACTGCTGATGCCATAAATTAAAGGAGTTCGGGTCATGAAATTTCATACTCATAGCTAGATGGAGATTTGACGGCTGGATGTAGGAATAGTACAATCCTGAAGAGAAGGAGTGAAGTTTTTCTGTAACTTGTTTACGACTACCTCGAGTAATAGTCATCAAAAGGTATTCGTTATTATTCTCAGTTTTAGTTTCAATGTGATAGCCATTACATCTTATATCTTTAAAACTGAGAAGGGTACATTTAGATTGTGGGAACAATAAAACATTATCAATTATGAGTTCGGTACCCATGGAGAGGACAATGGAAGCTCTTCCGGAGCCCACTATCATAATATTATCATTGGCTATCGTAGTTACACTCACCTTTCTTTCTACCAAGTTATGAAAATATTTCTTATCTCTTAAGATTGTATGTGTGGTGGCGCTATCTACCAAACATAAATCAGAATTTGTATCCATCATGCCAGAGGAAAAAGCCCAAACCCAATAGCTGATATATTTACAAGCCATGTATAAGAATACCAATATCCAAATAAATTTAACAGATATCATATATTGAGGTAAATATATCAAAGCTAAATCATAAATGTCATATTAATCATGAAAAAAAATATCTGAAAGACAGGATCTAAAAATAAATGGTCTTAACCAAAACAAAGTACTAAAATGATCAAAGACTCAAATCACTCATTGTCTCCATAGTCTTTGAGCTCCAAGCCCAAGAGATCATCGTTGTCATGGTCGAATTCTGCTTCAGACAGGCTGTCATGGTGAAATTTGACTTTAGGGGCCTTCCCCTTGTCGTCCTTCTGCTGCTTTTGATAAGTCTCAACCGAATGTTTGGGAATACGATACGTGCGAGACCAATGGCCTTTGCATCCGCATCTGAAGCAGGACTACTCAACCTTATCTTGAATGCCATATTTTTTAGGAGCGGGATTCGTGTTAGATGCAGCCTTTCCATGAGCCTGAGCTTGATTGTCTTTCGAGGTACCTGAACCACCGGATTTACTACGACCTCAGGCTTTGTTACGAGTTCATTTTCTTCCTCTCCCCCTTCCACGCTTGCGACCACTTGTACTGTCTTGAGCTATAGCATGTGCTTCGGGCACTGCTTGAGAGCCAATCGGTCTCGAGTTATGATTTTTCATAAGGAGTTGGTTGTGCTTTTCTGCCACTAGAAGTGCAGAAATTAGCTCAGAGTGTACAGTGTAATTCTTAGTCATATACTGCTGGAGTACAAGGTTGCTAGCGTGCAATGTTGATAGTGTCTTCTAGATCAACTCGGCTTCAGTTATAGCTTGCTTGCATAACTTTAACTGAGATACAATACGATGTAGCGCTGAGTTGTACTCCGTCATAGACTTAAAGCCCTGGAAATAGAGGTTCAACTAATCGTATTATGCCTGAGGGAGGAGTATACCATTTTGTTGTTAGAAACGGTCATTCAGGGACTTCCACAACGTTCCGGGGTCTCTCTCAGTGAGATATTCATTTTTGAGGTTCTAATTCAGATGATGTCTAAGAAAAATTAATGCTTTCGCCTTCTGGGCGTCAGTTGATTTCGAATCATCGACAATAGCCCACTTAAATTAGTGGAGGCTAGATGGATCTCAACATCTAGCGCATATGTCAGGTAATTACTACCATCAAGAGCAAGCTCAACGAATTCTCTTTTGGTAATATCAGACATTATTCACTACAATTTTAAAGTGACATGGTGAGTGTTGTGACCAATTTATTGACAACGGAGAAATAAGGATTTATTTGATCACTCTCAAGCACATAGAAGCAAGAATTGGGCACCGTCTACCCAAGACATAATTTACGGTTCGACAAGTACTGGGTGCCGCCTATCCAAACAATATATGCGGACTATAAATGGGGACTATGTGCAAAAGTAAAAATGCATGCAAGATAATTAAATCATAAAAGCATGCGCATATAGTAATTAAGCACATAAAATAATAAATTTATTAAGAACTAGTATTGAAATTAATTCCAAGCTTAATTAATATGCAACAGTTATTATTTTTTAATTTTTCAAGTATTATTCGAAACTTGATAAATTAATTTGATGACACACAAATACTATCAAAATTATATGAGGTCCAAATAAATAATAAAATTCAATTGCCCAATTAATAAATTAATTTTAGCCCATAAAATTGGAGCTTCAGGCCCAAAAGAATTAAATAGGATAGACTCAAAATAATTTTAGCCCCTAGAGTGGGCTTCAGGCCCAAATCAAAAATTTTTTTTTTGTTTTTGTTTGAGTTGTGGCCCAAATCGAGTTGGGCCACTTGAGGCCCAAAGCAGGCAACGGGAGTTGCAGGGCAGGGGCGAAGAGGAGGGACCGCGGCGTCTTCAGGCGGGGCCATGGGCGGCGGTCACCGGCGGCTATGCGCCGCTGCGAGACGATGCGGCCTACGACGACGGTTGCCCGGCGGAGCGCAGTGCTTGGCCGTCGCTCTACGCACGGAGGCGGATGGAGAGAAAGCTCTACGCCCGGCAGCTCGCGACGCCGACGAGATCGCGGCGGATTCCGGCTGTGGTGGGGGCTTCGCCACTCGCGGTGGCCTTTGAGGCTCCAGGCGGCGGCGGCGGCTTAGCTGTGCGGGGCGGCGGCCGTGCGGCGCCAGATTCGCAGTGACGAGTGCGCGGCAGTAGGTGCCCATACGGTGGTGGCCGGACGGCGGTTGGGGACAGGGCCGCACCGCGTGCGGTGGTCTGGTGGCATGCGGCGGCGGCCCAGCCGTTGGGCGTCGTTTTAATTAAAAAAAATTGATTCGATCCAATTAATTGCAAACACAATAATTATCGATGCAATTTTAAATAATTTAAATGCACATAAAAACATAGCACGTATGGATCAAAGAATTCGATACGATAATTAATAATCATGCAATAAAGAAAATTAATTTAGATCCATACCGATTAGCTTCGGGCAGAGTCTCGTGCTGATAAAATGTGGTAAATCGTAAGCGTAAAATAGAGACATGAGTTTGTTCACCCAGTTCGTCGATAACGACTACGTCTGGAGGCGTACCAAACCAGGAGTTTCACTAATATTTGTGTGTATGCGTGTGTACAATATTGAGTACAATGATCTATTTATAATAGATAAAACCTAGTCTAAACCTAAAGCCCTTTATGTTATAAATCCATTAGTAATGTCCACATCAAATCTTCTAGATTTGGTATAATAAATCTACTGGATTTATAACAATCCTGATTATATATTTGGTACTTTAAAATTGTTTCATGATAAACTTATCATGAACTATTTTCATATAATACTTTGTCAAGTTGATCAGTTGAAAATTTTAAAAATAACATTAACTTTATTTTATATAATTTTTTTAAAAATAAAAAATTTAATTAAAACTCAAATGTTAAAATTATTAATTCTTAATCAAATTTAATACAAAATTATTTATAATATAAAAGAAAATATGATTTTTATTAAGATCTCAGATATTTATTTTTGTTATATTTGTCTTAAATCATTTGTTATTTTATTTTGTTTGAATTTTTAATACCATTATTCATAAAGAGTTGATTTTTCTGAAAAGTTTAAATATAGCATTTACGTTATTACAATGTAATTATTTTAAAAGAGTAAGTCTTGTGTGAGACCATTGTAACGCCCTGAATCCAAAACACATTAAATATCTCAGATTCGAGGTGCCACTTGTAACTAAAATCCGAACTATAAAATTTTTTATATAAAAAGGGATAACAAAAATCAGAGATGAGTTTTATGCGCGGAAGAATTGAGTATAATATTTAAATAAGTACCTCAGACATATATATATATATATATATATATATATATATATATATATATATGAATATAAAGCTTAGTATTTAACAGTAACATTTTATTTAAGTGGGGAACTCCGTGTCGTCTCTATTACTGTCCTTGCTCCACGAAATCATAACCTGCAAGGGTTGTAAAAAGGGGGCGTGAGATTTGAATTCTCACGTATGGGTGATTCGCAACGTCATGGGATTGGTAAATCCGAAGTATATTAAATTATACTCATTAATAAAGTAATTAATTTATTTAAGCAGTTGACATAATAATATGAACATCATATATCACAGAAGTAACAAGCTCATGTAACAATTAATTGGGCATAATAGGGTTTCACATCATATAATTCATACATCACAAGTTAATTCACATTAAGGGACAAAGCCCAAAATCGTTTTCAAGTATCGGCCAAATCTGGCAAAATCATTTCCGACACATTGTGAATCTCCCCCAAACCAGTTCTCACCAACAAATCATGTGACCATGAATCTGAATAATTATTATCACTCATGGTCACCACAAATAATATCAGCGACCATGAATCTGATCTATTATCACTCATGGCCGTACGTGTCAATCCACAAACATAACTGCTCAATGATTACTCGCCTTCCTCTTTCTCATAAAAACTGTCATTTCAAATTGTGGGGAGAATTCACATAATTCACACTTAAATTGGTTCATGCTCAGATAATGCCCTTAATCATGCAGTCGTGATTAATTTGAATAGTAACAATAGATATTTGTATCATATATAAATATATCACGTAATTCAAATATTTATATTATAGGGATACATTTATGTTGGATTAGTTGTTTTAGATTTATTTAGTCGAGTTCAGAGTATACCAGCACAACGTATTATAAGCAGATCGATCAACAGATCATCACCCACCTGTTTGCTCCGGGTCCCGTGAACGATGTTCAAACAGATGGTCGGATCCCTCGTGCGTATTCCGATTAGCACAGAGTCCTAATATAAAATCATTTGATTAAAACTTGGCTCTCGAATTATTGAAAAGGCCTAGAAGTACGTGTTACGAAACGAGGAAGTTGTTGTCTTATAAACTCATTGAAAAGGGCCTACTTAAGAACACACACTAACTTGGTAAATACACCACTTCTAAAAGGTTGGTGTATTGGGGGAGTGTACTTACTAATTTTCTTGTTGTAATACTATTTCGACTTTCATAAAAACGATCTTTTGATTTCCTTTGTTCTTTTATAAAATCTTTTATAATTTTAAAAGTATATCCATATAATTCTTTTCTTAAAAGAATTAAAAGTCTAAGTAATTTATTTAAAAAATAATACTAATATAATATAGGTCCCAAATTAATATTTTTCTTGAAATTAATTAAAAGAATAAGAAAGTTATAAATTTAATAAAAATCTCAATTTAATAATTTTCTTTCTAGAATTCCCATTTTCTTATTTTAAAAGAATTTTGAATATAATTTATATTTTTATAAATAAAAGTCCATTTATTAATAATCTTATCTGATTTTAGAAAACTTGCATAATATATATTAAAATAGTATATATATAATATAATCTTTCTTTCTATTATTAATAATACTTTTAAAATTGATTAGTAATACTTTCAAGGCAAAGAATAATACTATTTTCTCAAAAATACCCTTTTTCATTTGTTACTAAATTTTGGATATAAACGACTTGTCTTTTTCGTTACTTTTTCCAAAATCAACTAAAATGATAATTTTGATAACTAAAAGTATTACTTTTAAAATCAAACAGCACTAGTCTTTTCTCCAATAAATTGGGACTGAATTTTAAAGAAAGAATAAAGTTTAACCTTTGCCTTTTAAAGGCTCAACTAATACGGCAATTTAATACTTTTTAAAACTAACACTATTATCTTTTTCAAAAGAAAACTGCACCGTAGCAATTATATTAGTTCCATCACACTAGTCAGCTAACTCAATACTATTAGTACAAAAATTGGCAATATAAGTCCATCAAATTTCCTCAGTCCATATATACAAGGAAGACAATACTCTCGTCATTAAAAGTGGAAGGACAAAATACAACTCTCATCCCCAACTACAAAAGAAACAAGGGAAGGGAATAACAAATCTTACAAGCTCCGGTTCGAGGAGGCAAACGGGCGGCCTAACGGCGTCGTATAAGAATGCGTTCGGATAATTTCGGTAGCATAACGGCGTGATTCTTGATTTTCCGAAAACAAAACAAGCAGCTATTCAATACTACGATATCTCGATTAAAATGAAGGAATGAATTTGTGAGTTTAAACGAAAGATTAAATAGAGAAATTGAGATTGAATTGAAATTTAGAAAATTGGGGAAAAATTAAAATCGAATTCAATTTAACGAATTTCAATCGGAGAAATTGGAATGAAAAAGAGGCTCACCGAGAATCAAGAGGCGGTGCTCGACGGCGGCGGCGGCGGAGCTTCGCGGTGGCGCTGGAGGCGGCTCGGCTGGAAAGAGGAGGCGGCGCACGGCGCTTCGATCGGTGCTGGTCTGGGAGCGGCGGCGCTCGGCGGCCGTCGCGGAGGAGGTGGGCGTCGCGGCTGTTGGCGCTTACGGGGCGGAACGGCGGCGGAGGACAAAGGCGGCCGATTGGGATGGAGGTAGGGGCGACGGCGTCGCAGGCTTCCGTGCGACGGCGTTCGGCTGGAGCGAGATGGACGGCGCGAGAGCGGCTCCGTCGAAGGGGCGGCTGGGGCGCGGAGGTTTCCGAAGCGGGAGAGAGAGAGAGAGAGCGTACGGCGGCGGCGTTCGGTTGGGGGAGGCGGCGGAGCAGGGTGGCGGTGCGAGAAGGGCGGCGATCGGCCCGCCGGAAAGAGAGGAGATAGTATTTAAGCTTCTATAGAGAGAGTTGAGAGCTGAGATTTTTTTTTAGGATTAATCCAATAGAGGAGGCGTGTTTCTGCGAAGGAATTGGGGATAAGGACAAGTTTATTTATGGAAGGAAAATTATTTTAATTAATTAATTAATTTAAAACAAAAGGAGGGGTAATTTATGTGGATGGGGTTAATTCATTTTAATTCCTGATATTTTCCTTCCCAACTGATACGGCTTAGGGAACGTTTGGTTCACGAGTTAAATTCTGACTTGGGAATTAATACAGTTTTAAAACTCAAATAATATTTTAAAGTATTTTAATTATTCTCAACAAATTATACGGATCGAAAATATAATTTTAAACTTTAATAATTAATTTCTCGTAATCCCTTATCCGTTTGAAATGTTCGATTTCTTTCTTCGAATTCGGGAATTTGAAAATAGAGTATATATTTAAATTACACAGTAGCACACAAAATAATAAAATTAAAATAAACAAGGATAATAATAATATAAAATTATATAATTAAGGTTTCTAAGAAAATAAAAGATATAAAACAGGACGGGGTATTACAACCATCTCATAGTATGAGATCGATATTGTTTGACCCACTTTTAACTTAAAATGTGTGACTTATTAATTAAAAAGTTGTCACTTTTATAAAGTGATAAAATTTTAACAAAAAGTGACAATATTTTTTTAAAGTGACTATCACTTTTCTTTAAAGATATTGTCACATTTTATTATAATCCTATCACTTTTTTTAATTTGGTCGATCTTATACTATGAGATGGTCTCACACAAGTTTTTGTCATTTTAAAAATAAACCAGTTTGTTTTCGTTTTTATTTATTTAAAATCTAATATTGATATTTTTTTAATCAAATTAAATATGATATTATGTTTATATATAGATATATTATAGGGCATAATTTTTGTCCACCATGTTAGTCGATCCTTGGGCTGGATACTGATTCATAAAAATATACTCCCTCCGTTCCTGGGGTATTTACACCCTTGGGAATGCACGTGGATTACGAAAATTGATAAAATAGTGGCATATGGGTAAATATATGTATATTTTTGTTAGTGTGCACACAATGTTTCATTTTTAGGTAGTGTGCAAATTAGTGTGAGATGTCCAAATAAGGAAAGTAAATTCCTTTGTGAAGAATGAAGTATATTATAGGCACAATTATGTGCACCCATTATTTTCCCTAAGTTCGCACACCCCATTTATAATTTTTATTATATATACTCACTTTAAAACAATAATTTTATCCAACATATAGTACTTATATCCAGATCCCTAAAAAATTTCACCCACCAATCTCATTCAATTTCACTTCAACCGCCAAACATACCCAATCCCCTGTCTCTCTACCCCAATGGTAAAAAAATTGTTACACATCTTTTCACAATAATGTCCATTAGATGAAAGGACTTAAAATTTGGTGTGAAAGAAATTGGATTAAACTTTTTTATGACACTATCTTTTGGGGGTGCAACAATTTTAGGACAATTTTTAGTCAGGCTTTCAAATTTAGGAAACTATCATTAAAGTAGCGGTAATATAGGCCAAATTTGGCCGAAGATAAAAAATATGGGCTAATGTGCACATGCCTCTCATGTGACATGCTTAAGTCGGGTCTGAATCATATATGGATGTTAGAATTGGGAGTTCAATAAATCATCCATCAAACTGAGAGAGGGAAGAAATTGGAGTTGGGATCCTTAACCTAATTCCTCAGATTAGTAAAATTGTGTTTTTGATTTGGTGAATACACAAATACGTGACAAATGAATTATGTTTCGTTTATCTAAAAAATTTAATCTGAAAGTTTAAAATATAGATCTCCACCGCATAACATTTTTGTAACCTTAGTTTTGCTGGAAAATTTGTGTCTTCGCAATTAGGGTTCAATGTCTCTGCAAGTTGATGAATTTTTTAGTGTCTTCATTTGTTGATTTTTTTTATCAAGATGGACTATAATTCTAATTTTTTTCCTATAGTTATGATTATTGTATGACTTTGACAATGCCCCTCAAGATTGTTTATGGTTGGGTTCGATTTTAATTTGAGAATGAATATATATGAGAAAGGTTTCAAAATGAAAAATGGATTTTGGGTTTAGGAGGAGGGTATGAACGATTAAGATTAAGAAGGTGAACAATAAACAGGGTAGGAGATATGGAAGATGTTGATGACCTTGCTCCAAATTTATGATTAATGGCTGTTTTACTCTAATAAGATCATCAAACAAGGATTTAACTCAAGATTAAAACTAGATTTTTATAAGGAGGAATTGAGAAAGAAATTTGCAAGAGCTTTGCCTATTTTTTAATTAAGTGAACCCTTTTTCATACCTCATGAAGAGGTATTTATAGAGGTACAAGTAAGTAAGAGGTGTCACCTCCTTAATCATCCTTATTTACATGGTGACAAGTGTTGGAGTTATATTTTCCCAACAACAAGTGTTAAGACACTTGTTTATTCCTAAGCTATTACATCTTTACACAATGACAAGTGTTAAAACACCTGTTTGCTCCTAATGTAATGCCTAATTATTGGGATTTCTGATGATCTTCCGAGATGCCCTCTTGCTCGCCTGGTCGCCTCTTTTTAATTCTTCTTTACCCTTCTTGTTCCAGCTGGTCGCCTCCTTTTCATGTCTTAAGTGACCGGCTGCTCGCCTCCTCTTACTTGATCACTGGACCTAGCTGCTCGCCTCCTACGCCATTATTCCCTGCTGCTCGTCCTTTGTTACTTTTCATTCTTAATAACTTCTTAATCTCCTTATTTTTATTATTTTTATTTTATTCTTATTTCCCTACTGGTCGCCTATCAACAATGCCCCCTAGCTTGGCATGTAAGGATAAATTTTTCCTTTCATGTCAAACTATAATACAGGCTATATTCTATAACAGGAGGCGAGCAACAGGGAATTTACCCTTACTTTTTGGGGGGAAGCGAGCAACAGGTTTTAAAAAAAATTTAGGCGGGAACTCCCGGAGGCGACAAGCAGGGAATGCCTTTTGAACTTGTGGCGTTTCGTTTCCCGAGATGCGTAATACGAGACAGCGTGGGCGGTTGGTGACATCACCGCCACCCACGCGTGCAACCCTTATTTGCATATAGGGGCCACTTTTTTTGAAACCTTTCGTATTCACCCCCGTATCATTTCTTATAAATAGCCCTTCATTTCCTCCTTCTTCCTTTTCGCGATCTGTACATGCAAAAACCCATTGACGAGTCTTTCAAGCTTTTCCCTCCGTTCTCTTTGAACCTCCAATCGATTTCTCCTAAATCGAAGGTAAATCCTTTAATTTGTCTTGTTTATCTTTATTATTACCTGCATTCTTCTTTCGATTTTTCTCTTTTTGTTCTCTTTTATCATTCTACTGTTATCACTGCCATATCGCCGCCGCGCCACCACCGTGCCACCGCCGTTATTTTTTTGTTTGAAATATACCATCGTTAGCGCCGCCCTTGGAGTGTTCCCTTTTTGTTGATTCTGAAATCTTTTCGAAATGGCATCCCCTTCATCGAGTAATACCCAATCCCTTGAGTTCGTTGGACGAAATCCGGGGAAAAGACCCATAGAAGACGAACCGTCAGTCCCTGCTCCTCGCCGCTCGCTCCGGCGAGCAATTGGCCAAAACCCTAGAACCTTGCTCGTTGACGAAGAGATGGGTTCCGAGGCCAGCTCTGTTGCTCACTCCATTGACTCCTTCTACGCTGTGGAAAGCTCGGGCGAGCAAGATGTCCAAGGCCCTGTTGCTCGCTCATCGCCTAGGAAAAGGACTTACTCGGACTTAGGTGAAGACTCCGCTGAAGTCGCCGCTGAAATAGAAGAAATGAGTCTTCCTGGAGACACGGAAGCGAGCAGCGGACAACAAGTCAGAAGCGAGCAAGTGGCCCATTCAGGGAGCGAGCAGGTGGGCGTGACATGGGAATTTCTTCGGGAAATAAATTTTCCCATTTCAAGGCCTACTCCCGAGTCTCTTATTCCGAAAGCCGTAGTCCGTAGACAGGAGTGGATCGACTACGCCAACAAGTATCACAAAACATTCCCTACTCCTCCCCGGACTATCATGGAGGCCCGACCATCAACTTACACAGCGAGTAGGGTAGCTAGTGTGGTTACGGAGGAAGATCTAGTTCGGATACGGTCCCATTAACGTATTTCGTATGATATCCATTTGTACGCCCCCCAACCAGGAGAGAGAGCTGATAACCCACCTCCGGGCTGTACTGCTATCAACCTTGACATTCTCAACACGGGGTTCCCTCTCCCTTTGCATCCGGTGATTGGGCGATTCTTGAAGGATGTAAATTTAGCGATCACTCAGATTACTCCGAACGGTTGGAGTAGTCTGTTAGCTTTTATCACCCTTTTCGGGTTGGAGGGTTACAAGAATAAAATTAGCACGGCGGAGATACATTACGCACTGACCATCTCCTCGGCTGTTAATGAAGACGGGCTCGGGTGGTATTATATTAAAGCCCGTAGTGGCGTCAAGTTGATTGAAGGGGTGCCCAACAAAATCAAAAGTTGGCACAGGCAATTCTTTTTCATTGGCGGCGATTGGCGGGCGTCCTCCGACTTTTCGGGAGGACCAGGACGTATAAACTCCCCTACGCATTTTGGCGAGATTCGGCGTAGGTCTTGGTCCTTAGTTCATCGTATTTTTAGGTGAACTAATTTTGATCTTTTTCTTCCTTGTTTTGCAGGTCCGCGCATCCTAAAGTGGGGGCATCCGGAGTTGAGTGAAGAATTCTTGTACGTCCTTGCTTTGATCTCTTTGCGAGACGTTAAGGATCGGAGTATCGACCATCTCTCCCAAGCGCATTGCCGTAAACTTGCTCAACTTACTACCAGTGCTCATCATTTAGAGGCACAGGCGGAGATCCCTGAAGGTAACTTTCTTCAGGCACTTTGAATATTTTTATGAGTTTTTTACCTACTGCTCGCTCCTTACCTGTTGGTCGCCCCCTTCCTGTTGGTCGCCGCCTCTATACTTTTTATCTTACCTTGATTTTCATATTTTTATTTTCAGCTCAAAGAGTAACGGTCGCTGTCCCCCAGATTCCTGAGAGTTACCATCTACTCGTACGTCGGGTCAAGCAAATGGCAGCCAACCAACCTTCAAAGAAGAAGAAGTTTGACCCGTGCACTTCTCTGATTAAGCTAAGAGCCGAAGCGGATGAGGAAGAAGAAGTTCCTCAGGCTCCCGTCCCTGCTCCTCGCCCACCTACCCACTCCTCGCCTCCTCCCAAAGACACGAGGGGCAAGAAGAGACTTACAAAAGAAACTGCCCCCCTAAGGAGGATGATCGTTCTAAGCGAGTGAAGGGACAAAGTCCTTCCCAGACTGGCAAGTCTGCTGCTCGCTCCTCGCCGGTAGAGGAGGTGACCGAGCAACAGGTCGTCGGCGCCCTGATCGCCACTCAGGGCAGGAGCACGTCCCCCGATAACTCATACTTGGGCTATGACCCAGTAAAGACGAGGGAGTAAGTACCTTCTCCTTCTGCTCGACTGCTCGCCCCTCTGTGTTCTTTTTCTGAATATTTCTGTCTCTTTGTTATAGGTACCAGAGAGACGACTATCCCGGGCGCGCTAAAGTGCTTCACCAATTTAGTTGCGTGAAGTCCCCTCCGGCACCCCACGAGATTAAGGACTCTCATGTCCGAAGAGCTATGGAGTATGTTCCCCGCTCTTGGACCAAAACGGGCGAGGAAATTCTTCAGAGCCCAAGCCTCAGTGGTAATGCCCGTCTGCTGAGCTATAACGCGAGCCACCAAACTATTTCTGCTCAGCGAGTCCTGGATCAAGCCATCGAGCTGGAACGGACGAACCGTAGTTTGGGGCGGCGTATCGAGCAAGTTGAAGCGGACCGTGATGCTCAACTGAAGAGGAAGGATGAAGAACTGGCTAAGCTGAAAGCTGATTTTGACAGAGCCAAACTCACATGGGAGCGGGAGGTGAAAGCTGCCGAAGACCGGGAGATGGTGGCGTCCAATGCTTCGGAGAAGCTTAAGTTGGATTTGGGCGTTGCTACTGACCGTCTGCAGGTCCTGGAGATGGAGCGGGTGGGTCTGGTGGAGAGAGTCTAGTCTCTAAAGGTCCACGTTGACCGTCTCGAGAAGGAGAAAAAGCGGGGCATATCCTACACGACGTACGTGCAGGATGTAACTGATAATACCAATCTTGGTTATATCTGCGCGTACGCAGATTGTGTACAATCCGTGAAATATGCCTTGGATAATGGCCTCTACGTCATGACTAGCACCATTAAAGACTTTGCAGATTATGTCACTGAGAATCTTCCCGCTGTCGGTTTTGACATCCCAGTTGCCGACCTAGGGGAGATGGGACTGGATTTGGGCATCTTCAAAGATAATGTCCGAGTCGTAGCTCCGAAAGAGAGGGTTGAGGTGAGCAAGGATGCCACCGTCTTTGATGCTTTAAGCCCTATCCTTCCGAATCTCCTTGGCGAAACTAGTACCTCTGCAAACATGGGCGAGCAGCAGGCCCCAGCGGCGACCAACCAGGATGCACCTCCCCCTCCTACTGAAGATTTCCCAGCACCACCAGCTCCTCCGGCCCCCGAGATTTAAAAGACCCTTTTATTTTTCTGCTTTTCTAGTTGATGTAGTAGGATGATGATTGTACGTCCCTCTTTTGTAATTTTTGTGTTAATGAATGAAATCGTACTTTCTTTTTCCTTGTTCGCCTTTTATCTTTATTTGCTCAAGTGTTTTCTTTCATTAATGAAAGTTCAACACTTTTCTTGCAAATTTTTGTTCATTAGTTATACATGGGTCACTTTGGTCCTTGAGGACTTGACCTTTTTGTCTTTAATGACATGTTGCTCGCCTCCACTATACATGTGCTTATGCATTTAGTCTCTTGGGCGATCAACTTCGTGTTATGGGGCGATCAGCTGGGCTTCTGGGCTTCAAGAACCCTGCTGCTCGCCTCCTTCTGGACTTGTGCCTACAACACTTGCTTGTCCTCCGGCGAGCAGCTTTCCTGCTAGGCGAACATCTGGGTTTTAATGCTTTTTTGTTTCCTTAGTTACACAATACAACGAATAATCGTCTTTGCTTTTACAAGATTTTGTCAAAAAAATTTGAAAATTTTATCAATCTTACTACAATACAACAATACAAATGATAGTCTTTATAGAAAACTTTACACTAGCTTCCTAGCTACTGATAATATTTTTTCAATAAAGCTGCGTTCCAGGTGTATTGGGCCGAGTTGCCTTTCATATCTTCAAGATCGTATGTGCCGTTGTACCACTTGTGGGTTATCCTGAACGGGCCCTCCCAAGTCGGTCCAAATACACCTGGAGGTGTTGCTAGAATTTTTCGAAGTACCAGATCCCCGACTTCAAATTCCCTGATTTTCACTTGCGAGTTATAGTACTTTGCGATCCTTCTTTTGTATATCTCGTTTTTTATTTCTGCCGAGATTCTTTTTTCGTCGATCAGATCCATCTTTGCAGCTAGAGCCTTGTTGTTTTCTTGTTCATTGAACTCGGCTATCCTTTCAGTTGGTACTTTGAGCTCTATAGGTATAACTGCTTCTGTACCAAATGCCATAGCAAACGGTGTTTCTCCCGTGCTCGTTCTATGTGATATCCTATATGCCCAAAGTACTTCGGGTAGTTCTTCTGACCATTTGCCTTTTTTGTCTACCAGCCGAATTTTTAAGATATGCTTGCTTATCTTGTTAATTGCCTCGACTTGGCCATTAGACTGAGGGTGGTAGGGTGTTGAAAAATGCTTCTTGATTCCCCATTTTTTGCAAAAATCTCTTATCTTTTTTCCTTCGAACTGTCTTCCATTGTCGGTTAATATTGCTTGTGGAACTCCAAACCGACATACTATGTTTTTCCAAATAAAACTGATCATTTTCTCTTGAGTTATCTTTACTAGTGCTTCAGCTTCAACCCATTTTGTGTAATAGTCCACTGCCACTACCGCAAATCTTACATTCCCCTTTCCCGTTGGGAAAGGTCCTATGATGTCTATCCCCCACTTTGCGAATGGCCAGGGACTATTTACTGAGATCAGTTCTGTTGGTGGCTTGTGAATGTTGGGAGCGAATAGTTGGCACATGTGGCATGTTTTGGCAACTTTGATCGCATCTTGTAACAGAGTTGGCCAGTAGTAACCTTGCCTTACTGTTTTGTATGCCAGGGCTCGCCCTCCTGCATGATTTCCATACACTCCTTCGTGGATTTCTTTCAGTACCTCTTGGCCTTGCCCCCTTGCCAAACACTTTAGTAGGGGTAGTGAAAATCCTCTCTTGTAGAGTTGACCCTCCATGACCGTGAATCTTGCTGCTCGTTTGACTAACTTGGTCGCTTCTTGTGGGTCTTCGGGCGTCTCGTTGTCCTTGAGATATTTGTATATTGGTGTTCTCCAATCTTCTTCTGTTAACTCTTCTTCAACTGGTTGATCTTGTAGTCACTGGTGGATGGATTAGAAATCCTTGTTATTGTGACCTCTGTAAGCTCTGCTGGTCCCGTACTAGTAGCCAATCGAGCAAGTGCATCTGCTTGTGCATTGTTGTCCCTTGGCACTTGTTCGATGTAGATTTGTTCAAATAATGAGGCCAAGTGAGCAACAATCTTTTGGTATAATGCCATATTTTCATTTTTGGCTTCATACTCCCCACGGACTTGGTTGACTATCAATTGGGAATCTCCGTAGATTTGGACTCTTCGGACTCCCACAGCCAATGCCAGACGCAGTCCAGCTATCAATGCCTCGTACTCAACTTCATTGTTTGTTGCCATAAACTCGAACCTAACCGCTGAGGTGAACACTTGTCTGTCTGGACTAATTAACACTATCCCAGCTCCTGCTGCCGTGTTATTTGATGATCCGTCTACGTACATATGCCACGGATGGTTATGACCTCTCGTCGGATCTTACGGGAAGGTTAATTCGACTATGAAGTCGGATAACGCTTGTCCCTTGATCACTGTTCGAGGTGCATAGGATATTCCAAATTGACTTATTTCGAGTGACCACTTGAGGAGGCGACCAGCAGTGTCAGGCCTTTGCAAGATTTGCCTTAATGGGAAAGTTGTTAAAACCTCCACTTGGTGATCAAAGAAATATGGCCGTAGCTTTCTTACACTCATCACTAGTGCGTAGGCCAACTTTTCCATGGGTAAATATTTAATCTCTGTTTCATGCAAGGCCTGACTCACATAGTAGATCGGCAAGTGAAATTTTCCTTCTGCCCGAACTAAAACTGAGTTGATTGCCACCTCAGACGTGGCTAGATATAGGTACAGTTTTTCTCTAGAGACAGGTTTTGATAGGATCTTGGTGTCACTCAGATACTCCTTTAGCTGTTCAAACGCTTGTTGACAATTATCCGTCCATTGAAACTGCCCTTTCTTGATGGCGTCGAAGAAAGGTCGATATTTATCTCCGGACCTGGAAATGAATCTGTTTAGGGCTGCCAAACATCCGGTTAGTCGTTGAACTTCCCTGACCGACCTTGGTGGTTGCATATCCATTATTGCCTTGACTTTTGACGGATTCGCTTCAATGCCTCGTTGACTGACCAGGTGCCCAAGGAATTTTCCCGAGTGTACCCCGAAACTGCTTTTCTTCGGGTTTAGCTTCATGTTATAAGCTCGAAGAATCTCAAATGCTTGTGTTAAATGTTCCAAGTGATCTTCCTTCCTTAAACTTTTCACGACTATGTCGTCCACGTATACCTCCATTGTTCTGCCGATATGATCATTGAACATTTTATTGACAAGTCTTTGGTACGTGGCTCCTGCGTTGATTAACCCGAACGATATCCTTTTCCAACATAGCAGGTTCTTGTTGGTGTAAAACGCTGTGCTTTCTTGGTCGTCTGGGTGCATCGGTATTTGGTGGTATCCGGCGAATGCGTCCATGAAGGTAAGTAGTTCGTGTCCCGCTGTGTTATCCACTAGTTGATCAATATGGGGTAGCGGAAAGTTGTCTTTGGGACATGCAGCATTCAGGTCTGTGAAATCAATGCACAACCTCCACGTGCCATTTGGATTTTTTACCAACACTGGATTTGCCACCCATCGAGGACATAAAGCTTCTTTGATCAGATCATTATCAAGTAACTTCTTCACTTCGACATCAAGCGCCTCATATTTGTCAGGTCCGAATTTCCTTCTCTTCTGCTTCACCGGTTTCCTAGTTGGATCAATATTTAGCTTATGGCAAGCATGCTCAGGGCTAATGCCTACCATATCTGCATGCGACCATGCGAATACGTCGAGATTTGACTTAAGGAATTCGCTCATTCTGGATCTGTATGGCTCTGGGAGCTCAGATCCAATGAACAATTCCAAGTCTTCTCTATTCGGGTCGACTTTTATTATTTCCAACTCCTCAACCGGGGTTGCTTTCCTCTTTTGGCTCTTCCACCGAGGATCAATTATCGGACCTTCCAAGTTGAGTTCATCTTCGATCATGGGTTCCGCCTCCACTCTTGGCTCGATATCGTTTACTTCCTCCGGTTCAGGTATTACTTCTTTTCCCTGTTGCTCGCCCAGGCCCTCCTGCTCGTCCTTGCCCTGCTGGTCGTCCACCTCCATCATTTCCGTGTCGATGGACTCCATGATTTCGTCCAACACGAAAGGTTCATCCTCAACCCAGCTGCTCGGCTGCTCGTCCATGATAGACACACTGTTATCCTTAGGTTGGAGTTGCAGGAGGCACTTTCGAGCTTTCTTCTGATCACCTTTAACTGTATCTGAACCTTTCGAAGTTGGGAATTTAAGACAGTAGTAGTACGTTGAAACATCCGCTTTGAATTCATTTATAAAAGGTCGACCGAGAAACCCGTTGTAGGCAGACTGTTGATTTACAACTAAAAACTCTATCATTCTAGTCAGTCTCCTTTCGGGATTCTCGGTCGATACAAGCTCGACTGGCAACGTAACTAGTCCTAAGGGAACGGTTATAGCATCTCCGAACCCTACTATCTTATGGTCGCATTCTTTTACATATTCATCGCAATCACCTAACTGATCTAGTGTGCTTTTTGAATATGATATTTGTGTAGGATCCGGTGTCCACAAGTAGACGGTGGACTCGGACCCCCATGACATTAGCACAGATGATTAGTGAATCATTGTGTGGAGTGAGTACCCCGTCTAGATCTTTCTCAGAAAATACCAGATCCCCAGTTTTCTTTGTTGCTTGGTTTATCCCGACCTCTCTGACCTGAGCCACCGCTCTAAAATCTGCCTTTCTCTTTCTCTTGGACACTGGTGGCCTTCCGTCAGAACAGCCCCCTACCGGTCCGGATTGCTCGAGCATTAGGATTTCTCGGACAGGTTCAGCTCGGCTGTTCGTCACTCCCCTCATCATCCGAGCTGGAGGATATCGCCATCCTTGGTTTCTCTCCGGGTTGTTGCTTCACGAATTCTGATAGCTTTCCCTCTTCGTAGAACCTCCATAGCTATTTTAAGAGGTCCCGACATTCACTTGTGAAGTGACCTATGGTCTGATGATATGCACAATACTTATTAGGATTAATTTTTCCCCGCTCTTGTCGTATCTTTCGAGGCTCTGACAGCATGTCTTTATCCTTTACGTTGTTGTATACAACCTCTATTGACGTGGACAAGACATGGTTCAACTTCTCCTTCAGCTCGGAACCTTCATTGAAAGCTTTCATATTTTTAGGGGCTTTGTACTCCCCTCCTGACTTCTTTCCCGACTTCTTGGTATCAGCCTTGTCTCCTAACTCTCTCTGCAGGGTTTCTTGCATCGAAATATATACCCCAGCCTTGTGTCTGAATTCAGAGTATATTTTGGGGAAAGCCAGGTGCATTTCCTTCCATAGATCTGTTCCCTTCCCGAGTCCTGCCATTACTGCCACTATCTTAGTGTCTTCACTCACTGGTTCTCCTTCCAGTAGGACTTTGTTGAACCTTTCGAGGAAAGCTCTATCAGACTCCTCGTCTCCTTGCTTCAGATCTGCCAGCATGTGTCTCTGTGTAAGGTAGGATCCGACTGTGGTGAAATATCACAGATATCATGTTGTCGGTGTACTTGGACAAATGTACTTTCGGGTCTGACGTCCCTTCGTATAGGCTAACAGCCGGGAACTGTACTTTCTTTTGAATCGGCGTGTTTAATATTGCCGGGGATAACAGCAATGATGGGAGTACGGTGGCTCTTCCGCCGTTCTGAGCATCCAACTGTTTCTTCATATCCTCGATCGCTCTTTTGAGGTCAAGCCACTCATTCGGAGGCGCTCCTCCATTAGAAGGCTGTTCATCGTGGTTTGGCTCGAGGCCTTCCCCACGATGCAATCCCTTGCTAATGGGACGTTTCTCCTGTGTGACCCGCCGGGCCATATTACTTGCCCCATTGGGACCCAAACGGCCAAAAGCTAACCTCCTTAGTCTATCATGTACTAAGGGGCGAGCAACAGGGTATGCTCGCTCCTCACTCCTCTGTGAATTTTCCCTCCTGAGTTCATTTTGGTTCCTTGTACCCCTGCTGCTCGACTCCCTATCCCCTCCTAGTGTGGACTCACCTCGGCTTCCAAGTCGCTCACTCATTGGTGCTTTGCCCTTGGTTCTCCTCGCCTGACCACTATCAACCTCTTCTACCCTCATGTCTTCTCTTTGTTTAGCTCTTTGCTCTGTTGCCCGGTTGCTCGCCTCCGGGGTCTTAGAGGATTTGTGTCCTGCTACCCGGTTGCTCGCCTCCCGGGCTCTTGACGGTCCTGTGGCTTCCTATCGCCGTTGTAAGGATTGCAAAACAACGATCGTTTTGGCTAATTCCTCCGAGTTTTGAGCCAAAGCCTCCACTTCCGGGGGAAGAGCGTCAATAGTGACTTGGACATTTCGCCGGGACGTAGCCCGCACCGTTCTTGCATGGTCGCCTGTCGACGACACCCTAGTTCGTGACTTGCTTGCCGGATGGTTACTCAATTCTTGCGGTTCTTGTGATCGTACCATTTTCTGGATTTTAATGTTTTTTTTGGTGAAAATCTTGTATTTGTTGATGTCTTGACCTATAAACAACTAGCCTTGCATGTAAGGATTTGGTTGTTTATAAACCTTTATCCACACATGCATGCATTCAAGCCTGTAGGTCTTGTGCAACACCCCAAAAAACACTTAAACCTTCTTCCTAATTCCAGTTTCCGGTGACTTATTGCCGGATTTTTGCAGTTTCCGGCAAACTTTTCCAGAAACTCCTTCAAATCTCAACCGATGGAGGTTCGACCCTCCTTCTAGCGCCAATTGTTGATGACCTTGCTCCAAATTTATGATTAATGGCTGTTTTACTCTAATAAGATCATCAAACAAGGATTTAACTCAAGATTAAAACTGGATTTTTATAAGGAGGAATTGAGAAAGAATTTTGCAAGAGCTTTGCCTATTTTTTAATTAAGTGAACCCTTTTTCATACCTCATGAAGAGGTATTTATAGAGGTACAAGCAAGTAGGAGGTGTCACCTCCTTAATCATCCTTATTTACATGGTGACAAGTGTTAAGACACTTGTTTATTCCTAAGCTATTACATCTTTACACAATGACAAGTGTTAAAACACTTGTTTGCTCCTAATGTAATGCCTAATTATTGGGATTTCTGTTGATCTTCCGAGATGCCCTCTTGCTCGCCTGGTCGCCTCTTTTTAATTTCTTCTTTACCCTTCTTGTTCTAGCTGGTCGCCTCCTTTTCATGTCTTAAGTGACCGGCTGCTCGCCTCCTCTTACTTGATCACTGGACCCAGCTGCTCGCCTCCTACGCCATTATTCCCTGCTTCTCGTCCTTTGTTACTTTTCATTCTTAATGACTTCTTAATCTCCTTATTTTTATTATTTTTATTTTATTCTTATTTCCCTACTGCTCGCCTATCAATAGAAGAAGATGAACAATAATTGTGGAAAAACAACCTGACCCGACCAGTTTTTTTTCAGAAAAAAAAAATAGACTACATATTACAAAAATATTGAAAAAGGAATTCATATGGGGTGACCGAAAAGGTAACCACCTACTAATGTCGGTAAATGAATCAACATAATATTTTCAAAGTGATAGGATCAAAATCAAAATGGGTAATTGATTTGGACTCAAATCAATTCGGTGCCAAGTTATGGGATGTACAAAAATTTAATCTCATTATGTTTAAGTAAAATTAAAAATAGTGGATGTTGGTGAAATCATTGAGTTTTAGGTGAAATGCAAAAATGCTGAAATTATACGTCATTTGTTGAGATTTATATTTTATTAGATTCATATCTTTGTTTTTTTTTTTAAACTTTTATTGAAACCCTAGATTTAATATATTTTTCATCATTTTTTTTTGTATATACGAGTGTCAAGTGTAAATCTTTTTAGAACAGAGTCATACTTTACTGTATTAAAAACAAAATTAGAACTGAAGAATTCTCCCCAGTTTATTATGAATACAAGTTTATTTGTGACATAAATCGTCACATGCTTCATCTCCCTAAAAACTTGATATAAATTTGTTATGAATATTGGATTGTGTAAAAATGATTAATATTATTTTAAAAGTATAATGGTGTTGATGTCGGAACAACATTGATTTTCGTTTACAATGACTAATTTTTTTAAGATCTGTGGCAAAATTAGGAATTTGTTTGTTATTCTGTATATGAATTTGTTCGTTATTCTACCATTTCTCCTAACTTAATTTTGTGATTCTATTTTGTCTTCATCAATAATTTTGAATTTGAAAAATGACCCTAAATGTTAATTTTTCCCCATAAAAATAACAAATAAAAAACTATTAATTTTTTTAAAGAAGTATAATGGTATTTAATGTCAAAGTAAAAATGATTTTCATAAGGACCATAGCTAGGGGTGATAGAAAAATTAGGACTTTAAATCTTTGGCTGGACAATTTTAGGACATTAACTTTTAAAAGTCGGGATTTGAGGCTAGATCAGCCTGAATCAAAGCAAGTCGAACTAATTGGCCTGATTTGGCTTGAAATTCACGTTTATTGGCGTGATTTGTCTTGAATTCAGATTAAATTTGTACCCAATTCTAACTGATTTGGGCTAATATAACAAAAATACATTACTTTTAAAATTGAATGTCCTTAAATTGTCAGCTTGGAGAGTTACGATCCTCATTTTTCCAGCCCGAAGAGTTTTTGTCCTCATTTTACCCCTTGCCCCAACTAAATAACACCTCGAAGACTTAATGTCTATCACTCAATCCTCAAGGCGAAAGTTAATATTTTGACTTTTTAAGGACTGTAACTTTGGGGTTGACAATTTAAGGACTATATTTTCTAAGAGTTTTAAATTTAGGCACAATTAGCACTAATAAATCCAAAAGTTCGCTAATTTTAAAAGTTAATATCCTTAAATTGTCAATTTGGAGAGTTATGATCCACATTTTTCAGCCCAAATAGTTTTTGTCCCCCCCCCCCCCCAACAAATTAACACCTCAAAGTGTTAATGTCTGTCACTCAATCCTCATGGTGAAAGTTAATATTTTGAAAATATTTTTTAAGGACCGTAACTTTAGGGTTGACAATTTAAGGATTGTAATTTCTAAGACTTGCAAATTTAAGCACACTTAGCCCTAATTAACCCAAAAATTCACTTTTAAAAGTTAATGTCCTTAATGTGTCAGCTCGGAGAGTTATGGTCCTTATTTTTTCAGTCCGAAGAGTTTTTGTCCTCATTTTGCCCCTTCCCCCAACTAAATAACACCTCGAAGTGTTAACCTTTATCACTCAATCCTCAAGGTGAAAGTTAATATCTTGAAAATATTTTTTTTAAGGACTGTAGCTTTGGGGTTAAAAATTTAAGGACTGTAATTTTTAAGAGTTACAAATTTAGGCACAATTAGTCTAATAAACCCAAATTGGGCCCAAATTTAGCCTCCAGTCAGACCAAACCGTGTCAGTTGACCCAAATTTTAGATCAAATTCAGCCCAATCGGGCCATGTAGCATAGTCCGATTTGAATTTATTTGGGATGGTTTAACCTCAATTTGCGACTTTTAAAAATTATCATCCTTAATTACAATCTCAAAAGTCATGTTCCCCATTTTGCCACCACTAAGTTACAATTCTTAAATAATAATTTTTTCCCATGACTTGAGATATTTATTTTTGTTAAATTTGTCTTAATCATTTGTTTTTTTAATTTTATCTGTATGTTTTTAAATCATATTGTAAAATTGATTTTTCTTATAAATAACATTAAATTTATTATTATTTAAATATCTTAAAAATAAATAACATTGATTTTGATTTATATATCAAAAATCAAATATGAAAAATTGTTAATTATTAATCAAATTAAATATGAAATTTTATTATAGAATTTAGCTATCTTACCACTCTATTTTAATAAGTTACCCACTTCTTAACTCACTCATCTTTTTTTTTTACTAAATATATCACTTTAAAATTATAATTTTATCAAACATATAATACTTGCACTTACGCCTCTAAAGATGCTCACTCGCCAATCTTCTTTATTTTTAATACAACTACCAAATATATTTACTCCCTCAACTTTCTACTCTAGCAGGAAAAAAAATTATTAACGTCTTGCACAATGATTTCTATTAGTATTAGACGAAGAAATTGAGAATTTGGTATGAAAGAAACCAATAAGATAAAATAATTTGTTGATATGTAGTATGTGTTTTACTGTTAACGTAATAAATTTTCGTGCTTTGTATTATATTATATATTTTATTATTTTATGTTTGAACAGTGATGAAAAATTCAATTTGATCATCTATAGGCAATTTATTTTTTCTCGAAATATTTTTGTTGAAATCAATCTCATTCAATTTCAACACCATCAAACATATCGACTTCCCCACCTCTTTAAAACAGCGGTGGAAAACATGAATAACGTCACAGTACAAGATTCTTTAAAATGAATGATAATATTTCAATTTTTTTTTTGTGAATATAAATGATTTCTGCAACTATTAGTTTTAGTTATTTTTGTTAAAGAAAGAAAATGGTCTATTTTAAAATCATTAAAAAAAATAAAAATAATATATATATATATATATATATATATATATATATTTAGAATAAAAATTGAAAAGAAAATAACTTCCGTGCGAAGTACGGATAGACCTGTTACTAATTTTTATTTAGTAACAATTACTTTATTCATAAATGAACCCTTACGATACAACATACTCGCTAATGTATCAACTTTATATAAACTACTCCTTAAATCCGTGTAAAAGGTTTTATGTCTCCTAACATTTGGCAGGGACAGTGCTAAACTGTAGGCTAGTTTATGTGCTATAGCAAATGGACCAAAATGAAGCCTATTTATCTATCTGTTTTATAGGAGTAAAATAGATAAAAATGAGAAAATTTTAGAATATATTTTCTTAATTTACGTAAAAAATAAAACTAGGTTATGTTAACGTATGGGATAACGAGAAGGAAGTATGCCGTTATTAGAAATACTATTGTGAATTCATCAACATAGAAAATATTTAGTCTTCAGAGAAACTTATTCCACAGTATAAAAATGTTTTTATCATCTTATTCATTTAGTAATAGTATTATTTTTATAAATTGATATAATAATACATTATATTGTGTTATTAGTTTATAAATACAATAATATTATTAAATAAATATATTAGTATTATTAACTAAATGTGATAATAATGAATTTATACCGTGAACAAATTTTAAAAAGAATTACTCATAGAAAATCATTTTTCTCTTGGAGTAATGGTGGTTCTAGGCTTTTCACCTTAAATTTGTCCACCATTTTGGCTAATATATTATTGTTTCATTATTATTACTCACTCTATACTTTTCTCTGTTTACTTTTTATTTATTTTGAGCACAACAATTATGACAAATAGTATAATATATAGATATAATATAAGTTATGCGACGGAGAGAGGGAAAATACAAGTGAATAGGATTATAGTGTGAAAATATGTGCAAATAGAAATAAAATATGAGAATATAAAATTATATTTTATTTGCTAAAAAAGAATTAAGAACTAAATAAAGGATGGACCAAACTGACGAAACAGGAAGTAATAGAGAGGATGAGAGAGTAAATTTTCTCTCTCATTTTTTTTTTTGTCAGCAAACTTTAATAGCTCATTGTAAATTCCAATTTTTGGAGAAGTATATTTAATTTTTTTTCTAAAAGTATTAATTGGTACCAAGAAGTTCTTTTCTCGTGTTTATGCATCATCGACAGCTGTAATCGAGATGTATTTTTAAACAATGATATATTTTATCTTTCTCCTTTTTTCCTTTCCCTGTTTTTTAAACAAGTAACTCTCTTATCCACTCACCCACTCAACAGTTGAGGTTGTTTGTACTGAAAAGTATAATGTGATTACACTATAAAGTGTGGTTAGGTTGCATTAAAAAGTTTACATTGCGGATTTCAATGTAAACTTTTCAGTGTAATCTAATTATATTTTGCAGTGTAATCAGTCTACATTTTTCAGTGTAAACAACATCAATTGTTGAGTGAGTGCACCGTATAACAGGTGCATATGAGAGTTCCCCCTTTTAAATAACATCTTTAAATTCTTTTTTCCTTTTCTATTTTTCATGTTCCGAATATTTTCTATTTCACAAAAAACCATAATGGCGAAAATATATGTTAGGAAATTATTATAAATGAATAAATTTACATTTATTTAAAATTTCAGATGAGACGAAATTCTTGCATTGTACCATGTAGGTTTTATATGAAAGTGGTACATGATATGAATTACTATCTAATTATTTTATACTCTTAGCTAAATACTTGATACATAAATGCTATTTTTTTTAAAAATAAATTACTCCCTTCATTACGATTTGGATTATCGCTGTCAAATAATGCAGGTTTTATTGAAAAAAATTATTCGTGTTAAAAGGTGTAAAGTTGGGGGTTTATTAGCGGATGGGATCTCCTGTTACACAATAGTGTAACATCTCCTGTTACACCATCTAGATTAACGCCACATGTACATTCTACAAAATCTAGAAATATGCGAATCACACTCTATAACATAACCATTTAATATATTTGGTAATGATACTAATTTAAGGGGAACAAATTACTTACAGTATCATCCCAAAAATCTTGTAAAATTTAATCATTACTTTGATCATGCATATATATTAATCTTTAATTAAATTTGTTATTCATTAATTAGAGTTATGTATTATGCACGTACTAATTTTATCATATAAAATATATAATTCATTCAAGTAACGAAAATAATTAAAACTTTATTAGTAGAGTATGTATAGAGTGAAATTAGTTTATATATGAATCATTGAAGGGTATTAGTTATTTTCACTGAAGAGTATTCCTTATTTTCACTGAAGAGTATTACTGGTTTACACTAAAGAGTCTTAGTTTATTTTCACTGAACAACTAAAACTCTTTAGTATAAATCAATAATACTCTTCAGTAAATACGACTAATATTCTTCAATGGAAACAACTAATATCCTTCAATAATTCATGTATAAACCAGTTTCACTCTATACTTTATCTTATTAGAATAGACAATATGAAAAATTATCTTATTAGAAGAAAAATATGAAAACTTAATTATTCTTAAATATTATACAATTATACTAATAAACCTTTTCATTATACATAATTTTTTTGCGTATTAATATAAATTTTGTATGCAATTTATAACTGTAAAAAAATATAAAATCTCTAAAAATCCAAATAACGTTTAATAATAAATTTTGTAAAAAAAAAATAATAAAGTTTAGCAAGTATACTCTTGCTATACACGTACGTAAAATATAATAATAAATTAAAATACATGAAAATATATTAACAATATTCAAACAGTGTGAAGTGATCTTTTCCATTTTTCTTTTCAATCTATTTTTTAAAAAAAAAAAAATTTAACAAAATTTCAAAAATTTTAATTTTTTTCTAACAAAATAAATTAACAATCATATTTTTTCTATGAAATATAATCTAAATATATTAACAAGCAATTTTTTTAGCCCTACGGTTTTCCTTTTTTTCAATATGAGATGATATTTTGAAAGAATGAATTTGTTTGCCTAAATAAAAATATAGTTTCCTAAACAAATTTAATGGTTATGTTAAAGTGTTATCCTCATATTTTAGAATTTTGTAAGATGCATACGTGGCGTTAATCTAGACGGTGTTACAGGAGATGTTACACCATCGTGTAACAGGAGATCCTGTCCGGTTTACTAGTCCATCCTTTTTTATTGGTTTAGTTCATTGTAAAAGGTATATTGAAAAATATAATGCAATAAGATATAAATAAGTGATGTTTGAATAATCTAAAATGTAAACGATTAATGTTAGAGAGTAAAATTGTTTTTTTCATAGCTTTCAACAATCTAAATTATAACAAAGAGAATAATAAATTTAAATTAAATATTATTAAATTACATGGATTAATATACAAACCCAAAAAAATTGTGTAGAAGCTACTGGTTTTTTAAAAATGTATTTATACCTTTTTCATTAGGTTTGCAAACAAGCCTTTTTATGCAGGCGTAGTTGCGTTTTGTTGTATTATATATAGATATATCCGTGGCACCCGAATTTATATATCAAAAGTCTATCTAAACTAAGAAGAAGAAATATGGAGTTATCAAGCTCAATCTCCATAGCCACCGGAATTCTCCTTGTCATACTCTTGTTCTTCCTCACCACCAAAAAACCCTGGAACGCCCCTCCAGGCCCCAAAGGCATCCCTATTTTGGGAAACCTTCTCCAACTCGGCGATCTCCCCCATCAAACCATGCAAAAATGGCGCCAAATCTACGGCCCCGTCATCTGGCTCCAAATAGGCGCCGTCGACACGGTGGTGGTTCAGAGCGCGGCCTCCGCCGCCGAGCTCTTCAAGAAACACGACCTTCCGTTCGCTGGTCGTACGTCCAACGATGTGCTAACCACATTCGATTTCGACCAGGCGGTGATGGGCCTCAACGACTTCGGGGCCTACTGGCGGGTGCTCCGCCGCCTCAGCTCGATGGAGATGTTCATTGGCAAGAGAATAAACGAGATGACGGAGGTATTTTTTTTTTTTTTTTTTTTTTTTTAAGGTGGCAAAAAGAGGACCCAAATCGCATTGATAGTGGCGTCAATTCTCGACTTTTTAAAAATTTCACGTATTTTCGAAAAGTTATGATCTTGATTCCTTAAAAAAATTATTCTCGTACATGAATATGGGAAAGAAACTAGCCAGGTTTCATTCTAAAATGCATGAATCGGTGTATAATAAGAGGGATAGACCTATAAACTAATATTTCACTTGTTAAAAAAAATGTTAACTCATATTAATTTGTAATTTTTAATATTGTCAACTGCAGGTGCGCCACCGGCTTAGGGACGACATGGAGCGGTGGCTCGTGGAAGCGTCGGAGAGGTCGCGGGTGGAGGGTGGCGACGGCAAGGTGCAGGTGGGGCATTATGTGTTCCTGTTGGCATTTAATGTGGTCGGAAACTTGATCCTTTCGAGGGATTTGTTCGACCCCAAAAATCCGGAGGCGCGTGAGTTTTTTGACTGTATGACCCGGGTGATGCAGCTTCCGGGTAAGCCCAATATATCGGATTCTTTGCCATGGTTGAAGTGGATGGACCTCGCCGGACTAAAACGGGAGATGGTGAAGGACATGGGTGTAACGTTGAGAATTATTCACAAGTTTATGCAGGAAAGAATCCAGGATAGGAAGGCCGGAAAATTCAGGGACAAGAAAGATTATCTTGATATTTTGTTGGATTACAAAGGCGACGGTAAAGATGGGCCTAATACCATCTCCATCTCCCAGAAGAACATAAATCTTCATCTCAATGTACGTAAGGATTAATTAACCAATAAAATTAAACAAAAGAAATTTTAATAATTTTTTCTAGAAAAGTTAATATTAAATAAGAAAATATATGAAGTCTAACAAAATAATTAATTAATTTTGTTAAGGAAATGTTCTTCGCTGGGTCTGAAACGATGGGGCTTACCATGGAATGGGGATTCACGGAGCTCATGCGCAATCCAGAAATATTCAAGAAGCTCCGAGCAGAATTGGATCGGGTGGTGGGCCTGAACCGTCGGGTAGAGGAGAAAGACATGGAGAACTTGCCCTACTTACATGTTGTGGTGAAGGAAACACTCCGATTGCACCCACCGTTGCCTTTGTTACTGCCTCGAAAAACCATGGAAGATGTCAAGTACCTTGGATACACTATTCCAAAGGGAACACAAGTGTTGGTGAATGTGTGGGCAATTGGCCGTGACCCCGATTCGTGGGAGGACCCGCTATCATTCAAACCCGAAAGGTTCCTTGATTCCAATGTGGAGTATAGAGGGCAACACTTCGATTTTATCCCGTTCGGGTCGGGGCGGAGGATTTGCCCCGGGCTCCCATTGGCTCATCGGATGGTGCCCTTGGCGATAGCGACTTTGGTCCATTCGCTCGACTGGGATCTTGGGCCCGGAGTGAAGCCCCAAGATATTGATAGAGACGAGAGGTTGGGACTCACAGTGGGGAAAAAGAAATCACTCTTTGTCATTCCTAAGCGCCGCTTAAATATTTAACTACGATTACAATTTGCATACTAATAATAAAAATGAAAGAATAAAAGCGCTTCTATTGTATCAATTACGACATGTTTTTGCTCATTACATACAAACTACCACGCTTTAGCATACACATGCATGGTGCAATGGCAAGCACCAGTTTAACTTTGGTTTTCATAATGGCAGACTAACATAACTGAAATGTACAACCACACTACAAGAAAATAAGAAATTGCATGCCTACAAAATTAGAATTGCCTACACAAAACTAAAAAGTTCGTAGTAAGAATTGCATACTATTTGCTTACGAAAAATTTAAAGCATCCACATTTCTCAACCTAGAAACAATTTTGCTTACGAAATAAAATTTCTAGGTATAATTACCTAAAGTCATTTGCCTATAAAATTTTACCTTCATCACTTTGCCTACGGAATTTCGTAGGCAATTATTTTTGTATTGCCTATAAAAATAGTGTTGCTGATTTTTTTTTCAACGCTGTGAAAAGTAAACTGGAGATGAAATAATCATCCCCTATATATAAGAGAGGGGTGAATGAAATTTAGGTGTATTTTAGTGGAGATAAAAAAAATTTCTTGGCCTCCAAGAAATCTTGAATATATCTCATATATTCTTTTCTCCATAAAAAAATATTCCACAAAAATCTCACCCTCCTTATATATGCAATTTTCAAAATTTATAGATTGAGAATGCAAGATTTGGATCTTCTTGAATTTATGAGATAATCTTGTATTCCAAGAATACTTATCTTCCATAATATCTTTTCAAAAAAATCAACAAAATTTTTTCTCTCTCAATATCTCTTATTTTCAAAAATCTCAAGAAAAATCAGCAAATATATTTTCTTTTATTTTAATCACCTTATTATTATTAGGCTACTTAATGGGCTACTTGAGGGGCCTTTAAGAGAATTAAGGTTGGACCTCCAAATGGACTTCTGAATTTTAATATTGAGCCCCAATATAATTCAGCCCATTAATATTAATTAGTATCACTAATAAATTAATATTGCACTATCCATCTTAATCCATATTACGATAATATGAGCTCCCGATTATTATTTCCCGCGTTTAAGATTATTTAGTCCATTAATTAATTAAGCTTCTGAATAGCTCTAAATTAATTAACATCCTTCACCTTGGAGTAAAGACATCACAACATTATTATCCGTACCGAAGAAACTAATTCTTTACTTGCAAGATTTAGTACGATAAAACTTCTGAGCCCACCAAGGAGATTAATCACACGAGCCGTACTCACACACGTTTCTCCATATTAAATCTTAGCAACCGTCGTATGATTAATATTACTGCCCAAAATACAAAGTTCGAAGTCACGATAATTCTCACCCAACATGAATCAAAGCAGTAACCATTAAGCACACACGGTCCTATTTAAGTGAGGGAGATTAAGAAATCAATAACCATTGAGGTCTAATTCTTCACATTTCAGAACAGAAGAATTTATTCTCGCTGTAGGTCCTCTTCAACACATACTAAATGTGCTAGTGCAATCTCTTGGTCAAGACAAGCCAATCTGAGATATACACATCGACCTTTCACGGCGGATTGTTCAATTCCACCTGGGTCGTGAATTTGTACGTTTAGTTACAAGGAAACTGTTCGGGTATCACCACATTAACTACAATGTAACATGTACCGTTTATAATGAACTGGTTGCAATAAATATTCAACATTCAATCATATATAAAGCAAATGTGATAAAAGAATTATTCTCATAAACAAGTGTTTAATACATGAGTTATATAAAGTAAAAACATACTTTCACGTATAACTCCAACAAAACTTTCTAGGAAAATTCGAGCTTGAGATTTTATGGAGAAATTATATTTTCTATGTTTTTGGAATTCCCATGGAACACATATTTATAGGGATTAACTTGGCTTAATTCCTAAGCAAGATATCGGGCCTAACCCGTAAATATAATCTCTACGGATAATATTTCCCTAGATATGTTCCTACGAATAATATATTTACCATATCTTATTATTCTTGTACAATAATATTCCAAATATTATTATTGAGATTTCATATTTAATTAAATCCAATTTAACTAAATATTAATAATAATTAATTCCAAATATAATTATTATTATATTCTCCATAAATTAAATATTATATCTAATATAATACTTAATCAACCAACTATAATTGGTGAACTGTCATTGCTTGTTGTGTGACTCATAGGCCCTCGTATATCGAGCGATTAGTCAAACTAACCGTCTTAATTGAACCCTAGACAATAAATCAGACATTCTCAATATACGAGGTACGTGGTGAGGATAGGGATGGCAACGGGGCGGGTCTGGGACGGGTTTGGCCTGTCCCAGGACCCGCCCCGCCTAGTATTTCTAGGACCCGCGACCCGCCCCGCCCCGCCAAATTTTCGCATGGACCCGCCCCGCCCCGCGAACCCGGCGGGTCTTACCCGCCGGACCCGCCAAACCCGCATGTTGATTTTTTTTTAAAAAAATTATATTTTTTTAATTTTTTTTCTCTTTCTACTCCTATTTTTACATTACAAAATTAACATATCAAATAACTTAAATTCATACACAATATTATTGAATGATGAAGATTGAAAATTCTAGGAATGATAAATATTTTTAATACTATTATTAATAATTATATATATATTATATATTTAAATTATAATTAATTATAGGCGGGGCGGGTCCGGGGCGGGTCTGACTAATACTAGGACCCACCCCGGACCCGGTGGGTTTTTGGTCAAACGGGTCCAAACCCGCCCCGGGACTCGTTTGACCGGGTTTTTACCCGGCCCGTACGGGGCGGGTTTGTGGTGGGTCCGGGTTTAGACCCGCCCCATTGCCATCCCTAGGTGAGGAAATCTGCAACTACCTGTAATATTGTAGGCTATTATGATATCTTCCTTTCATTCACGAATACCCGATTAAGTCTTGAACATGATGAAGTGTCTATTCAAATAACTTAATCATATTATCTCAAATCACTAATTGATCAAGTATATCACACTTAGCCACAAAGTCTAAGCTGATGTGCATCGGCCGACGACTTAGATCCAATTATGATGAGAAGATGAGTATTTTCTCTAAATCCACATTGAGGAATGAATCAAATTCTTGGCTCAACTACCACGCATATGTATTTCGTAATGAACCCAATCCATGCCATATCTACCCTTGGAGGGTGCAAGCGTCGGTCATGGTAAAAGTTCATCACTCCACACATGTCGTGCGTATTGACCTCAAGTCAGAGGAGTATCACATCGCTCCCACTAACCGAGACATCCGTATACACATTATGTGGAATTACATCAAACGGTTTCTCGGATGGGTATACCAATACCCTCTAAGGTATTTGTGCATCCATTATGAGATACCTAGTATCTCGTAGTAAGTGAGATCTTACTACACTCCCTCGTAGAGTATAATGCAGATCGTACACCAATCTCAATTGCATCATCAATATCCCATTCTTGATGATCCTTGATCGGGGCTATTTGAGAATCACACTTCAGTCATCTGAGTTCTCACAAATAAGAATATATGCAAACAATCAAACATCATATTCAGATAAGTGCAACGCCATACATTTAATATTAAACCAAATATGAATATTATTTTACTATTATGTCCTTACAATGAATTGTCTGGACACTAACACAAACATCTCGCAGTAAGTGAGATCTTACTACACTCTCTAAGAGTATGATACAGATTGCACACCTATCTCAATTACATCATCAATGTCTCATTCTTGATGATCCTTGATCGAGGCTTAATTGAGAATCATACTTAAGTCATCTGAGTTCTCACCCACTCAATGACAATAGTGATTCATGGGAACACAAATAAAAATAAATGCAAATAATCTAAACATAATATTAAAAAAAGTGTAATGTCATACATTCAATATTAAATCAACAATAGTATTAAACAAAAACTAAATATTGTCTTAGCATTATGTCCTTAAAATGGATTGTCTCTAAGACAATAACATTAACAGAGATATAGTTAACACATTAATTAATTTGAATTACTACACTTATTATTTTTTGGTCAATATATATTTAGAAAGAAAGTCTTAAAGAAGGATATTTCCCTCGTGAATATGCTGGTTGGGAATTAGTGCGTGAGGGAAAATGCGGTCCCTCATGAACGACGAGGGAAATAAAGAGGGAATTGGTGTCATATTTAAAGAGGGCTAAAAACCCTCGTGTAATATTCCATCGTGGGATAGCGCGAAGGCACACATTCCTTCGCGGAAACCCGCTTCAAATTCCTTACTTGATAAAATAAATTTTGCGGGTTTCGAACCCACAACCTCTAGCTCGATTACACCCCTGCAAAACCACTGAGACACCTTACACCCTTGCTCTATGTACGGATGAACTTGTAACTGTCCCCTAGTGGGGGCGTTAGATGGACAATTTTTCACTCTTTCAAAGATTCAAACTCGCCTGACTGAAACGGGAGATGGTGAAGGACATGGGTGTAACGTTGAGAATTATTCACAAGTTTATGCAGGAAAGAATCCAGGATAGGAAGGCCGGAAAATTCAGGGACAAGAAAGATTATCTTGAGGTTTTGTTGGATTACAAAGGCGACGGTAAAGACGGACCTGATACGATCTCCGAGAAGAACATCAATCTTCATCTCAATGTAAGAATTAATTAGCTTATAGAATTAGAAAATAAGATATTTAATATAATTTAAATTGAAAAAACTTTTATAAGATGGTGTCATACATATATATCATGTGACATGGGCTCCAACCAAGTTATGTTTTAAAAGGAAATATGATTCAATTACTCAAGTGGAGCATCGTGTTTCATGTATGAGACTGTCTCACACAAGAGTGACTCATTTAATTTAATAAATTTATATAACCAATTAATTTTGTGAAGGAAATGTTCTTTGCCGGGTCGGAAACATTGGGCCTTACCATGGAATGGGGATTCACGGAGCTCATGCGCAATCCTGAGGTGTTTAAGAAGCTTCGAGAAGAACTAGATGGGGTCGTGGGCATGCATCGTTGAGTAGAGGAGAAAGACATGGAGAGCTTGCCCTACTTACATGTCGTCGTGAAGGAAATACTCTGATTGCACCCACCCTTGCCCTTGTTACTGCCTCGAAAAACCATGGAAGACGTTAAGTGCTTTGGATACACTATTCCAAAGGGAACACAGGTGTCGGTGAACGTGTGGGCAATTGGTCGTGACCCAAATTCGTGGGAGGACCCGCTACCGTTTAAACCCGAAAGGTTTCTTGATTCCAATATGGAGTTTAAAGGACTACACTTCGACTTGATCCCATTTGGGTCGGGACGGAGGCTCTGCCCGGGGATCCCGTTGGCTGCCTCTGGCGATAGCGACTTTGGTCCATTCCTTTGACTGGGATCTCGTTGTTAGGAATAAACGCACACACACAATTACGAAATAGAACACGCGATTTGTTTACCCAGTTCGTCTCACGACTATGTCTGGGGGCAATGCCAAGCCAGGGATTTTCACTATTTTTCTGATACCGAATACAAGGAGAAAACGTGTATATATAACAAACGAACCCTAACCCTAAAATTAGTGCCGAAGAAAGTGGGCCAAAAATTACCGGTATTGGGCCCAAGTGTACAGTCCATTCAGCCTCCACACTCCAACAATCTCCCACTTGGAGACTGAATTCTCCATGTAACCATATCTTCTTGTCTCTCCTCCCTCATCCACCTGGCATCGTCAAGCCTTATCTTCAAGTTCCAAGGCCAATTGAAGCTTTGCACAACTTCAATTTCTCTAAGGTCACCACCTTAGTAAACATGTCTGCTGGATTCTCACTTCCTAGGATCTTCATAAGCTGCAAGACCTTCTTCTCCAAAAGGTGACGAATGTAGTGATACTTCAACTCAATATGCTTTGTCCTTGAGTGAAACGCTGGATTCTTCGCCAGAAATATAGCACTTTGACTATCACAAAAAAGAGTGCTATTCCCATGCTCCTTCCCAAGTTCACCCAAGAAATTTTGCAACCACACCATCTCCTTACTTGCCTCTGTCACAGCTACATACTCTGACTCCGTAGTGGACAATGCAACAATCTTCTGCAACTTAGAAGTCCAAGATATAGCAGTACCACCATAAATAAAAACATACCCGTTTGTACTTCTTCTTCCATCAAGATCATTTGATGCTAAGTCTGCATCCACATAACCCACCAGCTCCATACTCTTGCCATTGAAACACAAGGCCTTGTCTGTAGTACCTCTCAAGTAACGTAGGACCCACTTTACCGCTTCCCAATGTTGCTCGCCCGGATCACCCATGAATTGGCTCACTACTCCTACTGCATGAGCAATATCTGGTCTTGTACACACCATGACATACATGATGCTGCCAATTGCTGAAGCATATGGTACTTTCATCATTTGGACACGTTCCTCCTTACTCTTTGCCGACTCCTTCCTCAAAAGCTTGAAGTGACTGCCCAAGGGGACACTCACGGGCTTCAACTTCGTCATGTTAAATCTTTCCAAGATCTTCTGAATATAATTCGACTGTGAAAGATACACATTTCTCGTCACCTTATCACGCTCAATTCTCATGCCCAAAATCTGCTTTGCCTCTCCAAGATCCTTCATAGAAAACCGTTCTGACAATTGCTCCTTCAACTTATTCACTTCACTTGCATCAGCTCCTACAATCAACATATCATCAACATATAGCAAGAGAATAAGAAAGTCATTGTCAAACCTCTTGTAGTAACAACAATGGTCAACGTGGCATCTCAGGTAACCAATCTCCATCATGAAACTGTCAAACTTTTTGTACCACTGATAGGGAGCTTGCTTCAAGCCATACAAGCTCTTCTTCAACTTGCACACAAGTTTCTCCTTTCCCTTCACTACGAACCCCTCAGGCTGTGTCATGTACAACTCATGCACCAAGTCACCGTGAAGGAATGTCGTCTTCACATCCATCTGTTGTAACAACAAGTTCTCTGCAGCTACCATACTCAACACCATTCGAATAGTGGTCAGTTTCACAACAGGAGTAAAAACATCAGTATAATCAACACCATATCGCTGCTCAAACCCTTTGACAACCAGTCGGGCTTTGTAACATTTGCTCCCATCAGCTTCATTCTTAATTCGATAGACCCACTTGCAGTGCAAAGCCTTCTTGCCTTTTGGGAGCTCAACAAGCTCCCAAGTGTCGTTCACTAGAAGAGATGCTAACTCATCATCCATAGCAACTCTCCATTTCCGTTTATCTACAACCTGCTCTGCCTCTGCATAACATTCAGGTTCACCACCATCAGTAAGTAACAAGTAGTAGTTAGAGGGCGAATACCTATTAGGTGCACGTCGCTCTCTAGCTGGTCTCTGCAGCGGATTCTCCAGTGGTTTGGTCCTTGGTTCTTCAATAAGAACCTCTTCTTCATTCTGGCTCTCCTTACTCCCACTCGAGTTTGAGATGTCTAACTCGACCTCTCGGGTATCAATCTTGCCAGAATCTGATGCCTCCAATATGTCCTTGTACATAACCTGTTCATTGAAAACCACATCTCTACTGCGAATAATCTTTCGATTATTCTCATCCCATAGTCTATAACTGAACTCATCACCACCATAACCAATGAACGTACACTTAACAGATTTAGCATCTAACTTACTTCTATCAACAGGACTAACATGAGCATAAGCAATACAACCAAAGACACGCAAGTGGGATAATTTTACCTCTTTTCCTGTCCATTCTTCCTCAGGTATTTTGTTCTCCAGCGGAACTGAAGGACCTCTATTAATCAGGTATGTTGATGTGCTTACTGCATCTGCCCAAAACGTCTTAGGTAGTCCACTCTTCAACCTCATGCATCTGGCTCGCTCATTCAACGTTCTGTTCATTCGCTCTGCCACTCCATTCTGCTGGGGAGTTCCTCTCATAGTCTTCTCCATGCGAATCCCATTCTCAGCACAATACTTCTTGAACTCACGAAGTTCATATTCACCTCCATTGTCAGAACGGAGACACTTCACTTTCAGGCCTGTTTCGTTCTCTACAAGGGCTTTCCACTTCCTGAAGGTATCAAACGTATCAACTTTATTTTTCAAAAAATAAACCCACACCTTCCGAGTGGAATCATCGATGAAGGTCATGTAATACTCCGAACCACCAAGGGAGCTCACGGGCGCTGGTCCCCATAGATCGCTATGCACCAGCTCCATTTTTTCCGCCTTCAAGGTTCTGCCACCTCTCGAGAAGCTCACCCTTCTTTGTTTCCCGAAAACACAGTCCTCGCATAGGCCAACTTCAACAAATTTCAGCCTTGGAAGTCTCTCTTTCGAACACATTACCTTCATCCCCTTCTCACTCATGTGACCCAACTGACAGTGCCACAAATCAACATCGGTTGTAGCTCCTGCAAGATCAATGCAATCTTTGGAATTAGTTGTCATATACAACGTACCTTCCTTTTTTCCCCGAGCTACAATCATGGCTCCTTTGCCGATCTTCCAACTGTTGCTGCCGAAAGTAACTGAATATCCCTCTACATCAAGCTGCCCGATTGAAAGCAAATTTCTCTTCAATCCTGGAATGTGCCTCACACCATTTAACTTTAACATCGATCCATTTGGTGTAGATACCCGGACGTCTCATTTTCCCACAATCTTCAGGGGCTCATTATCAGCAAGGTACACTTGTCCGAATTCGCCAGACACATAGTTCTCCATGATTTCAGCATCACTACATGAATGGAATGATGCTCCAGAATCCAACACCCATGATTCCAGCGGACTACTAACACTCAAGACCAACACATCTCCAATCTCATCCGTGGTTACGTCTACTGTCTTCTTCTCATTCTGCCCCTTCTTATTTTACTTGGGTGCTGTACACTGGTTCTTGTAGTGACCAAACTCCTCACAATTCCAGCACTGGATCGAGTCTTTCCCTTTCTTGGATTGACTCTTCCCTCTGGACTTTGATTTGCCACGATTCTGCATATTCTTCGATCTGCCTCTTTCCTCCGTGTTCAACGCTGACCCTGAGGTGGATTCAGAATCTTTTCTATGAACTTCCTTGCTAATCATTAGATCCCTCACTTTATCAAGCGTCAATTTGGACTTTGCGGATGAAGCACTAACTGTTGTTACAGTAGCAGCCCAACTATCTGGCAGAGAAGATAACATAACTAAAGCAAGTACCTCATCACTGAAGTCGATCTCAACTGAGTTCAATTGCCCAATGATCATGTTGAACTCGTTCAGGTGTTGCTGCACAGATGTGCTCTCCGACATCCTGAAGTTGAACAGCCGTCTGATCAGATGAACCTTGTTCGCGGTTGTGGGCTTCTGATACATCTGCTCCAAGATCTGCAACATCTCCTTTGCGGACTTGGCTTTAGTCGTGTGGTAGGCTACGTTCATCGACAACGATAAACGTATCGTACTCATCGCCTTTCTATTCAACAGATTCCACTCCTTCTGTTCCATCTTTTCGGGTTTTGCCTCCTCCTCTAGGGGCACATACAAATCTTTACCGTAGAGATAATCCTCGATCTGCATCTTTCAAAACCCGAAATTCGTCCCATCGAACTGCTTGACTAGAAACTTTTCGTCGCTCATCGTGACTGCTCCCTCCGAACCCGAGACTCCAGATACCAGTTGTTAGGAATAAATGCACACATACAATCATGAAATAGAACATGAGATTTATTTATCCAGTTCGTCTCACGACTACGTCTGGGGGCGATGTCAAGCCAGGAAAGTCGTGTGGTAGGCTACGTTCATCGACAACGATAAACGTATCGCACTCATCGCCTTTCTATTCAACACTCATGAAGCCCCAAGATATTGATAGGGATGAGAGGTTGGGACTAACGGTGGGGAAGAAAAATTCTCTATTTGTTATTCCCAAAAGGCGTTTAAAAATTTAGCTATAATAAAAATAGAAGAATAAAAGTACTTTTATTGTATCATTTTTACCGTAATATTTTTTTTTCCTTTTCAAGTTAAATGTTGTTTTAGAGAAAATAACTTATCATAAATTATTATTGTTTTCATAATTTATATATTAGATAACTAAGTATATAACCAGCATAAAAAATTATACTAATTTACCGATTTAATATAATAAAAATATTTTTTCTATTACGAATTGATTAAAATTGCAAATATTAAAACTTCTTTGTAAACCATATTTATTGTGTAATTGTACAATTCACCATCGAAATCAAGACATAATATAGTGTTGGTAATCAAATTCTAATCATAAGGGTTAGTGGTTGTTTTTAGTTAATTTAGAGGATCATCAATCAATTACATGTGATTGATTACCACCGTAAGTGGTGAATACGAAGGTTCTGTTGGGGTTATACGTGAATGTATATTTTTACTTTGTATAACCTATATATTAAACACTTATTTATAAGAATAAATCTTTTATCATTGTTGCTTTAAATATGAATGAATTTTATATATATTTATTGCAAACCGTTCAATATATAGTATGTCACATTGTGGTTAATGTGGTGATATCAGATCACAGAAGATCGCATTAACAGTTCTTTGTATATAAAAGTACAACTTCACAACCTAGGAGGAATTGAACAATCCATCGTGAAAAGTTGAGGTGCAGTTCTCAGATTGGTCTGTCTTGACCTAACACATTTTGTATGTGCTGAAAAGGACCTACAAAGAGGATAAATTCTTCTGTGCTGAACAAAGAAGAATTTGACTTCAGTGGTTGTTGATTTTTCTTACTCTTTGTCACTTAAATAGGATTGTGTGAGGTTAATACTTATTGTTTTGATTCATACTGAGTGAGAATCATTGTGACTTCGATACCTTGTGTTTTGGGCAATAATATTAATTATACGACAGTTGCTAAGATTTAATACAGAGAAACGTGTGCAAGTACGTCTTGTGTGATTTGTTCCTTTGGGGGGCTCAGACGTTTTATCATATCAAATCTTACAAGTGGAAATTAGTTTTCCGGTATGGATAAAAATGTTGAGTTGTCTTTACTCCAAAGCACAAGATATTAATTAATTTAGAGCTATTTAGAAGCTCAATTAATTAATGGACTAAATAATCTTAAACACGGGAAATAATAACCGGGAGCCCATATTATCATAATATGGATTAAGATGGATAGTGAAGCATTAATTTAATAGTGATATTAATTAATATTAATGAGCTGAATTATATTGTGGCTCAATATTGAAAGTTCAGAAACTCATTGGAGGTTCAATCTTAATTCTCCTAAAGGAACCTTCAAGTAGCCCAATAAAAGCCCGGTGATTAAAAAAAAATTGTTACCTATTTTCTATTTAATTTTCGAAATTAATAAGATTTAGGGGAGAAAAAATTTCTTTGAATTTTATTATGGAATGAAGATAAGTATTCTTGGAATACAATATTGTCTCATTAATTCAAGAAATCTCCCACTTGACACCTTATTAGTGATAATTTCAAATTTTTTGATAATTAGGAGAGAAATTTTTTTTGTTGATTTTCTTGAAAATATATTATGGAAGATATATATTCTTGGAATACAATATTATCTCATAAATTCAAGAAGATCCAAATCTTGGATTCTAATCTCCTAAATTTCAAAAATTACACCATAATAATAAGGAAGTGAGATTTTTGTGGAATATTTAATTATGGAGAAAATAATATATGGGATATATTTAAGATTTCTTGGAGATCAAGAAGGAGATTTTCTCTCCCTTTTCTACATGAAAAAATCGGCCACCTCTATTATAAATAGGGGGTGATACTTTCATCCCCAGTGAACAATTTCATGTGTTGGAAAAATTAGGTGCAATATATTTTTCTTATTCTTTGTTTTATTAACTTGTTCGTTAAGCACTTCCCACCAATGAACAAGCAAGGCTAACGGGGAATATTTGAGAAGGTCTTTCGGTTGATATGATTAATTAGCTTGTCCCGTTCCACTCAAAGGTCGTCTCTACAAGAGGTACGTAATCACGTAAATTCCTAGATATTCCGCTATATGACTTTTACGTGAATTTAATTTATATGCATGAAATTACATGTTGTTGGTAAATTATTATTTATATTAATCAGGATTAATTCATGTTAGTAATAATTATATTTAAACTCATATTTAAATTTCATCCCGAATAGATCCGGGCAAAATGATTTCCCCAACAGGTTCGAGGTAGAAACGGGTGAATATGTGTATTAATTACGAATTTCTTTCGTATGTGAATGTGATCGATGTATATTAGTGTGTGAAATTGTATTTAGAGTGTATTTAAGAATTTGGATTTATTTTATTTCATTAAATTTGAAGTATTTATACATTCCACCAAGTAGGTGGTGGCAAGACCTTTCCTCTCCCATGTGTGCATGCTTGACACATGGGTAGGTTGACTATTTGACCTTATCATAAACCTAACTTGGTTACGAAGTCTTCTTAGTTTAATATGCTTGCTCCTCGGGTTTGGGCGTCAGGAGACTTTTGATATTTTGTGCTTCTACTTTATAGCTCAAGTTGTTCGATTCTCTTGAAGTCGTGTTTCACCATGTTCGTTTAGCTTGCTTAAGCTTTCGGCCTTAGTTTAATTACCCTCATTAGTTGTTCGCATGCTCGGTGTTGTTCGTCAATCGATCTTGAACTTCAACTTGATACCTTTTTCAGTGTGTTGTTCGTCCTTAACTTTGCTTGTCTGACGTATTTGTTCGTCACTGATATTCTTAACAAATATTAGAGGCTTAATCTTTGTCGTGGGCCCAAATGTTGCTCGCCTTACTTGATAAGTTATTTGCCTATCAACAATTGTTCCCTAGCCCGTCTTCATGTTGGTCAGACAAACTACTATTACTGAGCAACTAGGGTTGTCTATGATTTGTATGATGGTTTGGACGAACAGCTGGCTTCTAGCGAGCTATCCTTAAGGTGATGTTTTGTCTCTTGAGGTGTGTGGCCTTTCGAGACGCGTGACGTGGACGAAATGATTGAGCGCTGCACACGTGCCCCCCATATTTTGCGAGCATACCCCCAAATTTTGGTGAATTACGGGTTTTACCCTGTTTCTTCACATTTTGGACACGGATTTTTACCAAAATCGCGGGTTTTACCCCATTTTCCCCCTTTAGTATAAAATGGGAAGTTACAATCTTTTTATACTTTTTCATCTTCCTCATTCAAAAATTTCTATTGTGTTGAATTTCCGCCCTTTGTGTTTTCATGCGATTTTGACACTCTGGTCGCCGCCTTTGTGTTGAATTTATTATTTTCTAGTTTGTCGAACAATTGAAGGATGTCCGGAATGTAACGCCCCGAATCCAAAACACATAAATTTCTCAGATTCGAGGTGCCACTTGTGACTAAAATACGAACTATAAAATTTTTGATATAAAAAGGGATAATAAAATTAAAGATGAGTTTTTATGCAGCGGAAGAAATGAGTAGAATATTTAAATAAGAATCAGACACACATATATTTATGAATATAAAACTTAGTATTAACAGTAAAATTTTATTTAAGCGGGGAACTCCATGTCGTCTCTATTACTATCCTTGCTCCACAAAATCATAATCTGCAAGGGTTGTAAAAAGGGGGCGTGAGATTTGAATTCTCACGTATGTGTGATTTGCAACGCCATGAGATTGGTAAATCCGAAATATATTAAATTGTACTCATTAATAAAGTATATCAATTTCGTTAATCAATTGACAAGTAAACACGAATATCAAATATCACATAAGTAACAAGTTCACAATAATAATTAGTTGGGCATCACGGGTTTCAAATCATATAATTGATATATCACAAGATTCACAATAAGGGGCAAAGCCCAAAGTCATTTTCAAGTAACAGCCTAATCTGCCAAAATCATTTTCAACACATTGTGAATCTCCCACAAACCATTTCTCACAACCACTTCATTCATGTGACCATGAATCTGAGTTATTATCACTCATGGTCACCACAAATAATATCAGTGACCATGAATCTGACCTATTGTCACTCATGGTCATACGTGTCAATCCACAATCAAAACTACTACGCATTAGATCAATGATTACTCGTTTTCCTCTTTCCCTAAAACTGTCATTCAAATTGTGGGGAGAATTCACATAATTCACACTTAAATTGGTTCATGATCAGATAATGCCCTTAATCATGCAGTCGTGATTAATTTGAATAGAAACAATAGATATTTGTATCATATATAAATATATCACGTAATTCAAACAGTTATATAGTAGATGTACATTTATGTTGGATATTTGATTTTAGATTGTTTTATTGGAGTTTAGAGTATACCAGCACAACGTATTATAAGCAGATCAATCACCCACCTCTTAACTTTATAGCTAAGTTACAACTGTCTTGAAATTCCGTTGGAAGATAACTTGCGTTGTAGAGACGTCGAGAGAGTGATACGTTAACAGACCCCTCGTGCGTATCCCGCTTAGCACAGAGTCCTAGTACGAAATCATTTAATTAGAAGTTGACTTTTGAATTATTAGGAAAACTCGAGAGTTTGTATTACGAGAATTGAGGAGGTCATTGTCTTATAAACCTATTGAATAAAGTTACTTAAAGGTTGCACCATATATTGGTAAATACGCCCCCTTTCTAAGAAATGATGTATTGGTGGGTGTACTTACTAATTTCCTTGTGGTACGACTATTTTGATTTTCATAAATAGATCTTCTAATTTCCTTTGCCATTTTATAAATAAAAGTTTCTAAATTTTAAAAGTATATCTATATATATTTTTCTTGAAAATAATTAAAAGAATAAGAAATTTATTTAAATAATATTAAAATAATAAAAGTCCCTATTTAATATTTTACTTTCTAAAATCATCATTTCTTATTTTAAAAGAATTTTGAATATAATTTATATTTTATAAATAAAACCTCTTTGTTAATCTTATTAATAAACTTGGACTTGAATAGGTTTGTATAATAAAACTAAAATAATATATTCTTCTTTTAGTAATACTTCTAAAGTTGATTAGTGCTACTTTCAAAACAAAAGAATAATACTATTTCCCAAAACCACTCTTTTTCATTTGTTAATTCGTTCCCTTTTCTAAACTCTACTAATATAATAATTTTGATAACCCAAAGTACTTTTAAAAATTCAAGAGTACTAGTCTTTTCCCAAACAACCGAGAACAAGAATTACGGAAAAGCCCTGGGAGAAGAAGAATTCCCTTTTGTCAATAAGAACCCCAACTAACAACTAATCCAAATAATACCAAACAACTAAAACAGGGATATTAAACCACTAGAACAATAGTACTGAACTGCTAAAGCAAAATACTAACTCATCAATTCCAAAAGTCTATTCAACAATACTACTAAAAATATCCAACAGTACTCAGCAATTCAACTACTACTACTAAAACACTAATTCAAAGTCCAAAAGGATTAATTTCTAAACAATAGCCAGTTCAAAGAAAAGAACAAGGAATTCAACAGCTTAGTTCATTATTTCTTTTCCCCTTTCTTGTTATACGATTCCGAAATAGTCTCGACTTGTTTCTGGAATTTACGAAAAGGAAGGAAGAAGGTAAAATCTTACGAGCTCTGGTTCGAGGTGGTAAATGGACGGCCTAACGGCATAGTTCGGAGACTCGTCGGGTTAATTTTGACAGTATAACAGCATAGTTCGGGATTCCAAAACTCCGGCAACAGCGATTTGGGGAGGTATCATCTTCATCGGAATTAAAACAAGAATTAAAGAGTTACGATATGAAATCGGATATTGACGGAATTAGAAATTGAAAAGGGGTTTTTAAAACTCACTGGAAAAGACGAGAAAAGGGGACGGTGGCGCGGCTGTGCTCGGCGGCTATTGGGCGGCGCTTGACGCTGAAGAGGGCTCCAATCGATGGCGCGACAGAGGGCAGCGGCGTTTCGTCGCCGGAAGCAGGTATGGAGGGAACGACGAGTTGTGGCGCGATTGTACGGCGGCGCTTGGCTTCGATCGGTGCTGGAAAAGGGGTAGAGGCGTCGCGGCACTGGGTTGAGCGATGCGGTCGATTGGTGGAGGCGACGTCTGCCGAACGGGCGGCGACCTGGGAGTCGAAGAGGTGCGGCGGCCGAGGCGGTCTGGGCTAGCGGTGTTGCGATGCGGCGTCTGGAACAGGAGAGCGGGCCGTGGTTGATCGGAGATGGAGGAGAGGCACGGCTTTCTCTTCCCGAAGAGAGAGAGAGAGAGAAAATGCGTGAGGATAAGGAGAGAGAGTGGGGGAAATATGCGTTTTGCGTGTTTAAGAAGAGAGAAATAGGCTGAGTGAATTTTGGGAATTTAATTCTGAGAGACGTGTTTTGTAATTGAGAGTGAGAGGATAGGGATATTTATATTTACTAGTCTTCAACACGTGCGTTGCACGTTGTCCGTAACTTTGCAATATTAGTTGACATTTTTCATTAGGTAGTAGAGAAAATAATTTAGCTTTGAGACTCTTAGTCTAAGCTGTTCTTGTTGACCATTTTAAGTAGTGGTTTTTAAGAATGAATAATGTGTAACATCTCCCTTATTTGAATTCAAGAATCCTCTGCCCATATACCTTAGTACTATTGCATATTCATCAACAAAATTTTAATAAATATTTATGTATACATCCACGATGAGGATATTGAATCAAAGTAAGTTTAGTTTATTTTGAGTTTTTAAAAGACTAAAATTATCTCTTAGTTTTAGAATATCCTTGTATACAATAGTTTTGCCAAATGTTTCTCATTTGATTTGATCATCAATTTCATATCTTGTTTGAAAATTCCACTTGAATATGCGCGGCATAAAGCTATCTATTAGAGAACACATGTTCAGGTAGATACACTGGAGACATAATAAATTACTTGTCATTGAAAAAAAAAATTCTCTTAGAGTAACAAGTGTGTTGCACGTCATTCAATATATTATTTTACTATCCATTCATTTAAGTTCATAGTGAATTATACGAATAAATACGTACAATTACAATGTCCATGCACCCATAATGAATAGGAAGGTTGATACCTATCTCTTTAACTAATTTTCATGTAAGCAACTCCAAATATATGCTACCATGGATTATTTTTTAATCTCTCATCTTTAGCAAGAGAGGCATAATTAGTACTATTCACTAAATTCCTGCCAATGTTACCGAGAATGCCACAAGTGACAGAGGTATAATTAACTCCATATCTCATATTATCACCATATATCTCTGAATTAGTAGGGATTACAAGTAACCCATATAAATTATTTGCATTCATTAATTTACATCACACTACATTATATCAACTCTCTTACAATTATCAAAATGATAACTTTTTTAATTTGTAAATAAAATTTATAAACAACATAGTTCTATACAAGGGGTACTCAACTCACAAAAAAGGGTAGAAATCATTTTACAAAAGTATTCATATTCCCTCCAAACACACCAATAGCTCATTAATCCAATTTGTTCCATTTAAATTTTGTAAGTGTGATATTTTCAAAGTCACCCAATTCCAAATGTTAATCTTAAAGTTTTCTAACACTTTCACCATATCAGGAGCGAAATTCCTGGAAAAAATAAAAAAATCTCACCCTTGCATCTCCTTTACCATTCCAATCCAAATGCTTTAGAAAAAAATTTATTTTGCACCTTGTCTCTAGAAATCTCGCAATATTCTAGGAAACTAATAATGAAATTTTTATGTTAACACCATGTCAATATTCAACAATTTATGGATCCCATACCAAAGTTTTGAAGTAAACTTACAATTAAAGAAGATGTGTCCTCCTCCTCTTTCCCGCACATTACACATTTTTCGTCATATCTGTGTTGATTGCAATTCCCCTTCATTTGAGATTGTCCTTCCTCGTTATTTTTTGTTTAAACACCTTCCATGCTATTGTTTGGTTCGTCTTGGAGCCAAACTTTCCCACAATTTCCAAAACACCTAGCTTGATTGTTGTGGTGTGTTATTCTGCTCATTCCTCAAAACCAGTTTATAAATTTAGTATATTTTGGGCTTTAACTCATCAGCTCACTGGAACATATAAATCTCCAAACTCTCATAAGGAAAATTTATTTTATAAATCCACATTATTTAAAGTAAAATTGTAAAATTATTAAGAGAAACAAATTCATAAATTGATGTTCATACATGTATTATCATGATACACCACTTTCTATTTATATTGCAAATGTAGAAAACTTTTGATACAGTATCTGTGTCATACATGTCTTTTCATTTAAATAATAATCTTACAATTTTAAAATGACATAACATGTATACACTAAATATTGCATGCTACAATTTGTAGAGTATATGCTGAAACAAAATATATATACTTATGAATCACCATATTTTGTTTGTTCTGTCTACTCTTTTATGGAATTTCTCTCAATTTCGAAGGGTCCAAAATCCACTTTTGAGGCACAGATTTTGAAAGAGACCTTGATTGTTTATGAACCTTCACAGTCAAATGCACATACGAAACTAAAAAAAAATCTGGAACACTTTTCACAATTGAGATTTTCAAAATTTGCAACTTCTTGGAACTTCATTTCTCCCATATAATATGGGGTCACGGTAATATTATTGCCTGCAGGAAAAAAACTTCAGAAGAACATGTAGCAAAGAACGCAAGTAAATGAACTCAATAAGATCAAAGTGCCACAAATAAGTGAATTAGTTCTTTACCTGACAAAAATAGAGAATGAGCAACTGAAGTCATGAAGACAGAGTGTAATCTCTGCCAATTTGCTCATTTAAGAAAGCGATGTAGAGCTTTTAGCAAGGCCAACATTGTATTGTATAATATTTCCTAGATGTAGATGGAGAGAGAGGTAAGATGATAAATTTATGAGCAAGTATTTCAGGGTAATTATCATCTAGAATTTTGCCATCCAAAAGTAATTTCAGAAAACCCATACATTCACACATCATATATATATAATAGTCAGTCTCATTTGATCAGTACCAAAAACATGTAAGAACTCTGGAAAACATGCAAAACAGAAGGCAAACTCACCAAAGCTTCATGCAACCATGCCATGAACTCCCATTACGACTCGTGATTACTCTAGACTTCACAATATTGGAAAAGGATTTCCTTATAATAATAGTCCGCAAATAAGGATTATCTTCACGGTGAGGCATATGAAGCACAACATAGATGGTCAAATGACACTGTCCGAGGCAATGCAATTGACAAATAAATGACAAATCATGTGATAGTCAAGTGGTTATTTGTTGAGGCAAACACACTGAACATGGTCTTTAAAGCACCAAATCACTTTCACTATAAGAAAATATAAAATTGCCTACGGAAATTGCCAATATGGCTACGGAATTTCCAATAAAAAATTCGTAGTGGGGATTACTTACGAATTGCCTACAAAAATTTCTAATTGTATAGACATCTTCCCTCCCCACCTAAGAAAAAATTTGCTTATGGAAAATTCCATAGGCAAATATTGTTGTTGGTAAAATTTTGTAGGCAATTATACCTAGAAATTTTATTTCGTCGACAAATTGATTTCGTAGGCAAGTTGTTTCTAGATTGAGCATAATTAGGAAATTACGTAAGCAAATCGTAGGCAATTCTTACTACAAACTTTTTTGTTGGAAAGTTTTTGTAGGCAATTCTAATTTTGTAGGCAACTCTTTATTTTCTTGTAGTGTATATTGTCTGGCGTGAAGAAGTATAAGATAATAAGCATGGTCAAAACAATCATAGATAATCCAATTGCTCCCAACTTTTATCACCTATGTTATAAGAAGTTGGTTCCATCTTTTTTTAGTTCTGGGGGTAGGGTCAGATCATGTATTCAACCACACCTAGAATTCTATTATAGATCCTATTCATTGAATATCTCAATTAGCAATTTAATTTAGAAAAAAAAAATTGGGGAAGCTTTATATTGTAGATAGTGATACTTCTAACAACTCAAATGATTAAATTCTATTAGACCATAAACCAAATACAAACTAAAAATCACATACTTGACCATAAATCCTTGCAAACTCAAAAAAAGAATCAAATTCATGAAAACAAACAAAAATTGTTAGTGCATGGGTACCCTTGCGTTTCACGGATATGAGAAACCGGTTAAGTGATCTTCTTGAAATGTGAACGTGGAAGTCTCTGGAGTAATGATCCAAGAACTCAATCATTGTTATTTCACAAAATGGACAATATTTAGACACCCAATTCATCAATATTTCAATTTCAATTACAAATAGAAATAAAAATAAAAGCCATAAAACTGAGGGATAAAGAATAAAACACCTACAGACATGGAGTCGAAATACAAAAAAAAAACTAAATCCACTTTAGCAAAGAGGGAGTACAGAGAGTCGTACATACCCCAGGATAGTGGTCTCGAAGACCGGAGTCGAAGGAACAATAGACAAACCATTTCTATAAAGGTAGTTGCGAAAGAATCATTACAATTCGAAAACGTAGAAAAAATTCTGCAAATGAATCAGAAACGCCTACAGACATGGAGTCGAAATACATAAAAAAAAACTAAATCCACTTTAGCAAAGAGGGAGTACAGAGAGTCGTACATACCCCAGGATAGTGGTCTCGAAGACCGGAGTCGAAGGAACAATAGATAAACCATTCCTATAAAGGTAGTTGCGAAAGAATCATTACAATTCGAAAACGTAGAAAAAAATTATGTAAATGAATCAAAAATTCAAAAAACTATATCCAGAGATTTAGGGGACCCATGAACATATAAACTGGATAACTGTATTGTGTAATCTTTGAATCCCGTCTTCGGTAAAAAAGAAAATCCTCCAAAGCCGCATTTAATCTGATGCGAGCAGAAACCAATTGAACAAATAAAATCATGCAGTCATATTATAAAATTGAATCTAAGGCCTACCCCGTTAGATCTCTCTGATGCACCTCCTTTCCATTTTCTCCACGGGATGTAAGAATAGAGATCATCAGTTCTTTGCAGTCCCATAATGAAGAAACGTAGCAGGTTAAAAGGAATCTAGTATAGTTATACAAGTGATAAACACTTAATATTCATGATTTCATAATATAGAGTATTGATTAAGTCATAACTGTTCATAATTGGCAAAAAGAAGATTGCCAAAGACCATTATCCACAACATAAGAAGATACAATACAGGTGTTTCTTAGAAAAAATAACAAATTAGAAAATAGAATAAGATCATCATAAATCATAAATTAATTGAAGGAAATAAAATATTGAATGTAGAGTTTTCTAAAATCTTAACATAGTAACTGACATCTGCTCAGGAAACTTAGAACAATTTCACAAAGTGAAATTTACACAACTTTTCATTCAGTAATTAATGAGAGTAATACTCGATTGTATAATGTAATTAAATGATTTAACATTTTCAATAACACTTGGCCATCAGGTATAAAACGCTTTCACAAAGGTAAATATCAGAGAGTGGTGAAAAGAAGCACAGAAACATAATACCTCAACTTCGGAATGAAGGTTGATGACAAGGTCGCTCAGAAGTAGCTGTTAATAATCAGAAAAATATGGTGGTACTATACAGATACTGGGTCGATGGAAGCAGTCCTTCGACAAATACTCACAGTCGCGTACCGGACCTTGCTCTTCATTCATCTCCAAGTCAATTAACAAACAATCAGTTAGTAGAATGAATTTGTAAAATAAACATCAAACGAGTGCACTTATGAAACACATGAAAAAAAATTATGAAACCCCTATTAGTTTTGGTAGATTACTCTGTTATGTTTTGCAAAATAAAAACAGCTCTTGGAACATGGAAGTAGAGAGTTTATCATATTGGTAGATTATGGGATGATTATTGAGGGTGCGACCGATAGGATTGTTGTGCTGAGTCCTTTGACAATCTGTTGGCCCATGTCAGTAGGCCGTTCAATATTGTGTCTCAAGGAGGGAGGAATGAAGGTCATTCGCTGGCCGGTAATGAATCTCCGTCTGCTTTGGCCTCTGAGTCTGATTTACACACTTCTTCCTCGTCGTTTGAGAGAATGGAAATTCTTAATTTGATTTGGCATTATCAAAGAAACATGTCATTCTTAATTCGATTTAATTTAATGTGATCAAGGTAACTGGTGGTCCTTTGAGATTCCATTGCTTATGAGTTACGGCGGCCTTAATTGTGAAATGAAAAGGGGAGGATAAAACTGTGCAAAATGAAATATTGGAGGGGTAAATTGGTCCAGAAAAGATTTACACTCTCAAGCCACTTTTATATATAGTATGGATAAGGGAAAAATACTTTTAATTTGTTAATTAATTTAAAAGAAGAGAAATAATATACATGGCTATGATTCAAAGTAATAAGATTGATGATATCTCTCGTACATAGCTAATAATTGGTAGGGATGGATACGCGGTTAATCCCCATTTAATAATTAATACAGTTTTGAGGTTCGATTAATACTTTATTGCATTTAAATTATATTTGTATATTTTTATCATTAACTTATACAGATCGAAAACCTTAATTTAAACTTGAATATTTAATTTCTCGTAGTCCCTTATCCGTTTGAAATATTCGATTTCTTTCTTCGAACATGGGAATTTGAATAGAGTATATATTTAAATTACACGATAGCACACAAAATTAATAAAATTAAAAGAAACAAGGATAATAATATAAAATTATATAATTTAAGGTCTCTAAGAAAATAAAAGGTACAAAACGAGATGGGTTATTACACGGAAGATTGATTTGAACGCAAAATACTAGTATTACTACTAGTTACCCCACAAGAGTATATTATCCCTGTAGTATTGATAAATATAGAGACCAATTAGTATCGAACCCAAGGGAATGTATGTATGCGAATAGATCCCTGGAGATCTACGCGTCGTAGTTAATATGAGTGGATGTTCGGTTTCAAGAATGGAATTAAACTACTCTATATCCTATTACTATTAATGCAATTAATGAAAGTAAACGATTAACTAAGGTTTTACTAAGATATGAGATGGTGATGCTCAGGGTAGGAATCTCTACGTATACTAACGGAGTTGGTACAATAACTAAAATAATCGTGATGTGCAATTAATAATCCTAAGTGTACTAAAACTAGGCAATCAACTCCCTAATCTAGCACAAGATTGAAAGAATAAAAGCTCAAGAATTAATCCTAATACTTAGTTTTATCAACCTACTTCACGAACCCACTAAACAAGTTATATGCATTGTGCTTAATTAATGAGGCCCTAATTTAACTAAGGTGATACAGTCGTCCTCCCTAGATAAACCGGTAGATGATAAACCCCTTTTAAAACCATTTTATTAAGCCTATTCGTTATTAAAGAGTGATGCGATCGTCTTCTCTCTAACAATTTTCGTACTCAATTCCAAGATAATTCTAGGGTTTATTTTAAGAATTAAATTAATTAAGAGAACTAGCACTAAACATCACGAATTATCATAATTACGTATCAACATCCTACTTCTACGAGTTCATCCTACCCTAAGCATGCAAGGATTCTAGCCTAACATGGTGATTACAATAACGAAAGCAATTAAATTAACGATAAATATAAACATGGTGAAATTAAAGAAAGAACTTAAGAACATAAACTAGGGTTAAACCAATAAATCAAAGTCTCAAAACAAATCTCAATAAATAACGAACTAGGTTTGATAATATCAAGTGTTGAAGAAATAAATAACGATATATAACTCTAATCTATGAATTCGTAAGATCAAAAACCTCAATTACACGTTAAAACTCTTCAAATATCTCTACTAAGCTCCAAGTATGCCAAAATATGAAAGGTGATCAAAGGGTGTCTAAAAACAAGCTTGAAATCGGGTATTTATAAGCAACGGGCCGAAAACGGGTGAAAAAGACCAAAATTACTCGAGCCCAAGTCTAGCGCTCGACCTCATGGTGGTCGAGTGGCCTGATCTTACAGCGCCAAAATGGCGCTCGAGTGCTCCTTGGTCGAGCGGTGGCGCTCGACCATGACTAGTCGAATGAATGCGCTCGACCGTGGCTTGGTCGAATGGGTACAGGTGGTCGAATGATGGCACTCGACCTCAGCCTGGTCGAGTGCCTTGTCTTCTAGAGCCTAAAACGCGCTCGACCTTGGCTTGCTCGAGCACCTCCTTCTTTGAGCCAAGTGATACTTTTCCTTGCACGAACTAACATTTTTCGTATTTCTTCAATATCTTCTCATCCGGACATCCGTTTGAGTCAATTCAAAGTCCTACAAACTCCATTTTTCATCCTCTATCCATCTATGAGCATCAAAGAGGAAAAAATAGCAGTTTATGAAAATAGTACTCAATTGACTCTAAATACTCATCGAATTCACTCAAAACACGAGCAAAACGAGCTATAAATCATAACAAAACGAGCTATAAAACATGACCAACATATGTAATATGAGAATCAAGGATTTTTAATATTGAGAGTCAAAACAAAAGTTCCTTCAATACTTTGTACAATTTGTAATACAAGTTCAAGAAAAATGAGGGTTTCGTGATTCTTTCCTACAAATGTACTTTTCTTTTTACTGAAGAAGTTGGACATTGTTAGGTGTTGCTTTCTTGAAGGGTGAACTAATTAGTTTCACTTTAGTAAATTATTTCAAAAGGATAGTCTAGTTTTTTTATTTATGAATTCAAAAAAGAAAAAAAGAGAGGGTGGTGAATAATTAAATTTGGGGGTGAAAATATGTTCCAAAAAATAAAGCACAAAATAATAAAACAAGTTTAACGGCGGCCAACAACTTGGGCCACGCAATTGATTTAAAAAAAAAATTATTGGGCTTCAAAATACTCTTAGCCCAATTAAAAAAAAATAGAACCCTAAAAGGGTATGGCTATATACCCCTCCATTATTGTGAGATACACCCCCAGACATGAAAAATAATATAAAAATTCTATTGTACCCCTATTCTTTCAGTTTAGGAGATACACCCAAAAATCTAACTCTATTATTGGCTCCTGCTGCGCCAACATCCACCGACTGCCACCGTATTTTCCCAACTCATTTTTAGCCTTTTCTTCCTTATTAAAGCCCTCACCAATCCTTGAATACGTACAGATCAAACAAAAAATAAGAGACAAAAGAAAAAAAAAGGAACAATACAAGGAAAGCAACACAGGATTTTGAAAATTTATAATTGCGAATAAATAAACAAAAAGTGATGGACCAGAAAAAGGAGAAAAGAGAGAAAAAACAGAGAAAAAAAAAAGAGAAATCAACACCGATTCGAAATGATCTTTTATTAGAGAGAGCGCGTGTACGACAGGGAAACAAATAGAAGATGTGGGGGATAGGTCATGGACGGTGGGCGCAACAGCAAATATCTACTGTAAATTGAAGAATTAGAGATGGGAGGTGAGGGGGTAGATTATTGAGGAGGGCGGTGGAAGCATGGGGTGAGCGGCTGTGGTTGCAGAGAAATGAGAGGGGTGTATAAAGAAAGGAAAGAAAGAGAAAAAATTGATTTTTTTTTTATTTAAGATAGAATATAATGAGTAATTTACGGTAATTGAGGGTGTATATCTAAATAATGGAGGGGTATATAGTCGGACTCATCCCAAAAGCTGTAATTTTCATCCCTTCTAGAGGATCACTTTGCAACAATAAACTGAAGCAAGCCCAAGTTGTAACAATTCAAAGCAGCTCAACATAGCATTCAACCAACTCCAGAGATCTCATATAACGATGGCAATGAAACGGGGCTGGGCGACCCACCTTACATACTTCAATTTAAATTATATATTACATAATAAAGTTAAATGAAAATAAACGATTAGGTGTGAGATTTCTTGTATTTGTGATTATTTATCGTGCATTAAGTATCGTCGACGATCAAGCCTCGAAAATTCCCACATGTTGATTCAATATCCTGATTGGCTCGAATGCTTAAATTGCATTTAAGTTTGCATCACTATATAAAGATATGGTGCGGACCTTCGGAGAGAGCAACATGAGAGAGAGAAAGAAACACAATAATTTTAGCTGTGTTTTGTTTTATTTCTTTGTGATTTCACTTAGCCATGTTTAGTGGCTAAGTTCTTATTCTAGTTCTTGGAGGCGTTGAATCCTGAATAATTTGTTATTCGTTTTATTAGTTATGAGTTTTTCTAATTATTATTCGATTTCTACACTATTTGTTCGTATGCAATAGGGCTGTTCACGGAGTTTGGAGATTATCGAATCCATACCGAAATCCGCACAAAAAAAGAACTTAACCGAAAAATTGTGGACTTTTTTATTTTAACTGTACCGAAACCGAACCAAATATTTTTTTAGCACAGATCTGGATATTACCAAATTAACCGTAGCGAAAAATCAAATGTGACTGTACCGTACCGAACCGAACCGAATAACCGAATTAAATATGTATTAAATTTATTATTACTTATTTATTATTTATCAAATATTTTTATAAAGTTATTGAATTCAAGTACACCTATACGATACCATAATTTCTCCTCTTTTTCAGAATACAAACACTATATTATTTATCTTATTAAGTTCTTAAAACGTTAGCTTATGTTTAGGTGTATATCAAAATGATTTAGAATTAATTTTTTATTCTTTTAATTTTATTTTTCATGTATATTTATTTCTTACAAAACTTGGATATAGTGTACCCTGTGTTAGCAATTACGATCAATAAGATTTTAATATTGTACTTTCCATTCACAAGATATTTAAAAGAATTTTTTAAATATATATTTTATATAAAGTATTTTAAATAATCTATTGGTGGTAATATGCGTTAAATTTTTAACCATCCATTATTAAATAATGTGTTATATTCGAGCTTATAATGATATATGTTTGATTGTGGTTGAAGTTGTTTAATATTTGTGTGAGTGTTCATGCATCATTTTCTTTTGAATTGATTTTTAAAAAAAAGAATGATAAAAAAATGGGTAAAAAATTTGTTTCTCCGCTCTGTTCCGTACCGATTCGATCTGGTCTGTTTGTAACCGAAAATCCGTACCGATCCATACCGAAAAATAAAATATCCGTACCATACTGTACCAATATTTCGGTATGGACAAGGACACACGGATTTTAATTAATTTATTCAGTTTTGTCATCTGAGTATGTTAATTATTAATTTACAACTAAATTATACTTCATAATCCGTAATCGTTATAATAGTGTAATTAAAGTAGGAAATAGTGGGGATAACATAGTCTAGATTGTATGATTAGGACGTTCCGCTTTCATAGTCTAGTTTGTCCTATTATTTTTGTTCGTTAATGCATTCAATAAATTAAACCTTAAATACATGTTTTGGGGTTATTTATATGTATATCACTATAAAAACTCGCTGATTAGCGACGGAAATTTGCGACGGACACCTTATCCGTCGCTAATTTAGTATTTTATGACGGATTAGCGACGGGTTTTGACCATTAGTCGTAAATTCTAAAAATTTACGATGGACTTATCCATCCATCTCTAATTCTTGGGTTTTGCGACGGAAAGTCCGTCTCAAATTCTAAAGTTAAAATTAAAAAAAATTTAAATAATTTGCGACGGACACGTGTCCGTCGCAAATTTTGGAGATTCAATTTGCGACGGAAAGTCCGTTGTAAATTTTAAATTTGGAATTAGCGACGGATATTTGCGACAAAATATCCGTCTCAAATTTCAAAGTTGAAATTTAAAAGAGTAATTAAATAATTTGCGACGAACACGTGTCCGTCGCAAATTTTGGAGATCCAACCGGGTCTTGACCTGACTTATTTGCGACGGAAAGTCCGTCGCGAATTTCAAATTTGAAATTAGCGATGGACATTTGCGATGGAATGTCCGTCTCAAATTTCAAAGTTGAAATTTAAAAAATTAATTAAATAATTTGCGACGGACACGTGTCCGTCGTAAATTTTGGAGATCCAACCGGGTCTTGACCCGACTTATTTGCAACGTAAAGTCCCACACAAATTTCAAATTTGAAATTAGCGACGGACATTTGCGACGGAATGTCCGTCTCAAATTTCAAAGTTGAAATTTAAAAAAGTAATTAAATAATTTGCGACGAACACGTGCGTCGCAAATACAATTAATTGTGTATAAACGAACAAATTATAAATTTACGCATTGTCAACATAAAGAAAAGGAACAAATTTTTTGAATTATAAAAAAAGAATGAGTCAATTTAGATACAAATACAATTAATTGCGTAGAAATGGACGAATTATAAATTTATGTATTATACAAATAAATAATTTTACAAAATAAAAGTTTGGGCACACAATTTATATAAACAAGTTATAACGAAAAGGAATTAATTTGGTGAATTATGGAAAAAAAAGACTCAATTTGGATACATATACAATTAGTTGTGTACAAATGAACAAATTATAAATCTACACGTTGAAATAAATAATTTTACAAAAACAAAAAAGTTGGGCACACCATTTATATAAACAAAATTAGAAACGAAAAGGAATTAATTTGGTGAATTATGAAAAAAAAATCAATTTGGATACATATACAATTAATTGCGTACAAATGAAAGAATTATAAATTTACGTTTTTTTGAAATAAATAATTTTCCAAAAAAAAATGTTGGGCACAACATTTATATAAATATGTTAGAAACGAAAAGGAATTAATTTGATGAATTATTAAAAAAAATGACTTAATTTGAATACATATACAATTAATTGCGTAAAAATGAATGAAAGAAGCTCATGGTCTAGCGGCGCGCGCCTCCTTCACATGCACAAGAGGTCGTGTGTTCGCATGCACAAGGAAAAAAATAAGTCAATTTGAATACATATACAATTAATTGCGTAAAAATGAACGAATTATAAATTTAAGTGGGAGTCGAAATAAATAATTTTACCAAAAAAAAAAAAAAATGGCCACAACATTTAAAAAAACAAATGAGAAATGAAAATGAATTAATTTGGTGAATTATAGAAAAAAAATTGAGTAAATTTGGATACATATACAATTAATTGCGTACAAATGAACGAATTATAAAATTACGCGTTGTCGAAATAAATAAATTTACCAAAAAATGGCCACAACATTTATAAAAACAAGTGAGAAATGAAAATGAATTAATTTGGTGAATTATAGAAAAAAGAAAGAGTCAATTTGGATACATATACAATTAATTGCGTAAAAATGAACGAATTATAAATTTAAGCGGGAGTCGAAATAAATAATTTTACCAAAAAAAAATGGCCACAACATTTATAAAAACAAGTGAGAAACGAAAATGAATTAGTTTGGTGAATTATAGAAAAAAATTGAGTCAATTTGGATACATATACAATTAATTGCGTACAAATGAACGAATTATAAAATTACGCGTTGTCGAAATAAATAATTTTACAAAATAAAAAAATAGTTGGGCACAACATTTATAAAAACAAGTGAGAAACGAAAATGAATTAATTTGGTGAATTATGTATAAAAAAGAGTCAATTTGGATACATATACAATTAATTGCGTACAAATGAATGAATTATAAATTTAAGCGGGAGTCGAAATAAATAATTTTACCAAATTAATAAAAATTAAATTGGCACAACATTTATAAAAACAAGTGAGAAACGAAAATGAATTAATTTGGTGAAATATGAAAAAAAAAATGAATCAATTTGGATACATATACAATTAATTGTGTACAAATGAACGACTTATAAAATTACGCATTGTCGAAATAAATAATTTTACGAAATAAAAAAAATAGTTGGGAAAAATATTTTTATAAACAAATTAGATACGAAAAGAAATTAATTTGGTGAATTATAAAAAAAGACTTAATTTGAATACATATACAATTAATTGCGTAAAAATGAACGAAAGTAGCACGTGCCCGAGTGACGCGCGCCCCCTCCACATGCACAAGAGGTCGTGCGTTCGAATCCCCTTGGGCGTAAATTTGGATTAATTGTTCAGGCAAATTTTGAGCGACCCGGTCGGGTTTGACCCGCCAATTTTGCGATGGTTTTATCCGTCGTTAATTTGCGACGGACGGCAAAAATCCGTTGCAAAAATTAGCTACGGCTGTTTTAGGCACGGACACGTGTCCGTCGCAAATTTCGTCGCTAAACAGTATTTTTTTGTAGTGTATGTTAATTGGGGGAACCTACTGGTTAATTAAAATTATGAAATAATTCAAACTAATTTGGTCATACCACTAGTTTAGGGACAAGATTCGAGTAAAATTAGGAGCTTCAATTACTTTTAATCGAATTAATTAAATTATTTAGGGAGAACAAATCCAAAAACTAGACCTTTTCTCAATTGATTGTCTTATTTATTTTTCTTGTATTGTTTAAATTATTTACGTAATTTATTCGGAATAGTAATTAAAAAAAAAAAAAAAAAAACACCAAACAATCGCACACCACAAGCAAAGAAAACATTAAGTTCATTCAATCCAAAGAAACTCAAGACATTTTAGTCAAAGATCGAGCTAATTAAGAATTCATAAAATCGGAAGTTGGAAAAGTCAAGAGTTTGAAAATCAAGATTTGAAATCGGAGTCCTCCAAATTGAGTCAGAAAGCTAACTAAGTTGTCATCCTATAAGTTTAAAATTTTGTTAAGAGAGTCACTCCGGCCGAGTCCAATCACACGAACCGAGTCCCAAACCTAATTGGCATTTCAGAAACTTAATTTTACTAAGGAAGTCACTCCGTCCGAGTCACCACTGCTGTACTGGGAAATTAGTACTCTCTCCGTCCAATAAAATTATGCTTTGTTCTTTGCACGTGGTTTAATACAATATATTGAAGAATATTATGGGTTATTGTGAAATCCATTTATGAATAAAGTGATTATTTATGGTAAGTATGTGTGATGTACATCAATGCTAAAATCACAAATCCTTTTAAGTAAGAGCAGCCTAATCAAGAAACCCCAAATATAACATTGGACTAAATCATACATTAATTCTAATGAAAACAGATAGTACAACATTTCAGTTTTGTTCCGTCACATAAACCTTGAATAGCAGAATATATACACACATAAGTCATGTTGGAAAGTGTAGGAGATCTCCTACATTACTAGGCGAAGATTGCCTGAATCTAGAAAGATGATTTAGGGCAAACAAAAGCTCCACAATCGCTGCCTCTGTCTCTTGTCGATCCGCAAAGTAAAGTGTCTGAACGAGAAGCACATTCGTCCCCAAAATCACTCTCTTCCTCTCAAAATTCCGCTCGGATTGCCATCTTACCATGTTGTGAGCAAGCGGGGAAATCCACCCCAATATTCTTGCAAGATTATACTCGGACAAAGGCAGTGTTGTTGAAACGACATCGTTCATTTCCTTTGCTCTCACACACCTCCGAATAGAATAAGGCAACATATCGTAGAGATCGTCCCTTGCATCTAGGCTGATCAAGTACGGAGATGAAGCTAACTTTTCAATCGAGATGATGATCTTTGCGTAGTGAAGGGCTAAAGCCGAATAACCGAGCGTAGAAGGACGCGCATTCAACATCTGGCGCTTGGAGTTAAACAGCGAGACGTTTGTAGAGGGCACAGTGAGATTATTATCATCCATTTCCATTTGGTCACCGTTTGAGGTCCCACAGGACGACGTAAAGATCTCCGAATCAATGCATCTAGCCAAGCCAACGGGAGCAAAACGTATTAAATTCAACGGGGACAAATTATCCGACGAGTAACCCAATGGCATCGAATAAACGTACTTGATCCTCTCGATTATCGTGAACAAAGACCTCAAAAGAAGTCGAACTATATAGTCATACGTTCTTATCCAGGGCGACATCTCCCGTAGATTCCTCGCCCGCCCCCCACCTCCCTCGAGCTCTTCCATCTCCGAATGGAGCTGTTCCGTCGCGGCCACGAACCTCTCCATCTTCTTCACTCTCTTTTCCATCTTCTTCAATCTATACCTCCATCCGTACCATTTGGGATCCTCGAAAATGCCCTCCAGTTCATGGTACATCGGGTCCGCACATTTTTTACCAAGCGTCGCCACCAACTTTCCCGCGCTCCTCACGTTTTCGATTATCTCGGCAAGGGCAAGATCCATTAAATAGTCCTCATCATCACAAACTAGTTTGTGGATACCAATTGAGTTGGCCATCTCTTCTCTCAGTTCCAACATATGTCTATCCGTCAGATACACCCACAAATTCACTACCTTTGACATTAACCTCGAGATTTCGAATGCTAAAATTCCGACCACTTGTTTCTCAGCCTCTGAAGAAATGCTCTTACGAGAAGTCTTAAATATGTTGCCTAATGTTTCTGTTAGAGTAAGCCCAACCATTTTTCTTCACGACTGTGAAATCTTAGCTTAATTAGTTGATAAGAAAGAAAGAGAACACGAACCTAAATCAACTTCAAATCCCCTGAATCAAAATTAGACAAAATGCTATTGAAATCACATAGACTTCGTTACCAAAACCACTAATATACGGATTAATCGCGTCACATATATAATTAAAGAAACTTCATTAGCAAATTCACTGATTATGAACTAATTGTCTTTTACCAGTTTTAACAAGAATAATTCTCAGAGCCACTCTGTAAAATTTATTCGTAATATGAAACCAATATCATTACCTGCATTAACTGATATCATAGCATTTTACACTGTAATTGCATATAATAGTATTAATATCATATTATGAACAAGTTTTACAATAGGGTTTGTGTAATCTTTAGGCCTAAATTTCAATTTATTATCTAGATCTGCAACCAAATACAGCAAAATATCATGAATTTTTTCAAAAACATAGCCAAGTGAAAAAAAAAAAAAAAATGAAACTCAAAATCTCACCATCCAAACAATCACAAAGGGGAGGGGGGAATGCAAATTATGCAACTATACGTATATATATAGTACTAAATTTATGAAACAGAGAGAAAAATATAAATGTCTGCCGTCGTCGTCGTATAGATGAGACTCTCTGACCAGAACACGGCGACAAAAGCTCGATTTCGACTAGGTGGGTTGTCCTCTAGGATATTTATTTCGCGAAAGTGAACATTTTTTTGCCACATTGTTAACATGATGACAGACACACACAACTTAAATGGGGTATATGCTTGTTTCCACATAGTTTATTACATTATTGAGTTAAATTAAATGAGATTGTTCCAACATTTTGTTGTTTTCTGTTACTCAACCAGCATTGTAATTGGTGGGGGAAGATTGAGAGGTCACTAAGCATTAATCATTGACATATTAACGATGTTAGTAAAAACTCGGTAACGCAACTCCAAATTTTTTGTTTTTATCAAAGAATATGGGTAATATGTGTCCATATTAATTTTTAGGGACTATATAGAAATCTTATGAATTTAAAAATGTTATGTATATTCAATAATATCAATTCAACTAAATATAAAGGATGTATTCTCTTTGTCCCTCAAAATATATTCACTTATTTAATTTATTTGTTCCTAAAAAAAATATGTCATTTTTAATTTGTTTTAGACATAAACACTTTATTTTATACTTACAAGTAATTATTTTATTGAAAAATGGACCCGATAATAAATTACAATACCCCTTACCCCATCTAAATTTCCTTAAAATTTGTGTTTAACACACGTTTTAGGGAGGAACAGAATATATGATCTTAAGCTAGTTATACTTAGGGGCGCTTGGTTAACAACTCTTCAATGGTAATGAGAATGAGATTGAAAAGTAGTGTAATTAGCATGGTTCATAAGAACAAAATCACCACCTCTCCTCCTAAATAAGGTAATCACTACTCCATTTTGATTACCATATTCTCTTCCTACAATCATCCTCCTCAATCACTCCCCCATTTCTCCACCAACAAACCATTTGTTGTCAACTTCTATTCCAAAATTGGGGCATGACACTAGCAATGGTGTCACCATTGGAACATTTCTTTCCCTAACATATCATTTTTCTTATGAGGGCATAGATGGAAATAAATTTTCATTCCCATTACCATTGAAGAATTTCTAACCAAGCGCCCCCATGATCACATTCGTAAAACACAAAAAAATGCGAACGTATAGCACTTTCTCATACATAAATGCATATATTTTTTCGAGTATTTATTATATTAAAATTTTAGAAGTATTATAAAATTAAATTTGTTAAAAGACGGTCTCACGTATAACTTTTGGACCATTGAAATGTGAACAATAAAAAAAAAAAAAAAAAAATATATATATATATATATATATATATATATATATATATATACAAATTCTAGCATACACTTAAGTGCATAGCATGCACTTGAATTTTAAGCTCAATTTTAATTTTAATTTTGATTTTTTCAAAATACACAAATACAACGAACGGTGTATTTTTGTAGTTGGGGTGTTACTAATTACTTCTTGGAGTATTACTAACTGTTTCTTGGGGTATCACTGATTAACTTTTGGGATATTGCTAATTTTTCCTTGAAGTATTTTTTTCAAAATTTAAGTATATACTATGCATTCAGATGCAGACTAAAACTACTTATATATATATATATATATATATATATATATATATATATATATATATATATATATATATATAAAACAAATTGCCGATCTTGCAATCAAGAAAATCCTCAAACTTGAGGTCGATTTGGCACTTGTTTTAACGAAAGATATTTGATAGTGCCTCTAAACGTAGTCATTTCTCAAAAAATTGAATCAACAAATCTGTGTGTTCTTCGTTTTTCTCCATAGTTGCAAATTATTTCCGAATAAAATGCAGGAGATAAAAAAAAGGAATAATATCAATTCAAGGCCTGAAAGATGGTAAAACTATCAATTTAAGGCCTAATTTTTTTTTTCATATCGATTCAGGGTCTGAAAGATAGAAAACTATCAATCTAGGACTTGAAAGATAAAACCTATCAATTCAAGACTCAATGATATTAAGACTATGTTTGACATATTATAATTTTTATTTTATTTATATACGTTATTATTTTTTCATTAATTCTTTTGTTTCTTATTTTTTCAATCACGTGAAATTAATATATATTTATATTTTTTGAAATATGATTTATAAATATATTATCGGATAATACATAATTATTAAAGACCAAACAAGGTCTTAAAATGAGTAAGTCCTAAATTAATAGTTTTATCTTTCAGGTCCTAAATCGATAATATTCAATATCTCAGGCCCTAAATCGATAAGAAAAATCTTTCAGACCTTAAATTGATAACGATACTATCTTTCAGACCCTGGATTGATAAAACTCCTAAAAAAAAATGAAAGATATTATAAAATGAGCAAATAATGCATTATTCTTATGTATTTAATTTAAATAAAAGGAAAAAAAATTGTCGACTATCAACAAATATATTATGTAACTAGTTGGGATTACATAAAAGTAGATGGAATATATGCACGATTTTTCAGAAATTTCATCAAATTAATGGGATGCTCATGATTTTATGAGTAGAAACTTCAGAATGAATTACTCTACCATCATTTTTGAATTAGAATAATTTAAAACACGAGAGCTAGAACGAAAATTCTTTAAACATCATCTCAATAATTCTGCCACTATGCCACCCACCACATTGGGGATTTTTTTTTTTTTTTTAAGTTGTAGTGTGAACCAATATATCGTGAAATAGATTTAGGTGAATCAATTTATCGTGAAATTGATTTATGACTAATATTTTATAGTAAAATAATTAATATTTTTTAATGAAATAATTACTACACTACAAGAAAATATAAAATTGCCTACGGAAATTGCCAATATTGCTACGAAATTTCCAACAAAACAAATCGTAGTGGGGATTACTTACGAATTGCCTACAAAAATATCTAATTGTATAAACATCTTTCTTCCCCACCTACAAAAATATTTGCCTACGAAAATTCTGTTGGCAAGTTGTTTCTAGGTTGAGAAATGTAGAAACTTTCATAATTAGAAAATTCCGTAGGCAAATCGTAGACAATTCTTACTACAAACTTTTTTGTTGAAAAATTTTTGTAGACAATTCTAATTTTGTAAGCAATTCTTTATTTTTTTTGTAGTGCTACCCTTCAACTTATATTTTTTACTGAAACAATTAATTATCATTCAAAACTAATAATCTATAGTGTAAAACTAATATTCTTTAATGAAATAACTAATATCTTTTAAATTAATTTTACGATGAAACTTGTTCATCCAAGATTTTGCCTTTTTCATCAATAAAAATAAATGAAAAAAACATCTTTAAATTAGGGGGAAAAACATCACCAACAATTTCTTTTATTGAAAAATCAACAAGAAAAAGAAACGAAAATGAGAAATCAAAGAGATGATAAAGCACAATTTAAAAAAATTGGGAGAATCAAGTTGGAAACTACTAGCATATAATTCCTCCATTCCAATTTAAATTATTCATATAGAATAATGCATATAAATTTTAGTATTAAAAGGTGTAAAATTGAGAATATATTGATCCGTCTACTTATTGAAGAGAGTTTAGTTCTGTTGTAAATAAGTGCGTAAATTAAAGAGACAGCGTTTGTTGACCCAATTCGTCAGGAACGACTACGTCTGGGGGCGATCCAAGTCAGGAGTTTTACTAATGATCTTGTGTATGAGAGTGATTACAATAATGAATACAATGATCTATTTATAAGAATAAAACCCTAGTCTAAGATATAAAGCCCGTTGGGTTTCTTGGTCCATAAGTAATGTCCACATCAAATCTTCTAGATTTGGAATAAATCTTCTAGATTTACAACACTCCCCCTTCCACATTACGACATAACATAAATGTCTTGTCATAAAAACTCCACATGCTAGGTATTGGCCAAATAATAAGTTAGGGAGGAATGTTATTGATCTTCTAGATCTAAATCTTCTAGATTTATTTTGGGGTTATCGCTCCCCCTGAAGACAACAACACTTTAAGCCTTTGCATCCCAATACCACGAACGTACTTTTCAAAAATAGACGTAGGTAAGGACTTAGTAAACAAATCTGCTAGATTGTTACTAGATTGCACCTTTTGAATGGTAATTACGTTGCTCTTCTAGAGTTCGTATGGGTAGAAAAACTTAGGTGAAATATATTTCGTCAGGTTTCCCTTGACATACCCATTACTTATTTATGCGATGCAAGCAGCGTTGTCTTCAAATATAACGGTGGGAGGTGTATCGCCTTTGGCGATACCACACGAGTCACCAATGTGTTTTACCAAGGACCTTAACCAAACACATTCTCGAGCGGCTTCAAATAAAGCTATGATCTCTGAGTGGTTTGAAGACGTGGTAACCATGTATTGTTTAACCGATCTCCATGAGATCGCGGTTCCACCACAGAGAAAAACGTAACCAGTCTGTGATATGGCGTTGTGGGAATCAGACAAATAGCCAGCATCCACATAACCTACCAAGGTTTTGTCTTGGTTCTTACGATAAAACAGTCCAAGATCTTGAGACCCTTGGAGGTATCATAGAATGTGTTTAACACCATTCCAATGTCTCCTTGTAGGAGAAGCGCTATATCTCGCAAGCAAATTGACAGCAAATGCAATGTCCGGCCGAGTGCAATTTGTGAGATAGAGCAAAGCTCCAACAACGCTAAGATAAGGAACTTCTGGCCCCAAAATTTCTTCTGAATCTTCTCTTGGTCTAAATGGGTCCTTATCCACTTCGAGGGATCGAACAACCATAGGGGTGCTAAGTGGATGAGATTTATCCATGTGAAATCTCTTTACGTAGGTCGACTGATGAATAAGGACTCTTTCTGGGAGGTGCTCGATCTGCAAGCCGAGGCAGTACTTGGTTTTACCAAAAGACTTCACTTCGAATTCAGCTTTCAAGATTGAACTGGCTTCTTCAATCTCTTTGCATGTTCTGATTATGTTTAGGTTATCAACATAGACGGATATGATGCAAAAACCATCCTGCGATTTTTTCGTGGATACGCATGGGAAAACTTTATCGAATGTGTATCCCTTCTTCTGAAGGAATTCACTAAGTCGGTTGTACCACATGAGGCCTGATTGCTTCAGGCCATACGACTTTTGCAGTTGTATGCTATACATACCGCGGTTTTCACCATCCCTCATTTGAGGAATGTTAAATCCATCGGGGATTTTCATGTAAATATCGGCATCTAGTGATCCGTATAAGTACGCGGTTACTATGTCCATTAATCTCATTTGGAGATTCATTTTCACTGCCAAAGATATCAAGTAGCGGAACGTTATTGAGTCCATGACGGGAGAATAGGTTTGATCAAAATCAATCCCGGGTCTCTGTGAAAACCCTTGTGCTACAAGCCTCGCTTTATACCACTCCACAGTATTGTTCTCATTTCGTTTTCGCACAAATACCCATTTATATCCTACAGGGATAGCGCGCGCGGGTGTATGAACGATAGAGCCAAATACTTGTCTTTTGTTAAACGATGCGAGCTCGCATCAATTGCCTCTTTCCATTTAACCCAATCGGAGAGCTTCCGGCACTCGGTGATTGTTTTGGATTCTGGATCTAGATCATTTATAATGGAAAGGGTGATTGACGCTGCAAATGTGTCGTCGACGACAGTACTATTTCTATTATATGTTTCTCCCGTATTTGTGAAGTTCACAGAGACTTCGACGTTTACGTCAACCAGACCTTCTTCATTTCCCATTGTATCTGGGTCTGGTCGTTCCACGGTCCTAGTGCATGGAATATTTTGTGTACGTACTTCATCACTAGGACTCTCATCTCCTTGAGACTTGGGGTTATCTAGACGGATCTCTTCTAGAGATTTTACATTCGACTGACCAGATTTGCTAGCTTTTCGTTTAGTTGTGTTACTATCTCTTGAGGGTCCCTTACGCTTTTGGCGTGTGGGGGCATGAGTACTCATTTTGCTTGGGATCTCAACCCTTTGGGGAACATTTACTGCAGGTATATGCGATTTAGTTACACCTCTACGGTCAGTGAACGCGTCTGGTAGGTTATTTGCTAAGTTTTGCAAGTTAATGATCTTCTGAACTTCTAGTTCAGATTGACTAGTGTGTGTATCTAGATACTGAAGATTACTTACATTCCACGTAAGTTCCCGACATTCATTCAATTTTGAATTCGGATCTCCCCCTAATACTGGAAAGTAATCTTCATCGAACGTGCAATCAGTGAACCGGACCGTTAATTGATCCCCAGACAAAGGCTTGAGATATTTTACGATGGATTGAGAGTCGTATCCGACTTAAATACTGAGTTTCCTTTGTGGGCCCATAAAGGTCCGTTTTGGTATCGTTATTGGAACGTATACCGCACATCCAAAAAATACGCAGATAGGAAATGCTAGGTTCTTTCCCACGCACTAACTGTAGGGGGGAATGATCATTATATGCAGTTGGACGGATTTGGATTAAGTGCGATGCATGTAGGACTGCATGCCCCCAACATTAAGTGGGTAGTTTGGAGTTCATAAGCAATGGTCTCGCGATAAGTTTAATACGTTTTATTAGCGCCTCAGCAAGACCATTTTGGGTATGGACGTAGGGGACCGAATGCTCCACTTTAATTTCCAGGGCCATACAGTAATCTGTAAAGGCCTTCGAGATGAACTCAGCTGCATTATCCATGCAAATCGATTTGATTGGATAATCTGGGAATTGAGCTCTAAGCTCGATAATCTTCACAATGAGCTTCGCAAAAGCTTGATTGCGGGTGGACAGCAAACATGCAAATGTCCACCTAGTGGAGGCATCAATAAGGACCATGAAATAAAGAAACAGTCCTGATGCTGGGTGAATCGGTCCGCAAATGTCTCCTTGAATTCGCTCAAGGAAAACCAGAGACTCTAGTCCAACCTTAGTGCGCGACGGACGCACTATTAACTTACCCTTAGAACATGCATCACCAAAATATTCATCAACAAGAGGGATTCTATTATTCGTAATATTATGACCAGTTGAATTAGATAGAATCTTACGCATCATTATTTGTCCCGGATGACCTAACCGCTGATGCCATAATTTAAAGAAATTTGGGTCATGGAATTTCATACTCATCGCTAGATGGGAACTAGACGGCCGGATGTAGAAATAGTACAATCCGGAGGAGAAGGAAGGAAGTTTCTCAATAACTTGTTTACGGCTACCTCGAGTACTAGTCATCAAAAGGTATTCGATATTGTTCTCAGTTTTAGTTTCAATATGATACCCGTTTATCCTAATGTCTCTAATACTGAGTAGGGTACATTTGAATGTGGAAACTATAAAGCATTATCAATTACGAGTTCGGTACCCATGGGGAGGACAATGGAAGCTCTCCCGGAGCCCACTATCAACATACTATCATTGGCTATTGTAGTTATACTCCCCTTACGTTCTATCAAGTTATGAAAATACTTCCTATCCTTTAGAATCGTATGTGTGGTGGCGTTATCTACCAAACATAAATCACTATGGGCGTCCATCATGCAAGAGGAAATAGTCCAAACCTAGTAGCTGATTTGTTTACAAGCCATAAATGAGAACATCAATATCCAAATAAATACTATGGACAACTATTAAGGTAAACACATCAAAGCTGAAAAATAAATTCATTCATGAAATAAAAATATCCAAAAGAAAGGATCCCAAAACATAACATGAAATTGTTTTATTCAGAAAACAAAATAAAATACTAGAAATAACTAAATATGTGAATCACTCGTCATCTCCAAAATCCTTAAGTTCAATGCCCATAGGGTCTGCGTTGTCTTGGTCAGGGTCTGCTTCGGACAGACTGGCATGGTGAGATTCAACTCTAGGAGCCTTCCTCTTATCGTCCTTCTGCTGCTTTTGGTAAGCCTCGACTAAATGTTTGGGAGTGCGACACGTGCGAGACCAATGGCCCTTGCAACCGCATCTGTAGCAGGACTGCTCAACCTTATCTTGATTATCAGATTTTCGGGTAGCGGAGTTCGTGTTAGGTGCAGCCTTCCCACGAACCTGAGCTTGATTGTCATTCAAGGTACCTGGACCACCGGATTTATTACGACCTCGGCCTGGCTACGAGTTCATTTATTTCCTTTCCCCCTTCCATGCTTGCGACCTCTTGTACTACTTTGAGCTACAGCATGTGCTTCGGGCACAACATTTGAGCCAACCGGCCTCGCATTATGATTCTGCATAAGGAGCTGGTTGTGTTTTTCCGCTACTAGAAGTGCAGAAATTAGCTCAAAGTGTACAGTGTAGTTCTTAGCCCTATACTGCTGCTGGAGTACAAGGTTGCTTGCGTGGAAAGTCGACAAAGTCTTCTGGATTAAGTCGTCCTCAGTTACAGTTTTCTTACATAACTTTAACTGAGACACAATACGATGTAGGACTGAGTTGTACTCCGTAACGGACTTAAAGTCTTGGAAATGGATGTTCAACCAATCGTATTGTGCTTGAGGGAGGAGTATGTCATTTTTGTTGTTGGAAACGGTCCTTCGGGGACTTCCACAACGTTCCGGGGTCTCTCTCAGTGAGATACTCATTTTCAGGTCCTGATTGAGATGATGCCTAAGGAAAATCAAAGCTTTCGCCTTCTGGGCGTCAGTTGATTTTGGATTATCGACAATCGTGCCGCTAAGGTTGTTTGAGGCTAGATGTATTTCAACATCTAGCGCCCATGTCAAGTAGTTACTACCGTCAAGAGTAAGCTCAGCAAATTCTCTTTTGGTAATATCAGACATTATTTACTACAATTATTAAAGTGACATGGGTAAGAGGATTGACCAAATTCATAGACAACGGGGGGACAAGGATTTATTTATTTATTCTAAGGCATATAGATGCACGTATTGGGCGCCGTCTATCCAAAATATATATTTACGGTCCGACAAATACCGGGCGCCGCCTACCCGGGCATAATATGCGGACTATAAAAAAAATAAACTATGTGCGGAAATAGTAATGCACGTAGGATAATTAAATCACATAAGCATGCATAAACAAGTAAGGAAGATAATCACATGAAAATAATTTCTAGAAAATATATACGATTTAATAGACAGAGAAAATAATCATAAGAATAATTATTTCATGTATATTAACGCAATTTGACAAAATATTTTCAGGATTAAAAATAAATTAAACACGGCCGTGTGGTAGGCGCAACGGGCGCGGGAGGCATGCGCGATGGGCGCACGGCACGGGTGTGCGGGCGCGCGGCGCTGGCGGCATACGGCAGGCGCGACGGGTGACTGGGTGCGCGGCAGGCGGCAGACGGGCGCACGAACGCGCTGGCGCGATGGGGGCCACGAGTAGTGGGCGGCGACCGCACGAGCAGGCGGTGCACTCGATGGGGCGGTACTAGCGATCAGGCGGCGGTACGGGCGGCGGTCGTACGCCTTCGAGATGTCGGCCGTTGCTCATCGATTCAAGCTACAATAATTTTAATTCGAATACAAATATAATTCAAATAAATTCATAGCAACGGTACATATCAAAAACATGTAATTTATATGAAAACTAATTTAGGGCGTACCTATAATCTCGGGCAGAGACTCGTGCTGATAACGTGTTGTAAATAAGTGCGTAAATTAAAGAGACAACGTTTGTTGACCCAGTTTGTCGGGAACGACTACGTCTGGGGGCGATCCAAGCCAGGAGTTTCACTAATGATCTTGTGTATGAGAGTGATTACAATAATGAATACAATGATCTATTTATAAGAATAAAACTCTAGTCTAAGATATAAAGCCCGTTAGGTTTCTTGGTCCATAAGTAATGTCTACATCAAATCTTCTAGATTTGGAATAAATCTTCTAGATTTACAACAAGTTCATTTCTAAAAGGTATATTAAAAATTATGGTGCAATGAGATATAAATAAGGAATGTTTGGAAGTGATTTTAGGAAGTAAAACTATTTTTTTTGTAGTTTGAAATAATCTAAATTATAAAGTATATCACATAATTTTATACATATACAAATAGTTATGACAGTGTGTAAAAATTCAAGAAAATATAGACGCTATTATTTTTCTGGACATAGAAAAAATAAAACAAAAAAGATAAACAATTTTATAATTTAGTTTAACTAAAAAGAAATACATGGAACCTAACCAAGATCCAAAAGGCTTAGGAAGTGAGGTGAAGTTCAATTTTAGATCCTGGCTAAAAATCTCTCCAAATATTGGAGATACATCTCCATCAATTTTTTTATTATTTAATTAAAATTATTAAATTACACATCCTTAATAATTATATATAAAAAAAAACTAATACTCCATACACCCCCTCTCCCCCTCATTTTCTTCTTCTCTTCATGTATGTTAAGGATATTAATTGACATATTTAATTTTTTAATGTAATTTGGTGTATCTTTGACCGTAATTATGTTGATTGATTCATTACCTTGTATAGCGCTAATTTGTTACACAAATCTGTTGTATTCACAATTATTTATAGTGGAGAATTCTCATCACCTCTTCAATTGTGATCCTAAATTACTCTAACATGGTATCAGAGCCTAAAAAACTAAGAAAACCCTACTCATCCCACGTTCTTTTTCTGCGTTTGTTTTTCCTCTACCGAAATTGATCGGGTCATCTTCTCCGATCAACACGCAGACCATCCCTCTGTACCTTCGTGTCCTTCTTCTCCGGCGAAACACTAAACCCACGAACTGGTCCCCTTCGTTGGTTCTCCATCGCCAGGATTTTCTTCTAAAATCGAACGCTCCATTAAATGAATTGGTCCCCTCCATTCCATCACCATCAAATGTAGAAACCTTCGATGTTTTCTTTCTCTTTCACAATGGCTGCTGCTCCTACAGGTGTCGTGCCTCCTACACCCACTAACGCCATAATTAACCTAGTGCAGATCAAGCTCTTGTCTTCTACTTTTCTGATGTGGAAGAGGCAATTCATATCGATGGCAACAACGTTTGAGATGACCGATCTCATTACCGGTACCCCTGCTGCTCCACCGGCCACCATCGCCAACGATGCCGGTATCGCCGAACCGTAATGGAAAAGTTGTTGTTGGTAATGGTAACTCCTTATCTATTTCTCATATTGGCACTCGTAAAATATCTACTGCTGTACATTTATTGGACGTCTTGGTTGTTCCCCACATTACTAAAAACTTATTATCCATCAGTAAACTTACGTCTGATTATCATGTTGATGTTGTGTTCACTGACAAGTCGTTTACTATTCAGACTTGGGAAACCAAAGAAATACTGGCCACGGGCAGGAGTGGAAATGGGATGTACATTCTTGAGAAGGGTAGTTCTGCTTTAGTTGCTGCTTTACGTAATAAAGTGTTAAAAGCCAGTTATGATTTATGGCATTTACGTTTGGAGCATGTCCCATTTCCGGTTATTTCCATGTTGAATAAGTTAGGGCATTTGTCAGTGACTTCTGTTTTACCTAGTCCTGGTTTGTGCTCCTCTTGCCAACTGGCAAAGAGCAAATGATTGACTTTTGATTTGAATGAAAACCGTGCTTCTGCTTTACTTGATTTGGTGCATTGTGATCTTTGGGGGCCAACCCCCATTCCTACTGTTGATGGTTTTAGATATTATGTGGCATTTGTTGATGATTACTCTCGTTTTACGTGGATATTTTCGTTAAAAGCTAAATCTGAATTCTTTGACACTTTTGTTCGATTTCACACCTTTGTCTGCACACAATTTTCGAGGAAATTAAAAGTGTTTCAAAGTGATGGGGGCACAGAATTCACAAATACACGTGTTTGTGAGTTTCTGAACTCACATGGAATTTTTCATCGGATATCCTGTCCTTATACGCCGCAGCAGAATGGCCGTGCTGAAAGGAAACATCGTCATATCTCGGAAACTGGGCTTTCTATGATGTTTCATGCTCATTCTCCGGCTTCCTTCTGGTTTCATGCTTTCTCTACAACAGTTTATGTCATCAATCGTCTGCCTTCAGTTGTGTTAAACCAGAAGTCGCCCTTCGAGTTAGTTTTTGGACAAGTTTCGAATTATGCAAATATTAAGCCGTTTGGATGTCGATTCTTTCCTTATCTACGAGATTACTCTCCGCACAAGCTCACTCCTCGTAGTCATCCATGCATTTTCTTGGGATATAGCAGCGCCCATAAGGGTTTTCGGTGTTACGATCCTACTTCCGCTCGGATATTTATTACTCGTCACGCTCAATTTGACGAATATAATTTTCCATTCTCGGGTGACACGATCTCCACTCAGCAGCCACGAGACGATATTTTTGAGTTTCTTAAACTTGGAAATTGATTATGTGTCTCTACCACCCCTGCCACCTGTACGTCATCCTCCCTTGGCCAGACCAATTATTGCTAAAGACGAGGCGTCTATCCCACCTCAGCCTGAGCCACTGCCATCTCATGATGTGCAGGCTCTACCTCCTGCCGCTCATGAGCCGTCTGTAGCACAACAAGTACCGCCTAATGTCGGGTCGGCTCCTACTCTTGTTGAGCAGCCTGCTCCGTCCCACCATATGACCACCCGATCAAAGGCCGGTATATTCAAGCCACATTACCCTGTTGACCTGGCCTCCACAGCTTTACTCTCAGCCTTAACCACTACTTCTGAGCCCCGGGGTTTCAAGTCAGCAGCAAAGCGCCCTAAATAGCTGTTAGCCATGCAAGAGGAGATTGATGCCCTCTGTGCTAATGATACTTGGGATTTGGTGCCATGTCCTCCAAATACGAACATAGTTGGTTCTAAATGGGTTTTCCGAACCAAATTTCACTTAGATGGTTCTATTGAACGGTATAAGGCTAGACTTGTAGCCCAGGGTTTCACTCAGGTTCCGGGTATGGACTTTCATCACACATTCAGCCATGTAGTTAAAGCAGCTACAATTCATGTTATATTAGCCCTAGCATTACATTTTCGGTGGCCCCTGCATCAGCTTGACATTAAGAATGCTTTCTTGAACGGGATTCTCACCAAGCCAGTTTTCATATCTCAGCCCCCTGGCTTTGTTGACTCTCATTTTCCTCACCATGTTTGTCATCTGAAGCGAGCCCTGTACGGTCTTCGTCAAGCTCCCTTGACCTGGTTTCAGCGCTTTAGTACGTTTCTTATTGGTCTTGGCTTCAGTGTGAGTCGATCCGATTCATCCCTATTTTATCTTCATCAAGGGAAATCGGTCGTCTTTCTCCTACTTTTTGTGGATGATATCATCATCACTGGTAATGACTCCTCCCTATTAAGGTGATTCATCACTCGTACTCATTCGGAGTTTGCTATTAAGGATCTTGGTAAGCTCAACTATTTTCTCGGTTTGGAGGTTTCCTATACTAATGATGGTCTGTTTGTGGGACAGGCGAAGTATGCACATGACATTCTTGATCGGGCTAAGCTTGTGGGTTCCAAGCCTATAACCACTCCTCTGGTTCCTGGAGAGTCTCTTATTAGCAATGGTGTACCCTTCGAGGATCCAACTATCTACAGGTCTCTTATTGGGGCGTTACAGTACTTGACTATCACTCGTCCTGATTTGTCCTATGCGGTGAATCAAGTAAGTCAATTCTTTTATTCTCCCACTGTTGATCATTTTGCTGCTGTCAAGAGGATTTTACGTTACGTTAAGGACACTATTCATTTCGGCTTGTCTTTTTCTCGTCACTCGGAGCCTGGAGTTGTTGGCTATTTCGATGCCGACTGGGCACGCTGCATGGAAACACATCGTGCCACTTATGGCTATTCTATATTCTTGGGAGGAAATCTTGTCTCTTGGAGTGCTAAGAAACAACCCACTGTTTCACGATTGAGTTGTGAATCCGAGTATCGGGCTATGGCTAACACTGCTGCAGAACTTGTTTGGCTGACGAGTTTATTACGAGAGCTTCAGCTTTTACCTTCTGCTTGTCCTCTACTGCTTTGTGATAATAAGAGTGTTATTTTCCTCAGCTAAAATTCGGTTGCTCATAAACGAGCAAATCACATAGATATTGATTGCCATTTCATTCGAGAGTTAGTTTCTTCTGGCAAGATTCAGACACAGTTTATCCCTTCTCATCTTCAGCTTGCAGACATCTTTACGTAGAGCCTTCCTCGTCCAGCTTTCGAGTTTATTCGCTCCAAGCTCTGCGTTTGCCTTCACCCCACGCAACGCTTGCGGGGGGGTGTTAAGGATATTAATTGACATATTTAGTTTTTGAATGTGATTTGGTGTATTTTTTACTGTAATTATGTTGATTGATTCATTACCTTGTATAGCGCTAATTTGTTACGCAAATCTGTTGTAATCATAATTATTTATAGTGGAGAATTCTCATCACCTCTTCAATGGTGATCCTAAATTACTCTAACAATGTACATATTTTTATATTTTTAATCATCTTCACACGGTCATGTATGTGAAAAACACTCACAACGATTAGTTCTTATTTTCAGCGAGAATTTGGAGAAAATAAGAGGGTTTCAAAACACATATGTATGTATTTTTTGTTGCTTTCATAGGTTTATAAACCTTAGTTTTAAATATTAAATGTTGTTTATATTATGAGTTTTTATGCATGAAATATTGGTATTTTGGGCATATAACGAAATTTGATTTCGTATGATTGCCATTTATGCAGGTTTTTTTTTTTTAATTTTTCATTAGTAAATTTCAGACCTGATTTGCTGAAAGTTTTGCACATTTCGGAACATAACTTCCAAAAATATGTCAAAGTTTCGAAATATTTTTGCCAAAATATTTTTTTTCCAAAAATTTGCACTACAAAAAACTCACGTTTTAGCGACCGCCTGTTAATCGGTCTCTAAATATTGTATTAGCGACCTATTAGCGACCACACTAGATCACGGGTCTCAAATCACGAAAATTTGTGACCGATAAAGAAGGTGGTCGCTAAATCGAAGGATTAGCGACCGTCTACGACCGCTCATGCAGTCGCTAAAACTAAAAAATCGGTAAATATTAACCACCGCTATTTACCACCTAATTAGCGACCGCCAAGGCGGTCGCTGAATTCAACTTTGTAATCAGCGACCGTCTTAAGACGGTCGCAAACTGGTCAGTTAACTCGTTCTTGGAAACGGGCAAAGATCATTAATTTTGGGTAATTATAGCGGTCGCTAAACGCAAATTTGGTATTCGGGACCACTTTTATTTGCATTTGAGGCGGTCGCTAAATTTTTTAATCCTTTTAATACCAGGGTTGTTGATTAGGCGTGAAATTGTCATGATTCGTCACTCGAAATACCCTTGTTTTGGTTGATTTTGTTGAGTATTTAGAGTCATTTGCGTATCATTTTCATAAACTAATGAATTTGTCTCTTTGGTGCTCATAGATGAATAGAGGGCGAAAAGAGGAGTTCGTTGGACTTTGTATCGACTCAAACGGACGCCCGAATGAGAAGATATCGAAGAAATATGAAAAGTACTAGTTCGAGGGAGCAAAAGTATCATTGGAGTGCACAAGATAGAAGAGCTCGAGCATAAGTGCTCGAGTGGTCATGCAAGGCGCACGAGTTGAAGCTGGTCGTGCACCCCTACACGAGTACTCGTGCAGGGCGCTCGAGCAATGCATGTGCTCGTGCACTAGTGCACGAGCGCGAGTGGTCGTGCAGTTTCTTGGCTCTGGAAGATTGAAGTCAGTACACGAGCAAGCGTGGATTTTCGGCCCATACGATCCCAACTCGACTCGTTGCTTATATATACCTCCCCGAACGCGTTTTGAGAAGATTATTCACGAACCCCTTGATAGATTTTTACTTTAGACTTAGTTTTAAGAGAGAGAAAGAGGAGCAAGCTTTAATTTTACGTTTTGAGGTTTTCCTTTACGAATTCACATAACGGTTTTACTTTTTAGTTTAGTTTCATCATACTTTTGTTATTGAACACGTTTAAATTTTGTTTAATTTCAGTTCTTAAATTTATTTTCTTTCAAAACCCTAGTTCATGCTTTCTAATTTTTCAATTCAATTCATCATGTTTATGTTCTTTACTTCGTCAATTGCTTTTGTTATCGTTATAACCATGTCCAGCTAAAACTCTTGCATGCTTGGGGTAGGATGAACTCGTAGAAGTAGGTTGTGGTTATGTAATTAGGGTAACTTGTGACGTTAGGTTTTAATTCTCTTGATTAATGAATTCTTAAAATTAATCTTAACTTTACTTTTGAATTTCGTTCGAAAAGTGTTAGAGAGAGGACGACCGTATCACTCTTTAACAACGAGTAGACTTAAACTAGAGGGTTTAGAAAGGGTTAATCATCTACCAGTTTAGCGAAGGAGGACGACCGCATCACCTTAGTTAAATTAGGGTCTCATTAATTAAGCACAATCTATTAATTTGTTAGTGGATGAGTGAAGTCGAGTGTTAGGGTAAAGTATTAGGGTTTAGAATCTTGAGCTTTCATCTTACACTCTTTTAGTTAGGTTATTTCTTGCGCGTCACAGTTATTTTGATTATGTACCTGCTCCATTAGTATACGTAGAGATTCCTATCCTGAGCATCACCATCTCTTACTTGAACACAAACCTTAGATAATTTGTCTTCTTTAGTATTTTAGTTTAATTAGTTTATTTTAATTTTAATTAATTTTTCCAAAAATCCAAAAACATACACTCATATTAACTACGACACGTAGATCTTCAGGGATCTATTTGCATACAAACCTTCCCTTGGGTTCGATACTACTTGGTCCCTATACTTGCCCATACTACAGTGAACTCGTACTCTTGCGGGGAATCTACTAGTAGAAGTTGGTATATTCGCTTCAAGTCAATGGCGCCGTTGCCGGGGATGGCGTTTTATGTCTTTTGAATAGGACTTGTCGATAACTTAGTAGTTAGTAGTGAGTGATTTTCTTTTCTGTTTTATTTCGTACATATTCGGCAGTTGCATTTTGATTCTTTTGTTAGTGTTTCAGGTATATGAAAACACGCTCACAAGGGAATACGAGCAAAGAGAGGGTAACGTTAGATCCTGAGAAAATAGCAAGAAGAAACTGAGCCTTCGTAAGAAGGATGAACGCTGCCGGAGGGAAAGAACCAATGGACATCTCTAATGAGTTGGATGATGTCGAGAATGAGTTCAATCAGGCATTGAACCGGGTTGACGACACTGATGGCAATACCAGTAAGAATCAAGATCCGTTAGGAGAAAGCCAGAGCCAAAACCTGGGTACTCAGAATCAAAATAGCCCAGCTCATAACATTGTCCAAAATCCCCATAACAACCCTGCTTACCCACATCCTAACTTACCACAAAACAACATACCTTATCCACCTTACCCATACCCACCTTATCCGTATCCACCATACCCGTATCCTCCACCTCCAGTTTACAATCAACCACCTGTTTACCAACCACCACCCCAACAAGTACCCGTAGCAGTTGCTAATCATCCGCACGTTCCTCAGAACGTAGATCAGAATCTGGCCATTCGAGGAAGGTTCGCGGCACAGCCACAAAGGTACTATGACGGAGTGGCATTGCCTCCTGTTGAGACAAATAACTTCTCGATTCCCCGGGAATTCTAAAGCTGCTTACAGAGAACCAGTTCAAGGGGGTGATCGGGAAATAGAATCCTCATACACATTTGAGGAGTTTTCTAATGATAGCCTCCACTTTCAATTACAATGGCATGTCAGAAGATGCCAAGAGGCTGAGGTTGTTCCCATTCTCATTGACGGGAATAGCTAAAGAGTGGTACGATAATACGCTTCCACGGGGAGGTATTACCACTTGGGCCGAGCTTGAGCATCTGTTCCTCGAGCGATTCTACCCTCCATCGAGAACTATTAAAGCAAGGATTGAGATCTCTTCCTTCCGCCAGAAGCAAGGAGAGGACCTATGTCAAGCGTGGGAGAGATACTCAAACATGTTGATAGAGTGCCCGCAGCACGGGTACAATGAGGGAGATGTCATGGCATTTTTCTATAGTGGTGCCAACATGGCTGGGCAAGACCATCTAGACGCATGTGCTAGTGGATCATTCCTGAATCAAGGAATAATGAGGTGTAGAGAGATCGTGGACAACATTGTAACGAATGCCGGGGCTTGGAATGTTGACGCAGATTTCCAGAGAGTTCATCAGGTTGAGGAAGGTGAAGGAATGAGAAGACTGTTGATGGCCATGATGGAAAAGATTAACAACCTTGAGTTGGGGAAGAATATGGTTGGAGGGAATGCAGCAGAGAATGAGCAAGAGGACAAGCCCACAATTCAGCAAGAAGTAGCCAACTATATGAGAGGTCCTTATTACAATCAGAATGGGTATCCACAAGGTGGAAATTTTCAAGGAAGACCTTCTTATGGGCAACCATTTGTACCTCCAGGTCCACAGCTACCTCAAAATCAATGGAGGAACACACAAGGGTACCAAGGAGGGCAACAACTTCCTCAAAATCAATGGAGGAAGAACGAAAATTTTTCATATGCTAACCCAAAGGCGGGTATTACAGTTCCTCCAGGTGTTGATCCAGGTTCGAAACCTCCGGGAGGAGAAGGCGGTTCCTCAACTGAGGAGATGTTGAGAGCTATCCTTCAGAAGGTGGAGGAAGAAAGCAAGAGATTATCCTCTTTGGAGTACGATGTAAATGAGTTGCATAAGAAAGGTGATCAGCGTGATCAAGAACTCCAAAAGAGAGATGTAGAGCTGAATCGAATTCAGCAAGAGAACAACCGAAGGTTCACTTCTATAGGGTTCCAGATGAGCCAGATTGCAAAGTCATTGAATAGAGAGCCGGGTAAGTATCCTTCCATGCCGGAGGGGAACCCTAAAGAGCATTGTAAGGCTATCCAGTTAAGAAGTGGAACCAACTATGAAGGTCCTCAGATACCTGCTAATTCTGAGACGCCCCAAGATAGAGATGAGATTGAAGAGATGGGAGTTGAGAAGAAGGTTGAGGGTGAGAGCACTCAAGCGAGCAAAGAGCTTGAAGAGGAAGGCATTGAGAAGGGTGAGAGAGTCCCTAAGTGGAAGAAGACAAAGGAAGAAAGGGAGAAAGTGAAAGAGACCGAGAGAGATGAATGGGGGGTACCTGATTAGGCGTGAAATTGTCATGATTCGTCACTTGAAATGCCCTAGTTTTGGTTGATTTTGTGAGTATTTAGAGTCATTTGAGTATCATTTTCATAAACTAATGAATTTGTCTCTTTGATGCTCATAGATGGATAGAGGGCGAAAAGAGGAGTTCGTAGGACTTTGAATCGACTCAAACGGACGCCCGGATGAGAAGATATCGAAGAAATACGAAAAGTACTAGTTCGAGGGAGCAAAAGTATCATTGGAGTGCACAAGCTAGAAGAGCTCGAGCACTAGTGCTCGAGCAGGTCGAGTATAGTGAACGAGAGGTGCAAGTCGAGCACTTAGTGCTCGAGTCGGTCGAGCAGTGTGCTCGAGTGGAATCCAGTCGTGCACTAGTGCACGACCACGTATGGTCGAGCACTTTTTGCTCCCGGGAAGAATAGGGTGCTCGAGTTGGTTTTGCTCGTGCACCTAGTGCACGAGTAAGTGCACGACCTGTCGCGTTTTTGGCCGATTAACTCCCGATTCGACCCGTTGCTTATATATACCCCTTCCGAACACATTTTTGACAACCACTTGATACCATACTACGTTTGGAGACTGAGTTTTGAGAGAGAGGAAGAGGAGAAGAGATGAGCAAGTTTACGATTACGTTTTTTGAGGTTTTAATAACGAATTCATACTACGATCTTGTTTTTAGTTTCGTTTCTTTAGATTTCTGTTCTTGAACACGTTGAGACTTATTTTCTTGAGTTAATTTCAGTTATTCTTTTATTTCGTAAAACCCTAGTTTATGGTTGATCTCTTCTTCGTCTTAAATATTATTTTCATGTTCATTACTTATTTAATTGCTTTAGTTTACGTTAAACCTATGTCTAGCTAAAACCCTTGCATGCTTGGGGTAGGATGAACTCGTAGAAGTAGGTTGTGGGTACGTAATTAGAGTAACTTGTGACGTTAGGTTTTAATTCTCTTGGTTAATGAATTCTTAAAATTAATCTAGACTTTACTTTTGAATTTCGTTCGAAAGGTGTTAGAGAGAGGACGACCGTATCACTCTTTAACAACGAGTAGACTTAACGTGAGGGTTTAGAAAGGGTTAATTCATCTACCAGTTTAGCGAAGGAGGACGACCGCATCACCTTAGTTAAATTAGGGTCTCATTAATAAAGCACAATCTATTAACTTGTTAGTAGATTAGTGAAGTCGAGTGTTAGGATAAAGTATTAGGGTTTAAAATCTTGAGCTTTCATCTTGCATTCTTTTACATAGGTTAATTCTTGCGCGTCACGGTTATTTTGATTATGTACCTGCTCCGTTAGTATACGTAGGGATTCCTATCCTGAGTATCACCATCTCTCATTTAAAAACAACGCTTCGATTCTTAGTTTCATTTTACTTTTTGCATTCCTAGGATAATTTTAGTTTCATAATTAATCTTTCAAAAAAAAATCCAAAAACATTACACTCATATTAACTACGACGAGTAGATCTTCAGGGATCTGTTCGCATACACTCCATCTCGTGGGTTCGATAATACTTGGTCGTTATACTTACTCATACTACAGTGAACCCGTTCGCTTGCGGGTAAGCGACTAGTAGAAGTTAGTGTAAATCGCTTCAAGTCAGTACCCAAATCGGTGATACCCATCCCATATCCACAACACTTCATGAAAAAGAAGCTTGATGAGAAATTCGCTAAATTCCTTGACGTGTTTAAACAATTGCATATTAACATTCCTTTTTATGATGCTTTGGAACAGATGCCCAACTATGCAAAGTTTCTGAAGGACTTGATTGCGAAAAGACGGCGAGTGGATGAGCCGAAGTTGGTGCAGTTGAACCATGAGGTGAGTGCATTAGTGCACAAGGCACTTCCTCCGAAGCTGAAGGATCTCGGGAGCTTCACCATTCTTTATGATATCGGGAACGGGATCAAGAAGGGAGCGTTGTGCGACCTCGGAGCGAGCATTAATTTAATGTCGTTGTCGCTTTTCAAAAAGTTGGAAGGTGGAGAACTTCAACCCACAATGATGACGCTTCAACTTGCCGACCGGTCTATTACTCGACCTCAAGGTTTGGTTGAAGACGTCCTCGTGAGAGTTGGAGAGCACATTTTTCCAGCCGACTTTGTAGTGCTAGAAATGGAGGAAGATGAGCATGTGCCCCTGATCTTGGGAAGACCGTTCTTAGCGACGGCGGGGATGGTGCTAGACGTGGCAAATGGGAAGATTACGTTGAAGGTTGATGATTAAGAAGTGAAGATTTCCCTATATGAAGCCATGAAGTACCCGAAAGAGGATGCGAGTTTGTATTGCATGGATGCAATTGATCCTCGTGTTGAAGACACACCTCCTATCTCTAATCTTTCTTATGTTCATGATTTCGTTAATCCTTCACTTGATAATTTAACCCATGAGCATTATGATCTTGATTCTTTTGATAGGGATAAAGTGAAGAAATTGAAGGATGAAGACGTGAAGAAGGTGGATGTGGTTCAGTTGGAAAGGAAATGAGGAGATAAGAAGAAAAAGTCCAAGCATAAGAAATTGCATAGTAAGACTCCTTCAAATAAAGGTGAGAAGGAGTTGAGACCCATAACACTTGGGGATAAGAAGGAAGCAAAAGAACTCATGATGGAGGGGCATCAAGGAAAGACATGCAAGCACCACTCTTATGAGAGTAAGGGAGATATTTTTTAGTATGATGTCCCATAAGCTCCTATGAGCTTGGTCCGACACTAGGACCTTAAAAATAATGCTGAATGGGAGGCAACCCATTTTTATTTGCTTTTGAGTGTTGTTAGTTATTTGAGTTTTATGTTATTAGGGTGTTGTTGAATCGTAAGTTTAACCTCGTACTTGAGAGTTTATTTTGTAGGCTTGTCTCGAAGGAGTGTCAAATAAGTGGAGATTGAAGGAACTCAAGAAAGGGAGTGTGTAACATTGTTGAGAGAAACCGAATTGTTTGGTTGAGGTAACCCACAACCCCAAACTTAGACCTCTTCGCAAGGTCGAAGTTTGGGGGGATGGAGTTTTTTTATGTTTCTTGTTACATTGCACCGGAGCAACCCTTATTTTTGAGTGTGTTTGGTTATTTGATGTGTTGAGATGCTCCTCGGGGTGATTTTGATTTGATTCGTTGTTGCATATTTCATGCCTATCAATCATCTTATGCTTGTTGATTGCTATCTTTGAGTATGATTTGATGAGTAGGGTGATTTGTGGATTTGAGTTAAAGACTCTTTTTTGTGAGTAGTTGAGCTAGAGTTGATTTGAGAAAGAACTTGTATGCTTGTGAATTTTTCTTTTGAGTACTTGTGTGATGAGAGTGAGAATTCACTAGGACTAGCATGGATGTGAAAGCTGTGAGACTTGAGCCTTATGAGATTTTGATACATGATTTGATCTCTTCGTTTGTGAGTGGATCGTCACCTTAGAGGATGCTAGAACTTGTGTGTGCTCTTACTTCTTGATTGTGTCTAGTTTGATATGTCGAATGTGATCTTAGGCCATCTTTGATTTGATTGAGTCACTTAGCCAAAATTTTCCTTACCAATGACATTGACCCCTTGTTAGCCCCTTTGAGCTTTAAGCCTATTTTATTTGCTAGCACATATGAACACTATTCCAATTCCTAAGCCTTTTTGTCCAAATTTGAGTGGAGAATAGGAAGAGTATGAATGTGAAGGGATTGAATTGAGTTGAAAAAGGAAAATGTTGTTTGTTGAGTGAGTATGAGAATAAGGGCGTGATTGAGTTTTGAGTTGTGGGAAAAAGAAAAAAAAATTGAGAATGAACAAAAAAAAAAAAAGAGCTCATGTGTTTGTGCGAAAAAGAAAAAAAAAGTGATTGAAAAAAAAAAGTGAAAAGAGTGAGAAAGAAAAAAATTGAAGTGTTGAGAGAATTGGAATTGAAAGTGTGTTGATTGAATATGTTTGAAGTAGTCTGTTCCTAATCTCGAAGTGCGAAAGTTTGATTTTCTATTCTCCATTCACTTGAGTCACTTTACCATATTGATTCCCACCTGTCCAAAGAGCCTACATTACAACCTTGAAAAAAGTCCTTTTTGATTCGGCATTGATTTCTAGAGTATGGTCGGAGTTAAGAGTGCTGACAAGCCTATGGCTGCCAATATGTGTGATTGATTGTTTGAGTGAGTCCCTTTATCATTGATACACACTTGTGAGGGAGTGAAACACATCGTAGAGTGCACATCCATGATTGATTTTGGTGATTCTCGCTGTTGTTGCATGCGTATAATGAGGGAAGGTGAGTGAGTATACTTGTGATTGATCTCTGAAGCTCGAATTCATTTGTTTGCATGATTTGATTTGTTGACTCATTCCTAACAATTTCACTTGACTTATTATTTCGTTGCTTGAGGCCAAGCAACATGGTAAGTTTGGGGGGGTTGATTAGGCGTGAAATTATCATGATTCGTCAATCGAAATGCCCTAGTTTTGGTTGATTTTGTTGAGTATTTAGAGATATTTGCGTATCATTTTCATAAACTAGTGAATTTGTCTCTTTGGTGCTCATAGATGAATATAGGGCGAAAAGAGGAGTTCGTAGGACTTTGAATCGACTCAAACGGACGCCCGGATGAGAAGATATCGAAGAAATACGAAAAGTACTAGTTCGAGGGAGCAAAAGTATCATTGGAGTGCACAAGCTAGAAGAGCTCGAGCACAAGTGCTCGAGTGGTCGTGCAAGGTGCACGAGTTGAAGCTGGTCGTGCACCCCTGCACGAGTACTCGTGCAGGGCGCTCGAGCAATGCATGTGCTCGTGCACTAGTGCACGAGCGCGAGTGGTCGTGCAGTTTCTTGGCTCTGGAAGATTGAAGTGCTCGAGTTGAAGGAGCTCGTGCACTAGTGCACGAGCAGTGCACGAGCAAGCGCGGATTTTCGGCCCATATGATCCCGACTCGACCCGTTGCTTATATATACCTCCCTGAATGCGTTTTGAGAAGATTATTCACGAACCCCTTGATAGATTTTTACTTTAGACTTAGTTTTGAGAGAGAGAAAGAGGAGCAAGCTTTAATTTTACGTTTCGAGGTTTTCCTTTACGAATTCACATAATGGTTTTACTTTTTAGTTTAGTTTCATCATACTTTTGTTATTGAACACATTTAAATTTCGTTTAATTTCAGTTCTTAAATTTATTTTCTTTGCTTTCTAATTTTTCAATTCAATTCATCATGTTTATGTTCTTTACTTCGTCAATTGCTTTTGTTATCGTTATAACCATGTCCAGCTAAAACTCTTGCATGCTTGGGGTAGGATGAACTTGTAGAAGTAGGTTGTGGGTACGTAATTAGGGTAACTTATGACGTTAGGTTTTAATTCTTTTGATTAATGAATTCTTAAAATTAATCTTAACTTTACTTTTGAATTTCGTTCAAAAAGTGTTAGAGAGAGGACGACCGTATCACTCTTTAACAACGAGTAGACTTAAACTAGAGGGTTTAGAAAGGGTTAATTAATCTACCAGTTTAGCGAAGGAGGACGACCGCATCACCTTAGTTAAATTAGGGTCTCATTAATTAAGCACAATCTATTAATTTGTTAGTGGATGAGTGAAGTCGAGTGTTAGGGTAAAGTATTAGGGTTTAGAATCTTGAGCTTTCATCTTGCACTCTTTTACTTAGGTTATTTCTTGCGCGTCACGGTTATTTTGATTATGTACCTGCTCTGTTAGTATACGTAGGGATTCCTATCCTGAGCATCACCATCTCTTACTTGAACACAAACCTTAGATAATTTGTCTTCTTTAGTATTTTAGTTTAATTAGTTTATTTTAATTTCAATTAATTTTTCCAAAAATCCAAAAACATACACTCATATTAACTACGACGCGTAGATCTTCAGGGATCTATTTGCATACAAACCTTCCCTTGGGTTCGATACTACTTGGTCCCTATACTTGCCCATACTACAATGAACTCGTACTCTTGCGGGGAATCTACTAGTAGAAGTTGGTATATTCACTTCAAGTCAGTCGTATGCATTTCAACCATCACCTCCAAAAAGTCGCCGCCGTCTTCCGTCGAGCAATCCGTTCCGGTCATTTCACTTGTTGCTTCCCCGTCTACACAATAACCGTAAGTTTTTTAAACTTTAACTGTTTATTATGTTTGTATATCAATTTTTTAAATATATAGGAGAAGTTAGATATATATATATATATGTTTGTATGATAATAATGCATATTTGTTTATAGGATTTATATATATATGTATATATAATTTTATATATGATTTTATATGTTTGTATATGATTATATATGTTTGTATATGATTTTATATGTATGTATATGATTTTATATATTAATATATATTAAATTAGTTGGTATGTTAGTATATATTAATATGGTTTAGGGTTATTCGATTATTGGTGCAAGAAAAATAATATTTAATTATTTTAAAGGTTGAAAAATTGGACGAGCTACCTAAAGTGAGAAATTAATATTTTTCTTTACCTATAGAGCTACTTGTCAAATAGTCCGGTGTTACTACTAGTAATTAGGGTTGTTCGGTTAAATGTACAAGAACAACAATACTAGTGACAAAATTATTGTGAGATTGGTTAAGACTTTCATAATAAATGAGATAATATTGGACAAGCTACCTAAAGTGAGAAATTAATTTTTTTTTTTACCTAGAGTGCTACTTGTCAAATTGTCAGGCGTTACTACTAGTAATTAGGGTTATTCGGTTAAATGTGCAAGAACAACAATAGTAGTGGAAAAATTATTGTGAGCTTGTTTAAGCCTTTCATAATAAATAAGATAATATTGGACAAACTACCTAAAGTGGGAAATTAATTTTTTTTTTTACCTAGAGTGCTACTTGTCAAATGGTACGGCGTTACTACTAGTAATTAGGGTTATTCGGTTAAATGGGCAAGAACAACAATAGTAGTGAAAAAATTATTGTAAGATTGTTTAAGCCTTTCATAATAAACGAGATAATATTGGTTAAGCTACCTAAAGTGAGAAATTAATTTTTTTTTACCTAGAGTGCTAATTGTCAAATGGTCCGGCATTACTACTAGTAATTAGGGTTATTCGGTTAAATGTGCAAGAATAACAATAGTAGTGAAAAAATTATTGTGAGATTGTTTAAGCCTTTCATAATAAATGAGATAATATTGGACAAACTACCTAAAGTGAGAAATTAATTTTTCCTCTTTACATATAAAATTAGTTGATTTTATATAATTAATATATGTTTGAATTTATAACTATTACAGATGAGCCTGATCAGGGTCGGGGACAGGGTCGGGGGAAGAGGAGGTCGGGGTCGTTGAGACCGGTGCTCCCGGAGGTTCGACGGGCCCCGGAGATGACACCATCCTCCTCACAGCAGTCCAGTGTTGCTGGCTCTACTTCTATTGTCGGATCTACGGCTTCACGGCAGTATCCCCAGTTGGATAGCCGTCTCACTGTTGTCCCTAGCGACAACATGTAAGTATTCTTAAATAATTTTAATTGTATTCATTAATATTAATTATTAATATTAACTTGAATTTTTTTTATGTTACACTATGCTTCCAGGCCATGAGATCAGCGCTCGCGTCTCAGAGGCCATTAAGAAGCTCCCGTTCAAGGTTGGCGCCCACTCGTAGTCCATGGTGTCCGAGCGAAAAAGGAGGGAGTACTTCGAGGAGTTCAAGGTATATTTATTATGATTTTAACTTTTAATATTTTATTTTGAATTTATTTGTTAATATTTTATTTTTAATTTAATTGCAGAAGTTGTGCGTGTGGGACACAACCCATGATAGTGTTATGTACGGCTTATTCTGTGCGAAAGCGCAGGAGCGGTACAAGAACTTTATCTACCGGCTGAAGAAGAAGTTCGATAGTGTGGCGCAGCTGGAGCTGGGCACAGGGCCAGACGGACGTTCATCTGGGATGCTTTGATTGCTCACTATTCAAAGCCAAGTCTTAGAAGTCAAGGGAGAATCGGTTGAAGGACCCCACGGGACAAGGCGTTGCCAGACATCGGGCTGGATCCCGATCCATCTACGAGCACTCTCTCGCCTTTGTAAGTATTATACTTTTTATTTACATTTGAATATTAATAAACTTTTAAATGTTTAATATTTAAAATCTATTGAATTTGGTTCGCAACAGGAGAGGGAGAAGGGATGAAAGTCCACTCTCTATGAGCAGATGGAGATCTCCCACCCAGTGAACCCGGAGACTGGGACGTCTACCTACGCCCACACCACCGAGATCCACGTAAGTATTTTTTAAATTTTAATTAATTTTAATTTCATTATTATAATTGTAGTTTAATTATTATAATTTTAATTTCAGAACCAGTTTAAGGATCATCTCGCCCAGGCCTCACAGCAGATGGCCCATCAGAGACGACAGCGGTGAGAACCCCACCCCTCCCCGAATTGACAAATTTGGTCGGAGTCAAGAAGGGGAAGGTCGTGGGGCAGGGCGGTCACAGTAAGGTCATCCTGCAGACCTACCGCCAGAGCAGTGGATCGTCCTCCTCGATCGACACTGCTCCCTCTCAGGTGGAGCGTAAGCTAAGGGACGTCCGGAAGCAGATGGAGGCCCTCATGAGCTACAACATGAGTCTTCAGGATTGGTTCACCAGCGTCACTTAGCAGATGAGAGTTAACGTTCAACCCCCACTCCCACCACATTTTGATGCCGGGGGGAGCGGTTAGGGGTGAGAATAAGCCAGACTACCCGACAGGGGCCTATGACTCGGCCTACCTAAAGCCTACTCAGCTCGTTTAATAAACAAGCCAGGCTTAGGCTTTTTTAAAAGCCTATTTATTTAAATATGCCAGACTTGAGCTTTTCTGTAAGTCTTTTAAGCTCAAAATGCCAGCTTATTTAACTATATAATATATATATATATATATAATATATAATAATACAATACATATATAATATAATAAATATTTAATATATATATATATGTAAGAATATTGCTAAATATAAATTAAATATTATTTAAATTTGTTATTATACTATTATTTGATAATTCTTTGGTAAATTGCTTTTATTCTTCATTTTAAGATTTAAAGTGTTAATTGTTATGATTTAATAATTATATAATTATTGAATATAATTTTGTAAACATGATTAAAAAGGCCCTTAAAAGGCTTTCAGGCCAGACCTATTTATTAAAAAGGCCAGACCAAGGCTCTGAAAAAAGCTTATGACAGTTAACAGGCCAGGCTTAGACCCAACGATCAAATAGCAGACACAGACCGTCCAACGAGAAGCCTAGCTCGGCTCGGCCTATTTCCACCCCTAGGAGCGGTGCCGGGGTGAGTGGGCACAGAGGTGGTCAGGGCGAAGGCGAGGGTGAGGATGACGATATCGATATCGACCAGTTCCTCTCTAGAGATGAGAGTTAGAGAGGGAGAGAGAGAGAGAGAGAGTGAATGAGAGATAAATAATTTTTATATTTTTAGTTGAATATTTTATTTTGTTGAAAAATTTATATTTTTATTGAATGTCTTTTATTCTGTTGAATGTCTTTTATTTTGTTAGTAAATATATATATATATATATATATATATATATATATATATAAACGAATTAGAAACAAAAAGGAATTAATTTGATAAATTTAAAAAAAATGGGAGTCAATTTGGAATTATATACAATTAAATGAATAAAAATGAATGAATTAATAATTTAGAATACTTTAAAATATTAAATTTGTTGAAATTAATAAAAAAGTTAGTATATATATATATATATATATATATATTTATATCAACGAATTAGAAATAAAAATAAAATAAAAATATTAATTTTATTTAGAAAAATAAATTAGCGACCGTCTGATGTCGGTCGCTAAATCATGACCCGACTGGGTCGGACCCAATGGATTCAGCGACTGACTAACGACGGTCGCTGATATTAGCGACCGCCTTGACGGTCTCAAATTAGCGACCGATGCCAAAGGGCGGTCGCTAATATTAGCTACCCGTTTTATAACGACCGATTTTTTTCGGTCAGAAATCGATCGCTAATCACATTTTGTAACCAATAATCGGTCGCTAATTCTCAATTATTTTGTAGTGTTGGACAAATTTCAGAAGATAATGTCTGAAATGTTGGTACAATCTCGAAAAACCAGGTTTGAAACTTCTATCTTCTGCAATGCTGGCACTCCATTTTTTCTATAATGCATATTTTATTCAACATCGACCAAACTATCATCAAATCAAATAAAACTCTAAGACAAACTATCAAAAGGAAAAAAGAAACCCCGCTTTTATTATCCCTCTGTGGCACCGCTGGTCATCGTCATCTGAGGCTTTGAGCATCATCGTTTCGTCTTCCTGGTCGTGTAAATTTAGAATCAGTCAACTTTTGGGGAGGTGTATAGGTTTGTTTTAAAAAAAATATCTAAAAAAAGAAGAGAGGACATATAATTAACAAGCAATTATCAATTTTGGCTTTGGTGTATTGTCAATATATGAAATATGCCCTGGAAATTTCAAAAAAACTCTTTTTTAGTCATTTTAGACTTAAAAAAGACCCAATTGCCCCTAACCTAATAAACATTCATCAATTTCATCACTGCCCGGATCTGACCGAAAAATTCAAAATTTGTGTTCTTGTTCTTGTTCTTGCTCTTCTATTGACTCTCTTGCTCTAGTGGTTGAAACATCTCCGACGACTTTGGTGCCTTCCGACGACATCGACTTTGGGTGTCTTGCTCATTCGCTCAAACATCCCCCGACTAGTCTGCAAGTATTCCCTATTCGTTCTTCGGTCAAGTTAAAATCAAGGTTCTCATCTCTTTTTCTTGTCTTTATTGTTTTTTGTTTAATAACTTTTGTATTCTGAAATCAATATCTTCGTGGGTATTATTTATTTTTTAATACATATTAGCTTGTTGTCCAAATAGAGTACTTGTGAAATTTTTCTCAATTTCTCTTAAATTTGGTTACATAATTTCCATTTTTTCGAATATTTTTTTCTTGGGTTTCAATTAATTTGGACTTTTTTCTCCACAAATTAGTTTAGTTTAGTTTCTTAGGTTTGTTTGTTGAAGTTATACGATTTCCCTAACAAGATAGTAATCTCAATTTCAAGTCTATATTAGATTACTATATTTTATTTATTTATTTTTTCCCATTTTCGTTCGAATGTGATTGATTATGACATATTTTAATGTGTTGATTTTATTATATTATAGGTAAAAATATGTCAAACTTATGTTTATAGTCTAGCGTGAATATCTCGTTAATAGATCTTATCAGATATTTATCGGGCGATAACATTACGAGGTTCAACCAAAGTTGCTTTGGGCATTTCTTAGAATTGAAGAAGTAAAATTTTCATGGTCATCTAGTCATGCACCTTTTAAAGTGTGTTGAGTCTTTTATGTCAACAAACGAGGTAAATTTCAATATTGGTGGGTTAGTGTCCAAGTTTGGACCTACTGAATTTGCTTTAGTAACCGGTTTAGGATTTGGGTGTAGGCCATCATCCCTTCCAAGTCATTCAGGATTGTATGACAAGTACTTTAGAGAGTATGGGTCAACGGTATTCCTCAATACCATCAAAACTTTTTTTTGTTGAAAAAATAGACCCAACTTATGAAAATTCATTGAAACTTGCTTACTTATTGATTATGTACAGTTTTCTCCTTGTCAAACATAGGTCAAATGTCCTGGTTGACATGACATTTTTTCATGTTGTGGATGATCTCGGTATATTTAATAATTTCCCCTGGAGGACGGTAGCCTTTACCTTTTTAGTTAGAAGATGTTAAGAGTAGGTTGTCTTTTTGTAAATTTTGTTCGCCATATAATGCTTTGACCTAAATGATTAACCTTACAACACATCCATCCCATAAACTTTACTCATCTCTGTTTGGATACTCTTCAGTGTGTAGGCTTCTTCCCAACCCCTCTGTTGGTTAGCAAATATGACCGCAATCACTTTTGAAGGGAGCTTTCATGGTGGATTGCATTCGGATTCATAACGACAATTGTGGCTTATACAAAGGCATAACCCCCACACCCCTTTCAAGGACCTTGCATTGATTGCAAAAGAATAGTTAGAATATGGACAGATCGCGGCCCATCTGTTTGTAGAAGATCGTGACACATGATACTTAAAGTGTTTCTAAGGGTGGTAAAGACCAACTGAATGAATCATTTCTGATTTTGACGCAAATACGTCAATTTCGATAACACTCCAGGAATGGCATTGTTGTAGGGTATTGGATAATGTTCTTCCCATCGTAACATTTTAGGGATGCATGGAATCAACCATGGATCTAGAATTGGCCGAGTTGGTACTGGATGAGTGGGTACTGGAGGTGGGTGGTCATCTTCATCTTCAAATTTATGGGAGGAGTATGAAGACTCGAAGGTATTTGTACATTGGGGACTCTTTAACTCTGTGTCACTAACAATCGAAACTACATGATCAACAATGTTTGGGGAAAAATAGAAATCGTTAGAAACTAAATCCTCCATCTCCTTTGAAGTAGTCATATTTTTGTTTTGGACAGGTGAACATGTGGTACCTTGCTGACCTATATCTTCACAATTGGACAATTCAAATATCTCACCACAAACATAAACCTCAGGGGTATCTTCACAAGTAAGTAGCGACTCCACATCATCATCGTTCTTAATCTCCACAAAAATATCTTACTGGGACTTCCGAATTTTACAAGTTCGTAAAATTTGTAAAATTTGTCACTGCTACTATTTGTGCCACAAAAATAAAAAAACAAGTCTAGTAAAATTAATGAGGTTCACCCCCTGCTCAAATATTCTAAAAGCCCCAAAACTACCACCAACATAATTCGACTCTTCAAAGCTTCCGTTGTAATGTACACCTAAAAATCTCCTTGTCTTCATATCTAGTCATATAAAACAATGAAGATATTTGACTTACGTAAATTTACAATGCAATCAAAACTTACAATAAATTCCATCTGAACGGTATAACTAAAGAAACAAAATAAATACAATGAACGAGATGGAAACAAACTGAGGATTCAAACTTATTTCTAAACGCGTAGACTCTTGAAATCATATAAGGTTTATGAAAATTACTAGAAAATTTTCTAAACAGTTCTTAGGTATTTTATCATACATTTTATTTACATTCAACAATCTGCTTTTTAGAAGAATAAATAATTAATTCAATACAATACAAATTACGAATAAACATACGAACGCAAAAAACAAGGAGCTTAACATTTTTTGCAATGATAGAATTGTGAAAAACATGAACGCGTACACGCCTTGATGTTGAAAAACTTGAAGAATTCCTCACTATAGGTGAATGGATTCAAGAGACAAACTCCAAGTCAGACAAACTTGAACTTGATGTCAGCCACATTTCTCCCTTTTTGATATACAAAAGTAAAAAAAAAAATGTTAATGTGTTTTCAAAATTTATCTTTGAACTAACATTTGTGCTATAGAATTGAGGTGTGGGAAGAATTGAGGGGGAGGGGTGGAATATGGAGATCACAATTTCTTTTCTAATAATTTGGGCAGCTCTGGGCAGGGGACGAGTTGGGAATTATAGTTTTAAGTCAAGGGTAATGACGTCCTAAAAGCCGTAAAATGGTTCAAAAGAATTTTTCAAAATGGCTAGGACATTTTTCATATATTGAATATACACCACGACTAAAAAAATTCTCATAGTTTAATTATCCATTTTGCAATAAAAGTGTTATAGCAATTAATAGTCCAAATATTACATGGGTTGAGCCCGGCCATGATATTATCGAAATTCAATAATTTAGAAGATGCACCTCCATCTTCATCCACCTATCTATTTTAATTGTTGTTAATAGATACACAATCCATTCACTGCCAATATTACCCTTACTTAATTAAAGGACAATTTTCTTTTTTAGCCATGGTGTATAGTCAATATGAAAAATGTCCTATCCATTTTAAAAAAAAATATTTTTAGCCATTTTATAATTTTTTTAGGACGTTATTACCCTAAACTTAAAACTATAATTCCCAACTCGTCCCCTGCCCTGAGTACACAGAATGGCTAGAAAAGAATTTGTGCGCGCCATATTTTTTTTTCATTCTTCCCCCTCAATTCTTCCCCAAATTCATTCCAATCCATTTTCCCCCTCAATTCTTCTGCAAAACGTTGGTTCAAAGGCAAATTTTAAAACACGTTACACATTTTATTTTGGCTTTTGTATATCCAAAAGGAAGGAACGTGGCTGACATCAAGTTCAAGTTTGTCCTACTTGGAGTTTGTCTCTTGAACCCATTCACCAATAGTGAGGAGTTCTTCAAGTTTTTCAACATCAAGGTATGTACGCTTTCATGTTTTTCATGATTCCATCGTTGCGAAAAACGTTAAGCTCCATATTTTTTTCGTTAGTATATTTATTTTTAATTTGTGTTGTACTGAATTAACTGTTTATTCTTCTAAAAAGTATATTGTTGAATGTAGACAAAATGTATGATAAAATGCCAAAGCATTGTTTAGATAATTTTCTGTTATTTCTATAAACTTTATATGATTCCCAGAGTCTACGTGTTAAGAAATAAGTTTGAATCTCTTGTTTTTTTACTACAGAATTGTGTTTGTTTCCATCTCATTCGTTGCATTTATTTTGTTTTTGGGTAAATATCATAGAGCCCCAAAACCCCTTACCTCTTCTCAAGAAACCCCACCATTTTCCCCAACTTTCATAGAGCCACATTTAGTGGGCCCCAATCATTTAACTCTTACTTTTTGCAGGCTTTCTTCTTTTTTTTTTTTTTGCATTTTTACAACCAAATTAAATAATAATGGTGGGCCAAACCCGCTTTTTTAATTATTTTTCTTTTTTATTTCTTTATATTTTTAAAATTCAGTTCCCCTCAATTTTATTATGGGTTGGGCTTTTAATTTTTCGAGCCTTTAATTTCCGGGCCAATTTTCAAATTTGCATAACAACAAAAATAGTTTACATAACAAATTTACATAACAACATAAATGGTTTGCATAACAACATACACCAGTTAAACAGCAAATTATTTTGTTATTTTTTGGGCCAACTTTTAAAATATTTTACACCATTACATAAATTTACATTCTAAAACTAGAGATTTGAAAAAAAAAAAAATCATTTCCTATCTTCTATTCTTGCATTCCTCCAAATCTTCAATAATTTTTTGCATAATACAAAAAATTATTTGCATAATACAAACACAAAAATTGCATAACACAAATATTTTTTTGCATAACATTGCAATGTCCTTCAACTTCATTCTATTTAAATGCCTGAAAATCAAAATCTAAGGCCAGAATTCATCATATAAATCTCAAATCCATTCAAATAATATATATATATATATATATATATATATATATATAAACCCAAAAAAGACACAAATTTAATATATCTTAGCCATCGTTCGATTCAAAACCCCAAACTAAGAAACAGGAAATACACAAAAATTATATTTCCAGAAATTAACATTAATGGACCTAAATACACAAATTCATATCTCCAGAATCCAGATTCCTGTATATTTGCTCAAGCAACTGTAGTTAAAGTAAGAACAACATAAAATTATGGTTCAAAAAATAAGAGAACTTATCGACATTCGAATAACTTACTGGATGCTATGATTCATCATTCTCAACATGCCCACGGTTCTTATATCATTTATAATCAACTCAATATAATTAAATTCAAATTATAGAATTCCCTTTTCGTCCAACATTAGCAGCAATGAAGAATATAATTCGAGTTTAGATCGGGGCTTACTCGGGTTTAGATCGGGGCTTACTCGAGTTTAGATCGGGGCTTCGTTACACGATAATCGCTCCGCTGCCACCTCGGGAACAGGTCTGTTTTGCCGCCCGTGCCCGGCCTAGCCACTAGGTTTTGCCATGCTGTCTCTGTGTCTCCACCGCATCGCATCTGCTAAAATCGAATCGACCGCCTTTGCTAAAATCCTCGTGTTCATCTTAATTAAATCTATTGTCTCTCCTCGTGTTCATCTTAATCAAATCGATCGCCTCTGCTAAAATTCTCAACCAAGTTTCCTCGTCGCATGGCGATTTGACTCGAAATAATTCATCGTACTTGGGAACAGAGATTTGTTTGCTGCTGCCTATGCCCATAGATCGGAACAGATCTGGGCGTGGTGATCGGACTGGTTGAAGTGGTAGCAGTGACCATGGTTGTGGTGGCGGCAGCAGTCGTAACGGTAACAGAGACATCGTGGGAGTGGTCGTGTGGGTGGCAGCCATAGTGGACCATCATCTCTCCACCGTCTCCCATACATTGGAACAGATTCATGGTGATGGATGGTGGTTGAGATAGAGAGAGCGGTCATCTGAGAGTGGGCGGCGAGAGGATAGAGAGAGGGGAGAGGGGCGTCTGAATGAGAGATAAAGAGAGGGAGAGGGTAAGATGAGAGAAAGGGAGAGATGAGAAATGAGGGGTGGGGTGGGGTGGGGTGGGGTGGGGTGGGGGTGGGAGCAGTATATAGGGAAGAGTGATTGTGCAGTGAGTGGGTGTGGGTTGGTCCCTATTTTGGGGTTGTTTGATATGAAATGAGGTTATGTGAAAGAAGATATTTTTGATGGGGTGAATGGATATGAGACCCTCATGAGGGATTCCTTGTTTCTTTAGTTGATCCGTTAAGATGGAATTTATTATAAGTTTAGACTATATTGTAAATTTACGCAAGCCACCAAATATCTTCATTATTTTATATGACTAGATATGAAGACAAGAAAATTTTTGGGTGCACATTACAACGAAAGCTTTGAAGAATCGAATTATGTTGGTGGTAGTTTTGGGGCTTATAGAATCTTTGAGCAGGGGATGAGTCTCACTAATTTTACTAGACTTGTTCTTGATTTTTATGGCACAATAGCAGTAGTGTCAAATTTTACAAATTTTACGAACTTGTAAAATTTAAAAGTCCCAGTAAAGATATTTTTGTGGAGATTAAGAACGATGATGATTTGAAGTCGCTGCTTACTTGTAAAGAGACCCCCGACGTTTATGTTTCTGGTGAGATATTTGAATTGCCAATTGTGAAGATGTAGGTCAGCAAGGTACCACATGTTCATATGTTTAAAACAAAAATATGAATGCTTCAAAGGAGATGGATGATTTAGCTTCGGATGATTTTATTTTTCCCTAAACGTTGTTGATCATGTAGCGCTGATTGATAGTAACACGGAGTTAAAAGAGTCTCCAATGTACAGATACTTCAGAGTCTTCATACTCCTATGAATCTGAAGATGAAGACGACCACCCACCTCCAGTACCCACTCGCCCAGTACCGACTCGGCCAATTCCAGATCTGTCGTTGCTCCTACGCAACCCTAAAACTTTACGACAGGAAGAACCTTTTTCAATACCCTATAACAAGTTCATTCCTAGAGTGTTACCAAAAATTGACATACTTGCGTCAAAATCAGAAATTATTCATTCAGCTGGTCTTTACCACCTTCAGAAACACTTTAAGTATCGTGTGGCATGATCTTCTACAAATAAATGGGTCACGTCTGTCCAAATTCAGACTGTTCTTTTGCAATCAATGCAAGGTCCTGGAAAGGGGTGTGGGGGTTCAGCCTTTGTATAAGTCACAATTGTCGTTATAATCCCGAATCCACCACGAAAGCTCCCTTCAAAAGTGATTGGGTCTCTATTTGCTAACAAACGGAAGGATAGGGAGGAGGCCTACTGATAAGTCGGTTTAAGTATATTATTTATGTACTTACTATGATTACTTTACACATGTTATCTTGCTATTTTCTTTGTAACTGCCGACTTATTTTATTTTAGCTCTGTTTGCTTTGATTTGATATTTTCTTTTATTTGTAGGTTGTTTTGAACTTTTTTTTTTATTAAGAATGAGCCTAGCCTAATTAAAGCAGCCCAACATGAGGGATCTCAGTATTGAAAGCTGACAGATTAAAGAAATCATTTTTGTGTGAGTTCAACAGCTTTTAATTAGCTCCCGTATTAGCCTCCTTGCACATATATTCATTCATGTAAATGACTAATCGGTTAACAAGATTAATGGGGTAATCCTAAAAAATTATCGTGCCCATTATGATAATTACTAGTAGTTAATTGATAAAAGAAAGATGGGGGATGATTGCTAAAGAAAAGAAAAATGGTATTTAATTCTTGTCCATATATTTTGGGGTGATGAATGTGGACGGGGGAGAGTTCTTGGAAGAAGTTGAGAGAGGATTTTTGGATAGGCGAACTTGAGGAAGGAGATACGTGCATGAAGATTGGAAAGATGGATGCATGAGACTTTCATGCTCTCAAGTCTGATTGCGTGGATAACTTCTATCGGTATCATGTAAGAGAATTTTAGTTTCAAATATTTTATTATTTTATTTTATAGTCATGCTTAATGGTTCGACACCTTTTCTAGTTCTTGGAGGCGTTGAACCCTGAATAATTTGTTATTCATTTTAATAGTTATGAGTTCTTTTTAGTTATTATTCGATTTCTACGTTTTTTTGTTTGAATGCGATGCATGTTCTCATAATTAATTTATTCGGGTTGGCCATCTGAGTTTATTAATTATAAGTTTTTAGCTAAATTACAATTTATAATTTGTAATTGTTATAATAGTGTAATTAAAGTAGCAAATAGGGTAGAACACTCTAGGGACAGCGTAGTCTAGATTGTATGAAATGATGGTATCGTATTCATAGTTTAATTTATCCTATTATTTTAGTTCATTAATGCATTCTAATAAATTGAACCTTAAACACATATTTTGGAGTTATATATATGAATAGGTTAATTGGGGGTCGTACTTACTAATTAATTAAGCTTAAGATATAATTCGAACTAGTTTGGTTATACACTGGTTTAGGGACAAGATTTGAATAGAATTAGGAGTCTCATTTACTTTTAATCGAATTAACTAAATTATTCAGGGGAAAATAAATCCTACAACTAGGTTTTTTCTCAATTGATTGCCTTATTTATTTTTCTTGTTTGTGTAATAAATTCGCAATAGTAATTAGAACAAACCAACAAATCCCCCCCCCCCCCCCCTTATTTTATAGTTTTGCTACATGAATTTATTCAATTAAATTACATTGTTCGATCCTCGTGGGTTCAATCCGTATTTACCCTACTACATTGGTGGGCTATTTAAGGTGAATCATTTTTGGGTGTTTACGACAACACACCACCTACACACCGAAGAGTATCCAATCAGAGCTGAGTAGAGTTTATGGCATGGATGTGTTGTACGATCAATCATTTAGGTCGAAGCATCGCACATCAAACATTATTTACGGAAATACAACCTACTCCTATCATCTTCAACTAAAAAATTAAAGGCTACTGTCCCCTATGGAAAATCATTAAATATACTGGGATCATCCACAACATGGAAAAAGTGAATTTCAACTTTAGCATTTGACCTATGTTTGACAAGGACAAAACCATACACAATCAATAAGTAAGCAAGTTTCAACGAATCTCCAGAAGTTGGGTCTACTTTTCCAACAAAAATTATTGTGATGGTATTGAAGAAGACATTTGGCACATACTCTCTAAAGTACTTATCATACAATCCTGAATGACATGGAAGGGATGGTGATTAGGCGTGAAATTGTCATGATTCGTAGCTAGAAACGCCCTAGTTTTGGTCGAATTTATTGAGTTTTTAGAGCCAAATGAGTACTATTTCTATACATTGATGAATTTGTCTCTTTGATACTCATAGGTGAATCGAGGACGAAAAACGGAGTTCGTAGGACTTTGAATCGACTCAAACGGATGCCCGGATGAGAAGATATTGAAGAAATACGATTGGTATTAGTGCGGACGAGGAAAAGTATTAGTTGGGATGAGTTGGAAGTCACTCGAGTGACTAGGTCGAGCGCCACCGCTCGAGCGCCTAAGACTTACAGAACTTTTCTTGCGCTCGAGCGAATTGCTCGAGCGCCCAAAACATACAGTGTAATTTCAGCGCTCGACCGGCTCGAGCGAAACCGCTCGAGCGATTGTGTCATTCGAGCTACACTACTCGAGCGGGACCGCTCGAGCAACTTCGGATTTTTGCCTCTGGATGCGTATTTTCGGCCCATTAACTCCCGTTTCGACCCGTGCCTATATATACCTCTTCCAAACACGTTTTGAAGAAGCCCCGAACTTAGAAATCACTTTTATACTTAGTTTTTGGAGAGGAATGAGAGAAGCAAGTTTACTTACGTTTTGTTGAGGTTTTTCATAAGAATTCTTAGTTTCTTTTCGTTTCTTAGTTCCTTTTCATTAGTTTGATTTCTTTAAACACTTTGAAACTTCGTTTTAAGTAATTAAATTTCAGTTCTTAGTATTTATTTCTTTAAACCCTAGTTCATGTTTCATATTTTCGTTCTTCAATTCATTATGTTTATGTTCGTCGTTTCTTCTATTGCTTTTATGTTTGTTAAAACCATGTCTAGCTAAAACCCTTGCATGCTTAGGGTAGGATGAACTCGTAGAAGTAGGTTGTGGGTATGTAGTTAGAGTAACTTGTGACGTTAGGTTTTAATTCTCTTGGTTAATGAATTCTTAAAATTAATCTAGACTTCGCTCTTGAATTTTGTTCGAAAGGTGTTAGAGAGAGGACGACCGTATCACTCTTTAACAACGAGTAGACTTAACGAGAGAGTTTAGGAAAGGTTAATTCATCTACCGGTTTAGCGAAGGAGGACGACCGCATCACCTTAGTTAAATTAGGGTCTCATTAATTGAGCACAATCTATTAACTTGTTAGTAGAATAGTGAAGTCGAGTGTTAGGGTAAAGTATTAGGGTTTAGAATCTTGAGCTTTCACCTGGCATTCTTAGACTTAGGTTAATTCTTGTGTGTCACAGTTATTTTGATTATGTACCTGCTCCGTTAGTATACGTAGGGATTCCTATCTTAAGCATCACCATCTCATATTTGAAAACACACCTTTTAATATTTCGTTTAATTTTCCTTTTGCATTCGTAGGATAATTTCAATTTAGTTTAATTAATCTTTCAAAAAAAAATCCAAAAACAATACACTCATATTAACTACGACGCGTAGATCTTCAGGGATCTATTCTCATATACACCATCCCTTGGGTTCGATACTACTTGGTCATTATACGTACTTATACTACAGTGAACCCGTCCGCTTGCGGGTAAGCGACTAGTAGAAGTTAGCAAAATCGCTTCAAGTCAGATGGTGGCCTACACCCAAATCCTGAAGCGATTACTAAAGCAAATTCAGTAGGTCCAAACTTGGACACTAACCCACCAACATTGAAATTTACCTCGTTTGTTGACATTGAAGGATTAACAAACTTTAAAAGGTGCATGATTAGATGACCAGGAAAATTTTGCTTCTTCAATTGTAAGAAATGCCAAAGCAACTTTGCTTGAACCTCGTAAAGTTATCGCCTGATAAACGTCATTTGATAAGATCTATTTACGATATATCATCTATAGACTATAAACACAAGTTCGACATATTTTTACCTATAATATAACAAAATTAACACATTAAAATGTGTCCTAATCAAGCACAGTCGAACAAAAATTAGACAAAAATAAATAAATTATAGTAACCTAATATCGACCAGTCAACTTGGAATTGAGATTACAATCTAAGAAACTAAACTAAAATAATTTGTTGAGAAAAACATTAATTGAAACCCAAGAAAAAAAATCAAAAAAATGGAAATTACGTAACCTAATTTCAGAGAAATTAAGAAAAATTTCACAAGTACTCTATTTGGACAACAAGCTAATGTGTATTAAAAAAACAAATAATACCCACGGAGATATCAATTTCACAATATAAAAGTCAATAAATAAAAGACTATAAAGACAAGACGAATAGATGAGAACCTTGTTTTTAATTTGACCGAAGAACGAACAGAGAATACTTGTAGAGTCGGAGGATGTTTTGAGCGAATGAGCAAGATACCCAATATCGACGTCGTCAGAGGGCACCAAAGTCGTCGGAGATATTTCGACCACTAGAGCAAGAGAGTGAAGAGAAGAGCAAGAACAAGAACACAAATTTTAAATTTATTGGTCAGATCGGGGCAAGGACGAAATTGATGAAAGTTTATTAGTTTAGGGGCAATTGAGTCTTTTTAAGTGTAAAATGACTAAAACGGAGTTTTTTGAAAATGGCTAGGGCATAATTTCATATATTGACAATACACCCATACCAAAATTGATAGTTGCTTGTTAAACTATTTGGTAAAGGCTCATATTATTTTCATAACAAATAGTAAATACACTACTCTCTATATTTTTTTTTTAAACAAACACATGAAATATCAATATTACTATTATTTTTAGTTTTGCTCGCACATTTTTTTAGTAAATACAACCAGGTATTTCGAATTTTGTTTTCAAACATTGTAGTAAGATTTTAGCAAAAAAAAAAAAAAAACGAAACAAAATTGAAACTCATTTTTAGACACCCCAAATTTTGGGAAAAAAGTCAAAATTTTAAATCGTGTAACTTTTTGAAATTTTGGTTTATTTTCCAAAATTTGGGAGGTGTTTTTACTAAAGTGAGTTTCGGAATTATTTTCCTAAAAGGCTTATAATTTTTTGGGGAAAAAATTGAAATGTGGTATGAATTTCAGAAAATCGGTCACGATAAAAAGAACATCGTGCTTTTCGATCCAAAATCACGAACTTGGATTTTGTTGTAAATCTAGAAGATTTATTCCAAATCTAGAAGATTTGATGTGGACATTACAAATGGACCAAGAAACCCAACGGGCTTTATATCTTAGACTATGGTTTTTATTCTTATAAATAGATCATTGTATTCATTATTGTCACTCTCATACACAAGATCATTAGTGAAACTCTTGGCTTTGATCGCCCCCAGACGTAGTCGTTCCCGACGAACTGGGTCATCAAACGTTGTCACTTTAATTTACGCACTTATTTACAATACATTATCAGCACGAGTCTTTGCCCGAGATTGTACAGTATGCCCTAAATTAATTTTCATATGAATTACATATTTTTGATGTGTGCCATAGATATGAATTCGTTCTTGAATATTCTTGCGCATAATTATATTATCTTTGTATACGAATTAAATTATTTTTGTGAATTGAATCGACGAGCAATGGCCGCCGTCCCGTAGACGTTCGACCGCCGCCCGTCCACCGCCGAAGGCCGGCAGCCGCCGCACGCCCGAGCCGCGCCTTGCGCTGCTGCCGCCGTGCGCCCTGCGCCGCAGCCGTCGCATACCGCCGCGCGCCCTGCACAGTGTGCCGCCTACACCGTCGTGCGCCCTGCACCGCTACCGCTGCCGCCGCGTCACCGCGCGCCCGCGCCCGATGATGAGCCGCCGCAGCCGTCCACCGTGCGCCGCCGTCCGTCCGCCATGCGCGACACACGCGGTGTTTTTCCCGAATTCTTGTGATTTGTGTTTTTTGATATTATAAAATTTGTGTTTAATTTATTTTTAATCCTGGAAATATTTCGTTAAATTGCATTAATATACATGAATAATTATTCTTATGATTATTCTCTCTGTCTATTAAATCGTATATTTTCTAGAACTTATTTTCATGTGATTATCTCCCTTACTTCTTTATGCATGTTTATGTGATTTAATTATTCTACGTGCATTACTATTTACGCACATAGTTTATTTCTTTATAGTCCGCATATTATGCCCGGGTAGGCGGCGCCCGGTATTTTTCGGACTGTAAATCTATATTTTGGGTAGACGGCGCCCAATACGTGCATCTATGTGCTTTAGAATAATTAAATAAATCTTTGTTTTTCCCTCGTTGTCAATGAATTTTGTCATCCCCCCTTACCATGTCGCTTTTAATTAATTGTAGCGAATTATGTCTGACATCACAATGAAAGAATTCGATGAGCTTGCTCTCGATGGTAGCAACTACCCGACATGGATGCTAGATATAGAATTCTATCTAGCATCAAATAGGTTGAGCGAAACCATCATGGAAGGTTCAAAATCTACCAACGCCCAGAAGGCGAAAGTGTTGATTTTCCTTAGGAACCACATGAATGAAAGTCTGAAATTTCAATATATCACACAAAAAGACCCCGGAATGTTGTGGAAATCCCTAAAGGAACGTTTCCAACAACAAGATTATATACTCCTCCCTCCGTCACAATACGAGTGGTTTAAGAACATCCGTATCAAGACCTAAAGTCGATAACGGAGTACAACTCTGCATTACAACGTATTGTAACCAACCTGATCTAGAACTCTGTATCAAAGTTCCACGCTAGCAACCCTGTACTCCAGCAGCAGTATAGGGTCAAACCCTCGTTTGGTCGAAACCGTGGAAGGGGGAGAGTGAGTAAGAAATTCTGGACTAATGGCCAACGTCATAGTTCATTCGGTGGTCACAAAACCCAGTTTACCACTCCACGAAAACCTAGCTCTCAAAGCATGATTGAGCAGTCCTACTTCAGATGCGGATGCAAAGGTCATTGGTCATGCACATGTCGCACTCCCAAATACTTGGTCGAGGCTTACTTAATGATGCAGAAGGACGATATGGGGAAGGCTCCCATTTATGAACCTGAAGACGACTTCCTGCCTGAAGCAGAATTTGATCAAGACAACGATGATCTCTTGAGCCCGTAGCTCGAAATTGAGGAGACAACGAGTAGATTCACGTATTTAATTAATTCTAGTATTTTGTTTTGAATAAAATAATTTCATGTTATGTTTTTGGATCCTTTCTTTCGGATATCTTATTTTATGAATGAATTTATTATTTTTAGCTTTGATATGTTTACCCTAATAGTTTTCCATTGTATTTATTTGGATATTGTTGTTCTCATTTATGGCTTGTAAATAAATCAGCTACTAGGTTTGGACTATTTCCTCTTGCATGATGGACGCCCATAGTGATTTATGTTTGGTAGATAGCGCCACCACGCATACGATCCTAAAAGATAGGAAGTATTTTCATAACTTAATAGAACGTAAGGGGAGTATAACTATAATAGCCAATGATAGTACGTTGATAGTGGGCTCTGGGAGAGCTTCCATTGTCCTCCCCATGGGTACCGAACTCATAATTGATAATGCTTTATTGTTTCCACAGTCTAAGCGTACCCTACTCAATTTTAGGGACATTAGGATAAATGGGTATCATATTGAAACTAAAACTGAGAACGATGATGAATATCTTTTGATGACTAGTACTCGAGGTAGCCGTAAATAAGTTATTGATAAACTTCCTTCCTTCTCCTCCGGATTGTACTATTCCTACATCCGGCCATCTAGTTCCCATCTAGTGATGAGTATGAAATTCCATGACCCAAATTCCTTTAAATTATGGTATCAGCGGATAGGTCATCCGGGACAAACAATGATACGTAGGATTCTATCTAATTCAACTGGTCATAATATTACGAATAATAGAATCCCTCCTGTTGATGAATATTTTTATGATGCATGTTCTAGGGGTAAGTTAATAGTGCGCCCGTCGCGCACTAAGGTTGGACTAGAGTCTCCGGTTTTCTTTGAGCGAATTCAAGGAGACATTTGCAGACTGATTCACCCAGCATCAGGACCATTTCGTTATTTCATGGTCCTTATTGATGCCTCCACTAGGTAGACATTTGCATGTTTGCTGTCCACCCACAATCAATCTTTTGTGAAGCTCATTGCGAAGACTATCGAGCTTAGAGCTCAATTCCCGAATTATTCAATCAAATCGATTCGCATGGATAATGCAGCTGAGTTCAGCTCAAAGGCCTTTACAGATTACTGTACGGCCCTGGGAATTAAAGTGGAGCATTCTGTCCCCTACGTCCATACCCAAAATGGTCTTGCTGAGGCGCTAATAAAATGTATCAAACTTATCGCGAGACCATTTGCATATGAACTCCAAACTACCCACTTCATACTGGGGGCATGCAGTCCTACATGCATCACACTTAATTCAAATCCGTCCAACTGCATATAATGATCATTCCCCCTACAGTTAGTGCATGGGAAAGAACCTAGCATTTCCCATCTGCGTATTTTTGGATGTGCGGTATACGTTCCAATAACGATACCAAAGCGGACCTCTATGGGCCCACAAAGGAAACTCGGTATTTACGTTGGATACGTCTCTTCATCCATCGTGAAATACCTCGAGCCTTTGTCCGGGGATCAATTAACGGCCCGGTTCGCTGATTGCACGTTCGATGAAGATTACTTCCCGGCATTAGGGGAAGAGCCGAATTTAAAATTGAATGAATGCCGGGAACTTACGTGGAACGTAAGTAATCTTCAGTATCTAGATCCACGCACTAATCAATCTGAACTAGAAGTTCAGAAGATCATCAACTTGCAAAACTTAGCAAATAATATGCCAGACGCATTCACTGACCATAGAGGTGTAACTAAATCGCATATACCTGCAGTAAATGCTCCCCAAAGGGTTAAGATCCCAAGAAAAAATAGTACTCATGCCCCCACCGCCAAAAGCGTAAGGGACCCTCAAGAGATAGTAACACACCTAAACGAAAGGCTAGCAAAACTGGTCAGTCGAATGTAAAATCTCTAGAAGAGATCCATCTAGATAACCCCAAGTCTCTAGGAGACGAGAGTCCTAGTGATGAAGCACGTGCACAAAATATTCTATGCACTAGGACTGTGGAATGACCAGACCAAAATACAATGGAAAATGAGGAAGGCCCGGTTGACGTAAATGTCGAAGTCTCTGTGAACTTCACAGATACGGGAGAAACATACAATAGAAATATTACTGTCGTCGACGATACATTTGCAGCGTCAATCGCCCTTTCCATTATAAATGATCTAGATCTAGAACCCAAAATAATCGTCGAGTACCGGAAGCGCCCCGATTGGGTTAAATGGAAAGAGGCAATTGATGCAGAGCTCGCATCGCTTAACAAAAGACAAGTATTTGGCTCTATCGTTCGTACACCCGCGCGCGCTATCCCAATAGGATATAAATAGGTATTTGTACAAAAATGAAATGAGAACAATACTGTGGAGAGGTATAAAGCGAGGCTTGTAGCACAAGGGTTTTCACAGAGACCAGGGATTGATTTTGATCAAACCTATTCTCCCAACATGGACTCAATAACGTTCCGCTACTTGATATCTTTGGCAGTGAAAATGAATCTCCAAATGAGATTAATGGACATAGTAACCGCGTACTTATACAGATCACTAGATACCGACATTTACATGAAAATCCCAGATGGATTTGACATTCCTCAAATGAGGGATGGTGAAAACTGCAGTATGTATAGCATACAACTGCAAAAGTCGTATGGCCTGAAGCAATCAGGCCTCATGTGGTACAACCGACTCAGTGAATTCCTTCAGAAGAAGGGATACACATTCGATAAAGCTTTCCCATGCGTATTCACGAAGAAACCGCAAGATGGTTTTTGCATCATATCCGTTTATGTTGATGACCTAAACATAATTGGAACATGCAAAGAGATTGAAGAAGCCAGTTCAATCTTGAAAGCTGAATTCGAAATGAAGTCCTTGGGTAAAACCAAGTACTGCCTCGGCTTGCAGATCGAGCACCTCCCAGAAGGAGTCCTTATTCATCAGTCGACCTACGTAAAAAAGGCATTGGAGAGATTTCACATGGATAAATCTCATCCACTTAGCACCCCTATGGTTGTTCGATCCCTCGAAGTGGATAAGGACCCATTTAGACCAAGAGAAGATTCATAAGAAATTCTGGGGCCAGAAGTTCCTTATCTTAGCACTGCTGGAGCTTTGCTCTATCTCGCAAATTGCACTCGGCTGGAAATTGCATTTGCTGTCAATTTGCTTGTGAGATATAGCGCTTCTCCTACAAGGAGACATTGGAATGGTGTTAAGCACATTCTACGATACCTCCAAGGGTCTCAAGATCTTGGACTGTTTTATCATAAGAACCAAGATAAAACCTTGGTAGGTTATACGGATGCTAGCTATTTTTCTGATCCCCACAACGTCATATCCCAGACTGGTTATGTTTTTCTCTGTGGTGGAACCGTGATCTCATGGAGATCGGTTAAACAATCCATGGTTACCACGTCTTCAAACCACTCAGAGATCATAACTTTATTTGAAGCCGCACGAGAATGTGTTTGGTTAAGGTCCTTGGTAAAACACATTGGTGACTCGTGTGGTATCGCCAAATGCGATACACCTCCCAGCATTATATTTGAAGATAACGCTGCTTGCATCGCACAAATGAGTAATGGGTACGTCAAGGGAAACCTGACGAAACATATTTCACCTAAGTTTTTCTACTCATACGAACTCCAGAAGAGCAACGTAATTACCATTCAAAAGGTGCAATCTAGTAACAATCTAGCAGATCTGTTTACTAAGTCCTTACCTATGTCTACATTTGAAAAGTACGTTCGTGGTATTGGGATGCAAAGACTTAAAGTGTTGTTGTCTTCAGGGGGAGCGGTAACCCCGAAATAAATCTAGAAGATTTAGATCTAGAAGATCAATAACATTCCTCCCCCAACTTATTATTTGGCCGATACCTAGCATGTGGAGTTTTTATGATAAAACATTTATGTTATGTCGTAATGTCCAAGGGTGAGTGTTGTAAATCTAGAAGATTTATTCCAAATCTAGAAGTTTTGATGTGGACATCACTAATGGACCAAGAAACCCAACGGGCTTTATATCTTAGACTAGGGTTTTTATTCTTATAAATAGATCATTGTATTCATTATTGTAATCACTCTCATACACAAGATCATTAGTGAAACTCCTGGCTTGGATCGCCCCCAGACGTAGTTGTTCCCGACGAACTGGGTCAACAAACTTTATCTCTTTAATTTACGCACTTATTTACAACAGATTTATTGCATTCCTACTACCATACATTTGCACAATTTAAGTATTATGTGTTCATTTGTTAACAAACACACACAACCAAAATCAAAATGCATTCGACGCTTATTATTAACACTAAAACTTAACTTAAAATTCTCAAAATTGAAAAAACAAAATACCATTTATTGATAGGCGAACATCAATCATTATTGGACGAACAAGTATTAAGGCCTTGATAGAGATTACGAAGAATCAACTCTAAATCAAAGATGATTAACAAAGAAAATCAAAAGGGAGTGTACAAATCAATCCAGGTGGTGTACGAAATGACGAACAACTCCATCGACGAACAACTTGTTGACGAACAGGTCCAGAGACCCGAGACCAGATATAGACCCTCCATTAAATCGCTATTGACGAACAACATTAATCATAGGTGGTGTATTTACCGGCCTAGAGGTGTATGCGGACGAACAAGGAAGCAAGACTCTCAAAGCTCATACCAACCCGAAGTCCAGGCGAACAACTTCCGAGTCGTGACCACAAGAGGCGAACAACTTTCATTTAAAGATCAAACTGAACCAATCAAGCCGACTATGACGAACAATAATGAGTCTGTGATAAGACCAAAGAAGACTTTGTAACTAAGATACAGCTTAGATAAGGTCAAACAAAGGTCAAAGGACACATGTCTAGCATGCAAGCTAGGAAGTCCAAGATTTTTGGACACCTCCTGCTTGCTAGTCTCTATAAATAGTTGTTCTCCAGCTTAGAAATGCAAGTTCAAATTCACAAATACTACCAAAACACACAAAAACACACCTAAACGTGCACACATACGAAATAAATACGGATTCGACTCTCGTATTTACGATTTTATGCCCCGAACCTTCGATTTATCATTTACGGTGATAATCAATCACACGTTCTTATTTGTTGATCCTAAAACTGAACTAAAACAGCCATTAATCCTCCCGATTAAATTTGATCACCAATAAAATTGGCGCTAGAAGGAGGGTCCGAACCTCCGATTTATTGTGATTAGTCAAGAACTTCAAGTTGAAAACTTGAAGATTTGAAGAGAACCTCAAGAAATATTTGAAGATTCAAGCAAAAGTGTTCTTGGTGTTCTACAATATAGAATTGGAAGATAACATAATTAAAAATGCCTCAATCCAAGGAAACCCAAAGTTCATGCTTGTTAAGGAGAGCATCTCCTACTCGGGCTTCGTCAGCAGGCCATCAGGATCGTGAGCCTAGACATGCGAATAGATCAAGGCTTACGGCCATAGACCATAACCTTCCACCAGAACTGAAGGCCCTGGCGAGCAACCCTAATAAACTGGCTAAGACCATTGCTGCTCTCCAAACTATCCAGAGACAGCAAGAACAAAATAGACCATCACAAGTAAGGTCCAGGGCTAAACCTATGGAAGTTGTTAGAGCCAAATCTGTTAGGGACGAGCAACGTGAGGTGGACAGTGCCCAAGTCAGGCGGGATAAGGGCAAGGCAAAGATGGCCGAACCAAGAGAGGGCCAGACCGAGTCAGCACATGGGCGAGCAACAATGTCCAGCCATGGAACAACTCGATCTAGTGCACAGGACAGACTTGGCCAACCTCAGCCTCAAGAGAAAGTTGCTCGCCAGGGAGCAGAACAGGGGCAAGCAACTTTTGAGCAACCTCGCCCATCAGTCCATGAAAGACTCTCCCAGTCTGACTTCAGGTGCCTAGGGCCAAATGCGGCGAGCAACCCTAGAAAATAGCTCCAGGACATGCCCGCACCGATTGAAGGACTACGACGAGCAGAAAGGCTTGTGCCTTTGCTCGCCGAACAGCCTCCAAGCCAGGGGGCATCTTTGGATGAGCTATCAAGCTTGAGAAAGGCTGTGGAGAGCATGCAGGGGCAATTGGACCAACAAAGAGGAGTGGGGATGACCAGCTTGCCATCTTCTCCATTATCATCTATTAGTCTAAAAGCCCCGATTCAGAAAAAGATCCAATTCCCAGCAATTATACAGTATGATGGCATTGCTGATCCCCGGGTTCATTTGATGAAGTATTCAGATTATATGATCTCGATGGGAGCCAGTGATGCCACCCAATGCCGAAACTTCCCATTGACTTTGGGGGATCGGGTGCACAAGAGGTTTTCATCAATGCCACCAGCATCTATCCACTCGTTCATCCAACTAATTCGAGAGTTCCTCTCCCATTTCTCCACGGCGGGATCATATTTGTTCCAAAAATACCGATTGTCGGACCTAAAGCAAAATGACGACGAGTCGGATCGGGTGTTTATGGAAAGGTTCGACAAGGTGCTGTTGGAAGAGGTGCCCGTCAGTGAAGATACAAAAATCATCGCTGTTATGGCCGGGTTGAAGAAAGGGTTGAAGTTATGGAAAGAGGTACGTTTAAATGCCCGAGGAGCTATGCCGAATTCAGGAATCAAGTCGGCATATTCGTTTCCATGCATGAGGCCTTGCAATCAAACTTGGGAGAAAACAAAGCTGATCCCAAGGAGAACAATAAGAAACCTGGCGGAACAGGCTACCGAGTCCCGAAGAACATGAAGGCATTCAATGAAGGGACGGAGCTTAAAGAAAAGTTGAACCAGGTGCTAACAGTGTTAGTCAATATTGTATATGAAAATATGAAAGAGAAGGAGTTTCTCTCCCCTCCACGGAAAATCCATCAGGATACCCGCAAACTCAACCCTAACAAGTATTGTGCCTACCATCAAAGCGTGGGGCACTTTACTAGTGAATGTAGAGATTTGCTCAAACAACTATGGCGGTTCTACGAGGAGGGGAAGCTCTCCGATTTTGTTAAAAGATAACTTGGAAAGAGAGCCCGGGAGAACAACTCTGAAGATGGGGATGATCAACCTCAGAAGAATAATAAACCCAGGCGACCAGTTCCGGCCGTTGCTGCTCGTCCACTTGAGGACTTATACATGATGGAACCTGCGGGACCGGCGGGAGGATGTTTTGATGGACGACCGCCAATCTCCAACCGAAAAAGAAAAGCTGAATTGCGAGCGATCGACCAAGTACAAGGAATGGGGGTTAAACCATCCATCATGCAAACAACAGAACTGGCCTTCACTGAAAAGGATTTGGAGGGAATATTGACCCCTCACAACGATTCACTCGTGATTTGTGCTAAGATCATGGAGACCAGAGTGCAGAGATTGTTGGTGGACACCGGAGCCTACACCAACATTCTTTTCAAGAAGACGCTCGATCAACTTGGAGACTACTCGGGCTATATGCGAGATTCAAATCATAGAATCTTAGGCTTCGGAAATGCTGTAACAGTCCCGTTAGGGGAGATTATGTTGTCCATTCAGCTTGTAACGGTCGAGGAACCCGAGAAAAATATAACAAGAATGGTTAATTTCTTGGTCGTCGATCAGGAATCAACCTACAATGGGTTTCTTGGTCAACCTTTCCTAAATGAATTTAAAGTTGCATGTTCAACTTACCATTATTGCTTAAAGTTTCCAACAGCAAGTGGAGCAGGCACAATAAAGGGAGATCAAAGAAAGGCTCGGGAATGCCTCCTGTAATTACAGGTAAAGCACGCATTGGTATCCATGATGGAAGCTACCACCAGCTATCCTGTTGATGAACCATCAATACTGGAGAACATGATGGACATGGAAGATGACCATATGGATACGGATGAACAACACTCTGACGAGCAAGTGTTGGACGAGCAACTTATCACCACCCGAGGGGAACTTCAGTCTGACGAACAACAAAGGGATGGTGACGAGCAACACTCCACCAGATGACTTGGAGGGCCAAGTGTTGACTAACAACAATGAGTCAGGATCGGCAGACGATCTAGATCCCCTCCTAGGAGCAGAGCCCATGAACATCAAAAATGATTTCAGGCCTGAGGGACCAATACTTGATCCTTGTTGGAAAGGATAAAAACGACGAGCAACTCCAGTTGAAGAATTGGAGGCGTTCAAAGTTAATCCTGAAAATAAAGATCTTGAACTATACATAGGATCTGAGCTCCCTGAGCCTTACAGATCCAGAATGAAAGAATTCCTCAACAAGAATCTAGATGTGTTTGCTTGGTCTCATGCAGACATGGTGGGAATAGATCCAAAGTATGCTTGCCACAAGCTTAATATCAATCAAGCAAAAAAGTCTGTCCATCAAAAACGGAGAAAATATGGCCCAGATAAATACCAAGGTTTGAATGAAGAGGTGAAAAAGTTGTTAGACAACAACCTAATCCGACAAGCCTTTGTCCACAGTGGGTAGCAAACCCAGTCCTTGTGAGGAAACCAAACGGGACCTGGAGGCTATGCATAGATTTTACGGATCTGAATGCAGCATGCCCGAAAGATAACTTTCCTCTCCCCCATATTGATCAATTGGTGGACAGCACTGCGGGTCATGAGATGTTAACATTCATGGATGCCTTTGCCGGGTACCATCAAATCCCAATGCATCCATACGATAAAGAAAACACAGCATTCTATACGAATAAAAACTTGTTGTGTTGGAAGAGAATGCCCTTCAGCCTCATCAACGCCGGAGCAACATACCAGAGGTTGGTGAACAAGATGTTCGACGAACAAATCAGAGATACGGTAGAAGTCTATGTAGACGATATCATAGTCAAGAGCCCCCGAAAAGAAGACCATCTTCAGCATTTGACCCAGGTGTTCGATATTCTTCGATATTATAACATGAAGTTGAACCCGAAGAAGTGCAGCTTTGGAGTCCGTTGCAGGAAATTCCTGGGCCATCTTGTTAGTTAACGAGGGATTGAAGCCAATCCAATAAAAGTCAAAGCTATTGTGGATATGCAACCACCACGTTCAGTAAAAGAAGTGCAAAGGATCACGGGATGCCTAGCAGCTCTGAACCGGTTCATATCTAGATCAGGAGATAAATGTCATCCATTCTTTGAAGCCATCAAGAAAGGAAAGTTCACATGGACTAGCAACTGCCAAAAGGCGTTCGACCAACTTAAAGATTACCTGGGAGATGTTAAAATTCTATCAAAACCCATCCCAGGAGAAAAGCTATACTTGTACCTGGCAGCGTCAGAAGTGGCAATCAGCTCCGTTCTGGTGCGAGAAGACGACAAATTTCATCAACCCATTTACTACGTCAGCCAAGCTTTGCATGAGGCAGAGATCAAATACTCTCCAACAGAAAAACTGGCGTACGCACTTGTCATGAGTGTGAGGAAGTTACGACCATACTTTTTTTTATCATCGGGTGGAAGTGCTAACAACTTTCCCACTCAGACAAATCCTCCATCGCCCCGACACAGCTGGTCGTCTGCTAAAGTGGTCACTAGAGATTAGCAAATTCGGGGTGACCTATGCTCCTCGAACAGCGATCAAAGGGCAAGCGTTAGCCGACTTTATAGTCGAACTAACCTTCCCACCAGATCCGACGAGAGGACTTGATCACCCCTGGTATCTTTATGTCGACGGATCTTGAACCAACGTAGCCTCGGGGGCAGGAGTGGTTCTGATCAGTCCTAGCAGACAAATATTCACCTCGGCAATCAGATTTGGTTTCATGACAACCAACAACGAAGTTGAATATAAAGCTCTCATTGCTGGTCTTCACTTATCCCTTGCCGTGGGTGTTAGACGACTGCAAATATTCGGCGACTCACAACTAATTGTGAACCATGTCCGAGGGGAATATGAGGCTAAAGACAATCATATGATCGAGTATCAACGAATTGTTGCTCACCTGATGTCCTTGCTAGATCAAGTCTTCATTGAAAGAATTCCAAGGACAAGCAACACACAATCAGATGCGTTGGCCCGACTAGCAACAAGCGAAGGGCCAGCAGAATTGGCTGACATTATAATTACAAAAATGAACGACCCATCAACAACAAGTTATAATGTCAACCAACTCGACAAACAAACAAATGGAGAAGAAGACTGGAGAACAAGTATAGTCAAATACTTGAAAAGTGGGGAAAAACCAAACAACTCTTTTGAAACTGCCAAGCTAATGAAGCAAGCCGCCAGATACACTCTGGTGGGCGAGCAGCTTTACAAAAGGGGAATATCAATCCCACTTCTCAAATATTTGCCTAGGGGGCGAGGACAAACAATACTCGAAGAAATACATGCCGGAGTATGTGGAAATTACACTGGGGGGCAAGCCTTGGCATACAAAATAATCAGACAAGGCTATTATTGGTCGACTTTACGTCAGGACGTGATCAAAAAAGCAAAAACTTGTCATCAATGCCAAATTTTGCCCCAAACATCCATACCCCGGCTCAACAGCTCATATCGGTTTATAGCCATGGCCATTTGCAAGATGGGGGATGGACATTATTGGTCCCTTTCCAGCAGGAGTTGGAAATGTTCGATTTACCATCGTGGCAGTCGACTATTATACAAAATGGGCAGAAGCAGAGGCCATGGTGAAGATTACGCAACAGAAAATAATCAACTTCATTTGGAAGAACATTGTCTGTCGCTTTAGGGTTCCGCAAACCATTGTGACAGACCACGATCCGCAATTTGATGGGAAAGAATTGAGAGATTTCTGTGCAAAGTGGGGGATCAAAAAATATTATTTTACGCCCTATCATCCCCAGTCAAATGGACAAGTCGAAGCCGTGAACAAGATAATCAAGCATACATTAAAAGTACGATTAGCAGAGAGCAAAGGCAGTTGGTCTGAATAACTTCTAGAAGTCTTGTGGGCATATAGAGTTTCTCCCAGGTCAAGCACCGGAGAAACACCTTTTACAATGGCTTTCAGAACAGAAGCTGTGATACCAATCGAATTAAAGACCAACGCATTCAGGACGACCAACTTTGATGAGCAAGCAAACAACTCTGCTCTAGCTACTGAAATGGATTTGCTCGAAGAAAAAAGATTAAATGTCGAGCTAGAAAATGTTACCTATAAGCAGCGAGCAGAACGCTGCTACAATTCCCATGTCAAAATCAGGGAATTCAGAGTTGGAGATTTGGTTCTAAGAAAGTTACTCGTCCAACCTCCAGGTGTATTGGGACCAACTTAGGAGGGCCCGTATCGTATAATGGAAAAATTCGTTAATGGTGTATACGATATCGAAGATATGGAAGGCAAGCCGGCCCAATACTCCTGGAACGTTGTACATCTAAAGAAGTAATATCAATGAGTCGAACAAGTTCTTGATTGGGTGAACAAATGTCTTGGGGGGCAAGTGAACCAAGTAAGGCAAACCAAAAACTTGTCTAATAAGTGAACCAAGTAAGGCAAACCAAAAACTTGCCTACTTTTTTGAAAATTTTGTTAAGTATAGAATGAAAAGTTGTTCGACACATTGTATAGTCTTGTGTTGTTACATCTTTTTTAATTTTAGACAAAGTTGCTCGGAAAAAATATTATAAGCAAGCATGTTTTAGTTATTGTTTAAAGTTATTCGTTAGATTGTATATGTTAGTGACGAGCAGTCTTACAACACTTGTAAATTTTTTACAATGTATATATAGTTGTTCGTTGAAAGAAAAGTCTAATGCTCGAGGTACAAGTCCATCTTTAAGGACCCAAGCCATTTAAAGGTTGTTTGTTTTAAAAAAAAAATGAACGGAACCTAAGGCTAAACCCTGATTCCATCAAAAGGCAAAGTTCAAATCGAACAAAGCCCCAAAATTATATGTTATAATTGCAAAAGCATTGATAAGAATGTAAAGGCAATTAACATATAAAAGGAAAATGAGCGAACAAAAGAAAGACATTCATTAAGTAAAAGGCATTGAGCCTAAAAAATAGTACAAGAATTCTAGAAGAAGTGTACTACAAAAAGAGCGAGCAACTATTACAAAATAAAGACTAGTCTAAGTCCTGAATCTAATGCTCCTCGGCGGGAGGAAGGTCTTGAGTCTGATCTGCAGGAGGGTCAACAATCATGTCTCTGACCATATCCTCAGCTGCTTTTTGTTCCCTCTCCCTAGCAGTTTGCTCGTCCGCAGCAGCCGACTCTTCCTCTTGCTCGCCCTTGTCAACTAGAGCTGGAGGGCGAGTAACAGTGATACTAGGGTCAAGGCTGTCAATCTTGACCCCTAGCTCTGCTATATCCCCCAGTTGGATTTCAATGTTGTTCGGCGGGGGATAAGTCTCCAGGAATTCAGTCAAGTCCTTACCCATCTCGTCCACCATATCCTTATAATCATACGTGTCAGCCATGCGGATACAGTCGGCGTAGGCGCAGATATATCCCAAGTTCGAGATAGGGGCGGACCGGACTTGGAGCTCAGCCTCGTGCTGCTCGCGGGTGAAGGTACTGGCCTCCACATCCCTAAGGCGAGCATTTTCCGCTTCAAGCTCGACAATTTTCTACTTGGCCGCGGACAGTTTCTTCTCTCTCTCGCCGAGCAAGGCATCCTTGCCTTTCAGTTCAGCGGATAAACCTTGAATTTCTTCAAGGTATTTCTTCTTGTTATCGAGGGAGATAGTGAGTTGATTGTTGAGACGAGCAAGCTTGGCCTCGTAGTTGTTGATCAGGCCATCTTTCTCTTCTGTGAGCTGCCGAGCAGTGCTTGTGTATCGGCGAACAGCTTCTTCTTTCTCGGCCAGCTGGGCCATCACTTTTTGCGCCATCATGAGGCCGTTGGTGTGATGCATCATGGACAAATGGAAGTTGTCCACCAGTCCTTGCATGGAGATAGTTTTCTCCATGGGTCGTGTCCAGGCCCGGGCGACCAGCTCCGTCGCCCCATGAACGTGATCGCCTAGAATCTCCCGTATATTGATGGGAGTCCACGAGCAAGCATATTGATGGACGGAACTTGCTCGCCTAGGATGGTCGGCAGAACGGTATCTGCGAACAAGAAAACAAATGACACTTAGAAAAGTGTGTAGAAGAAAAACGGATCTTGTTCGACAGAAGCTAGAGTGAACTTACTCTTGGAACTTTCGGTCATCCCAACCCAGATGGGTAATATTTTCAGGACCGCGAACGGGAGTGGAGTCTTTACCCGTTTTGCCTGCTTTCTTCGTCGGCTCGATGGAGGAAGGGCGAACAACTTCTCCTTTGGTGTGGGGATGGGCATGGTTTTTCCCTCCGTTCTCCTTGCCTTTGTTCCCGGCAGGAGCGGTCTGTGCCACGAAGGACCCATCCCCTTTTTTCAAACGCTTTACTCCTCGGGGGGATGGGGGTACGTGAACAGGCGAGCAACTTTCTTGCACTTCAGTCTGTTCACATACTCGATGGTCCTCTCAGCTTTATCCCGGAGAGCGACCAAGCACGAAGTGAAGAGGAACTCAGAGCCGATATCTTCCTCTTCCGAGTTCCACTTGAGCAACCGGGGACCTGCGAGCAAACAAAAAAAGTTAAATTAGAACTTTGTATAAAGGCGAACAAATATGACCTTACGTTTGATTTGCCCATAAGTGGTGGGTTCGAATATGCGCCCGGCACCGCCGTGTGGGCCAGAAGATGCTCGCCAGTCGCCCCCAATGAAAAAAAATGCTCCTTCCAATCCCGAATCTGGTTCGGCACCCCCTCCACCAGTTTCAATCCAGTCCGAGCCTTCAAGTAACAGTATCCTTCCTCGCCTCTCGGACACTTGGTGATGGTCATTAGATAGTTGACCTCTTCAGCAGTGATGCGATCCACATACCCTTCCAGGGCGAACAAGCCCATGCTGTCGAGCAAGTTCATCCACCCAATGGGAGTTATTTGGGTGATGGCTAAGTTGGTTGCCTCCAGAAAACGACCAACAACGGGTGGCAGTGGCAACCTCAGCCCCGCGATCAGTGTATCTATGTTTATCGCCGTACACCCTGGAGGAGGATGATCAGCTCTTTCTTTCCTCTTAGGAGCCCACATGAAGATGTCATGGGGAATTTGATATGCCTCCCGGATGAGGTTGAGCTCGTCGTTGCGAACAACACTTTTGATTCAGCTCACCTGGTACTCGGTTCTAACCAAATCCAAAACTTGACGCGGGGGGCGAGGAAAGTTGTTCGCGTGCTCAGCAGAGTATGCTCGCCAATCGAATGGGCGAGCGACACCCGTGGGAATTTTATTTTCGAGCATCTTAGGGCCTGGAAACCCTATCCCTTCCAGAAATTCAGGGGTAAGCTCGTCAAACTCCGGATCTTCCTCAGATTCAGAGTTCGAGGAAGATTGCTCATCGGGGGTACTTCTCGCGGCCTCCCTAATCTCTTCGCCGGATTGGCGAGCTCCAGAATCCTCCGTTGATCGAACCACCGAATCCACGTCGGGGTGCGTTTCCGTGGAAACTTCAAATGGTGGTTGTTCGATAAACGGCACGATCGGGAAAAAGGGATCCAAAGTCTCCTCCGAGTCTTGGTTGCTCAAGTGGGAGGACATCAGTTTAATGAAATAATTATTTAAGGTTAGAAGTAGGATTTTTGGGTCTCTAGTGGCGGTTCTGGGCGGTCGACAGCGGCGCAAATTCCCCCCCACGGCGGCGAAGGTACAAATGGAGAAAATGGCGGAAGAAAAGAGTGAAGAATGAAATATATGAGAAAATAACTACCTTACTTCAGAATTGGAGGCCAAATGCTGAAGAAATGTCGTCGGAAAAGTTTGGAGTCACCAGAAATGGTGGAATTCGCCGGAGAAACTGTAGCAGAGGGTTAAGAGTGGGAAAACTTTTGTTTCCCACTCATATTTATACCCCAAATAAAAAGGGGCACAGAGTGTAATTTCCTACAAAATATGGGCCAATTTGAAGAAAAACGGGGTCTTTTTCAAGCATAAGTGAAAATCAGAGGACTGGCGTGCAAATCTTGAGGCGCGTGGCCTAGGGAATGATCGTGCGTGGGCGGCGCGCAATTATACCGCCCACGTTATCCTCGTACATCCCCCAGATCGTGGGAAGGTGAAGAGGCGAACCCGAAGTTGCTCGCCCGATTCAATGATGTTCGTCCAAATCCTCACCAGTATAGTATCCTAACTATAGTTGCTCACCACAAAGTTGCTCGTCTGAGGCAACATCTAGTCGGGATAGAGGGCAATTGTTGATAGGCGAACATCAATCATTGTTGGACGAACAAGTATTAAGGTCTTGATAGAGATTACAATGAATCAACTCTAAATCAAAGATGATTAACAAAGAAAATCAAAAGGGAGTGTACAAATCAATCCACGTGGTGTACGAAATGACGAACAACTCCATCGACGAACAACTTGTTGACGAACAGGTCCAGAGACCCAAGACCAGATATGGACCCTCCATCAAATCGCTAATGACAAACAACATTGATCATAGGTGGTGTATTTATCGGCCTAAGAGGTGTATGAGGACGAACAAGGAACCAAGATTCTCAAAGCTCATACCAACCCGAAGTCCAGGCGAACAACTTCTGAGTCGTGACCACAAGAGGCAAACAACTTTCATTTAAAGATCAAACTGAACCAATTAAGTTGACTATGACGAACAACAATGAGTCCATGATAAGACCAAAGAAGACTTTGTAACTAAGATACAGCTTAGATAAGTTCAAACAACGGTCAAAGGACACATGTCTAGCATGCAAGCTAGGAAGTCCAAGAGTTTTGGACACCTCCTGTTTGCTAGTCTCTATAAATAGTTGTTCTCCAGCTTAGAAATGCAAGTTCAAATTCAAAAATACTCACAAAACACATAAAAACACACCTAAACGTGCACGCATACGAAATAAATACGGATTTGACTCTCGTATTTACGATTTTATGACCCAAACCTTCGATTTATCATTTACGGTGATAATCAATCACACGTTCTTGTTTGGTGATCCTAAAACTGAACTAAAACAACCATTAATCATCTCGATTAAATTTGATCACCAACACCATTCTCAATGATCAAATCCTAGGATATTAATTATTTTTCTATTCCCATTCTGATGGTGAGTGTTGTAAATCTAGAAGATTTATTATTTCAAATCTAGAAGATTTGATGTGGACATTACTTATGGACCAAGAAATCCAACGGGCTTTATATCTTAGACTAGGGTTTTATTCTTATAAATAGATCATTGTATTCATTATTGTAATCACTCTCATACACAAGATCATTAGTGAAACTCCTGGCTTTGATCGCCCCCAGACGTAGTCGTTCCCGACGAACTGGGTCAACAAATGTTGTCTCTTTAATTTATGCACTTATTTACAATACGTTATCAGCACGAGTCTCTGCCCGAGATTGTATGGTACGCCCTAAATTAATTTTCATATAAATTACATGTTTTTGATGTGTACCATAGATATGAATTCATTCTTGAATATTCTTGCGTATAATTGTATTATATTTGTATACGAATTAAATTATTTTTGTGAATTGAATCGACGAGCAATGGCCGCCGTCCTGTAGACGTTCGACCGCCACCCATCCACCACCGAAGGCCAGCAGCCGCCGCACGCAGGAGCCGCGCCTTGCGCCGCTGCCACCGTGCACCCTGCGCCGCCTCGCGCCGCAACTGCCGCATGCCGCATGCCGCCGTGCGCCGCGCGCCGTGTGCCGCCTTCTCCGCCGTGCGCCTTGACCATGAGCCGCCTTGCACCGTGTCGTCTGCGCCACGTGCCGCCTGCACCGCCGCGCGCCCTGCGCCGCTGCCGCCGCATCACCGCGAGCCCGCGCCACTGTCTTCGCGCGGCCTCAGCTGCTGCCGCCCGCGCCCAATGTCGAGCCGCCGCTGCCGCGTGCAGCCATCGCCCGTCCGCCATGCGCGACACGCGGTATTTTTCCGGATTCTTTTGATTTGCTATTTCATTCTTGATATCACAAAATCCGTATTAATTTATTTTTAATCCTGAAAATATTTCGTTAAATTGCGTTAATATACATGAAATAATTATTCTTATGATTATTCCCTCTGTCTATTAAATCATATATTTTCTAGAAATTATTTTCATGTGATTATCTCCCTTACTTGTTTATGCATGCTTATGTGATTTAATTATCTTACGTGCATTACTATTTCCGCACATAGTTTATTTCTTTATAGTCCACATATTATGCCCGGGTAGGCGGCGCCCGGTATTTTTCGGACCGTAAATATATATTTTGGGTAGACAACGCCCAATACGTGCATCTATGTGCCTTAGAATAACTAAATAAATCCTTGTCTCCCCGTTGTCTATGAATTTGGTCAATCCTCTTACCCATGTCACTTTAATAATTGTAGTGAATAATGTCTGATATTACCAAAAGATAATTTGCTGAGCTTACTCTTGACGGTAGTAACTACTTGACATGGGCGCTAGATGTTGAAATACATCTAGCCTCAAACAACCTTAGCGGCACGATTGTCGATGATCCAAAATCAATTGACGCCCAGAAGGCGAAAGCTTTGATTTTCCTTAGGCATCATCTCAATCAGGACCTGAAAAATGAGTATCTCACTGAAAGAGACCCCGGAACGTTGTGGAAGTCCCTGAAGGACCGTTTCCAACAACAAAATGACATACTCATCCCTTAGGCACAATACGATTGGTTGAACCTCCATTTCCAAGACTTTAAGTCCGTTACGGAGTACAACTCAGCCCTACATCGTACTGTATCTCAGTTAAAGTTATGTAAGAAAACTGTAACTGAGGACGACTTAATCCAAAAGACTTTGTCGACTTTCCACGCAAGCAACCTTGTACTCCAGCAGCAGTATATGGCTAAGAACTACACTGTACACTCTGAGCTAATTTCTGCACTTCTAGTAGTGGAAAAGCACAACCAGCTCCTTATGCAGAATCATAATGCGAGCCCGGTTGGCTCAAAAGTTGTGCCCGAAGCACATGTTGTAGCTCAAAGTAGTACAAGAGGTCGCAAGCGTGGTAGGGGGAGAGGAAGTAAGTGAACTCGTAGCCAAGGCTGAGGTCGTAATAAATCTGGTGGTCTAGGTACCTTGAATGACAATCAGGCTCAGGTTCGTGGGAAGGCTGTACCTAACACGAACTCTGCTACCCGAAAATCTGATAATCAAAATAAGATTGAGCAGTCCTGCTACAGGTGCGGATGCAAGGGCCATTGGTCTCGCACGTGTCACACTCCCAAACATTTGGTCGAGGCTTACCAAAAGCAGCAGAAGGACGATAAGGGAAAGGCTCCTAGAGTTGAATCTCACCATGCCATTCTGCCCGAAGCAGACCCCGACCAAGACAACGCAGATCCTATGGGCATTGAACTTAAGGATTTTGGAGATGACGAGTGATTCGCATATTTAGTTATTTCTAGTATTTTATTTTGTTTTCTGAATAAAACAATTTCATGTTATGTTTTGGGATCCTTTCTTTCGTATGTTTTATTTTATGAATGAATTTATCATTTTTAGCTTTGATATGTTTACCTTAATAGCTGTCCATAGTATTTATTTGGATATTTTTGTTCTCATTTATGGCTTGTAAACAAATCGGCTACTAGGTTTGGACTATTTCCTCTTGCATGATGGACGCCCATAGTGATTTATGTTTGGTTGATAGTGCCACCACACATACGATCCTAAAAGATAGGAAGTATTTTTATAACTTGATAGAACGTAAGGGGAGTATAACTTGAATAGCCAATGATAGTATGTTGATAGTGGGCTCCAGGAGAGCTTCCATTGTCCTCCCCATGGGTACCGAACTCATAATTGATAATACTTTATTGTTTCCACAATGTAAGCGTACCCTACTCAGTTTTAGGGACATTAGGATAAACGGGTATCATATTGAAACTAAAACTGAGAATGATGATGAATACCTTTTGATGACTAGTACTCGAGGTAGCCGTAAACAAGTTATTGAGAAACTTCCTTCCTTCTCCTCCGGATTGTACTATTCCTACATCCGGCCGTCTAGTTCCCATCTAGCGATAAGTATGAAATTCCATGACACAAATTCCTTTAAATTATGGCATTAGCGGTTAGGTCATCCGGGACAAACAATGATACGTAGGATTCTATCTAATTCAATTGGTCATAATATTACGAATAATAGAATTCCTCCAGTTGATGAATATTTTTGTGATGCATGTTCTAGGTGTAAGTTAATAGTGCGACTGTCGCGCACTAAGGTTGGACTAGAGTCTCCGGTTTTTCTAGAGCGAATTCAAGGAGACATTTGCGGACTGATTCACCCAGCATTAGGACCGTTTCGTTATTTCATGGTCCTTATTGATGCCTCCACTAGGTGGACATTTGCATGTTTGTTGTCCACCCGCAATCAAGCTTTTGCGAAGCTCATTGTGAAGACTATCGAGCTTAGAGCTCAATTCCCGGTGTTGATGACCTTTTCTAATCTATGATGATTAGTGGCTATTTTCTCAAGTTAAGATCATCAAACAAGATCAAAGATTATGGGATTTGGATAAGTAATACTCAAGAAATGAATTTGCAAGAGTTTAGGCATTTTTTTCTATTATGGGAGAATCCTCCTCCTTCATGCAAATGAAGGGGTATTTATAGGCATACAAAGAGGCTAGGTGTCACTATCTTGATGGCTTAGCCATTGGGATTTTGCCAAGTGTTATGACTTTTATACAACATCTAATCTATTGCCCAATGAATGGGTGCCAAGTGTTAAGACACATTGACTATTTCTAAAGTTGGTGACTCTTGGAGTTCCCAATGTTGTACTTGGTCTTTGGAACCACTCAGCTGCTCTCCTTGGTGACTAGCTACTCGTCTGTACGTCTTCGTTGGGTGTTGGAAACCTTTATAACCCAAGTTGCTCGCCTGCTCGCCTCTTGTTGAGACTTTGGGTCTTCTTGTTCTTGTTGTTCGCTACCTCGTGCCTTTATGACCGGTTGCTCGCCGCCTTCAGATGGGTATTTGTCCCTATTGCTCGCCTCCTTCGTTGGGACCCTAGTCCCTGTTGCTCGCCTCCTATGTCATGCAGTCCCTGTTGCTCGTCCTATTCCATATTATTGCTTTTGATGTCTTCTTAATCTTATTAGATTAATATTTTTTTATGCTAATATTATGTCCCTGTTGGTCGCCTATCAACAATGCCCCCTAGTTTGGCATATAAGGATAGATTTTATCTTTTTTGTCAAACTATAGGATAGGCTGTGTTATCCAAAAGGAGGCGAGTAACGGGGAAAGTGAGTTACTTCTATATAGGGAGCGGGCAGCAAGTTTTCAAACATTTAGGCGGGAACTCTGAGAGGCGATCAGCGAGGGACTCCCAGAGGCGAGCAGCGTGGAACGACCTTTGGACTTGCGTCGTTTCGCTTCCCGAGGCACGGAATACGAAGCGACGCAGTCTGCCCAGGCGTGCGCTCCTATAATTGCAACTAGGGGCCTCAATTTTTCATTTTCCTCACTTCTGCCCCCGAATCCATATCTATAAATAGCTCCCCCCTTCCATTTTCTTTCTTTTTCGTTCTTTCACAAGCAAACCGCCATTGGAGAGTTTTCGAGCTTTTCTTTTCACTGTTTTCTTTGATCTTTCAGCCAATTTCATCCAAATCAAAGGTGAATCCTTTGATTTTTCTTGTTTACTCTTGTTATTACTTGCATTTTTCTTTCGATTTTGCAAATTTCGTTCTTCTTTTTGCTATTCCGTGATTTCCGCCGCCACATCACCGCCGTACCGCCGCCGTGTCGCCGCCGTGCTGCCATCGTGATCTTCCACTCCTTGATCAAACTTCATCGTTTGACTTGTACGGGAATTTTTCAAAAAAAATTCAAAAATTTTCGAAGATGACGTCACCTTCCTCAAGCAATACGCCTTCTGTTGAATTTGTTGGGCGAAATCTGGGAAAAAGGCCCATGGAAGATGAACCGTCAGTCCCTGTTCCTCGCCGTTCGCTCCGGCGAGCAGCTGGGCAAAACCCTAGGACCCTGCTCGTTGATGAAGAGACGGGCTCTGAGGCGAGCTCTGTTGCTCGCTCCGTTGATTCATTCTATGCTGTGGAAAGCTCGGGCGAGCAGGACGTCCAAGGCCCCGTTGTTCGCTCCTCGGCTCGAGAGGGGACTAACTCGGATTTGGGTGAAGATTCTTCCGAGGTTGCTGCTGAAATAGACGGGATGAGTCTTCCTGAAGAAATGGGAGCGAGCAGCGAGCACCAGGCAAGGAGCGAACAGCGAGCAACTGGATCAGGGGGCGAGCAAGTGGGAGTTACATGGGAATTTCTTCGAGAGATAAACTTTCCCGTTTCAAGGCCAATGCCCGAGTCTTTTATTCCTAAAGCCGTGGTCCGAAGACAAGATTGGATTGACTATGCTAATAAGTATCATAAGACTTTCCCCACTCCCGCTCGACCTATTATGGAAACTCGTCCATCGCCATACACAGCGAGTAAGGTAGTCAGCGCGGTTTTAGAGGAGGATTTAGTTCGGATACGGTCTCGCTATCGTATTCCGTACGATATCCATTTGTATGCCCCCCAACCAGGAGAAAGAGCTGACGACCCACCTCCAGGTTGCACTGCTATCAACCTCTACATACTTAACTCGGGGTTCCCTCTCCCTCTACATCCTGTGATCGGGCAATTCCTGAAGGATATAAACCTAGCAATCACTCAGATTACTCCTAACGGTTGGAGTAATTTGCTGTCTTTTATTACCCTTTTCGGGTTGGAGGGGTACCGGAATAAGATCAGCACGACGGAGATACACTACGCACTGACTATCTCTTCGGCTGTTCATGAAGAAGGGCTTGGTTGGTATTACCTCAAAGCCCGTAGTGGCGTTAAGCTAATTGAAGGAGTGCCCAACAAGGTCAAGGGTTGGCACAGGCAATTCTTTTATATTGGCGGCGATTGGCGGGCGTCCTCTAATTTTTCGGGAGGACCGGGGCGTATAGACTCTCCTACGCATTTCGGCGAAATTCGGCGTAGGTTTTAAATCTCAGTTCATCGAACTTTCAGGTGAACTAATTTTAATCTTTTTCTTTGTTTTTGCAGGTCCGCGTATCCTGAGGTGGGGGCATCCGGATTTGAGTGAAGAGTTTCTATACGTCCTTGCGTTGATTTCTCTTCGGGACGCTAAAGATCGGAGTGTCGAACATCTCTCTCAAGCACATCTCCGCAAGCACGCTCAGTTTATCACTAGTGCTCACCATTTGGAAGCACAAGCAGAGGTCCCTGAGGGTAAGCATTACTTATTACTTTTCCCATATCTCCTATTATTCACTCTTGCTCTGTTGTTCGCCTAGGCCCTGCTGGTCGCCTAGGTCTTGTTGGTCGCCTAGGTCTTGCTGGTCGCCTAGGCCCTGCTGATCATCTAGGATAAGTTCTACTTGCCAATTTTACTGATAATTTTTGTGTTGTCTTCAGCTCAAAGGGTAACGGTCGCTGTTCCTCCCATTCCCAAAAGCTATCATTTACTCGCACGTCGGGTTAAGCAAATGGCAGCCAATCAACCTTCAAGGAAGAAAAAGTTTGATCCTTGTACTTCCTTGATCAGACTTAGAGCTGAAGCAGACGAGGAGGAAGAAGAAGCTCCTCAGGCTCCTCCCCCAGTTCCTCAGGCTCCTGCTCCCGTTCCCCGCCCTCCTGCTCGCTCTTCGCCGCCTCCCCAAGACACGAGGGGCAAGAAACGACTTGCCAAGGAAACTGCTCCTCGCAAGGGAGATGACCGTGCTAAGCGGACAAAAGGGCAAGGCTCTTCCCAAGTGGGTAAATCTACTGCTCGCTCCTCGCCGGTGGAGGAGGTGACTGAGCAACAAGTTATCGGTGCGATTATCGCCGGTCAGGGCAGGAGTTCATCCCCTGACAACTCGTACCTGGGCTACGACCCCGTGAAAATGCAGGAGTGAGTATCTTCTTATTCAGTTCAATTGTTTATTCCTTTGACTTAGTTTTCTGACAGCTTTTTTCTTCAAATAGGTACCGAAAAAACGACTATCCTGGTCGTTCAAAAGTACTTCACCAGTTTAGCTGTGTGAAGTCCCCTCCTGCACCCCACGAGATTAAGGACTCCCACGTCCGCAGAGCCATGGAATATGTTCCCCGCTCGTGGACCAAGACTGGCGAGGAAATCATTCAGAGCCAGAGCCTTAGCGACAACGCTCGTTTATTGAGCTATAACTCGAGCCATCAATCAATCTCAGCTCAACGAGTCTTGGATCAAGCCATTGAGTTGGAGCGAACAAATCGCGGTTTAGGGCGACGGATTGAGCAAGTTGAAGCAGATCGTGATGCTCAACTTGTTCAATTGAAGAAGAAGGACGAGGAGCTGAAGAAGAAAGATGAGGAGTTGGCTAAGATGAAGGCTGACTTCGAGAGAGCCAAGCTCACATGGACGCGGGAGGTAAAGGCTGCTGAGGACCGGGAGATGGTAGCGTCTAATGCTTCAGAGAAGCTTAGACTGGATTTAGGTGTCGCCACTGATCGTTTACAAGTCCTGGAGACCGAGCGGGTGGGTCTGGTGGAAAGAGTGGAGTCGTTGAAGGTCCACGTCGACCAGCTGGAGAAGAAGAACAAGCGTGCCATTTCTTACACCACTTATGTACAGGACGTTACCGATAATACCAATCTTGGGTATATCTGTGCGTATGCTGATAGTGTAAGAAACGTGAAGTACGCTTTAGATAACGGTCTAGACGTGATGACTTCGACCATCAAAGACTTCACGGACTACGTCACCGAAAACCCTCCGGCTCCCGGTTTTGAAATCCCGGTGGCTGATTTGGGAGAGATGGGAGTTAACTTAGACATCTTCAAAGACGATGTTCGTGTTGTGGCCCCCAGGGAGAGAGTGGAGGCGGACAGGGACATGAATATCTTTGAAGCTCTGGGTCCCCTTCTCCCTAATCCTCTTGGTGAAACAAGCTCTTCTGCAGCAGTAGGCGAACAGCAGGTCCCCGGGGTCACTGTGCAAGATGTTCCACCTCCTCCTTCTTCCCAAGATCCTTCGGTGCCACCTGCTCCGCCAGCTCCCGAGACTTAGGCTTAGTTTCTTTTTTGTCTAGCTGATGTAGTAGGATGATGGTTGTACGCTCATCTTCTGTAATTTTTTGGTGCTAATGAATGAGGATTGCACTTTTATTTTATTGTTCGCCTCTTATTTGCCCTTTAATTATTTTTTGCTTAAGTATTTCTTTCTTAAGTTGAAAGTAAAATATTTTTCCTTGCAAATTTATGCATGTTGTTCATGTATGGGTTTATTTTGTTCTTTTAAGAACTTAACCCCTTATCATGCTTCTTTCTATGCCTTGTTGCTCGCCCCTTGCTATGTTTGTGCATAAGTGCCTTTAGCTTCGGAACGAGCAACTATGTATTAGCATGTGCCCTGTTGCTCGTCTCCACTATACTTGTACTTTATGCATTTGGTATCTTGGGCGAGCAACTTCGTGTGATGGGGCGATCAGGTGGGCTCCTGAGTTTCCTGGACCCTGCTGCTCGCCTCCTTTTGGACTTGTGCTTTCAACACCTGCTTGTCCTCCGGCGAGCAGTTTTTCTTCTTGGCGAACAATTAAGCTTTGATGCCTCTTTGATTTTTTACGTGCATAATTCACTGAACAATCATTTATCTACTTACAAATTTTACCAAAAAAGTGTGAAGATTTCATCGATCTTACACCTTACAAAAATATAAATGACACGATAGTCTATAAAAAACTTTACATTGGTTTCCTAATTATTGATAATACTTTTTCAACAAAGCCGCGTTCCAGGTGTATTGGGCCGAGTTGCCTTCCATGTCTTCGAGATCATATGTGCCGTTGTGCCACTTTTGAGTTATCTTGAATGGGCCCTCCCAAGTCGGCCCAAATACACCTGGAGGTGTTGCTAAGATTTTTCGGAGCACCAGATCCCCGACTTCAAATTCCCTGACTTTTACTTGTGAGTTGTAGTACCTTGCAATCCTTCTTTTGTATATCTCGTTTTTTATTTCTGCTGAGATTCTTTTTTCGTCGATCAAATCCATCTCTGCAGCTAGTGCCTTGTTGTTTTCCTGTTCATTGAACTCGGCTACCCTCTCAGTCGGTATTTTGAGCTCTATAGGTATGACTGCTTCTGTACCGAATGCCATAGCAAATGGTGTTTCTCCAGTGCTTGTTCTATGTGATACCCTATATGCCCAAAGTACCTCGGGCAGTTCTTCCGACCACTTGCCTTTCTTATCTACCAGACGGATTTTGAGGATATGCTTGATTATCTTGTTAACTGCTTCGACTTGACCGTTAGACTGAGGATGATATGGTGTTGAAAAATGCTTCTTGATACCCCACTTTTTGCAGAAATCTCTTATCTTCTTTCCTTCGAATTGCTTTCCATTGTCTGTCACTATTGCTTGTGGGACTCCGAACCGGCAAACTATATTTTTCCAGATAAAGCTGATCATTTTCTCTTGTGTTATCGTTACCAGTGCTTCAGCTTCGGCCCATTTCGTGTAATAGTCCACGGCTACCACTGCAAATCTGACATTCCCTTTTCCCGTTGGGAAAGGTCCTACGATGTCTATTCCCCACTTTGCGAACGGCCATGGACTATTTATCGAAATCAGTTCCGTTGGCGGCTTATGGATGTTGGGAGCGAACAGCTGGCACCTGTGACATGTTTTTGCAATTCTGATTGCGTCTTGTAACAGAGTTGGCCAGTAGTAACCTTGCCTTACTATTTTGTATGCCAGTGCCCGCCCCCCTGCGTGATTTCCGCATACTCCTTCGTGTATTTCTTTCAGAACTTCCTGACCTTGCCCCCTTGCTAGGCATTTTAATAGGGGTAGTGAAAATCCTCTCTTGTAGAGTTGGTTATCCATGATTGTGAACCTTGCTGCTCGCTTGGCTACCTTTGCTGCTTCTTGGGAGTCTTCAGGTACTGTGTTATCTTTGAGGTATCTATATATCGGTGTCCTCCAATCATCCTCTGTCAATTCATCTTCGATCTGATTGATCTTATAGTCACCGGTGGATGGGTTAGAAATTCTTGTGATGGTGACTTCTGAAAGCTTTGCTGGTCCTGTACTAGTGGCCAAACGGGCAAGTGCATCTGCTTGCGCATTATTGTCCCTTGGCACTTGCTCGATGTAAATTTGTTCGAAAAGCGAAGCCAGGTGAGCAACAATTTTTTGGTATAAGGCCATGTTTTCATCCTTGGCTTCGTATTCCCCACGGACTTGGTTGACTATCAGCTGGGAATCTCCATAAATTTGAACTTTTCAAACCCCCACAGCCAGAGCTAACCGTAACCCGGCTATCAATGCTTCATACTCAGCCTCGTTGTTTGTTGCCATGAACTCAAACCTTACGGCTGAGGTGAATACTTGTTCGTCTGGACTGATCAACACTATCCCGGCTCCTGCTGCTGTGTTATTCGATGATCCGTCTACATACATGTGCCATGGGTGATTATGACCTCTCGTCAGATCTTGAGGGAATGTTAATTCGACAATAAAGTCGGCTAACGCTTGTCCCTTGATCGCTGTTCGAGGTGCATAAGTTATTCCAAATTGGCTTACTTCGAGCGACCACTTGAGGAGGCGACCAGCTGTGTCAGGCCTTTGTAAGATTTGTCTTAATGGAAAAGTTGTTAAGACCTCCACCTGATGATCGAAGAAGTACGGCCTTAGCTTTCTCACACTCATCACCAGTGCGTAGGCTAACTTTTCCATGGGCGAATACTTAATCTCTGCTTCATGCAAGGCCTGACTCACGTAATAAATTGGTAAGTGAAATTTCCCTTCTGCTCGAACTAGGACCGAGCTGATGGCCACCTCTGATGCGGCTAGATACAGGTACAGTTTTTCTCCAGAGACGGGTTTCGATAGAATCTTAGTATCACTCACATATTCTTTCAATTGCTCAAATGCTTGTTGGCAATTACTCGTCCACTGGAAATGTCCTTTTTTGATGGCATCAAAGAAGAGGCACTTGTCTCCAGATCTGGAAATGAATCTGTTTAGGGCTGCCAGACATCCGGTTAGTCTTTGAACTTCCTTAACAGACCTTGGCGGTTGCATATCCATAATTGCTTTGACTTTTAATGGATTCGCCTCAATACCCCGTTGACTGACCAGGTGCCCAAGAAATTTTCCCGAGTGTACCCCGAAGCTACTTTTCTTTGGGTTTAGCTTCATGTTATACGCTCGAAGTATCTCAAATGTTTGTGCGAGGTGTTCCATATGATCTTCTTTTCTCGGGCTTTTTACGACTATGTCGTCCACGTATACTTCCATTGTTTTGCCGATGTGTTCATCGAACATTTTGTTAACGAGTCTTTGGTACGTGGCTCCCGCGTTAATCAATCCGAACGGCATTCTTTTCCAACATAACAAGTTTTTATTGGTGTAGAATGTTGTGTGCTCCTGGTCATCTGGGTGCATTGGTATTTGATGATACCCAGCAAATGCGTCCATGAAGGTAAGGAGTTCGTGTCCCGCCGTGTTGTCCACCAGTTGGTCAATATGAGGCAATGGGAAGTTATCTTTAGGGCAAGCGGCATTCAAATCAGTGAAGTCGATACATAGCCTCCATGTACCATTTGATTTCTTTACTAACACCGGATTTGCTACCCATCTAGGACATAAGGCTTCTTTGATAAGATCATTGTCGAGTAACTTCTTCACTTCTATGTCCAATGCTTCATATTTGTCGGGCCCAAATTTTCTCCTTTTCTGCCTCACCGGTTTCTTAGTTGGACAAATATTTAGCTTATGACAGGCATGCTCAGGGCTAATGCCTACCATATCAGCATGTGACCATGCGAATACATCAAGATTGGACTTGAGAAACTCTTCCATTCTGGATCTGTATGGCTCAGGGAGCTCAGATCCAATGAATAATTCCAAGTCTTCTCGATTTTGGTCAATTCTTATTGCCTCCAACTCCTCTACCGGGGTTGCTCTCCTTTTTTGGTCTTTCCATCGAGGATCGATAATGGGCCCTTCAAAGTTGATCTCATCCTTGATCACTGGTTATGCCCCCAGTCTTGGCTCCAAGTCTTCAGCCTGATTTAGTTCGGGTACAACCTCTCTTCCCTGTTGCTCGCCCATGCCCTCCTGCTCGTCCACGCCCTGCTGGTCGTCCACCTCCATCATTTCAGTGTCGACGGACTCCATGACTTCATCTAGAATGGATGGTTCACCTTCGTCCCTGCTGCTCGGCTGCTCGTCCATCACGGATATTCTGTTGTCAGTGGGCTGAAGTTGCAGGAGGCATTCTCGGGCTTTTCTTTGATCACCTTTGACCGTACCCGGGCCTTTCGAAGTTGGGAATTTAAGACAATAGTAGTGCGTTGAAACAGCCGCTTTGAATTCATTTATAAAAGGTCGACCAAGAAACCCGTTGTAGGCAGACTGCTGATCTACGACTAAGAATTCAACCATCCTAGTCAGTCTCCTTTCGGGATTCTCGGTCGATACAAGTTCGACTGACAACGTTACTAAGCCTAAAGGAACGGTTACAGCGTCTCCGAATCCCACTATCTTATGATCACATCCTTTTACATACCCCTCACAATCATCTATTTGATCTAGTGTGCTTTTGAACAAGATGTTTGTGTAGGAGCCCGTGTCCACAAGCAAACGGTGAACTCGGGCCCCCATGATATTGGTACAGATGATTAGTGAGTCATTGTGTGGGGTAAGTATGCCGTCTAAGTCCTTCTCGGAAAACACCAACTCGCCTGTCTTTTTAGTAGCTTGGTTTACCCCAACTTCCCTGACTTGAGCTACCGCCCTCAGCTCTGCTTTTTTTTTTCTTTTAGACATCAATGGTCTACCATCAGAACAGCCCCCTACCGGTCCGGATGGTTCAAGCATTAGGATTTCTCGGACGGGTTCGGCTGGGGCTGTCATCGTTTTCTTTCTTTTTTGATCCCTCCTGCTCGGCTGTTCGTCGCTCTCATCATCTTCTGAGCTGGAGGATATCGCCACCCTTGGTTTCTTTCCCGGTTGTCGCTTCACAAATTCTGACAACTTTCCTTCTTCGTAAAATCTCCATAACTGTTTCAAGAGATCTCGGCATTCGCTCGTGAAGTGACCTATAGTCTGATGGTATGCACAGAATTTGTTGGGGTTCATCTTTCCTCGTTCTTGTCGTATCTTGCGGGGTTCAGACAGCATATCCTTATCTTTCACGTTGTTGTACACAGCCTCAATTGATGTGGATAAGACATGGTTCAATTTCTCCTTCAATTCGGACCCTTCACTAAAAGCTTTCATGTTCCTAGGGGCCTTGTATTCCCCTCCTGACTTCTTTCCCGATTTCTTGGTATCAGCCTTGTCTCCTAGCTCTCTCTGTAGAGTTTCTTGCATCGAAATATACACTCCAGCCTTGTGCCTGAATTCGGAATAAGTTTTAGGGAAAGCGAGGTGCATTTCCTTCCACAGGTCTGTTCCTTTCTTAAGCCCTGCCATAACCGCCACTATCTTAGTATCCTCACTTACTGGTTCTCCTTCCAGTAGGACTTTGTCGAATCTTTCAAGGAAGGCTCTATCAGACTCCTCGTCTCCTTGCCTTAGATCTGCCAACCTGTGTCTCTGCGTAAGGTAAGACCCGACCGTGGAGAAGTGCGAGAGAAATTCCTTGCTGAGTTGCATGAACGAACTGATGGAGCCTGGAGCTAGTGCAAAAAACCATCTGTGAGGGCCGTCACCAAGAGTCAACGGAAAATTCCGACATTGAGTTGCGTCAGATGCCTTTACCGATATCATGTAATCGGTATACTTGGACAGGTGTACTTTCGGGTCTGAATTTCCTTCGTACAAATTAATGGCTGGGAATTGTACTTTCTTTTGTACCGGCGCATTAAGGATATTCGGGGACAAGGGTGACGATGGCAACATCGTCGATCCGTCGCCTTTCTTTTCCTCCAACTGTTTTTGCATCTCTTCCACCGCTTTCTTCAAAGCTTGCCACTCATCTGGAGACGTTTTTCCGCTAGAAGGCTGTTCGTCATGATTGGGTTCAATGACCTCTTCATGACGCAGTCCCTTGCTAACGGGACATTTCTCTTGAGTGGCGTGCCTAGCGATGTTACTGGCTCCATTGGGACCTAATCGCCCAAAGGCTGATCTTCTTAGCCTTTCATGCACTGAGCGGCGAGCAGCAGGGTGTGTTTGTCCCGGTGCTCGCTCCTCGCCTCTCAGTTGATCCTCCCTATGTGTTCCGCGATAACTTGCCCTTCTTGTGTGATAGTGGCTTACACTCCTTGTGTCCCCGCTGCTCGACTCCTCACCTGTCCCCGGAGTAGACTCTCCTCGACTTCCAAGTCTTTCACTTAAAGGAGCTTTCCCTTTATACCTACGGATTTCCTCGCTGTCAACCTCGTCATTTCGTGCGTCTTTTCTTCCTTCGCTTCGCTGCTCGCCTGCCCTGTTGGTCGCCGCCTGCGTCCCTGATGGCCCGACCGTTTGTCGCCTTTGCAATGCTTGTAAAACAGCAATCGTTTTTGCTAGCTCTTCGGGATTTTGAGCAAGAGCTTCCACTTCCGGCGGGATTGTATCAATGGTAACTTGGATGTTTCTTTGCGAAGTTGCTTTTACTGTACGTGCATGTCCTTCAGTAGACGAAACCCTAGTTTTTGACCTACGACTTGGAGACGTGCTCAAATGTCGTTCTTCTTGTGATCGAACCATTTTGGTTACCGAAGTACAAGTGGTAAGCAAATGAATGGGGTGATTTTGTCTCCAACAAACACCTTTCTTAAGAGTTACTAGCTTTGTTTGTATGAATATGGTGGTTTGAAAACCCTAGTTCATACACACATGCATTTAAACTCTCAGAGTAATGTATAGATGGATGATTTTGCTTCAAATAATGTGTACACTTGATTTCCGATGGCTTCCTCCCGGATTCCGGCCGGATTTTGCAGATTCCGGTGGAGTTCAACCTTCCTTCGACTTTTTTGTGAAACGGAGGTTCGAACCCTTCTTCTAGCGCCAATTGTTGATGACCTTTTCTAATCTATGATGATTAGTGGCTGTTTTCTCAAGTTAAGATCATCAAACAAGATCAAAGATTATGGGATTTGGATAAGTAATACTCAAGAAATGAATTTGCAAGAGTTTAGGCACTTTTTTCTATTATGGGAGAATCCTCCTCCTTCATGCAAATGAATGGGTATTTATAGGCATACAAAGAGGCTAGGTGTCACTATCTTGATGGCTTAGCCATTGGGATTTTGCCAAGTGTTATGACTTTTGTACAACATCTAATCTATTGCCCAATGAATGGGTGCCAAGTGTTAAGACACATTGACTATTTCTAAAGTTGGTGACTCTTGGAGTTCCCAATGTTGTACTTGGTCTTTGGAACCACTCAGCTGCTCTCCTTGGTGACTAGCTACTCGTCTGTACGTCTTCGTTGGGTGTTGGAAACCTTTATAACCCAAGTTGCTCGCCTGCTCGCCTCTTGTTGAGACTTTGGGTCTTCTTGTTCTTGTTGTTCGCTACCTCGTGCCTTTATGACCGGTTGCTCGCCGCCTTCAGATGGGTATTTGTCCCTATTGCTCGCCTCCTTCGTTGGGACCCTAGTCCCTGTTGCTCGCCTCCTATGTCATGCAGTCCCTGTTGCTCGTCCTCTTCCATATTATTGCTTTTGATGTCTTCTTAATCTTATTAGATTAATATTTTTTTATGCTAATATTATGTCCCTGTTGGTCGCCTATCAACACCCGGATTATCCAATCAAATCGATTCGCATGGATAATGCAGCTAAGTTCAGCTCGAAGGCTTTTACAGATTACTGTATGGCCCTGGGAATTAAAGTGGAGCATTCGGTCCCCTACGTCCATACCCAAAATGGTCTTGCTGAGGCGCTAATAAAATGTATCAAACTTATCGCGAGACCATTACTTATGAACTTCAAACTACCCACTTCATGTTGGGGGCATGCAGTCCTACATGCATCGCACTTAATCCAAATCCGTCCAACTGCAAATAATGATCATTCCCCCCTACAGTTAGTGCGTGGAAAGAACCTAGCATTTCCCATTGTTGATAGGCGAACATCAGTCATTGTTGGGCGAACAAGTATTATGGTCTAAATAGAGATTACGAAGGATCAACACTAAATCAAAGATGATTAACAAATAAAATCAAAAGGGAGTGTACAAATCAATCCGGGTGGTGTACGAAATAATGAACAACTCCGGTGATGATAAACATACTGGCGCACAGATTTTAAGACCCGAGACCAGACATGAACATTCGCCAAGCCACTAATGACGAGCAACATTGATAAAAGGTGGTGTATCTACCAGCCTAAAAGGTGTATGTAGACGAACAAAGAACCAAGACTCCAAAGCTCAGCTCAACAAGAAATATGGGCGAACAACTTTGCGAACAATTTTGAAGCCATATCCTCAAAAGGCGAACAAATTTTACTGAAAGGTCCTACTGGACAAATCAAGCCGACCTGGACGAACAACAATGAGTCCGAGATAAGACCAAAGAAGATTTTGTAACTAAGATTCAGCTTAGATAAGGTCAAACAAAGGTCAAAGGACACATGTCTAGCAAACAAGCTAGGAAGTCCAAGAGTTTTGGACACCTCCTGCTTGCTAGTCTCTATAAATAGTTGTTCTCCAGCTAAGAAATACAGGTTAAAATTCACAAATAATTCCCAAAACACACACAAACACACCTAAACGTACACATACACGAGATAAATACGATTTCAACTTTCGTATCTATGATTTCATAACCCAAATCTTCTATTTACCATTTACGGTGGTAATCAATCACACGTAATTGATTGGTGGTCTTAAACCGAACTAAAATAGTCACTAATCCATCCGATTAAATTTGATCACCAACAAATTGGCGCTAGAAGGAGGGGTCGAACCTCCGATTTAGTGTGATTAATCAAGAACTTCAAGCTGAAAACTTGAAGATTTGAAGAAAACCTCAAGAAATATTTGAAGATTCAAGCAAAAGTGTTCTTGGTGTTCTTGGTTTTCTTCAATACAAAACTTGAAGACAATTTAATTTGAAATGCCTCAATCAAAGGAAACACAAGGTTCACGCTTATCAAGGAGAGCATCTCCTACTCGAGCTTCATTGATTAACCACCAGGATCGTGAACCCATACATGCGAATAGATTGCAACGTACGGCCATAACTCATAACCTCCCACCTAAAATGGAGGCCCTAGCGAACAACCCTAACGAACTGGCTAAGACCATTGCTGCTCTCCAAGCTCTCCAAAGACAGCAAGAACAGAATAGACCTTCACAAGCATGGCCTAAGAATAAACCCCTAGAAGTTGTTAGGGCCAGGTCTGTTAGGGGCGAACAATACGAGGTGGACAGCGCCCAGGTCAGGCGGGATAAGGGCAAGGCCAAGGTGGCCGACCAGAGAGAGGAGCAAGCTGAGTCTGCTCGCGGGCGAAAAACAATATCGAACCATGGGACAACTCGTTCCAGTGCCCAGGACAGACTTGGCCAACCCCAACAACAGAAGGAAGCTGCTCGCCAAGGGGCGGAACACGAGCGAGCAACATTTGAACAACCTCGCCCATCAATTCATGAAAGACTCTCCCAATCAGCCTTTAGGCGCCTGGGGCTAAATGCGGCGAGCAACCCTAGAAAGCAGCTCCAGGACATGCCCACTCCAAGTGAGGGACTGCGACGAGCAGAAAGGCTTGTGCCTTTGCTCGCCGAACAGCCTCCAAGTCAGGGGGCATCTTTGGATGAGCTGTCAAGCCTGAGAAGGGCTGTGGAGAGCATGCAGGGACAATTGGACCAACAAAGAGGAGTGGGGATGACCAGCTTACCATCCTTACCCCTATCATCTATCATTCTGAAAGCCCCGATTCAGAAAAAGGTCCAATTCCCAGCAAGTATACAGTATGATGGTCTTGCTGATCCCAGGGTTCATTTGACGAAGTATTCAGATTATATGGTCTCGGTGGGAGCCAGCGATGCCACTCAATGCCGAAACTTCCCATTAACTTTGAGGGACCAAGTGCACAAATGGTTTTCGGCAATACCACCAGCATCTATCCACTCGTTCATCCAACTAAGTCAAGAGTTCCTCTCCCATTTCTCAACGGCGGGATCATATTTGTCCCAAAAACACCTGTTGTCGGACCTGAAACAAAATGACGATGAGTCGGATTGGGCTTTTATGGAAAGGTTCGACAAGGTGCTGTTGGAAGGGGAGCCCATCAGCAAAGACACAAAAATTGTCGATATTATGGCCGGATTGAAGAAAGGATCAAAGCTATGGAAAGAGGTACGACTGAAGTGTCCAAGAAGTTATGCCGAATTCAGAAATCAACAACAAAAAACCTGGCGGAACAGGCTACCGAGTCCTGAAGAACATGAAGGCATTCAATGAAGGGACGGAGCTTAAAGAAAACTTGAACCAGGTGCTAATAGTATCAGTCGATGCTGTATATGAAAATGTGAAGGAGAAGGAGTTGCTCTCCCCTCCACGGAAGATCCGTCAAGATACCGGTAAACTCAACCCCAACAAGTACTGTGCCTACCATCAAAGCGTGGGGCATTTTACGAGCGAGTGTAGAGATTTGCTTAAACAGCTGTGGCGGTTTTATGAGGAGGGGAAACTCTCCGACTTTGTTAAAAGACAACCTGGAAAGAGAGCCCGGGAGAACAACTCCGAAGATGAGGATGATCAACCTCAGAAAAATAATAAACCCAGGTGACCCGTTCCGGCCGTTGCTGCTCATCCACTAGAGGACCTATACATGATGGAACCCGCGGAACTGGCGGGAGGATGTTCTGATGGACGACCACCAATCTCCAACCGAAAAAGAAAAGCCGAATTGCGAGCGATCGATCAAGTACAAGGAATGAGGGTTAAGCCATCCATCATGCAAACAACAGAATTGACCTTTACCAAGAAGGATTTGGAGGGAATCTTGACCCCCCATAATGATTCGCTCGTGATCTGTGCCAAGATTATGGAGACCAGAGTGCACAGATTGTTGGTGGACACCGGAGCCTACACCAACATTCTTTTCAAGAAGACGCTTGACCAACTTGGAGACTACTCGGGCTACATCCGACCTTTAAATCATAGAATTTTAGGCTTCAGAAATGTTGTAACAGTCTCGTTAGGGGAAATTAGGTTGTCCGTTTAGCTTGTAACGGTCGAGGAACCCGAGAAAAACATAACGAGAATGGTTGATTTTTTTGTCGTCGATCAGGAATGAACCTACAACGGGTTTCTGGGTCGACCTTTTCTAAATAAATTTAAAGCTGCATGTTCAACTTACCATTATTTCCTAAAGTTCCCTACAGCAAGCAGAGCAGGCACAATAAAAGGAGATCAAAGAAAGGCTCGGGAATGCCTCCAGCAGTTGCAGGCAAAGCACGCACTGGTATCCATGATGGAAGCCGCCACCAATTATCCTGCTGATGAACCATCAATACTAGAGAACATGATGGACATAGAGGAGGACCACATGGATCCAGACGAACAACACCATGACGAGCAATTGTTGGACGAACAACTTATCACCACCCATGAAGAACTTCACTCCGACGAACAACAAAAGGGTGGCGACGAGCAACACTCACCAGATGACTTGGAGGGCCAGGTGTTGACTAACAACAACAAGTCAGGACCAACAGATGATCTAGATCCCCGCCTGGGAGCAGAGCCAATGAGCATCTAAAATGATTTCAACCCTGAGGGACCAATGCTTGATCCTCGTTGGAAAGGATAAAAACGACGAGCAACTCCAGTTGAAGAACTGGAGGCGTTCAAAGTTAATCCTGAAAACAAGGATCTCGAATTATACATAGGATCTGAGCTCCCTGAGCCTTACAGATTCCGAATGAAAGAGTTCCTCAGCAAAAATCTAGATGTTTTTGCTTGGTCTCATGCAGACATGGTGGGAATAGATCCAAAACATGCTTGTCACAAGCTCAACATCAATCAAGCAAAAAGGCATGTCCATCAAAAATAAAGAAAATATGGCCCAGACAAGTATCAGGCTTTGAATGAAGAGGTAAAGAAGTTGTTAGACAACGACTAAATCCGACAAGCACTCTGTCCACAATGGGTAGCAAACCCAGTCCTTGTGAGGAAACCAAACGGGACCTGGAGGCTATGCATAGACTTTACAGATCTGAATTCAGCATGCCCGAAGGACAACTTTCCTCTCCCTCATATTGACCAATTGGTGGACAGCACAACAGGTCATGAAATGCTAACATTCATGGATGCCTTTGCCGGGTACCATCAAATTCTGATGCATCCGGACGATCAAGAAAACACAGCATTTTATACGAACAAAAACTTGTTATGTTGGAAGAGCAACATACCAGAGGTTGGTGAATAAGATGTTTGACGAACAAATTGGAAATACGGTAGAAGTCTATGTAGACGATATCGTAGTCAAGAGCCCCCGAAAAAAAGACCATCTTCAGCATTTGACTCAGGTGTTCGATATTCTTCGACATTACAACATGAAGCTAAACCCGAAGAAGAGCAGCTTTGGAGTCCATTCTGGAAAGTTTCTGGGTCATCTTGTTAGTCAACGTGGGATTGAAGCCAATCTAACAAAAGTCAAAGCTATCGTGGATATGCAACCACTACGTTCGATAAAGGAAGTGCAAAGGCTTACAAGATGCCTAGCAGTATTGAATCGATTCATATCCAGATCGGGGGACAAATGACGTCCATTCTTTGAAGCAATCAAAAAAGGACAGTTCACATGGACTAACGACTGTCAAAAGGCATTCGACCAACTTAAGGACTACCTGGGAGATGTTAAAATTCTATCAAAACCCGTCCCAGGAGAAAAGCTATATTTGTACCTGGCAGCGTCAGAAGTGGCAATCAGCTCCGTTCTAGTGTGAGAAGACGGTAAATTCCATCAACACATTTACTACGTCAGCCAGGCTTTGCATGAGGTGGAGATCAAATACTCTCCAACCGAAAAGCTGGCATACGCACTTGTCATGGGCGTGAGGAAGTTACGGCCATACTTCTTTGATCATCAAGTTGAAGTGCTAACAACTTTCCCACTCAGATAAATTCTTCATCACCCCGACACAGCTGGTCGTCCGCTATAGTGGTCACTAGAGATTAGCCAATTCTGGGAAACCTATGCTCCTCGAATAGCGATCAAAGGGCAAGCGTTAGCCGACTTTATAGTTGAACTAACCTTCCCACCAGATCTGACGAGAGGACTTGATCACCCCCTGGCATCTTTATGTTGATGGATCTTCGACTAATATAGCCTCGGGGGCAGGAGTAGTTCTGATCAGTCCTGACAGACAAGTATTCACCTCGGCGATCAGATTTGGTTTCATGGCAACCAACAACAAAGCTAAATATGAAGCTCTCATAGCTGGTCTCCACATATCCCTTGCAGTAGGTGTCAGACGGTTACAAATATTCGACGACTCACAATTGATTGTGAACCAAGTCCGAGGTGAATACGAGGCAAAAGACGATCATATGATCGAGTATCAGTGAATTGTTGCTTACCTGATGTCCATGCTAGATCAAATCTTCATTGAGAAAATTTCGAGGACAAGCAACACACAAGCAGATGCATTGGCCCGACTAGCAACAAGCGAAGGGCCAGCAGAGTTGGCCGATATTATAATTACAAAAATGAACGACCCATCAACAACAATTTATAATGTCAACCAACTCGAAGAACAACCAAATGAAGAAGAAGACTGGAGAACAAATATAGTCAAATACTTGAAAAGTGGGGAAAAACCAAACAACCATTTTGAAGCTGCCAAGCTAACAAAGCAAGCCGCCAGATACACTCTGGTGGGCGAGCAGCTTTACAAAAGGGGAATATCAATCCCACTTCTCAAATATTTGCCTAGGGGGCAAGGACGAGCAATACTCGAAGAAATACATGCCGGAGTATGTGGAAATCACACTGGGGGGCAAGCCTTGGCGTACAAAACTATCAGACAAGGTTATTATTGGCCGACTTTACGTTAGGACGCGATCAAGAAAGCAAAAACGTGTCATCAATGCCAAATTTTTGCCCCAAACATTCAAACCCCGGCCCAGCAGCTCGTATCAGTTTACAGCCTGTGGCCATTTGCAAGATGGGGAATGGACATTATTGGTCCCTTCTCGGTAGGTGTTGGAAATGTTCGATTTGTCGTTGTGGCAGTAGACTATTATACGAAATAGGCAGAAGCAGAGGCCATGGTAAAGATTACGCAATAGAAAATTATCAACTTTATTTGGAGGAACATTGTCTGTCGTTTTGGGGTTCCACAGACCATTGTGATAGACAATGGTCCGTAGTTTGATGGGAAAGAGTTGAGAGATTTTTGTACAAAATGGGGGATCAAAAAACATTATTCTATGCCTTATCATCCCCAGTCAAATGGACAAGTCGAAGCCGTGAACAAGATAATCAAGCATACATTAAAAGTACGGCTGGGGGAGAGCAAAAACAGTTGGTCTGAAGAACTTCCGAAAGTCTTATGGGCATACAGAGTTTCTCCCAGGTCAAGCACCGGAGAAACACCTTTTGCAATGGCTTTCGGAATAAAAGATATGATACCAATCGAATTAAAGACCAACATAATCAGGACGACCAACTTTGATGAGCATGCGAACAACTCTGCTCTAGCTACTGAAATGGATTTTCTCGAAGAAAAAAGATTAAGTGCCGAGATAAAAAATGCTACCTATAAGCAGCGAGCAGAACGCTACTACAATTCCCATGTTAAAATCAGGGAATTCAGAGTTGGAGATTTGGTTCTAAGAAAGTTGCTCGCCCAACCTCCAGGTGTATTGGGACCAACTTGGGAGGGCCCGTATCGTATAACGGAAAAATGTGTTAATGGTGTATACGATATCGAAGATATGGAAGGCAAGTCGGCCCAATACTCCTAGAATGTTGTACATCTAAAGAAGTACTATCAATGAGTCGAACAAGTTCTTGATTGGGCGAACAAATGTCTTGGGGGGCAAGTGAACCAAGTAAGGCAAACAAAAAAACTTACCTAATTTTTTGAAAATTTTGCTAAGTATAGAATGAAAAGTTGTTCGGTACATTGTATAGTCTAGTGCTGTTTCATCTTTTTTAATTTTAGATAAAGTGCTCGGCAAAAATATTATAAGCGAGCATGTTTTGGTTAGTGTTCAAAGTTGTTCGTCAGGTTGTATATGTTGGTGACGAGCAGTCTTACAACAGTTGTAAATTTTTTACCATGTATATATAGTTGTTCGTTGGAAGAAAAGTCCAAAGCTCGAGGTACAAGTCCATCTTTAAGGACCAAAGCCAATTAAAGGTTGTTCATTTTTAAATGGACAGAACCCAAGGCTAAACCCTGATTCCATCAAAAGGCAAAGTTCAAATCGAACAAAGCCCAAAATTATATGTTATAATTGCAAAAGCATTAAAACAAAAATATAAAGGCAATTAACATATGAAAAGAAAATGAGCGAACAAGAGAAAGACATTTCATTAAAATAAAAGGCACTGAGCCTAAAAAATTGTACAAAAGTTTAAGTACTACAAAGGCGAACAACTACGAGGAAGAGCCTAACAAGCAGCTATTACAAAAGAAAGGCAAAAAAGTCTAAGTTCTAAACCTATTGCTGCTCGGCGGGGGGAGGGCCTTGAGTCTGGTCGGCAGGAGGATCAACAATCATGTCTTTGGCCATGTCCTCAGCAGCCTTTTGTTCCCTTTCCTTTATGGCTTACTCGTCTGCGGCCGCCGGCTCTTCTTCTTGCTCGCCTTCATCAACTTGAGATGGAGGGCGAGTAATAGTGATACTGGGGTCAAGGCTGTCAATATTGACCCCCAACTCGGCTATATCCCCCAGTTGGATCTCGATGTTGTTCGGCGGGGGAGAAGTCTCCAAGAACTCAGTCAAGTCCTTGCCCATCTCTTCCACCATATCCTTGTAATCGTACGCATCAGCCATACGAATGCAGTCGGCATAGGCGTAGATGTATCCCAAGTTTGATATGGGGGCAGACCGAGTTTGGAGCTCAGCTTCAAGTTGCTCGCGAGTGAAGATGCTGGCCTCCACCTCCCTGAGACGAGCATTGTCTGCTTCGAGCTCGACAATCTTCTGCTCGGCTGCAGATAACTTCTTCTTCTCTTCGCCGAGCAGGGCATCTTTGACTCTCAATTCACCAGATAAACCTTGAATTTCTTCAAGATATTTCTTCTCATTATCAATATAGATGGTAATCTGGTTATTGAGGCGGGCCAGTTTGGCCTCATATTGGCTGACCAGGCCGTCCTTCTCTTCGGTCAGTTGTCGAGCAGTACCGGCATAACGGCGAACAACATCTTCGAGCTCGACGAGCTGGGCCATCCCTTTCTGTGCAGTAATGAGGCCATTCGCATGCTGCATCATCGAAAAGTGGAAGTTGTCCACAATGCCTTGGGTAGAGATGGTCGTCTCCAAAGGTCGGGTCCATGATCGGGCGATCAATTCGGTTGCTCGGTGGACGTGTTCGCCCATGATTTCCCAGATGTTCACCGGGGTTTTTGTGCAGGCGTATTGATGGACGGAGGCTACTCGCCCTGGATGGTCGTTAGGCCGATACCTACGAACAAAGATAAAAGTTAAAAGATGTTTTTCAAGTGTATAAGAGTTGTTCGCCAATGATAATGTTAGATGCACTTACTCCTGGAATTTCCTCTCGTCCCAACCCAAAAGGGTAATATCTTCAGGACCACGAGCGAGAGCGGAGTCTTTACCCGCTTTGTCTGCCTTCTCCGCCGGCTCGATGGAGGAGGGGCGAACAGTTTCCTCTTTGGTGTGAAGGGGGGCATGGTTTTTCCCCATTTTCTCCTTGCCTTTGTTTCCGGCAGGAGCAGCCTGGCTCACAAAGGTCCCATCCCCTTTCTTCAAGTGCTTTGCTCCTCGTGGGGATGGGGCCGTGGGAGGAGATGGTGGGGGACTTGCAAAAGGTGCAGCCGGGCGAGCAACTCGGGCCCCCTCAGCTTTGTTTGTCATTGCTAGCACCTTAGAGGGCGGATCACCTTTCTTTCTCCTTCCCTTTGGAGGCGGCATCTCGTGGACTCTTTGTTCTAAAAGTTAGAAATTTTATGTACCTGGTGGCACCTCGATTTGAGCTTCCAGATGGTGGGGGTACGTGAACAAGCGAGCAGCTTTCTTACACTTTAGTCTGTTCATGTATTCGATGGTCCTCTCAGCTTTATCCCGAAGAGCGACCAAACATGACGTAAAAAGGAATTCTGAGCCAACCTCTTCCTCCTCAGAGTTCCACTTGAGCAATCGAGGACCTGCGAGCAAATAAAAAAAGTTAAATTAGAACTTTATGTAAGGGCGAGCAAAAATAACCTTACGTTTGAATTGCCCATAAGTGGTGGGCTCGAATATACGCCCAGCACCGCCGTGTGGGCCAGAAGATGCTCGCCAGTCACCCCCGATGAAAAAGAAGTGCTCCTTCCAATCCCGAATTTTGTTCGGCACCCCCTCCACCAATTTCAATCCAGCCCGAGCCTTCAAGTAATAGTACTCTTCCTCGCCCCTCGGACATTTGGTAATGGTCATCAAGTAGTTGACCTCTTCGGCAGTGATGCGGTCGATGTACCCCTCCAGGGCCAACAAGCCCATGATGCCGAGCAAGTTCATCCACCCAATAGGGGTTATTTGGGTGATGGCTAAGTTGGTCGCCTCCAGAAAATGACCAACAACGGGAGGCAGTGGCAACCTTAGCCCCGCGATCAGTGTATCTATGTTGATCGTCGTACACCCTGGAGGAGGACGATCAGCCCTTTCCTTCCTTTTAGGAGCCCACATGAAGATGTCATGGGGAATTCGGTATGCCTCCCGGATGAGGTTGAGCTCGTCCTTGCGAACAACACTTTTGATTCTGCTCACCTGGTACTCGGTTCTTACCAAATCCAAAACTTGATGTGGGGGGGGCCAGGAAAGTTGTTCGCGTACTCGGCAGAATATGCTCGCCAATCGAATGGGCGAGCAACACCTGTGGGAATTTCATTCTCACGCATCTTAGGGCCTAGAAACCCTATCCATTCCAGAAATTCAGGGGTAAGCTCATCAAATTCCGGATCTTCCTCAGAATCAGAGTTTGAGGAAGATTGTTCGTCGGAGGAGCTACTCGCGGCTTCCCCTGCCTCTTTGCCGGATTGGCGAGCACCAGTGTCCTCCGTTGATTGAACTACCGAATCCACGTCGGGGTGTATGTCCGAGAAAACTTCGAATGGTGGTTGCTCAACAAACGGCACAATTGGAAAAAGGGGATCCAAAGTCTCCTCTAAGTTGTGGTTGCTCGAATGGGATGACATCAGTTTAATAGGGAATTTTTTGAAAGGTAAAGGTGGGGTTTTTTAATCTCTAATGGCAGTTTTGGGCAAACGACGGCGGCGCAAAGTCACCCCACGGCGGCGCAACTTCTCCCCACGGCGGCGAAGGTGCAAGTGAGAAAATGGCGAAGGAAAAGAGTGGGGGAAGAGAGAAATAAGAGAAGTAACTACCTTATCTTGAGATTGGAAGCCAAATGCAGGAGAAACGAACGCCGGAAAGCTGGGAATCGCTGAAAATGGAGGAAATCGCCGGAGACACTGTAGCAAGAGATGAAGAAGTGGGAAATTTTTTATTTTCCTCTTCTATTTATACCCCAGGGAAAAAAACGGGGTACCAGGTGTAATTTCCTACAAAATATGGACTGAATTGAAGGAAAACGGGGTAAATTTCGAGCAAATTTAAAAGTTGAAGGACCTATACGCAAATATAGGGGCGCGTGGCCTCGAGACTACTCGCGCGTGGGCGGCGCACAATCATGCCGCCCACGTCATCCTCGTACATCCCCCAAATCGTGGGAAGGCGAAGAGGTGAACCCGAAGTTGCTCGCCTATTCGATGATGTTCGTCCAAATCCTCAACTGTATAGTATCCTAACTATAGTTGTTCGCCACAAAGTTGCTCGTCTGAGGCAACATCTAGTCAGGATAGGGGGCAATTGTTGATAGGCGAACATCAATTATTGTTGGGCGAACAAGTATTAAGGTCTAAATAGAGATTACGAAGGATCAACACTAAATCAAAGATGATTAACAAAGAAAATCAAAAGGGAGTGTACAAATCAATCCGGGTGATGTACGAAATGACGAACAACTCCGGTGACGAACAACATACTGGCGATCAGATTTTAAGACCCGAGACCAGACATGAACATTCCGCCAAGCCACTAATGACGAGCAACATTGATAAAATGTGGTGTATCTACCAGCCTAAGAGGTGTATGTAGACGAACAAAGAACCAAGACTCCAAAGCTCAGCTCAACAAGAAATATGGGCGAACAACTTTGCGAATAACTTTGAAGCCATATCCTCAAAAGGCGAACAACTTTTACTGAAAGGTCCTACTGGACAAATCAAGCCGACCTAGACGAACAATAATGAGTCCGAGATAAGACTAAAGAAGACTTTATAACTAAGATTCAGCTTAGATAAGGTCAAACAAAGGTCAAAGGACACATGTCTAGCATGCAAGCTAGGAAGTCCAAGAGTCTTGGACACCTCCTGCTTGCTAGTCTCTATAAATAGTTGTTCTCCAGCTAAGAATTACAGGTTAAAATTCACAAATAATTCCCAAAACACACATAAACACACCTAAACGTACACATACACGAGATAAATACGATTTCAACTTTCGTATATATGATTTCATAACCCAAATCTTCAATTTACCATTTACGGTGGTAATCAATCACACGTAATTGATTGGTGGTCTTAAACTGAACTAAAACAGTCACTAATCCATCCGATTAAATTTGATCACCAACACCCATCTGCGTATTTTTGGATGTGCGGTACACGTTCCAATAACGATACCAAAGCGGACCTCTATGGGCCCACAAAGAAAACTTGGTATTTACATCGGATACGACTCTCCATCCATCGTGTAATACCTCGAGCCTTTGTCCGGGGATCAGTTAACGGCCCGGATCACTGATTGCACGTTCGATGAAGATTAATTCTCGGCATTAGGGGGAGATTCAAATTCAAAATTAAATGAATGCCGGGAACTTACGTGGAACGTAAGTAATCTTCAGTATCTAGATCCGCGCACTAATCAATCTGAACTAGAAGTTCAGAAGATCATTAACTTGAAAAACCTAGCAAATAATCTGCCAGACGCGTTCACTGACCATAGAGGTGTAACTAAATCGCATATACCAGCAGTAAATGCTCCCCAAAGGGTTGAGGTCCCAAGCAAAACGAGTACTCATGCCCCCACACGCCAAAAGCGTAAGGGACCCTCAAGAGATAGTAACACACCTAAACGAAAGGCTAGCAAATCTGGTCAGTCGAATGTAAAATCTCTAGAAGAGATCCGTCTAGATAACTCCAAGTCTCTAGGAGACGAGTGTCCTTGTGATGAAGCACGTGCACAAAATATTCCATGTACTAGGACCATGGAACGACTAGACCCAGATACAATGGGAAATGAGGAAGGTCTGGTTGACGTAAACGTCGAAGTCTCTGTGAACTTCACAGATACGGGAGAAACATACAATAGAAATATTACTGTCGTCGACGATACATTTACAGCGTAAATTGCCCTTTCCATTATAAATGATCTAGATCCAGAATCCAAAATAATCACCGAGTGCCGGAAGTGCTCCGATTGGGTTAAATGGAAAGAGGCAATTGATGCAGAGCTCGCATCGCTTAACAAAAGACAAGTATTTGGCTCTATCATTCGTACACCCGCGCGCGCTATCCAGTAGGATATAAATGGGTATTTGTACGAAAACGAAATGAGAACAATATTGTGGAGAGGTATAAAGTGAGGCTTGTAGCACAAGGGTTTTTGCAGAGACCCGGGATTGATTTTGATCAAACCTACTCTCCGTCATGGACTCAATAGCGTTCCGCTACTTGATATCTTTGACAGTGAAAATGAATCTCCAAATGAGATTAATGGACGTAGTAACCGCGTACTTATACGGATCACTAGATGCCGACATTTACATGAAAATCACAGATGGATTTGACATTCATCAAATGAGGGATGGTGAAAATCGCAGTATGTATAGCATACAACTGCAAAAGTCGTTGTATGGCCTGAAGCAATCGGGCCTGATGTGGTACAACCGACTTAGTGAATTCCTTCAGAAGAAGGGATACACATTCGATAAAGTTTTCCATGTGTATTCACGAAGAAATTGCAAGTTGGTTTTTGCATCATATCCGTCTATGTTGATGACCTAAACATATTCGGAAGATACAAAGAGATTGAAGAAGCCAGTTCAATCTTGAAAGCTGAATTCGAAATGAAGTCCTTGGGTAATACCAAGTACTGCCTCGGCTTGCAGATCGAGCACCTCCCAAAAGGAATCCTTATTCATCAGTCGACCTACGTAAAGAAGGTATTGGAGAGATTTCACATGGATAAATCTCATCCACTTAGCACCCTTATGGTTGTTCGATCCCTCGAAGTGAATAAGGACCCATTTAGACCAAGAGAAAATTCAGAAGAAATTTTGGGGCCAGAAGTTCCTTATCTTAGCGCTGTTGGATCTTTGCTCTATCTCACAAATTGCACTCGGCCGGACATTGCATTTGCTGTCAATTTGCTTGCGAGATATAGCGCTTCTCCTACAAGGAGACATTGGAATGGTGTTAAGCACGTTCTACGATACCTCCAAGGGTCTCAAGATCTTGGACTGTTTTATCGTAAGAACCAAGATAAAACCTTAGTAGGTTATGCAGATGCTGACTATTTGTCTGATCCCCACAACGCCATATCCCAGACTGGTTACGTTTTTCTCTGTGGTGGAACCGCAATCTCATGGAGATCGGTTAAACAATCTATGGTCACCACGTCTTCAAACCACTCAGAGATCATAGCTTTATTTGAAGCCGCACGAGAATGTGTTTGGTTAAGGTCCTTGGTAAAACACATTGGTGACTCGTGTGGTATCGCCAAAGGCGATACACCTCCCACCGTTATATTTGAAGACAACGCTGCTTGCATCGCACAAATGAGTAATGGGTACGTCAAGGGAAACCTGACGAAACATATTTCACCTAAGTTTTTCTACCCATACGAACTCCAGAAGAGCAACGTAATTACCATTCAAAAGGTACAATCTTGTAACAATCTAGCAGATCTGTTTACTAAATCCTTACATACGTCTACTTTTGAAAAGTACGTTCGTGGTATAGGGATGTAAAGACTTAAAGTGGTGTTGTCTTCAGGGGGAGCGGTAACCCCGAAACAAATCTAGAAGATTTAGATCTAGAAGATCAATAACATTCCTCCCTAACTTATTATTTGGCCGAAACCTAGCATGTGGAGTTTTTATGACAAGACATTTATGTTATGTCGTAATGTCCAAGGGGAATTGTTGTAAATCTAGAAGATTTATTATTCCAAAACTAGAAGATTTGATGTGGACATTACTTATGGACCAAGAAACCCAACGAGCTTTATATCTTAGACTAGAGTTTTATTCTTATAAATAGATCATGGTATTCATTATTGTAATCACTCTCATATACAAGATCATTAGTGAAACTCCTGGCTTGGATCGCCCCCAGACGTAGTCGTTCCCGACGAACTGGGTCAACAAACGTTGTCTCTTTAATTTACGCACTTATTTACAATAGTGACAATGGTAGTCGGTGAACGATTTTGGTAGAGGGAGAATGGGGCGATTTATCTATCAATGCTTAAAAACTTTTGTAAAACTAAGATATGAACTTTTAGGAAATTCGGAGGTGGTGTATTAATAAAACATGAGATGTATCCATCCAGGTAGTGTATATACTAAATAGGGTGTTGCAATAACCTGGGTCAATCCCAGTCATTCAAGAGCCCATCCAGGTAGTGTACATACAAAAATACGTTCTCTTTTTTATTTTTTTTTTCTTTTTTTCTATTTATCTCCATTCAATCAATCAGTCTCAAATTATTTAGTTTATGTCGGCCACTTTAGCTTAAAAAAAATGAATTTTCGATCCCTTTGATCGAACACAACACCGATTTGAATTTTTTTGAATGATTTAGAGGGTGTTTAGATGAGCTTATAAGCTCCTTAAAACATCTTATAAATTGTTTAAGAGCTTATAAGTACTACCAATGTGTTTGACAATATAAGATGCTTAACAGCTTATAAGATCTTAAAATAAGTTTCTAACATCTTATAAGCTATAAAAAAATAAGTTGGGATTTCCCAACTTATTTTCCTATCCACCTCCACCCCAACCACCCACCTCACCTTGGAACCACCCAACCCCTCCCCAACCTCTACTCACTCCTACCTCAACATAAAAAATAGAAAAAATTATTTTTCATAAATTTAAAAAATATTTGTTATAAATTATCAAAGATCTTATAAGTTGTATTAGCCAAATACTTTAGCAACTTATAAGCTACTTAAAAATTACATCTTATAAGCTCTTAAAACAACTTATAAGATGTTAGAGTGTTTCAAATAAGTTTAGCCAAACACTCTCATAGTCGAACCCAACCATGATCTATGACTTATTGACCGGACACAACATTGGATTTCTATTTATTTTAGCCAAAATAGGGGATTCTAGACATTGTGTCTCGTATGAAATTTTCTTAAGTATATTTCATATTATTGAACTTATGTGGGTTGAAAATTATTGTAAGATCGAATGTTTTGTTCCATGTTTCCCATATGGTCGATTCTGGACATCAAGGTTGAATTCATGGATATTTTATAAATATATTTCATACTTTCTTAGTCATGGTCTCTCTGAGACATACCATTATGTAGAAAAGGTATGAAGAAGAGACGGCTGATGGAGATGATGATGATGCCGACCATAGAGGTGATATGGGATTGGGGTGTAGGGTTGTAAACGAATCAAATAATTTTGATTCGATTCGGTATTCGTATTCGAATATTGATATTCGTATTCGAAATTTTATGATTCGAATTCGAATATAAATATTCGATTCGATTCGATTAGTATTCAAATACGAATACAAAATTATGATATTCGATTCGATATTCGTAAGTATTCGAATAAATTATTTAAAAGTATATATATATATATATATATATATATATATATCATTAGTTAAATTTTTAATTACCGAATCATATATAACAAAGCCCAGCCCCTTATATAGTAGGCCCTTATCCAACTTTTAATAGGCCCAACAATTTACGTAGGCCCTTCAGTTTAATTAAAATAAGCGAACCCTAGCAGTAAAATATGAAATGATTCACATTCATTCACCAAAAGTTCGCAGCCACTGTCTCCTCTTCACGCCGTTCTCGCGTGTATCGAGCCCTTCACAATTTCATTTATGAGATCTAGATGTGTGCTTGAAGAATATCTTAGATCTGAAGGTGTAGGAGGCAGTTCCAACTTTCAATCGGTATTTTGAAGAATTTTTTTCGATAACTTTTTTAGATCCGAAGATTGCAAGATTTGGTAATAGTGAAAGAGATAACTTTTAATTTTTTTCCATGTTCTTTTGTCTTGTTTTCTATAATATTTTTGGAATTATTCAATTTTTTAAGTTGAACCGTAATTACTGTGAAAATGTTACTACTATTAAATTTTTGCCACTGTTTTTCATCCACTTTGTTTGATGTATTGTAAATCTAATATATAAGTAATTTCCTATCAATTAATGTATCTTGGATATGCAGAATCTTTAGGAAACTTGGTAAATGGTAGGAATTGTTAGCAAATTGAATCTACGAAGAACAATTTTTTTTAACATATAATAACAATTAAGAAATAACCGAATCAAATTAACGAATCGAATAATTTGAATATCAATTTCGAATCGAATACGAATCAATTTTAATATTCGAATAACAATCGAATACGAATACGAATATTCGAATAGTTTCACGAATCGAATCGAATACAGTGATATTCGCTTCGATTCGATTCGTTTACAACCCTATTGGGGTGTGTGCATAAAGTAGAGTTAAGGTATGAATAAATTAAGTTTAAATTAATTAAAATGTATTATAGTATTTCCATAACTAAAATTAAATAACCAAAACTGATATAGGAGTGCAATATAGTTAAATACCTTCAACAAGGAAGAATCATCATGCATTCAAAAGTGGTGGTCATTCGATCCAAATGGTCGGTTCGGTCCAGTTTTTGAACCGAACCGAAATACCCGAAAATTTAATTTTATGGACCGAACCGAATCGAATTAGGGATAGGACCGAACCGAACCGAATTTTTTCGATTCGGTCCATTAGGGTCAATTCGATCCAAAATACCATTTTATATAAAAAAAAATGTATTTCAATATAATAAATATTATGCATTATAAATATCATTAAATCTAATTCAATACCAACAATTTAAAGAGATACTCATACAATACGAAATATAGTCGAATGTTAATATTTAAACGAATACAACATAATTTTGTTCAATAAAAATCTTCAACACACAAATACACCATAATCCAAAGTTTGAAGTTTAATTAAAATCACACAATATTAATTTAAATATAAGATCACTTCATTCTTGGCTTCAATCCTCCAATATTATGCAAATCTGCAATTAATATAATATTTTTTATCAAATTACAAATAAAATGTTTAAACTATAAAGATTCGGTCCATTCGATTTTTATTTTATACAAATATTTGGTCCATTCGATTGGTATACAAATCACTTAATTCATTCAATCATGACTACTAGTCCATATACAAATATATTTTTTATTTTATATATATATATATATATATTATTCAATTATAAAATTCGGTTCATTCGGTTTTTTCAGTCCGTTCGGTTTTAAAATTTTAGGACCGGACCGAATCGAACGGACCGAATTTTTTAAAAATTTTGGACCGAAAATCGAACTGAATTTTTTTGGACCGAACCGAATGGACCGAATTTCCTCGGTTCGGTTCGATTTTTCGGTTTTTTCGATTTTTTGCTCACCCCTATCCCCAATAAGAAGAAAGAATCCAAGTATTAATTCATTCTTTTCACATCGATTATATAAAATAAATAATTAAAATGAAATATCATAGTATACATTACAAGAATAGACGTTAAAACGGTCATGGGTCTAGGGGTGACCCGTTTAAACCGGAAAAAAATTTAGGGGCAGCTTTTCCAGACAATTTAAGTCAGGGTCATTTTGGTTCAGGCATATATTTTTTAATTCAATTTTAATATAATTATATGATAATTGTACGAATATTTTTTCTTATTGCACACTCCCTCCTATTCAAAATAAATAATGTTTTAGGGTAGAATTTTTGTTTCTTAAATGTTTAATATTTTACATATTTTGCACTTTATTTCTCCATTATACCCCTATTTTAATCCCTCTAAAAAAAACACCCATATTTCAACTTATCGTTAATAAATTTATTTTCTAACAATTCTAACAAAAATAACATTCACATTTTATCTTATCTTTTAATTAATTCTACTTAGTAATTTGGTAGGAACTACAATTAAAGATATGGTAAATAAAAAAAAAAACCTCAAAATTATGAGGGTATATTAGTCAACATACATCAATTCTTAATTTCCACAACAAATGCTAAAACTTCATTCATTTTGAATCAGAGGAAATATATTTTAGAGATTTAACAACACATTGATTATATTATTATGAATCATTCAATTTTATTTGTTAAATTTAAATTACACCATGTTATATAATACTCCCTCCGTCCATGAAATATAGTCCTGGTTGCCTTATTTGGCTGTCCACGAAAAATAGTCATGTTTGTAGATAGGCGAACATCTATCATGAATAAGTGAACAAGATTTAAGCCATAAATGAAGATTATGAAGCAAAATACCCAAACCAAAGATGACTAACAAAGATCATCAAAGGGGAGTGTATAAATCAATTCGGGGAGTGCATTCTGTGATGAACAACATCCTCGACGAACAACATTTTTGCGAACAAGTCCCAAGACCAGAGGCTGGATATGAACCCTACACCAGGTCATAAGTGACGAACAACATAACCAACAAGTGGTATACCTACCGGCTTATGAAGTATATGACATCAATCAGCCTACTAAAGTCAACCCAACTCTTGACGAACAAATATAAAAGGTCCAGAGGCTCACCCACCTTGAATACCCGGGCGAACAACAAAGGATCCGGGATAAGATCAAATACAAGACTTTGTAATTAAGTTTCAGCCTAGATAAGATCAAATATGGTCAAAAGGACACATGTCAAACATGCAAGCTTGATAGTCCAAGAGTCATGTACAACACCTACTTGGTGGTTAGTATAAATAAGTTGTTCTCCAGCTATAAAAATAAGTTCAAATTCATAAATATTTCAATTACACACACTCATACACCTAAACATGCACACACACGAAATAAATACAAATTCGATACTCGTATTTACGATTTTATAACCCGAACAATTGAATTTACCATTTACGGTGGTGATCAACCACACGTTCTTGTTTGGTGATTCAAAAACTGGTTAAAAATAGTCACTAATCCACGCGATTAGAACCGATCACCAACAATATTGCCTAAAATGGAAAAAATAAACTTTATCTATACTTTTCAACATACACACATAACATTTTTAAAATAATTTATATTGTATTTGATGTGACACAATATTCTTTTTACATATTATATCAACTTTCTTAATAACCGTGCATAAAACAACAAGACTATATTTCATGGACGGAGGGAGTGACTATTTTGAATTTAACTTTAATTTAATTTTCTAATTTATTTTATATTGTAGCTAATTTACCATGCAGGCCACTAAGGTTAAGTTTAAGCCTCAATAATTATCGGCCCTTTAAAATTGAATTATTAAGGCTCTAAACCGTTTAGTCCCGTAGTGGATTAGAACCTCCACATTTAACATCACTAATTGGAAACCTTACTTTCAAATAAGACTTAAAAAGACGGCGCCAGTTGTATCATGCAGTTGATGTGTATTTGTGAATAACATTAGTTGTTTTCATTATATATACTATTAGTTTTCTTATTGAATAATATTAGTTATTTTTATTAAATAATATTAGTTGTACATCAATTACACATTGCAATTGTCACACACAAGTGTTACTTGACTTAAATTACTGAGCAGCTCGCTTGTTCAAAATTTTACTTACTATTAGGGTATATCTAAGGACGAAAAACATGCGAATTTTAAACGGGTCAAATGATTTTTCCTTAAGAATTATGTCAAGGCAAAATAGAAAAATGCATTCCCAGATGTATTACTAAAAGGGAAAATTTGTGCCGTTGTAACTCTATAAGTGAAAATATGTCTTACTAGCCTTATAGTTAGTATCTGTAAGAACAAATATGTGTTCACTAGGGTTAAATATGATTTCTTAATTTGTTATTAATCTCTCTAAAAAAAATTTATTTTTTGTATCTGTATTATTTTTGTTCATGTGATAACACATATTTCTTGAGATAAAAAGTTTTTTAGTCCCATAACTTATTGAGTGTCCGATTTTGGTCCCAAAAATTGTGACTCTTAATTTTGGTCCCATAACTTCTATGATTGTCCAATTTTCGTCCCGTAACTTTATATAGTGTCCAATTTTCGCCGGAATCATGAAACGACGCCGTTTTTTGGTCATGCGCCGCTCACATGCCGGCCGATTTTGGGAATTTCCGGCGCCCTCGCTGACGTGGACGCCAACTGGATTTTTCTCTTTTTTTTTTTTTTTTGCTTGGCCTTCTTTCCACATCTCTATATTATAAATAAAAATAAAGTAAAATTAAATTAGTTAATTAAAACATCTAAATTAAACAAAATAGTAAAATTAAAAAAGCAAACACGCAGGATTCTTTCAAGTAATCAAATTAAGCACACAGGTTATTCTTCTAAACAAAACATCAAAATTAAAAGAAAAAAAAAAGAACTTTGAGAGGCGGTAGTGAAAAAACACACACGCAGGGGTTTTCTAAACCTAGGCTTGAAACATATTCTTCGAATAAAAAATATCTAGGGTTTTTAGTTCTTGAGAGAGAGGCGATCAATTTACACCACAAACTTTGAGAGGCGGCGAGGATTTGGGCGATCTTCGTCGGAGATGGGCGATCTTCGTCGGAGAAGCGAGGATTTGGTTGGAGACGCGGTGAATCGCACGACGCGGCCTTTGCTACAGACGACGGAGAAGACATACTTGCAAAAGAAAGGCGCGATGGACTGCAACATTGTCATCCTTCCAAGATGTAACGAGGACTGCAACACGACCACAAAAGCACCTGGTAATTTTCGAGTTTGGAGTTGATTGAGACATTAAACCAAAATAGCGAAAAGTTAGGGTTAGGATGAAAATTGAGAGAGAAGATTTGATAAATTGGGGCAAAATTTGGACGGGGTTCTGTGTTTTGGGTTCCTTTTTTTCTTGATTCTTAAGATTTGGGAAGAGTATTTGCAAAAATGGGAGGAATCGCGAGGAAGAGGACAGACCTGGGAGGAAGAGGGGTTATGTGTTTTGGGTTGCTTTTTTTCTTGATTTTTAAGATTTGGGAAGAGTATTTGCAAAAATGGGAGGAATCGCGAGGAAGAGGACAGACCTGGGAGGAAGAACACCCCTTTGAAGAATATCCTATGCGTGGTTCTTATTCTTAATACCCAGATTACTTTAGATGTTGTTGTTTTAATTAACTAATTTAATTTTACTTTATTTTTATTTATAATATAGTGATGTGGAAAGAAGGCCAAGCAAAAAAAAAAAAAAGAGAAAAATCCAGTTGGCGTCCACGTCAGCGAGGGCGCCGGAAATTCCCAAAATCGGCCGGCACGTGAGCGGCGCATGACCAAAAAACGGCGTCGTTTCATGATTCCGGCGAAAATTGGACGAAAATTGGACACTATATAAAGTTACGGGACGAAAATTTGACAATCATAGAAGTTATGGGACCAAAATTAAAGAGTCACAATTTTTGGGACCAAAATCGGACACTCAATAAGTTATGGGACTAAAAAACTTTTTATCTCCATATTTCTTCATACATGTCTTTATAGTAACACAATATGGGAGTGGATTTTTATATTATTTTTGCACAATTTTTTGAAAACGATCTACTTAATTCCGCGATTCAGTTAGCACCCTTGAACTTTTTTTTATTTAAACTATAATTTCAAAAAAAAATTGACCCGTAATATTTTTTATATAAGTGTTTGTTAATTATGTATTGACTAGTCTTCAAGCCATCATGGAAGAAATATATAAAGTAGATATAACAATAACAATAAAATATAGGTTTATCAACAATTTATTAGTCCCCTATCTAAGATTAGACTTGTTTTAATTTTGTAATTTACTCGGTCCGTTCAATTTTAGTGGATGTGCTTTTTTTTTTTTTTATCCATCCAATTTTAGTGTGCAATTTCAAAAATAGAAAACAACCATTTATCTTTTTTCTCCAAACATTTCTTTATTACTCATTATTACTCAAATTGTTTTTAACTCTTCAATAATACTTCAAAATTGGATAAAGTTTTATACCATTAATTGCTTTTCAAATGGACCAAAATGACCTTATTTAATAAAATTATTTTTTAGTTTAATGAATATTTAATTTTTATGTCATCTCTTTTGTAGGAATGAATAGATAAAAATGAGAAAATTTTAGAACTCCAATCATATTAAATGTTTTTTTATATATGTGTGAAAAATAAAACAAGTCTATGTTAGCAATATGGGATAGTACAACCATTAGGAAACATGTCGTTATTAGATCTACTGTGGTGAATTCATCAACATTGAAAAAGTTAGTTTTTAGAAAAGTTTATTCACGGTATAAAATTAATATCATTTTATTCCCTCAATATTTTTTTATAAAAAAATTTCATAATATTTAATGCTGCAAAATTATGGTATTATGGTATTACTAATTAAATGTTACTACTTTACTAAATAAATATTATAACATTATAGAATAAATATAATAAATATAAGTTTTATATAGTAAACAAATTTACATTTGGGTTTTGTGGATAGAAAATCGTTCTCTATAGCAATAATGGTGGCTTTATCTTTTGTCTCCTTAAATTAAATTGTCCACCATTTTGGGTAATACTATTTTTTCATTATAATTATCGGTCTCGTTTTTTGGTCAACAAACATTATTAGCCCATTTTAAATTCCAATTATCGGTGAAGTATATTTAATTATTTTTTCTGAAAATATTATTGGTACAGATAAATTATTCAAATTATCGAAAGTTGTTATCGAGTTGTTTCTATATAAATAACGCCTTTAATCTTTTTCCTTTTTCATTTTTCACATTCTGACTTTTTTCATTTCACAGAAAACCATAATGGCGAAAATACATATTAGGAAATTAATATTAATATTAATAAATTAATTTTACATTTATCTAAAATTAAATTGTAGTTAAGATTAAGTTTTTGCAATGATATTATAGCCTTGGGTAGATTCTATATGAACATAATTTATGATATGAACAATTATTTAATATTTGATACTATTGGTTAAATATTTGATATTCGAATTTTTCATTTTTTTCTAAATTTGATAATTAAATTTAAATTATTATACTTAATATTGTATTTTTTATATTAAATATGGATAACTCTCTAAAAAAATTGTTAGTCTTATTTTTGAAAATAACCGTTAATCTATTTTTTTTTTTTTTTGTGAGTATATATAGTCTTTGGTTCATACTTGAAGAGTATTAATTTTTTTACTGAAGAATTATAGTTTGTTTTCAGTAAATAACTTATACTCTTCAATGAAAATAACTAATACACTTCAAGTAAAATAACTAATATTTTTAATGAAAACAACTAATATTTTTCGATAGTTAATATATGAATTGTTTTCACTCTACCGAGACCTGGTGGTCGAGCAAGTGGCAAGGTAGGACTTCACTTCTGCTCATCCTAGAGAATCTATTTGATCAATAACCGTCTCTTTCCCAAGCTCGATCAATATCCACTTTATGATGGAAAGAATCGAATGAGCTCAACGCTCTCTCCTAGCACGAGAGAAGGGGTCTCAGATACGTAATTAAATATTTGATACTTTAAAAATTCATAACAGTTTCATGGTAAATTTATTATGAACTATTTTTCAATAAAAGTCAAATTTTAAATTTTTAGAAGAGATAATTGTTTCATTACTAATTTTCTCCAAAGATAAAATACAGCTATGAAAAACCAAAGCAACAGCTTAATTACCCTAAATCGATTTAAATTATTTAAAACTTGTGGCGCCATTTGATTTCACCTACCAAAATTTAAAAAATCTTGTGCCTATTTATTCCAGAATAAATTAATTTAATTTATTCAATTCATAATTATCATATACTATTGCAAAGCAATTAAGGTATCTTGTTGGAAATGGAAGGCAAGGAGAGCACTGAGTCGGGTTCGTTGGTCGGTAACTCGGAGTTTAACTCACTTCCATCCACCGAAAACGGCGGTGCTTATGGCATCCACGACGGCGGCGCCGTGGGTGTGACCAACATCGTGGACAAAAATGCAGGAATGACGAGCCCAGCAGCGGTTGCGGTGGGCGGCGGAGGAATAATTGGCAGCGGTAGTGGAGGAGCTACGGAGAAAAAAAGGAGAGGAAGACCAAGGAAGTATGACTCGGATGGGCGCGTTAGACCGGCGTACGTGAAATCACCGGCGCAAGCGCCTCCGCAGCCCAGCTTCGCACTAACAACGCCGCCGTCGTACGTAAATACGACCGGAACAAAAAGAGGGCGTGGTGAGTCCCCTGTTTCTGGAGGCTTGGGAACTCTCGCTTCTATGGGTAAGTTGTTGTTTCCAAATTATTGATATTTGCCATGAATAATAATATTTTAAAATAAAAAATTTGGATAATTATTAGTTAAATTTGTGTGGGCAGGTGAATTGTTGTTACAGTCGAGCGGAGGAGATAATTTTACACCACACGTGTTTACAGCACACGCAGGAGAAGTAGGTTAGGAGTAAATTAAGGATTATTTAGAGAGATGAATGTGGTTTTAATTAAATGTGTAATTTGCAGGATATTGCAGGGAAGATCATCACATTTGGTCAGCAAGGTAGTCGAGGAGGCGTGTGTGTTTTATCTGCCAACGGAACTGTATCAAATGTTACAATTCGGCAGCCCGGTTCGTCCGGAGGCCTAATGACATACGAGGCATGCATGCTCTTTGAAGCTCTTTTAACTTATATATTCAAGTTCTGGTGAATTTTGAGTGGTATATTGGTAATTTAATTGTTTCCCAAAATGCATGATGCAGGGGCGTTTCGAGATTCTAAGCCTAATGGGGTCGTACACTATTTGCGAGGAAGGCGGGGTTAGAAGCCGAAATGGTGGGTTGAGTGTGACGTTGGCCAGCTCGGATGGGCGCGTTATCGGTGGTGGTGTAGCTGGTTTGCTCATGGCTGCTACTCCAACCCAGGTATGAGTTATCTCCCTCCCTACCTCACACATACACATACACATACACATACACATAATTAATTAATGTTCATCCATCCCTACACTTGGTCAGTCGGTCGGTCGGTCGGTCTTATAATTAATTAATTGTTTGTTTCGCAGATTGTGGTTGCAAGTTTCGACCCACAAGATTCCAAAAAGAAGCAGCATAGGCCAACATCGTCCCAGTTTTGTCCTACTCCACCCACACAAGTATCACACGCGAGCCAGTTACTCGGACAAACTCGTGGAGAAGCTGCTGACCCCAATCCCAATCCCAATTCTGCATCCGATTGGAATCACGATGATATCACACCCTCTCCCATTGTTATACCCATTGACCACCATTAGATCCGTAGAGGCTAGCTACCACATTCTAATTTGGACTATAAAACTTTAAAGATTTTAATCCGTTTCAACTTTAAGGGCTATTGTTTTGCTACTGTAGCAGTGGAACTTGTACGGGACATGATACTTTTGTTTCTGAAATTTATTTAAAAATATCATTAAACATGGAACAAAATCGCGTTCCATACATGTATTATGCAATGTTTTCTTAGTTACTTTAGGCTTATGAAATAACACACCCTCTTATTTTGCACCTTTTATAGCTAGTTTCTTGATTCATCGGTTTAGTCCTTATTATATATGGTTGGTGTTTCCAATAGTAGGAATACATGTGTCCCTTTCTAGAATCTATAATTTATCTTTTGTATTGATCTTCTTAGCAAATTTTACCCTAATGCTTGAATTTACAATATACATCATGATATATATGTGCAACGTATTTTTATGTAAGATGGTTTCATATATGAATGGTGTTTTATTTAAGTATTCATAGACATTTCACTTTAAAATATAATAGAATATGTACCCGATCGCATTATACAAATAAAAATGATTCACTTCGTACAATTTTTTGTCTAATAATTATAATATTATTATTATATACTATAATATGCATTGTTGAAATAAATTATAGGTTAAAATGTGCAATAACAACATTGGTTATTTGATCATTTATGTTATTCTGTAATGCATTGCAATAGTCTATCATGTTTGGAGTTGTTTTGAGCAAAACTTTTAATTGTAAACCATACTAATATTCATAAATTTCAAATTTCATAAGTTGCTTCTTTTTGTACTTGTAAGTACAATTTAAATTTTGTGGGTGTGTTTGTGATACACGAGCATAATGGATAATGCTTGTAAATTAAAACATAATTCTACTTTATTTTTTTTAAATGCTGGACTGAGTTATATTAAATATATTTTGCTTGACATCAATTGGATTAAAAAAAAATCACGATTAACCAAGGCAATATTTTGATGAAATTTTTTTAAAATAAATTTATTATAAAATTGTTTTAAAAGTATTAATGTATCAATTTTTCTATTAAAAGTAATAAAAATGAGGTCGATAGTAACATGTTATCCTTCAATAATATCAACAAAAACTAATTTTTTAAACGATTTAAAATATTCATATTTAATGCAAAAATACAACACTATAATTTTAAGTTTAAATTGTCAAAATTTCGGGAAAAAAATATTTAAGTATCATATTTTTTACCAAAAGTATAAAAAATTAGATGGTTTTTCACATAAAAATTATGTTGGAAATTGGTTAAATAAAAAGGTTTATACCCCGACTTTGACTAATTTTTTTAGGAATGAAAACGTTAATTTTTTGGAAAACAAAATTAATGAGGTTATTCTACTTGCGGAATAGATGAGCGTGGTATATTTAATATCTCAAAACCGATTTCCGTTAAGTGAGATATTAATTTGGGAAGTTGGATAATTATTCACATGTGTTGACTAATTTCATGGGAGGGAACAATTGAGTTACATCACATATAGAATAATTACAAGAAATGTTCCATGTATATAAGAAGAAAAGTGTTCATGTTCTTCAACTTGGTACATGAGGACCCTAACCATGGACCACATACGCGCGCGCGCCCCGCCCGGGCCCGTGGTTCTTGGTTCTTGGTAATTGGGCTTTGGGTGGGGTTTGGGGCCTACCTATATTTTAAGAGTACCAAAAATATGAAAAGGTCCAATACCTTTTTGGACCGAACCGGTTTGGGTGGTCCATCGGATTTGGGTCGGCCCACGAACATGATTAATACACTCCAGAATTCGAATTTAATTTTAAATTAAAATCGTGGTCAGTCCACGATTTTTTCAACCGATCGTCCTCATCTGCAGTGCATATTTCCGCCTATATATACCCCTTCATATCCATGACTTTCGTACTCACCTTTTCAGCCTACAAATCTTAGAGTTTATAAAGTTTTTCGCGATATACTTATTTCGTTCAGTTCGAAATTCTTTTGTTCGCCGAGAGTTTATACACGGTGGTGCTGTCGGTGTAAACTGTTAAACCGTTTTACCTTTGGAGACTCATACGCACGATACCGTAAGCACTATACGGGGTGTATTCACACTAGTACAAAAAAGGACTTAGAAAGCGGTTATTTTTAAGCTTAGAAAGCGGTTGGAAACGCTTTCTAAGAATCCGCTATCTAAGCTAAGAAAGCGGTTAGGAAACCGCTATGCAAGATAAGAACTTAGATAGCGGTTTATAACCGCTGTGTACTAGGAAAGCGGTTTCGAACCGCTATCCAAGACAGTCTCTTAGAAAGCGGTTTCAAACCGCTATCCAAGTCTAATTCTTAGAAAGCGGTTTAGAACCGCTATCTAAGCTCTTTACTTAGAAAGCGGTTCTTAACCGCTATCCAAGTGCATTTACGTTTTTTTTTTTTTTATTTAATTCACTAGGAAAGCGGTTCTTAACCGCTTTCTTTGATTTTTAATTTTTTTTTATATTTTCTATTTTATTTTAATAAACCTGTTTATATACAAATAAATATATTTATCCATACCATCAAATATTAATCCATAACATCAAATAAATATAATTAATTACCAAGAAATTCATAATAATATCATATCATCACAAATTAATATTTAAGTTACATGCCAAAAGTTAATGTCTTACAAAAAGAAAATTACATTAAGAACCTATTGTATAAATACCCCATCCAATCCATTTTCCACTTGTCAATTCTAGCTTTGTTGTAAGTCGGGATCTGAGGATTATGCACAAACTGCAAATTACATTTAAAATTTAATTAATTAATACGAATATGTTATATATATCAATCAATAATAATTTAAATAAATCGATAAATCAACTTACTTCATCAGGTATAGTCGTCTGAGAAGTGAAGATTATATCTTCAATGTAGCAACACACAAAATATCCACAGTGATCGCCATCTTGCTGCCTCGGAACCTATTGATTAGCAATTATAATCACGTACTATATATACCTATGGTTATTTTTAATTGAATTGAAAAATTTATAAAGTAAGTTTACCGAAATATTTTTCCACAACACTTTACTAATGGTTTTTGAGCTTTGACCTGGAAGACTACTCCGAAACATTCTCATTACACTATAAAAAATATTTAGAAAATAAAGCTCAGATTAGATATGCATACTTTTTAAAAGTAAAACAAATAATAATATGAGAATATTAAAAACTAACTTACCCGTCCATAAATGTCATGAGATTAAGAATATTAAAAGACAATCATTTGTTTATATAAAAAAAAATATTTTATGAAATATTAATTGTACTCACCCCACATTTGTCGGCCAGAAAATGAGATGATTTTTCCCAGTATATTTAACAATATCCCTCATTAATGGTGTCCTCTTACCAAACATGCAACACACTTGTGGAGAGACGAATGGATACTTTGCACTTGCCCCGATATCTAGGGTGAAATATACCTCACCCAAATATCTTAAACAAACATACGCTAATTAATATTTAATAAGAAAATTAAATTATATATATATGAAGTAAATATTTAGAATTAGTTAATTAACACATACCTGAGGTAAAGAGTTATGGTAGTTGCACTCAACCACTTGTCGTGCATTACTTCATTCACATAATTCGGTAGGATGAACTCTTCATAACCAACCTGGTGAAAGTAAGAAGTAATGGGAACCACAACTGGATCGTAGGTGGGGGACGAAACCATCAAGTGCGCTGTTGACATTGTAGTGACGTCGTGGGGTAAGTCACCGTGCACTGGATAACCTAATCGTCGTCTGCGAACACCAATAGTGGGTTCCCTCGGTCTCTCCCTCTCAATACCACTTGATCTTTGTGGAGCCTTTTGTGGAGTCGGCAGTATCTACAATCAATTTTTAATATAATTTAGAATAAATAAAAAATTAAATTTTAATACCATGAATTTTACCTTCTTGGTGAGAGAAACCAAGTTCCTCGGCCATTCGAGAAAGTGTCCGACCGCTGTTCCGACTGTGGTGGCATCATCTTCTGGTCTTGGCACTGGTGAATTCTCTTCTCCGATTTCAGGTACAATAAGTGTGACTCTCACAAAGCCAGAAGCGTGGGGACGACCGTGAATGATTCCACTAGAGCTGTCGTGCAACATTCCAGTTGCCACCAATCGAAGAGGATGATCCACATAAAGGAAACATTCCACTGGCTGTTCGAAGAAGATATTAAGTTTAGAAAATTATACTAGTCTTTAATTAAAATAAATACGAGATACATCTGATACCTGGGAGACATTTTGAAGTGGATCGTTGAATTCGTTTCTAGCATCAGCGGAAAACATAGTCGGGATATTGTTTTCACAACTAGCACTACTCGACGACATCCCTTGTCTCAATTGTCTTTAATTCATGACCTCCATCTGTTTAGTCAAGTCGGCAACCTGCATAGAAAGCTTTTCCACCATAGACATAGCCGCAACACCGGGTGCCATCTCTAATGTTTTCTTCGTGACGCCATATCCAAAAGGTCGTAAGCGTTCGGGATGCTCCTGACGATCTATTGCCCGTACAAACAGATCATTAGTCCCCACAGTGCGGATATCGCCGGGCGTCATGCTCTAAGATATGCGCTCCTGAATAACAAAAAAATATTATTAAATCATTTCAAATGAAGTAATTGTTTTTAATGTAAAGGATAAAATAATGGATGAATTACCGCTTCTTCAGAGATACGCTGAGATATGTTATCGGGAAAATTTCCATCTCGAGTCTTTCTTGTAGTTTGAAATAACTCGTAACGGGTAACAACAGGCGCACTCTCTCCAGCTTTCCTTTTTTCTTCTTTCTACGATAATGATAAATATGTCCCCAAATTATTAAAAGTGAATATATATTAAGAGTGAATGATCATAAAAAAAATTAAAAGTTAGTATTTTTAGCTCACCAAATCTTCCCTAATACGTGCATAACCTTTAGAAGATCCACGATATCGCGCCTCCATATTCTTAGCTTGTACGCTATTTCTATTACTTTTTTCCTACAGTGTAATATAAATGCAATAAACACTTAAAAAATTGTGCATTAATAGGAATAGATGAAATGACATTGATCAAGGTTACCTTGAAATCATCAAGCATAGATCTACGCACAAAATCCTGCCAATATGGGGCCACCATAGGGGATTTCTCATAGTCCTTAGGCGGCTTAGGCGAGTACTGACCAGTCTTCGGGTCTCGTGAATTTCTCCTCAGAAAAGACCGAAAAATTTTGGCCGCATTTCCAGCTTGCATAAGTATTTGATTCTTCCTTGTGTGATCAAGGCCGGAGAATGTTTGCTGCATACACATATAAAATATTTTATGAATATTTAGTAATTTCACAAGCTTATACATAAAAATAAGTCATGCAACAATGAAAATATGCATATAATTAATTTACATACCACAAGCTCATCCCAAATTGCTTCCTTGTAAGGACTCATTTCAGGCTTACGCCAGTCACTGCATGGCAGCACGATAGGGACCACTCTCCTGACTGCAGACCTAATGTAGTGCGCCAACTTTGCACTCTCAGGTCCAATCGGCTGCCCATACTCATTGAATGATAACTGCAATTCAATGATATCGTTAGCTCAACAAATAATTATTAAAAATAATAAAAATTAAACTGTTCAGATGTAATAAAATTAATTACCTTCAGTAATTTTCCTTTGCTACGGTCTTTCTTCAATGAAGTCATCGTGACTATACCCCTCTTGCGCTTCTCTCCAGAGCTACAAGAGGTGTGAGAATCAGTGTTATCCTGTCCCAAGTCATCATGATCTCCCTCATCTCTATCATCTCCCTCATCTCTATCATAGGGAAAATAACCCCCATAATCTCCATCACACCCATAATCTCCATCATCTCCATCATAGGGCGGTTGATCCATGATCCTGTGAAACAGAAAAAAAAATTAAATAAATAAACAGAAACAACATTTAATAAAGCAGAAAAAACAACATTTAATAAAGTCGTACATTTCTTTTTAGCACTGGTTTTTCTTTTTCGTTTTTTGGTTGACTTTTCTTGTTCATGACCATGAATGTTAACGAGATCCGGATTGTTATATTCATCCTCGTTTCTAAGATTTCTCTGGTATGGACGTGGATTTGCAAGATCATCAAAAGAGGGTACAGAATGTGTGAAGTTCTGAAAAGGATCATCAATCATGTCAACATCTTCATCGACTTGGTCGTTGATCTGGTAACTATGGTTAAATTTGTTTGACAGAAGCACAATTGACCATTTCTTGTTCACTGGGTCGGGGACATAGAAAATTTGTTGAGCTTAACTGGTCATTATGTAAGAGTCGTCTATGTATCCCACATTCTTCAAATCGATGCGTACAAACCCAGAACATTCAACTTGGACCCCATTTGGGATCCTCACCCAACTACAATTGAAGATTGGTTCTCGGTGACCAACATAGTCGAGTTCCCAAATATTGACAATCTGTCCAAAGTATGTGGTAATCGACTCATTCCATGCAGTTGCAGTAATAGACACCCCACTATCTGCATTGTACTTGCGGCATCATGATCCCTGGTATAAAAAGTGTATCCGTTGATAAGATAACACTTGTATGAATACGCATGCCTATCAGGCAATCTGGATAGCCACTTAACTCTTTCTTTCACTGATTCTTTATTCTGTGACAACATATTTGCAACATAACCATTGAACCAGTCAACAAACATCCGATTATGCTCAGCTTCAATCCATGATCTATCTCTGGTGGGAAAGGACTCAGACAGTGCTTGCATGTGCAGGTCAATAAAAGGAAGCACATCGACCGTGTTGTGAAGTACGCACAAGTGCATCCGTGTTAGCTCCTCCATACTAACACATACCGGTTGACCACCGGTAATGCCTTCACCATCCATCCTATTAGTGTATCGGGTACTTGGAAATCTAATTGCATCAACATTTGGAATAAATTCAGACCAGTACTCAACTGTTTCTTCTACTAAATAGCGTTCTGCAATGCATCCCTCCGGCCTGAACATATTCATCACATACCCTTTCAGCACTTTCATGTATCTCTCTACACCATACATCCATCGCATACGAGCAGGACCACACATTCTTGTCTCGTGTACCAAATGAACAGTTAGGTGAACCATTATATCAAAAAATGATGGAGGGAAATACATTTCAAGTTCACATAATGTCCCCACAATCTGTCTCTGAAAACCAAGCAATTTTTTAGGATCAATGACCTTGCTACTCATTGCCTTGAAGAACCAACAAAGCTTTGTTATGGTTATGCGCACTTTTTCAGGCAAGATAGAACGTATTGCAATGGGCAAGAAATTCTCCATAATGACATGATAGTCATTCGATTTCAGATTCGTCAATTTCACGCCATCATCTGAAACAAGTCTCTGTATGTTGGACGAATAACCCTCTGGTACTTTCACATCCTTTAGTGTTTGAAGAAACACTTTTCTCTCACTCTTGGACAAGGTGTTTGCAGCAGGAGGTAATTTCGGTGGTCTATCTTCTTCACACACAGGTGCCAATTTTGCTCTTATACCCATAGCAACCATATCCATTCTTGCATTGTAACCATCATTGGACTTGTTATCAGCTAGCAGAGTATTGAGCAAACTAGCACAAACATTCTTCTCAACGTGCATTAGATCAATGAAGTGTCTAACATACAACTTTTTCCAATAGGACAATTGAAAGAAAATTGATTCCTTCTTCCAGCCTCTAGTTGGGAGACTCTTTGCAAAGAGTTTTCCGTATTGTGTGTTGACATTCTTCATCTCGTTCAATTCATCTGTACCTGACAATAAACGTGGAGGTCCACGTTCCTCGATTGTGCCATCGAATGCATCAGCCATTCTTCTATACTCATGTGTTGGCTCCAACCACCTTCTATGCCCCATATAAACAGTCTTCCTACAATGACATAAACGAATGTGATCTGTGTTCGTGGTACACCAAGGACATGCATCGGCTCCCTTCACACTATATCCAAATACATTCCCATAAGCGGGGAAGTTATTGATAGTTCCAAACAACATGGTCTTCAACTTGAAATTCTCCTTTCTATAAGCATCATACACATCGACACCCTCATCCCACAGGAGCTTCAAGTCCTCTATCAAAGGAGTCAGATATACATCTATGTCGTTACCAGGTTGTTTGGGTCCTGATATCAATATAGACAATATCATGTAAGTGCGCTTCATGCACAAGTCCTGTGAAAGATTATAAATCATCAGAATCACTGGCCAAGTACTGTGGTTGGTACTTTGCATACCAAACGGATTCATTCCGTCAGTTGAGAGTACAAGACGCAAATGTCGTGGTTCGTTCCCAAATTCTGGATGTCTGGCATCGAATGTCTTCCACTGGGGTGAATCAGCAGGGTGTCTTAGCATTCCATCCTTGATCCTATAATCATGATGCCAAGTCAAATTTCTGGCATCCACATCGCTACTATACATTCTTCTGAATCTTGGTATTATCGGGAAATACCACATCACCTTCGCTGGAGATTTATTTTTCAGATATCTCTTCTTCCCATACTTGGGACATTCATCGAGGTCTTCATACTCCTTCCGAAACAAGATACAATCACCCGGGCAAGCATGAATTTTCTGATGTGTTAACCCAATGGATTTAAGCATTTTCTTAGCCTCATATGCTTTCGTAGGCAATACATTTCCATCGGGCAATAGACCACTAACTGCTTCCAGCATGCTTGAGAAGCACGCATCGGTCAACTGGTGTGCTGTTTTTAGGTTGAACAATATCAACACAGCTGACACTTTTGTTGCCTTCTTACACCCGGGCCAAAGGGGTAATCCAGCGTCATCCCTTAATTTCTCTGACATATAAGGGTGATCTCGCATATTTGTGTCATCCCCACTCGATGTATCAACATTCGGTACATCTCCAATACTATCCTCAACCACTGTATCTTCAAACCTAAAGTCAGTTCTTATGTTGCTTGAGCTACATCCATCTCTTCTGTCACCATGAAATGTCCAAACGGTATATGTTTTATCAATACCGTGACACATCAAGTGGTCTAACAAACTTTCTCGACCACTAACAGTTTTTCCATTCATACATTTCCAACACGGACATAAAATGTATCGATGGTCGGTGCAGTGTCTAATTGCATGATTACAAAACTCTTCCACCTCATTCCTATACTCCTCTGATAATCTATCTGCTCGAACCCACTTCCGATCCATATAAAACTAGAGATACCTATATATATACATTAATCGAAAAGCACACAAGTTGAGTCTATATATAATTAGCAATCCAACTCTATTTACAACTACTACTATTTTGTAAAATTTTATAATCTCTAGCTAGGCATGTTAATTAAAATTCTAACATGCATTCTAACAATTCCATCTAAAATTAATCATAAAGCCTTCAATTAAGAATTCTAACCCTAACAAGGACATGATAACAATCTTATTATGAGTTGAATGCTAATAATAAATTAGCTTTAATGTAATTATCACAAGGCAATTTAAATCATATCGTGGTTAGTATCTCTTTTCTACCGTTTAGTCCTGCATAACTAGAGTGAATCAAATTACGCAATCACACAATTTCAATAATTTTGGGCCCAAAAACCATTTTAATTAATTCACCACCTCAATTAATGGAAGGCAAATTATATCACTAATAATTATTATTCATTTAAATTTCCATTATCATCCTCATTCACAATCATACAACATGAGATGCATATATAAATTAATTACCGACATCAAGAGCTTAGAATCAAATATATTCATCAAATATAAATTAAATTTACAATTTCTTTATATACCTAATTATATTATATATTCATCAAATAAATTAGTATATAAATAAACAAACACTAATTAACTAATTAACTAGTATATAAATAAATTAGTATATAAATAAATTAACTAGTATATAATCATCAAATTAATTAGTATATAAATTAACAATTTCTATATATACCTAATTATATTATATATTTATCAAATAAATTAGAATTTAAATAAACAAACACTAATTACCTAATTAACTAGTATATAAATAAATTAGTATATAAATAAATTAACTAGTATATATATTCATCAAATTAATTAGTATATAAATTAACAATTTCTATATATACCTAATTATATATATTCATCAAATAAATTAGTATATAAATAAACTAACACTAATTAGTATATATATATATATATTCATGAAATTATAACACTAATTAACTAGTATATATATAAATAAACTAACACTAATTAGTATATATATATTCATGAAATTAACACTAATTAACTAACTATAGTATAAATTCATGAAATTAACAGAGAAATTGGAGTATTACCTGGAGGCGGCGGGCTACGGCGGCGGCGGAGAGGCGGCGGCGGAGGTGCGCGGACTGGGGCCTCGTCGGAAGAGGCGCGCGGCCTGGGACGGCGTGGCGAGGCGCGGCGAGGCGCGGCGGGCAGGGCGCCACAGGGGAGGGTGGCGCCGCAGGGCTACGATCGGCGCAAGGCTGGAGTACGGTGGCGTGCCGTCGCGGGTGGGAGAGAGGAGGAGGAAGGAGGTGCTGCGCTGAATAAATTAGGGATTTAGGGATTTAAATTGGGTCGAACTCTTAGAAAGCGGTTCTTAACCGCTATGCAAGTATTTACTTAGAGAGCGGTTCTTAACCGCTATCCTAGTGGTCACTTGGATAGCGGTTTTGAACCGCTATACTAGTTAGATCTTACATAGCGGTTTTGAACCGCTATCTAGCAATTTAGTACTTAGAAAGCGGTTTATAACCGCTTTCCAAGGTTAAACCTTAGAAAGCGGTTATAAACCGCTATCTTAGAATTTTTTTTTTAATAAATTACTTTACATAACCGCTCTCCAAGTGGGTTCTTGGAGAGCGGTTTTTATAAAGGCTATCTAAGTACAGCTATCTAAGTTCGAATTTGTAGTAGTGTCAGTCTTGCGGGAAAAAGATTTTTCGTGACTCAATTTTTCTTTCGAATTTGTTTCGAACTTACTTTTGTTCGTGTAGTGTTCGAGACACACCCCTCATATAACAAAAATCACAAGACTGAATAATTTTGTTTTGAATCACTGCCATGTCGAACCACGATTCCGACAACAATATGGATACAACCTCATCAACGTCAGTTACTCCTACCAAAGATGTTGGTAATACCCCTAACTCTACTGTTGTACCAATTGGACATCCCACGGATGGACCAGTACCTACGGGTAAGCCTGATCCCCCTACTGTTTTTCAATTTGGAGACTTTGTAAGCACTCTTGATGAGTGGTTCAAAGTCAATCCCTTCGTGGGAAATTCCAATGCCAATCCCTTCGTGGAAAATTCCAATGCCAATCCCTTCGTGGGAAACTCTAGCACTAATCCCTTTGTGGGAAACTCAAGTGTTAATCCTTTTGGGGGAATCTTCGGCGGCAATCCTTTCGTAGGAAATGTCGGGGTCAATCATTTCTTGGCAACCAACCAGGCCTCCCTCCCAGGGACTATTAGGCCGGTTATGGTGAAAGGAGAGAAACCCAAAAAATTTCCGGGTAATGACTTCAAGAGGTGGCAAAAGAAGATGTACTTCTACTTGACCACCATCTACTTGGTGAAATATGTCAAGGAGGATTGCCCGAGTGTTCCCGCAGAAGATGTTGATCGGGAAATCAGGATCGCTTACGATGCTTGGATCCATGATGATTATCTGTGCAGGAATTACATCCTGAATGGGCTGTCTGATGCCCTCAATGATGTATATAATGAATACCCGACTTCCAAAGCCTTGTGGGAGTCTTTGAAGAAGAAGTACAAAATCGAAGACGCGGGAACTAGCAAGTTCATCGTCTCCACTTTGTACGACTTCAAAATGGAGGACAACAAATCTATTGTCGAACAAGTTCAAAAGCTGCAAGTGATCTTTCACAACATTGCAGTACAAGGGATGGAGCTGTCTGAGGCCTTTCAGGTTGCCACTGTGATTGACAGACTGCCTCCGTCTTGGAAGGAGTTTAAGTCCTACCTCAAGCACAAGCGAAAGCAAGTGACCATGGAGGATCTTGTTACCCGACTCCGGATCGAGGAAGATAACAAGAAAAGGGAGAAGAAGGGTTCGAGTCCTTCTATCGAGGTAAAGGTAAACCTGATGGAGAAAAGTGAACCATCAAAGAAGAGGAAGCGTCAGGACGACAAAGGCAAAGGCAAGGTTGTTGTTGCTGCTCCTGCCCCGAAGAAATTCAGTGGGAAGTACTACAACTGTGGCAAATCCAATCATCGGGCCGCTGATTGTCGTCAACCCAAGAAGGACGACAAGGGAAAGAAGAACTCTGTGAACGTTGCAGAACGAAAGCTCAGATGGATATGTCTGATGAAAGTGATCAAGGTCAACATGGTGGACAACAAGAAAGAATGGTTCGTGGACACAGGTGCCACTTGCCACGTTTGCTCAGAGAAATCTGACTTCTTCACATATTCTCCTGCTGCGGGAAGAAAGCTCTACATGGGAAACCAAGCCTCGTCTGAAGCGGCTGGTGTAGGAACGGTGGTGATCAAGCTGACATCGGGAAAGGATCTCAAGCTGAAGGATGTGCTGCATGTCCCAGACATCCGAAAGAATCTCATTTCTGGCTCCTTGTTAGTTAGTAATCAGTTTAAGCTAGTGTTTGAGTCCAATGGAATTGTACTTAGCAAATTTGGCATCTTTTTAGGGAAAGGTTACCTCGAGAAGGACCTTTTTAAGATGTCAGTTATGACTGTAAGCCGTAATGGCACAAACACTACTATCAATGAAAATGCTTCAATTTCCGTTTATATCGCTGAGTGTTCCGATTTATGGCATTTTAGATTAGGACATGTTAATCTAAATTCTATAAAACAATTGGTAAATTTAGATTTACTCAAAATTGATAATGTGGATACATCAAAAAAATGTGAAACATGTGTTGAAGCAAAAATGGCTAAGTTACCATTTAAATCTGTTGAAAGGAACACAACTCCTCTAGATTTAATTCACACGGATGTATGTGATTTAAAATTCGTGCAAACTAGAGGTGGAAAAAAGTATTTTATTAGTTTTATTGATGATTGCACAAGATTCTGCTACATTTACTTGCTACGAAGTAAAGATGAAGCTATTGAAGCTTTTAAAAATTATAAAAGTGAAGTAGAGAATCAATTGAACACTAGAATTAAAGCAATTCGTAGTAAAAGAGGTGGAGAGTATGTGGTTCCGTTTGAACAATTATGTGTCGAATCAGGCATCATACATAAAATGATAGATCCCTACTCACCTCAATCGAAAGGTATTGCAGTGAGGAAAAACTTAACTTTGAAAGAGATGATGAACACAATGTTAATCAGCTCGGGTTTACCTCAGAACATGTGGTGGGGAAGCTATTCTGTCAGCTAACCACATTTTGAACAAAATTCCACTGAAGACTCAAGATAAGACACCTTATGAGTTGTGGAAAAATCACAAATCATCTTACAAATACCTCAAAGTGTGGGGGTATTTGTCTAAGGTTGAAGTGCCACTTTCTAAACAAGTGAAAATCGGGCCTAAAACGGTCGATGTGATCTTTATAGGATACACCTTCAACAGTAGTGTCTATCAGTTTTTTATTCACAAATCAGAAATACCCGATATGACAATAGACACTACAATAGAATCAAGGAATGTTGTTTTCTTTGAAAATGTGTTCCCGTGTAGGGACAAAGAATAAGTGAGTTCAAATAAGCGTACTCATGAGGAATCAAGTGAAGCTGCAGGTCCTTCCACTCAGCAGAGTGAAGAACCCAGACGCAGTAAATGAGCTATAATTGATAAGACCTATGGTCCAGACTCATCACGTATGTGTTAGAAGAAGAACCTCGGACTATCAAAGAAGCTCTTTCCAGACCGGATGCACCTCTCTGGAAAGAAGCAATAAACAGTGAATATGATTCGATTCTGCAAAATCATACATGGAAGTTGGTTGACCTCTCTAAAGGTTGTAAAACCTTAGGATGTAAGTGGATCCTTAAAAGAAAGTACAAAGCAGATGGATCAATTGACAAGTATAAATCCCGTTTGGTTGCAAAGGGTTTTAAACAAAGAGAAGGGTATGATTTCATTGACACTTATTCTCCGGTCACAAGGATTACATCCATTCGTGTACTGATCGCGATTGCTGCCTTGCATAATCTCGAAATACACCAGATGGATATAAAGACTTATTTTCTTAATGGAGAGATAGATGCTGAAATATACATGGATCAACCAGAGGGTTATTTTGTACCCGAGAATGAGAAAAAGGTTTGTAAACTCATTCGGTCGCTGTATGGACTTAAACAAGCTCCTATACAGTGGCATTTGAAATTTGACAATATTATGTTGTCAAATGGATTTCGAATTAACGAATGTGATAAGTGTGTGTATGTGAAAGATACACCAAATAGATTTGTTATCGTATGTTTATATGTTGATGACATGTTAATCATAGGTAACAATTCAAATGTGATCGTTAATACGAAAAACATGTTAAAGAAAAAATTTGACATGAAATATATGGGTTTAGCAGACGTGATTCTAGGAATCAAAATAGAAAGAACTTCAAATGGAATTTCTTTAACACAATCTCATTATGTTGAAAAAGTCTTGAAGAAATTTAAAGCATTTGATGATCCACCTACTAAAACTCCACTAGAACATAATGTTCATCTGAAGAAGAATAGAGGTGAACCTGTGAATCAGTTGGAATATGCAAGGATCATTGGAAGCGTGATGTACATTACAAATTGCACACGTCCTGATCTTGCGTACTCTGTGAACAAACTGAGCAGGTACACAAGCAATCCAGGTCACGAACATTGGAAAGCTCTAAAAAGGGTCTTGAGATACTTGAAGTATACTCTTGACTTTGGGCTACACTACACGCGACATCCAGCTGTACTTGAAGGGTACAATAATACTAATTGGATATCCGATAGTAAAGACGCATTCTTAACTAGTGGATATGTATTCACTATTGGAGGAGCAGCTGTATCGTGGAAATCCACAAAGCATACGTGTATTGCCCGTTCCACAATGGAATTTGAGTTCATCGCTTTAGATCAAGCTGGTGAAGAAGCTGAATGACTTCATAACTTTTTAGAAGACATTCTGTGTTGGAACAAATCGGTACCATTTGTAATGGTACATTGTGACTGTAAAGCTGCTTTTGGTAGAGCTTTGAGCAATATGTACAACGGGAAGTCGAGATATATCCGTCGTCGACATAACTCCGTTAGATATTTGATCTCAACTGGTATTATAACAATTGATTATGTAAGATCAATTGATAACATAGCGGATCAGCTTACGAAGAGCTTGAACCGAGATCAAATGAATAAGCTGATAGAGGGAATGGGTCTACAAACCACAAATAAAACTGAAACAGTGGTAACCCAACCATGATGACTGGAGATCTCAAGAATTGGTTCAAAAGGGAAAACTAGGTTGTGAATGTTAGTTGCACAACACTTGAAAATCATGACCATTCCTAACAGTACTATATCAAGTGTTAGTAGACCCGTGAGTTGTGGTAAAGGATAAGTCGTTGACTTTTAATGATTCCTATAAAATCCATGTGGGACTGAGTATGACGGGATACTCGAAAGGAGATCGCCTATATAAATGAGAAGTGAGGGCTGCTTCGATCAAACATTTATGAATACAAAGGGCGTCCAAGACCAAAATGGACAAAAACGTGAGAATAAATCGAAATCGAGACTGGCTTGTGTCTGCATTGTCTGTAAGGTATACACTAAGGAGGATTAGTTCAAGGCATCGTATCCACTAAGCCACTGGTATACCCGGTGGTGTCGGGCTACGAAAAGTTCAAAGCCATTGGCTACTTATCCGGTATCAATGAGGTCTCAAACGAGCTGAACGAATAAGTCTGACTCTGTATAGGTGCAATTCTCACTCATGTGGGGGATTGTTGGAAATTGGTTAAAAAAAGGTTTATACCCTGACTTTGACTAATTTTTTTAGGAATGAAAACGTTAATTTTTTGGAAAACAAAATTAACGAGATTGTTCTACTCGCGGAGTAGATGAGCGTGGTATATTTAATATCTCAAAACCGATTTCTGGTGAGTGAGAAATTAATTTGGGAAGTTGGATAATTATTCACATGTGTTGAATAATTTCATGGGAATGAACAATTGAGTTTCATCCCACATAGAATAATTACAAGAATTTTTCCTTATATATAAGAAGGAAAGTGTTCATGTTATTCAACTTGGTACATGGGGACCCTAACCATGGACCATTCAGATGCGCGTGTGAGACTCGAACTTCTCACAACCCATAGATTAATATAGTTCGTATATTTTTGTATTATTTAGGTTCTATTGAGGACTTCACTTTATTTTATCTTGTATTTGTAATTGAAAAATAATTATTCTTTTGCATAATTATTGGTGACGGAATTTTAATAGTATTGTCGATATCTAAGCGATAATGCAAATCATTTTATGGTTAGTAGTATTATTTAAATGAATATGAAATAAATTTGCTACTCGTTGACCAATATGCTTTATACATTACGTGTTATTTGTACTGTACTTTATTTCATATTATTTATGTGTTATTTGTGATCCTGAAGATTTATTTGATTTATAAACATTGAGTTATTTGCATGCTTTTATATATTCAGTGGTGATAGAACCTTAATATTATAATTGAGACTTTAATAGAATAGAGCATAATAAAACTGTAATACCCGAGCTTCTCACTACTTATTGCCAATATATTTTCATGCATTGCGTGCATTTTAATTATTTGTGTGCATTTTAAATATTTGAGTGCAATTTAATTATTTATGTGTTATCTATAATTTATGTGCATTTGAAATATTTGATTGTTATTTATTACTTACGTGCATTTCATGTGATTATTTATATGCTACTTGTGAATTTGCATTATTCTTTTGTGCTTTTAAATATTAAATTATTTATGTGTTATTATATGTTAGGTGGTGAATAAACCCTATTGCAATATAGGTGAGACTCTAGTGATATTTGGTAGTGCAATGCAAAATATTTGATTGTTGAGGGTGTTAATTAAATAATAATAATAATAATAATAATAAAAGTATAAAATAATTACTAATTGTTTTATATATATATATATATATATATATATATATATATATATATATATATATATATATATGTATGTATATATGCATATAAATGAATGATAGTTAGCAAGGATATATGTATTTAAGGCTTTCCACTTCGGTGGATCTTATACCCAATTGTTTATTAGTAATTAAAAAAAAAAATCTAACTTAATAGAGAAGTAATAAGAGGCGGTGGACTTGTGAACCCACGCCCCTTCACTCATGTTCGTATTATCCCTTCAAATGTGAAACCAAGGGGAAAAAAAAAAAAGAGAGAGAGAAAGAAAGCGTGAAAAATAGAAAGAGAAGGAGAAAAAAAAAGAAAAAAGAAAAAAAAAAGAAAAAAGAAAAAGAGAGAAGAAGGGAGAAAGAAGTAGCGCAAATAAGTATGCCCTATTTAATTGTGTTTTATTTGATTATTTGATAAATGTTTATTAGTAAGCAGCAGTGTTATTATTTCGGGCTGTAATCAAATTAGAAATTGTATAAATTTTAAGTTGGGTTTATGAATATAGTAGCCTACCTGCAAATTAATTAATAAGCTTGGTATGATTTTATTGTCAGATTAATTAAATAATAGTTTGAGATGATATTTATAATTTATTTTATTAGATTTGATATTGGAGTCCGATAAAGTGGTGTAAGGGTTGAATTATTAACACGTTTGCGGAATCGAGGTAAATAGAAATTCATTTGCAACTACAATGCATACACATATTATTTTGTGAATTATTTATGTTTAAATGGTGATACGTGAATTGTACGTGATATTGATAGATGTTCAGTGATTATTTTGGATGAGCCTGTGAGCTTAATGTTTGATGTGAATTGAACCTGTGAGTTAAACAGTCTGTGAATTTTGTAATATATCATTGGTTGCACTGCATCATGCATATCATGCATTGAAATGAAAGTATATTTTTATAAACTGGTGTGATTGACCAATGTTTATGCATCGAGGGCGAAAGGGGCGTCCTGGGAAGGAGCGAGCTAGGGAAACCTAGCGTAGGCTACCTAGCATGGGCCACCGTCTTATACGTTATGATGTGTGCATGTTTATAGAGGGGACTTCTGAATGGACAGGGGGTCAAGTTGGTGATGGACCTCGCTAAGCCGTTAGAGGGATGGATCCTCATCGTGTGCGTCGACGTGTAGAGGATTGCTTCTTGGTGGACATGAGCAGCGCGATGGAAGGGGGGGCCTCGATGGCCACAAGAGGATGAACCCCCGTCGGATCATACTTATTGTGACCAATTGATTATATTTTATTGATTTGGATTATTTTGCCGGTGCATAATAGTGAGTCAGAGGACCTTAACGAGTATTTCAGAAATGAACTGGTGATTTTGAATGAGAGTGCATTGTGCATAGTGAGGATTTTGAGATGAACATCATATCATGCATAATTTCTGCTTACTGAGATTTATAAATCTCACGTAGTTTATGCATTATAGGTTATCTTGATGAGTTGTGACGTGGTTACTCTATTGGACAAGCTGTACAGCTCCTGCGGGGTTTTGAGTGGATGTGTACATAGATAACGACCTGTTGGGTCTTACCGTGGGCATGTATTTTGAGTTGTGTCGTATAAAGTTTTGTATATTATATTACGAGTCATCGTTGTCATTTCTGAAGTGGTCAACTAGTTCGTCATTTGTTTAAGCATTTTAAAAAAAGTCACATGTGCACACAAATCGTTTCTTAGAAATTATTCTCAACCAGTTATTATTGTTGAGTCGTGTCAGAGTGGTATCAGAGTACGGTGTGGTTCTGTAAACTGTTTGTGTACATGAGCTCAACACTTCGGGAGCCTAGTTGTGCCAGTAAGTTGTATGCTTTGTGTAACAGTGTGTCTTTTCATCAAATGAATAAATTGTATTTAAAATTTCTATTCAACATTTTTCTTTTGGTTACTATAACATTGTTGTTAGTAGACCAAATGAATAACCTTATAATAGCTATGAGATTGTAGTTCTTGGAAGACTCGTTGCTCTAGATAATAAAAAGCAATTAAGTTTTTTAGTGTTACTATAGGACTAGGTAATTGCTCGTCTTAGCTAAAAATGTTAATTGTGTCTATTGATACCCTAAGGATGGATTATTATATTTACAACTAACTCATATGCAATTCAACTTTTAATGCTTTAGGAATCCTACAGTGATAAAATTGAATTAATTTTGACACTAAAGATATTTATTTTAATTATCAGAATTTATTTATATCAAATCTTGTTACTGGAGAATTAATGCTTTCATAAAATTGAGTCTAGTTTAGTGTTTTCTTTCCAAAGTAGAAAAGATAAATCATAGTTTTAGTTGGAAATATTGGGAGACTAAATCAGAAAGAATATTAATACATGATTATGTTTGACTACATAAAAATATTTAGGGATGCTATATCACAGAATGGCCTCTATTGCCTTACTACTACATAACATCACCGCGTCTAAGATGCTTTTGTCTGATCGCCGCCACTGAGCCGCTGACTGCAGCAGTGTGTGCTCGTGAGCGTGTGTGGCCAGGCACATTTATTGGTGCGTGTTGATGTGTGTGACAGTTTTGGTGTTTAGGAATTTAAGCTGGCATTAAAAGTTGAAATTAATAATTAATCATATGATTTGTTATTATCTGAAGTAAAATTCACTTTTAAACATTATGCCTGCGAGACCACTAAGATATAGATATAGTAGAACAAGTGATATAATAAAGACACACTATCTCATTTGCGTATATTACGCAATAGGTTGAGTTATTTAGGGGTAATACCCTAGTGATAACAAGGATTAATGCCAATAGAGTAAATTATATGATGACTAGAAAAGAAATATTGTTATTAAGTTAAAAAAAGTGGTTACAAGAAAGCCTTTATTTTACAACAGTGAAGCATTTATGATTTGTTATTGTTTATTTGAAATTGATCACTTTAAATTTTCACTATTCTATTTATTTGTTATCTTACTTATGTTATTATTTTATGCTACGGTTTGTAAAAAATATTTGTATGATTTGTACATTATTTTGTTGCTCTCTTGTCTTATCATGTTTGTATCGTTATATAGTTCACTATTTGACATTTGCCAGTACAGGAGAAATAATAACGAAACAACTTAAGTTACTAATTTATATTTGTCATTCTAGAATTCACCAGACATTTAAGACAAGGTACTAGAGAATAAAATATTAAGCAAGCTCACAATATAGCGATTTATTAATTTTGAAATATTCTTATTTAACATTAACTAGTGATCGTAAGTCCCGTGCTTCGCACGGCCGGAATTTGTTATATTGTTTAATTATAATAATGAACACATTTTAATTATAAATTTTAAAGAAATTTTTTTTTATATATAACCAAAAAAAAATTGGACTAAAATAATGTCACTTCTCATTATATTTTTATATTTTATTTATAATATCCAACACTTTAAAACAGTTTCATGATAAGTTTATAATTAACCATTTTCATATAAAATTGGAATAGGATATAAATTGAACCTATCACACTAACATTTCAACGTAGGTGTATTTAAATTTGCCAGTATAATTATTTATATTTTTTTGTTTTATATTTTACAAATGTCACAATTTTTTCACACTAAATTTTAGCACAAAATTTATTATACAACTTTTTCTAATTATATATAAGTGTAACACGAACAGAATATTTGATTATATATAAGTGTAACATGAAAAGAATATTTATTTTTATTATAAAATTGATGTTTATTTAGAATAACGAATATTTTATAATCCTTACCATCAACTCGTCTTAATCAAATGGTGTGTCTAATATAAGTTGTAAATATAACCTGAACATGTAGAATTTAAAATTATTTATACAATATTGGATAACCACTGAAAGCATTAAAATATTTTTTTAATAATCAATAATTAGAACATTAATAGAACAAATTAAAAGATAATTAATAATAAAGTGGGTACATTTGGTGATTGTATTGAAATTGAAAAATGTTGGTGTAAAGTTTTTTTTATAAATGTGGGTGTAGGTAATATTATATTTGGAATAAAATTTTAATTTTATATTGGGTATATATATAAATAAAAACAAACTTGTTTATTTTAGAAACAGTTACATAATAAAAAAAGTCAATGTTATTTTTAAAATTTTAAAATATCAATTTTATATTAATAAAGGTAAAAAAAATTAAAAATCATTTAAGACAAAAAGAAATAAACACTTTATATCATTATAAAAATCACCAAACTCAAATCTTCGTAATCAGAGGGTGAATTGTTTTTAAATCTTGACATCCACATAAAACAATAAATCTTCAATTCAATAACAAAATATTATGTGACGTTGAAATTGAACAATACAAATAAAAGAATCAATAAAGTGATTTAATAAAGATTAACAATGAAAATCATTTTTACTGCAACATCAAAACCATTATATTTCATTAAAAAAAAATTATTTTTACGTGCAATCCAACACTTGTAACAATTTTTTAATATACTTATTTACATTTTTTTTTATCATTTATGTTTTACAAATAACACATTTTGGCAAAATGATTTATCCAAAAAAAATTAATAAATATTTTTCTAACTATACGTAAGTGTAACCTAAAAAGGTGTTAATTTTATTATAAAATAAATATCTAATCAAATGGTATGTCTGATATAAATTGTTAATATAATGTGAATATGTACAATTTAAAATTATATATAAGATATCGGATAACCACTTAAGGCATTAGATCATGTCTCTTCTATATTTAATAATTATAACATCAATAGAACAAATTAGAAGATAATTACTACTCCCTCCGTCCCTTAACACTTTACACACTTTTATTTTTGGTATGTCCCCTCACACTTTGCACAACCTATAAAATAAAATAAAATATTTCCTTAACTTTATTCTCACAATATTCACATATATACACAGAATGTCATTATTTTTTTACACTCAATCCAATTAATTTTATTACATTAATAATATAACTTTACAAATCATTTTCAATAATCTACTAATTACACATTTTTGTTAAAAAAAAATGCATCCAGAAAATGGTGAAGAGCTTTAAGGTGGGGTGGGGTAGGGTGGGTAGAAATGGCAATTGGAGCCTGGCCCGATGAGTCAGCCTAGCTTACTCGAAGGTGAGTATGGTTTGAGCTATAAAAGTATAGGTCAAACAAAATTTGGGCCTATTTTGCTCGACCCATGGACCAAATTGGCCCGTGGGCTCATGTGTGACCGATGGTTCAACATTCTAATTATATTTCTATACGTTTTTTCTATCCTTTTTATAAAGGTTGATATTTTGAATATTATAAAATTGTGTTCTTAATAAAAGGTTTTAATATCAATGTGAACTTTACATTTTCAAATCTAAATTACTCCCTTTGTCCCCCAAATCTATTCTCATACAATTTTTTAAAAGAATTATTTTATCATCACGCTTACAAACAATTATTTTAATCTTTAATGGACCCGACAATAATCCTATTAAATCCCTACTTTATCTCATTTTCATTAAAAAATATAGATTCCAATGAGAATATGTTTGGGGGATGGAGAGAGTACTAATATAGAACATTTTAAATATTTTTTAAATTATGTGCTTCGATTAAATATAAATTCTTGTGTGTGAGAATAATATTCACTTGCACTCAGTTTCTTCTATTATTCGTGACTTTGGAAGCCTATAATATATATTTTGTAACATTTATATTCATTTATATAATTCTTTGTTTGTACACCCGATGAGTGAGTATTTTTATGCTTAATTTTCATCTTTAAAAAAATAAATTTAGTCTATTAATAATTTATTTTACTATAAAAAATTAAGAATTTGGTGTTGGGTTGGGTTGGGCTGGTCTGATGGCCCTCTATTGTGTTGGACTACATTTTTACAGGCATAATAAAAGCATGGGTCGGTCCAATCATGTCCATAGATATTAATTGGTCTGATGAGTCAAACCAGGTTGGGCCTGGCATCCCGAATTATCATCTCTAACGGAAGGAGTGATAAAGTTATAGTAATGACAAAGCACTCTCAAACATATACTTATTTAAAATGCTTTACTGTTTTTTTTTTTTTGTAAAACATAATATAAGTACAAACAATTTACATCAAAGAAATAATGATCAATTTTTGAATAGTTAATAGTAAATTTTTAATAATTGATTTGATGTAATACATGTATAGTATTTCAGAATTTTCTATATATTTAATTACTTAACACATATTCTAATATATATATATATATATACACACACACATATATATTATAAAATCTAATATCAATATATCTATATATACATGTACAAATAAAATAAAATAGGTATAACAACAATATCATGAAGCAGTTTAACATCATAAATAAATTAGTAAACATACCCATCACGGAGTTATATATAAACAAATTCAAACAATAAAATGGCATCCAAGCGATTGAATAAAAACATTCATCCATTACATAACTAAAGAGACAAAACAAACTAACGTTGTTACAAAACACTGGTCATTTCTAAAAACTTTTTCAAATACTATTTTTTTTAGTATTACATTCAAGATTATCATTATAACACAACATTCTCTTCAAGCCCACTGGATTTGTGATCCACGAGATTGCAATATAAATTTGATCATGACTAAGACTTTTTTTTTTAGAAATACTCCAAATGAGAAAATGATTGACCTTGAATTTTGTTTATTGATATAGCATATGAAACAATCAGTGAAAACTGTCTACATGTAAATTTGAATATTATTTACGAACAAAAAAAGTCAGTGACAATCTAGGTATTAATGCTAGTTCACCGGCGCTAGTACCAATAAGAACCTTGACCTCAATTACTCTATCATTCAACTTTGTGATAACTAACATACAAATAAAAAAATAAAAAATAATGTATTAAATTTTAAATCATAAAAAAAATATAAGTAAATGACTTATAATTTTCAAATAAAAATATGATAATAAACTATCTTGGTTCCATTACACAATTCCCTTTAATGGTCTATATTATTTCTCAATAATATAATTGGTGTTCCAACATGGCCAGTCACACCGAAAAACTTTAAAGTGTTGAGAAATCCAGGTGTATGCACATTAGAAAGAACATCAAAATTTGAATCAAACCTGCAAGTATTATCAAAACTGAAATACATAAGTGATTCTTTGTCATTTAACCGAATCATATTATTGTTTAAAAATCTAACATAATCAAGTGTCGGCGCAAGAATAAGTCATGTTAAAAAATTTGTAATCATAAATTTGAGATTTAAAATTAGGATAAATACAATAATTAATAGTAGCAATATGATCAATAGAGATAGTGAAATATGTATGTTTTGCAGTTGTATTGAAATTGAATGAAATTAGTGGTGTGTATATCTATGGATGTGGATGTAAGTATATTATGATCACAAATTCTAGCATGCACCTGGTGTATATATAAGAAATAACAAAATAATATGCATTTAATAAAACTGATTATATGCATTAAAGTTTTGAGATGTAAGATTGTGATTTTCAATATCCTTGAGAAGTTCATTTCGATGATACACCTTAACATATATTTTACATAACTGATGTTTTGAAAAGGTTATAAAATCCCTAAAAGACAAATCGTAGTACTTTTCAAATTCTTCTCATCCATCAATAAAATACCAAGAATCCCCAATAACAACTGTTTTCACACTCCAAATCCTCCAGGTCTGATTAACAAACATATATCTTGAACTAAATGACATATCTCTGTGCAACAATATTTCATTTGATATGCATTTTAAAAATATATAATTAAATATGAATTGAATCTTTAAATTAATAAAACTAACCATCTTATTTTCAGGTCAAGAGGAAGATATTGAAGATTAAAATTTAATTATATATATTCTAGAGTTTGACTATAAATTAATTAAGAAAAAATCATGATATTACTAAAAAAAACTAAGTTTGCACTACACGTGTGCACTCATCCTTTTTATTTCTTTTTTTTCTCCGAAAAGACAGAATTGTATTCCCCACAATTTTTATGAATAAATTTTTTTAACATTCTCCATAATTTTTATGAATAATATTTTTACATATAACAACCAATATTAAGGTGGCATTTGGTAAGAGAGAGATAAGTGTGTATTGGAAAGGAACTATTAAGAGAATGACTTTGCTATGTATTTATTTTAATTAATTTGCAAATAAAAAATATTCATGATTTTTGACAATCCAATTAATACTTAAGAATATTAATCACAAATTTGTATGGGGTTTAAATTGATGCTCAATTTGCACATTTAATCACAAACTGATGTCATTTCCAAATAATGTATTTGTAATTTGATCAAGGAACATTTATTTTATCCATTTAAATCACTCAATCTATGCTCAATTACATTATTTATATTAATTATATTGACAGGTTCTTAAGTACTGTGATACATATTTTAGAAATATGTTTATTATAATATTTGAAACTTCCTTCTGCATGGAATTGTTTTAGAGGGAATTTCTTAATGAGAGTAATCATAATATTACTTAATATAGTTAGCATATTGAAATAAGTATAAAATTTTATTTTTTACATTTATTTTTAATTGAGAAATTAAAAGGACAATCCATTTGCCAATCGTGTAATCATTAAAAAAATTTATGGTAACTTGAATCTATAAATTTATAAGATATGAAAAATATTGATCATCTTACTCAATTTTCATTAAAAATCATTGGCAAATTATAGAGTGAAACAAGTTTATACATGAATCACTGAAGGATATTAGTTATTTTTATTAAAGAGTATTAGTTGTATTTACTGAAAAGTATTACTGATTTACACTAAAGAGTCTTAGTTGTTCAGTGAAAATGAACTAAGACTCTTTAGTGTAAACCAGTGATACTCTTCAGTAAAAACAACTAATACTTTTCAGTGAAAACAACTAATATCCTTCAGTGATTCATATATAAACCAATTTCACACTATACATACTCAAAATCATTATATAATATTAAACACTCAAATTAGTTTTCCTAAAATCATGTACGTTTTTTCCATTTCCTAAACCAATGCAATCAAAATTAAAACAATTGAATACTAATAAACAAATTACTATGAATAATGAAAGCTAAATATGATCGGTAGATTCGAGATTTTAAATAATTTTTTAATAAACATGGTTATTATTGTAAGTTAAGAAAATATATAAATTATTTTACTCTAATTTTTTAATACGTTTCTTGTGCATCGGGTACAACGTGCCACCTAAGTAAGATTCAATTCTAAATTTGAGTTATTTGTCACATGTTATCAACTGAATTGGTAAGATACAATTCCAATATACATCACCAAATGAAGCTTTTAGGAATTAACTATTTATGAGGTTAAAAAAAATATTAAATAAGTCTAAATTGACCAATACTACTAATAGAATTAATAAGATTATCTTCTACTAAGGATTGAACTATTGCCTAAACTTGTTATATACACAAAATTTAATTATATATTAATCATCTAATCTCACTCATGGTTCGTAAGACGAATGAGACCAATAAATGTGAATTCCAAGCACATGTACTAAAAATTATTAACGATGAAAAAAAAAACTTTCTTACATTAATACATACATCAATTACAAATATAACAAAGAATACTTGTTCATCCAAAATTGTAGATTACAAATCTATATAATTAAAAAGAAAAAATGAGAAAGAATAACAATTAAAACCGGTATCAGGAATTTAGACGTATGTCCCTTGCTCGATTTTATGATTCATGTGTTACAGGAAACCGATGACAATCCAAAAATTGCTTGAGGTTAAATCTTTCCACAATATGACTCACAAAACGTAATGCTAGAAGCCATTTTATTAGTAATAATTATTAATTCTATAATTATTATGACGAACACTATTATTGTTGTTATTAGCATAAGTGCCACTAACACACTGTTATTATTAATATTATAGTAATCATCAATATTATAAATATTATAATTATTGTGCACAACAAAAATTTAAATAAGCACCATACAATTTCCATTTTTAAGGATCCAATACTATCACAAAAGATGAACATATTAACCGGGCCTATATGATCCAACAAATTACCCACCAATCAAGACCACAAGTCCCACATACACTGCTATGTGCTAAATCACACAATATATTTCCATTGGATTAATTAATCGGACAAATACATAAGAAAAGGAACAAAGAAAAGAAAAGAAAAAACAGACCTGAAACGATCATTACAAAGGCAAAATCAAAATACTACGTTTATAACACTGCCATATGATGAGTATGCCGAAAGAAGAAGACGACGAAAAAAAAGCAATGTAAACACCAAAATGCTGAGAACGCAAAAGGAGAATGGATGAAACAATACCACAAACAATGATATAAATAGCACTTTGAGCCATTAAAACCGTAGCAAAAATATTGGAATCATAATAAAAAAATTATAAAACATACCATATGCAGATCTCAATCAAGAATGGACGATTGAGATCGAAGCAAAGAAAATAGATCAAGGGCCAAAATGTTTTCCCGCTCAAATCTATAATAGGTAATAGTGCTTGTATTATATAGTTATAGATATAGGCGTCATTCTATAGAACATACTTAGAGCAATTTTGAACATGAGTCAATAATCATAAATGAAGAATTAAATATTCATAATCCCCAAAAATGAAAATAAAGATTCTTGATATAAGAGTTTGGTGGAATTTTTTTTTTTTTTTTAATAAAATTGGTCATTATTTATAACTATGTTTGATGAAAATAAGTGATGAGCCTTCATAAGATATCATATGATACCACCTATGTGGCAGACCTTAGTAAAATAAGTATAACATAGTATAAATAATATTTTTTGATATTGTTCCATTTGTTGGAAAAAAGAAAAAACTCTTAAGATATTGCAATTATATATGACCTTGTGTTCTAGTCATGTTACAATGAAAGTATAAAATATTTATATAGTCACTTAAAATTTCTATGATACATGATTTTTGCCCTTCTTAATTGTATTGTCTAAATTACAATATTTTAGAACACTATTGTGCGGTATTTAATTTTTCATAACATGATCGTACTTCCAATAAATAGTTTCTTGGCATTATACATGTCACAAAAGTGAATCATATTATTTATGTGTTATGCATTTAAGAAGAGTGAGGATGTATCGGAATTAGAATATGTAGTTTGATATATCTATAACTATATAATACAAGCTTCATTGCCTATTATAGGTTTAGGCGGGAAAATGTTTTGTCCATTGATCGTCTTTTTCTGATTTGATCTCTGCTGTCCAATTTTTATTCATTGATTATTATGGTATGTTTGTTGTGGATTGGCTAATTTGATTCCTAATTTATTGCTTCAGTTTTTTGTTTACGATTGGCTATTTATAATGGATTTTCCTCTTCGATTGTAGCCATTATCCCGTGCTTTCTTTGTTGTCATCTCTCTCTTGCACACGATTTGTGGAACTCTGTTTTCCCACTTTATTTGTTGTTTGGCCGGTTTATTCTTTGTCCTTTTATTTTTTTTTTTCAGACCGTGAGTAAAATTGCAGATCGTCGGTTGCATTTGCTTCGCCGTGGTGGTCAAAAGGAGTCGTTATTATTTATCCGGACGTGGTAGTTTTTGATGTAATCTCAGTAGTGTACAAAAACTAATTATGTATAGTATCGAAATTTTTGGTTGTAATGTCGATGATTAGTGTATGCGTATAAAGTGTGTGGATGGGTGGAATACTTTTTCCCCGATTTTATATAATTTTGCATATTTGTAAGAGTAAGGGTATTTTAATGATCCTCTTTTAATTTATATAAAAATATCCTATGTTCCATATATTGTATATTATTTCTTGGCTATTTTATTGTTAAACGGTGCGTTGATATCTTTGGAGGGAGGAGATTAAAATTTGAGTTTATCCATTCATCTTTTGCATGTTTTTAGTAATCCATGAAAATTTAAATATGCAGTTTACCATTTTTCAAGGTAATTATACTTGATTTTTTTATCTTAAATTGTTGATGATTGAATGTGTGTAAATTTTTTGGAATTTAGTTAGTTTACTAATTTCTTTTTAAAAAAAATTGTATTTGCAGTTAGTGATATGCATATATTAACCGACTTATAAAATTTGAAGTTATTTGATATTTTTTTATTTATTTTTGTTGCTCAGATTTTTGATGAATTTCTTTAAGTAAAGAAAAAAAAAATATGTATCCACCGAATTATCATATATTGTATGTGTGAAAAGTTTGTTTGAGATTTTAATTGGTTTATCCAGTTTTCAAAAATTCAACATTATTAGATTAGTTTGCGAACTTCAGCATGTTTTTAGAAAATAGGGATATTTTAACCAAGTTCTTAGGAATTAATAATATTTTTAATGAAATTGTGATTAGTAATAAAATTGCCAACTTAGCAATCCACTATTGATTCGTTCGCCAAATTGCCAAATTGTGATTCGTTCGCAATATGTAATATAGCAATCCACTATTGATTAATTATTTAAATCAATTTTTATTTTACACGATTTGTTTTTGTTAATTGAGGTTGGTTTGGTAATGTAAATTTATTAAAACTATAGCTATTATAACGGTTCTTAAATAAGGTTATATTGTTAATATATTTGGTAATTATCTTTGTCGAGAGTCGTCTATTTTTAAATACATGTGGGCGGATTTTTTTGGATTTCTTAACATATTATTGATTATTTTGCTGCTTTCCTACTATTAAAAAGTTTGATTTTCAAAAATTTTGTTAGGTCAACTACTTTTAAATATACGTATGCGGATTTATTGGATTTCCTTTGATAAAATATATAGTGAAAATTTTTGTGGTTGGTTCTTGGTTTGTAAATTAATTTTTATACAGTGAATCTAATTCCCACATCCCGTAAAATTAGTGGAAAAATATTTCCCACCTTCAAGGAAATATTTGGATCTTATATGCATTATTATATTTGTTTTATTATATGTATAGTTAAAAAGTTAGTAAATATTACAGTATTGCGGTATCATGTGATAACATTTTAAATTTTAGGAAGATTTTTTTAGATTTCTTAATGAAATAAAGATATTTATATTAATTTACAGTGAATCGTGGAGGGAATTAAAAAAAATATATATATATAGGACTTAATCATAGATATATAGTATTAATTAGTGGAAGATATGAATTAATGGGAAAATCTATTTTTATGTGCAGAAGATTTAAAAGATATATTAGATTTGTATATATTAAACAATTTATGGATTGAAATTGTTTTTCCATAATTTGTGTGGCTTTTTTAGTAATCTTAGAAAATAATTTAAACAAAAGCGAAATTTAAATCAAATATTTGTCTGAGATCTTTTGTTTGTTGATTTTGATTCAAATTGTATTTAATTCCACGTTTTTTTAAATTATAGATATGTAAAGCAATTAAATTTTTAATTATAGATATTTAAAGCAATTAAATATTTTTTTTATTTTTGACGAATTCTAATTTAATGCACGGATTTTATTGTTATAGCCAATAAATTTTGCAAAAGTAACTTTTTAGAAATATATATGTATGCGACCCATTTCCAATTAATTTTTTTTCCAGATAATGGAGTGTTAGTTTTCCATTTCCCATGAATCATGGGCATGATTGTATATTTGTATGGGATTTAGTTTAATTTTTTTTTTAATAAAGGTGAAATATAATTGTCTATATATGTATATATATGAGAGGGCATAGGCATCGTTGAAAATAATTCAAAAGCTGAAATATCCTCACTCCACTGCTACATATTTCATCATTCATCTATATTTAATTGTAGTCGATTTTCAATTATATAGAATATATGAATTTAAGGAATATGTGATAAAATGGAAATTATTTCTTGATTTAATTTTTAAAGGTTTTTAGGAAAAAACTCATATAAAACTATGCATACAAGTTGACCATATTTTAAGAAAAATATTATCGTCTTTGCACATGAGTATCTACCTAGCAAAAGAATTGAGTATTGAGTGTGAAAGGAACCAACGAATCAAGGTAATTGATTAATATGTATTATATTTATAATGTAAGTGTGACTGTCTTTTATTATTTGTATAATATATATATATATATATATATATATATATATAATTTACTTTTTGATAAAACATTGATGAAAAATGTTATTGAACCATGTAAAAACAATTTAAGTTTTTCTAATGTTTTAGCTGAACGTCAGATTGATCATTTCAAAAAATTGGATTTAATTATATGGAAGTATGTCAGAAGTGACGAATTGTTACCAAGGTTTATTGGTAATATGGGTCATCAGATACTTCATTTCACTAAAGTTTGGTATAAATTTGTTAGAGGTATTGGATTTCATAAAAATCAAAATCCATTTTAATTAGTATAATGATAATGATGGCGAAACAAGAGTGATTTTTCGTTATTTGTGTATCAAGGTTGGATAGTTGATGTTGATCTTTTTGTTCAAGTCATTTTGTTGATTATTTTATTTGTAATGATCAATTTCAACGACAATATAATATTTTCTTATTGCATTGCAAATTTGTTATTTTAAGCGAATGCTAAGGTTTATAAACAGTTCGTTGTCTGGTTACAGAGATTTGAGTTTGATGATTTTATTAGAACCTGAGGTACTTATTTTTATTGTATTTTTCTTAACCCATTTGGTTATTAATTTATTTATGTGTTTATCGTAATTAATATAAATAAATTATTTTTGAAAAAAATTAAAAATAACATTGACTTTAATATTATGTAATAGTTTTTAAAATAAAAAAAAAGTTGATTTGTAATCAGAAATCAAATATTGAAATAATTAATTCTTACTTAAATTAAATAAATTTGTCATAGTGCAACTATCCACACCCTTTGATTTACTAAGATCACCCACCTAACTAAATTCTAAGAATTGAGTGTGCCAATACTAACAAAACAATGTAATTAATTATAAGCATTATATCTTTATTTAATGTTAATATGATCATATTTTTGTTTGCAATATATTTTTTGTTATTTCTGTTTGAAAAGTGATGAAAATGTTATTGGACCATGAATAGATACATATAGTTATTCTTCCATATGTTCTTACTGAAAATCAGATTGATCATTTTGACGATAATGTTGAAGTAAAATTATAAACAATGAATGTTTGTGTAATTATTGAGTTTTTTTATGAATCGATTTTTATTGGTGATATGGGTCGTGTAATGTTTATTCTCACTAATAGCTTGGTATAAATTTGTAAGAAGTGCTGGATTGCATGAAAATCAAACATAGTTTGAAAGAAGTATAATTATATTTATGAAGTGGAATAACTCAACTAGTTTAAACCTCACTATCTAGAAGGTCATAGTTCGAGTCACTATTTGTCCACTAAAAAAAAGTAAAATTACATTGATGTCAGAGCAAGAGCAGTTATCGTTTTTTATGTTCCAAGGTTGAATTTTGAATACATACATCCACATCCCTAAAAATATTCAAGTATCAATTTCCATACAACCACCAAATATATCTACTCCCACATACCTCTAATATAGCGGTGAAAAACATGATTTGCGTCTTTGCACATGAGTGTCTATTGGCAGATGTATGAGAATTGGGTGTGAAAAAAAACCAACAATGCAAGGTAATTAATATAAATTATGTCTTTTTTTTAATGTTAATTTGGTCTTTTTTTTTTGTTACTTTGTACTCACTCCATCCTCTAATAACTTTCATACTTTATTTTTTGGGACGTCCCACAATAACTTTCACACCCCAAATATGAAAATAAAACACTCTCAAAATACATACTTTAATTCAAATACTCTTCATTCATTGGTTGAAAAAATTAAAGCAGTTTTTCTTAAAATCTGTGTCACCGCACCTATGAAAGTTAAAGAGGGGTTTTTATTATATTATGTTTGAACAATGATGAATAATGTAATTGGACCATGAATAGACAAATTAAGTTTTCCTTCCTTATGCTTCGGCTGAAAACCAGATTGATCATTTTGACGATGATGTTGAAGTAAAATTGTAAACAATTAATATTTGTGAAATTATTGAACCTTTCATGAAATACAATAATGTTAAATTTAACCGTGTCTGGTGGGATTTATATATATATATATATATATATATATATATATATATATTTGGATGCATATATATTTTTAAAATTATAAAGTATTATGTGAATAATACTCACGGTAACTACTATTCTAAACAATAATTCACTAATATCTTGTGTTGAAATAACTAATACCTTTAGTAAAATTAACTAATACCACTTCAACTAATATCTTTAGTGAATACAATTAATACCTTTTTGCACTAATACTTTTAGTGCAACACATTGATACCTTTAATTTAATTTACTAATACTCTTCAAGTAAATTTCACCATGAATATCATTCACATAATACCTTCTCAGTGAATTAGAGAAGAATTAGATCGTATCTTTCTCTCACTTAAAGCGACAGTGAAAAAAAATTAACTGAGGTAAGTGAAAAGAATTTGGTTTGAGGTGCAAAAAGATCTCGCTCATTTACTCATACTCAAAGAGAAAATGACGTTGTTTGGTTATTTAATTAATGAATATGATTTTGTTTCAAGAATTAAGAAGTTGTTTTTTTAATTAGTAAAACAACGTCGTATTAGTCCTTGCCATGTAGATGCCATGTCAGCTTAGGGCAGATGCAAATCTGTTAATTAGTCTAAATTGCCAAAAAAAAAAGTGTTTTTTTAACAAAATTCAAAAGTTTAATTTAAAATGCAATTTAGAAAATGTCGTGATTTAAATTGCAATGTGGTAGTTTTTTTTTTTTTTTGTACTATATTATAAATTTTATTATTTTATGTTTGAACAATGATGAAAAATTGTAAGGGATCATGTATATGCAATTTAAGTTTTCTGTCAAATATTTCGGCTACAAGTCTAATTGATCATTTTAAAGATGATGTTAAGGTAAATTATAAGCACTTGATATTGATGAAATCATTGAATTTTTTGTGAAATGCAATAATATTGAACTTAATTGTTGTTTGATGAGGTTTATATATATATATATATATATATATATATATATATATATATATATATATAATTTTTTTAACTTCTTACTGAAATTGTAAATATAATATATTTTTAATCTTTATTTAACATATACCAGTGTTGAGTGTAAATTATTTTGTAGAAAAATTGTGTTTTATTATATTGAAGAAGAATTATTCCCAACTTATTACGAATCCATGTTCAATGGTAACACATATTGTCGCATTCTTCGTCTCACTACAGTTTGATATAACTAGATCATAAAGGCTCATGTTACATGTAATACCCCGTCCCGTTTTATGCCTTTTATATTACTAGAACCCTTATTTTATATTTTTTATCTTTGTTTCTTTTTATTTTATTATTTTGTGTGCTTTTGTGTAATTTAAATATATACCCTTTTTACAAATTCCTAAATTCGTCGAAAGAATCGAATCTTTCAAAGCGAATAAAGGACTACGAGAAATTAAATATTCAAGTTTGAAATTAGGATTTCGATCCGTATAAATTATTGAGAATAATTCAAATACAATAAAATATTATTCGAACTTTAAAACTGTATTAATTATTAAATCGGAGTTTAACTCATGAGCCAAACGATCCCTAAACCGTATCTAGTGGGATCGAAAATATCAGAATTAAGAGGGATTAATCCTAACCACATAATTTACTTTTCTTTTTAAATTAAATTAATATAAGAAATATTTCCACCCACATGTTTATTTCTTTCCTCTTAAATTAATTAATTAAAAAATTAAATTCTAGCAAATATCCTCTCCCTCTCCTTATCAGTTTAGAAGATGTTTTTTTTCTTCAATTCCCAATTTTCACTCTATCTCTTCAAAATCAACCCCAGCAATTTCTCTCTCTCCCTCCCCAACGGAAATCACTCTCCGTCGCGCTGCCGCCGTCCCCAGCCAACGCCGCCTCTCTCTCTCTCTCCGTCACCGTCGCACCATGAGCGACAGCCCAACCACCCCCCTAATACATCTCCTCTTAAAAAGGGGTGTACTTATCAAAAGATTGTTTTTGTAGTAATCGAAATAGTCATACCACAAGTATACTAGTAAATACACCCCCTCAATACACTCACCTTTTTAGAAGTGGTGTATTTACCAAATAGGGTGTGACCCTTAAGCAAGTCCTTTTTGAGTTTATAAGACCACAACTTTCTCGATTCTCATAACACAAACTTTCAAGTTTTCCTAAACGTTTTCAAAGGTCAACTTTTAATTAAATGTTCTCCTACTAGGATTCGATACTAGTTGGAACGCGCACCGAGGACTCGACCCTCTGCCTACACATCATTCTCGGGACTCGAAACAATCAGGTGGGTGATGATTCGTTGATTGATCTGCTATTAATAACGTCGTACCGGTATTTTCTGAACTCGACTAAATCAAATCAAAAGTATCTAATCCAACATAAATGTAACACCTATCTATATAACTGTTTGGATTATGTGATATAACTACATATGTTATATATTAGCTTGTTGTTTTGTGAATCGATCACCACTGCATGAGTAAACACCTTACGTGAGCATGAATCAGTTCAGTTATCAGTCAAGTATTTTCTCAACGAAGTTGTTGTATCAGTTTTATGGAAAATCAGTAAGTACGGAGTTGTGATTTGGGTATTGATTTCCGACCTCCGGGGTCAGCTGTCGTTGGACGCCCTCGGAATCAAGGTCGTTGATTATTTTTCCGACCTCCGGGGTCAGCTGTCGTTGGACGCCCTCGGAATCAAGGTCGTTGATTATTTTTCCAGTCTCCGGGGTCAGCTGTCGTTGGACGCCCTCGGAATCAAGGCTGTTGATGGTTGGAGTTGAAAAGAGTAACTTTGTTGGAAGTGGAATGATTGTACGTTTATGGTTTGTCAGTTTGTGATAATACGTGATATGACTTTGGGTTTTGCCTTAATGTGAACCAACTTGTGCTATTTCAATTATATTATGCGAAATATGTTTAAATGCCGTTTAAATTTTATATGAAACTGATTAAATAAAATAAACACTTTATGAATGAGTATAACTTAATATATTTCGGATTTACCAATCCCATGATGTTGCAAATCACCCATATGTGAGAATTCAATTCTCACGCCCCCTTTTTACAACCCTTGCAGATTATGATTTCGTGGAGCAAGGACAGTAATAGAGACGACACGGAGTTCCCCACTTAAATAAAACATTACTGATAATACTATGCTTTATTTACACATATTTGTGTGTGATATACATATTAAATTTATTCTATTCATTTCTTCTGCTGCATAAAACTCATCATCTCTCATTTCCGTTATATTTCCTTCAAAAAATTTATAGTTCGGACTTTTGATCACAATAACACTTCGAATTCGATATAATTATTATATATTGGATTCGGGGCGTTACAGGTGGTATCAGAGCTTATGTTCAAAACTTTCGGACCAAAACCCAAATCATTGTTTTCATCAAACCAAAATTCTTTTTCTTTAATTAAAAGTTTCTTATCATGTAAGTATAGATCACTAATTAAATCACTTGAGGGGAAATATGTCTCATATTACCGTCAGAAGCTCCTCGAAGGTATGTTCTTATTTTATTGCCTTAAAGTTTATGATAGCGACAACTTGACTTTCATAACAAAACTCCAATCAAAAGATCGCGAACTCGAAACAACACCTACGAGGTGTAGAAAGAACCCCGAAATGTCGTTTATAATACTATTGAAATGCAGATAATTAGTGAAAGATAGAAATAAATATATTTGTGTAAATTTATAAACTTCATAAATGATGTTATATGATTATTTGAACTGTGTGCCTTAATTGTTTAAATTATGTTTCTGCATAACTAAAATTTTGATTAGGAATTTCCTTTCCATATAAGAATCCACCTAAGATAGTTATATCCCGATAATTAGAAGACACTTAGCTAACCTTAGAATCTATCAGTATGTTTATAACCCAGTTCACAAGACTGCGTGCAAAGGCAAGAGCCACTCCAATATCCCACGACGAGACATATTTGACAGTCGTGATTCATTTTGCCAGAAGGGTTACTGAGTTGTTCTCCATCCTATCGCAGTAAGACTACTCGAACGGACGAGAATAGAAGACCCAGTTCAACAACCCCACATTCACTTGGAGACATACCTAGAAAGAAGTCGGCGATGGGTATTTCCGTTTGATAGTAGTGATCAGTCAGAGTGATCAAATCCTTTTAAACAGTTATCCTTTTGGTGTAGTCACAGATACGTACAACCTAGATGTGCCACCCTTTCCTGACATATAGTAGTAGTCAGACGTATGACCGTTTTACTTAGACCATAGCAGCGTAGCTCTAACCTGCTCCTTTTGTCGCTCGTGGTCCGAATTGATGTGAGGATACGATACTTTAGCATTACTTAGAAACCTTTTGTATTCTATGACGTAATGTAAGGAGACTGACCTCCGTAGGACCAAAACTTTTAGATATATATATACTTATTATGTGCTCACTACTCGTCAATGTGTTTTACTTGCTTTATATATATTAAATGTCATATTTTATTTGATTATCACTTAATGACACATTACTAGTTCCTAGAATACTGTGCGAATGTGAGCACTGTACCATTGGGGCCCCAATGCGCAGCTGGTGAATTATGTACCACACGTGTTCTCAGTGAACGTTTTGTGTTAATTTTGGTTAGTCCGATTATGTTTTTTATAACTTTCTCACACCTATACACATCGTAAAAATATTATTCTTTTTCGATCAAAACCACCTTTAGAATGTCACCAGGACGTAGACGTGGACGACCCCACGTTAACCCCATTCCTGTACCAAAGGATCCTACAGGACATAACCTACCTTCTCAAGCTGAACCTAAGCCACCTCAGCAGACCGCGCTAAGAAATGTCTAGAACTACTATGGAAATTAAGGACCGAATTTGAGGTTTATCCCTAACGCTAAACGATCACTTAGTAAAGTCCGACCTTCTCATCCTTAAGATGAAAATCTTTGACATAATCTTAGGCATTAACTGGTTAACAAAGGACGAAGCGATAATAGAATGCGCAGAATGAGAGATCGACCTCGAAACTCGTAATGGTCAACACTTCACATTTCATGAAATTAGGACCAAGAAGGAAACCCGAGTAATATCAGCAATCCAAGTTGCAGTAATATTACGAAAGGAGAAATGCCAAGCTTACCTCGTCCACATCTCAGCAGGAGAGAAAGACAACAAGTTGCGCATCAAGGTGCCAATTGTGGATGGATATCTTGACGTGTTTCCCGAGGAATTAACCGGGCTACCTCCTGATCGTCAGATAGAGTTCTCCATCGACTTGATACCTAGGGCAGCACCAGTATCTAAAGCACCCTATTGAATGGCGCCAAAGGCATTAGAAGAACTGAAGGAACAACTGCAATGCTTGCTTGAAAAGAAGTTCATCAGGCCTAGTGCATCACCATGGGGAGCACCCGTGTTGTTCGTGAAGAAGAAAGATGGAACTTTCCGTATGTGCATAGACTATCGAGGTCTCAATCAACTGACCATTTAGAACAAATATCCTCTTCCGAGGATAGAAGACTTGTTCGACCAGTTGAAGAATGCTACCGTATTCTCAAAGATCGATCTAAGGTCTGGTTACCACCAACTAAAGGTCAAGAGCGAGGATATCCCAGAGACAGCATTTCGGACTCGGTATGGACATTACGAGTTCACCGTGATGCCTTTTGGAGTAACAAACGCTCCGACAATTTTCATGGATATGATGAATAGAGTGTTTCATCCGTACCTGGATCAATTCGTCATCGTCTTCATCGACGACATACTCGTGTACTCTAAGAGCAAAGAGCAACACGAAGAACATCTCAAGGTAGTCTCAAAGACAATGAGACAAGAGAAGTAGTATTCCAATTTTAGCAAGTGTGAATTTTGGATCAACTGCTTATGTATCGATTAGTACTAGAGCATCTCACTCCCTTGTGCCTAAGAATTTAAGAAAATTTGAGGATATAGAGTATAGAAGAATAGACCTTAAGTGAAAGTGAACTTTTGAGGAATACAATGAGAACCTAAGCCGAGTGAATTGATTGGAGATAGACTTGGATGAACATCAAAGAGAAACTGAACTGCACGTTCTTGAGTTGGGTAGTTAGACGTTATTGAAAACGAACTAGTTCTATACATAAGAAGAAATATGAAACATGGGCATAGTTACTTTCTTTTGGGATAACGTAAGATTTTAAGCTTAAGTAGAGCCTTTTTGTGGAATGAGTAAGCTAGATGTGACCTTAGTCTTACGTGTTAAGAATTAACATTTATATGTTATGGGACTATTTTAGTTGAAAAAGAAAGGACAATTGATTTTTATCTATGGGATACATAGTGGACTTCGAAGTAGAGGAAAATTTGCAACTACGTAGGAAGAAAAGTTTGCATGTTTGAGGACTAGAAAACCTTTTAAGCTTCAGATCTGGTAGGGCGACAACAAACTTAGTCGACCAAGAAAACCGAGAAGTTATTTTGGTTTTAACTAATGGAGGACCTTTCAGAAATCAAACCTCCCCACTAAGGTTTACCACCTTTTTTGGACCAGAAGTTTTAGAGTAAGTAGTTAGACAAAACTATTTTTTGAGTGGAGTAAGATATAGTACCAGTTCATCCTAAACCTAGAATTCTCCACACAGTATTGTGCAGATACCATGGTTTACGCGTTCACTCTATAACCGACCTTACGAGAAAGGATCCTAGGAGCGCAAAAGAACGATAAATTCTTGAGAGGAATACGTAAGCGCGCTGAGGAAATAACCATTTAGAAGTTCGTATTGAGTACTGAGTGAGCTTTGATGTTCGATAACAAAATTTGTGTGCCTAAGGATGAAGGAATGAGGAATGAAATTCTGAAAGAGGCACATAACACTCCATACACCATTCACCCCGGATAGATGATGATGTATCGGGGACTGGAAGGAAACTTTTGGTGAAGGGTATGAAGAGATCGATAGCTCAATTCGTCAGGAGCTGTTTAACCTGCCAACGAGTTAAAGCAGATCACCAATGACCTCTAGGGTTGTTGCATCCTCTGGAGATGCCAGAGTGGAAATGGGAGAACATCACTATGGATTTTGTCACCGGATTTCCGAAAACGGTGAAAAATCACGATGCCATTTAGGTTATCGTAGATAGACTTACGAAAACTGCCCACTCTATCCCTGTTATAATGATGTATACGTTGGACAAGCTCGCCTAACTATACATAGCAGAAGTAGTTAGACTGCACGGTGTACCAGTCTCGATAGTGTCCGATAGAGACCCCCGTTTTACCTCTAAGTTCTGGGGAAGTCTGCAATGAGCCTTAGGGACTGAATTGAAATTCAGCACCGCATACCACCCGCAGACTGACGGACAATCGGAAGGAACTATCCAGACACTCAAAGGTATGCTGAGAGCTTGCGCTCTAGATCTTGCAGGAAGTTGGAAGAGCCACCTGCCATTTGTAGAGTTTATGATTTGTTGGAAGGAAGTTGGAAGAACAACTCAGGAAGTTGGAAGGCACTCTACAAAGTGGAATGATTGTACGTTTATGGTTTGTCAGTTTGTGATAATACGTAATATGACTTTGGGCTTTGCCTTAATGTGAACCAACTTGTGCTATTTCAATTATATTATGCGAAATATGTTTAAATGCCGTTTAAATTTTATATGAAACTGATTAAATAAAATAAACACTTTATGAATGAGTATAACTTAATATATTTCGGATTTACCAATCCCATGATGTTGCAAATCACCCATATGTGAGAATTCAATTCTCACGCCCCCTTTTTACAACCCTTGCAGATTATGATTTCGTGGAGCAAGGACAGTAATAGAGACGACACGGAGTTCCCCACTTAAATAAAACATTACTGATAATACTATGCTTTATTTACACATATATGTGTGTGATATACATATTAAATTTATTCTATTCATTTCTTCCGCTGCATAAAACTCATCATCTCTCATTTCCGTTATATTTCCTTCAAAAATTTTATAGTTCGGACTTTTGATCACAATAACACTTCGAATTCGATATAATTATTATATATTGGATTCGGGGCGTTACATTACAAATATTTTATGTTATGTTCTTATTGAGGCATGAATTTGTTCATACATTGTAATGACAATAATTCTTACAAAAGTGTTGTTATAATTGATTTTATTTGATTACCCTTTTTTAATTATTTGTAGAGTGCCAATGTGTCATCTCACTCTTCCAACCAATAAAATTAATTTTTACAAATATTTAATAAGTCATATATTATTATTATGTGTTTGATTTTGTTTTTTTTTTTTTTTAAAGAAAAGGTATTATTTAAAAAATTATTATATTGTAGATTATTATTTATATTATGCTTAAAATTGTGTGAGATTATCTCGTGACACTAGATAATACAAATTTAAATACACCTATGTTAAAATATTAGTGTGATAGGTCCAATTTATATCCTATCACAACAGTAAATTTTATATAAACTAATTAATAATAAACTCATCATGAAACTGTTTTAAAGTATTGATTATTGAATATTATAAATAGAATATAATTTTTTTAATGAGAAGTATCATTAATTTGAGTTCAATAAATATTTTAGTTATACATTTAAAAAAGAATTGTAGAATTTTAGTTTTATAATTAAAATATGGTACTTATTATAGTTTAAACAATGTAACGAATTTCGACCGTGCGAAGCACGGGATTTACGATCACTAGTTTTATAAAAGTGAACATAGAGCACTGATGAAGTAAAGTGTAGATTCTAATGAAAATTTGTGTATAAGAAATACTAAGATATATTTATTTTGTGAAAAATAGTTATTTGCTTCTTATTACATTTTGAAATCTTTTGTACGTAAGTACATAATTTTACCTAAATTTAGAAGTTATTGATCAAATATAAAGACATGATAGAGATCTCCAGGGTCAAAATATGTTGGCATTAATTAATATTAAGTTAAACAATTTAGAGAAGAGAAGTACTTGTTTAGCAAATAAAGAAGAATATGGCGATGATTTGTCGTATCGGACCAATTTTTGAATAAATTAGGACACCAATTTATAAAATGTCTCTACCACGGAGATTACACTTTTAGAAAATGTAGTTAGAATACAAAATGTGATTAAAAGAGTAAAATTTGATAAACTACGCAGGATAGCACATAGTGAATAAATTAAATTTTGGGGACGAAATTCTTATAAGGAGGGGAGGATGTGAGACCCGAACTTCTCACAACCCATAAATTAATATAGTTTGTATATTTTTGTATTATTTAAGTTCTATTGAGGACTTCACTTTATTTTATCTTGTATTTGTAATTGAAAAATAATTATTCTTTTGCATAATTATTTGTGACAGAATTTTAATAGTATTGTCGATATTTTAGTGATAATGCAAATCACTTTATGGTTAGTAGTACTATTTAAATGAATATGAAATAAATTTGTTACTCGTTGACCAATATGTTTTATACATTACGTGTTATTTGTACTGTACTTTATTTCATATTATTTATGTGTTATTTGTGATCCTGAAAATTTATTTGATTTATAAAAATTGAGTTATTTGCATGCTTTTATATATTCAGTGGTGATAGAACCTTAATATTATAATTGAGACTTTAATAGAATAGAGCATAATAAAACTGTAATACCCGAGCTTCTCACTACTTATTGTCCAATATATTTCATGCATTGCGTGCATTTTAATTATTTGTGTGCATTTTAAATATTTGAGTGCATTTTAATTATTTATGTGTTATCTATAATTTATGTGCATTTGAAATATTTGATTGTTATTTATTACTTACGGGCATTTCATGTGATTATATATATGCTACTTGTGAATTTGCATTATTCTATTGTGCTTTTAAATATTAAATTATTTATGTGTTATTATATGTTAGGTGGTGAATAAACCCTATTGCAATATAGTTGAGACTTAGTGATATTTGGTAGTGCAATGCAAAGTATTTGATTGTTGAGGGTGTTGATGAAATAATAATAATAATAATAATAATTAAAAAAAAAGTATAAAATAATTACTAATTGTTTATATATATATATATGTATATGTATATGCATATAAATGAATGATAGTTAGTAAGGATATATGTATATATATGTATTAAGGCTTTCCACTTCGGTGGATCTTTTACCCAATTGTTTATTAGTGATTAAAAAAAAAAAATCTAACTTAATAGAGTAGTAATAAGAGGCGGTGGACTTGGGATATAACCCACGCCCCTTCACTCATGTTCGTATTATCCCTTCAAATGTGAAACCAAGAGTAAAAAAAAAAAAAAGAGAAAGAAAGCGTAAAAAATAGAAAGAGAAGGAGAAAAAAAAAAAGAAAAAAAAAAGAAAAAGATAGAAGAAGGGAGAAAGAAGTTGCGCAAATAAGTATGCCCTATTTAGTTGTGTTTTATTTGATTATTTGATAAATGTTTATTAGTAAGCAGCAGTGTTATTATTTCGGGGTGTAATCAAATTAGAAATTGTATAAAATTTTAAGTTGGGTTTATGAATATAGTAGTTTACCTGCAAATTAATTAGTAGACTTGGTATGATTTTATTGTCAGATTAATTAAATAATAGTTTGAGATGATCTTTATAATTTATTTTATTAGATTTGATATTGGAGTCCAATAAGGTGGTGTAAGGGTTAAATTATTAACACGTTTGCAGACTTGAGGTAAATAGAAATTCATTTGCAACTACAATGCATACACATATTATTTTGTGAATTATTTATGTTTAAATGACAATACGTGAATTGTACGTGATATTGATAGATGTTCAGTGATTATTTTGGATGAGCCTGTGAGCTATTTAATGTGAAATGAATCTGTGAGCTCAATGTTTGATGTGAATTGAACATGTGAGTTCAACAGTCTGTGAATTTTGTGACATAGCAATGGTTGCACTGCATCATTCATATCATGCATTGAAATGAAAGTATATTTTTATAAACTGGTGTGATTGACCACTGTTTATGCACCGAGGGCGGAAGGGGCGACTTGGGAAGGAGCGACCTAGGGAAACCTAGCGTAGGCTACCTAGCATGGGCCAACGTCTTATATGTTATGTTGTGTGCATGTTTATAGAGGGGACTTCTGAACAGGCTGGGGGTCAAGTTGGTGATGGACCTCGCTAGGCCGTTAGAGGGATGTATCCTCACCGTGTGCATCGACGTGTAGGTGATTACTTCTTGGTGGACATGAGGGGCGTGATGGGGGGGGGGGGGGGGCGCTCGATGGCCACAAGAGGACGAACCCCCGTCGGATCATACTTATTGTGGCCAATTGATTATATTTTATTGATCTGGATGATTGTGTCGGTGCATAATAGTGAGTCAGATGACCTTAACGAGTATTTCAGAAATGAACTGGTGATTTTGAATGAGAGTGCATTGTGCATAGTGAGGATTTTGAGATAAACATCATATCATGCATAATTTCTGCTTACTGAGATTTATAAATCTCACATAGTTTATGCATTGTAGGTTATCTTGATGAGTTGTGACGTAGTGACTCTACTGGAGAAGTTGTGCAGCTCCTGCGGGGTTTTGAGTGGATGTGTACATAGATGACGATCTGTTGGGCCTTACCGTGGGCATGTATTTTGAGTTCTGTCGTATAAAGTTTTGTATATTATATTACGAGTCATCGTTGTCATTTCTGAAGTGGTCAACTAGTTCCTCTTTCGTTTAAGCATTTAAAAAAAAGCCACACGTGCGCACGAGTCATTTCTTAGAAATTATTCTCAAACAGTTATTATTGTTGATTCGTGTCAGCGAGCGCGCGCGTGCACCCCGCCCTCCCGGGACCGGGTACGTGGGTCGTGGTTCGTGGTTTTTGGTTCTTGGCAATTGGGCTTTGGGTGGGGTTTGTGGCCTACCTATATTTTTAGAGTACCAAAAATATGAAAAGGCCCAATACCTTTTTGGGCCGAACCGATTTGGGTGGCCCATCGGATTTGGGTCGGCCCACGAACATGATTAATACACTCGAGTAATGATTAATACACTCCAGAATTCGAATTTGATTTTAAATTAAAATATTCGATGGAATATTCTGTTCTTGCTTCCCAAGAGAGAGATAACGTCTCTATTCACTGATTTCGTGGTCAGTCCACGATTTTCTCAACCGATCGTCCTCATCTGCAGTGCAGATTTCCGCCTATATATATCCCTTCATATCCAGACTTTCGTACTCACCTTTCCAGTCTACGAATTTTAGAGTTTAGAAAGTCTTTCGCAATATACTTATTTCGTTCAGTTCGAAATTCCGAGTTCGTTCGCCGAGAATTTATACACGGTGGTGCTACCGGTGTGAACTGTTAAACCGTTTTACCTTTGGAGACTCATAACACGATACCGTAAGCACTATACGGGGCGTATTCAGTCTTGCGGGAAAAAGATTTTCCTTGACTCGATTTTTCTTACGAATTCGTTTCGTACTTACTTCTGTTCGTAACTTCGTATAGTGTTCGAGACACACCCCTCATATAACAACAAATTCTTAAATAATTAATTAATTAAGAATAGATATCATGTGAAATTTGTTTATAGTATGAAATTGATACTACAATATTTTATATTGTAATTTTAATTTATAAATTTAATGATATGAGTAAATATATATAATGATATTAGCACAGGCATCTAATAATATTAATTTGATAGCATAAAACTTGAGTTTTTGATTAATGAAATCCATTCTTCCAGATTTTAATTTCTGAATAAAATTTTCCACCAAACCTTTCTTGGATATTAAATTAAATTAAATTAATATTTTATAAGTCATATTCGGGAAGCAAACTAGAAGGAGCGCCACGAAGTTTCTAGTGTAGTTATAGCCTAGCTAGCTGGTGGATTAGTCCACAATTTTCCAGCACCTTCCAAAATCTCCGATTCCCTATACTATATAACCACCCTTCTCCATTCCCAAAACCACCCTCATAAATTCATTTCATACTGACCAGTAAACATGAGACCAGTAATCGACAAGAAAAACGATGAAGGCCGCGAGAAGGCTCAGGGCGTTGACACCGTGAAGTACGTGGAGAAGAAGCTGGTGGAGAAGGGGGTGGGGCGGTTGGAGCGGCACCCGGCGGATGGGCTGCCGTTAAAGCATGACCCCAAGAAGGGGCACGGCGGGAAGTACACGTGGGAAGGGCCGGTGGAGGAGTTCGAGGCGGAGGCGGCGTTGGACGACAATGATCCCAACTATCCGGAGGCGGAGGAAGAAGGGAGTGATGAGTTGGTGGTGGGAGAGGTGGAGGTGGCCAAGACGGCGGAGGAAGGGGTGGCGCGGATTCATGTTGATCCCCACTTGATTAAATGATCCTCCAAACACCATACTGAATATTGTGTGTCACTATCTATGTGTTTTATATATATATATATATATGATGTAATTTTAACTTCTAATTTATAGTATTTCCATCTAATCTACTGTTTTGTTATTTTAATTGCATGCATTATGTGTTAATTGTTAATGTCACTAATGTTATTCAAAGGCTACACTCAGTTCACTTAAATAAATTAAATTTTGGTTACAGCCAACCTGGCCACTGGGTTCCTCACTCTAGTAAGTGACCTGGATTCGATTCCCTTTGGGAACAAATTATAGGAGTTATAAGGTGGACTTGGAGATTTATTGTATTTGGGGATTTGGTGAACTAATCTAACTACAAACAATTAACATTTACCGATAAAAAAAAATTAAATATTGGTTAGAGACCGTGTTTGAGACGGAGACCAGTCTCAAATGCACGGTTTTTGACATCGGTCCTAAATTTAAAATAGGGCCTGGTTAGATACCTCTCTATCTTTAATACATACACCCCTCTTAATTTTTTTTATTATAATACATTTATTAAATTACTTATACGTCCATTCTAATGAAAACAACCCTAAGTATTATGCTCCATACACCCCTAGCCCCCATTTAGCCTTTTTTTTTTTTTTTTTTCTGAATGCATAATACAAAAGTTTTTTTTCTACAAGATTTCACTCCAAACCGCCATCACTGAATACGGGTAGTTTTTTATTTAAAAAAAAAAAATACATAATGAATGGTAATCAACATACATGTGTAAATTTATCTCTTTTGTTATTTTTTATGTTTTCATAGGATCAATTCAAAACTGTTTTTTATATGAAAAGATAAAAAAAAAATTAAAAAATTAATTGCTAAAAAGATAGCCTGCTTTCGGTTGATATAATTTTGAAGAAGTTTATGAAAACCTGCTATACCTTTTCAGTTTAGGAGGCTTTTGTTGCGGCGTATTTTGGCTTGGAAACGAGGGCGAACTTGCGGTAGAGTTGTGCGGTGATTAAGTCTCTTTTTTTTCTTTTCTTTTTTTGGTAAATCATCATCTTCTTTTTCGGATCTGAGTGAACTACAGAACGTGGGGTGTATTGAGGGGATAAGGAAATCTTAAAAAAAGGGTAAAATAGAAATTTCTGGCAGGGTGTATCTACTAATAATATAATTACTAGTAGGGTAAACTAATAAAGAGGTGTATGTATTAAAGATGGAGGAGTATTTAACCGGATCTTTTAAAATACCTTCGGTAATAGTCTGTTGCACCTTTGTCATTAGGACAAGGGTCCGGTTAAATATCCCTCCATCTTTAATACATACACCTCTTTATTAGTTCACCCAACTAATAATTATATTATTAGTTGATACACTCCACCAGAAATTTCAATTGTGCCCTTTTCTTAGATTTCCTTCTCCCCTCAATACACCCCACCAATCCAGAAAAGAAGAACGGAGAAAAAAAAAACTCTCACAGCGCAACACTTTCGCAGCGTTCGCCGTCGTCCCCTAACCACGCAACACTGTCGCAGCGTTGACTCCTGCTGGTGGATCAAAGGTCGGCCCTCGAATTAATGCTGGAGAGGTTTTCCAACTGCTCTGTCTCGTGATGGTACGGTCTAATCCTACGAGTTATAATTTTTTTGGTCTCATGATTTGTTCAATTTTGGCTCAAAATCGCTGAAAATTTGAAAACTATGTTGTTTTATATCACGCAAATGTCCAAATTTGGCTCCAGAACTTATCTAATGTCCAATTTTAGGGCTCAAATTAAATCCTCGCGCTACAATCGTGTGACATAAAACGATACGATTTTCATTTTTCCAGCAATTTAGGGCAAAAATTGGACAACTTCTATAATAGTGGGACTAAATCGAAAACTTAACTCGTTTTAGACTGAAACTGGCAGCAAAAAAGTTTTTTTTATCTTATATAGTGATCGATTAGTTGGAATTATTGTTAAGCATCTTCATTATTTCCTCATTGATTGCAATAATTGCAATGATAAACTTGAGAAGAAGCTTCCGGAACCCTCCAGCCGATTGGCATGGTGATCCGTGTTTACCAAGCCGATATTCATGGACTGAAGTCACATGTTCTGAAGGACGCAGAATTCGCGTAGTCTCTTTGTGAGTAGGAAATACTTATACGTGTTTTGTCTCTATATCTCCACCCCAATTTGCAACTTACTCTATTTTTTTCCCCTGTTCCGTGTAGGAACCTGACAAGCATGGGCTTATCGGGATCAATTTCGCTCAGTATTTCGAGGCTTACAGCATTAACTAGCATGTAAGCGAATGTATAATACAGAAATATTATATGTGACGTTTTGATCATTTTCATTTAATGTTGTGAATTTTTTATTGTTAAAAACAGTTTGCTGGGAAATAACGGGTTGTCGGGAACTATTCTGGACGTCGGTTCATTGAAAGGGTTGCAATTCTTGTGAGTAACTAATAGCATTACATGAAATCTATTACAAGATGTAAGAGTGTATAAGATGTTTAAACAAGTTTAGCCACTACAGCTAAACATTAAACATTTCATCAAGCGGGGATGGCTTGCAGCTGGAAAGGGGCAGCGGCAATGCGGTGTTTTTACGCTACCACTACAGCTACCACAACCTTCCTGGGTTAACTTCAAGACCAAATGCCACTACACCTACCTTCACACATCCGCTACGACTACCAATCACACAGAAATAGACAGCACGTGAGCAACATACGTGGATTGGTTATGACTTATGAGCAGCGTAGTTTGGAGCGGATTTGCTGATAATATTTCCCTCAAACATTTTATCGAGCAGGTTGCGTGCGTGGATGATTTGCACCAGACTTGATCAAGCAGGGGCGGCACTGATGGAGCTCTTTAGCAGACCAAAAATGGCTGCGATATTGATTCGTGGCGGGGGGAAGAGAGGTGGAGATTCAGACCTGCATCGGAGTTGGATAGAATTGAATGATACAGAGTGATATAAACCTCAGAATCCAAACTAGTGTTGTCTGATAGATCTCATCGACCATCAAGCTCAGTGAAAGAGAGGTAATTATTGGAGGCCCCGAGTTGGTTAGAAGGCTGTGCCGACCCTATAGCCGGATAATTCCACTTCTAGGTAAAGACTGGCTTCTTCGGTGCTGGTAGTTCAACTATGTCACAGCTAAGCATTGAAAGAACCGAGAAAAATATAGTTTTGGGTGACTACTCTGTATACTTGAGATAGGATGATATATAGATCATGTATTGGGATCAGCCAGTAAAGTTGATGAATGCTAATCTCTTTGATCATGATTGGTTGATTATACTTTTTCTTTATTATTGATCACATGATTTTATCTGTGCAATTTTTGGTGTTTTACTCTATTATTTTTTCAAAGTTCGAATGTTTGAAACGTGAAATTTTTAAAAGAAAAATCCAATAAACCGTCATAATTTTGGTTCATGTGTTAAAAATTCAGGAATGAGAATATATAATGGAACATAAAAAGTAGCATTGAGGAATTAAACTAGTTATTTTAAGGGTTATTTATAACCAAAATATTGATGACTTAACAGAAAGTATGCTAAAACATGCAGAATCTTGAATTCCATGAAATTAGTTGCACTAGAAAATTATGTAGGTGGAGTTGGTAATGATGACAAAACAACTTTGGACTTTTGGTTATTTTGAAGAAAATGAGATGAATTGCACGTTACTGATAAGTGGAAAACACCTATAGAGATACACATATGTGTCTCTATATATCTCTATCAATATGTGTGTTATTTGGTACGCAATTTAATTTTGGAGTGCATGTATGAAAAATCAACACAAATCTCTCGATTTATGACTAGTTACTTTCCCAACTGCTTTTGCCTCAGAAAAACAACCAAGCACCCCCTTGGTTGTTAATACCAAACAATATAATTAGTTGTCTATATAAATATACTTCAATAATTAATTAGATACATCAAATGTAAAAAATATCACCAAGTTCAATATCACGAAATATCAACACTAAGTTATTTCCATGCATAACAGACTACTGAATTAGACCACTCTCATAGGCTTGTTTCCATCCATTAGCAACTGCAAGATGGTAGTGCTCCCATGAAGATGCAACCGGTGGCATAGGGCGATCAACAGCTAATAATATCTGCAATAACTCAATTATAAATTTATTATACAAGAAAATAAATAATTTCCAACAAAAAATTTCGACTAAAAATTTCCTTAGTAGGTAATATTATGTTTTGGCACTATTTTATATATCATACAATTACAAATTAATAACTATTAGAAATACCTGGACGAAGTGGTTGTTGTTCACCATGCCCATACAAATTGATTTTGGTCTATCCGGCGAAGCAGTCCTCAAAGGAAGTTAAGTAAGTGAAATATCATTTGACAATGTAATGAATGCCATGTTGTACGCCGATGCAACCAAAAAGCCCATGTATGGCAATTGGAACCAGTAATTGAATGGTGCACTCTCCATAAAATAATTTAGCGCATTCAGGATGATGGGTACTTGTGCAACCTCATTAAATGCACCCTCGTATAAGTGAATGTGGTGGCTCAACTCATTCATCAAATCTTGGCGAACCTTGGCCCAGTTATCCTCACCAAAGCCCATCAACCCTGCAACCGCCCGAAATCCACAGTGACCGTCACTTTTTACATTCTTGCACCCCACTATGTGTGATTGATAACGAACAGGCAACTGATGTACAAATTTTTCCGATGCGGATTGATCACGCTTGCGAGTTACCTGTTCACACAAATATGCCATAAATACTACGATACTTATTTTTAGTGTTCCAAAATATTGATAAGGGAAATACCTGTCTTTCAGAAAATTGTTGTTTTTTTTAATATTGGGGAAGGTTTTGTATCTGGCACCTCATGCACAAAGGATTCTTTATACTAAAAAAGACTCGGATCGCGTTTAGTGGAAGTTTCGTCTCTTTTCTTCGATGCTTTGGTTTTGGGATGACCACGTGTGTTTATCTTTGGCTCAGGTTCACCCAAAAATGTGGTCGTTGGATTACCAAGTTCTATGATTTGCCTCAACAAAAGTTTTCTTTGTGCTTTATTTTCATTCTTATACCGCCTAACAAAAACTTTTATAGCGTCCTCTAAACGACTGTCCATATCTTCTTCAACATCATCACGAGCATCATCTCTCAAAACTGGTTCCATATCAAGTTTTCTCCAGAAACAATCAACAACATCTACTGGTATTGGTTTACGAAGTCGTACATATTCATCCAGCTCATGGGTGCATGGCAAGCCACACACCTTTCTCAAGTAATGATTGCATGTAAGAGGATCAGATTCACCACATTATATCTGTTGTATTTCAGTATACAATTTCTCCAAAGCTGCCGAGGAGACTACACCTCTTAAATCTTTATAGACAACAGGTCTAAACTTGTGTTGAGCCACATTCAAACTCTTCTCAAAAGATGTTTTGATTGCATTGTGGCTTACTTCAAAAAGAACACGAGTTCTAGCCCAACACGTCTCAAAATTCCCCATACTATTACCGAGAGATCTTTTCAACGCTGCATGGTGACTCTCAACCCTGAAATTATATTTATCAATTAACTATGGTTTGTAATTGAAAAAAATCAATGAGCAATGAAATACAGATACGAAATGAGGACATTAAAACTACCTGTTTGTTGTTGTATTCTCAAAGTGCATTACTTGATCGGTCCAAGCAGCTACAAATTTCTCCTTGTACGGGGTTACCCATTGATCCATTATGTACTCATAGGCTTCTTTTTTCAATTGGGACATCAACATAATCTTGATGAAGAAAACGAATTTCATTTGTGAACTCTTCCTCAGTCGATGCCTTCATCATATTCCTCCATCTATTGTAGAATATGTCCCATGACTCCTTAGTTTTAAATTTTTCTTTGCATTTAGCCAAGACATTCCGATCTATATGCCATGTACATAGAAAATGTGTTGCTTGGGGAAATATTGAAGCCACAACATTCATGAGAGCCTTCTCCCGATCAGTTAATATGATTTTGGGAAGACAAGCATCATCTAATATTTCTTGCAACACACTTAATGCCCATGTATAGTTGTCTTCTTTCTCAGCACGGAGAAACACTGAAACTACTGAAAAGGTCATTCCCGTTGAGGTAAACCCAACCATCTCCAAGTAAGGTAATTTATACATATTTGTTTTGTATGTACAATCCATTATCAACACACTAGGAAATGCACGGAACAACTTAATGCTCGTAGGGTGAGCAGAGAATAACTCTCTTAAGGTATTTGTCTCTTTGCAACTTCTGTGGGAATGAAAATATCCATTATCACCCAGCAATTTCATCAAATGTTGCAACTGACTGCGCCCACCATATTCAATCACCTTGTGCTTCTTCCGAACAATGTAGATATTGCGGATGGTAGAATGGTTGTCAACATTTTTGCGCTTAAGCATGAACAACACATCCTTCGCTGGAGCATTAGTTTTGGACATATCAATAACAAATTTTTCTTCTTCAGTGGTTAGTCTGCCAACATATGAGTGACCATCCATAAATCTGGCTACTGGATGATTATGTATACTAGACTTAACCTCCAACACCCATGCCCCTTCAAATACCTGGGTGCCCTTCAACAAAAAAGGACAGTTACACTTTTTCGTTCCAGTATCCTTCTCAGGAGGTTTATTGTTTTCCTTCTCCATAGCATCATCTACATTCCTCGTCTTTGGTAATTGTTTCTTATTCCCCTTCTTCCCTTTAAACTCACGATATTCTCCACCTCGTTCACATGCCAAAAATACTTGTGGTTTCTTCTTTCCACTTCCATTGTCTGACCTTCTAACAACAATCACCATGTTGTTTTGTTTAGCTACGAGGCGTACCCACTCTTGCATGGCCTCTCGAGTTGGAAAGTGATCCATGTTCATGAAGACATTTGAATAATCCATCACAATCTCGTTCCCTGAGACATCCTCCTTAATAATATTTGGTTGTTTTTCGTCTTCTTTGACATTTGACAACTTGATATTTTCTTCTTCATTGACGTACGATTCTTCATGCTCTTCATTGTAATCAAGGTGATAATCAACATCATCCGCCAAATTCTGGGGAAAAAAAGCAGTCAAATTACTACATATTTACCAATATTTGTTTGAAATAATGTAACAATTAAAAATGTCTCAAGACACATTTCATATAAAGTACTTATTATTATTACCATCACGAGGTGAATTTTTTAATTTTTTTAATATTAGTATTATTTTTAAATCACGAGTACAAACTATTAAATACAGACAGAGAGTCAAAAGTTTGTTCCCCAATGGAAACCATATCCCCCGCAACTATTGTCAATGTCAATAATATCAATACTCAATTCAAAACTCTCCCTCCAAGCCCTATTAAAATTCAAATTCAATTGCCCCTTTGCAGACCCAAATATAAAACTCCATAACTCACACGAATCAAAACCAAAATTAAAACTCAAATCGGTTGCCACCACTTCCGACATTTTATACTTGTTGGATAGCCTCAAATTGCCCATACCATTAGACCTCTACACTTCGCTCATCAAAGCCGAATTTGGTGACCCTTTATTGGGCATATCAGAAGAAGTATGCTTCGTCAACATATTCTTGAAATAAGAGCTAATTAAAAACTTCTCGAAAGTATATAGCAGGTTCATAAACTTTTTGAAAGGTATACCAACTAAAAGCTGTTTTTTTAGCAATTAATTATTGAAATATTTTTTTTTTCATAAAAAAACAGTTTTGGATTGATCCTATGAAAAATTAAAAGTAACAAAAGAGATAAACTTACATATGTAGGTTGATTACCATTCATCTTGTTTTTTTATGAATATGGTGATGGAGGCTTGGAGCGAAATCTTGTAGAGGAAGAAACTTTTGTATTATGAATTAGGATTTAGGAAGAAAAGAACGGCTGAAGGGCTGGGGGTGTATGGATCATAATATTTAGGTTATTTTTCATTAGAATGGGCATATAAGTAATTTAATAAATATATTATAATAAAAAAGAATTAAGAGGGGTGTATGTATTAAAGATGGAGGGGTATTTAACCGTTCCCTTAGAACAATTTTCTATTTTGAAAACAAAAAGTTAAAAACGTTGAAATTGTAACACTCCTTTCATTTCCTATTTAGAGAATGTCTGGCTAAATTAACTTATCTAAAATTTTGGAAAATTACCAGATACATTTTTTAACAAGTGTTGTGGGGAGAAATTAAAGTGTAATAATAATTATCTCTAGTACAAAAGTACAATTTACTTTGTGTTGTTGTTGAACTTAATTACAACACGTAATTCGATCCATTTTGCACTTCATAACAATTCACCCTTAAAATATCGTATAAACTCAAATATCTTATAGTAAATTGGTTTAAGAGTTTATAAGCGGTAAATTTGAAGTAGCATAAGTTGTCAAAGTGTTTAGCTAATATAATTTTTTTTATTTTTCATGACAATTTACAATAAATATTTTTTAAATTTGAAATTTTAATACAATTTTTTTTGGCAAATTTTAGGCTGGATCTAAGTGCATAGTATGCACTTGGATTTTAGATAAAATTTCAAATTCAAATTTGACTTTTCAAAGTCCATTAAATAAAGCTGGTCATTAACGGGTCAGACATAAGGTCATTGATGGGTCAGGGTTTTCCCATTGTTCTCCCCCTTCTCATCGCACATTCACTACAAAAAACGCGCGGCACGGATTCTGTCGTTAAAACACACATTTTATGACGGACTTTTGACGGTTTTTAACCAAAGCTTGCCCGGGTTTCAAAAAACCGTCGTTAATTCTTGATTTTTGCTATGGGAGATACCGTCGTAAAACAAGAGGGACCCACTCTTTCGTCAATCCGCCAAATTTAACGACAGAAAGCCCGTTGTAGAATTTAAAATAGACATTAACGACGGACATGACCGTCATAAAATTCCGCCCGTTTGACCAGGACCTTTCGTAATCGGTGCAAAGTTGTAGTGGCCGATAATTTTACGATGGGAAGCCGTCGTAAAATTTAAGTTCATGATTTACGAAGGCCTTGCATTTTGGCCGCGACTTTTTGAGAAACGGTGCGTATTTATTACCGGAGACTAATTAACGACGGGCAAGCCCGTCATTAATTTTAAATTTAATATTTACGATGGACAGCCGTCGTAAATCCCCATATACGACGCCATTTTTGGCCTAAAGATGGCATATTTAGCGACAGGCTGCTGTCTGTCGTTAATTTTTTATTTTTTTGCCTATATAAGACAACTCCAGCGAGCTCATTCCTCACACGAGCAAAATCGAAGAAGAAGAGGGCGACGTCCGGCGAGCACTCAAGAGCCAATTTCATCCCAATAAAAGTTCTTTTTTCGTCGATCTCTACCCTTTAATCGTAAGTTTTTCAATTTTTTACTGTTTAAATTTAATTTTAAGACATTTGATTAGTCTTTAGTTTTTTGATATGTGATATGTTAATTGGTTAGATTTTTGTTTGTAGAAATCATGTTAATTGTTTAGAATTTTGTTTAGATATGAGTATGCATAAAAATGTTATAATTGGTTAGGTTTTTGTTTTTATTGAGTTCGTAGAAATCATGTATACAATTATTTAGAATTTTGTTTTGATATGAGTAATGCATAAAAATATTAATTGGTTAGATTTTTATTTATTTTGAGTTTGTAGAAATCATGTATACAATTGTTTAGAAATTTTGTTTAAATATGAGTATGCATAAAAATGTTAATTGGTTAGATTTTTGTTTATATTGAGTTTGTAGAAATCATGTCAATTGTTTAGAATTTTGTTTAGATATGAGTATGCATAAAAATGTTAATTTGTTAGATATGAGTTGTAGAAATCATGTTAATTGTTGAATTTTGTTTAGATATGATTATGTACAAATCATGTTAATTGTAAATATTTGATATATATGGTTGTTTAAATATTGATTGTTGTTATATATTGAATATTTTAGATGAGTGGACAAGGAAGTGGATCCACTGGTGGGAGTGGGGGAAGCCAAGAGAGGGGTCGAGGGAGAGGGAGAGTGAGGAGACGAGCGGGGTCTCTTAGACTCGTTGTAGCTCCGATTGTCGAGCCCGGGGGGTCCTCGTCCGCATCCCAGATGGGTGAGGCCTCATCTTCCTCCCGCCAGCATCCCACTGGGCGGGTAGGGATTGATGTTGAGCCCCATGGGACATCGTAAGTTTTAATCTTTTATATTCAATATTTATTAATTAAACCTCAATTATTTTACTAACTTTGTAATTTTAATGTTGCAGGTGGATTTCGGGACATGAGGTTAATACACACTTAACTGATTCCATCTTGAGCGGTGGATTCGAGCCCACCGCTTACAGTTGGGCGTTGGTGTCTAAAGCGAAGAAATAAGAGTATTTTGAGGAGTTTAAAGTATAATTTATTTAATTTATTGAATTTATTTATTATTTATTAATATAAATTATGTAAATAAATTGATATTTATATTTTAATGTAATTGCAGAAATTCGTAAAATGGAGACCGGAGCACGAGGCCCAGATGTGGAGGAACTTCTATGTGAGGGGGGGCGATAGATATAGAGATTTGATGTATAACATTCGGGACGCATACCTTACAAATGGGACCGTGACAAATATGGGGACGGACAACAAGGGTCGGGATATTTGGCCTCAATTTCTCGCCTACTGGAACAACGACGAATTCAAGGCAAAGTCGCAGAAGAACAAGACGAATCGCCTTAGCGACCCTGATGGATAAAGGGTCGCGCGATATTGGACCGGTTCTCAGTCCTTTTACGAGCATGGGTTGCACTTTGTAAGTGACCAATTTTATATTTTATGAATATTTTTGTAAATTTTTATATTACTAAATATTTATTTGTAGGAGCAGGAGCATGGACGTAAGCCCTCTAATTTTGAGAGATTATAGCTTGCCCACCCTCTGGATGAGGAGACTGGAAGGTCTACCTACGGCCGCACCACTGAGATACACGTAAATATTATTTTTAATTTTAATTAGCTTATTATTTTTGTAAATTCATTTATTAATTTAAAGTATTGTTAATTTGCAGCGGAAGATGCGCGATGACCTTGCCTTCCAGTCTCAGCCTCAGGAAGGGTCGGACTCTATGGGGCCCCCCTCAGAGCCTTCTGTAGACATTCAAAATGAGCTCTACTTTAAGAACGTCAAGGCTAAGAAGGGGCAGTTCACTGGATTGGGTGGTTTTGGAAAGAGCCTACTCCGATCTCGTGGACCTGACTCATCCTTCTCCCAGTCCTCCATCGATTCTCATCCCAGCGACATCGAGAGACAGCTTTCGACGGTCATCAGATAGATGGAGCTTCTCCAGCAGCGAGAGACGGAGCGACAGGTGCGGCTGGAGTACGAGAGGAGGCGACGAGCAGCGGAGGAGGATGCTACGCAGAAGCATAGGGAGGAGATGAACAACTGGTGGAGGGCATTTACATCCACATTAGGTGGAGCGATACCACCACTGCCGGAACCAGTGCAGCTTGTTATCCCGCCGCCCCCGGAGATCCAAAGACCTCATCCAGAGCCTCATCCGGAGGATGAAGAGAGGGAGAATTTCGATTTTCATTCAGATAATTAGGATTTTTTTATTATCTTGTACTGAACTTTTTTTTATTCGACATTACTTTTATTATATTTTTGTGCTAATTTTATATTTTTATTATAATTTACATGTTTTAGTTTACAAACAAACCAAAATAAATAAATTACGCATTTTTTGAATCAAAACAAGTTAGAAACGAAAATGAATTAATTTCATGAATAATAAAAAATGAATGACTCAATTTGAATACGTATACAATTAATTACGTACAAATGAATGGATTATAATACTAATTACGCGTTTTTCGAATTAAATAAATTTGCAAAACAAAAAATATATATTTCATAAAAATATTTATTAAAACAAGTTAGAAACGAAAATGAATTAATTTGATGAATAATAAAAAAAAGAATGGCTCAATTAGGATACTTATACAATTAATTATGTACAAATGAACGGATTATAATATTAATTACGCGTTTTTCAAATTATATAAATTTACAAAAAAAAATTGGTAACAACATTTATTAAAACAAGTTAGAAACGAATAGGAATTAATTTGATGAATAATAAAAAAAGAATAACTCAATTTGGATACATATACAATTAATTACGTACAAATGAACGGATTATAATATTAACTACGCATTTTTCAAATTATATAAATTTACAAAACAAAAAATATATAATTGATAACAATATTTATTAAAATAAGTTGGAAACGAAAATGAATTAATTTGATGAATAATAAAAAAAGAATAACCCAACTTGGATATGTATACAATTAATTACATACAAATGAACGAATTATAATATTAATTACGCGTTTCTCAAATTATATAAATTTACAAAATGAAAAAAATATAATTGGTAACAACATTTATTAAAACCAGTGTTTTCATAACCGGACCGGTGACCAAACCGGATAGAGCACCGGTTCACGGTTCAACCGGTTGGACCGTTAAAATTATTTTATGTTTATTTTAATTTTAATTTTATATGTTATATTATAAAAATAAATATACACTTTTTTTTATAATTTGATTTTATTATTACGTTTTTGGCCCATTTAAATTTATTTATTTGGGCCTTTTATGTAGTAAAGCCCATTTTACAATAAACTAGGGCAGCCCAAATAGAAGAAGCTGATTACTCACGTCACTGCCTCTTCAAAATTCCCTCTCACCAAGAATCTCTCACTCCAGCTTTCCCATTTCTCTCTCTATTTCTCTCGGTGCAAGTTTGGGAGCTATGGAGAAAGAATTTAGCACTAAAGCTCAGGGATGGATCCGACATTTATGAACTCATACGTTGGGAGCCGACATTTATGAACTCATACGTTGTCTCCTAACCTTCATCTCGGTGGTAAGGTGGCCATTTTTCTCCGTGGTTGGCAATTGCCGCCAGAAGACCGGTTCTGGCCGGTTGACCGGTTTCATCGGTTTTTTCCGATCCGACCACATAAACGGTTATTTAAGTGTAATCGGACCGACTCTGTGACCGGTTCACGGTTAAACCGGTTGAACCGTATTAAAACAAGATTTAAAAGAAAAGGAATTAATTTGATGATGAATAATAAAAAAAGAATGACAGAATTTAGATACATATACAACTAGTGGCAAGAAATCGAACAATACGAGCAAGTGTCATAACGGTTCATGCCCCCTCCACATGCATGACGTCGTTGCTGGGTGCGAATGTCATTGCTGGAGTGGTGGTTTATGGCGATGAGTTCGGCGGAGTCAGGGCGGTTTCAACGTTGCTTTAGGTGTGGGGGTTTTGTTCCTATCTGTATGGGGATGTATATGGAAAATAGGAAGAAAAATCAGAGGAGTGAATTTGTTTAGATGTAGTAAGCGATCCGCCAATTTTAAATTTCAGTTGGATGCTTGCCAATGAGCAATTCCATCATCGCAGGGGCTGCTAAGGACAAGTAACCAAGGAAGAGTCGTACTTCCGCAGCAGCTATAACTTCCGTTCGAGAAGGATTTGACTTAGGTTTACAACCAATTTAATTAGTCTACTTTTAAAGAGAAAAATGTATTGGTGATTAAGTTTTGGAGTACTACCAAATAATTTTTTGGGATATCACTGTTCAATGTATTGATAATTATAATTTGGAATTTTTGTGATTATAACTTTGGGTATTGTTGAATAATTATTGGGGTAATGGTGATTATAACTTGGGTATTGTTGAGTAAATCTTGGGGGTATTAGTTAGAGATGTTAAACGTGTTGATAGACGAACATCAATCATTGTCGGACGAACAAGGTTTAAAGCCTTCAAAAGGATTATGAAGAACCAACCCCAAATCAAAGATGATTAACAAAGAAAATCAAGTGGGGGTGCATAAATCAATCCAGGGAGTGTTTAAACAGACGAACAACTCTACCGACGAACAACATATTGGCGACCAGGTTTAGAGACCCGAAGCCAAATATGGACCCTCCAACAAGTCAATAATGGCGAACAACATTACGAAGGATGGTGCATTTACCAGCTTAAGAGGTGTATGGAAACGAACAAATGATCAAAATCCCAAAGCCAATCTGTGTAAAACACAAAGGCGAACAACTTTTGAGCCATACCCTCAAAAGGCGAACAACTTCTATGGAAAAACCATTTTGGATCAACTAAACCGACCTGAACGAACAACAATGAAGTCCGAGATAAGACCAAAGAAGACTTTGTAACTAAGATTCAGCTTAGATAAGGTCAAACAGAGGTCAATAGGACACTTGTCAAGCATGCAGGCTAGGGAGACTAAGAGTCATAGACACCTCATGCTTGCTAGTCTCTATAAATAGTTGTTCTCCAGCTAAGAAATACAAGTTCAAATTCATAAATACTCCCAAAACACATACTAACACACCTAAACGTACACACATACGAAATTAATACGATTTCGACTTTCGTGTTCGTGTTTATCATTCCACATCCCGAATCTTCGATTTACCATTTACGGTGGTAATCAATCACACGTAATTGATTGGTGGTCTTAAACCGAATTAAAACAGTCACTAATCCTATCGATTAAATTTGATCACCAACAAATTGGCGCTAGAAGGAGGGTCCGAACCTCCGATTCAGTGTGATTAATCAAGAACTTCAAGTTGAAAACTTGAAGATTTGAAGAAAGTTTCAAGAAACATTTGAAGATTCAAATAAGAGTGTTCTTGGTGTTCTTCATCATAAGAACAAAGACAAATTAATTTGAAATGCCTCAATCCAAGGAAACCCAAGGATCACGTTTGTCAAGAAGAGCATCTCCCACCCGAGCTTCGTCGGCCGACCACCAGGATCGTAATCCCAGGCATGCGAACAAATCACAATATACTGCTATAACCCATAATCTCCCACCTGAAATTGAGGCCCTAGCAAATAACCCTAATGAACTGGCCAAGACTATTGCTGCTCTCCAAGCTCTTCAGAGACAACAAGATCAGAATAGGCCTTCACAAGTGAGGCCTAAGGACAGACCCATGAGGTTCTTAGCGCCCAAGCCAGGCGGGATAAGGGCAAAGCCAAGGTGGTCGAACCAAGAGAGGACTAGGCTGAGTCTGCTCGTGGGCGAACAACAATGTCGAGTCATGGAACTACACGTTCCAGTGCTCAGGACAAGCTTGGCCAACCCCAACTCCAGGAGAAAGTTGCTCGCCAGGAAGCAGAGCGTGGGCGAGCAACATTTGAACAACCACGCCCATCAGTTCATGAGAGACTCTCCCAGTCTGTCTTCAGGCGTCTAGGGCCAAATGCGGCAAGCAACCCTAGAAAACAGCTCCAGGATTTGCCCACTCCAAGTGAGGGACTGCGACGAGCAGAAAGGATTGTACCTTTGCTCGCCGAACAGCCTCCAAGTCAGGGGGCATCTTTGGATGAGCTATCTAGCCTAAGAAAGGCGGTGGAGAGCATGCAGGGACAATTGGACCAACAAAGAGGAGTGGGGACGACCAGCTTACCATCCTCACCATTATCATCCCTCATTCTGAAAGCCCCGATCCAAAAGAAGGTCCAATTCCCAGCAAGTATCCAATACGATGGCCTTGCTGATCCCAGGGTTCATTTAACAAAATACTCTAATTATATGGTCTCGGTGGGAGCCAGCGATGCCACCCAATGCCGAAACTTCCCATTAACCTTGGGGGACCGGGTGCACAAGTGGTTTTCAGCAATACCACCAGCATCTATCCACTCGTTCGTTCAACTTAGCCGAGAGTTCCTTTCCCATTTTTCTACGGCAAGATCATATCTATCCCAAAAACACCGATTGTCCGACCTAAAACAAAATGATGACGAGTCTGATCGGGCGTTCATGGAAAGGTTCGACAAGGTACTGTTGGAAAGTGAACCCGTCAGCGAGGACACGAAAATTGTTGCTGTTATGGCCGGGTTGAAAAAAGGATCGAAGCTATGGAAGGAGGTACGTCTGAAGTGCCCAAGAAGTTATGCCGAGTTTAGAAATCAAGCCGGCATATTCGTTTCCATGCACGAAGCCTTGCAATCAAACTTGGGGAGAACAAAGCTGACCCCAAGGAGAACAACAAGAAATTTGGCGCAACAGGCTATCGAGTCCCAAAAAACATGAAGGCATTCACTGAAGGGACGGAGCTTAAGGAAAAGTTGAATCAAGTGTTAACAGTATCAGTCGATACTGTTTATGAAAACGTGAAAGAGAAGGAGTTGCTCTCCCCTCCACGGAAAATCCGTCAAGACACCGGCAAACTCAACCCTAACAAGTATTGTGCCTACCATCAAAGTGTGGGGCACTTTACGAGCGAGTGTAGAGATTTGCTCAAGCAGCTGTGGCGATTCTATGAGGAGGGGAAACTCTCCGACTTTGTTAAGAGGCAACCTGGAAAAAGAGTCCGGGAGAACAACTCTGAGGATGAGGATGATCAACCTCAGAAAAACAATAAACCAGGACGACCGGTTCCGGCTGTTGCTGCTCGTCCACTCGAAGATATATATATGATGGAACCTGCGGAACCAGCAGGAGGATGTTCAGACGGACGGCCGCCGATCTCCAACCGAAAAAGAAAAGCCGAATTGCGAGCGATCGATCATGTACAAGCAATGGGAGTTAAGTCATCCATCATGCAGACAGCAGAATTGACCTTTACTGAGAAGGATTTGGAGGGAATCTTGACCCCCCATAACGATTCGCTAAACGAGCATCCGGACCTCTTCGACAACGAAAAATCTACGGGCAGTCCTTTGCCCACTCGAATCAGGTTTATTTCGATAATTTCCTTTTAATATATATTACAACTCGCAAATTTCATATAAATTAAAAGCCGGGGCATTTACTCGTATTTCGAAAATTCAAAGTGGGGGCAATTTTTTAAATACAATTTTAATTTGATATTTCCTTTTAATATATATCGCAACTCGTAAGTTTTCATATATATTAAAAGCGGGGGCATGGATATACATATCCTAAGCTCATTTTGTGACATCAAAAACAAATTTTTTGACGCTGAATTCAACTAAATACAGTCTGTTGTTTAAAACTTCGAATATAATTTCGAAAAATCATTGAGGTTGTTCGCCTGGTACACAACTCAATTTTTTAAAAAATGGTCACACCTTTCGACTACAAACATTTATCCGCCTTTTAGGCGTCGACATTCCGCCTAGATTGGCGAAGTAATCCGTCTTCTCGACGTCGATTAGTCCGCCGTTTCAGGCGTTGACGTATTGATTAGTTCGCCTTCACAGGCGTCAACTAATCCACTTGAGTTTATCCGCCTTTTAGGCGTCGACATTCCGCCTAGATTGGCGAAGTAATCCGTCTTCTCGACGTCGATTAGTCCCCCGTTTCAGGCGTTGACGTATTGATTAGTTCGCCTTCACAGGCGTCAACTAATCCACTCGAGTTTATCCGCCTTTTAGGCATCGACATTCCGCCTAAATTGGCGAAGTAATCCGTCTTCTCGACGTCGATTAGTCCGCCGTTTCAGGCGTTGACGTATTGATTAGTTCGCCTTCACAGGCGTCAACTAATCCACTCGAGTTTATCCGCCTTTTAGGCGTCGACATTCCGCCTAGATTGGCGAAGTAATCCATCTTCTCGACGTCGATTAGTCCGCCGTTTCAGGCGTTGACGTATTGATTAGTTCGCCTTCACAGGCGTCAACTAATCCACTCGAGTTTATCCGTCTTTTAGGCGTCGACGGTCCGCCTGGAGTGGCGAGGTAATCCGCCTGGAGTGGCGAAGTAATCCGTCTTTTAGGCGTTGATTAGTCCGCCTGTTAGGCGTTGACGGTCCGCCTGGAGTGGCGAGGTAATCCACCTGGAGTGGCGAAGTAATCCGCTTTTTAGGCGTTGATTAGTCCACCTGTTAGGCGTTGACGGTCCGCCTGGAGTGGCGAAGTAATCCGCCTTTTAGGCGTTGATTAGTCCGCCTTTCAGGCGTAGACGTATTGATTAGTTCGCCTTCACAGGCGTCAACTAATCTACTCGAGTTAATCCGCCTCTTAGGCGTCGACAATCCGCCTGGAGTGGCGAAGTAATCCATCTCCTCGACGTTGATTAGTCCGCCTTTCAGGCGTAGACGTATTGATTAGTTCGCCTTCATCGGTGTCAACTAATCTCTTTCTCGAGTTAATCCGCCTTTTAGGCGTTGATTAGTCCGCCTGGAGTGGCGAAGTAATCCACATTTTAGGCGTTGATTAGTCCGCCTGTTAGGCATTGACGATCCGCCTGGAGTGGCGAAGTAATCCGCCTTTTAGGCGTTGATTAGTCCGCCTGTTAGGCGTTGACGGTCCGCCTGGAGTGGCGAGGTAATCCGCCTGGAGTGGCGAAGTAATCCGCCTTTTAGGCGTTGATTAGTCCGCCTGTTAGGCGTTGACGGTCCGCCTGGAGTGGCGAAGTAATACGCATTTTAGGCGTTGATTAGTCCGCCTGTTAGGCGTTGACGGTCCGCCTGGAGTGGCGAAGTAATCCGTCTTTTAGGCGTTGATTAGTCCGCCTTTCAGGCGTAGACGTATTGATTAGTTCGCCTTCACAGGCGTCAACTAATCTACTCGAGTTATTCCGCCTCTTAGGCGTCGACAATCCGCCTGGAGTGGCGAAGTAATCCGTCTCCTCGACGTTGATTAGTCCGTCTTTCAGGCATAGACGTATTGATTAGTTCGCCTTCACCGGCGTCAACTAATCTCTTTCTCGAGTTAATCCGCCTTTTAGGCGTTGATTAGTCCGCCTGTTAGGCGTTGACGATCCGCCTGGAGTGGCGAAGTAATCCGTCTTTTAGGCGTTGATTAGTCCGCCTGTTAGGCGTTGACGGTCCGCCTGGAGTGGCGAGGTAATCCGCCTGGAGTGGCGAAGTAATCCGCCTTTTAGGCGTTGATTAGTCCGCCTGTTAGGCGTTGACGGTCCGCCTGGAGTGGCGAGGTAATCCGCCTGGAGTGGCGAAGTAATCCGCCTTTTAGGCGTTGATTAGTCCGCCTGTCAGGCGTTGACGGTCCGCCTGGAGTGGCGAAGTAATCCGCCTTTTTAGGTGTTGATTAGTTCGCCTGTTAGGCGTTGACGGTCCGCCTGGAGTGGCGAAATAATCCGCCTTTTAGGCGTTGATTAGTCCGCCTTTCAGGCGTAGACGTATTGATTAGTTCGCCTTCACAGGCGTCAACTAATCTACTCGAGTAATCCGCCTCTTAGGCGTCGACAATCCGCCTGGAGTGGCGAAGTAATCCGTCTCCTCGACGTTGATTAGTCCGCCTTTCAGGCGTAGACGTATTGATTAGTTCGCCTTCACCGGCGTCAACTAATCTCTTTTTCGAGTTAATCCGCCTTCTCGGCGTTGATTAGTCCGCCTTTTATGCGTTGACATATTGATTAGTTCGCCTTCACCGGCGTCAACTAATCTGCCTCTCAAGACGATCCGTCACTCGGCCTTGATTAGTTCGTCTTCACCGGCGTCAACTAATCAGCCTCTCGGCGTGGATCCAGTCCGCATTTTAAGCGTTGACTTTCCGCCTTAATGGGCGAGGTGTTGTTTAGTTCGTCTTCACCGGCGTTAACTAATCTATTCTCTGCTTTGGTTTATCCATGTTAACGGCATCGACCAGTCCGCCTTCACCGGCATCGACTGACCCGCGTCGCTTTTGCCCACTTGTGGCCGTAATATATCGTGTCCTAGACGTTTTGATTAATCTTTTAAGCGGTTGTTAATTCAATCTCATCATCGTGAATGTCGCTACCCGACCATCGGCTAAAGCACTTCACTCATTAATCTGTTGGTTAATCTTTTAAGCGGTTGTTAATTCAATCCCATCATCGTGAATGTCGCTACCCGACCATCGGCTAAAGCACTTCACTCATTAATCTGTTGGTTAATCTTTTAAGCGGTTGTTAATTCAATCCCATCATCGTGAATGTCGCTACCCGACCATCGGCTAAAGCACTTCACTCATTAATCTGTTGGTTAATCTTTTAAGCGGTTGTTAATTCAATCCCATCATCGTGAAGTCGCTGCCCGTTAAATCGGCTAAAGCACTTCACTCATTAATCTGTTGGTTAATCTTTTAAGCGGTTGTTAATTCAATCCCATCATCGTGAATGTCGCTACCCGACCATCGGCTAAAGCACTTCACTCATTAATCTGTTGGTTAATCTTTTAAGCGGTTGTTAATTCAATCCCATCATCGTGAAGTCGCTGCCCGTTAAATCGGCTAAAGCACTTCACTCATTAATCTGTGTATTTATTTTTTAATCGATTGTTAAGTCAATCTGTTGTTCGTGAAGTCGCTACCCGCAAGCGGCCTAAGCACTTCATTAATTTATCATCGCGGTCCTCATCGCCCTATTACTAAAATCAATGCCGACCAGCGGCAAGAATTATTTATTAATTGAACGTCACGGTACTCGACTCGGGGGCACGACGGAAGATCGCACCCCACTAACCCGACCAGTTTCAGAAAAGTTTGATAATTCGAAGATGACTCAAAAGATTCGGCCATCAAGGACCCTGTCGTCGAAGATTCCCCCGGGGCATCCGGGCTACCCTATTTTCAGGCTCGGGGGCAAAACTTATTTGAAGCACAGATCAAGATCGAACTCTGGCCACAATCAGAGCCCAATCTTGGGGGCAATTGTTACAGCAGGAAATATCCTCGCCTGACAGAAGGTCAGATTCCTGAAGATACACTGACCCGACAAGATCGAGAGTCTACATCAGAAAAGAGTATTTAATGTATTATAGGTCTACGGTTGATTGTTAGATTAATATTGTAATAAATCCCTAAAGTAAAGGGTTGAGACGAATTTAGGGCCACTTTTGGGCCTTTGGGGTGAACCTCTATAAATAGGGGGTCACCCCCTCATTGTAAAGGGTTTACATTTCCTCTCATTTCTCATATATGCAAAAAAGCTCTCATATACGTGGGAATAACGAAAGTTCTTCCCCAACCGTTCGTGTTCGTTTATATTTATTGTTTGGCGGGCATAATCCAAAGAGCCACATAAATCTACCCGTACGAAAATGCCTGTCAACAGCTAGTGATCTGTGCTAAGATCATGGAGACCAGGGTGCACAGATTGTTGGTGGACACTGGAGCCTACACCAACATTCTTTTTAAGAAAACGCTTGACCAACTTGGAGACTACTCGGGTTACATCCGACCTTCAAATCACAGAATTTTAGGCTTCGGAAATGCTGTAACATTCCCGTTAGGGGAGATTAGGTTGTCTAAAAGCTTGTAACGGTCGAGGAACCCGAGAAAAACATAACGAGAATGGTTGATTTCTTGGTCGTTGATCAGGAATCAACTTATAACGGGTTTCTTGGTCGACCTTTTCTAAATGAATTCAAAGCTGCATGTTCAACTTACCATTATTGTTTAAAGTTCCTTACAACAAGTGGAGCAGACACAGTGAAGGGAGATCAAAGAAAGGCCAGGGAATGTCTCCTACAGTTGCAGGCCAAACATGCATTAGTATCCATGATGGAGGCCACGACTAGCTATCCTGCTAATGAACCTTCAATACTTGAGAACATGATGGACATAGAGGACCACATGGATACTGACGAGCAACATTTCGACGAACAAGTGTTGGACGAACAACTCATCACCACCCATGAAGAACTTCCATCTGACGAACAACTAAGGGGGGGTGACGAGCAACATTTGTCAGATGACTTGGAGGGCCAGGTTTTGACAAACAACAACGAATCAAGGCTGACAGACGATTTAGATCCCCGCCTGGGAGCAGAGCCCATGAACATCGAAAATGATTTCAACTCTGAGGGACCAATACTTGATCCTCGTTGGAAAGGACAAAAACGACGAGCAACTCCAGTTGAAGAACTGGAGGCGTTCAAAGTTAATCCTGAAAACCAGGATCTCGAATTATACATAGGATCTGAGCTCCCTGAGCCTTACAGATCCCGAATAAAAGAGTTCCTCAGCAAAAATCTAGATGTTTTTGCTTGGTCTCATGCAGACATGGTGGGAATAGATCCAAAACATGCTTGCCATAAGCTCAACATCAATCACACAAAAAGGCCTGTCCATAAAAAACGAAGAAAATATGGCCCAGACAAGTATCAAGTCTTGAATGAAGAAGTAAAGAAGTTGTTAGACAACGACTTAATCCGACAAGCACTCTGTCCACAATGGGTAGCAAACCCAGTCCTTGTGAGGAAACCAAACGGAACCTGGAGGCTATGTATAGACTTTACAGATTTGAATGCAGCATGCCCGAAGGATAACTTTCCTCTTCCCCATATCGACCAGTTGGTGGACAGCACTGCAGGTCACGAAATGCTAACATTCATGGATGCTTTTGCCGGGTATCAACAAATCCCAATGCATCCAGACGATCAAGAGAACACGATATTTTATACGAATAAAAACTTATTGTGTTGGAAGGGAATGCCCTTCGGCCTCATCAACGCCGGAGCAACATACCAGAAGTTGGTAAACAAGATGTTTGACGAACAAATCGGAGATACGGTAGAAGTCTATGTAGACGATATCATAGTCAAAAGCCCCCGAAAGGAAGACCATCTTCAGCATTTAACCCAGATGTTCGACATTCTTCGACATTACAATATGAAGCTAAACCCGAAGAAGAGTAGTTTACATGGACTAACAACTGTCAAAAGGCGTTCGACCAACTTAAGGACTACCTGGGAGATGTCAAAATTCTATTAAAATCCATCCCAGGAGAAAAGCTATACTTGTACTTGGCGGCGTCAGAAGTAGCAATCAGCTCTGTTTTAGTACGGAAAGACGGCAAATTCCATCAACCCATCTACTATGTCAGCCAAGCTTTGCACGAAGCGGAGATCAAATACTCTCCAACCGAGAAGCTGGCATATGCACTTGTCATGAGCGTAAGGAAGTTACGACCTTACTTTTTTTATCATCAAGTTGAAGTGCTAACAACTTTCCCACTCAGACAAATTCTCCATCGCCCCGACACAGCTAGTCGTCTACTAAAATGGTCACTAGAGATTAGCCAATTCGGGGTGACCTATGCTCCTCGAACAGCGATCAAAGGACAAGCGTTAGCCGACTTTATAGTCGAACTAACCTTCCCACCAGATCCGACGAGAGGACTTGATCACCCCTGGCATCTTTACGTTGACGGATCTTCAACCAACGTGGCCTCGGGAGCAGGAGTAGTTCTAATTAGCCCTGACAGACAAGTATTCACATCGGCGATCAAATTTGGTTTCATGGCAACCAACAACGAAGCTGAGTATGAAGCTCTTATTGCTGGTCTCCACCTATCTCTTGCAGTAGGTGTTAGACGGTTACAAATATTCGGTGACTCACAATTGATTGTGAACCAAGTCCGAGGTGAATACGAGGCGAAAGACGATCATATGATCGAGTATCAGCGAATTGTTGCTTACCTGATGTCCTTGTTAGAACAAGTCTTCATTGAACAAATTCCAAGGACAAGCAACAAGCAAGCAGATGTGTTGGCTCGACTAGCAACAAGCGAAGGATCTGCAGAGTTGGCAGACGTTATAATTACAAAGATGAATGATCCATCAACAAGAAGTTATAATGTCAACCAACTTGACGAACAAGCAAGCGAAGAAGAAGACTGGAGAACAAGTATAGTCAAATACTTGAAAAGTGGGGAAAAACCAAACAACCCTTTTGAAGCTGCCAAGCTAACAAAGCAAGTCGTCAGATATACTCTGGTAGGCGAGCAACTTTACAAAGGGGGAATATCAATCCCACTTCTCAAATGTTTTCCTAGGGGGCAAGGACGAGCAATACTCGAAGAAATACACGCCGGAGTATGCGGAAATCACACTGGGGGGCAAGCCTTGGCATACAAAACTATCAGACAAGGCTACTATTGACCTACTTTACGCCAGGATGCGATCAAGAAAGCGAAGACTTGCCATCAATGCCAGATTTTTGCCCCAAACATTCATACCCCGGCCCAACAGCTCGTATCAGTTTATAGCCCGTGGCCATTTGCAAGATGGGGGATGGACATTATTGGTCCTTTCCCAGCAGGAGTTGGAAATGTTCGATTTGCTGTCGTGGCAGTCGACTATTATACGAAGTGGACAGAAGCAGAGGCCATGGTAAAAATCACGCAGCAGAAAATGATCAACTTCATTTGGAAGAACATTGTCTGTCGTTTTGGAGTTCCACAAACCATCGTGACAGACAATGGTCCGCAGTTTGATGGAAAAGAGTTGAGAGATTTCTATATAAAGTGGGGAATAAGAAAACATTACTCTACACCCTATCATCCCCAGTCGAATGGACAAGTCGAGGCCGTAAACAAGATAATTAAACATACATTAAAAGTACGGCTAGCGGAGAGCAAAAGTAGTTGGTCTGAAGAACTTCCGGAAGTCCTGTGGGCATATAGAGTTTCTCCCAGGTCAAGCACCGGAGAAACACCTTTTGCAATGACTTTCAGAACAGAAGCCGTAATACCAATCGAATTAAAGGCCAACACATTCAGAACGACCAACTTTGATGAGCAGGCAAACAACTCTGCTCTAGCTACTGAAATGGATTTGCTCGAAGAAAAAAGATTAAATGCCGAGCTAAAAAATGCTACCTACAAGCAGCGAGCAGAACGATATTAGAATTCCCATGTTAAAATCAGGGAATTCAGAGTTGGAGATTTGGTTCTAAGAAAATTGCTCGCCCAACCTCCAGGTGTATTGGGGCCATCTTGGGAGGGCTCGTATTGTATAACAGAAAAATTCGTTAATGGTGTATACGATATCGAGGATATGGAAGGCAAGCCAGCCCAATACTCCTGGAATGCAGTACATCTAAAGAAGTACTATTAATGAGACGAACAAATTCTTGATTGGGCGAACAAATGTCTTGGGGGGCCAGTGAACCAAGTAGAGCAAAACCAAAAACTTGCCTAATTTTTTGAAAATTTTGCTAAGTATAGGATGAAAAGTTGTTCGGCACATTGTATAGTCTAGTGCTGCTTCATCTTTTTTAACAAAGTTGCTCTGCAAAAAATATTATAAGCGAGCATGTTTTTAGTTAGTGTTCAAAGTTGTTCGTCAAGTTGTATATGTTAATGACGAGCAGTCTTACAACACTTGTAAATTTTTCCATTATGTATACATAGTTGTTCGTTAAAAAGAAAAGTCCGAAAGCTCGAGGTACAAGTCCATTCTGAGGACCAAAGCCAATTAAAGGTTGTTCGTCTTTTAAGATGGGCAGAACCTAAGGCTAAACCCAAATTCCATTAAGGCAAAGTTCAATTCGAACAAAAGCCCAAAATTATATGTTATAATTGCAAAAGCATTGACAAAAATGTAAAGGCAATTAACGTATAAAGAAAATGAGCGAACAAAAGAAAAACATTTCATTAAAATAAAAGGCATTGAGCCTCAAAAATAATACAAGGATTCTAGAAGTGTACTACAAAAGAAACGAGCAACTATTACAAAGAAAATGACCTATTGCTGCTCGGTGGGAGGAGGATCTTGAGTTTGATCGGCAAGAGTAGGACTTTGAGCCTGGTCGGCCGGTGGGTCGACGATCATGTCTCTTGCCATATCTTCGGCAACTTTTTGCTCCCTCTCGGCTTGCTCGTCCGCAGCGGCCGGCTCCTCCTCCTGCTCGCCCTCATCAACCATAGGTGGAGGGCGAATAATAATGATGCTGGGGTCGAGACAGCCAATTTTTACCCCCAGCTCGGCAATATCCCCCAACTGCATCTCAATGTTGTTCGGCGGGGGATAGTGCTCCAGGAATTCAGACAAGTCCTTGTCCATCTCCTCCACCATATCTTTAAAATCATACGCGTCAGCCATGCGGATGCAGTCGGCATAAGCGCAGATGTATCCCAGGTTTGAGATGGGGGCAGACCGGGCCTGGAGCTCGGCCTCAAGTTGATCGTAGGTGAAGGTACTGGTCTCCACTTCTCTAAGGCGAGTAACCTCCGCCTCGAGCTCGGCAATCTTCTGCTCGACCGCAGACAGTTTGCTCTTCTCTTCGCCGAGCATGGCCTCTTTGCCTCCCAATTCGCTAGATAAACCTTGAATTTCTTCAAGGTATTTCTTTTCGTTGTCGATGTAGAGGGAGATTTGGTTGTTGAGCCGAGCAATCTGGTCATTCAAGTTGTTCGCCATTGTATCCTTCTCCTCTGAAAGGTGGCGAACAGTGGCAGCATGTTGGCGAGCAGCTTCTTCCAGCTCCACTACTTGAGTCATTCCCCTTTGAGCAGATACGAGGGAGTTGGCAGCTTGCACCATTGACAGATGAAAGTTGTCAATGGCCCCTTGGGCGAGCACGGCGTTGTTCAAAGGTTTTGACCAGGCGCGAGCAACTATTTCGGTTGCCCGACAAACATGATCATCCGAGATTTCACGAATGTTCGCCGGGGTCTTCAGCAGGCGTACTGGTGAAGTATGTCTACTCGCCCTGGGTGGTCATTTGGCCGATACCTACGAGCAAAAAAGTTTCAACACTTAGTGAATTTTTAACTTATTAAGTTCTTGAAAGAGTTCAAAGAAGAATCCTTACTCGGCAAATTTAGCTCCATCCCACCCAAGATAGGTGATGTCCTCAGGCCCACGAGGAGGAGTATGCCTATCTTTGCTCGATTTTCCTCCTTTCTCATCGGTCGTAGGAGGGCGAGCATCTTCAGTGGAAGGCAGGCGACCAGATCCTCCCACCTTGGATTTTTCTTTGTCAGTGGTGGGGGGCGCCTGGGAGACGTATGTGTCGTCACCTTTCTTCAGTCTTTTTAGACCGTGAGGAGAGGAGGCAGGGGCCGGCTTAGGCGATGTGCTCGCTGGTACAGTCGTCCGGTGGGCTTGCTCGGCAGCAGAGGCCTTGTTGGTCATCGCCAACACCTTAGAAGGCGGGTCACCCTTTTTCCTTCGTCCTTTCGGTGGTGCCATTTCGAATACTCTTTGCTCCAAAAGTCCGAAGCAAGGAGGGACAGCGACAGTAACTTGCTCGGCTAAAAAAAAACAATTTTTTTTTATTAGACGAGCAAGTTTGAGAAACGAATGACGAACAAATTTGTAAAAGGAAGAGTTAGAAATTTTCTATACCTGGGGGTACTTCGACCTGGGCCTCTAGGTGATGAGGAAATGTAAGAAGGTGAGCAACTTTTTGACACTTCTCCTCGCTCAAATACTGGATGGCCCTATCCGCTCTGTTGCGCAAGCCGACCAGACAGGAAGTGAACAGGAACTCCGCACCAACTTCCTCCTCTTCTGAGTTCCACTTGGGCAATCGAGGACCTGCGAACAAACAAGAAAAGTTAAATTAGAACAATACAGTTCAAAAGCGAACAAAGATAAACTTATGCTTAATTATTCCATAGGAAGCAGGAGAATTAATCCGCCCAATGCCACCGTGTGGACCGGAAGATGCTCGCCAGTCACCCCCTATGAAGAAGAAGTGCTCTTTCCAGTCCCTAATCTTGTTCGGCACCCCTTCTACCATCTTAAGTCCGGTCCTTGCCTTGAGGTAGTAGTAGCCCTCTTCACCTATGGGACACTTGGTGATTGTCATGAGATAGTTGATTTCCTCCGCAGTAAGGCGATCAACGTATCCTTCTAGGGCGAACAAGCACATGGCGCCGAGCAAATTCATCCACCCAATTGGTGTGATCTGGGTAATAGCAAGGTTGGTCGCCTCGAGAAAACGACCAACAATTGGGGACAATGGCAGTTTCAGACCGGCCATTAAGGTATCAATGTTGATCGTCGTGCATCCTGGAGGTGGGCGATCAGCTCTCTCCTTTCTATTGGGAGCCCACATATGAATGTCATACGGGATCTTGTAGGTCTCTCGGATCGAATCAAGATCCTCCTCGAGGACAACACTCTTGATTTTGCTCGCCTGAAAGTCAGTTTTTACCCAGTCCATTACTTGTCTTTGGGGGCGAGCAAAGTGGTTCGCGTGCTCCTCAGCATATGCTCGCCATTCGAAAGGCCGAGCAACTCCAACTAGAATCTCGTTTTCCAGCATCTTTGGAGATGGGAAGTTTATACCCTCCAAGAGTTTGCGGGTCAGTTCATCAAATTGGGGATCTTCCGATTCAACACTGGACGAAGAACCCTCCTCGGAATCCCTGCTCGTAATAGCTACTACTTCCCTCCCGGATGGGCGAGCACCGGTATCCTCCACGGAGCGAACAACAGAGTCAACGTGGGGGTTTGACGCCGAAGAAACTTCAAAGGGAGGTCGATCGTCGTGAGCCACGATAGGGAAAAGGGGATCAAGGGTTTCCTCCGATTTGTTGCTCGAATGTGAAGACATAGGAGGAAAGAAAAAAAATGTTGCAGACAGCGGCGGATTCCCGGAGAAGAAGGCGGCGCAAGGTCCCACATGGCGGCGATGGATATTTTTGAAGAAAAGAAAAAACGAAAGACAAAATTGAATGGTTAAAATAAAGATACTACCTTGAAATTAAGCCGGGAGCAAGAATTTGAGGAAAATCTCGTTGGAAAAAGCTTGAATTCGCCGGGAATGGAGGAACGACGATGGAGCACTGTAGTAAAATTGAAAAAAGTGGGAAAATTTCAGTTCCCACTTCTATTTATACCCCAAGCAAAAAACGGGGTACGGAGCATAATTTTCAATAAAATGCGGACTTAATTGAAGAAAAACGGGATTAATTTTGAGCAAGACTAAAAATCAAAGGACCTATACGCAATTATAGGGACGCGTGACCTAGGGAATGCTCGCGCGTGGGCGGCGCGCAATCATACCGCCCACGTCATCCTCGTACATCCCCCAGATCATGGGAAGACGAAACGGCGCACCCGGAGTTGCTCGCCAGATTCAATGATGTTCGACCGAATCTTTACCAGTAAAGTATCCTAACTAGAGTTGCTCGCCACAAAGTTGCTCGTCTGGGGCAACATTTATTCAGGATAGGGGGCAATTGTTAATAGGCGAACATCAATCATTGTCGGGCGAACAAGGTTTAAAGCCTTAAAAAGGATTATGAAGAACCAACCCCAAATCAAAGATGATTAACAAAGAAAATCAAGTGGGGGTGCATAAATCAATCCAGAGAGTGTATGAACAGACGAACAACTCTACCGACAAACAACATATTGGCGAACAGGTCTAGAGACCCGAAGCCAAATATGGACCCTCCAACAAGTCAATAATGGCGAACAACATTACGAAGGATGGTGCATTTACCAACTTAAGAGATGTATGGAAACGAACAAAGGATCAAAATCCCAAAGCCAATCTGTGTAAAACACAAAGGCGAACAACTTTTGAGCCATACCCTCAAAAGGCGAACAACTTCTATGGAAAAACCATTTTGGATCAACTAAACCGACCTGGACGAACAACAATGAAGTCTGAGACAAGACCAAAGAAGACTTTGTAACTAAGATTCAGCTTAGATAAGGTCAAACAGAGGTCAATAGGACACTTGTCAAGCATGCAGGCTAGGGAGACCAAGAGTCATAGACACCTCATGCTTGCTAGTCTCTATAAATAGTTGTTCTCCAGCTAAGAAATACAAGTTCAAATTCATAAATACTCCCAAAACACATACTAACACACCTAAACGTACACACATACGAAATTAATACGATTTCGACTTTCGTGTTTATCATTCCACATCCCGAATCTTCGATTTACCATTTACGGTGGTAATCAATCACACGTAATTGATTGGTGGTCTTAAACCGAATTAAAACAGTCACTAATCCTATCGATTAAATTTGATCACCAACAAAACAGGCTAGCCCTAACCCTATAGGGCCGGCCCTAACAGGCTAAACGGGTTAGGGTCTTATCCGGTTCACTCTTAACGAGCCTTTAATAATTAAGACCTAACCCTAACCCTAGCGGGCTTCGGTCTAAACGGGCCACAAACGGGTTATGTCGAAAAAAATAAAATTCAACACAAAATTTAAAATAGTGACAATAAAATGTTATTGAATTTAAACATTGTTCATAAATTAATTAAAATTATATAAAAACAATTCAACGTAATTATAAAAATTCAAACATCAATACTTAAAAAGTACAAAATACCAACACGTAATAGTTCAAACATCAACACGGCTAATTTTCAATTTATTGCAGTATTATAATTACAAAAAATTCACCCAATCATACTTGTAATAATTCAGCTCACTACCATGCATATCATAACAAAAAAAAAAAACAATTTAATCTGAATGATACTAATAAATTGAATTTCCAAGAAACAAAAGAATATACAATATTAGCAGCAAATTAGCTAAAATGTTCATCTAATTGGGCACTTGTGTATCTAAGTACAACTAGTACATGGATGGAAGAACCTAAAAAATGAACTAAAAATAAAATAACACTAAAATGGATGGATTAGATTTCTCGTACATCATCTTTTACTAAAGTTAGGGCTAGATGATGAATTGAAAAAATGTGAGTATATATATATTAATACTTTAATTGTAATAAATAATTAATACATTTATTATATAATATAAATAATTAAAAAAAAAAATATATATATATATAACCCGTGCTGGCGGGCTAGCCCTATTAGCCCGCGGGCTAATAGGGCCGGGCAAAAAAGACCCTGATTTAAACGGCCCCCTTAAACCATAGTCCTAACCCTGCATTTTTTAGGGTTAAACGGGCCGGTCCTATTAGCCCGGCCCGGATTAACATCTCTAGTATTAGTGATAATAACTTGGGGTATTGGTTATTAAGTCGTGGAGTGCTACTAAATAATTATGTGGGATATCACTGTTTAACGTATTATTGAATAATTTTTTGGTTACTGATGATTATAATTTGGGGTATTGATAATCATAACTTGGGATATTATTGATTAATTCTTAGAGTATTGGTGATTATAACTTAGAGTTTTGGTGAGTATAACTTGGGGTATTGGTGATTATAACTTGGAGTATTGGTATGAAGTGTGTGCAACCCGATTACGACCCGGTTTGTTGCCAGACTTGCGAATTTGTATGAGAAGTCAACAGACCCACAAAAAACCAAAATTAATTTCAAATTATGATCAAATTACAAGTGCATAGTATGCACTTGCATGCACCCTACAATCACTCTTTTTTTTTTTTCAATGTTGAGATGGAGGTGGGTGATGATGGGAGAGGGGTAGTGGAGGTGTTAGAAAAATAAGTTGGAATATTTCAAAAAAAAAAAAATTACAGCTTATAAACGATAAGGAGTCTATTTTATGATCTTATAACTATTAAATAATTTTATTTTGTCAAACACTTAAAGTGTACTTATAAGCTTCTAAATTGTTTTAAAAAGTTTATAAGCTCATTCAAATGGACTCTTAATTTTCTATTTTGCTAATTTGTTTTCTCCCTTGCTTAAATTCTCTATAAAATAAACATAAAAAACTATATCTCAAAATTACATCAAATATTATTAATTTATTACTCTATTTTGTTATTTTATATTTTTTTTATAAAGTTGAACGGTTACTAGCCATACCTTTTATTTTTATTTTAAAATATTAATAAACAATTCTTATATTAATACTCGTGTCCCAAACAAATAGGGAGACGTAGAGAGTAAGAAACATTAGTTAATATAAAAAAAAGTATAGAGTGAAAATTGTTTATACATGAATTATTGAAGGGTATTAATTGTTTTCATTAAAGTGTATTAGTTGTTTTCACTGAAGAGTATTAGTTATTTACGAAAATAAACTAAGACTCTTTAATGGAGACATCTAATACTCTTCAGTAAAAACAACTAATATTCTTTAGTATAAACAACTAATACTCTTACAATGATTCATATTAACCAATTTCACTCTATACTCACCCTAACAAAAATTACTATAAAGTTATTGACTCAGCAATATAAGTATTTTTTTTTTCAATATGCAATTAATATTTTGTATCATACGAATTAATACTTTAATAGCTTTTGGATATGCAATTAATATTTTTTACCATATGAATTTATACTTTAATACTTTTTTTGATATGCAATTAATATTTTGAACTATATAAATTAATACTTATCAATTTTATTTTTTATTCACATAAAAACATTAAAAATCAATTTGACTGAAATTTTTAAATCCAAACTGTACTAATAAATATGCAATTTGGTTGTCAAAATGTTAGTCTATTCAATATATGTAATGATAAAAAAAAATTAATGATATTGAGTTTAATAAAATATAAATGAACGTCAAATTATTTAAATGTGCATTGTAAACGATTAATATAAAAATTTTGAATATGAGCATTGAGGTTGGTTGCAATACGTGCATTATTCTTCTTGTGTAGATAGTGGGCTTTGAAATTATTTCTCGGCCCATGTTATTAACACTCACATATGTAGTGAATACACTGCATGTTGAATTCACTATTCGATTGGATGAATACTATCCATTTTTTAAGTGAATACACTGCATGTTGAATTCACTATTCGATTGGATGAATACTATCCATTTTTTTTTTTCCTAAGATGCCCTATCTACTCATCCCCTCATCTTTCAGTTTTTCTTTTATATTTTTTTTATATACTTTAAATACGCTACTTCCCTAGAAAGCCTCAAGTCGCGGCTCTCACTCTTTCCCCTCTCTCGTTCGCCATCAAAGCCGACCCACTGTCGTCGAAGAATTTACTATCGAAAACATGATCACGATTTTTTCAAAAATCACAATGATTGTTGTTCGCCTCTTGTTACCCGAACATGACCACAATGTTCGGAAATTTTTTCCGAACATGATCATAATTTTTGGAATTCAATTCCGAAATTGACCAGAATTTTTTGAAAAAACATTCGAACACTTTTTTCTAAATTTTTTTCTATAAATTGTGCTCATATTTAGAAAAAAGTTTCGAAAATTGTGATTATGTTCGGATAACCAGGACCGAACAATAGCATCACGATTTTCAAAATAAAATCTCTAAACAAGCATATAATAACAATATTATCATACTTATACAATTTTATACACTCAAAAACAACAATATACATGAAAAATAGGATGAATTTCATATCACAGCCCAAAATTTAGGTTACGTCTCAATATAAGTATTCATTTTTAAAGTGTCTCAAATCAAGTTTCAATTTTTTATTTTTTCTTTTTTCTCAATTTAAGGTTTGTTTTTAAAAAATATGTCTCAATTCAAAACCCAACAAATAATTATTTTTCAAATTAAACTCATACTTTAAAAAAAAATTAGAAACATTCATCATAAATAAAAACAACTTTATTAATTAAAAAACTTTTTTTTTTTATTAATATAAGGTATATTTCTAATTTTTGTTTTTATCATCGTGCAATAATTTAATTTATTGTTTACAAAAAATGATAACTAGCAATTTGAAATTAAATTAAGACTAATATTTTATCATATACGATGGAAAAAAATTATATGGAGAAATGCTAGTTTTAATTTTATAACGCTAGTTGTCATATTTTTTAAAACACTAAACTAATACACAATGATAAAAATTAGAAATATTTATTATATTAATAAAAAATGTTAATATTTTTATAACGAATTTCTCAAAAAAAAAAAAATCCATATTGTATGAATTTAATTTAAAAAATAATTATTTGTTGGATCTTGAATTGAGACACAAGAATTTAAAACAAACCTTAAATTGAGAAAATGGTAAAATTGAGACTTAAATTGAGACACTTTTAAAATTAGTACTTATATTGAGACATAACCTAAAATTTGGGTCTTAATATGGAATTTTTCCATGAAAAATATATCATAACACCAAAATTTTTTTACCCTATTCAACATTTAGAAAATCTAATTTTTCAAAAATACTAAAACACTTATATGTATGTATTCAGGGTACTAAAAAAAGTTATGAATGATCGTTTATTTTTACAACATAGGCCTCACTATACGTTCACATTGTTAAAGTGCCAAATTTCATGTGTTCTTTTCAAAGTATGGACCAATTTCGAACGTTCTCTGCAACTACGTGGGGATAGTCTATTTATTAGAATATGTTTACAGAGAAAGTTGAAAGAACATTATTGACTTTCGAAATGTTCACTTTAAAAATTAAATTTTGGTTTAATGTATTTACTACACATATAAGTGCCAATAACCTGAAACTTACTTCTCAGTGCTTATTTGGGCCCATAGGCTTGATTTCAGTGCATTAGTGGGCCTTTCTTATTCTTAGATGGACTTAGGAAACATATACGGCCCAATTGGGTCCTACAATTGGACGTGAAAATTGATAGTTATCAATTTCTAAGCAGATTTTATTTGGGATAAGGCTAAATACCCTCCATTAATTAATAGTTTAATATTTTATTAAAATTATAAAATTATATATATAATTTTGATTATTAAACAAAAAAATCTAAGATTATACACCCCATCTCATTCTTATGTGGAAAGTGTTTCGGCAAAAAAATAAAATAAACTCTAAAAAATTAACTAGATTTCGCAATCTCATTACCAAAAATTTAAAATATTAAAAATTTCGCCAATTGATGTCCGAAAATATGTAAAAAAAAAAAAAAATTACTAACCAGGTCTAAAAATTGGTTTGACGAAAATTTGAAAAAAAAAATCCGTGCAAATGACAATCATACAACTTTTAATGTCGTTCAATGCCTAAAATATCAATATTTCGTACACAAATACACACAATATAAATAATTAACAACATTAAACATTTAAAACTAGGGGTTATACATTAAAGAGAACATATGAAATAAGGTACAAAAAAAAGAACATACATAGAAAGGTCGAAATGCTCTCATTTTCACCGTTTTCTAGTTTAAAAACATGAATTAATCATTGTTGTACGGTCTGATCGTGTTATGACAGAGGCAAGATCAATCTTTTTTTTTTCTTTCACACGTACCTAGTTGAACGTCTTCTACGTAAGTATGAGATGAGGTGTATGTAGTTTTAGTTTTTTTTTTTTTTAACTTATTAAGGTTATATATGTAATTTTACAATTTTTATAAAATATTAAAATGTTAATGGAGGTGTATCTCCATTAGTTGGAAGGTATTTAGTCGGGACTTTTATTTGATGTTTTATCATTTGTTGGTCAAATTGAGGAACGAATATAACATATTTATCCTTCTTTAATTATTTCACCGCATATTTCTTAATTTTAGTCTACCACATTTTCTCTTTATATATGAAAAAAAAAATGGATTGAAATAATTGAAGGGTAAAATTGGGAAAATGATGAAAAATATCCAACTACATCAAATAGTAACAAGAATGCGACACTTAAACATCAAATGAAAATAAAGGGAGGAAGTAGTAATGTTTTTAAAATGAAATTTAGTGAAATTATTTTAATTTATTACATATGATATCTATAAATGAGATTAATATATAATAGAAAATAAAAGGAACTGTAATTTTTAAATTGACATGACAATATCATTGTCTTGTCTATTTGACCAACAATAACATACATGCATGCACCTGATAGCAAATTTATATATGATATATATAAACATAAAAATTACTAATTGATCAACATTTGACACAAACATGCACCTGATATAAAAGTATGTGTATTTTCTGATTGCCAATGTCAAGTTCGAGTTATTTTTCTATTATAAAACCTTTCTAGCCACTTTGTAACAAATTAGATTAATTCCCTTTTTACTAGCTGCTAGAGCAAATATAACATCAATCGAAATTAGTTTTTTTAGGAAAAAAAAAAAGTAAAATTTGTCTAATCAAACAAATAGCTAGCTATTGAGACAAAATTACAGAAGATTCTAATATACCACACAAAATCTAAGTGTGGTGCATAATAAAATATTTCTACACATATAAAGTTCAATAATTCATCACTTAAATCACATGCTACTAGGTTAGGATTTGAATTCAAGATTCTCAATGAATAAAGATCAACATATTTCCACTTGAATTGCACTTTACATTATTAATTTATTTGCCTTCTTTTTATTTGCTTACATAATATATTTGTCTTTTTTAGCACAACTACTTTTTGTAAGTACCCTGTTGTCTTATTTTGGACTAATTAGAGCACAATAGGAACTGGTCAAGTTAATATAAAGTGACAAGCAAATTAATTGAAAAAGAGAACCTAACAAATATGTAGTATAACTAATAGTAATATATTAAATCAGTGAATATATATTTATACATAAATGACTTTTCACGTATGTTGTTAATACTAAAGCACAACAAGTTTGAATATTTTGTTTTGTGAACGGTTTTAATATGGATATTAATGGCATATATTTTATGGAGTTTAGTGACTTGAACGTAAAATACTAGTTTGATTAGCAGTTACTCCACAAGAGTATGGGATCACTGTAGTATGAGTAAGTATAGAGACCAAGTAGTATCGAACTCAAGGGAAAGGTTGTATGTGAATAAATCTCTGAAAATGTACGTGTCATAGCTAATATGAATGCGATGTTTGGTTTAAACTATTTCGACTAATTATTATCTACTAATTAAATTCTAAAGACAAAATTAAAAACTATAGTAACTCTTGTTTGAGTGTGAATATGATGGTGATGCTTGAGGTAGGAATCCCTACGTATACTAAAGGAATTGGTATGTTCACTAAAATAATTGTGATGTTCAAGTTATAATTCTAAGTGTACTAAAACTAGGCAATCAACTTGCCTAATCTAGCACAAGAATTGAAAGAATAAAAGCGCAAGAATTAATCTCAACACTTAGTTCTATCAACCTACTTCACTAGTCACTAATTAATTATATGGACTGTGTTTAATTATTGAAGCCCTAATTTTGCTAAGGTGATGCGGCCGTCCTCCCTAGATAAACCGGTACATTATAAACACCTTCAAAAACTCTCTCTTTAAGTCTATTCGTTATTAAAGAATGATGCGGTCGTCTTCTCTCTAACAATTTTCGTACTTAATTCTCTGATTATTCTAGGGTTTATTAGATTTATTCAATAATTAAGAGAACTAAAACTATACATCATGAATTATCCTAATTACGTATTAACGTCCTAATTCTACGAGTTCATCATTTCCTAAAGCATACAAGGGTTCTAGCCTAGCATGGTGATTTCAAGAATAAAAGCAAAAATAACATCAATAATCATGAACATAATTGAAAGTACTAATGAAATCAAGAACATAAACTAATGAAGAAATCAATTGAATCAAGTCTCAAAATTAAATCTATAAAATCTGAAAAGTAGGTCTAAGAATATCAAGAGTTCAAGAAATCAAAAGGAAAATTCAAACCGTTCAAGGAAGTAATTAATATAAAGAACTCATATGCTAAAAACCTCGATTACAATCTTCAAAACCTTGTCAAAGACTCAAAATCACCTTCCCATGCTCTTCTCCTTCGAAAACTATGTCAAAATATATTGATATGTAAAAATTGGCTTGAAACGGGTATTTATAGAGTATGGACCGAAAATAGGACAAAAACCGACCAAAGCGCTCGAGCACGTCCCTCGCTCGAGCGTCTGGCGCTCGAGTGCCTTGGTCTCGAGCGGCCAACTCCACCAGCGCACAACAGGCGATCGACCTCCATCGCTTGAGCGGATATCGTTCGACCCAGCTTAGCTCGAGCGTGGCTTGACACCAGTGCGGATAGGGCGCTCGAGCCCTTGTGCTAAAGCACTTGGCGTTCGAGCTCCCCTTGTGCTCGAGTGCCTCCTCCTTTTTCTCCAATTAACACTTTTCTTCGCTCGAACTAATACTTTTCGTATTTCTTCCATATCTTCTCATTCGGGAGTCCGTTTGAGTCGATTCAAAGTCCTACGAACTCCATTTTTCGCCCTCTTTCCTAATATGAGCATCAAAGAGACAAATTGACGAGTTTATGAAAATATTACTCAAATTACTTTAAATACTCATCAAAAGCACTTAAAATATAAACTAATCAGGCACCAAAACATCACAATTTCACGCCTAATCAACCCCCCAAACTTACCATATTGTTTGTCCTCAAGCAATGAAATAATAAGTCAAGTAAAATTGTTAGAAATGAATCAAAGTACTAAGTCATGCAAGTAATAGTTTTCAAGCTTCAAAGTTCGATCACCCGTACACAAACTCGCCCCCTTCATCCTACTCATAGATAATCAATGAAAAACCACCAAAATCAAACATGGATGTGCTATCGGTGATATGTTTCACTCCCTCGCAAGTGTTTATCAATAATTAGGGACATTTTCAATCAATCATTCACACAAATTAGTGAACATAGGCTTGTAAGCACTCTCAACTTCGACCACATACTATAATTCATGCTGAATCAAAAAATGACTTTTTTAAGGTTGTAATGTACAGCTCTTTGGACAGGTGGGGTAAAGATATAGGATAAACTGACTCAAGTGAATGGAGAATAGAAAATCAAGCTTCGGTATTTCAATACACGGAACAGAATACTTCAAATATCTTCATACAATGCCCTTTCAATTCCATTGACTCTCAACACCTCAACTATTTTCTTCTTTTCACTCCAACACTTTTATCATTCACTGCACTTCCTTTTTTCAACTATATATGAGCTCATATTTTCTTTTGCTCATTCTTAAATTTTTGTTATTCCCCTCTACTCACAATTTCATTACGCCCTTTTCTTATACTCACTCAACCATATACAATTCTTCTTTCTCTCAACTCAAATCCCTTCTCATTCACAATTTTTTCTATTCTCCACTCAAACTGAGACAAAAAGAGTTTAGGAATTGGATAAGTTCAAATGTGCTAGCAAATAATAGGCTCAAGATCAAACAGGCTAACAAGGGATAAATATCATTGGTAGGCATATTTTGGCTAAGTGACTTATCAATTCAAAGACGACCTTAAATCACTTCCGCCATTTCATACTAGACACAATCAAGAAGCGAGAGTACCCACAAGTTCTAGCACCTCTAAGGTGAAGATCCACTCACAAATAATGAGATCATTTTAATGAATTTTAATCTCTTATAAGGCTCAAATCTCACGGCTTTCACATCCATGCTAGACCTAGTGACTTCTCACTTTTTACCACACAAGTATTCAAAAGGAAAATTTGTAAGTGTACAAATTCCCTTTCAGATCCACTCTACTCACAACACTCACATAATCTAGTCCCTAACTCAATTCCACAAATCACTAACTCATAATTCCACACTCAATGATAGCAATCAATAAGCAAAAAAGAGTTAATAAACGTGAAATAAACAATACCCAATCAATTTACACAATCAGCTCAAGCTTACCAAATACGTTCATGCCCCAACATACGAAATGTTAATGTTGTTGGTAGTGAAGTATTCACTATTTACTTTGAAACAACATGAATTTGCCCTTTCTTCTCATTAACTAATACTTTATGATCAAATGTTGTCTTAGATGTTTTAACATGCAGGATGAAGATCTAGAAGGATCTACAAGTCTCTGGAATACTCAATGTTGCAGTGAATGTTGCAAGCATTGGTTGTAACATGGGCGATTACGGGTTCCAGAAGGATCTACAAGGACCTACACGATCCAGGCTATTCCAGGACGTTTTAGAACGATCTAGATCAGGCGGTTGCATTAATAAACATCAGAAATAAAGATAAGATCGTGGGATAGCATGAGATCATGGAGCGGTTACATGAAGAAGTTATTTTCGGATTGAAGACCTCCATCTATAAATAGAAGCCGAAGTCTTCAGTACCAAGTGTGGAGTAAACGAGTACACCTACTCTAGCGTTAATCCTGAGTTCAAAGGTGATAGGGCAGTTATTCCAATATTTATGTTATGTCTAGAAGTTTAGTACATCTTGCATAGCTTGTGATCAATCCTATATCCATAGATAGAGAGATCATAGATATAGAGTGAGATCAACTTTGACGGTGTATAGTGTTATACACTTAGCCAATTTAGATATGATAGGTGATATCGAGTCTTGTTTCTGTTGTGAATGTTTTTACTCTTCACACAACTTTTGTATCACTAATCTTATTATAGTGAACGTTTCACTGTAAGGCAAGCACAAGCTATTTTATATAGTTTGTGTTAAAAAGTATTCCATCTTGCAATTGTATGTTTAAGTCTTCAGCTGTACAAGTTTTTGTTTCTGATTTTCCAGATTGTTGTAGTGTTTGCTTTAACATCCGTTACAACATCTATACTTTATAACACACACACACCTTCAATTGGCACCAGAGCCATAAACTTGATATACTAAGTTTAGATCCTGTGTTTTTAGTGTGTCTTTTGCTATGGAATATCCTGTTAACACCCCACTTAGGCCTCCTATACTAGATGGAAATAACTATGCCTATTGGAAACCTAAGATGCACATGTACATCAAGTTTATTGATGAACGTGCTTGGAGAAGTGTTCTGACCGACTGGGAATGACACAGAAATCAAGCAGATGATGATGGCGAGACAAGAGTCAAACGGGAGATTGAATGGACCAATGAGGAGACCACGACGACGAGCTACAATTCCAAAGCTCTCAATGCAATCTTTACCTCTGTGGATGTATCTATGTTCAAGATTATATCAACATGTACTAAGGCTAAAGATGCATGGGAGAGGCTTCAAGAACATTGTGAAGGAAGTGGAAGTGTTCGAAGGACCAAACTTCGAATACTTGGGACCAAGTTTGAGAATCTAAGGATGAAGGATGATGAGACGATCATGGCTTACAATGAAAGGCTAAGTGAGATTGTCAACGAATCACATGCACTTGGTGATCCAATTTCCAATGTACGAGTTGTACACAAGATTTTGTGATCAGTTCCTAAACGGTTCGATGCAAAAATTTGTGCTATTGAAGAAGCCAAGGACACTAATACTCTAAGTCAGAATGAGCTTGTAAGTATTCTCAAAACATATGAGATGAACACAACTCAATCTAATGATACGAGTGAAGGAAAGAAGGTTGTTGTTTTCAAAGGTGAAACATCTTCTAACACTGAAAATCAGTCCTTTGTGACTGAAGTTGAGTCTGATGAAGATGTTTTAGACCAATGTTACAACACTCCTGAGCACATTGCCTTCCTCATAAAGAAGTTCAACTCCTATTTAAAGAAAAAGATTAACAGATCCAGAGGGAATGTCCAACTGAGGACTCCTTTCAACAACACACCATCTGACCTGGAGAAAAGAAAGGATCGGAATCAATCAAGACAATTCAAAGGTAACAAATCAAGGTATGATCCTAAATTTAGAAAATCAGTTAGATGTGATGCTTGTACTGGATTTGGACACTATGCAAATGAGTGTGCAAATACCAGGTTAAGACAAAAACTGAATTTTAATGTTACTTTTAGTGATGACTCAGATAATGAACCTGAAGGTTCTAAAGATGAGGAATTAGTTTTCCCTGCAAGAATTAATTATGATGATTCTCTAGATGATGATCTGGATTATCTAGACATTGATGTTGTTTCCAATGTTAAAACATCAGAAACAACATTTGTCAATAATCATTCAGATTTGAACTGTTTTAATGGGTGTGTTGATGAGACAGGCTCTGATGACATAAGGGATGATGATTCCAGTATAGCCAAAGAGAATGATGATCTCAGAGAGACTGAAACAAAGTTGGAAGGCATTCTAACAAGGAAGGATTTAGAAATTTCTAAACTAAAGGAAGAATTGAAAAATTCTACCTTAAGTTTTAAGAAATTTTCTAAAAGTTCTTCTATTGTAAGTGATTCTATAGACATTGGACAGTCTAACAAGCATGGCTTATGATATAGTGGTGAAACTACTTCTAAATATGTGAATAATCCTGTAAAATTTGTGAAGGGAAAAACTGAGGTTTTTGCTGAAACAAAAGTACATGTGATTGATAAACCTGTTAAGAAGTATGTGTGTCACTATTGTTCTGAAATTGATCATATTCGTCCTTATTGTCAAAAGATGAAAAGGGATCTGGAAATTCAAAATGTGTTGTCTGAAATGTCTTCACATTCTAAGAAACACTGGTCAAAATCTGCTAAGAAAAAGAAAGAACGTGTTACTTGTAATGTTGTTCAAACTTCTCTAAAAGCATGTGTGCCTGATCTATGGTATTTTGATAGTGGTTTCTCTAGACATATGACTGGTCATGTTAACTACTTATCTGACTATGAACCTTTTAATGGTGGAACTGTTACATATGGTGGTGGATCAAAAGGTAAAATCATAAAAAGGGAACCTTAAATGTTGAAGGATTTCCTAAACTTAAGAATATTTTGCATATTGATGGCTTACTTGCTAATTTTCTTAGTATAAGTCAACTGTGTGAAGGCAATTTTCATGTTGAATTTGATAAAGATTCATGCTATGTTCTAAACAAAGATAATAAGTGTCTAATGACTAGTAATAGGTCAGCTGATAATTGTTATTTGATTGGAACAAGCAATGTGCGTCATTTGTCAAACTGTGATGAGAATGCCCTGTGGCATCAAAGACTTGGACATGTGAATTACATATTTATACAAAAATTGGTTAAGTCTGAAGTAGTGAAAGGATTACCTAAATTGAAGATTGTTATACCAACTGTATGCGATTCATGCCAAAGAGGTAAACAGGTAAGAGTGTCGCATAAAATGTTATCACATTGCACGACACATCGTTGTTTTGAATTACTGCATATGGATCTTATGGGTCCTATAGAAACTGAGAGCATTGGTGGTAAGATATATTCACTAGTTGTGGTAGATGATTACTCTAGGTTTACCTGGATTGAGTTTTTAAGAGAAAAATCTGAAACTTTTGATGCTTTTAAATTCTTTACAAAAGATTTAAAATTGTTTTTAACTTGAAAGTTAGCAAGATTAGGTCTGATCATGGTAGGAAATTTGAAAACAACATGTTTACAGATTTTTGTGAAAAGAAAGGTATTGTCCAAGAGTTTTCTTCTCCTAAAACTCCACAACAAAATGGGATAGCTGAAAGGAAAAATATAACTTTTCAAGAAATAGCAAGAGTAATGCTTACTTCAAAAGGTCTTGCAAAGAAATTTTGGGCTGAAGCATTGAATACAGCATGCCAAATTGCTAATATAGTCTATTTTAGATTTGGAAGCAACAAAATCCCATATGAAATCTTGAACAACAAGAACCAAATGTGAAATACTTTCATGTTTTTGTTGTGTGTGTTACATTCTGAATGATAGGGATCAATTGCATAAGTTTGATTCTAAAAGTGACAAAGGGTTTTTCTTAGGTTATTCTAGAAATAGCAAAACCTATAGATTCTATAACCTTAGAACTAACACTGTTCAAGAATCTGTGATTATTGTTTTTTATGATGATAAGAATCTGATAAATGGAAATGACACTGAAGATGTGACTGAAGTGACTAAAGTTCCTAAAGAATTATTGAAAACAGAAAATGTTTCACCAAATGTTACAGCATCTGGTACAACATCCTCTGCAAACTCAGTTGATTCTTCACAGAACAATCAGTATACTCCAAAGAAGAATCCAGCTACATGGATTACAAAAAGCCATCCTTTAAATCAGATCATTGGAGATGCTTCAATTGGTGTTCAAACAAGAAGGAGAGTAAGTGCAAACCGTGTTGATGTGGTAAGGTCTGTGTGCATGTCTTCAATATTCAATGTTGTGAATGCTCAGTGTTACTATTCTGAAATTGAAGCTAAAATGTTACAGAAGCATTAAAAGATGAAAATTGGATTAATGCTATGCATGAGGAACTTAATCAGTTTGAGAGGAATGATGTTTGGTCATTAGTTCCAAGACCTGACAATGTCAATGTCATTGGAACTAAATGGATCTTTAAGAATAAAACTGATGAGTCTAGTAACATAATTAGGAATAAAGCTAGATTAGTTGCACAAGGATACACTCAAGTTGAAGGTATTGATTTTGATGAAACATTTGCACATGTTGCTAGGATAGAGTCCATTAGATTGTTACTAGCAATTGCATGTTACATTAACATTAATCTTCATCAAATGGATGTAAAAGTTGCATTCCTGAATGGCATATTAACTGAAGATGCATTTGTTGAACAACCTAAAGGTTTTGAAAACCCACAGTATCCTGATCATGTGTACAAGCTAAAGAAAGCTTTATATGGTCTCAAACAAGCTCCTAGAGATTGGTATGGTAGACTTACTGACTTTCTTTTGCAATTTGGGTTTATAAGAGGAGAAGCTGATAGAACCTTGTTCATTAAACATACTGGAGAAGACTTACTAATAGCTCATATATATGTTGATGACATTGTTTTTTGTTCAACTTGTAACATTATGTTAAAAAAAGTTTGTTGAAGCAATGGCAGCAACATTTGAGATGAGCATGGTAGGTGATTTGAATTATTTCCTAGGACTTCAAATCAAAGAATCTGATAAAGGTATTTTCTTCTCCCAGAGTAATTATGCAAAGAATTTAGTGAAAAGGTTTGGATTAGAAAACTCAAAAGTCATGAAAACTCCTATGGGATCTACACAAAAGTTGTGTAATGACACTGTTGGTCAAGATGTTGATCCAACTTTGTATAGATCCATGATAGGTAGTCTTCTATACTTAACCTCAAGTAGGCCTGATATAATGTATAGTGTTTATGTCTGTGCTAGGAACCAAGCATGTCCTAAGGAGTCACATTTGAATGCTGTCAAGAGAATCATTAGATATGTGGCTGGTACAACTGATCTTGGTATATAGTATACCAAAGATACAAGCAGTGCACATGTTAGATACAGTGATGTTGACTGGGCTGGAGACATTGATGATAGGAAGAGCACGAGTGGTGGTTGCTTTAACATGAGTAACAATTTGATTTCTTGGCATAGTAGAAAACAGAATTGTGTATCACAATCTACTGCAGAGTTTGAGTACATTGCAACAGGTAGTTGATGTACACAACTTCTTTGGTTGAGTAAAATATTTAGTGATTATAGTTTAGAGAGTGACATTTTAACTGTATATTGTGATAACACTAGTGCTATCAACATTTCAAAAATCCAGTTCAACACTCACTTACTAAACACATAAGTATTAGACATCATTTCATAAGGGATCTTGTGGAAAAGAATATTGTAAAGTTAGAATACATACCCACTGAAAATCAGTTTGCTGATGTGTTTACTAAAGCTCTTGATCATGAGAGATTCTCATTCTTGAGGAAATCTCTTGGTATGTGCACAATCTGAATAATTGTGAAGCGGATGTTGTTATGTATGCTTAAACATTTATAACAACATCAGGGTATGTGCATGTTTTTTTATTAAAACTTGTTCTTGTGATCTGTTTCATAACTCCTTTGTAAAATAAATCTAAACCAAGTATGATTGTTGTGTAAAAATAAGGAGGAATCACACTTCTCAAACGCATAATAAGTTTTTCATTTGAAAAAGCACATCAAGATGTAACTAATTCATTGAGTAACTATGGAGCACAGAGTTCGCTACTACGATGCCTTCTTTTCAAAAGATGGTTAGTAAAACATCAATGTCACAAATCCATTGAGTAATTATGGGGCACGGAGTTCGCTGCTACGATGCACTATCTTGAAAAGATGGATCAATGTGAATAAAAGTGCTAAACTTGTTTGATTAAAAGTGTGACATTGGTTATTTTAACTGATGTTGAATTGTGTGTTCCAACTTTGAATACAACATCATATACAGTTCATATTTATTTTTTAAGCCAAGATTATGAACCAATTTATTAGGAATTTATTTTTAATTCTCACATGTTTAAAACCCACGTTTTCATTTTTTATTGTTATCGTGCATAATTTCTTGTTTTTAAAATAATTAAAGTCTGGTTTTTAGAATAAGGGATACCCACGATCTCATCATGGGGGGGTGGATGATCCTCACTTCTTGAATCTAGAATTTTCTCTTGTGGGTTACCAAAATTAACTTCCATACGTCTATTACTATAAATATCCGTTATGTTTCGAGTTTAATATTCAGTGTGATAAGCATATGAGGGAAGTTCAGTGTTTTTCATATAAGTGTTGAAAGTATACGTATTCATTATCTAGGGTTACAGTGTTATTTCTTTTATTTCATAATTCACTTGCGTTTTATTCGAGTACTAAATGACTGGAAATCAAAAGAAATCCTCTCACATTTCGAAAACTCCCTCAACTCTCCACCTTCTCAAACCTCGAATCTAAACCTACTCGCAAAAATGGCCTCTAATCAAGCCCAGAATGTTACTCTTGTTGCTCCATCATCGAGTGTAACACCTCTTTCCACTCTAACCCCAGTTCACGTCTTTCCAGTGAACATCTACATTCCAAATGAGGCAACTGTCGGTCAACTTGAATCGATTGTACGCGAAATTGCTCAAATCCTTCAAGGAACTCCTATTGTTCCTAAACTGACCATTGGCTCGATTGAAGTCGATGTTTCTTTCTACCTAAATCAAACCCAAAACACTCCACCTACTACTCAAATCGAAGGCACTTCTTCGATTGCCCAACCTGAAAATCCACAATCCTCACACCAAGTCGAAACCCCTGCTGCTAATGTTTCAAAAGATGTTGAAACAGGTGATCAAGCTATGGAGAATGCTCCCATTGCCGAGAAAACTGATGCTGAGAAAGTTAGGGAACAAATAGGACCGTGTGTGCTTAATGGTTATTGTTTTGATTTATGTTGGGTGAGAATCATTGTGACTTCGAACCTTGTGCTTTGGGCAGTAATATTAATCATACGACGGTTGCTAAAATTTAATACGGAGAAATGCGTGCGAGTACGGCTCGTGTGATTAGTCCCCTTGGCGGGCTCAGAAGTTTTATCGTACCAAATCTTGCAAGTGAAGAATCAGTTTCTCCGGTACGGATAATAATGTTGAGTTGTCTTTACTCCAAGGTGAAATATATTAATTAATTTAGAGCTATTCAGAAGCTTAATTAATTAATGGACTTGATAATTTTAAACGCGGAAAATAATAACCGGGAGCCCATATTATCGTAATATGGATTAAGATTGATAGTGCAATATTAATTTATTAGTGGTAATAATTAATATTAATGGAATGAATTATATTGGGGCTCAATATTGAAATTCAGAAGTCCATTAGGAGGTACAATCTTAATTCTCCTTAAAGGCCCCTCAAGTAGCCCAATAATGATAAGGTGATTAAAATAAAAAGAAAATAGTAATGCTGATTTTTTCACTAAATTTTCGAAAATTATGATTCAAGGAGAGAGAAGATTTTGTTGATTTTCTTGAAAAGATATTATGAAAGATATGTATTCTTGGAATACAAGAATATCTCATATATTCAAGAAGATCCAAATCTTGGGATCTCTTATTGAAATTTTCGAAATTTACAAGCAATAACAAGGTGAGTGAGATTTTTGTGGAATATTTTATTGTGGAGAAAAGAATATATGAGATATATTCAAGATTTCTTAGAGACTAAGAAAAGATTTTCTCCAAGCCCAAATAATCCTAAAAAATTCGGCCACTCTATGTTATAAATAGGGGGTGATTATTTCATCCCCAAGTACATAATTCCATGTGTTGGAAAAATCAAGAGCATATATATTTTTCTTTTTCCTTAGTTATTTAAATTACTTGAAAGCATCTCCCACCGGTGATCAAGTAAGGCGAAAGGGAAATACTTGAGATGGTTTTTGGGTTGATAAAGCATGATCGTGATTGTCCCGTTTATTCAAAGGCCAATTCTACAAGAGGTACGTAAGTCACATAAATTCTTGTTTATTCCGCCTAGATTTCGTGTGAATTAATTCAACATGCATGATGTTAAATTTGTTGTTGGAATTATTATTTGAATTAATTAGGATTAATTCATGCTAGTAATAATTGTATTTAAATTCGTATTTAAATTTCATCCCGAATAGATCCGGGCACCCCTATTTTTTCCAACAGATAGATCCAAGAAGATGTTAGGGCTGTCACAATCCACCTACGTAGATAAGGTGTTGAACCGTTTTGCGATGGAGAACTCTAAGAGAGGATATCTTCCAGCAAATCATAGGATAAAGCTGTCGAAGAAGGATTGTCTTTCTAGCGAAGCTGATATCAAGCACATGAAGGATGTTCCATATGCATCTGCAAATGGATCCATCATGTACGCCATGACTTGCACTAGGCCAGACGTGGCCTACGCTGTCAGCATCACGGGTAGATACCAACATAATCCAGGTGAGCCTCACTGGATTGCTGTTAAGAATATTCTTAAGTACCTCAGGCGTACTAAAGAACATTTTCTTATCTACGGTGGGCAATCAAAGTTAGTCGTCACCGGCTACGCTAATGCAATTTTCCAATCCGACGGTGATGATTACAAGTTGCAGTCAGGATTAGTCTTCACTCTCAATGGAGGTGCGGTGTGTTGGAATAGTTCCAAATAAGCGACAAACGCGGATTCAACAACTGAGACTGAGTACATAGCTGCGGCAGAGGCTGCCAAGGAAGCTGTTTGGATAAGAAAGTTCTTAACTAAACTAGGGGTAGTTCCAAGTTCTAGTAGTCCAATAAAGTTGTATTGTGACAACACTGGTGCGGTTGCGCAAGCAAATAAACCGAGATCCAACAACAAAAATAAGCATGTACCAAGGCGTTATCACTTGATAAGAGAGATGATCGCTAACAAGGAAATAGAGTTAGCGCGCATTCTCACAGATGATAATTTGGCTGACCCATTCACCAAGGCTTTGAGTGTTCATGTACACACTAGACAAATTGATGGTCTAGGGGTTAGACATGTGGGTGATTGACTCTAGTCCAAGTGGGAGATTGTTAGTGTTAGTGTCCTAGAGACAATCCTTTGTAAGGACATAATACTAAGATGATATTCAGTTTATGGTTTAATATTATTGTTTGGTTTAATATTAAATGTATGGCTTTACACTTATCTGAATATTATGTTTGATTGTTTGCATTATTCGTATATGTGTTCCCTTAAATCGATACTGTCATTGGGTGAGTGAGAACTCAGATGACCGAAGTACGATCCTCAAATAGCCCCGATCAAGGATCATCAAGAATGGGATATTGATGATGCAATTGAGATTGGTGTACGATCTGCATCATACTCTTAGAGAGTGTAGTAAGATCTCACTTACTACGAGATACCAGGTATCTCATGATGGATGGACAGATACCTTAGAGGGTATTGGCATACCCATCCGAGAAACCGTTTGATGTAATTCTACATAATGTGTCTACGGGTGTCTCGGTTAGTGGGAGCGATGTGATACTCCTCTGACTTGAGGTCAATACGCACAACATGTGTGGAGTGGTGAACTTTGACCATGACCGACGATTACACCCTTCCACGGGTAGATATGAGATGCATTGGGTTCATCACGAAATACATGTGCATGGTAGTTGAGCCAAGAATAGGATTCATTCCTCAATGTGGATTTAGAGAGAATACTCATCTTCTCATCATAATTGGATCTAAGACATCGGCCGATGCAAGTCGACTTGGTCTTTGTGGCCAAGTGCGACACGCACGATCAATTAGTGATTTGAGATAATATGATTAAGTTATTTGAATAGACACTTCATCATGTTCAAGGCTTAATTGAGTATTCGTGAATGAAAGGAAGATATCACAATAGCCTACACAATTACAGGTAGTTGCAGATTCCCTCGCAACGTACCTCGTATATTGAGAATGTCTTATTTATTGTCTAGGGTTCAATTAAGACCGTTAGTTTGACAAATCGCTCGATATACGAGGGCCTATGGGTCACACAACAAGCAATGACAGTTCGCCGATTATAGTTGGTTGATTAAGTATTATATTGGATATAATATTTAATTTATGGAGAATATAATAATAATTGTATTTGGAATTGGAATTAATTATTATTATTTAATTAAATTAGATTTAATTAAATATGAAATCCCAATAATAATATTTGGAATACTATTATACAAGAATAATAGATATGGTAAAAATATTATTCGTAGGAACGTATCTAGGGAAATACAATCCGTAGAGATTATATTACGGGCTAGGCCCGATATCTTGCTTAGGAATTAAGCCAAGTTAATCCCTATAAATATGTGTCATGTGAATTCAGAAATATATACATAAGAAATATATTTTCTCCATAAAATCTCTTGTTCGAGTTTTCCTAGCAAGTTCGTCTCGAGATTCAACGCTGGCACCTCGGTGCAAATCGGTGAATAGCTATTGCGTGGATACCGTAGTTGAGGATTCCGCGTACGAAGCTCTGTAAGATCTCTTGTTTAAGATATCTCATATTTAATTATACAATTAAATTATTCATTGTTGGAGAATGTTAATTTCCGTTGCGCATGTTTACGTGTTTACGTACTTATAAATTCCAACAATAGGATCACTGTAGTATGGGCGAGTATAGGGACCAAATAGTATCGAACTCAAGGGAAAGGTTGTATGCGAATAAATCCCTGGAATGTAGGTGTCGTAACTAATATGAATGCGATGTTTGGTTTAAACTACTACTACTAATTAAATTCTAAAAACAAAATTAAAAACTATAATAACTCTTGTTTGAGTGCGAATATGATGGTGATGCTTGAGATAGGAATCCCTACATATACTAAAGGAATTGATATGTTCACTAAAATAATTGTGATGTTCAAGTTATAATCCTAAGTGTACTAAAACTAGGCAATCAACTTCCCTAATCTAGCACAAGATTTGAAAGAATAAAAGCTCAAGAATTAATCCCAATACTTAGTTCTATCAACCTACTTCACTAATCCACTAATTAAATTATTTGGATTGTGTTTAATTATTGAGGCCCTAATTTAGCTAAGGTGATGCGGCCGTCCTCCCTAGATAAATCGGTAGATTATAAACCCCTTCAAAAACTCTCTCTTTAAACCTATTCGTTATTAAAGAGTGATGCGGTCGTCTTCTCTCTAACAATTTTCGTATTTAATTCTATAATTATTCTAGGGATTATTAGATTTATTCAATAATTAAGAGAACTAAAACTATACATCACGAATTATCTTAATTACGTATCAGCGTCCTAATTCTACGAGTACATCTTTTCCCAAGCATACAAGGGTTCTAACCTAGCATGGTGATTTCAAGAATAAAAGCAACAATAACATCAATAATCATGAACATAATTGAAAGTATGAATGAATTCAAGAACATAAACTAATGAAGAAATCAATTGAATCATGTCTCAAAATCAAATCTATAAAATTTGAAAAAGTAGGTCTAAGTATATCAAGATTTCAAGAAATCAAAACGAAAATCTAAATCGTTCAAAGAAGTAATTAATCTAAAGAATTTGTATGCTAAAAACCTCGATTACAATCTTCAAAATCTTGTCAAAGACTCAAAATCACCTTCCCAAGTTCTTCCTCTTCGAAAAATATGTCCAAAAATGTGTTTCTGTCTAAAAATAGGTTTGAAAAGGGTATGTATAGGGTATGGGCCGTAATTCCCCTTAAGCGCTTGAGCAGAGCCCGCGCTCGAGGGGCTTCAGCTCAAGCGGCTCTTCTTCCAGCGGGCTTCAGGCGCTCGACCTCCATTGCCCTCGAGCAGATTCCGCTCGAGCATGCATCGCTCGAGTGGGTCTTGGTCACAGCATGCGGGAGCTCCCCTTGTGCTCGAGTGTCATCTCTTCTTCTCTAATTGACATTTTTTTTCGCCCGCACTAATACTTTTCGTATTTCTTCAATATCTTCTCATTCAAAATTCCATTTGAGTCGATTCAAAGTCCTATGAACTCCATTTTTCGCACACTTTCCTAATATGAGCATCAAAGAGACAAATTGATGAATTTATGAAAATGTTACTCAAATAACTCTATATACTCATCAAAAGCACTCAAAATATAGACTAAATGGGGCACTAAAACATTACAATTTCACGCCTAATCATTTAGCATCAACATAAATTAAATATTAGAGAGTACTCGTTAAGGAAAAAAAATTGTAGCGAAATAAATATTGAAAGAGTTATACCTACCTAATGATAGAGGTGCAAGAAAGTAATTTCAAGCATCAATGGTGCATCAATAATAAATTTATATATAAAGAGCTAATAATTTTATAAATAGAGTAAAATAAAAAGAACATGCATTGGAGGACGAGTACGTCATTTTGTTTCATCCAAATAATTTAATTGTCACACTACATAATTGAAATATAGTGTCTGAGAAACCATAGACATATGGAGCAGCGAAATGTTTTTCCTGTGGTAATATTCAGTTATTTTGTTTGTCAAACAAAGATGTTTCATAACATAACAAACATGCGAATTGCCAACACTTAAACAATTGTTTATGTCCAACCTCTCCTTTATTGCTTCTCTTCTGTCATTCTTTCTTTCTTTTTCAATGTTTTTCAGAAGACACATGCACCATTTGGATTTTTTTTTTTGGCAAGTAATGGGTTTCTAGTTAGACAGTAACATAATGTAATATGGCTTTTTCTTTTTCTTTTTTAATCACGTGATTCTGTGGCTACAAAAGGCCTAGAGATCAGGGAGAGAAATATAACATTTGCGAGTTATATTTCTATTTTGAACAAAAAAAAGTTATAATTATTATTTAAGTGAATAAGTGCGCTTGGTGTGTGATATGGAATCCATGAGAATAAGAATAGTAACAGTAGTCATAAATAGTGATATGATATATTTTTTTATAATGTATTACTTCCTTTTTATAAAAATTATTTGAGGTTAAATATTTTTATTTCTAATTCATTGTTTTTCTTTTTCCTTCCCGTGTAATTTTAAATTTTCCCCTAAAATCTTTTTAATATTGAAAAATATATATTTTTCTCTGTGCACTCATGATCTCTCTCTATTTTTATTTTTTTATTATAGAATAAATCTGTTAAAATTTTATATTCTCTAGTTCTCTAAAAATCCCCAGAACCAATAATTCAAAAAGAAACGGTGGAGCATAAGATTTCAGAGTACATAAGTACAAATTGACAGAGAGAGGTTCTTGTTCACCTGGTACATAGTGCATTTACTCAATAATTGAAGTTGTTTACATTGGAAAATATAGATAGATTATACTGAAAAGTGTGGGTCAATTATACTAAAAAAATTCGGTGTTATCGATTTTCAGTGAAAATTTTACACTGTAATCAACCTACAATTTTCAGTATAAGCAACCCACACTTTTCAGTATAAACAATTTCAATTATTAAGTGCGTGCACCAATTGTATATGAAACCTTGACTTCTTGATAAAGAGCTGGTAATAGTTAGGCATGGGATGGAATCACCTAAGAATAAGTCTCTAGAAGATCAAGTGTACAGAGCAATTTAAGTGTATTATGAAAAGTTATTCCTGCAATCACTGAAAATTTATCTTTGTTTGTACTGAATTTTTTTTTATCTTTGTTTGTATTGAAAAATTACCCCTTAATAAATTATTTTCAGTAACTTTCCAATAATAATTAGAGTAACTTTTTAAAAAATATATTTTAATTATACGGTGCATTGGATACATTTAAAACTAGAAGATTACGTAACTGCCTTTTAATTTAAATCGTTACCCAAATTAGTATATCGAGGAAATATATAGGGGTGCGCAACGGTCGGTTCGGTCACCGAACCGAACCGTATTAGTCAAATCGAATACCAAACCGAAATTTTTTTATAAACCAAAAACCGAACCATATTTAAAAAAACTGTTCGGTCCCAAACCGAAATATTTCGGTTCGGTTCGGTCCCAAACCGTACAAACCGAAATTATTTACACTTTTCTTTTTTTTAAATCAGTTTAATATTTTTTAGCATCAACACACATGTTTCATTCAATTATTTGAAACATGTCAACATTCAAATATTAATTTAAGCAAAGCTAATCAATAACACTACTACATAATCCAATAAAAACATCAACATAATAGTTTTCAAAAGCTAAGCAACAATTTGAAAAATATAATCAACACAAAACACCACCCTCAAGTATTTTATGCAAAACACAAATCAACTTATGTCTTTTATGCGTGAATCTAAATTATCTAATATTAATATTATTATATTACATTAGAATATAAGCTATTAAATATTTATTTAGTGAATATTAATATGCATATAATATATTATTATTATTATTATTAAAAATATTTCGGTTCGGTTCGGTCTATATGGTTTTTAAATCATAAAAACTGTAAACCGAATCAAAATAAAAAAAATATCAAATTTCAAAATCGTAAACCGAACTATAAACCGAAAATCGAACCAAAATTTATATTTTGATTTGGTTTGGTCGGTTTATTTGGTTTAGACCGTATTGTGCATACCCCTAAATATATAAAAGGGTTGGACATTAGAACTGGAACCCCTAGTCAGTTTGATTTTTTTTTTTTTATGATTAATTTGTTGGCTTCCCGCATTTTTTTACACAACTTTGCATGAGATGAATAGCTAGCCAAGTCAATCTCATGTGTATTAATGGGGCTTATGAACAGGTTACTATAAGTGAAGCATACAAATTAATTAAATTTGAATTAAAAATATAAAATTAAACATGCAAACTAATTAAATTTGAATTAAAAAAATATATGCAAATTAACGAGTGCAAGTAGTGTATTATAACAATCAGGAGCCATGGGATTTGTCATTCGGGAATCGACCAAACTAAATGCCACCGACAACTTTAAATAAGCAGTAATATAAAATTAGCCTAAAATTGCACATGCCACGCATATATAAATATATATTCAAACACGTCATAAATTCACAACTCTACTGGTTGGTTTAAGGTAATTAGTACACTTTAATCAAATAAATTAGGAGAAACATCATCACATATTTGTAATGATTTCAATAGTTAAAATTTTCATAAGATACCTACTCTAAATGATTAAGTTTTAGACGTTTAGTACGATATTGTCGATGCATGCACAGTTAAAAAAATATACCGCACTTTTAAAGAATTTATAAGTAATTTAAAACATAGATTTTTAAGGAGTTTATAATAACTAAGCTCACTCAAATGCTCTAAAGAATCTAATCAAGTAGATATAACATTAAATTGTATTTAAAACTTATTTAATTATTGACTTAACTAAAAGAACACGTTAAAATTACTAAAAAAATATTGCTACCTGATCTTAAGCTAATTTTCAACTATGAAATCAAAATAGGAATCAAATATTCCATAAATTAATTTAATATTCTATTATAATTGTCAGCATATACACACAATATATACTTATTATGTGTAATAAATAAGAAATATGTAAAATTACAAGATACAATTACACAGTACTACATGAAATAGTAGGTCTTGTATGAAACTTATTCATAATATGTAATTGAGACTATTATATGTATCCACTAATATCATTATATTCATTCACTGATATCATAACATTTTACACTGTGATTTCAATTTAGAATTCTAATGGTATCAGTGAATACATCTAATGGTACTATTGATTTCATACTCTAAAACATGTTCGTATAAGGCTTTATGACAAAGAATTGACATTTAGAGACAAAATCATGTCCATGTTACTCCTCCAGTGATCGGGTTGTGGCTAGGTGTTGTATGGTGTTGGAAATGCAGTAATGAAATCGTGTTTAGGAATATTTAGTTGATAAAATTGTGGATGAACTAAAAGCTAGCGTTTTGAGTTGGTTATGTGTAAAAGATCCAGCGTACTCTATTTTTTCTTTTAATAATTGGCTCTACAATTTCAGAATGGTGTTAGAAAGAGTCTTGTAAATATAATCCAGTAATTGGGTATGTGTCATACCCTCGTATTTCTTTTATAATAGTTATTTTTATCGATAAAAAATATTATTGTTTCTCTAATTAAAAGATTTTAGTGATAACTATTGTAAATTGAGAGCAATAAATAAAGACACAAGTTTGATCACCTAATTCGTCGGGAACGACTACGTCTGGGGGCGAGCCAAGCCAGGAGTTTTACTAATATTCTTGTGTATGAGTGTTTACAATTCTGAGTACAATGATATATTTATAAGAGTAAAACCCTAGTCGAAGATATGAAGCCCATTGGGTTATTGGTTCATTAGTAATGTCCACATCAAATCTTCTAGATTTACAACACTCCCCCTTGGACATTACGACATAACATAAATGTCTTGTCATAAAAACTCCACGTGCTAGATATCGGCCAAGTAATAAGTTAGGGAGGAATGTATTCGATCTTCTAGATCAAATTTTCTAGATTTATTTCGGGGTTACTGCTCCCCCTTCCACGTTTGCGACCAATCATATAATTGTCCCTATACTGCTGCTGGAGTATAAGGTTGCTAGCGTGGAATGTTGACAAATTGTTCTGCATCAATTGGGTTACAATATGTTGTTGTTGGGAACGGTCCTTCAGGGACTTCCACAACATTCCGGGGTCCCTGAATGAGGATCAGAAAAAATGAATTCCTTACTCAGGTGATTATGAGAAAAATCAACGCTTTCGCCTTCTGGGCGTTAGTGGATTTCGAACCTTCGATAATTGTTTCGCTCAACTCATTTAAGGCTAGATGGACCTCAACATCCAGCGCCCATGTCATATAGTTATTACCATCGAGAGCAAGCTCATCGAATTATTTCATGGTAATATCAGACATTCACAATAATTTTTAAAGTGACATGGTAAGAGTTGTGACCAATTTATTGACAACGGAGAAGTAAAGATTTATTTGATTATTCTAGAGCACATAGGAGAAAAGAATTGGATGTCGTCTACCCAAAACATAAATTACGGTCCGACAAGTACCGGGCGCCCCCTACCCGGACATGATATGCAGACTTAAATAATAAACTATGTGTGGGAGTAATCATGCATGTAGGATAATTAAATCATAAAGACATGCATATGTAACAAATATTCATATATAATTCCTTGAGAACTAATCCATGAAAATAATTTCAAAGAAAATTCCAGACTTAATAAACATGCAAATTTAACTTTCTAAATATTTCATGTATATTAATGAAATTTAACGAAATATTTTCAGGATTTTAGATTAAAAATAATTAGTATTTTGTGATGCCCGAAAACGAGCCCAAAAATGGGCTAGAGTTTCACAAGATCCCTGAGGCATGTTGCCGTGTGCGACGACGGAAGCACGGAGGGGGTGCGGGGTGCACACGGCAGACGGCGGGAGCAACACGCGAAAAAGCGAAAAATCGCCAGCCAGTCGCATCCTGTAGGGGCGACAGCCATGGGTGATCGCGCTCCGTGGACGCGATGCTCACACCTGATCGTGACCTACAGGCGCGATCGGTGGTGTTTTTTTTCTGGGCGACGCCATGGGCGCATCGCGGTGTGCGTGAAGTTGGCACTCGGCCTCGACGCTGTGCGCGGTGGTGGCGCCGCCCTTCGCGCCTTGCGACAGCGACTCATGGCGGAGCGGCGGCGGCCCGGGGTCACGCACGGAGGCGTGCGCCGCTGCGCGATGGAGAGCGGCAGCTAGCGGTCGTCCGTGGTCGGCGGCTGCACACTCAATCAATTTTTTTTCAATTCAATTCGAAAAACAATTTGATCAAATTATCTCAAATATGAAATAAAATCGAAGCAATAATTCTAGTACACATAAAACATGTAATTCATGGATCAAAGAATTCGGTACGGGGATTAATTCATATGATCTATAGAGAATTAATTTTAGGGTGTACCGTTTAGTCTCGGACAGAGTCTCATGTATATAGTTACATAAATACATCATGGCTACATAGTGGTAAGGTGGATAAATATATGGCCATAGAGTGATTTTTAGTCCATGTATATGCATTAAAATCCACAAACACTAGAAACATACAAAGAATACCTCAAGTACTGCATTGTATAACAAAATCAAATAAGATTTCATATAAAAATATATCTATATATATTAAATAAATATACACCATGGATGACAATCCCTTCCCTCTATATACTAATAGGGAGTTTTTTTTGTTGATGTGTCGATTTGTGGTGTGTTTTGCTTATGTGTCGACTTCTGGTGCATTTCACTTATGTGTCAAGTCTTATGTGGCATGATTGTGCGTCACTTTATCCTATGTGTCATTCATGTGGCATTGTGACCTTTCATAAGAAGAAGTCTAATAAAAAAAATTGGTTTTAGTTGGGTTTGAACCAAGGACCTCATGAGTGTTTTAAATTATGTTTACCAATTAAGCTAAGTATGAATCGTTGTGAAATTTAAATATTTATTATATACAACTTGAGTCTAATATATATATATATATATATATATATATATATATATATATATATATATATATATATATCGGATTTGATATAATGCCCACCGGTGGGCATAAACTTATATGCCCACCGATATATATATATATATATATCTTCTGAAAGACTCTTAATTATTTGCAATTTTATTATTCTAAACTCTATATTTTTTCTTATTCCTTCTTTGTCTTTTTCTTTTCACAATATTTTAGTTGTTCCTCGATTATTTGTCCACACATAAATGTCTAATTGCTAATATTTGACGATTACTTTATTTTTTAGGAAATATTTTTTTTCATATAAACTCTACTTTCTTTCTCTTTTCTTCTATCTTGACAATATTATGTTTATTTTCTATGTATTTTAAATTGACGGGTGAAGATTTTCAAGGACAATTTTAAGGTTGTCTATGGTGTTTTTTTTTTTCATTTCGACTAAATCATATTTTTTAAATAGATTGTATTATATAATGTTATAATATTGAACAATGTGATGTTTTAATAAAATATAAATTTTTAAATTAATTTTACGAACAACACGCATAATATGTGGGGTACTCATCTAGTATTATACTATTAGGGAGTTTATTTTGCTGATGTGTCGATTTTTTGTGCATTTCGTTTATGTGTCGACTTCTGGAGCATTTTGCTTATGTGTCAAGTCTTACGTGGCATGATTTTGTGTCACTTTATCCTATGTGTCATTCATGTGTCATTGTAATCTTTCATAAGCGAAGTCTAATAAAAAAAATTGATTTTAGTTGGGATTGAACCAAGGACCTCATGAGGATTTTTTATTATGCTTACCAATTAAGCTAATTATGAATCGTTATTAAATTTAAATATGTATTATACATAACTTGAGTTAAAAATATATATATCTTTCTTCTAAATATGAAAATATTTATTGATATTTGGTAGTGTTTAATAAAAATTATATATTATACTAATAGGGAGTTTGACATGCTTATGTGTCGTTTTTAGTTTAATTTCATCTATGTGTCGTCCTGAGGTTAATTTTGTCTCTGTGTCGAATGCTTACGTGTCATCTACTTCGTCTATGTGTTGCTTATATGTCATTTATGTGACCTTATATAATAAGGAATCTAATAATAATAATAATAATAATAATAATAATAATAATAAATGGGCATGCAAATGGATTTGAACCCTACACCTCATGAGCAATTGTTATGATGTATACCAGTTTAGCCATAATATTGATTTTTTATTATATAATATATTTATATTATTTTACGATGATCAAATTCATTTAAGTATATATAATGCATATGTAATTAAAATTGAGCGTACAGTATATGTGTGTATTAAAATAGATTGAATTAATAATGTAATGATGTGTTAATAAAATATAAAAATTAATTTTGTGAACAACCCCGCATTTTTATGCGGGGTACTCATCTAGTAAGAAATTGACGAGAAAGTAGTAATCCATGCGTGGTATATCACGCTAATTAACATGTCTATGGGTGCAAACTAAAAGTAATATACTCTGTATTATGAGATACGCACCTCAACTTCTTTCAAAAAAGATCCCGGTTGATTTCTCGTTTTTTATTTTTTTTCGGTGATCCAGATCATCGGTTCCAAATTATTAATCGGTAGAACATTCGTGCTGATAACGTGTTGTAAATTGAGAGCAATAAATAAAGACACAAGTTTGATCACCCAATTCGTCGGGAACGACTACGTCTAGGGGCGAGTCAAGTCAGGAGTTTCACTAATATTCTTGTGTATGAGTGTTTACAATTCTGAGTACAATGGTATATTTATAAGAGTAAAACCCTAGTCTAAGATATGAAGCTCATTGAGTTATTGGTCCATTAGTAATGTCCATATCAAATATGCTAGATTTGGAATAATAAATCTTCTAGATTTACAACAATAACAAATGATTTTTAATGAGAGGACCTATCACCAAATATCATCACCATGTAATTAAAAACTTTTAGTTTGAAAAATATAATGACTGAAATTTTGTCATTAAAATTTTATATTTTTGGTAGTGATACCATAAATATTAGGAATAATGTCAATCTAAGGTCTGAAAATGTTAAAATTATCAATTTAAGGCCTAAAAGATTCTTTCTATCGATTCAGGGCCTGAAAGATAGAAAACTGTCAATTTAGGACCTGAAAGATAGAACCTATCAATTTAAGACTCCGTGATATTAAGACTATGTTTGACATATAATTTTTATTTTTATTTTATTTATATACTTCATTATTTTTTCATTAATTATTATTTTTTCTTATTTTTCAACCACGTGAAATTAATGTATATTTATATTTTGGAAATATGATTTTATAAAAATATTATCGGATAATAAAAAATTATTAAAGACCAAACACAGTCTTAAAATGAGTCAGTTTTAAATTAATAGTTTTATCTTTCGGGTTATGAATCGATAGTTTTCAATCTTTCAGGCCCTGAATCGATAGGAAAAAACTTTCAAGCCTTAAATTGATAATTTAAATATCTTTCAGACCCTGAATTGATAAAACTACTAAATATTATTACCTCCGTCCCACAACACTTTGCACAGTTACTATTTCTCTCGTGTTTTCGCGAGCGAGTTTTTTATTAGTATTTGAAATTATAAAGTAATTTTAGAATTACTTTATAATAGAGAAGAGGTAGATCTATCATACCTTACCTTAAAAATTATTTTATCATTTTAAATACTAATAAACAATTCGCTCGTTAAAATACGAAGATAAAGTAAATTCCGTAATGTGTTCCGGGATGGAGGGAATAATAGAGTAGAGGTGGTGTGGATGGGTAGCTTAAATTTACGAGTTAAATGTGGTTGGTGAAAGACAAACAAGCACATCACAATCATCAAAGGATAGTGGACCTCCAATAATAATCATTAAATCTTGAAATAAACCGAAGATAGTGGAATTCGATGAATGGATGGATGGAAAGTTGAACATTTTCACATGGTGTAGATGCCGTTGATCTTTCTACCACCTAGGACTCACCCTTACCATGTTACTCCCTCCGTCCAACATTAGTAGACCTAATTTTTGAGTAGTTATATTTTGTCATAAGTTGGAGGGTATTATGAGGTATTGTGAGGTTTATTTATCAATAAAGTTATTGTTTATGGAAAATATAAGTATCATATTTTCTATAAATAATAATTTTATTGATAAATGAACCCCACAATACCTCATAATACCCTCCAACTTTTGACAAAAAATAATTGTTCAAAAAGTAGGCCTACTAATATTGGACGGAGGAAGTATTATATTTTTTTGCTAAAATAATACTTCCTCCGTGAAGTAAAAATATGTTCAGTTTTCTGCACATAGTTTAATACAATATTATAAAGAACTATTTTATTCATAAACGAATCTCACAATGCCCATTAATACCTACCGACATATTGCATTAAACTATGTGCAAAAAATTGAGCATATTTTTACTGCACTGAAGAATTATTATTGGATATCAATCAAGAAAGTTAGTAAATTGACTTTAAAAAAAATTATAGAGATTTAATAAAATGAAACGAAGATACTGGAATTCGATGAATGGATGGATGGAAAGTTGAACATTTTCACATGGTGTAGATGCCGTTGATCTTTCTACCACCTAGGTCCAACCCTTGCCATATGATTATATTTTTTCTGCTAAAATAATAATAATTATTGTATATCAATCAAGAAAGTTAGTAAATTGACTTAAAAGAAATTAAAGAAGGAAGGAAGGAAGGAAGAAAGGTAGTTAGTAAGTTTTTAATGCAAACTTTCTATTCCAGTGTGCATTTAAGTGCGTAGTATGCATTGAATTATAATACCCCAAATTAAAAATAGTAATACTCCGTAAAGTAATTAATAATACCACAATTACAAAAATAATACACAGTTCGGCGTGTTAGTCTATGTTTTAAAAAATCAAAATTAAAGTCAAAATTAAGCTTATTAAAATTTAAGTGCATGCTAGAATTTGTGTTTAAACTTTAGGCAAAAAATTTGTGTAAATCAGTTTCATAGTGTAATTGGTTTATATTTTTGTGTATATTTTAAAAGAGTATATGTTTTATTTAAATATATTCCCTCTGTTGTTAAATTTAATATATTATCAAATCGAATGTCCCCTGTTAAGTATAATATTTTTTTTGAAAGTTTCTTCATTAAAATATTGTATTCATTGCACATTTATCTACCTTTTTACATACTCTCTCTACCTTTTTACTTTTCTCACACTTTTCATAGATAGTTTTATAATAAAATATTATATTTTTTAAAACTTATGGCATCCCCAAAATGTTAAACTTAATGGGGGACGTAAGGAGTATTAGTTTAATAGTATTAGTTGTTTTATTAAAAAATATTTTATTATAAAACATTAGTTGCAAATCTTGTGTGTATCATGTGTATTGATACACACAAGATTTTCTTTTTCCTTAACTTATAAATTTGTCATTGTTTGCTTGTGATGTTTTAATCATCATTAACGCCTTTCTGGTTCTTAATGGCAAAATGTCCTTTTGGTACTCGAGTTTTATTATTAGAGTTGAGGTTAATATAATAATGAAACTAGTGTACATATGTTAATTAATATTTTATTTAATTGAAAGGGTCCATCTAGCTAGCTAGACTTTTACTATTTGATTCATCATACTTTATTAAAAATGGATATCATAAAATTTATCATTAATTTGTTAAGCCCCTTACTACTACTCACTAATTTTAGTATCATTTTACATAAATAAAAACTAGATTCATTAGTAGATATAATGGCCCAATCAGATTGGTTATAAAACTCACTCGTTAAACAACTTATACATTTTTTATGCGTTTAATTAATTGTTGAAATATAGATCGAATTGAATTCTTCCCCAATACCACATGCTGCAATCCATTGCTTACGATTTGAGTGTCGTAGTAATGATTTGAGTAAAATTAGTTGGTTTGTTTTTTATACTCTTTGTCTAAAAATCGACTCATTCGAGAAATTTAAAAATCAATTTAGAGTTAATATCACTTTTGGTCACCAAACTTTACCCTAGCTTCACTTTTGGTCACTAAGTTTCACTTGTCATCAAAATTGGTCACTAAACTATACTTTTTTAATCATTTTGTGTTAGGGCGTCAGTTGACCGTTGGTCAACTAACGGAATAAGTTAGAGTTGGTATCAGTTTTGGTCACCAAACTTTATCTCAATTTTAATTTTGGTCACTTTGTTACTTATCATCAAAATTGGTCACTAAACTATACACTTTTAATCATTTTTCATCAAGACTTCGGCAATTTTTTTTTTAATTTAGTAATGTTGGGACCCCGTAGATGGACCACGATCTTCCTTTGGTATTGGTATGATATTATCCGCTTTAGGTCGAGCCTGCACGGATTTGTTTTTTAACTTCCCCAAAAGATCTCATAGTACCAATATAAATATTTGTTCATCTTTATTAACCCCATGATTCTTCCTTGTAAATTTGATTTAAGATATTGTCTTCACCCTACAAATAAACAAGACCTAAAATTTAAAATTATTTTAAACAATAAATGTACAAACTTAAAAAAAAATTACTTTAAAAGTTCTAAGTTTAATAAATCAACTTACTATTTAAATTTTGATTAAATTTAGGTTTGATTTATAATTTTAAATACTTTTTAAATATATTTTTAGAGAACTTTTATTTTAATAATTATTTTTATTAAAATCGAAATATATAAAATAACTTAATTTATTAAACTTAGAAACTTTTAATAAAAAAATTCTTAAAGTTTGTATATTTAATGTTTAAAATATTTTTAAATTTTAGGTTTATTTATTTTTTGGGTGCAAATAATATCTCACATCGAATTTACAAGGAATGATCATAGGGTTTAAGGATGGACAAATATTTATATTGGTATGAGGTCTTTTGGGGAAGTCTAAAAATGAATACGTGCAGTCTCGGCCTAAAGCGGACATTATTATACCAATGAAAGATCGTGGCCCATCCGCGGGATCCCAACATTATTAAATTTAAAAAAAAAAATGTTTTGCACCCTAAATAACTTATTTTATTAGTTATCTAACTATCAACTGATGTCTTTATGAAAAATAATTAAAAAATTATATTTTAGTGACCAATTTTGATGACTAGTGAAATATAATGACCAAAATTGAAATTAAGGTAAAGTTTGGTGACCAAAACTGATATTAATCCTAACTTATTCCGTTAGTTGACTAACGGTCAACTGACGCCCTGACAAAAAATGATTAAAAAAGTATAGTTTAGTGATCAATTTTGATGACGAGTGAAACTCAGTGACCAAAACTAAAATTGGGGTAAAATTTGGTGACCAAAAGTGATATTAACCCATCAATTTATGAGTGAAATTAGTATTCCTTGATACCTGAAAGATTTGGAGTGCTGAATAGCACAATCAAGTAATCTTTACATTGAGATCTTTAAATTCTCAACGAAATAATGATCATAAATATGTTTATATATATAAATTTGAACACTTGACGGCATGTTAATTGACACATAAGCAAGAAAGTATCATTCATAAGTCATAACACGTGGCAGAAGTCAGAAAAAAACATTCAAAGTATCATTCATAAGTCATAACACGTGGCAGAAGTAAGAGAAAAACACTCTCCTTTTATAATATAAGATTAAGATGATATATCTAGATCAAAATTTAGTGTTAAATCCCGGTAATGAATCTTCCAACTGTATTGTCAATTAGATCTCTCAACAGGATAAAAATGTCTTATCATGTGTATTTCACAATTTTATATGATTTTTACATATAAGGTCCATGACAATTGCAATACTCTTAAAACTGATACCATAAACTATAGTCAATTATTCGCTTTAGTTGGATCAGTTTAAGACATTTATACATATTTAATTAACACACTGTACATAGAACATTTCCAACGCTATTGATCACGCTAGAGACAGATAGTCACCCTTGAGATTTGGAAATTCTGTAGGGATATGCATTGATAATTATTCCATAATGACTTATAAAAGGCGTTAAGATATCAAATGATTATATAGTAACATATTTTCAATATTGTTAATTGATACACTTTTCACTCACTAATAAAAGAACATACATGCGTGTGTGCCCGCTCCAAATTGGTACCAATTATTATATATTTGATCAAAGACATGATGTGAATTTTGTGGAAATGCTATCCACTTTTGAATAGCTAAGGTAAAGCACGTGCACTTTAATTTGCCTTCCTTCATAATTTAACCCCAGCTAGCAATAGCATGTACTTTTCGTTTTCACCATACCTTCTTCATCATCATAATCCCATTTATTCAGATTCGACTCAAAAACAATTTTTTACGTTTGTTTGAGTATTCCTACAACGTGTGAACTTGCCTTGAAATGTTTGTTTGCTAAAGTTAAAAGATAATAGTACAACAAAATATACCTAATTTTTTTGTAGCTGCTAAAGTTAAAGAGAACAAAATAAATGTAAATGTGAGGAGTCACTCCCTTATAGCACTGATATAATGACATTCATTCAGTGATCGATATCATTGTTCTTATAAGTTGATACCTACAACATTTTACACTAGGTTTATAAAAACAATGGTATCACTGAATGAATGTATAAATTTCATCGGAAATGATTATATGCCCTCGGTGGGCACAAACTTATATGTCCATCGTGAATGTGATAACGACACATAAGCACATATAATTAATCAATTAAAATAATAGTGAATCCTCCGCTCATGTATCATTATCATATTTATAGTGGACATATAAACTTGTGTCCACCGATAAGCATGTGATCATTTCCGTAAACTTCATAACATGACCAAGTTTGAAAAGTTTGTAAAACGCAATTATTGCTTACATTTAATCCTTGGGGTGGTGTTTGAAAATGATCACATATCACACGTCAAAAACTTGATATGTAATCATATATTTATCTTAAAAATCAAGTAATAGTGCGTACAAAAATGTAACTTGACTGAATAAATAATTTGTTAATCACATTATATTTAAATCCAGGCCAAGCCAAATAATTTGTCATGGATGAAGTGACACATGATTATAATTAAATTGATTTGCAAAGGGTGGTCTTAGTACATCAATCTTTACCAGAAAAGTGGGTTTGATCTTGTTAATATATCAGTTCTGTTTTTATAAAAAAAAAAAAAAAAAAAAATTCTAGTTTGAGGTTATAAGCATGCCCTACAAAAATCTAATGACAATTATGCGAACTACTAATGTATGATTGACAATAACAGGACATTTCATCAATTTTAACAAAAGTGTGTATATTATATTTAGGATCTATTACATAGAGGGGCAAAATGTACAAATATAGATAAATTTAATTATGGAAACTGAAATAGGTTGGAGCTGTATCTTTTTCTGATAGATAATTTAGCTGCTGAAAACCTATTTGCTAAAGCTCCTCTTCACCAATAACATAACTTGTATTTTTTTAAATGAAGCAATTAATTAAATTATTATAGCATTAAATTACATTGGCCTATCGATTAAGTATGAACATGAATTTAACGTTGTTATTATTATTATTTTATTACTATTTCGTAAAATCAATATATTTATTTATTTTATACACTCTCAATGTTGAGGATACAAAGGGAAAAAAAATCATTTTTAGTTCTGTTATTTAGGCTGATTTAATTTTTAGTCCTGTAATTTTTACACTTTTTAAAATTTAGTCTTGAAGGTATCAATTTCAGTTCTTTTCGTCGGAAATATATAATTATCGTTGGAATCGTCACATGTGACTATTTTTAGATTGAAGATTTTTTATTTCTGCATATGTGGAGTGTCACGGGGATCCACGTCACACTATTCGACCCATCACAAACTAAACCCGATTCACACAATTAAAATTCATCCAAGTTTGTAGTAGAAATTGTTGTAAATTGAGAGCAATAAATAAAGACGCAAGTTTGTTCACCCAGTTCGTCGGGAACGACTACGTTTGGGGGCGAGCCAAGCCAGGAGTTTCACTAATAGTTGTGTGTATGAGAGTTTACAATTCTAAGTACAATGGTATATTTATAAGAGTAAAACCTAATCTAATATGAAGCCCATTTGGTTATTGGTCCATTAGTAATGTCCACATCAAATCTTCTAGATTTGGAATAATAAATCTGCTAGATTTATAGCACTCCCCCTTGGACATTACGACATAACATGTCATAAAAACTCCACGTGCTAGGTATCAGCCAAATATTAAGTTAGGGAGAAATGTAATCGATCTTCCAGATCGAATCTTCTAAATTTATTTCGGAGTTACCACTCCCCCTGAAGATAACAACACTTTGAGCTTTTGCATCTCAATACCACGAACGTACTTTTCAAAAGTAGACGTAGGTAAGGACTTAGTGAACAGATCTGCTAGATTATCACTAGATTGCACCTATTGAATGTTAATCACATCACTCTTTTGTAGTTCGTATAGGTAGAAAAACTTAGGTGAAATATGTTTCGTCAGGTTTCCCTTGACGTACACATTACTCATTTGTGCAATGCAATCTGCGTTGTCTTCAAATATAATGGTGGGAGGTGTATCGCCTTTAGTGATCCACACGAGTCACCAATGTGTTTTACCAAGGACCTTAACCAAACACATTCTCGTGCGGCTTCAAATAAAACTATTATCTCTGAGTGGTTTGAAGACGTGGTAACCATAGTTTGTTTAACTGATCTCCATGAGATCGCGGTACAACCACAGAGAAAAATGTAACCAGTCTGGGATACGGCGTTGTGGGGATCAGACAAATAGCCAGCATCCGCATAACCTACTAAGCTTTTGTCTTGGTTCTTACGGTAAAATAGTCCAAGATCTTGAGACCCTTGGAGGTACCGTAGAATATGCTTAACACCATTTCAATGTCTCCTTGTAGGAGAAACACTATATCACACAAGCAAATTGACTGAAAATGCAATGTCCGACCTAGTGCAATTTGCGAGATAGAGCAATGCTCCAACAGCGCTAACATAAGGAACTTCTGGCCCCATAATTTCTTCTAAATCTTCTCTTGACCTAAATGGGTCCTTATCCACTTCGAGGGTTCGGGCAACCATAGGGTTGCTAAGTGGGTGAGATGTATCCATGTAAAATCTCTCCAATACCTTCTTCACGTAGGTTGACTGGTGTATAAGCATTCCTTCTGGGAGATGCTCGATCTGCAGGCCGAGGCAGTACTTGGTTTTACCCAAGACTTTCATTTCGAATTCAGCTCTCAAGATTGAACTGGCTTCTTCAATCTCTTTGCATGTTCCGATTATGTTTAGGTCATCAACATAAACGAATATGATGCAAAAACCATTTTGCGATTTCTTCGTGAATACGCATAGGAAAGCTTTATCGAATGTGTATTCCTTCTTCTGAAGGAATTCACTAACTCGGTTGTACCACATGAGGCCCGATTGCTTCAGGCCATACAACGACTTTTGCAGTTTTATGCAATACATACTGCGGTTTTTATCATCTCTCATCTGAGGAATGTCAAATCCATCGGGGATTTTCATATAAATGTCGGCATCAAGTGATTCGTATAAGTATGCGGTTACTACGTCCAATAATATCATTTGGAGATTCAGTTTAACTGTCAAAGATATCAAGTAGCAGAACGTTATTGAGTCCATTACGGGAGAATATGTTTGATCGAAATCAATACCGGGTCTCTGCAAAAGTCCTTGAGCTACAAGCCTCGTTTTATACCTCTCCACAGTATTTTCATTTCATTTTCGTACAAATACCCATTTATATCCTACAGGGATAGCGCGCGCGGGTGTACGAACGATAGAGTCAAATACTTGTCTTTTGTTAAGCGATGGCGAGCTCTGCTTCAATCGTCTCTTTCCATTTAACCCAATCAGAGCACTTCCGGCACTCAGCGATAGTTTTGGGTTCTGGATCTAGATCATTATTTATGATGGAAAGAACAATTGTCGCTGCAAATGTATCATCGACAACAGTAATATTTCTATTATATGTTTCTCATGTATCTATGAAATTCATAGAGACTTCGACATTTACGTCAACCAGCCCTTCTTCATTTCTCAGTGTATCTGGGTCTGGTCGTTCCGCGGTCCTAGTGCATTGAATATTTTGTGCACGTGTTTCATTACTAGGACACTCGTCTTCTAGAGACTTTAAGTTATCTAGACGAATCTCTTCTAGAGATTTTACATTCGGCTGACCAGTTTTGCTAGCTTTTCATTTAGGTGTATGATTAGGCGTGAAATTGTTATGTTTTGGTGCCCAAAACGCCCTAGTTTTGGTCGAGTTTATAGAGTATTTAGAGTCAATTGAGCATTATTTCTACACATTGATGAATTTGTCTCTTTGATGCTCATAGGTGAATAGAGGATGAAAAACGGAGTTCGTAGGACTTTGAATCGACTCAAACGGATGCCCGGATGAGAAGATATTGAAGAAATACGATTGGTATTAGTGCGGACGAGGAAAAGTATCAGTTGGGATGAGTTGGAGGTCACTCGAGTGACTAGGTCGAGCGCCACCGCTCGAGCGCATTGCTCGAGCGCCTAAACGTACAGAACTTTTCTTGCGCTCGAGCAGCTCGAGCGCCACCGCTCGAGCGAATTGCTCGAGCGCCCAAAACATACAGTGTGATTCCAGCGCTCGACCGGCTCGAGCGGAACCGCTCGAGCGATTGTGTCATTCGAGCTACACTGCTCGAGCGGGACCGCTCGAGCGTTTTGCTCGAGCAACCTTGGATTTTTGCCTCCGGATGCGTATTTTCGGCCCATTAACTCCCGTTTCGACCAGTGCCTATATATACCTCTTCCAAACATGCTTTGAAGGGATCCCCGACTTTTAGAAATCACTTTAGACTTAGTTTTTGGAGAGGAAGAAGAGGAGCAAGCTTTACTTTTACGTTGTTGAGGTTTTTCATACGAATTCTTAGTTTCTTTTCGTTTCTTAATTCCTTTTCATTAGTTTGATTTCTTTAAACACTTTGAAACTTCGTTTAGTTAATTGAATTTCAGTTCTCAGTATTTATTTCTTTAAACCCTAGTTCATGTTTCATATTTTCGTTCTTCAATTCATTATGTTTATGTGTGTTGTTTCTTCTTTTGCTTTTATGTTTGTTAAAACCATGTCTAGCTAAAACCCTTGCATGCTTAGGGTAGGATGAACTCGTAGAAGTAGGTTGTGGGTACGTAATTAGGGTAATTCGTGACGTTAGTTTTAATTCTCTTAATTAATGAATTCTTATAATTAATCTGAACTTTACCTTTAAATTTAGTACGAAAGTGTTAGAGAGAGGACGACCGCATCACTCAATAACAATTAGTAGTCTTAACGAGAAGGTTTAGGAAAGGTTAATTCATCTACCGGTTTAGCGAAGGAGGACGACCGCATCACCTTAGTTAAATTAGGGTCTCATTAATTGAGCACAATCCATTAACTTGTTAGTGGATTAGTGAAGTCGAGTGTTAGGGTAAAGTATTAGGGTTTAGAATCTTGAGCTTTCACCTTGCATTCTTATACTTAGGTTAATTCTTGTTTGTCACGATTACTTTGATTATGTACCTGCTCCGTTAGTACACGTAGGGATTCCTATCTTAAGCATCACCATCTCTTATTTGAATCCAACCCTTAGTTAATTCGTCTGCTTTAGTATTTTAGTTTAATTAGTTTATTTTAGTTTTAATTAATCTTTCCAAAAAAAACCCAAAAACAACACACTCATATTAACTACGACGCGTAGATCTTCAGGGATCTATTCCCATATACACCATCCCTTGGGTTCGATACTACTTGGTCATTATACTTACTCTTACTACAGTGAACCCGTCCGCTTGCGGGTGAGCGACTAGTAGAAGTTAGTAAAATCTCTTCAAGTCAATGGCGCCGTTGCCGGGGAATGGCGTTGTATGCTTTTTGAATAGGACTTGTAGATATCTTAGTAGTTAGTAGTGGGTGATTTATTTTCTGTTTTTAATTTTATTTCCATTCATTGGGCAGTTGCGTTTTGACCCTTCTGCTAGTGTGTCAGGTTTATGAAAACACACTCACAAGGCAATACGAGCGAAGAGAGAATACCGTTGGACCCTGAGACAATAGCCAGAAGGAACCGAGCCTTCTTGAGAAGGATGAACGCTGCCGACTTAGGAAAGGAACCAATGGATATCAATAATGAGTTGGACGATGCTGCCAACAATTTCAATCAGGCATTAGACCGAGTTGAAGGCACTGGAGTTAGTGGTAGCCAGAATCAAATTCCATTAGGGGATAGCCAGAGCCTAAATCGGGATACACAAAGCGTAGGGAATCCAGCTCAGAACCTTGTCCATAATCCTCATAACAACCCTGCTTACCCACAAAACCCAAATAACCCTTTTAACAACCACCACCCCAACAAGTACCCGTACCAGCTGCTAATCCTCAACACGTTCCTCAGAACGTAGATCACAATATGGCTATTCGAGGGAGGTTTGCAGCGCAGCCACAGCGGTACTATGATGGAGTGGCTTTGCCTCCTGTTGAGGTGAACAACTTCTCGATATCACCGGGGATTTTAAAGCTGCTGACCGAGAATCAGTTCAAAGGAGTGATCGGGAAGGAGAAACCTCATACACACTTGAGGATCTTTCTCATGATAGCCTCAACATTTAATTACAATGGCATGTCTGAAGATGCCAAGAGGCTTAGGCTGTTCCCATTCTCATTGACGGGAATAGCTAAGGAGTGGTACGATAATACGCTTCCACGGGGAGGTATTACCACTTGGGCCGAGCTCGAGCGTCTATTCCTCGAGCGATTCTACCCTCCATCTAGGACGATCAAGGCTAGAATTGAGATCTCGTCCTTCCGCCAGAAGTCTGGAGAGGATTTACGCCAAGCGTGGGAGAGATACTCAAACATGCTGATTGAGTGCCCGCAGCACGGGTACAACGAGGGAGATATTATGGCATTCTTCTATAGTGGCGCCAACAAGGCGGGGCAAGACCATTTAGACGCTTGTGCGGGCGGAGCATTCTTGAACCAAGGCATAGAGAGGTGTAGGGAGATCGTGGACAACATTGTCACGAATGCCGGTGCTTGGGGTGCGGATGCAGATTTGCAAAGAGTGCATCAGGTTGAGGAGGGAGAAGGAACGAGAAGGCTATTGATGGTCATGATGGAGAAGATCAACAACCTCGAGTTGGGGAAGAGTTTGGTTGGAGAGCATGCAGTAGAGAATGAGAGAGTAGACCAGCCCAGTGGACAGCAAGAGGTAGCCAATTACATGGGAGGTCCGTATTACAATCAGAATGGCTACCAAGGTGGTAATCAGTATGGAAGGTCTTCTTATGGCCAACCATTTGTGCCTCCAGGCCCTCAGCCACTTCAAAATCAATGGAGGAACACACAAGGAGTTCAAGGAGGCCAGCAGCCTCCTCAAAACACATGGAGGAAGAATGATAACTTTTCTTATGCTAACCCAAAAGCTGGTATTACTGTGCCTGCAGGTGTTGATCCGGGGTCTAAACCTCCTGGAGGAGAAGGCGGTGCATCAATCGAGGAGATGTTGAGAGTCATTCTTGAGAAGGTGGAGGAGGGAAGCAAGCGGTTGTCATCCTTGGAGTACGATGTGAAGGAGCTGCATAAGAAAGGTGATCAACGTGATCAAGAGCTCCAAAAGATGAATGTTGAGTGGACTAGAACTCAACAAGAGAACAATCGAAGGTTCACTTCTTTAGAGCTCCAGATGAGTCAAATTGCAAAGTCAGTGAATAGAATGCCGGAAGGGAACCCGAAAGAGCATTGCAAGGCGATCCAGCTTAGAAGTGGAACCAATTATGAAGGTCCTCAGATGCTTGTTGATTCTGAGACGCCCCAAGTTGAGAAGGGGATTGAAAGTGAAGGGATTGAGAAGCATAGAGATATGGATGAGTCCCAGAAAGAGGAAGGGGTTGAGAAGGGAGAGAGAGTTCCTAAGTGGAAGAAGGCAAAGGAAGCAAGGGATAAAGTGAAAGAAACAGAAAGAGATGAATGGGGGGTACCAAAATCTGTGATACCAGTCCCGTATCCACAGCGCTTCATGAAAAAGAAGCTTGATGAAAAATTTGCAAAATTTCTTGATGTTTTTAAACAACTTCACATTAACATTCCTTTTTATGATGCTTTGGAACAGATGCCGCATTATGCAAAGTTTCTGAAGGACTTGATTACGAAGAGGCGGCGAGTGGATGAGCCGAAGTTGGTGCAGCTGAACCACGAGGTGAGTGCATTAGTGCACAAGTCGCTTCCACCGAAGCTAAAGGATCCCGGGAGCTTCACGATCCTATGTGATATTGGGAACGAGATCAAGAAGGGAGTGTTATGTGATTTAGGGGCGAGCATCAATCTCATGCCGTTGTCGCTTTTCAAGAAGTTGGAAGGTGGTGAACTTCAACCCACAATGATGACGCTTCAACTAGCCGACCGGTCTATTACTCGACCTCAAGGTGTGGTTGAAGACGTCCTAGTGAGAGTTGGAGATCACATTTTTCCAGCCGACTTTGTAGTGCTAGAGATGGAGGAAGATGAACACGTGCCCCTGATCTTGGGAAGACCGTTCTTAGCTACGGCGGGGATGGTGCTAGACGTGGCAAATGGGAAGATTACGTTGAAGGTAGATGATCAAGAAGTGAAGATCTCCCTATATGAAGCCATGAAGCACCCGAAGGAGGATGAGAGCTTGTATTGCATGGATGCCATTGATCCTCGTGTTGAAGACACACATTCTCTCCCTAATCCCTCTCATATTCATGATTTTGTTAGTCCTTCACCTGTTGAGTTAACCCATGTGCATTATGTTCTTGATTATTTTGATAGGGATGAAGTGAAGAAGTTGAAGGATAAAGAGGTGAAAAGTGTGGACGTGGTCCAGCTAGAAGGAAAAGGAGAAGTTAATAAGAAGAAGTCCAAACTCAAGAAGTTGTTTAGTAAGACTCCTCCAGATAAAGGCAAGAAGGAGTTGAGACCCATAACACTTGGGGATGAGAAGGGAGCAAAAGAGCTCATGATGGTGGGGCATCAAGGAAAGGAGTTCAAACACCACTCTTATGAGAGTAAGGGAGGTAAATTTGAGTATGATGTCCCATAAGCTCCTTTGAGCTAGGTCCGGCATGAGGACCTTAAAAATAGCGCTGAATGGGAGGCAACCCATTATTTTTTTATTATTTGCTTTGAGTATTTTTTTTTTTTAGTTATTAGGGAGTTATTTTGAGTCGTATGTTTAACCTCGTATTTGAGTAAGTTGCTTGTAGGCTTGTCTCTAAAGGAGTAAAGGTATCAAAGAAGTGGAGATTGAAGGAACCAACTTGAGACAAGGGAATGTGCAAAGCTATTGAGAGAAATTGAATTATTTGGTTGAGGTAACCCACAACCCCAAACTTAGACCTTTAGCAAGGTCGAAGTTTGGGGGGGTGGAGTTTTTTTTTATTTGTTTTATGATTACATTGCACATGCATGCACGCCCTTATCTTTGAGTTGAGTTTGATTGATTATTGATTTGTGGAGATACTCCTTGGGGTGAGTTTGCTTTGACTCGCTAGTGTATATTTCATGCCTATCAATCATCTTATGCTTGTTGATTGCTATCTTTGAGTATGATTTGATGAGTAGGTTGAGTTGTAAGGGTGAGTTAGAAATTCTTTTGTGTGAGTGTTTGAGTTTGAGCTGATTTGAGAAAGAACTTGTATGCTTGTGAATTTTTCTTTTGAGTACTTGTGTGATGAGAGTGAGAATGCACTAGGACTAGCATGGATGTGAAAAGCTGTGAGCTTTTGAGCCTTATGAGATTTTGATGCATTAATTAATCTCTTCGTTTGTGAGTGAATCATCACCTTAGAGGATGCCAGAACTTGTGTGTACTCTTGCTTCTTGATTGTGTCTAGTTTGATATGCCGAATAGGATCTTAGGCCATCTTTGATTTTATTGAGTCACTTAGCCAAAATTTTCCTTACCAATGACATTGAATTCCTTGTTAGCCCATTTGAGCCTAAAGCCTATTTTATTTGCTAGCACATATGAACACTATTCCAATTCCTAAGCCTTTTTGTCCCAATTTGAGTGGAGAATAGGAAAGTGTGAATATGAAGGGAGTGAATTGAGTTGAAAAAGGAAAAGGTTGTTTGTTGAGTGAATATGAGAAGAAGGTGTGATTAAGTTATGAGATGTGGGAAAAAGAGAAAAAAATTAAGAATGAGCAAAAGAAAAAAATGAGCTCATGTGTTTGTGCGAAAAAGAAAAAAGTGAAGTGATTGAAAAAAGTGAAAAGAGTGAGAAAGAAAAAAATGAAGTGTTGAGAGAAGTGGAATTGAAAGAGTGTTGGTTGAATATGTTTGAAGTAGTCTGTTCCTAATCTCGAAGTGCCAAAGTTTGACTTTCTATTCTCCATTCACTTAAGTCACTTACCCATATTGTTATCCCACCTGTCCAAAGAGCCTACATTACAACCTTGAGAAAAGTCCTTTTTGATTCGGCATTGATTTCTAGAGTATGGTCGGAGTTGAGAGTGCTTACAAGCCTATGGCTACTGATTTGTGTGATTGATTGATTGAGTGAGTCCCTTTATCATTGTTATACACTTGTGAGGGAGTGAAACACATCGTTGAGTGCACATCCATGTTTGATCTTGGTGTTTCTTATTATTGTTGCATGAGTACGATAAAAGAAAGTGAGTGAGTATACGGGTGATTGACTTTTGAAACTTGAGTTCATTAGCTTGCATGATTGATTTTTTTTACTCATTCCTAACAATTTCACTTGACTTATTATTTCATTGCTTGGGGACAAGCAATATGGTAAGTTTGGGGGGGTTGATTAGGCGTGAAATTGTCATGATTCGTAGCTAGAAACGCCCTAGTTTTGGTCGAATTTATTGAGTTTTTAGAGACAAATGAGTACTATTTCTATACATTGATGAATTTGTCTCTTTGATACTCATAGGTGAATCGAGGACGAAAAACGGAGTTCGTAGGACTTTGAATCGACTCAAACGGATGCCCGGATGAGAAGATATTGAAGAAATACGATTGGTATTAGTGCGGACGAGGAAAAGTATCAGTTGGGATGAGTTGGAGGTCACTCGAGTGACTAGGTCGAGCGCCACCGCTCGAGCGCATTGCTCGAGCGCCTAAACGTACAGAACTTTTCTTGCGCTCGAGCAGCTCGAGCGCCACCGCTCGAGCGAATTGCTCGAGCGCCCAAAACATACAGTGTGATTCCAGCGCTCGACCGGCTCGAGCGGAACCGCTCGAGCGATTGTGTCATTCGAGCTACACTGCTCGAGCGGGACCGCTCGAGCGTTTTGCTCGAGCAACCTTGGATTTTTGCCTCCGGATGCGTATTTTCGGCCCATTAACTCCCGTTTCGACCCGTGCCTATATATACCTCTTCCAAACATGCTTTGAAGGGATCCCCGACTTTTAGAAATCACTTTAGACTTAGTTTTTGGAGAGGAAGAAGAGGAGCAAGCTTTACTTTTACGTTGTTGAGGTTTTTCATACGAATTCTTAGTTTCTTTTCGTTTCTTAATTCCTTTTCATTAGTTTGATTTCTTTAAACACTTTGAAACTTCGTTTAGTTAATTGAATTTCAGTTCTCAGTATTTATTTCTTTAAACCCTAGTTCATGTTTCATATTTTCGTTCTTCAATTCATTATGTTTATGTGTGTTGTTTCTTCTTTTGCTTTTATGTTTGTTAAAACCATGTCTAGCTAAAACCCTTGCATGCTTAGGGTAGGATGAACTCGTAGAAGTAGGTTGTGGGTACGTAATTAGGGTAATTCGTGACGTTAGTTTTAATTCTCTTAATTAATGAATTCTTATAATTAATCTGAACTTTACCTTTAAATTTAGTACGAAAGTGTTAGAGAGAGGACGACCGCATCACTCAATAACAATTAGTAGTCTTAACGAGAAGGTTTAGGAAAGGTTAATTCATCTACCGGTTTAGCGAAGGAGGACGACCGCATCACCTTAGTTAAATTAGGGTCTCATTAATTGAGCACAATCCATTAACTTGTTAGTGGATTAGTGAAGTCGAGTGTTAGGGTAAAGTATTAGGGTTTAGAATCTTGAGCTTTCACCTTGCATTCTTATACTTAGGTTAATTCTTGTTTGTCACGATTACTTTGATTATGTACCTGCTCCGTTAGTACACGTAGGGATTCCTATCTTAAGCATCACCATCTCTTATTTGAATCCAACCCTTAGTTAATTCGTCTGCTTTAGTATTTTAGTTTAATTAGTTTATTTTAGTTTTAATTAATCTTTCCAAAAAAACCCAAAAACAACACACTCATATTAACTACGACGCGTAGATCTTCAAGGATCTATTCGCATATACACCATCCCTTGGGTTCGATACTACTTGGTCATTATACTTACTCTTACTACAGTGAACCCGTCCGCTTGCGGGTGAGCGACTAGTAGAAGTTAGTAAAATCTCTTCAAGTCAGTGTACTAGTATCTTGATTAGGCGTGAAATTGTTATGTTTTGGTGCCCGATTTGCCCATGTTTTGAGTGTTTTTTATGAGTGTTTGGAGTCAATTGAGTATCATTTTTATAAAATTATTAATTTGTCTCTTTGGTTTTCATAGATGGATAGAGGGCGAAAAGAGGAGTTCGTAGGACTTTGAATCGGCCAAAACGGACTCCCGGTTGAGAAGATATGAAGATTTTACGAACAAGTATACAACAGCCGAAAACCACTCGAGCGAGAGCACTCGAGCGCCAGCGCTCGACCGATTGCACCACTCGAGCTACATGCTCGAGCGCCCCTGCTCGAGCTGCTCGAGCACTTTCCTATTTTTTGCCTCCGAATTTGTTTTTCGGCCCATGAGTTTCCGGTTCGCCCCGACGCTTATATATACTCATTCCAAACTCGTTTTGGAGGATAACAACATACCAACACATATTTTTACATACTTTGAGCGAGGAGAAAGCTTGGGAAGGAGTTTTGAAGAATTTTATACGTTGTAATTGAGGTTTTAATTTACGAATTCTTAGTTTTAGTATTTCTTTTGAACGTATTAGATTAATTCTTTCTTTCTTTACTCTTTGAGACGATGAACCCTAGTTTTTCAGATTTATATAGATTTCTTTAGAGACTTTAATTTGTTCTTTCGTTTATGTTCTTGATTTCTTTCGTTAATTTAATTATGCATATGATTATTGTTCTTGTGATTGCTTTTATTATTCAAACCACCATGTTAGGCTAGAACCCTTGCATGCTTAGGGTAGGATGAACTCGTAGAAGTAGGATGTGGGTTCATAATTAGGATAATTCGTGACGTTTAGTTTTAATTCTCTTAATTAATGAATTCTTAAAATCAATCTTAACTTTACCTTTGAATTTTGTACGAAAGTGTTAGGGAGAGGACGACCGTATCACTCTTTAACAACTAGTAGTCTTAACGAGAAGGTTTAGAAGGGGTTAATTAATCTACCAGTTTATCTAAGGAGGACGGCCGCATCACCTTAGTTAAATTAGGGTCTCTTTAATTAAGCACTATCTATTAACTTTTTCGTAGATTAGTGAAGTCGATTGTTAGGATAAAGTATTAGGGTTTTAAATCATGAGGTTTCGTCTTGCAATCTTTTACTTAGGTTATTTCTTGCGCGTCACGATTATCTTGATTATGTACCTGCTCCGTTAGTATACGTAGGGATTCCTATCCTGAGCATCACCATCACCTATTTGAAAACACATCTTAGTTTATTCGTTTTTTTCGTTCTTTAGTTTAATTAGTTTATTTTAGTTTAAAATTAATTCTTCAAAAATCCAAAAACATACACTCATATTAACTATGACGCGTAGATCTTCAGGGATCTATTTGCATACACACTTTCCCTTGGGTTCGATAATACTTGGTCGCTATACTTATTCATACTACAGTGAACCCGTACGCTTGCGAGGAATCTACTAGTAGAAGTTAGTATATTCGCTTCAAGTCATATCTCTTGAGGGTCCTTTACGGTTCTGGCGTGTGGGGGCATGAGTACTTGTTTTGCTTGGGACCTCAACCCTTTGGGGAGCATTTACTGCAGGTATATGCGATTTAGTTACACCTCTATGGTCAGTGAACGCGTCTAGCAGATTGTTTGCTAAATTTATCTTCTAAACTCCCAGTTCAGATTGACTAGTGCGTGGATCTAGATACTGAAGATCACTTACGTTCCATGTAAGCTCTCGGCATTCATTCAATTTTGAATTCGGATCTCCCCCTAATGCTGGGAAGTGATCTTCATCGAACGTGCAATCAGGGAACCGAGCCGTTAATTGATTCTCGGACAAAGGCTCGAGGTATTTCACGATGGATGGAGAGTCAAATCCGATGTAAATATCTAGTTTCCTTTGTGGGCCCATAGAGGTCCGATTTGGTAATGTTATCGGAACATATACCGCACATCCGAAAATACGCAGATGGGAAATGTTAGGTTCTTTCCCACGCACTAGCTGTATGGGGAATGATCATTATATGCAGTTGGACGGATTTTATCAAGTGTGATGCATGTAGGACTGCATGCCCCAGCATGAAGTGGGTAGTTTAGAGTTCATAAGCAATGGTCTCGCGATAAGTTTGATACATTTTATTAGCGCCTCAGCAGGACCATTTTGGGTATGGACGTAGGGGACCAAATGCTCCACTTTAATTCCCGGGGCCATACAGTAATCTGTAAAGGCCTTTGAGCTGAACTCAGCAGCATTATTCATGTTAATCAACTTAATTAGATAATCCAAGAATTGAGCTCTAAGCTCGATAGTCTTCGCAAAAGCTTGATTGCGGGTGGACAGCAAACAGACATATGTCCAACTAGTGGAGGCTTCAATAAGGACCATGAAATATTGAAATGGTCCTGATGCTGGGTGAATCGGTCCGCAAATGTCTCCTTGAATTTGTTCAAGGAAAACCGGAGACTCTAGTCCAACCTTAGCGCGCGACGGGCGCACTATTAACTTACCCTTAGATCATGCATCACAAATAAATTCATCAACTTGAAGGATTCTATTATTCGAAATATTATGACCAATTGAATTAGATAGAATCCTACATATCATAGTTTGTCCTGAATGACCTACCCGCTGATGCCAAAATTTTAAAGAATTTGGGTCATGAAATTTCATACTCATAGCTAGATGGAGATTAGACCGCCGGATGTAGGAATAGTACAATCTGGAGGAGAAGGAAGGAAGTTTTTCTATAACTCGTTTACGGCTACCTCGAGTAATAGTCATCAAAAGGTATTTGTTATTGTTCTCAGTTTCAGTTTCAATGTGATAGCCATTAGTTCTATTATCTCTAAAACTTAGCAGAGTACGCTTAGATTGTGGAAATAATAAAGCATTATCGATTATGAGTTTGGTACCCATGGGGAGGACAATGGAAGCTCTTCCGGAGCCCACTATCAACATACTATCATTGGCTATTGTAGTTATACTCCCCTTACGTTCTACCAAGTTATGAAAATACTTATTATCTCTTAAGATTGTATGAGTGGTGGCGCTATCTACCAAATATAAATCACTATTTGCGTCCATCATGCCAGAGGAAATAGTCCAAACCTAATAGCTGATATGTTTACAAGCCATGAATAAGAACAACAATATCCAAATAAATGTAATGGATAGCGATTTAAGGTAAACACATCAAAGCTAAAATAATAATATCATCCATAAAGTAAAATATCCGAAATAAAGGATCAAAAAACTTAAAAAAAAATTATCCAAAATAAAATACTAAAATAATCAAATAAGCAAATCACTCATCATCTCCAAAGTCCTTGAGCTCGATGCCCATAGGATCGACGTTGTTTTGGTCATGTCTGCTTCAGACAGACTGGCATGGTGAGATTCGACTCTAGGAGCCTTCCCCTTATCGTCCTTCTGATACTTTTGATAAACCTCAACCAAGTTTTTGGAAGTGCGACACACGCGATACCAATGGCCCTTGCATTCGCATTTGTAGCGGGAGTGCTCAACCTTATCTTGATTTCCAGATTTTTGGGTAGCGGGGTTCGTGTTAGATGCAGCATTTCCATGAGCCTGAGCTTGATTGTCATTCGAGGTACCTGGACCACCGGACTTACTACGACCTCGGGCTTTACCATGAGTTCGTTTACTTCCTCTCCCTCTTCCACGCTTGCGACCACGTGTACTACCTTGAGCTATAGCATGTGCTTCGGGCACAACTTTTGAGCCAACCAGTCTCGCTTTATGATTTTGCATAAGGAGTTGGTTGTGCTTTTCTGCAACTAGAAGTGCAGAAATTAGCTCAGAGTGTACAGTGTAGTTCTTAGCCCTGTACTGCTGCTGGAGTACAAGGTTGCTAGCGTGGAAAGTCGATAGAGTCTTTTGGATCAACTCGGCCTCAGTTATAGCTTGCTTGCATAGCTTTAACTGAGATAAAATATGATGTAGGGCTGAGTTATACTCCGTCACAGACTTAAAGTCTTGGAAACGGAGGTTCAACCAGTCGTATTGAGCCTGAGGGAGGAGTATATTGTTTTGTTGTTGGAAACGGTCCTTCAGGGACTTCCACAATATTCCGGGGTCTCTCTCAGTAAAATATTCATTTTTCAGGTCCTGATGATGTCTGAGAAAAATCAAAGCTTTCGCCTTCTGGGCGTCAGTTGATTTTGAATCATCGACAATGGCACCGCTAAGATTGGTTGAGGCTAGATGTATCTCAACATCTAGTGCTCATGTCAGGTAGTTACTATCATCAAGAGCAAGCTCAGCGAATTCTCTTTTGGTAATATCAGGCATAATTCACCACAATTATTAAAGTGACATGGTAAGGGTCGTGACCAAATTAATTGATAACGGAGAAATAAGAATTTATTTGATTATTCTAGAGCACATAGGAGCAAGTATTGGGCACCGTCTACCCAAAATATAAATTACAGTCCGACAAGTATCGGGCGCCGCCTACCCGGGCAAGATATGCAGACTATAAATAAAATACTATGTGCAGGGGGTAATAATGCATGCAAGATAATTAAATCATAAAAAGGCATGCGCATGTACCAATTAAGCATATAAGACAATTTTATTGAGAACTAATACTTGAAATTAACTCCAAAAATTTCGGGCTTAATTTACATGCGAGAATTATTACCACTTAATTTTCAAGTATTTTAAAAAATAATAAGAGGCCCAAGAGAATAAAATTTAATCAATTTAAAGATTAATTTTTGCTTATAGAATTGGGACTGCAGGCCCAAAATAAAAGATATGATGCCCAAGTCAAGCCCAAAGGGGCTAGGGTTGCACGGGGCCCGAAGATATACTGCCATGTACGACGAGGGGAGCAACGATGGGCGCACGGGGGTGCACGGGCGTGTATGCGGAGCAGGCAGCGCGCGGACGATTGCGGTCAGTAGATGCGACTACCGCTGGCGATCTCGGCCTACAGGCGCGATTTGTTCCCTTTCGCGATTTGGCGGCCATGGGTGCATCGCGATCGTGCGTGAAGGCGGCACTCGGCATCGACGCGGCGCGCGGTGGCGCGCAGAAGCTGCGCTAGCCTACGCGGTTTGCAACAGCGGCACGGGGAAGGGTGGCGCCAGCCCAGGGCGGCACGCGGAGGCGCACGCGGCGGTGCGCTCAATGGCCAGGAGCCGCGTGCGAGAGGCGGCGATCGTTTGGCGCTGGAGGCGATGGCCGATCAGCCCTGGGCGGAGGTCGACGGGCGGCGGCCGTTGCTCGTCGATTAATTCAAAATTATATTTTTTCTTTAAAAAATAATTCGATCCAATTAATCGCAAAAATGAAATAAAGTCGAGGCAATAATTCTCGTGCATATCAAAACATAGTACGCATGGATCAAATAATTAGATATGACAATTAATTCACACGATATGGAGAAATTTAATTTAGATCGTACCGGTTAATCTCGGGCAGAGTCTCGTGCTGATAACGTGTTGTAAATTGAGAGCAATAAATAAAGACGCAAGTTTGTTCACCCAGTTCGTCGGGAATGACTACGTCTGGGGGCGAGCCAAGCCAGGAGTTTCACTAATAATTGTGTGTATGAGTGTTTACAATTCTAAGTACAATGGTATATTTATAAGAGTAAAACTCTAATCTAAATATGAAGCTCATTGGGTTATTGGTCCATTAGTAATGTCCACATTAAATCTTCTAGATTTGGAATAATAAATCTACTAGATTTACAACAGAAATCAAAGAGAAATTTGTTTTGCCTAGTAAACTTAAATTTACGACATTTACAGAGCCATTATACACATTCCAATTCTGCAATAGAAATCAAGGGAAATTATGTACGTGTTCCAAATTCTCTAATAAAAATCATAAACCCATCAATAATTCACAAAATCCCTAAAATCACCATTCTCTCTTGATTGAACCCAGATTTAAAAAAATATAAAAGGAAAATTAGTGAAAATTATAATATTATTGGAGATAAAATACCTTAAATCAATCTTCAAATGATTTTTTTCATTATGTGTGGTTGCGTCTTTCTTTTTATTTTATTTTCTTTTTTGTTGGAGGAGAAGTCGCTTCAAGCGTCACGCGGGATTTTAGTGTAGGGTAGATGCAGATTTCGCTGGAAACGGGGGCAGATTTGGTTCGATTACTATTTGTGCGGACCAGGTTGAATTTTAATTAGGTGGATCGAGTTTAGTTTGTGATGGATCGAAGAGTGTGAGGTGGATCCTCATGGCATTCCATATGTGCAAAAAAAAAGTACTCAATCTGAAATTGGTCATGCGCGTCATATGTGATGATTTTGACAAGGATTATTTATTTTTGGTGAAAGATAACTAAAATTAATAGTTTCGGAACTAAAATTGAAAATGTGAAAAAAAATATAGGACTAAAAATGGAATCAGTCAATGTTACTGGAGTAAAAATGAAAATTTCCCATAATACAAAGCTCAAGTTTGCTACTCTTGGCCGAAATCGCTTAAAGCAAATTATTTTAATAACCGATTGGACCATTATAATATGCATCAAGTACTGTATGGTGTGGTTGTCTCATTTTTTTTTTTATTTTTTTTATCGGTAAATGTTAGTTGTTAGTAGTTAGATTAGTTCACCAAGTCTCCATATACTCCCAGAAATCTCCAAGCCTGCCTTATAACTCCCATAATTCGTTCCCTAAGGGAATCGAACCCGGGTCACTCACTAGAGTGAGGAACCCGGTGGCCAGGTGGGCTAAGCCACCTGGTTGGTGTGGTTGTCTCATATTCCTCATGTTCTAATTTAATTTAAAAAGGGGTAACAAGTAAATAGCATGATCCAATTTAAAAAAATAATACATTCAAGCAACATGTAGTGGATCAATGTTACAAAGTGCAAAGACAAGTGATGCGATTTTAGACCCTGATTGATATCAGTCAAGACAATACCTCCTACTTAGATGTACAAAATAAAATATAAATACTTCTTCATTCCAATTTGATAATTCTTGTATTCCATTTTTTGTTATCCAATTGAGTATTTTGTTTCTATGTTTGGCAATAATACACTTGAACGCTATTTTATTTTCACCCTTCAACTATCATTTATTTACCCCACCTGGTATTGGTGGAACACAAAAAGTCTACTTATCCACCTCATATCACCATGAATGAACTATTATACCCTTCCTTATTTACCCACTCTCTACTTTATACATAAAATATCAATATTTCTTAAAATTAACTTGTGTCCTGAAAAATGAGAATCGTTAAAATGGATTAATGGAGTATGTTTTTTCCTCCCAATCACCTTGTTCCGATTTCTCACATCCAGGATCGTGCCCATTTTGAGGTCAGCGAGTCAATTGACTCGGGCCCACAAATTTTGTGAATTTTTAGGAAACCAAAGCCAAAATTATATATATAAATATATTTGTCATATATATATATATAGCTTTACAAAAAATATATTGAACAAGTATATAATCAAAGTGGTGTAAGACCTTATTTCACTTTCTTAGATCCACACACCGATCCCTCTTTAGATGACTTAAATTCTAATTTCTAGTCCATGTGTGAAGAGCACAAGATTCCACCACCATGGCACCATATACTTAATTATATGCGATCTTATTCTTAGTTCTTGACGTGAAAGCCACCGTATATACTCATTAACTTATATAATTTCTTAAAATTTCACAATTTTCTAATGGTAATATGAACCAATTTTATCATAATTTTTTTTCAGTTGGTGTGTATTTTTAAGAGTATCGGTTGTTTCACTAAAATGTATTTGTTTGATAATAATATTATATAATTAAAACAATTAACATCGTTTTGAGTTGCATGGTGAAATTGGTTTACAGATTTATCAATTTCTAATTAACCTAACCACATAGTGGTTGCCGCATACATCATTCATCGCTTTAATTTAAGTATAAAAACATCTTCTTTTTTAATGGTATAATATTTAATGTTATATAATTTAAATTTTGTATTGTCATATGTTAAGTTCATATAATTAAAAAGACTATGATAAATTTAATTTTAATTTCAATTCTAACCTCTTAATTGCTTAGAATAGGTCATGCTCACATTTATGATTTATCATAAAATGGCCTTATTTATTGTGACCAAGTAGTAATAATAAATTAGTGTAGACACACACATTCTTAAAAAGAAATGTGTATTTATTTATAAAAAGAAAGAGAATGAAGATTCGCATTTTTAAAAGGTGAAATTGGAGAAGAGGCCAGATGTATTCAATGCAGTGATAACATTTTGAGAAGAACTTGGGGACACATTAGCTAGAACGTCATTTCGATGTCCACACCGGCCCATTTGAGCCTACCATATTAATTTCTGCTGCTTTAACCCATGGAAATTTAATTTTGTGAATGATCACCAACCAGAAAAGCACATATTGCTAGAAAACTCGTTTTAGGGTTAAAGGCTAGTTTTTGAGTGATGGTGCTTCTGGGGAAAAAAAAAACTAATTAATTATTGCAGGAAAATTTATATTGGGCAGATTTTGAAAAATAATACTCCATTTGTCTAATTTCACTGAAGAGTATTAGTTATTTTCGTTGAAGAGTTTTAGTTTATTTTCAATAAACTACTAAAACTTTTCGGTGAAAACAACTAATACATTTTATTGGTTTATGTATGAACTATTTTCACTCTATACTTTGTCGTTAGGAATACACTGCGCCAAAATTATCGATCTAACTCCAAATTATTGGCTGAGTGAGATTATTGCTCGTCATAACGCTTCACACAGTTGAAAAAAATACACACATGCATCAAAATTTCCTTTAGTACACTCAGACACATGCTTACTAGGAGTATAGTACTGTCTCTTCCTTACCACCAAAACAATACGAGGTAAGACAACAGTCGTTACTAACTCCAAAAAATTTATGGAACTATGACTGTTACATTATATCTAAAGCAGTCAGAAAACAGCAAATGTAATGTATGGACGAAGTAAATGATTATTGCATATAGTCTCTATCTTAATCTTCTCCTCTCATCCTTGTAGGGCCCTTCACTCTCTTGATCTTTCAGGAAGCCCAAGAAAGCAAGGAAACCGAAAAAGAAGAACCCACCGGACCAGTGGCCGCCGCCCCCACCTCCGCCACCTCCACCATCTCCATCATCGCGGGGAGGAAATCCCGACCCACCATCATCAAGATCTGGAGACTTTTCTTTCCCTGAAATTCAATTAGAACAAGTATTATAGCAAATACTTGGGGATGCCTATCTGGTGTCCAAAATAAGTACTGTACGGCTGTACATGGGGGAGTAATTGAGCCGAGTATTTCAAATAGTGTCAAGCTCACACTCGACTCGATTAAAACACTCAAAACTTCGACTCAAACTCAATCGAGCTCAAGTCATTTGAACTCGAGTTCAACTTGATGTAAAATTCAAGATACTCGAGCTCGATTCGGCTCGATAACTTACATAACATTAGGTGTGTTTGTAAATAATTAGCATTTTATTGGTATATTAAGATTATGTGAGTTTGATTAGCCTTGCAAGCCTGATGAGCCTAGTATTACTGAGCTCGAACTTGAGCTCAAGAACTACTCATGTAGGTCGAGCTCGAGTCGACTAAATTCGAGCTTTTTCCAAGTTGAGAGTATATTCATGGAGCTACTCGTGCTCAACTCGAAAAAAAGCATATTTACACCCCTAACTGTACTAAAATACAGGTAATCCATGAAGATATTCTCTCTCCATAATCTATTGGAGAAAGTACACTTAAACGAAGACCATATCATATTAAAAAATATGACACATTAATTATTTGAAAAATTATATAAAAATTAATATTGCTCCAGTTTTTTCGAGTATCCTATATTTGGTTGTTTTGAAACTTATTACTTTTTAGCATAAAAGTTCCTATAATTAAATTTTTATATACTTTCACTTCATTAAGCATATTATTTGTTTAAGCTAAAAAGGTAGAATCACTAATTTACTAGGGCAATGGCCAATGGAATTGTCCCAAGTTACTGACCATATGGAGTAATGGACTGATTCAAGTAACAAACAATTGTTGGAAATGTGCTATCCAGCCAACAGATAATTCTGAATCCACTATAATAGCTTTAACTGCCAAAGAGGCGGGGTTTTCTATATGCTTGTGATACACGTAATTATCATAAAATTAACTTCACTTGATATTTAAAAATACATAAGAGTTGCAATATACAGAAGACATGGTCAATTAAAAAATAATTTGAGATGGCAAGGTCATAAGTTTTATATTCAAATGATACTACATTAATGAGAACTCCATTCTGCCCTTTTCTTCGACTATTTAATTCCATGTAATAGGGGCTAAAATAGGCATCTTATGAACCCAGTTTCCTTTTTCTCGTGATTCATACTTTAAGACACGTAAAGATGCAACATGACTTGAGCACTGAGCCTAAATTGTAAGGCAGGATATCCAGCAAATACATGAAAAATAAAATTATTACCTTGAGTAGGTGCAACAGTAATAGTAGACGACTCTCGTGTTACTGTTTGGGTTTGTTCAGCACCACACCTGGCATTCTGCAGTTAATAATAAACTAATCAGAACTAAAAAAGGGAAATTTAAGCTCAATCACTTATTATCTAAAATATCTACAAATGCTTTTGCTGGTTAAAAAAGAGCAACTCTAAGTGGAAAGTAATTAATCTGTTAAGTGACATGGGATTCCCTTCTCAAATGGAGTTATCAAAGTGTAAAAGAGTCAATCCGCATATAAACATATCATTTATCATCATAGCTTATTAAATTACCAGAGCAGCAGAACATATAAACGAAGAATGTTTCACTCGAGAAGAACAGCTTATGCTCCTTCTTAAGGGCTGAAACTGCATGCAAAGCCTGTTGGACAAAACATTCTTCTGAAGCTTCAAACATTGATCTTCTGATCGAGCTGCAAGGAACAAGATTCTAATAAATATGATGTTCATTACTATCCCAAAGCATAGGTAACAATAATGTTCAGAGAAACCAATTGAAAATCCTGCTGCCTCGCCAGCATAGATCTAGCTCATTATACATAACATAACTGTACCGATTTATTAGCATAAGATTCTTTCTCACCATCAGTCTACTTATAGTAATATGGGCACGACTATAACAAGTAAATCATTCAAGGTGTTCCTCTAGGTGGAACTGGAGTTGATTAATGGGCACTGCGCCAAGTTTCATCTAAACAACATGTTAATTTCTTAGCTAAGACAGGTCTTTTGAATGATTTAACAGTCACAACTGTGCTATTAACATTAAACTCACTTATCACATCAGTCCCACAAGTAATAACTGCAGGTCTTTTACACAAACACAAGAAAACCACACAGTATTAGCTATTTCCCACATTAGCACTCCCAAAACAGAAAAAGAGGCTATCTTTGTAAGTTGTAACATCAAAAATTTCAGACAAGCTCGAGCTAAATGAAATTGCAGATAATTTAGGCCAATTATTCACCTTAAATGAGTATACCACAATGAAGCCTATGTTATAAACACGAGCTAAAAATGTTGCTAAATAACCAATTGAAATATGAATATATACATATATAAAAGAAGGCAAAAGCTTGTGTCAGACGGCGCATGGTGAGACGTTTCACAAACTAGCAACAATTTAACACTCATTCCTTCCAAAGTGTTAATGCGGCATGACCAACTTATGCTCCGTCTCACACAAGACCTACTCATAAAAGAAAGATTTGAAAGAGATGTGTCTTATGACAAACATGAAGAAACAACAATGCATATGCTGGTATTGACAATCCAAAAGTGGCAAGCCTGAAAACTTTTAACTGAAGTTCCACAAGTGAAAAACTCAAATTATGATAGATAAATTCTTGGCAGATGGGGTTTATAGACCAAGCTGATTTGTTACCTATAGATGGTGAGGCAATTGGAGTGGCAGAAGTGAAACAAAGCGACATCTCAATAGCAATAAGTGATTCACCTGAAAAATGTTATAACCTTGACCATGAGAAAGAGGGAATATGAGTACTCAGTCAACATAATCGAAAAGGTTTGTTGCTTCAAATTGGCAAGTGCGGAACAAAATTCAACAGTGTATACATAGTTGCTGAAAGCAAACTATTGCATGTCTTGATGAAAAGGGGGCTACTGTTTAAACGATATCATAAATAAATCCCACAAATTCTCAACCTAACCTAATAACTAGTATATGAATTACACCCTTGAGACACTTATGAATTATACAATAGATTTGAGAAAATGGAGATTAAAGGCGTACCCCTTGATGAAGAGAAGCTGAACCGCCAATCGCTGGAGTTTGAAGTGCTATTGGATTGAGGAATCAAGACGGAAGTATGAGAATAATTAGAGGGTTGGCAGCATGAAGATTTTGATGGCCGCGTGCTATCAACACACTATTTCTGTAACTCGCTGCAGGTCCGCCGCCCGCTCGCTGCAGTTCCGCCGACCGCTCGCCGGTGGAAGACCTCGCTCACTCGGAAAGAGAAGTGTCGCAGCCGTCTTCTTGTTGTATTTGTGGATGAGTTTTCGTCGACTACAATTGGGGATTTGGGAATATTGGGGTGAAAATATTTGAGTACCTGCAATGGTTTACGCTATTATACACTTCCATTTTAAAATAAATATCATTTTAATATTGTGTATTTTTTATTTAATAAATATTATTTAGCATTTGAAATATTTTTCAAATGTATATAAATTAGTCTATAGTCAATAAAATCATTTAAAAAAAAATATTTGTATAAAAGTAATTGTGATATATGTGAAGAAACATAAAATGACATTAATTTTGAAATGAAGAGAGTAGCGCAGTTCGCACAACTTTATTGCAAAATTCGTACTATACTCAAATTCATCTCCAACCATCCGTGTTACATTTTGCGCTACATGTATTAGTATATGAGTGCCCGCGTATTACGTGGGATTTTCGTAAAAGTTAATTATATATGTGTTATGTATGTTTAAATAAATTTGTTCAGCATAAAATAATATAATTATATTATATAATAAATATATTCAAATATAGAATAACTTTTTAATTGATAACTTCTAGACTCAATGTCAATTTTATTACGATTTTCAATATTCTTATAAAAGTTCACGCAATTTTTTATTTTAATATATTATATACTTTTAAATTATGATATAATTTTCTCAACTATGTGTCAGATGCTTCTCTTTGACTCTCTAAGACAATATTTTCAATGTAGGGAGATTTTCTATCCACTAATGCACTCGCATGCATCTATATTTTTTTTTTCTTCTTATAAAAGTACAAGTCGAATATCAAATTGAAACAACTAAAGATGTAGTGAATTTTCATAAAATTATTGAAAGTTGATATTAAATTGAGAATGGACTAAAGACCGCGAATTAATATATAATTAATCCAAAGTTATTAATATTTTTTATTTTTTATTTTAAAGTTTTATTTTCCAAATATGTTAAACCTATAAGTTATTTATTTAATATATTAAATGATAAAAAAAAATATGTAGTTCATTGCACATGTATAAAATATGTAATTTATATATATGTCACTCAAATTATACTCCATCTGTTCACTAAAAGTATGTCCATTGATTTTTTACAGGTTTTAAGAAAACGTACATAAAATATGTAAAGTAAGGGTAACTTAGTGTGTTGTGTGATCCATTTATGAGTTAAGTGGTTGTTTGTGAATATAAAGTCAATGATATGTGAAATAATTAAGTGATGATTGAATGGTAAAGGAAAGAAGATTCTTGTAAAATACAGTCTAAGCATACTTTTAATGGACGGATGGAGTATAATACAAAATAATTTATCAAGCATTTTCAAAATAAAAAATAAAAATAACATCAACAATATAAATCATTAATAGGTTTTAATACAATTTTCAATTTTAAAAAATTAAAAAATTATGTTAAATAAAATTGATATTCAAAATATAAAGATTTATAGATGTGTGCATGGGCAGATCTATATGGGGGCAGCACTGGGCCGAAGCCCAGTGCAAACCCCCAGCTAATCCATTATTATATATATGTGTAAACTTCTGTTAGCATAACTTTTTAGTTTCATTTTCAAATATGCATAAATATTTCAGCGCACCCCCGGTTTTCCCCAATACTTACTGAGTCAATTGTGTCTTTGTTGCCACACCAACCCCTTTTCTTTTTCTATTCCTTTTATTGTCCTTTTCTTATAAAAATTTAAAAACCCCCAATTTCTTTTGCAATTTAAAATGTGGTTTCTTGATATCTCCTGCACAATATTCATGGTACAATTATAAAAATATGATTTTTGTAATTATTCATTTCTTTTGATAAATTTTTGCTATTACTTCTGTTTCAAGGTAAATTTCCATTTTTTTTTACTGTTCCACAATAAGTTTTTCATTTCATTTATGGGCCTAACGGTGATACTTTGTTCCCAAACTCCCAAATATTTTTTTTTTTGTTTTTTTTTTTCATAAAACATTACAGAATGCACAAATTCTAGTATGCACAAAAGTTCATAATATGCACTTGAATTTTAAGTTTAATATTTTAAATTAAATTTTGACCTTTTCAACTAGATATATATAATAAAAAAAATGGGGTAATGTTGATTATTGCTTGGGGTATTAAGTATTGTTGATTATCACTTGGGGTATTGCAAACACAGTTCACGCTGAAGTGTGTATTTTTATACTTTTTGAAATTGTATTTTTAAAATTCAAATGCATAATATACACTTAAATTCACATTAAAACTACTTTACAGAATTACTCTAGTTAAATTAAAAGATTATTTATGAACTCATGACAGACTTGTCCTCACAGGCTCAAAATTAAAATTGGGTTAAAAATTAACATACTCTGTAAAATTCGGGGGCGTTGCCCCCGAACCCCGTCAAGGGACCCTTCGACTTTCTGTCTGAAAATATTAGAGACACCCGATAAATTTACCATAGGATTCAAGACATTCCAATAATTTTGTAAATATAAAAGTTTGATACGTCCAGATATTTATTTTTTCAGCCCACCCCACCAGAAAATTCTGGATCCGCCCCTGGATGTGTGCAAGGTTTAAATTCATGTGATTGCATTTCAATACAAACATAATATCACATATTAAACAAAATTAAGTTAAAAAGAAAATGATATATCAAATTTGATTTAAGACTAAAAAGGATCGATAATTATAATTTTAGTTTACTGTTGTTGATAGCAATTTCTGGGGAGAGATCGGTGAAATCTCTCAGCCGGGAAGGAATGTTAAATACGATAAAAAGAGTAATAAATGCAGTAGTGTTTAATGCTCTCAAAATGAGTCTTTTCTCATTAATAAATTGTGTATTTACAAATGGGTATTAATGCCCTATTTATAGTTACAAATCTAGGCCGCCCACTAGGCCTGACCTCCTCGTGGGCCCCGCGTAATCCTAGGTGTTCAGTAATGATTGGTTATGACCCCTTCTATGGGCTAATAAGGGTGTGCCAAGTGTCCCTGTTGACTTCAGCTGGCTTGACCCCACCTTCTGGCCCTACTCTGTTCCTGTCACGCCCACACATTCGATGGGACAACACGACCCTAGTGGCTAACTTTGGCTCTGACACCTGTGGCGAGGCGGGGAGCGGCCTGACCCCGAAGCCCTCAGGCCAAGTTACTCCCGGGTAGTGGGTGAGAAAAGCTCCCCTGCGGATTCTTCCCGCAAACCGCTTCCCGGAGGATCGTTTCCTCCCGTCTGGTACGTTATTTCTTAAGATCTCGACCCGCTCCCAGCTACATTCGGTTTGTGACCGGTACCCGCTGGCCGATATTTTACCGGCCAGATCTGCTGATGGTGGGCCGCTTGCTACCCTCGTTGAATCTCACGGTACACATGGCCGGTACATGTCTGGCTGTGTGGCGCTCGTTATTACTAGGTGTAACAATTGCATTTTCTAGATAATAAGAATTTGTCAGTTAAATGTTAAAATTTAAGATAATTAGATTTTTTTAAATAATTAATATTTAAACGATAGAATAAATCAAAATTATTTAATATACTTAATTCTATTTTTTAACTTTTCACAAATTAAAATTTTCTAAATATGAAATCCTCAAATATAGGGAAACAACTCAATTAAACATTAAAATTTCACATAATTAGAAATTTTAAAATTTATTTAATTAATTTAGTAATAGTGTGTAGAATTAAATATACTTAAGTTACATAGTTGACTTACTAACACATTGATTAGTTTTTAAGTACATGATATCCTAAATATAGTTAAATAAACTATAAATTGGTATAATCATAATTTAATTTATAATACACTTTTGCAAACTCAAGTTATATACAATAGTATTCAAACATTAAACATGTTCATGACATGACTTAATTGGTAAATATCATAAATCTTACGTATGAGGTATAAGGTTTGACTTGAACGCAAAATACTAGTCATACTAGTAGTTACCCCACAAGAGTATGGGATCACAGTAGTATTGGCAAATATAGGAACCAAGTAGTATCGAACCCAAGGGAAAGTGTGTATGCGAATAGAGCCCTGGAGATCTATACGTCGTAGTTAATATGCGTGTGTGTTCGGTTTAAGAATGAAATTAAGCTACTCTAAAGTCTACTTCTAACAATGCGAATTATTAAATCAAACAAAATAACTAAGAGTTTAATCAAATACGAGATGGTGATGCTCAGGATAGGAATCACTACGTATATTAACGGAGCTAGTACGATAACTAAAATAATTGTGATGTGCAAGTATTAACCCTAAGTGTACTAAAACTAGGCAATAAATTTCCCTAATCTAGCACCAGATTGAAACTCTAAAAGCTCAAGAATTAACCCTAATACTTTGTCAAATCAACCTACTTCACAACCCACTAAACAAGTTATATGGATTATGCTTAATTAATGAGACTCTTATTTACCCAAGGTGATACAGTCGTCCTTCCTAGATAAACCGGTAGATAATAAACCCCTTCTATAACCCTATCGTTAAGTCTACTTGTTATCCAAGAGTGATAAGATTGTCCTCTCTCTAATAATTTTCGTACTCAATTCCAAGATAATTCTAGGGTTTATTTTAAGCATTCAATTAATTAAGAGAACTAGCACTAAACATCACGAGTTATCCTAACTATGTACCAACATCCTACTTCTACGAGTTCATCCTACCCCAAGCATGCAAGGGTTCTAGCCTAACATGGTAAAAGAAATAACGAAAACAATCACAATAACGATGAACATTTACATAATTGAATTAACAAAAGAATTGAAAAGCATAATCAAAAGAATAACTTAAAATCTCAATATAAATATGGAAAAACTAGGGTTTATAAGTCTAAAAAATTCAAGAAAGAAAGAATAAAACTAAAAGGTTCAAAAGAAATAATTAAACTATGAATTCGAAAGCTAAAACCTCGATTACAAAGTGTAAAACTCTTCAATCCTCCTTTACAAGCTCTCTCCTTCGAAAAACGAGTGTAAATATGTGTTGATATGTAAAAATATGCTTGGAAGGGGTATTTATAGGCAACGGGCCGTTTTGGGGTGATTTGGGCCGAATTTGCGTCAAAATATGACTCAAGCTCCACAAGGTCGAGTCCCTAGGACTCGACCTCCTCGAGGTCGAGTGCCTCTCTCTTTCCAGCGCAAAATAGGGACTCAAGCTCGACCACCCCTTGGTCGAGTGCATTCTCGCTGCTGTACACATGTTCGATTAGGCGTGAAATTGCTAGATTTTAGAGCTCGAAATGCCCGTGTTTTGATTATTTTCGATGAGTATTTAGAGCCAATTGAGTATTATTTTCATGAACTAATGAATTTGTCTCTTTGATGCTCATAGGTGAATCGAGGGTAAAAAATGGAGTTCGTAGGACTTTGAATCGACTCAAACGGATGCCCGGATGAGAAGATATCGAAGAAATATGAATGGTATTAGTGTGCGAGAAGAAAAGTACTAGTTGAAGAAGGAGGAGGACCACTCGAGTCCACTCACTCGAGTGCTACCGCTCGAGCAAGGGAATGGCTCGAGCGCCCAAAACCAACAGAAGATTTCGGCCATTCGAGCGGCTCGAGCGCCACCACTCGAGCCCTTGTGTCATTCGAGTGCATATACTCGAGCGCAGGCGCTCGACCCATGGTATCATTCGAGTTGTGTCACTCGAGCGCCCCTGCTCGAGCGTGACCAGCTCGAGTGCTTAGGCATTTTGCCTTCAGATTTGTTTTCCGGCCCATGAGTTTCCAAATCGGCCCAATACATATATATACTCATTCCGAACACGTTTTTAGACATCACATCACATATCATCACTTTTTAGAGTTAGTTTTTGGAGAGAGAGGAACACCGAGAGTTGAGCAAGCTTACATTACGTGTAATTGAGGTTTTACATTGCGAATTCATAGTTCGGTTTTGATTTTTAATTTCTTTTCTTTAGTCCTTTGTTCATGAATACTTCAGACTTTGTTCCTTTTTATTAATTCAATTTCAGTTCTTAGAATTATTTTTCTTTCTTAAAAACCCTAGTTTATGCTTCTTAGTTTCTCACTTCAATTAACTATGTTTTTGTTCGTTGCTTGTTTAATTATTTTTGTTATTGTTAAAATCATGTCTAGCTAAAACCCTTGCATGCTTGGGGTAGGATGAACTCGTAGAAGTAGGATGTGGGTAAGTAATTAGAGTAATCCGTGACGTTTAGTTTTAATTCTCTTAACTAATGAATTCTTAAAATCAATCTTAACGTTACCTTTGAATTTCGTTCGAAAAGTGTTAGAGAGAGGACGACCTTATCACTCTTTAACAACTAGTAGACTTAACGAGAGGGTTTAGAAAGGATTAATTAATCTACCGATTTATCTAGGAAGGACGACCGTATCACCTTAGTTAAATTAGGGTCTCGTTAATTAAGCACAATCTATTAACTTGTTAGTGGATTAGTGAAGTTAATTGATAGGATAAAGTATTAGGGTTTGAATTCTTGAGCTTTCATCTCACAATCTTTTACTTAGGTTGTGTCTTGCACGTCACAGTTATTTTGATTATATACCTGTTCCGTTAGTATACGTAGGAATTTCTATCCTGAGCATCACCATCACACATTCGGAAACACACTTTTACATTCTTAGTTTAATTTTCCTTTTTGCATTCGTAGAGTAATTTAGTTTAGTTTATATTTTCTTTTAAAAAACCCAAAAATATACACTCATATTAATTACGACGCGTAGATCTTCGGGATCAATTCGCATACAACCCATCACGGGGTACGGTATACTTGGTCGTTATACCTACTTATACTACAGTGAACTCGTACGCTTGCGGGGAAACTACTAGTAGAAAGTTAGTATTTTCGATTCAAGTCAATGGTGCCGTTGTCGGGGATGGCGATGTATGTCATTTGAATAGGACTTGTAGATAGCTTAGTAGTTAGTAGTTAGTAGTTAGTAGTTAGTGCTTTATTTTCTGTTAATTCTTACGTGTTCGGCAGTTGTATTTTGATTCTTTTATTAGTGTTTTGGGTTTATGAAAACACGCTCGCAACGAGAAATGAGCGAACAGAGAATACAGCTAGATCCTGAGACAATAGCAAGAAGAAACTGAGCCTTTTTAAGAAGGATGAATACTGTCGGAGGAGAGAACGATAACATGAACATCAGTAATGAGTTGGATGATGTTGCAGCGGAGTTTAGTAGACAGTGGACCGGGTTGCGGGCACTGGAGGGAATGGCAGTAAGAATCAAGTTCCGCCAGGAGAAAGTTAGAGCCAAAACCCGGGTACACTAAATCAAAACAATCCAGCACAGAACTTTATCCAACATCCTCAGAACAACCCTGTTTACCCACAAAATAACCTAATTTATCCATACTCATACCCACCATATCCTTACCCACCATACCCGTATCCTCCACTCATGCTTATAACCCACTACCAGCCCAACAAGTACCTATACCACATGTTTATCCTCAGCCCGTTCCTCAGAACGCTGATCAGAACATGGTCATTCGAGAAAGGTTTGCAGCGCAGCCACAACGGTATTATGATGGAGTGGCATTGCCTCCAGTAGAGGCAAACAACTTCTCAATTTTCCCTGGAATTCTAAAACTACTTACCGAGAATCAATTCAAGGGGGGGCTGGGAAGGAAAATCCTCATACTCATCTGAGGAGTTTTCTGATGATTGCATCCACGTTCAATTATAACGGCATGTCTGAAGATGCCAAGAGGCTCAGGCTGTTCTCATTCTCTTTAATGGGAATAGCAAAGGAGTGGTACGATAACACACTCCCACGGGAAGGTGTAACCACATGGGCCGAGCTCGAGCGTCTGTTCCTCGAGCGATTCTACCCTCCATCTAGAACCATTAGAGCAAGGATAGAGATCTCTTCTTTCCGCCAAAAGCCAGGAGAGGACTTACGTCAGGCATGGGAGAGATACTCTAACATGTTAATTGAGTGCCCATAGCACGGGTACAATGAGGAGGATATCATAGCTTTCTTCTACAGTGGAGCCAGCAAGGCTGGTCAAACCCATCTTGATGCATATGCTAGTGGGTCATTTCTGAGCCATGGTATAGCTAGATGCAGAGAGATTGTTGATAATATTGTCACGAATGTCGGGCAATGGAACGAGGACCCAGAATTTCAGAGAGCTTGTAAGTTAGAGGAGAATGAGGGAACGAGGAAGTTGTTGATGGCGATGATGGAGAAGATAAGTAACCTCGAGATGGGACAGAATCTGGTTTGAGGGAATGTAGCAGTGAGTGAGAAAGTGGACCAACCCACGAGTCAGCAAGAGGATGCCAACTACATGGGAAGGCCTAACTATAACCAAGGCAGGTATCCACAAGGTGACAATCAATTTGGAAGGCCTTCTTATGGCCAACCATTTGTACCACCTGGTCCACAACCTCCTCAAAATCAATGGAGGAATAACCAAGGATATCAAGGAGGCCAGCAGCCTCCTCAGAACCAATGGAGGAAGAACGAGAATTTCTCGTATGCTAATCCAAAGGCTGGAATTACAGTTCCTCCGGGTGTTGATCCAGGTTCAAAGCCTCCGGGTGGAGAAGGCGGTTCTTCGACTGAGGAGATGTTGAGAGCTATCCTTCAAAATGTGGAGGAAGTAAGCAAAAGATTATCTTCTTTGGAGTATGATGTTAAAGAGTTGCATAAGAAAGGTGATCAGCGTGATCAAGAACTCCAGAAGAGAGATGTAGAGCTGAATCGAATTCAGCAAGAGAACAATAGGTAGTTTACTTCGATGGAGTACCAGATGAGCCAGATTGCAAAATCATTGGGAAGAGAGCCGGGTAAGTATCCTTCTATGTCGGAGGGGAACCCGAAAGAGCATTGCAAGACGATCCAGCTTAGAAGTGATACCAACTATGATGGTCCTCAGATGCCTGCTGATTTTGAGACGCCCAAAGGAGAGGATGAGATAGAAGAAGAAAAGAATGAAAAGGTAGAATTTGAGAAAGGGGTTGAGGATGAAGGGATTCAGAAAAGTAAAGATATGGATGAGTTCCAGAAGGGCAAAGAAATTGAGAAAATAGAGAGAGTTCCAAAGTAGAAGAAGGCAAAGGAAGCAAGGAAGAAAGTGAAGGAGACCGAGCGAGATGAATGAGGGGTACCCAAATCTGTGATACCCGCACCGTATCCACAATGCTTCATGAAAAAGAAGCTTGATGAGATATTCGCTAAATTCCTTGATGTTTGTAAGAAATTGCATATTAACATTCCTTTTTATGATGCTTTGGAACAGATGCCGAATTATGCCAAGTTCCTAAAGGACTTGATAGCGAAGAGACGACGAGTAGATGAGCCCAAGTTGGTGCAGCTGAACCATGAGGTGAGTGCATTAGTGCACAAAGCGCTTCCACCAAAGTTGAAGGATCCCGGGAGTTTTATGATCTTGTGCGATATCGGGAATAGAGTCAAGAAGGGAGCATTATGCGACCTTGGAGCGAACATTAATTTGATGCCATTGTCGCTATTCAAGAAGTTGGAAGGTGGAGAACTTCAGCCGACAATGATGACGCTTTAATTTGCCGACCGGTCTATTACTCGACCTCAAAGTGTAGTTGAAGACGTCCTCGTGAAAGTTGGGGATCATATTTTTCCAGCCGACTTTGTAGTGCTCGACGTGGAGGAAGATGAGCGCGTGTCTTTGATCTTGAGAAGACCGTTCTTAGCAACGGCCGGGGTGGTGCTAGATGTGGCAAATGGGAAGATCACATTGAGAGTTGACGATCAAGAGATAAAAAATTTCCCTATATGAGGTCATGAAGTACCCGAAGGAGGATGAGAGTTGTTATTGCATGGATGCCATTGATCCTTGTGTTGATGACACACCTCCTGTTTCTAAACATTCTTATATTCTTGATTTTGATAACTCTTCACTTGATGATTTAACCCATGAATTATGAACTTGATTGTTGTGATAGGGATAAAGGGAAGAAGTTGAAGGATGAAGAGGTGAAAATATGGATGTGGTCCGGTTGGAGAATAAAGGAGGAGTTAAGAAGAAAAAGTCAAAATCCAAGAAATTGCTTAGTAAGACTCATCCAGATAAAGGTGAAAAGAAGTTGAGACCCCCACCACTTGAGGATAAGAAGGAAGCAAAGGAACTCATGATGAAGGGGAATAAAGGAAAGGAGATCAAACACCACACTTATGAGAATAAGGGAGGTAAATTTGAGTATCATGTCCCATAAGCTCCTTTGAGCTTGGTCCGGCATGAGGACCTTAAAAGTGGCACTGAGTGGGAGGCAACCCACTTTTAATTGTTTTTTAGTATTTTTATGTTATTAAGGTGTTGTTGAATCGTAAGTTTTAACCTTGTACTTGAGAGTTTATTTTATAGGCTTGCCTTGAGGGTGAAGGAGTGCAAAAGAAGTGGAGATAGAAGGGACCAACTCGAGACAAGCGAGAGTGCTACGTTGTTAAGAGAAACTGAACTGTTTGGATGAGGTAACCCACAACCCCAAACTTAGACCTCTTCACAAGGTCGAAGTTTGGGGATGGAGTTTTTTTTAAGTCTTATTGTTACATGGCACAGGCGCATACCTTATCTTTGAGTTGAGTTTGGTTATTTGGTATCTTGAGATGCTCCTTGAGCTGATATTGCTTTGTGTGCTACTACATATTTCATGTCTATCAATTCTCTTATGCTTGTTGGTTGTTATTCTTGAGTATGATTTGATGAGTATTGGTGAGTTGTGAAGTTGAGTTAGGAACTTTATTATGTGGAGTATAGGAGTCAGAGTTGCTTTGAGAGGGAACTAGTGTACTTACGAGTTTTCCTTTTGAGTACTTGTGTGATGAGAGTGAGAATTCACTAGACTAGCATGGATGTGAAAGCCGTGAGATTTGAGCCTTTTGAGATTAAGATGCATGAATTGATCTCTTCGTTTGTGAGTGAGTCGTCACCTTAGAAGATGCTAGAACTTGTGTGTGCTCTTACTCCTTGATTGTGTCTAGTTTGATATGCCGAATGTGATCTTAGACCATCTTTGATTTGTTGAGTCACTTAGCCAAGAATTTCCCTACCAATGACATTTATCCCTCGTTAGCCAGTTTGAGCCTTAAACCTATTTTATTTGCTAGCACATTTTAACACTATTCCAAGTTCCTGAACCTTTTTGTCCCATTTTTAGTATAGAATAGGAAAAGTGTGAATGAGGAGGGATTGAGTTGAGTTGAGAAAGGGAATTATGATGGTTGAGTTGTGATAAAAGAAGGATGTGATGAAGTTTTGAGTTGTGGGAAAGAAAAAAAATTGAGAATGAGCAAAAGAAAAAAAAATGAGTTCATATGTATATGTGAAAGAGAAAAATATGGTGATTGAAAAAGTGAAATGAGTTAGAAAAAAAAATTGAAGTGTTGAAAGTAGAGAAGTTGAAAAGTGTATCGAACGAAGATGTTCGAAGTATTTTGATCCTCGTCTTGAAGTATTGAAATTTGATTTTCTATTCTCCATTCACTTGAGTCACTTACCCCATATATTTCCTCCACCTGTCCAAAGAGTCTACATTACAACTTTGAGAAAAGTCCTTTTTGATTCCACATTGATTTCTGGAGTACGGTCGAAGTTGAGCGTGCTTACAAGCCTATGGCTGCTGATATGTGTGATTGATTGATTGATTGAGTGAGTCCCTTATTATTGATATATGCTTGTGAGGGAGAGAAACACATCGTTGAGTGCACATCCATGTTTGATCTTGGTGGTTCTTATTGTTATTGCATGTGTATGATGAAGGGGATGAGTTTGTATACGTGTGAACAATCTTTGAAACTTGAGCTCGATAACTTGCATGATTTGATTCTTGATTCATTCCTAACAAATTCACTTGACTTATTATTTTGTTGCTTGAAGACAAGCAACATGGTAAGTTTTGGGGGTTGATTAGGCGTGAAATTGTTAGATTTTAGAGCTCGAAATACCCGTGTTTTGATTGTTTTTTAAAAGTATTTAGAGTCAATTCAGTATTATTCTCATGAACTGATGAATTTATCTCTTTGATGCCCATAGGTGAATCGAGGGTGAAAAACAGAGTTCGTAGGACTTTGAATCAACTCAAACGGATGCCCGGATGAGAAGATATCGAAGATATACGAATGGTATTAGTGTGCAAGAAGAAAAGTACTAGTTGAAGAAGAAGAAGGACCACTCAAGTCCACTCACTCGAGCGCCACCACTCGAGCAAGGGAATGGCTCGAGCGCCCAAAACCAATAGAAGATTTCGGCCATTCGAGCGGCTCGAGCGCCACCACTCGAGCCCTTGTGTCATTCGAGTGCATCTACTCGAGCGCAGGCGCTCGACCCATGGTATCATTCGAGCTGTGTCACTCGAGCGCCCCTGCTTGAGCGTGACCAGCTCGAGCGCCTAGGCCTTTTGCCTTCAGATTTATTTTCTGGCCCATGAGTTTCCAAATCTGCCCGATACATATATATACTCATTCCGAACACGTTTTTGGACATCACATCACATATCATCACTTTTTAGAGTTAGTTTTTGGAGAGTGAGGAACACCGAGAGTAGAGCAAGCCTACATTATGTGTAATCGAGGTTTTACGTTGCGAATTCATAGTTCGGTTTTGATTTTTAATTTCTTTTCTTTAGTCCTTTGTTCGTGAACACTTCAGACTTTGTTCCTTTTTATTAATTCAATTTCAGTTCTTAGAATTATTTTTCTTTCTTAAAAACCCTATTTTATGCTTTTTAGTTTATCACTTCAATTAACTATGTTTTTGTTCGTTGCTTGTTTAATTATTTTTGTTATTGTTAAAACCATGTCTAGCTAAAACCCTTGCATGCTTTGGGTAGGATGAACTCGTAGAAGTAGGATGTGGGTACGTAATTAGGGTAATTTGTGACATTTAGTTTTAATTCTCTTAATTAATGAATTCTTAAAATCAATCTTAACTTTACCTTTGAATTTCGTTCGAAAAGTGTTAGAGAGAGGACGACCTTATCACTCTTTAACAACTAGTAGACTTAACGAGAGGGTTTAGAAAAGGTTAATTAATCTACCGATTTATCTAGGGAGGACGACCGTATCACCTTAGTTAAATTAGGGTCTCGTTAATTAAGCACAATCTATTAACTTGTTAGTGGATTAGTGAAGTCGATTGATAGGATAAAGTATTATGGTTTGAATTCTTGAGCTTTCATCTTACAATCTTTTACTCAGGTTATTTCTTGCACATCACAGTTATTTTGATTATGTACCTGCTCCGTTAGTATACGTAGGAATTCCTATCCTGAGCATCACCATCACACATTCAGAAACACAGTTTTATGTTCTTAGTTTAATTTTCCTTTTTGTATTCGTAGAGTAATTTAGTTTAGATTATATTTTCTTTTAAAAAACCCAAAAACATACACTCATATTAATTACGACGCGTAGATCTTCGGGGATCTATTTGCATACAACCCATCCTGAGGTAAGATATACTTGGTCACTATACCTACTTATACTACAGTGAACCCGTACGCTTGCGGGGAAACTACTAGTAGAAAGTTAGTATTTTCGGTTCAAGTCAGTAAAATCTTCATATCTTCTCAACCGAGAGTCCGTTTTGGCCGATTCAAAGTCCTATGAACTCTTCTTTTCACCCTCTATCTGAATATGAACACCAAAGAGACAAATTAATGAGTTTATGAAAATGATACTCATTTGACTCCAAATACTCATCGAATTCACTCAAAACACGGGCAAAACGAGCTACGGATCATGACAATTTCACGCCTAATCAACTCCCCCCCAAACTTACCATATTGCTTGTCCTAAAGCAATGAAATAATAAGTCAAGTGAAATTGTTAAGAATGAATTATAGAACCAAATCATGCAAGCAATAGAGCTCAAGCTTTAAAGATCGATCACTCATACACAAACTCACCCCCTTCATCATACATCGTGAAATAACTATAAGAAACACCAAGATCAAACATGGATATGCTCTCGACGATGTGTTTCACTCCCTCACAAGTGTATATCAATAATAAGGGACTCACTCGATCAATCAATCACACATATCAGCAGCCATAGTCTTGTAAGCACTCTCAACTTCGACCATACTCTAGAATCCATGCCGAATAAAAAAGGACTTTTATCAAGGTTGTAATGTAGGCTCTTTGGACGGGTGGGGTAACTATATAGGATAAGTGACTCAAGTGAATGGAGAACAGAAAATCAAACTTCGGTATTTCGAGACTAGAAACAGAATACTTCAAACATCTTCATGCAATACACTTTCAATTCCACTACTCTCAACACTTCAATTTTTTTTTCTAACTCGTTTCACTTTTTTTTTTCAATCATTTCACTCTTTTTTTCTCTTTCACACATACATGAGCTCATGTTTCTTTTGCTCATTCTCAAATTCATTGTTCTTTCCCACAACTCAAAATCTCATTACACCTTATTCTCAAATACACTCAAGCATTAATAATTCTCTTTTCTCAACTCAACTCGATCCCTTTCTCATTCACAACTTTTCCTATTCTCCACTCAAATTGGGACAAAAAGAGTTTAAGAATTTGGTTAAATTTAAATGTGCTAGCAAATAAAATAGGCTAAGGCTCAAACGGGCTATCGGGGGATAAATGTCATTGGTAGGGAAAATTTAGGCTAAGTGACTCAATAAAATCAAAGATGGTCTACTATCACTTTCGGCATTTCAACCTAGACACAATCAAGAAGTGAGGACATACACAAGTTCTAGCATCCTCTACGGTGACGATCCACTCACAAACGAAAATATCAATTTATGCATTTTAATCTCACAAAGGCTCAAATCCCATAGCTTTCACATTCATGCTAGTCCTAGTGAATTCTCAGTCTCATCACACAAGTACTCAAAAGAGAAGTTCGTAAGTATATGAGTTCCCTCTCAAATCAACTCTAACTCCTATACTCACACAATTCAGACTCCAACTCAACTTCACAACTCACCAACTCATACTCACACTCAAAGATAGCAATCAACAAGCATAAGAGAATTGATAGGTATGTAAAATGTAGTAGCGCATCAAAGCAATATCAGCTCAAGGAACATCTCAAGGCACAATATATAACCAAACTCAACTCAAAGAGAGCGTATGCACCTGTGCAATATCAAATAAACCTCTCAAGTGTGTCGGTGCATATGTATGCCATAAAACATATAAATACTCCACCCCCCAAACTTCAACATTGTGAAGCGGTCTAAGTTTGGGGTTGTGGGTTACATAATACGCATAATCCCCTTTGCACTTGGCAATGTAGGACACTCCCTTGCTTGAGTTCCTCCCTTTTGAATAACTCCATGATACCTTTACTTCCTTGAGACAAGCTTACAAGTAACTCACTCAAGAACGAGGTTAAAACTTACGACTCAAAACAAAACACCTACAACTAAAAACACTTAAAAGCAAATAAAAGTGGGTTGCCTCCCACTCAGCGCTATTTTTAAGGTTCTCATGCCGGACCGAGATCAAAGGAGCTTATGGGATATGATACTCAAAATTACCTCCCTTACTCTCATAAGAGTGGTGGTTGAATTCCTTTCATTGATGCTCCTTCTCCTTCAATCCCCTCTTTTCCACCTCAAGTGGTGGGGGTCTCAACTTCTTCTCACCTTTATCTGGAGGAGTCTTACTAAGCAATTTCTTGAATTTGGACTTTTTCTTCTCAACTCCTCCTTTCTCTTCTCCTTTGGCCACATCTATCCTTTTCAATTCTGAACTATCTTCCTCCATAGGGTACTTCATGGCCTCGTATAGGGAAATCTTCACCTCTTGATCATCAACTTTCAACGTGATCTTCTCATTCGCCACATCTAACACCATCCCGGCCGTAGCTAAGAAAGGCCTTCCCAAAATCAAAGGCATGTGCTCATCTTCCTCCATGTCGAGTACTACGAAATCAACTGGAAAAATATGATCTCCAACTTTAACAAGGACGTCTTCAACAACACCATGAGGTCGAGTAATAGACTGGTCGGCGAGTTGAAGCATCATTATTGTCGGCTGAAGTTCTCCATCTTCCAACTTCTTAAGTAGTTGTTGGGAAAATAGGGGTGCCCGTAATCTATTCGGGATGAAATTTAAATACAAATTTAAATACAATTATTACTAGCATGAATTAATCCTAATTAATTCAAATAATAATTCCAACAACCAATTTAACATCATGCATGTTGAATTAATTCACATATAATCTATGGCGGAATAAACAAGAAAATATGTGACTTACGTACTTCTCGTAGAACTTGGCCTTTGAATAAAATGGGACAAACACGTACGCACTTTATCAACCCAAAAGTCTTCTCAAGTATTTCCCTTTCGCCTTATTCGATCACCGGTGGGAGATGCTTTCGAATAATTTAAATAACTAAGGAAAAAGAAAATATCTATGCTCTTGATTTTTCCAACACATGGAATTATGTACTTGGGGATGAAATAATCACCCCCTATTTATAAAGAGTGTTGACCGAAATTATGAGGTATATGGGCTTTGGAAAAAATCTTTTCTTAGACTCTAAGAAATCTTGAATATATCTCATATATTCTTTTCTCCAAAATAAAATATTCCACAAAAATCTCACACTCCTCATAAGCTTAAAATTTCGAAAATTTCAAGTAGAGATCCCAAGATTTGGATCTTCTTGAATATATGAGATATTCTTGTATTCCAAGAATACATATCTTCCATAATATCTTTCCAAGAAAATCAACAAAATCTTATCTCTCCTTGATCTCCTATTTTCGAAAATTAGAGGAAAAAATCAGCATAATATATTCTTTTTATTTTAATCACCTTATCATTATTGGGCTACTTAATGGGCTACTTGAGGGGCCTTTAAGGAGAATTAAGATTGGACCTCCTAATGGACTTCTGAATTTCAATATTGAGCCCCAATATAATTCAATCCATTAATATTAACTATTACCACTAATAAATTAATATTGCACTATCCATATTAATCCATATTACGATAATATGGGCTCCCGGTTATTATTTCCCGCATTTAAGATTATCAAGTCCATTAATTAATTAAGCTTCTGAATAGCTCTAAATTAATTAATATATTTCACCTTGGAGTAAAGACAGTTCAACATTATTATCCGTACCGAAGAAACTAATTCTTCACTTGCAAGATTTGGTACGATAAAACTTCTGAGCCCACCAAGGGGACTAATCACACGAGCCGTACTCGCACGCGTTTCTCCGTATTAAATCTTAGCAATCGTCGTATGATTAATATTACTGCCCAAAGCACAAGGTTTGAAGTCACAATGATTCTCTCCCAATATGAATCAAAGCAATAACCATTAAGCACACACGGTCCTATTTAAGTGACGGAGATTAAGAAATAAACAACCACTGAGGTTTAATTCTTCACATTTCAGAACAGAAGAATTTATCCTCGATGTAGGTCCTCTTCAACACATACTAAATGTGCTAGCGCAATCTCTTAGTCAAGACAGACCAATCTGAGACTTACTCATCGACCTTTCACGGCGGATTGTTCAATTCCACCTAGGCCGTGAAAATGTACATTTAGTTACAAGGAAATCGTTAATGTGATCTTCCGTGATCGGGTATCACCACATTAACTACAATGTAACAAGTACCATATATTGAACGATTTGCAATAGATATTCAACATTCAATCATAACTAAAGCAAATGTGATAAAAGAATTATTCTCATAAACAAGTGTTTGATACATGAGTTATACAAAGTAAAAGCATACTTTCACGTATAACTCCAACCGTAGTGACAACGGCATCAGATTAATGCTTGCTCCAAGATCGCACAACGCTCCTTTCTTGACTCCATTCCCGATATCACATAAGATAGTGAAACTCCTAGGATCTTTCAACTTCGGGGGAAGCGCTTTGTGCACTAAGGCACTCACCTCGTGGTTCAACTGCACCAGCTTGGACTCATCAACTCTCCTCCTCTTAGCTAACAAGTCCTTCAGGAACTTGGCATAATTAGGCATCTGTTCCAAAGCATCATAAAAAGGTATGTTAATATGTAGCTTTTTAAAAAAATCAAGGACTTTAGCAAATTTCTCATCTAATGTTTTTTCATAAACCGATGCGGGTATGGGACTGGAATCATAGATTTTGGTACTCGTCATTCATCTCGCTCAGTTTCCTTCATGTTCTTCTTTGCTTCTTTTGCCTTTTTCCACTTTGGGACTTTTTCAACCTCCTCAATCTCTTCCTCCTCAAGTTCTTTGCCCTTCTGGGGCTCATCCATATCACCCTCCTTCTCAACTTCTACCTCAACTGTCTCACCTTCATCTTTCTTATGTTCTTGTCCCTCCATCTCAATCTCCCTATGTATCTCCTCAAGATCAGCAGGCATTTGAAGACCATCATATTTGGTTCCACTTCTTAGCTGGATCGCCTTGCATTGCTCTTTCGGGTTTCCCTCCGGCATAGAAGGATATTTCCCGGGCTCTCTACCCAGTGATTTTGCGATCTGGCTAAACTGATACTCCATCAAAGTGAACCGCCTATTGTTCTCCTGCTGAATTCTATTCAGCTCCATATCCCTCTTCTGGAAATCTTGATCACGTTGATCATTCTTCTTACTAATCTCCTTCACATCATACTCCAGAGAGGATAGCCTCTTACTACCTTCCTCCACCTTGTGCAGAATGGCACGTAACATCTCATCAGTGTAGCACCTCCTTCTCCTCCGGGGAGTTTTGAGCTAGGGTCAACATTTGGAGGTACAGTTATCCCCACTCTCGGATTACTGTAGGACAAGATCTTGTTCTTCCTCTATTGATTCTGAGGAGGCTGTGGATCCGGTGGTACAAACGGTTCACCATAAGTTGGTCGTCCCTGATAATTTCTACCTTGATAGCAATTCTGATTATAATTAGGCCCTCCCATATAGTTGGCCTCCTCATGCTAGCTTGCTTGGTGGTCTACTTTCTCACTCATTCCAGTATTCCCTCCACTCAGATTTTGTCCAACTTCTAGATTGTTGATCTTCTCCATCATTACCACCAACAACTTCCTAGTACCCTCACTTTCATCCATCTGATAAGCTCGCTGAAACTCTTGTGCATCATTCCATTGCCCCACATTCTTGACAATGTTATCAACTATCTCTCTACACCGAGCTGCACCACAATTCAGGAATGCTCCACTAGCACATGCATCAAGGTGGTCTTGACCTGCCTTGCTGGCTCCACAATAGAAATAAGCCATGATGTCACCTTCATTGTACCCGTGCTGCAGGCACTCAATGAGCATATTAGAGTATCTCTCACAAGCCTGACGTAACTCCCCTCCTGGCTTCTGCTTGAAAGATGAGATCTCAAGCCTTACTTTAATTGTTCGCGACGGAGTGTAGAATCGCTCGAGGAACAGACGCTCAAGCTCGGCCCATATGGTTACACCTCCCCTTGGGAGTGTGTTATCGTACCACTCCTTCGCGGTTCCAGCTAAAGAGAACTGGAACAACCTGAGCCTCTTGGCATCTTCAGATATGCCATTATGGTTGAAAGTTGAGGCAATCATCAAAAAATTCCTCAAGTGAGTATGAGGATTATCCTTTTCAACCTCTCCCTTGAATTGATTCTCGACTAGCATCTTCAAGATCCCTGGAGAGATAGAAAAGGTATTTGCCTCTACTGGTGGCAATGCTACACCATCATAATACCGTTGCGGCTGTACCGCAAACCTTCCTCTGATTGTCATACCAGGATCAGCATTCTGAGGGACGTGCTGAGGGTAAACTGATGGTGGAGGTATATGAGGGATTGAGGGTTGGTTATAAGTAGGGTGTGGAGGGTAGTATGGTGGGTACGGATATGGTGGGTATTGGTAAGGATAAAGTGGGTTGTTGTGTTGGTAGACAGGGTTGTTAAATGGGTTGTTTGGGTTTTGTGGGTTTTGGTTGATGACATGATTCTGGTTTGGTGTGGGATTGTTTTGGTTATGTGGGTTTGGGTTTTGGTTTTGGTTGGTTCCTTCCCCTTGGGGTGCTATCTATGGACTATTGACGCCCTCAATTCCCTCAACCCTCTTCACATTCTGATTAAGCCCTTCTGTCTCAAGACCCAAATCTCCGCTTAAATCCAAATTCATATCATCACCTCCTGCGGTATTCATCCTTCTCTGGAAGGCTCGATTCCTTCTAGCTATAGTCTCAGGGTCTAACTTTGTTCGATCTTCACTCATTTCTCCCTTTGAACGTGTTGTCAAATACCTGAGTACTCAACAAGAAAGATCAAACGCAACCAGACAAATAATAGAGAAATACTAAACTAAAAAAAAAACACTCACTACTAACTACTAAACTATCTCCAAGTCCTACTCAATGAGCATACATCGTCTTCCCCGACAACGACGCCATTGACTTGAACCCAAAATACTAGTCATACTAGTAGTTACCCCACAAGAGTATGGGATCACAATAGTATTGGCAAGTATATGGACCAAGTAGTATCGAACCCAAGGGAAAGTGTGTATGCGAATAGAGCCCTGGAGATCTACGCGTTGTAGTTAATATGAGTGTGTGTTCGGTTTAAGAATGAAATTAAGCTACTCTAAAGTCTACTTCTAACAATGTGAATTATAAGATCAAACAAAATAACTAAGGGTTTAATCAAATACAAGATGGTGATGCTAAGGATAAGAATCCCTACGTATACTAATGGAGCTAGTACGATAACTAAAATAATCGTGATGTGCAAGTATTAATCCTAATTGTACTAAAACTAGGCAATCAACTTCTCTAATCTAGCACCAAATTGAAAGACTAAAAGATCAAGAATTAACCCTAATTGAAGCAAGGGGACAAGGGAGACAAAACTCATAGACCCAATTACCAAAGTGGTGATAAAGGACTGCTTAATCAATAAGGTATGATCACATCTCCACAAACTATCTATGAAAAATTCATCATGTAGTTGTAAACATAGTAAGTATCCATAACAAAGAATTGTGTTTTATTTACTTTGTTGGTTACATTACAATTTTTTTGCAGATTATACCAAGGATTAAGAGTGTATGGCCATCAAATGCAAGCAAGGACATACATATTCAACAAGATAATGTCAAACCATATTTGAAAGACTGTGACAATGATTTTAGGGCAGTGGCAAGATCTGATGGATTCAATATTGAACTAGTTTGTCAGCCACCAAATTCACCAGACACTAACATCAATGACTTGGGCTTCTTTAGATCTATTCAAAGTTTACAAGATGAGACATTTCCTACAATTGTGATGATCTTGTTATGAATGTTACTAATGCATTTGATTCACTAACACACATCACTTTGAACAATGTTTTCTTAAGCCTACAAGGATGTTTGGTGGAGATCATGAAATGCAAGGGCCACAATGATTATAAGGTGCCACATATGAACAAGGAAAGACTACTTAGACAAGAGAATCTACCATAAAATCTACAAGTTGATGAAGTCCTTGCCAAAGAATGCATTGACTATTTGAGGCAAAATGAGAATGAAACTGCATCTCCATTTGATGTAGATACACTCATTTCAGAATTGGGATATTAAGTTTTAGGGTTGGTAGGCAACACTTTTTGTAAATATTTTGATATTTACCGGTTAAACAATTACCAAGTAGATGGGTTGTTTAAGATGTAAACATGTTGAGTCATCATTTTTGTATTTGACTCTATATGAATGAAACCATGTTTTTGTATAAAGTTCATGCATAAGAGTTCAAAAAACACAGAAATCATCACTGGAATTCCTCAAAAAATGAAAACAGACATAATTTTCAGTCACAACAGGTCATGCATAAGAGTACAAGTGTCTCCAAACAAAGAGCATGCTCAAAGTGATGACAAAACTCAAGTTAACCTAAAAAAAACACAGAAATCATCACTGGAATTCCTCAAAAAATGAAAACAGCCACAATTTTCAGTCACAACAGGTCATGCATAAGAGTACAAGTGTCCGAACAAAAAGCATGCTCAAAGTGATGACAAAACTCAATTTAACCTTAAAAATCACAGAAATCGTCACTGGAATTCCTCATAAAACATAAGCATGGCCAATTTTCAGTACCAAATCATCAAGCATATGAGTATAAATGTCTCCAAACAAAGAGCATGCCCACAATGATGACAAAAACTCAATTTGACCTTAAAAATCACAGAAAAAATCATCACTGGAATTCCTCAGAAAATATAAACAGACCCAATTTTCAGTACCAAATCATCAAGCATATGAGTATAAATGTTTCCAAACAAAGAACATGCCCAAATTGATGACAAAAACTCAAATTTGACCTAAAAATCATAGAATTCATCACTGGAATTCCTCACATAGGCACTTAAAGCAACTAAACCAACATGCAATAATCAAATCAGAATACATCTAAAGAGATATCAGAGAAGACCTTTTAAACAAGCATTTAGCTCCTAGAATCCACATGCAATACAAATCAGCAGCAAACTGACGGAGTTCAAGTGATGCACAAGTACATCGAGTTCCAAAAATCCGAGCAAATCATCATCTTTCGGCCAAGGCAAAAGAGCGGCCACCAACGGCGGAACCACCATCGGCCACCGTCCCTGAAGCAGTAACCGTTGCTACCGTCGGTGAAGTGGCAAAATCGGCCCATTCTGAGAAAAGAGGGATCAATCGACAAACGGTGAGTCAGATCAAGCAATATCTGACATGTATAGAGAACCAAAGGTCGATTCTCCACTACAATCGACCAACGCCGGAGAACAGAGACTCGAATCTGTGCCAAAATCGGCCACCATTGGAGAACCAATAGTCGAATCGTCAAAAGAATTGGCCACCACCATGTTGATAGATGAACAACCTGTGATGCATGAATACGTGGATATTTAGAGGTATGCAGTATCTGGTGCGTGGAGGGGGCGGGTGTGGGCGTGATTCGCTTCGGATTCACACCCGATACGCCACCTGGCGTATCCTCTAAAAAAATAAAAATAAAATATTGGGATACGCGAATCCGACTGTCGGGATTCGCGAATCCGCCTGATTTTCCAAAATTTCTGGGTTGGATATATTTGAAACTGCATTCTCTTCATCATCAAGAGCCCAATGACTTTGATCTGAAACATCGCTGATCTAAAACATAGCCTCTTTCTTCCTAAAGAAGACTCATGTGTTGGATCTGAATTGACGCCTATTCTTCAACATTAATTCTTGCTGGTATGCCCTTGAGATCTGGGAATCGAACATTTGAGCTTAATTCGTACAACTTTTCAATACACTGAGCTACCCAACGAAGAGAGATAGAAATGCGTGTGTATGTATATTGAGAGATAGAGATAGACTTGACTTGAGAGATGAAAAAAAAAAGGTCTATGTGCGGGTAGAGAGAGAGAGATGAATGTATGTGTGGGTAGAGATAGAGGCGTGAGTGGTGTGTGGGGGAATGTATACAGATTAATTTTCTAATAAAAATAAATGAACTAAATCCTAATAGGTGAATTTAAAGAGTTGATCAATTATAATTTATTTATTGGGTGTTAATGATATTTAAATTTATTATTTTATTGATTAATTATATAATTTTCTAAATATTTTATAAATATTATATATAATAAAATATAAATTAATAGACGTATCCTTGCCGAATCGCACCCTATTATTTTTAAAAATCCGTATCCACGCACCCGCGTCGTATCGCTCCCGCACCCGCACCCCCGCACTTGTGCAACATAGCGAACAACTAATGTTGTTAGGCGAACAGAAATTGAAGCGTAACTGATAGTTATGAAGAATAATCAAGATGGGAGTGCATAAATTAATTCTACAAGTATATTAAATGACGAGCAACTACTTTGACGAACAACTTATTGGTGAACAGATTCAAGATCCGGGGCCGGGTATGATCCCCATGCCAAGTCCGGGGTGACGAGCAACATTACTAAAAGGAATTAAAGATCCAGAGGCACATCAACATTGAAAATTCAAGCGAACAACTTCTGAATCATATGATCAAGGAGCGAGCAACAAATGCAACAGAGAAGTGAAATCCCCAAGCAAATAACGGCGAACAACGTTGAATCCGTGATAAGATCAAATACAAGATTTTGTAACTAAGTTTCAGCTTAGATAAGGTCAAATTTGGTCAAAGGACACATGTCAAGCATGCAAGCTTGGTAGTCCAAAAGTTATGTACACCTCCTACTTGGTGGTTAGTATAAATAAGTTGTTCTCCTGCTATAAAAATAAGTTCAAATTTACAAACACTCCAAATACACATACCCATACACCTAAACGTGCACACACACGAAATAAATACGAATCTGATACTCATATTTACGATTTTATAACCCGAACAATCGAATTTACCATTTACGGTGGTAATTGATCACACGTTCTTGTTTGGTGATCCCAAAATCAGTTAAAAATAGCCAATAATCTGCACGATTAGAACTGATCACCAATACACCAAAAACCCTAAATTTCCATTAAAGTCGGGCATATCGAATTCGGGAACAAAGGCCTCAATATACATATCCTTTTCATCGGATTGAATGACCGAATCCATGGAATAAGGGGATAGAGATCGGTGAGTAAAAAGGGAGAGAGAGGTAGGCGCATCCGTGGAGGAAATGGGTAAGAGAGAGGGTGAGAAAACCCTAGAACAATCGAGAGAGAGGGAGAAGTGTGGGGATGCAATAGTATGTGATCATAGGGTTATTTAGGGTGGGGTGGGGTGTTTAGGGTGGGCTGGAGTTTTAAGTGGGTTGGGCCCACTTAATTAGTGTGTTTAGGAAATAAGTTATTGGGCTAATTGAAGACTAATTTTTGCCAAAAGAGGAATGGGTAAAAAATTGGTAAACGGACAAAAAAGGAAAGCAGGTAAAAATTTGGTGGACGAAGGGAATAGTATTTAAAGTGATAAATTATATATTTTTTGTTAGAGTGTATGGAGGATTTGTTAGAGTGTATGGAGGATATAATATTAAAAAGTATTACTTTTGGACTTTTTTTTTCAATGTAGCAAATAACTTTGGAATAGAGGGAGTATTATGTAATTGGGAGGAGGGGGTGTTACTATTTTTCAGCTGAGGCCCAATCTAAACCCATAAAAAAAACGAGCCTTCTTTATTTTACCGGGTCTTATATTGGGTATCAAACACCCATATTAATTTGTATTATAGGGGCTAACACATGGTATCAAACAGACCCTATATATTACTCTCTTCGTCCTGATATTTTTTAAAATATAATTTTCTCCGGTTCTAATTTGAATCCGTTTAAAAATTTATCAATTTTGATAAGATAATAAGATAATATTTTTTCAAAAACTCTATATAAATTAGTAGTCCCATCAATATAAGAATTAATTATTTTCTCAAATTACAAAATAACTAGAAGAAATTAGTAAAATAAGAATATATTGTTGATTGTTTCTTGTTAAACTTCAAATTCACTTGGATTTTATCTCTTACATTTTATCCCATCATAACACCTTATGATTTTGATCTGTCGTTGTTGATTTTGGAACACATTTTAGATGAAAAATATTGGAATATCTTGAACCCTATGCTTAGCTTGATTGACTGCAAATGAAAGAAGAATTTGTTTACTTCTAGAGATTTACTTGATAACCAAGTTATTGTCTTCTAGACATTTTTTCTAAAAGACCAAGGTATTGTCTTTTTTAAACTTTTACTTGGGGGTATAGTTGTTGTCTTAGTATTAATATTCCTATAATTTGACCTAAGGTCATTTTGTACTCTGTAATCGATCTAATCAACATAACATACGAGTTCCTCTCTTCTGCCCATGGATGTAGCTAGCACATCGTTAGTGAACCAAATAAATCTTTCATTTTTTTTTTATTTATATATCTTTCTTGTGCCATATTATAACCAATTTGTATCTAGAGACACTACAAGAAAATGCATTTTTTGTAACGAATTTATTTGTAACCAACTGTTTAATGGTTACAAAAAGACGGTTTATTGTAACGAATTTTTATTTTCGTTACAAATGTTCTATTTTAAATAACATTATATATTTATCGTTACAATTAGTAAAATATTGGTTACAAATAGTAAACATGATTTATTGTAACAAATATACAAAAATTTATAATTATATAGACTTGAACACCAATATTATATATATATATATATGTATATACATATATATAATAAAGAAATTAACATAAAAATGACACCAAAGAATGGATATTGAAAACTTGAACATTAAAAAAATATACAAAATATCATGTTAGTGAGACGGTCTTACACAAAATATATATTATTATTGCCCATTTTTGTAAAAATATCATCTTAGTGAAACAGTCTTATACAAAAAATATATTATTACTACACTCCTCTGTACCAATAATGATGTCTGTATATATATATTATAATAAATAGAGTATTTTTTATAAATTTATAAATTCAGTGAAAACAATTAATATTTTTTAATGAAAACAACTAATACCCTTCAATAATTTATGTATAAACCATTTTCACTCTATATTTTGTCTTTGTAGCATACTAACTATATATATAAATATGTAAATAAATTTTTGTTTCTTTTATCCTTATTAAAATTATATAATGGGTAGATTAATAATATACAAGTACAAAACGTTTACGTTAGTATTAAAAAACTGTTGATAAAAATTATGAAAGGGAAAATAAAAGTTTAATGTTATTAATAAAAAATTCTTTTTCTTTCTCATGATTACCAGTAAATCCGTTTACAAAATTTAGCAAATGGGCCTGCTCCTAATTATTTAGTGAATTGAGCGTCACTTCTCCTTTTTTATTTTTATCTTTAAGTAATTAGTAAAAAAAAAACAGAGATTTAGGGCATTTCTCAGCCGTTTTCCCCTCTAGCTGAAAGTTTCTCTTATTCTCGCCGCTCCGCCAGTTCCGATCCGCCACTCCAGCCCCCAAGCCTCGATGATTCACTCTCGCTTCCTGTTGGTCTGTCTCGCGCAGCGCCACCGTATCCGTATCGGTTCTTTCTCTCGCCCGTACTGGAAACTTGTAAGACCCAGCAAATTTAAAGTCCGAGTCTCTTCATCAGATGCTTGATTTTGTCACACAAGAATCTGCAATTGCTAAGTTTTCTTATTTTCTCTGATTCCTTTATTGATTTCTCTGTAATAATTATTGACTTCTTGTGTTTTAATTGTTGAGATATTCCTTTTCTAGTGTTTTGATTCTTGAATATAATTGTTCCTGGGTCTTAATTCTTATCTTTGAGTGTTCTTGGTTTATAAATTTTGAGTTCTCTATCTTCTTTGGATAAATTTGTGAATGAATTGAAGGTATTTTTTTTCTTGCTTTATGTTTATGTATTTGGTTTAAATGGATGATAATCAATCTGGAAAATGTGAATTCATCAGTATCTGTGATACTGTTTTGACATATTTTTCATCTCAACTTGATAGTAAAGCCACAGAAAGTGAATTTTAAATCATTCAAATTCTAGTATTTTTTACTGCTAAAAGTAATCTGTTTTGCAAATAAATGAATTTTAAATCTGTTTTGTCTGTTACATCTTCACTGAAATTGACTAGTCTGATCAGAACCAGTATTAAGTAGATATATTCATCACTCAGGCTTTGAATTAATTACGCACTGAGCGTTTAATCTAAGTGAGTAATCCATGTTTGTCTTACTTGAAAAGCTAACACAATTTGACAAGAGAATTTGGAAAGTGATCAGAATTTATGAATTGAATTTCCACAAGGAATTCTTGAATGCCTATTTACTTTGTATGGACACATTTTTGTATAACATAAAATAAAAACACATTTACAAAATTACGTTGATGCAATCAATCCATAAAGTTAATTCTTCTTGTTCCTAAACAGTGGCAGGTCAAGTTCTCTTGTATTCTCAAGTCTTATTAATTCTCTGACTATGCTCTGTAGTGTGATGGAGTTTCATTCTCATAAGAAAGATCTAATTTTAGTTTGTTTTCTTCTGAATTCCCAGGCTGAAAATCTTCAAGAAGCCACAACAACTACTAAGCAAGTAAGCATTAAAATTTTGTTTCCTATAAGTCATCTCTTGTCGTTGCTATGAGACTCTAAAGCATGATGGTTGATGCAGTGTAACCCTTTTATCCCCCATTGCCTTGTTTATTTATTTTATACTTGTGGAAGTTAGAAAGCTTCTAAAGTTCAGCAAAAACATTAATTTGTGAATTTCTAAAAGTTTTATTAGCTTAGTGAAATCAAAATAAACTATGAATTTGGGTTCTAATAAAAGAGAATATGGAAACTGATGTTTAGTGTTATATTTACTGCATCAAATTTTTCCTTATGCCTAGATAATTTTCATCTTGTGCTTTATAAATCAAAATTTGTTTTCTTTATTGGTCTAGTTATTCTCCTTGTTAGAATATTCTTAGTTCTTATGCATTATAAACTCTTACTCTTCCGTTATCAAAGTTCTCGTTCTGTGTTAAAATTAAGTTCTTAACCATATGATGTATTAATGTTTTTTTATATTTTGTAGGACAATGAAGTTTCAATTTGATCGTGGACCAGAAGACTAATCAAGACTTTCTAGTTTAGCACTTTTAATTTACACATATTTTTTATTAATGTTATTATGTACATTGAAGTGTTCACATTAATAGTTTTTTTATAAGTATTTTGACATTGTTGACTTCAACGTACTTGTATGGAGAATTGTTATTTTCTTTAAATAAAATTACTGCATTATGTCCATTTGTTTTTATTTTTAAGGTTTCTCATTTGGCACTTTGTTATTTAGTTATTTGTAACCATTTTTTGTGTGAAATGAAATATTAAATGCACCACAACAATAGTGACGAATCAAGTATTAAACACCAAATATATGATTTTATATAACAGTTTATTTGTAACGAAATTAATTTTTTGTAATAAAATTTTAGTTATTGCTACTAAAGTTTTTGTAACGAAGAATGGTTCGTTACAATTGTATTGGTAACGAAATTGGTTTTTTTTCCGTTACAAAAACTTTTTGCGACGGACTTTAAAGGACCAACTTTTGTAACGAAGTGTTTCGTTACAAAAAGTTTTTGTAACCAAAAATGGACTTTTTGTAACCAATTCTTTCGTTACAAAAAGTGAATTTTCTTGTAGTGAGACCAATTAGTATTTTCACAATTTGGTGAGAAAGATGTCTGCATTGAACATGAAAATCGACATTCACAAGAATGAACAATTTTAGTTTATGGTAGATTAAGATATGAGCCATGTTGAAACAACAAGGACTGTGGACACCGTTGATGTTGAATGATACCTTGGGAAAAATATGTGTACGAGGAGTTGTTTGTACGTCTGAGCATTTTATGATACAAGTTATTAGTTGCCCTATCTTGGGGGCAAGTCTGTGTACGAGGAGTTGCTCGTACATCTGGACATTTTGCAAGCTATTAGTTGCCATCTTGGGGGTAAATCTTTGTGGTGGAGTTGCTCGTACATTTGAGCACTTTTTATGATGCATTTTAATACATCTATTGACCTGTGAAAGAGATTCAAATCAAATTGGAAATTTGTTGGAATGCCTTAAACCCGTCGAGTTTGATTGACTGGAATATATATTCGATATTAATTTTCTTCCAGAGATTGCTTGATACAGCAACAACAAATTAATTTTTCATAAAAAAAAAAAAGAGTCCCACTACTCAAACCCCAAAATTCTCTAAACAAACCCCCATAATTTTAAAGACAAAAAAATTGACATAAATAAAATGACTAAGTTATCCTTATATATATATATATGGAATGAATTTTACTCTAAATTTATGTTGATTTTGACTTTAGCCTTTTAAGTCATTTAATTTCAAAATTAGTATTTTAACTTTTAATTGATCAATTTTTTTTCTTACATTTTTTTAAACCCTAAAAAAATATGTTTAAAAATGTATTAAATATTTAAATAATCAAATTAAATGAAATTAAAAAATCCATAAAAATTTGGAAAACAAAAGAAAATAAATCAACTAAATCTTCAAAATAATTTAACTAAAACAAATCCAATTTTTTTTTAAAAAATAAACTAAAAAATAGTTAAAAAGATCAATTAAATCTTAAAAAATAACTAAATTAAGGAAATTAAATTAAAAAATCATAAAAATACAATCGAAGCTAAATAAAATAAAATTTTAATTGATTATTTAGTTTAATTATTTACGATAATTTAATTCAGATTTATAAAATATTTTTCTGATTTTATTTATGTTTAGCCTTTTCCTTTTTGAATATTTTTATTTTTTTATTCTTTTTTAAATTTAGTTTGTTTATATTTATATATTTTTCTTATATTTATGTAGTTATTTTATTTTTCAAATTTTCATTTTAATTGATTTTTTATTTAATTTTTTTAATTTTTTTTATTATTTAATTTTTGTCAAATTTTATTTAGGTTTAAATGATTTGAAAAAAATTTAAATAGACTTTTTTTAAATTATTTTATTTTCTGAATTATTTAAAATAATTGTCAATTTTACTTTTAATTTTTTATTCAAATATATTATATAATTTAATTGATTATTAAAATTGTCTTTATATTTATTTTATTTTTTTACATTTTTGAAGATATTTATTCTGATAAATACTTATTTAGAAGATTTAGTTAATTATTTATAAAAAAAAATTCAAAATATATTTAATTTTTAATATAATTTTTTTAAAAAATTTGATTAAAACCAAAGAATATGAAAGAATAAATAAAAAAATTAATGAGAATATGGAATAGTGAGAATATTTAGTAAGTGATGTGGATTTAATGAAATTGTGGCAATATTAATGGAGGAAGGATATTATAGGAATGAAATGGGGTATGTTTAGTAATATATGTTGATTTTTAAATTTTAATGGGGTATGTTTAGTAGGTGGGGTAGATTTAGAAGATTTTGGGGTTTGAATAGTGGTACTAAAAAAAAAAAAAAGATTCCCACTATTAAAACCCCAAAATCTTCTAAACCCACCCCACCTACTAAACATACCCCAATAAAATTTAACAATTAACATGTAATATTAAACATACCCTATTTTATTCCTATAATATCCTTACGTTATCAAAATAAATAAATAACACTTTCCTATTTTATATTCTCTTAATTAACTCTCTTCCAAGAAAAAAAACATTACTCCTTCTTATTCTTTAACTTTTGATAGAAATTTAAAAAAAAATTAAATATATTTTGAAAAATATTATAAAAATCAACCAAATTTGCAAAAATATATAAATTACAAAAAATAATTAATAAAATAAATTATTAAAAAAGTATTTTAAAAATAAATAACATATAAATAATTTTTTTAAAAATAAATTAAATTGAAAAAAATTAATAAAAAATAAAAAATTTAGATAAATTTTTAAATAAGTAAGAAAATAAAATTAATCTTAAAAAAATCAAATAAGAAATAAAAAAACTTCAAAAGAAAAAGGTTAAAGTCAAATAAAATCAGAAAAATATTTTATAAAAGTCATTTCATTCATCGTAAATAATTAACTTAAAAATTAATTAATTTTTATTTAGTTTTGAATGTTTTTTTAATTTAGTTATTTTTTGAAATTTAGTTGGTTTCTAATTTTTTTCAAAAATCGAATTTTATTTTTGATTGAACTATTTAGAAGATATAATTTTTTCAAAAAAATCAATTTTCAGATTTTAAATAATTTTTGAAATTGAATTTCTAAATTTAATATAATTTTACTATTTAAATATTTAGTCGATTTTTTAAAATATTTTCCAGGTTAATTTTTTTTTTTAGATTTTTCAAATATTTAAAGAAAAATGAATTAATTTAAACTTAATATGTTGATTTTAAAATTAAATAACTTATAAAACTAAAGTTAAAGTCAACAAAACCTAGAAGATAATTTATTCATATTTATATAAGGATAACTTAGTTATTTTATATATGTCTATTATTGTCTTTAAAATAATGGGATATGTTTAGAGGATTTGGGGGTTTAAGTAGTGGGACTCCAAAAAAAAATCTCCGGTTTTTTTGTTTTCTAGCATTTTTTAATCTAGTGAGTAGTTCTGCAACTTGAACTATTTAACTATATAAGCATATATCATTTATACTACTCGTGTTTTGGATAAGTTTTTTGATATAATTGAAGGAAGTTTATACTTTCGTTCTTGGCTTTAAATAAGCACCTAGGAAGTGTGAAAATGGGAGGTTGATCCATCTTTTAATCAATTATGGGGTTGATTTGCTTATACACGGGAGGTTATATGAGAAATATGTCTCAATGCACTAACATTTATCATGAATTCCACTTTAAAAAGTGTTTGTTCATTTGTTAATTACATGGTGATTAATATTTTAATAGATTTGGGTAACAAGATTTCAGAAATATGTTCTTTTTTGTCATTAGTTGTCATGGTTCTTGAGCTAGTTGCCTTGACAAGTACAGAGCGGCGTAAAGTTCAGATGGTGGAGCATCCAACTCAGAGATGGGCTGTTATAAGTCCCCAGGTTGTAAGAACTAAGAATAACATCTACAACTCAAAGTCGCCCACTTTATGCTGATGATATATAGAAAACAAATTAATATGCGTGCTCAATTTATGTAGAATAAACATGAGAAGACAATATCAGGTTCTGATAAAAAACAAAGACAAAAAGTGAGAACAAAAGTACCACTTCACCTGCCAGTTTGCCACCATCGGTTTCTAAACCCAATGTTCAGAATGAACTTGAGGAACACGGTGAGTGATTCTCTCCCTAAATAGCTCATGCACCTGAGACTTCTCTTGTGAATCCGGAGGAGCCTCCGTGGAAAAAGTGCAAGAGAATCTAGATTCCTGATTGGTATCGTAGTGTTTTTTCTCGTTGGAGTTTACTGTTTCTCCGGTAATAATAAAGTTGACTCATTTTATATTTAGACTCTATTTCATAAGTAGACAAAGTTGATATATGTAGAATCTTGCTTAATTTTTATAAAGTAATTGGAAGGATGACATATGCCCTATACATTACATGTTTTCCTTTTCCTTTTCTGAATTAATTAGCATAGAGCCAACCACTTGTTTTACTCTTTTCTAATCTGCAAAAAATTTTACTGTTCAAATTTTTATGCTATATTATATATTATCAAGGGGTGAAGTCGACAGAAATGAATGAATATACACAAGTGCAGTGCTTTTTGCACCCACAGACTACTTAGTACACCTACCTCTTAGTCAAGTTTATTAGTTTGAGGTAGCTTTGTTTTTAATTAAGTTTTTTTTTTTTTAGACTTTCGTAAATATATTGTTGGAATTATTTGTGTTTACCAATAATAATATATGAGTGAAAATTAAAAACAAATTTAATTGAGACTGGGCTGAAGACCTTGGACCTTGGACTTTGGACCTTGGACTTTGGACCTTGGACTTTGATCCTTGACAATTGAACTTTGGGTTGTATTTGGACCTTTGAAGAATTTTCTAAGTTTGTTGAGCCCAAAGTTTGGACTTAGCCCGGAAATCTGGAGTGTCCAGATTCGTTGAAGTAGACATGTAAGAGCATAATAAAATGCAAAATATGTGATGAAATTCGATAGTTGGTAAATTCCCTAATTTTCGTTTAATTGGGAGTGACTTACGTCTCCCTTCTTTTGGCTGAACGAACCAGAATACAGAAAGGTCCAGGTTCGTAGTTTGACTCACAATCCTCTCCACTTTCCATGCATGCGTGGGTCTTGGAGGCCTAAAAATAGGCATGTATATCTTTGCATTCATACCCTCAGAAATTCTCTCCCACTCTCTCCCTCTCTCCCTCTCTCCCTCTCTCCCTCAGTATTCTAGCATATAGTCTTTAAAAAATTAGTCCAGTTCATACATTCTTTGTGTTCGGCGGAGCTTTAAGTCATGCGGTGCTGCACACTTGAAGACGAATGTATCGTTTTACCTTTGGGAGCGTAATTCCAAACCGACGAGCACTACCAGGAAATCTTCGCTTTGCGGGAAAAGGATTTCCTTGACACAATACTAGAAGATTTCTTTTCCTTTTTCTTTATTGTGTAATTCTCTTTATTTTATTGTAAAGAATTATTATCACCAGAGTCAAATTCCAACAATCGCAAAGCGAAAATCATGACTTATGGTGATAATAACTCTGACCCCAAAACCTAAGGGACTATTATTATTCCTTCTGGTACTCTCACACCCCAAGGCACCACTACCCCCATTCCCCCTATAACTGTCCATATTGGGCAGACTTCTAATCCTAGTGTGGTGAACCTGTTCCCCTATGACAACTTGAGACCTTTTATAGTCCAGAGTGAGAGACCCGAGAAGTTCTCAGGTAAGAACTTCAAGAGGTAGCAGCAGCGCATGCTGTTTTTCTTGACCATCTTGAGGTTGGCGAGGTTCGTTAGTGAGGACACGCCTGCGGTCATTGAGAATGATCCACAAAATGAGGATGTTCGTGAACGATGGTGGGATCATGACTTCTATGCTCAGAATTATATTCTGAGTGGTCTAGTAGACTCTTTGTACAGTGTCTATCAGAAGTGTAAAACAGCCAAGGAAATGTGAAATTCCTTGGAAGCCAAATATGTGGCTGATGATGCGGGTACTAAGAAGTACCTACTTGGGAGATTCTTGAACTTCAAAATGGTAGACTCGAAGTCTGTTATCGAACAAGTTCAAGAATTTCAGTTGATTCTGCATGACATAGTTGCAGAAGGAATGCTACTGCCAGATGTCTTTCAAGCAGCTGCAGTAATTGAAAAGTTGCCTCCAAGTTGGAAGAAATTTCAAAACCATCTGAAGCTTAAAAAGAAAAGTATGACTTTGCAAGAAGTTATCGGAAAACTTCAAATTCATGAAGGTGGTCTAGAGAGGAACAATAATTCATTAGAAACGAAAGCTAATCTGATGGAATGTGGTGAGACCTCCAGAATGAGGAAGAGACCAAATAATGATAGCAAGACGCATGTGACTGGGAGATACACCTTTAGCATTAATTGCTACAACTGTGGTGTTGACAGCGATTTCGTGAGGAACACGCCGTCCGACTCCCAGCGGGTAGAATTTATGGATTATATAAACTGAGAGTAATAAATGCAAGAGTAAATATGCTCTCAAGTGGAGTCATTGTAATAAATGTGTTGTGTCCTTACAATGGGCATTTAAGGCCATATTTATAGTGTACATGGTGGGTTTCACCATCTTGAGCTGGTATACCCGTGGGCCCCACTGATTCTCAGTTGGATAGCTATGAGTGGCTATAGCCCCCTCTACGGGCCAATGAGGGAGCGCCGCCTGGCACTGTTGACTCCTATTGATGGGAATCCTCCTGCTGGACCTACTCTGGCCCTGTCACATCCGCACGTCTGATGGGACTGGACGTGTTAGGTTGCTGTCATCGCCTGAGAACGGGTAGACGGGTATACGGGTAGCCGGGTAGCGAATAGATGGAGAGAACCCTGGGGGTCATGTCCTCGGGAGTCGGGCAGAGAGCGTCCGGGGCTGCCCGACGCTCACCGCCGGTCGACTAAATTTAGTGGTCTGGCTAAGGCTTTTAACCGCTATCCTCTCGGTGGTCGTCGACATGGCACCTCTGGCTTTCTCCCCAATGACTTGGTCGGGCTCGCTGACCGGCTCCCCCCGCTCTTAGCTCGGAACGGTTTAACCCGACTGACCGATGGGTCGGGTAGCAATACCGGATGTAACAATTGTCCTACCAGCCCGTCATCGGGGAGGCCCCGCTGTTGGGTGGCGGGCTGGTTAACCCATGATTTTGAATTTGAGGTGTTGTTCCGTCTTCCGAGGTACCGCTTCGAATTCTGCACTTGCTGACTTCATCTACTGACGTGCTTGATACGCAGGATCACAGGCGTCAAGTCTGCCGATCCTATCGCCCAATAGCTAGGCTCGTGCTCCACACGCACCCTCCATACTTTGGTTTAATTCCAATTTTAACCCCATTTTTTGCACTTTAGTCCCTCCCCCAATTCTTCTATAAATAGGGGGCTTCAACCCTCATTTTCACTTTCACTCTTTTTCCTCACACTTCCCCCTTGCAAAAATTTGAATTTTCCGGAGACTCCTCCTCCGTTTTCCCCAGATTCCGGCAACCTTTCTCTTCCAAGGTAATCCCTCTTCATCTTCTTCATTTCCTTCTTCAAAATGAGTGACTCGGTAGAGAGCGTCGACACCGCCGACGTCTTCCAGTTCCGCCACCGCCGTTGAGAGACCACTCCGCCAAGCCAGAGAGGGAACGTCTGGAGCCGCCGCAGCCCGGGAAGGCAAAGGCACCTCCACGGACGTGGATGCCTTTGCCGATGATCTGGAGAGGATGAGTCCTCAACGTGAGGTACCCGTTCTCAGTGCTACTTTGGTATCCACCTACCCTCCCCGGGCCGAGAATTTTCTCTTCGAGCAGGAAGCGATGCCCGAGAACATCGCCTATGCGGACAGCCGGCTAATCGAGTTCGATTATGCTAAGTACATTAGTGGGCATCAACGAAGCCGCCCAGCCCGGTCTTACCGCAAATCCCGGGAGTCCGACTTTGGTGCCTCTCGACGCCCCGACTGTTTGCCCTCGAATGCGGATCTCTCGGATCTCTACTGGACCTTCGAGGTCCCCGCAGATATTTACTTCTACACCCCTCAAGCCAACGAGCGCGCCAACCAGCCCCCCGAGGGGTTGATTGCCATCAATGCGGACACCCTGCACGCGGGTCTCCGCTTTCCGCTCCACCCGGCGATTTCCAGGCTACTCGCCTCTTGGAGTTTGTCTATCACTCAGATTACGCCCAACGGGTGGAGTTATCTATTGGGCGCTATGGTCGTGCTTGGGCATCGGGGGCTTCATCGGATGCCGTCCCCCGACGAGATCAACCATTTATACTACACTGTGGCCTCTACCGGACCGACGAATGTGGGGTACTATTCTGTGAAGTCCCAGGGTGGGGACTCCATCGTCTTCGGCATCTCATCGAAAATCACGGGCTGGCACCAGAAATGGTGGTGGGTCGTCGGTGCCTGGGAGAGCGTGGGTCCCGATGGATCGGTCATTTCGGTTCTCCGCGAATATCATATCCGCAACCGATGAGGTATACACTCACATTACTCTTATCTCCTCCGTACTGATCAAATTTCTATTTTGTTTTGCAGGCAACTCGGCGCCCAATTTGAGAAACCTGACCAGCGACTTCAGGCAGGCCCTTTCCCTTGTTAAGGAGGAGAGCGACGTCAACCGCAACGTCGACCAGCTGAATAGTAACGAGCAACGGAGACTCTCTGGCCTCCAAACCTTTCCCCGGTATCTGAACTTTGGTGGTAAGAATTTTCCTGCATGATGTCTTTTTATTCACTCTTTACCCGACTTTGGTTTTCTAACCGACATTCGATCTTCTCTATTTCCAGAGCACCGCTTCCCGGCAGACAGCGAGACCTCACCGTCTGATCCTTCAACTCCTACTCCTCTGGACAACGACCAGCACCTACCCGACGCCGGCCAAATTCCCATCGTCAACTGCGAGTCCTCCGACGAGACAGTCGACATGGCGCCCAAGAAAAACGACGTCGCCAAACTGGAAAAATGGGGAGTGGTCAAGGCTTCGGGACTGACTACCCGGGCTCACCTCCAGACTCCTCTGTCGGCCGCCCCTTCGGTGCCCATCGGTGACCAGCCGCCCGCCAAGAAAGCTCGGGTGGATGCCCAGACCCCCATCGAGCCCGCCATGGTGACAATCGATGTGGACTCGACCACAGGGGGCCTGATCACGGGCACATCTGAGGCCGCCGCTGGGAGCCCAGCTTCCTCCACTCGCGACTGGAGCGACTTCTCGTTCATAGGCAGGGGCAACCATCTCACGTAAGTGCCCTCGTATTTTCCCTGAGTCTCGTGGTCATTTTGTGATCCTTTCTTTTAGCTAACTTTTTGCCCCAATATTTTGTAGGCCTGATCCCCTGCCCCCGCCAGAGGTTCTTCAGTTCCCGCGCTCGCAGGATCCCCCGTACTCGGAGGCCGTCCCCGAGACTTGGCCGGAAGAGCTTCGCCGCACTGTGGTGAATCTGCCCCGATCTTGGACCCTCAACTGCCAAAAGGCTTCATACACCATTTCTCTGGCTGACCGTATGAGGTCCTTGGCCATCCGCTCCTCCCACGATGCCATCACGATGGAGAGTATCCTGTTTAACTACGAGCGGGAGATGCGGACTTTCTCTTCTTACAAGGTGGCCTTCCAGACGAAGAAGGACGAGGCTGCACGTCTGGAAGAGAAAAACAAGAAGCTTGAGGAAGAGCTGGAGGCCACCCGTACCCGCTGCATGGAGGTGGAGGATAAACTCGAGGCCAAGAAGAAGGCCCGCGGCGATACCGAGGCAAACACGGTCGAGGAGGTCAGGAAGGTCTGTGAGGCCCTCGCTGCGAACACCGAGGAGCGTGTGGCCACAGAGCGTGCCCGCCTCGAGGGGGAAAGCGAGTCGGCCAGCTCTATGATCTACATCAATGCATACGCGACTCAATCCGCTCTCTTCTCCAACGGAATCCTATGGCCGATCTCACTGGTCCCCTGGAGGATTTGAAGAGTTATGTGGAGGCCAACCCCCGTCGGCGGAGTACGATATCACTCTAAGGGACCTTACCGACCGCGGGGTGGATCTGTCTTTCCTTGGCGATACGGGGACTTTTATCTACCCTTTGGCTGACGACGAGGCGGTCGAGGAACCGGCGGTGGTTGATGGGGTTTCCCCTTGAAGGCTTTATTTTATTTCTTTCCTTTGCCGGCCACCTTTGTAATCCAGACTTCTGTTTTCTTTTTCCCTTTAATGAAATGTCCTTTTCACTTTAATGAAACATTCTTTTTATTTAAGCATTGTTTTCGATTGACGGGTAGCAACTTCATGAATATCGGGTTGAGTTAACAATTGGTTAAATCATTAACCAAACAATTAATGAGTGAAGTGCTTTAGCCGATTGACGGGCAGCGACTTCACGAACATAAGATTGAATTAACAATCGATTAAAAGATTAACCATATGATTAATGAGTGAAGTGATTTAGCCAATTGACGGGCAGTAACTTCACGAACACAAGATTGAATTAACAATCGATTAAAAGATTAACCATATGATTAATGAGTGAAGTGCTTTAGCCGATTGACGGGCAGCGACTTCACGAACACAAGATTGAATTAACAATCGATTAAAAGATTAACCATATGATTAATGAGTGAAGTGATTTAGCCGATTTACAGGCAACAACTTCACGAACACAAGATTGAGTTAACGATTGATTTTATTGATTGCAAAATGCGTTCGAGACGCGATTACATTGTGGCCCCCGACGGGCAAAAGAGTGACGCGGGTTACCCCCGTTACAAAGCCGATTATCAGCTACTGGTAGTATTTCTTAAGTAGGGAGGCGTTCCAAGGGTGTTGGGTCGGATTGCCCTCAAGGCTCTCGAGCTCGTATGCCCGGTTGGCCAAGCACTTGGAGATCTTTAGGGGTCCCTCCCAATTTGCGTCAAATGCCCCCTTGGGCTGTCCGATCGTCCGTCGTAAGACTAGGTCCCCGGCTCTGAATTCTCTGATTTTTATTTTCGAGTTGAAATACTTCTCCGCCCGACGTTTATAGGCTATGTTCTTCTGCTCGGTAGATAGCCTTTTTCTTCTAACAGATCCAATTCATTCAACATGGCCTCATCGTTCCCGGCCCCACAAGTTGCGAGGTACGAAGGCTCGGGATGACGACCTCCGCCGGGATGACTGTTTTCATCCCGAAAGCCAGAGCGAAAGGAGTCTCCCACGTGGTCGTGCGACTGGTTGTCCTTTACGATCATAGCACTTCGGGTAACTTGCTCGCCCATGTCCCTTTGCTTTCCTCCAACCTTGCCTTCAAAGTGTGTTTGATTATTTTGTTTACCGCCTCGACCTGCCCGTTTAACTGTGGATGATAGGGTTGTTAATGTTAGTGTCCTAGAGACAATCCATCGAAAGGACATAATGCTAAGATAATATTCAGATTTGGTTTAATATTATTATTGGTTTAATATTAAATGTATAGCGTTACACTTATCTGAATATGATGTTTGATTGTTTGCATATATTCTTATATGTGTTCCCATGAATCACTACTGTCATTGAGTGAGTGAGAACTCAGACGACTTAAGTATGATTCTCAAATAGCCCCGATCAAGGATCATCAAGAATGGGATATTGATGATGCAATTGAGATTGGTGTGCGATCTGCATCATACAATTAGAGAGTGTAGTAAGATCTCACTTACTACGAGATACCAGGTATCTCATGATGGATGCACAGATACCTTAGAGGGTATTGGTATACCCATCCGAGAAACCGTTTGATGTACTTTCACATAATGTGTCTACGGGTGTCTCGATTAGTGGGAGCGATGTGATACTCCTCTAACTTGAAGTCAATACGCACGACATGTGTGGAGTGGTGAACTTTGACCATGACCGACACTTGCTCCCTTCCACGGGTAGATATGGCATGGATTGGGTTCATCACGAAATGCATGTGCGTGGTAGTTGAGCCAAGAATAGGATTCATTCCTCAATGTGGATTTAGAGAGAATGCTCGTCTTCTCATCATAATTGGATCTAAGTCATCGGTCGACGCACATCAACTTAGACTTTGTGGCTAAGTGTGATATACTTGATCAATTAGTGATAGGAGATAATATGATTAAGTTATTTGAATAGACATTTCATCATGTTCAAGGCTTAATCGAGTATTCGTGAATGAAATGAAGATATCACAATAGCCTACAATATTACAGGTAGTTGCAGATTTCCTCGCAACATACCTCGTATATTGAGAATGTCTGATTTATTGTCTAGGGTTCAATTAAGACCGTTAGTTTGACTAATCGCTCGATATACGAGGGCCTATGGGTCACACAACAAGTAATCGCTCGATATACGAGGGCCTATTGGGTCGACTTTTATAGGCTCAAAGCCAATTCTTGGTTCCAACTCGATTTGAGCGTCTACGAAAGTTTGAGAATCTTCTTCCATAGGGTGGGTAGTGGGTGGGTTTTCTTCGTTTATATCCATGTCTCCCTCCCCGACAGTACAAATGAAATCTAGATTTGCGGAATTTAATGCAAGATCGATATACGCCAAACATCCGCGTGCTATTTTTTTATTACCCTTAAGAGTTCTCACCTTCCCGGAGGGGGTTGGGAACTTGATACAATAATAGAATGCTGAGGCGGCGGCTTCGAACTCGTGCTCGAATGGCCTGCCGAGAAAACCGTTATAGGTTGATGGCTGGTCGATTATTATAAAGTCGCATTGTTTCGAAGCCTTAACCTCAGCATCTATGCTAGAAACTAACTCTAGAGCTAGCCTAACTATTCCATATGGTTTCACGGTGGCATCCCCGAAGCCTTTGATGACCTGGTAGCACGGCTCCACGTATTTCTCGAAGGAGCTGTCCAGCTGATCGAAGGCAGATTTGAAAATGATATTGCAGTACGCCCCATTGTCGACCAGTATGCGGTGGACGGTGACGCCCATGATGTTGAACGACACGACCAAGGCATCGTGGTTGGGGTAGATGACCCCTGTGCAGTCCTTCTCCCTGAAGGCGAGGAGATCGGACTCTTTGGCCGTCATGTTGACCGGCATGGTAATCTGGTGGACGTTGTCCATGGCCCATAGCTCACTCTTCTGCCAGCGATTGGAGAGCGTGATGGAAGGAGCAAATCCCCCCACCGTGGATAGCATATTGATGGTGCGGCGAGCATGGTTCTCCGGCATCGGCGAGCAGATGAGGGCTGCCTCTCGATTTTGCTCGATGGGATGGGCAGCAGGCTGCGCCTCCGACTTGGCCACCGGTCTTTTCACGAACTCCTCTAGCTTCCCCTCTTCGAAAAGCCGCCACAGCTGCTTTAGGAGGTCGCGGCACTTGCTGGTGTTATGTCCGACGGTCTGGTAGTAGTGGCAGTATTTGTTGGGGTTGAGCTGCACTCCTGGTTTGTGGACCCATGGGCGGGCTTTGGGCACCATATTCTTGTCCCAGATTCGTACGTACACGTACTCCGGGGTGGCCGAGAGTTTCTCGGCCAACTTTACCTCGACGGAGTCGAAGGGTTTGAACGGTTGGGGAGCCCGGTAGGAAAAGTTCCTTTGGCTCGGCGCGGTGCCCGTCTGAGCGCGGGGCTTCTCATTTTCTATCTGGGCGCTCTCTCCTAGCCATTGAGCCAGGATGTCGGCGTTGTAGATAATTTTCCCGGCCCGCTGCTAGAATTTCGTGTAAGATTTGGGGTAGTCCTTGTTCATGGACTTCCACAGCTTCATTTTTAGGCGAAGTCCGCCTATGATGCCGACGAGTTTGACCTCGTCCCCGACGGGCTAGCCCTCCATGATTATGCGGTCGACCCGGTCGATGTACGTCTAGTCCGACTCGTCTTTCCCTTGGGCCAAGTTGGCCATTCAGTTAGCGTCGGCCAGTCGTGGCGCCATAGAGGAGAAGTGCTCCAGAAATAATTCCCCCAGTTAGTGGAATGAGACCACCTTCCCTGCGGGTAGCGAGGAGTACCAACGGTGTGCTCTATCACCGAGGATCAATGAAAACATCCGGCACTAGGTGGCGTCGATGGCCCCCATGGAGATCATGTATGTTGAGTACTTACTCAAGTGGGTGACGGGGTCCATCTCCCCGTCATACTGCCCCACCGCGGCCACGTTGATCTTTGGCTGGGCGGGTGCTCGCACCAGGATGTCTGTGAGGGGTGAGTTGGGCATGTGAGCGAAGTGGTGTTGCTCGTCGCATTTCTCGAGCTTTGCCTCCAGGTCCGACACCTTTTTCAAGATTTCGGCCATGGCGTTGGGGGGAGATCGGGGATGCGGGTTATCTCCCAGACAGTCACGGACCGATGGCCTTGGGGCCGCATCATTGTAACGTTGGGAAGAGCATTCCCTTTCTCGCTCTCGGGGTCTGGAGCTTGCGTTTGATTCGTAGGGTCGGGCAGCCCCTCGAGCTTGAGACCCTAGTCTGGAGAAGACTGAACCCGCTGGCCGGCGGGAGGCACACTGTGAGTCGGCCTCCTCGTCGATGCATCTCTTCAGGTTCTGAGGCTGGGCCACATACGTGGTGGCCCTCCTGGCCGCCTCCCGCTCTGGCCGAGGGTTGTTGGTGGCCCTTGTCTGGGTTGGCTCATTTCCTGCTCGATGGGTGCGGATAGGAGCTACGTCGATTTCAGCCTGGCGGCGTTCGATCATCGCCTTTGCCGCCTGTAGGTCCTCCTGAGTCCGTATGGCGGACAGGAACTCAAAAGGCCCCTGGAGTGTTGTCGTCGTGGTCGGGGGCCGGGGTAGCGGTTTCGGCGATATCTTTGACTTGTTGCTGGGTGCAGGTAGCTTTGGACGTGGCCATTTTAATGTAAGCTTCTAGTTTTTTCGAGAAAAAAGGGTGTGGTTCGATGCGGATAACTAGATAAACGAAATCGAGTGTACTTCACTATTAGTCACCCTCCTTCTAGCGCCAAATTGTTGACAGCGATTTCGTGAGGAACTCGCCGTCCGACTCCCAGCGGGTAGGATTTATGGATTATATAAACTGAGAGTAATAAATGCAAGAGTAAATATGTACTCAAGTGCAGTCTTTGTAATAAATTTGTTGTGTCCTTACAATGGGCATTTAAGGCCCTATTTATAGTGTACATGGTGGGCTTCACCATCTTGAGCTAGTATGCCCGCGGGCCCCACTGAATCCCAGCAGGATAGCCATGAGTGACTATAACCCCCTCTACGGGCCAATGAAGGTGCGCCACCTGGCACTGTTGACTCTTATTGATGGGATTCCTCCTGCTGGACCTACTCTGACCCTGTCACATCCGCACGTCTGATGGGACTGGACGTGTTAGGTTGCTATCATCGCCTAAGAACGGGTAGCCGGGTATACAGGTACCCGGGTAGCGAATAGATGGCGAGAACCCTGGGGGTCATGTCCTCGAGAGTCGAGCAGAGAGCGTCCGGGGTTGCCCGACGCTCGCTGTCGGTCGACCGGATTTAGCAGCCTGGCTAAGACTTTTACCCGCTATCCTCTCGGTGGTCGTCGACATGGCACCTCTGGCTTTCTCCCCGATGGCTTGGTCGGGCTCGCTGACCGGCTCCCCCCGCTCTTGGCTCGGAATGGTTTAACCCGGCTGACCGATGGGTCGGGTAGCAATACCGGGTGTAACATGTGGCAAGTCTTGCCATAGGTCATGATACTGTTCTGAGCCCAAGAAAGTGAAAAACAATATTAAGAGAAAGGACAATGCACAATCAAGTGCCAATGTGACTCAACATGAACTTACCGACTTGGATACGTTGGCACAATAAATTTAAATCTGGGATAGACAGATTTGGAATGTTCCTAAGTTGTGGCTATGAATTATACAAATGAAATGTAATAATCAGCCATATGTTAAATAAATTTTTATGTTGTTCAATATTCCAGTTTATGGTTATTAAGATATGTAAATCCAAAATCCATAAAATGATTATGGGAATTTGATTTTTATCTCCTTACGAAATAAAGAAAGGGGCATGAAAGGTCGTGTCTCTCTTTGCCGCCTGAAATGTTAAATGGGCCTGGTTAAATAAATTGAGACATGTGTTTTAGTTTATTTTGGGTTGAAGATCATACTTATATGATTGGGCCAAATTAAATTAATGAGGATAATGACTAATTTAGTCGAGTGCGTAGGCCTGTTGTTGATCTCAATTGGCCAAATTGATAAATTAAGTCAATTAAATGTGATTTCCAATTGATTATTGGGTCAATTGAAAATACAAGTTATCTCAAAGAAAAATATTGATAACTTGATCCTTTTAACGTTGAAGGTCTAACAAAATTCGAAGGCCATATAAAGTTTAATAAAGGTTGTGATATTATTCCATAATTTTGGATCCTTTAATATCAAATTAAAATTTAATTTGGGATCAAATACTTTGTGCTTTAGGGTACAAATTATTATCTGGATTTAGTCCAAAGCCTTAAATCGTATAATTCGTTTGAGATTTACTCGCGAATAAATGGTGGCATTAAGGCCTCATTTGAAAGTGTGCTTGAAAACACAAATTTTGGATTTAGTACTTCCAAGTGGATATTTTGACTCGTATAATTTAGTGAAAAAATTATTTAAGAGTCAATAGCAGGGATGTAAAAAACGGCCTAGGCGGCCGCCTAGGCGCTACCCGGCCGCCGCGAATTGGGCCAAATCGGTTGTCTGGGCGTTTTCTGCTTCTAGGCGCCGCCTAGGCGGCCTAGGCGCCCGTCTAGGCGGCCTAGGCGCCCTTCTAGGCGGCCAAGTCGGTCAAAATCGGTCAAAGTGTAAAAAAAAAAAAAAAAAAAAAAAAACTAGGCGGATTTCCTAGGCGGCCTAGGCGCTAGGCGGCCCAAAAACGCCCGCCTAGCATTTTCCGACTTCTGCATCCTTGGTCAATAGTGGCAATTATGGTCACATTGAAAATGAATTTAATTTTGGTATTTTGTCCAAGATTAAATTCAAATTCGGACTTGAATTATGACTTCAAAACGTTTGGTTTTCCAATGTATTTCGAGATTGTGTCCAAATTAATATTTAGTGAAATATTAAATGAAATGGACGAACAATCTCGAATATGGGGGATGAGTTCTCACCATAGATACATTCGAATGTGGGGGAAGAAGAGGTCTCTCCGTTGATATATTCGAATTTGATGTGTGATTAGCAAAGGCGTGGCTTTGAAGCTAAATGGAAAATTAAAAGTAGTTGGTGCCTTGCCGAATTATTTCCACAAGTTAAATGCAAGTGCTTTGTCAAGGAAGCCGGAACTAAAAAGTTCATGGTGGCAAAATTTAGTGTTCCAATTTTATAACTTTTGAGGTTTAGGTGTATAAATCTAAAAGTTGTAAAATGGTTAATAATATTTTTATTAACATTCCTAATGTCGCTAACCTCAAAAGATGTATGATATATGTGGAAGTGGAAATGACAAACATTTGTCATTAATTTGGAACACTTTACCTCTAATACTTAGATCACAAGACGTGTATGATTTGAAGTTGGTGGGACTTAGAGGTGTATACCCTAAAATGTGTGGGGGGGGGGGTGTAATGAAAATTTAATCTCTAGTAATAGTGGATCCACTCATGAAAAGAGCTAGTTGAGATCAAATAAAGTGCTAGAAAGAATGGGTCTAAAATCCACAAAATAACAATTGAAGCAGTGGTAACCCAACCATGATGACTGGAGATCCCAAGGACTTGGTTCAATGGAAAAACAAAGTTGTGGATGTTTGTTGTTAAGAACACTTGGTAATTAATTTGATCATTCTTTAGAAGAGCACAACACCAAATGTTAGAACCCATGAGTTGTGGTATAGGTTAAGTCTTTGACTTTTAATGATTCCTAGAGTATAATGGGATACCCAAGATAGGAGATCACCTATGTAAGTGTGAGGTGAGAGGTCGCCTCAAATATCACTAAATATTAAACACTTATGAATCCAAAGGGTGTCCGTGGTCGAAACGGACAAAAACGTGAGAACAAGAGAAGAACGTAGAGATTTTACTGTGTCAATATTACTGTCTCAGTGCACACCAAGGTGGAATGGTTCAAGACATTATGTCCACTAGGCCGCCGGTGTACTCGGTAATGTTTGACTATGGAAGGTTCAAAATTCCAACTACCTATCCAGATGCAATAACGTTTTGTTTTAACTGGACTGTGAGTCTGCATATTATAGGCTCTGAATTCCACTCATTTGGGGGATTATTGGAATTATTGATTTTATCAATAATAATATATGAGTGAAAATTAAAAGAGAATTTAATTGAGACTGGGCTGAAGACATTGGACCTTGGTTATTGGTCCTTGACAATTGAACTTTGGGTTGTATTTGAACCTTAGAAGAGTTTTCTAAGTTTGTTAAGTCTAAAGTTTGGAATTAGCCCGGAAATCTGGAGTGTCTAAATTCGTTGAAGTGGACATGTAAGAGCATAATAAAATGCAAAACATGTGATGAAATTCGATAGTTGGTAAATTCTCTAATTTTTGTTTAATTGGGAGTGACTTACGTATCTCTTCTTTTGGCTGAGATGAACCGGAATGCGGAAAGGTCCAGGTTCGTAGTTTGACTCACAATCCTCTCCACCTTTCATGCATGTGTGGGTCATGGAGGCTTATAAATAGGCATGCATATCTTTGCGTTCATACACTAAAAAATTCTCTCTCACTCTCTCCCTCAGTATTCTAGCATATAGAGTCTTTAAGAAATCAGTCAAGTTCATACGTTCTTCCTGTTTGCCGGAGCTTCAAGTCCTGCGGTGCTGCACACTTGAAGACGAAAGTATCGTTTACCTTTGGGAGCGTAATTTCAAACCGATGAGCACTACCGGGGAATTTTCGTTTTGCGGGAAAAGGGTTTCCTTGATTCGATACTAGAAGTTTTTCTTTATCGTGTAATTTTCTTTATTTTATTGTAAAGAATTATTATCACCAGAGTCAAATTCCAACATATATAGTCTTCAATAATATTTGAAATTACTAATAAATGGATTGATCGGGGTAGTTTTATCAATTCAGGTTTCGAAAAATAGTAAAATTATCAATTTAGAACTTTTTTAAAATTCATATTGATTCAAGGCTTGAAAGATGCAAAGTTATCAATTCAAGACTAAAAAAAAATTTATTAATTTCGTCAATAAAAAGATAAAAATTATTAATTTAGGATTCACCCACATTTTAAGATCATGTTTGTCCTATTATAATTTCTAATTATGCAATTATATTTTTATAAATCATAATTCCACAAAATAAAAGATATATTAATTTACGTGATTTAAAAAGATAAGAAAAGTAAAATAAAAGAATAATAATAAACTATGATACACCAAACATGGTCTTAATATTTTTTAGTTTTAAATTGATAGATTATATCTTTTAAGTTCTAAATAGATAGTTTTCTAATTTCCAGGCCTTGAATCACTAAGAAAAAAAATTCAAGTTTTAAACCGATAATTTTATCATCTTTTATACCCTAAATTGACATTATTCCATTACACGTGTCATGAATCATTAATTGTGTTACTTGATTTGCTATAAATATCTGAATTAGTTGGCTCAAACTCGTGAAAGAACAAGTACTTGTTATTTATTATACATGTAGATTAATTTGTATAGTATTTTCATATTGCATCATAAGTTGCGATAGAATCAGTTGGCTCGAATTCGTGAAAGATGCATGTACTTGTTATTTATTATACATATAGATTAATTTGTGTCGTATATTTTCATTGTATCACAAATTGCGATTAGGAATGTATCAAAATAAATAGCTTGTGGATTATAGAAATGCTGAAATATAGCACTTACAGTGAAATTGAGTTTAAGTGACAATAATCATATTATTATTATTTTTTTAGCTAAAGATCTTCAACGATGTGAAACAATTTTTAATGACTGGGCTCTATCATTTAAGATTGATTCATGTTATTAAAAATGCCAATTTTATTGCAGTGTAACGGAGCTCATGTAAAAAAGAAAAAAGAAAAAGAAAATCAAATTCAAAGTTTGATTTTGTTCATTAATCAGTTAATTAATTCGTGAACATATTTGTATATAGGCTCGGGAAAAGTTAAAACTAATAGCTTGATTTATGATGTTTTAGCAGATTTTAAAATAAATGTATAGTAATATTTACAATAAATAATTATATGTACAATACCATATAATTTAGTAAATATATTATAAGTACTTGTTAAGAATATATAATTTTTTAAAGAATTTTAATTAGTTTATACGATTTATATGCGGACAAAGTATTATATAAAAATAGTTTGTAATAAATTTATCATGAAATAATTTTAAAGTATTAAATATTATTCGATCACAGGATAAAAAAATTCATCAGAATTATCATTAATTTAAGCCAATAATATTATATTAAAATTATTGTAAAAAAATTGAATTTAAATTAATGACACCTAATAAGAAAAATTGACACGTTTGATCAAATGATTGTGCTTTGATAATTAACAAGTCAATATCAAAATGTTAAAAGTTTGATTCTATTCAATTCAGTTATATCTTCAACTTCGATCCATAATATAAAGTCAAATTATGTATTACTCGACAGGGGTCCATATATTAGTGAATTAATATAGCAACATAATTACTTGCTACTTTCTCTATTAAATAAAAAATCATCGAAATAATTATTTCATTTAAAAGTTTGAACTTATAATATAGAATTAATTCACTTAAATTAGAGATGGTATTATGTGAACCGATTTCACCATAAAATTAATTTATTATTAGAGTTAGTATTATGTCAACCGATTTCACCGTGAAATTAATTTATTACAAATATCTTTCAACTAACAAAGAGAGGTTTATTTCTATTTACGTATGCCTCACGGGAATGATATAGTGTTCATCGCCTATATGACAATGCTACATCAATGCATATAATATGGTAAGATCTTTTAATCCTTATTTATCTGGTGAATTTATATTTTTCTTATTTAACTATTTTTTAAATAAATAAAATTAAGATCTTCTTTCACAATTTATGTTCTACATAAATAGGAAAAATAAATACTTATTATGATATAAATTTGAAAATATAATATATTTTACTTTTATTTAAAATAAAAAAAAATTATTGAAACTTCAAATGAATGATATTGAAGCAGAAGAAAATTTCCATTGAGAGGATTTGGAAGTTACGGAAAGGTTTCATGAAGAGATAAGAATGAAAAGTAAAGTTACAGTTAGAACAATTCTCCTATTATAATCTAATAAGTTGTAACCAACTAATCTCACTTATATAACTAATTTTCTGTATATATATTAATGGCTAATATATATATATATATATATATATATCTCAAGAGTCCCCCTCAAAATGGGAATGTATATTTAACAAGCCCATTTTGTTCTTGAAAAATTGAAATAAGGTTGGACCAAGAGGTTTGGTCATGATATCAGCTAAATTCTCTTGAGTAGGTATCTGGATGATTTTGAGCACTCCTTGTTGAATCTTCTCTCTTGTAAAATGATAATCTATCTGGATGTGTTTGGTCTTTTCATGCAGCACGGGATTATGGGCGATAGAATAAGCAGCTTTGCTGTCTGTGTATAGAATGGCAGGTTGATGATGTGAAATCCTTAGATCTTTGAGTATGTATAATATCCATTGTATCTCACAAGCAGTGTATCCCATGGCTCTATATTCAGCTTCTGCTGAAGACTTACTTACAGTTGCTTGTTTCTTTGACTTCCAAGAGATAAGGGAGTTGCCAAGGTAGATGGTGTAGCCTGTGACACTTCTTCTAGTTTCTTCACACCTTGCCCAATCTGAATCTGTAAATCCCTGCAGCTTAAAGTCATTTTGTACATGATATAATATTCGTAAACCCGGGTTAGATTTAAGATATCGAAGTAACCTGTGTACAACAGATAAATGAGTCTTTGTTGGATTACTCATGTATTGAGAAAGTGTTTGAATAGTACATGATATATCTGGTCTTGTTATAGTAAGATATAGTAATTTGCCTACAATTCTTCTATAAGCACCAGGATCTTTCAATGGAATATCAGTATTTTCAGTTTTGAAAGAATATTTTGCATCCATAGGTGTAGTGCAAGGTCTACTACCTAAATAACCACAATCATTCAACAAATCTAATGTGTATTTCCTTTGACATAACTGTAATCCTTTAGAACTTCTAGCAACTTCAATTCCCAGAAAATATTTTAGTGTTCCAAGATCTTTGATAGTAAACTTATCATGTAAATGATCTTTAACTCTTTGAATTTCAGACACACTGTTTCATGTTAAAATCATATCATCTACATAACAAAGAATGACAGTGAAGGAACTCTCAAATTGTCTAGTAAACAATGAAGTATCAGCTTTAGACTGGATAAAACCAATATCAAGTAAAGATACAAAAAGTTTGTTAAACCATTGCCTAGAGGCCTGTTTTAGACCATATAAGCTCTTACGTAATTTACAAACTCTAGTATCATTTTTATCACAATAACCAGGAGGAGGTAACATATATACTTCTTCAATCAAATCACCATGTAAAAAACCATTATTGACATCACATTGATGAATATACCAATCCTTACTAACAACTACAGATAAAAGAATTCTAACAGTAGTGATCTTTGCAACGGGTGAAAAAGTGTCAAAATAATCTATTCCTTCTTGTTGCGTATATCCTTTAGCAACTAAACGTGTTTTATATCTCTCAATGCTACCATCAGCTTTGTACTTGACTTTATAGACCCACTTGCAGCCAATACAATGTTTATCTTTAGGTAGAGGCGTAAGAGTCCATGTATTAGTTTTCTCTAATGCTTGAATTTCAGAATCCATAGCTTTCTGCCAGTTTTCATTAACACAAGCCTGTTTATATGTCTTTGGTTCTTGTAATTGGGATATAGAAGCAGTGAAATGCTTGTAATCAGTAGATAATTGGAAAGTAGACAAGAAATTTGATATAGGATATTTTATCCCATTGGATATTATTAAATTGGCATACTTATGAGACAAAGATGGAGGCAATGTAGTGTTGTAAACATCTAAGTAAGCTGGTAGATGCCTACTCCTAGTAGATTTTCTTGTGATATTTATGTCTACATCATCTACTACTTGAGGTAAATTATGATTCAATACTTGAATTTCAGAACTGAATTCATTGATTTCTTCTCTAAGTTCATGATGATTAGAAACATCACTACTATTATCTAACATAGGACTATGCATAATATCATTGGAAACATACTGCTCAGAATTATTGGAATTAGCTTCATGAGATATAATATTAGTATTAGTATTTACATTGTTTGGAGATATACTATTCATATCATCTAATACAATATCATCCATACATGAAGAATCTGCCCTAAAAGTATTTTCAGTAGGATATTCCTTGTGAAAAAGGTTATTTATGAGATCATTATGTTTATACTTATCAGCAAATGGATAAATGTTTTCAAAGAATTTAACATTTCTTGAATTAAACATTTTTCTAGTGTCAATATCAAGTAATTTATAACCTTTTGTTCCAAAGGGATATCCTATGAAGACACATTTTACAGCTCGAGGTTGGAACTTATGTCTATGTGCACTCAAAGTGCTAGCAAAACATAAACTTCCAAAATTTCTTAAGTAAGATAATTCAGGCTCTTTGTTATACAACATTTCAAAAGGTGTTTTACCATGTAAAACATGAGATGGAGTTCTGTTTATGATATGAGCAGCAGTAAGAATGCATCCAGTCCAATATTTCAAAGGTAAACAAGATTGAAATAATAAAGATCTAGCTACTTGTAACAAATGTTGGTGTTTCCTTTCTACCAAACCATTTTGTTGTGGAGTTTCCACACAAGAAGTTTGATGTATAATACCATGATCCTGATAAAAATTAGATAATATGAATTCAGTACCATTGTCATTTCTTAAAATTTTAATCTTAACATTGAATTGGGTTAAAACCATATTATAGAAGTTTTCTAAGGAGATTTTAACTTCTGATTTTGTCTTGAGCAGGTAAATCCATGTACACCTACTATAGTCGTCTACTATAGTCAAGAAATACTTATGGTTAGAATGAGATGTTATTGAAAAGGGACCCCAAACATCACAATGAATAAAAAAAACATGGATGGAGACACATTTTTACTATCACTAAAAGAAAGTTTTCTTTGTTTTGCTAATGGACAAATTTCACAGTGTTTATTCATATCAGAATTGTTTACATTCAATTGTTTCAAATGAGATAAACACTTATATGATATGTGCCCTAATCTAGTATGCCATAAATGGAAACTATCTGATTTTGAAACAGAATTAGCAACTATTTTAGAATCAGTAGGAAGTGCAGTCTTTAACAGATATAAACCCCCATTTTGCTCAGCAAACTCAATCATTCTCTTGTGGGTATTGTCCTGTAAAACACAATGTGTGCCATAAAACTAACTGAGCAATTTGAATGTTTAGTTAAGTGTGATATAGATAGCAAGTTAAAAGAAAACTCAGGCACATACAATACATTATGCAGTGTGAGTGAATCATTAATAACTATATCACCAGTATATTTTGCAGCAACACACGCATTATTAGGGAGTTTTATTTTTATATCTGAGACCTCAGGAGTACTAGTAAACATATTATAATCACAACACATATGATCCGTAGCACCAGTATCAAGTATCCAAGAATTATTATTGTTTTCGAGAGCTGTATTAAAACAGAAATGTGTACCTGAATTTTCCTCCTTCACAAAAGCACCAGCTGCTGAATGATTAATTTCATTCCCTTTCTGCAGCTTGGCAAAACTTAAAAACTGCTCAAACAACTCTTGCGTAAACAGAGGATTAGTAGCAATAGGTTGATCTTCTTTTGAAGATTCAGTATGCTTAATAGGGAATTTTACAAGTATATTAGCAGAAGTTTCAGATTTTATCCTAGCAGATGTTTCATCTTTCGTCCTAGGACCTCTAGGACCTTTCCATCCTGGAGGGTATCCTATTAACTGAAAACATCTATCTTTTTAGTGACCAGGACCATCACAATATGGGCATACTAATAGCTTCTTCTTGTCCTTATAAAATTTCTGATTTCCATTCCTAGCTAACATAGCAATACTCTCTGGTTGAACAGAATTATGAGTAGAATCAGTCAAAGACCTCTGTGACTCCTCTTTGGACGATGTGAAGTATTCCAGTGTCTGCTTGATTTCGGGTTTGATAGAGTTGAGAATCCACATTAGAACCAAATTGTTTGCACGAACCCAGGCACCATGAACGACTCTATCATCATCTTCCAGAGGCGGCAATAGAGAACCATCAATAAGCGGCACTTTATTTTTTACACTAAGAGCCCTTTTCACAGCATGACTCCATGAGACAAAATTTGATCCATCCAACGGATCCAGTACTATTGACATCGCTGGGTTGTCATTCGGATGAATTGCTAACGGTGACAAAGGATTAGTGATTGGGTTCAACGAATCGGAAGCCATTGAAGACTATACGAATAATCTCGCAAGAATCGTGATAGACACGAAGAAAGAACTCAGAATATGCGATGAATTTCGCAAGAATCGTGATAGACACGATCAATTTCAAGAAACCCCTAATTTTAGGGATGAATGCAGCGGAGAATGAATTGGATCAAAAGAAAACCTATGCGTATCTAGATTCGATCAAATCATATCAAATATAAACTGATACCATATTGAAACTTCAAATGAATGATATTGAAGCAGAAGAAAATTTCCATGGAGAGATTTGGAAGTTACAGAAAGGTTTCGTGAAGAGATAAGAATGAAAAGTAAAGTTACAGTTAGAACAATTCTCCTATTTATAATCTAATAAGTTGTAACCAACTAATCTCACTTATATAACTAATTTTCTGTATATATATTAATGGTTAATATATACTCCCTCTGATTAAAAAAGATTGATGTTTTAACATTTGTTGTTGAAATTAAGAACTAGTGTATATTGACAATTATACCCTTATAATTCTTTAATTGCAGCTCCTAATAAATTTATTAAAGGTAAATTTCAATATGAGTGAGTTTTTTTTGGGAATTGATTAGGGGAACCGGAACCGAACCGTGTATTTAACGGTTTCGGTTCGGTTCCAGAACCGGAACCGCGGAACCGGCGGTTCTGGAACCGCCGGTTCCGGTTAATTTTGAACCAACAATAAAAAATTTACAGTCCTAAAATGATGTTTCACCTACCTGACAATGAATAATTGCAAATGAAATCATAATTTTTTCGTAAATTACAATTTGATCTAAACTTTTGAATCATTGCAAATAATACCTCAATTTAAAATTTATTAGTATTTCCAACCAAAAGACCAATTTCAATCTTCCGGAATATAATGATTAATTATGCATTGTTATTCGAACCAATATTGATATTAAAAAAATCAAATTTTAATAGTTTTAATCAAAACATTTCAATAAAATTTGATATTGTCATCATTATTTCATTTAAAAATTAAATTACTCGATTTTGATATTAGAGAATATTTCATATGTAATTAAATAATTTAATTGAAAACTCTTCTTTACATGATGTGCAATTCACAAATATATTTTTATATTGTTAATTAATATTTATAATTTTACATAAAAAATATACATCATCATAATATTATCCACGAGTCTTGAAATTAATGTTATCATTAATATAGTTTTTCCTATTTATGTTTAGCCTAAATAGTGAAAGAAAATGTATAATTTGTAATTTAAAAATAGAATTATAATGTGAAATAAGAAGAACATAAATGTGAGAGAGAAATAAAGATTAGAAGATCTTACCATATTATATGTATTGATGTGGCAATGTCACATAGACGATGGGCACGAATAATGTGTCCACTCGTGCGCACTATATTATTTTCGCTCACGATGTTAGATTTATTACTATATATATATATAATTATTTTTTGCTTTCAAAGGTCAAATGGAAACACAAAACAAAAATATAATATTGTAACTATAATAATTTCTAATTTTTTAATTTGTGTAATTTTTTTTAATAAGTTTATGTTTATGAAGCAACAAAACCAATACATTTTAATGAAACAACTACTACCCTTTAAACCAACTTCAAAATAAAAACTTGCCCACAATACTTTGCCTTTATATTACTCCACTCCCAAGTATATAAACTTGTTTGACTTTCACAGAGATTAAGAAATTTAATTTATCAGACAAATAAACTAATACAAGTAGGGGTAGTAACATTTTGGTGCTTTTTGGTACCCTTATTAACATTTTAGTTCTATATTTTTCAAGAAATGCATTTTGGTTTAAAAGGTGGAACCCTCACCTCACTTTTTCAGCCAACCTATCCACCACCCCCTCTCCTGATTGCTGACATCGATGTGACAGCACAACTTTTGATGTCCTCCGTTCAAATTTTATGTGCAAATTTTATGAAAATACAATTTTATATAAAACAATTATTATTGCAATTTTTTAATTATATTTTCAAATTTAAAACCGTAACATTTTGCTTCATCTATTGATGGGCCCATTGTTGGTAATTAATTTAATTTGAACACCTGATTTTTTTTTTAAATTGCAAACAACCTGTGTTAAATTTATCTGTTCAAACCCCTTGTGCAAACGACCTGTGTTAAATTTTTATGTTGAAACCCCTTGTGCAAACCAACTGTGCTAAATTTTATCACCGCAAAACACATATCCCAAATTTTTTTAATTTACATATTTAAATCAAAATTTATACATTCAAAACTCTAAATAATATCTAAATAATACACTGTGTTCATTTGCTATCCAAGCTCAAGATCTTCAACAATTATCATACCGTTCATAAGAATACATTCACTAAAAATTCAACTAAAAAAAGTTTATTTTTTTAAAATCATTCAAAACCAATCTAATTCTAAGAATGGGACATATATTCCAAATTCAAAATTAATCTAATCTGAAGTAGTTTAAAACAGATCGGACAAATCAATTTAATCTTTAATTTCTCGCACAAAAAAGATCGGAATGTGTGTGGATCTCTTGCAACAAAACTTAAAATATAGATCACCATCAAGATCTCCACCTGAGCATTCACTTGGGTGAGGCCTGCAAAAACAGGACTTAATGAACATGAATTCGTAGAGAATTTTTTAGTAAATTAGAATGTCAAAAGCTTCATAAAAATGCATACAAACTACTGGAAAAGCGAGAACATAAATTACCAAGAAGAAAAAAAGGATTCGAGTGAAAACAAAAATGAACGACTTATTTAAGCCCCAGGTATGTAAATAGTAGCACTACATGCATCATTTCAAGATCTAGTTAAGAATTAAACAAAGAACGAAAGGATGTGTGGAAGGTACATATCTCCTTTCTGGGGGGAAACGGCGACAGATCTGGACTAGCGCGGTGGATCTGAAGCGAATTTGAAGACGTTGAACGGCGCTGTGGTAGATACCTGGACTGCAACCTCGAGAGCTGGACCAACAGATCCGCATCGCAGCGCCATTTCTTGGTGGAGCGGAGGCATGGTGGCATCGATCTGGACTAAGTGGCGATGACGGCAGCGCTTCGATTTCCCAGATCTGTGATGGCGGAGATTTCTTCGCGATCTAACGTCGCTTATTTCGATCCGCCGTTGGGAAATAATGGAGAACGGGGTGTGTGAGGTGGGGCATGGTGGCACCGTTGGGGGATGACAGCGGCGGTGCTTGGGCTGGGGTGGGGGTGGGAGAGAGGAAAAGAGGTGTGGTTAGAAAGAGAAAGTAGAGAGGAAAGAGAGAGGAAATGAGAGTGAGAGAAGAAAGATGGGGCGACAGAGATAAGGGGGTGGGAGTTGGGGGGTGGCTGCTGAGCCTAAAAAAAAGGTGTGAGGGGGCCACCTTTTGAACCAAAATGACATTTTAAAAAGGAGGAGAACCAAATGTTAGTATTAAGGGTATTTTTTTTTTGAACTCCAACAGAATTACAACCCGCATATTACAAAGAGAGTTACATCACATGGGTGAAATTCTTGGTTACAATCGAAATATCTATTCCGTTCCAATCTTGAGGATTCGGAGAGTTGAAAGTCATCTTTGCTAATTCGTAAGCCATGGCATTCTACTCCCTCGGGATGTATGTAACAACACCCATTATTCCTTCCTTCATATCATCACAGATTTCCTTAAGGCATGCCCTGTCGGGGCTGAAGCACTTCTCTTTTAGGTGTATAGCTTTAACCGCATCCAACGAGTCTGACCCAACTCTAACCCGCCTGAGCCCCAACGCTTTGCATTTATTAATTCCCTCTTTAATGGAAATGATTTCCGCTCCGAAAACGGATCCGGGGTCATCTACCCTCCTACACCTTGCTGCTACCGGAATCTCCTCCCCATCAATCACGAAGAACCCAATGGAAAATCTGTTTTGTATCTCATCATAGCTCGCATCAACGAGCACCGTAATCCCATCATACTTTTCCTGCTCCGATACATAATTCCTCTGTGCTCTAGCTGAACTCTGGAAAGATTTCAGATGGGTGTTGGCTATTTTGTACGAATTTAGAAATTCACATGCCCATTCCACTCTTATTTTATCCTTGCACCGAGCGTGTCCTTCTCTCTTCTTATGCACAATCCGACAGCGTTCCCTCCAAATCCCCCACATCACCATTATAGTTTCATCCCTTTCCTTACCTCCTACCATAGTCAGTAACATATGCATGAACTCCCAGGTATTAATGAATTTTCCTTTTTTCATCACCTCCCAAAGGCCTACTTCCTTCCAAATCCCTCTCACCGTTGCGCAAAAAAAAAAAATAGTGAATGTAGGGTGCTAGCCCCCCAGCTATTGCACAACCCACAAATTGGCAAGAGAGGAACATGGTGACGTGCAAGATTTCCTTCAGTCGCAAGGGCGTCATTCATCACTTTCCAAAGAAAAATTTTAACCTTCGGGGGTAGCACACACTTCAAAGCTTATTTCCACCACTTCTCTTCCTCATTATTTCCACCCGAGCATCCTGGTCCTAGACTCCTCGATTTGCCGGCTCCGTAGGTTAAATAGCCCAATTTCACACTGTAATTTCCTTTGGGGTCTGACTTCCAAAACCTCGAGTCTTCCCCGCTATCTTGAATGATCGGTGTTTTAAGAATAGCCTCCTTCTCGAAGGGGAGAAATACATCAGTTATCAATTCTTCATTCCATGTCTTAGTTGGCAAAATAAAGCGGGATACAGCGGAGCCACTAGCACGCCTCAACTTTATTCGCCCGTCACTGAGCACTGCCACCCAAGCTTCTTTGTAAATTTAGATCTTGTCACCATCATTGATACACCATCTAAGCCTGTCTCGAAGCAAATCCCTGCTCCAGCAAAGTGATCTCCATACAAAAGAGGTATTTGATCCAATTTCTGCTTCCATAATGTCCACGTCCTTGAAGTAACGTGCCTTAAATACACGAGCAACAGGGGAATTCGGCATCGAGATAAAACGCCACACTTGCTTAGCTAGAAGTGCCTTGTTGAAATCCAGTAATTTTCGAAATCCCAGACCTCCTTGCTCCTTCGGTTTGGAAAGAAAGTCCCACGTTGTCCAATGAACTTTCTTCCCATCTTTCTTGAAACCCCACCAAAAATCAGCCATTTAGCTTTCCAACTCATAACACAAAGAGACGGGAACTCTGAAGCAAGACATAACATAGGTGGGGATGGTATTGAGCACCGACTTGATGAGAATTTCCTTTCCACCCTTAGAAAAATCTTTATACTTCCACGCCTTTACCTTTTTTGAGACCCGGTCCCGAAGGTATGCAAACTGCAATCTCTTGCTCTTCAAGGAGAAGGCCGGCAATCCCAAATAGATGTCATGACCCTGCCTCAGCTTCACTCCCAATATATCATTGATGGCATTCATATTCGTTGTGCAAGTACCTTTGCTAAAAGTGATAGCCGATTTGTCGTAATTGACGAGTTGGCCCGAAGCTCTTTCGTACTTGCTCAAACAATCCTTTAACTCGTTACACTCCACTGGGTTCGCTTTAAAAAAGATTAAGCTATCATCAGCAAAAAAAATATGGGAGATAACCGGGCTATTCTTCGATATTGCGACTCCCTGTAACTTCTTATCCTCCACCATTCTAGTAATCATAGTCGAGATCCCCTATGCGCAAATGGTGAACAAAAATAGAGATAGAGGATCTCCTTGCCGTAGCCCCCTTGACGGAGTGATTTTACCCACCAACTTATCACCGAATTTGAATGAGTACGACACCGAATTAATGCACTTCATGATCAAATTTACCCATTTCTCATTGAAACCCATCCGTATCATAATTTTCTTCAGATACAACCACTCAATTTTGTCATACGCTTTTGACATGTCCAATTTCAGCGCAGTGTACCCGGTCTTACTTTTGTTGTTCCGGAGCCAATGCATACACTCAAACCCAATCAGAACATTATCAGTTATTAGTCTTCCCGGGATGAAGGCACTCTGATTTGGGTCTATAATCGCTGCCATGATCTTTCTCAACCTGTGTGTAATTGCACGAGCGAGGACTCTATACCTAGACATGCTCACGGTTCCGAAACCACCGGTTCCGGTTCCGAACCGGCGGTTCCAAAAGTCCTAAAGGCAGAACCGGAACTGAACCGGCGGAAAACCGATTTCGGTTCGGTTCCCAAACCGGCGGTTCCGGTTTCGAACCGCGGTTTTTCGTTTTTTTTATTTCAGGTTTTCTTTTTATCTTTTTTACTTGTATAGTTGTATTATTTGATTTTTTTTTAATGTAAATGGCTAAATGCATATCATATGAAAAATTTAATAAATGGAAAATAATTTCATTACTTAATTGAATTATTACAAAACAATTGAACTATTACAAATTACTAATTTCTAATATCTATTCTATCTATTCTAAATTTCTAATATCTATTCTATCTATTGAGTATTGACTAATGATACAAACTAATTGAAATATATAAATTTTACAAATGAAATATTGAACTATTCCAAAGTAGTAGAATTACAACTTACAAATTTACAACTTAAAATTTTAAATTTTACAAAATAAATTTGAGGGAGGGGGAGGGGTTAAATAAATTGGACTTGAGCTTAATTTTAAGAAATAAACTTAGAAATTCTAAGTTTGAAACTTAAAATTAAGTTGCCTACGTATCCAAATAAAATTGGAATCAAAGTCCACGTTGTTCTCTTACCTCACTTACCTCGTTGGTTCCGGATCGATTCGGTTCCGGGTTCATGTATCACTCCCGGTGGTAGTTTCTTCGGAGCTATCTTCATCATCATTTTCAATGAATTCTTGAGCTCTCCTTTCGGCTCTTACCCAATCATCAAGCAAGCATTGATTTTCCACATTTTCAACGGTCATATTTGATCTCGTTGCATCTAAAGTGTAACCTCCCAAACTAAAAGCTTGTTCCACGGCTACGGTTGAGGCGGGAGATGCAAATACTTCCCTTGCTAAACTTGCTACCGTCGGATAGACATGTTTCTTCTTCGACCACCACTTTAGTATGCTAAATTGACCACCATCCTCATCAACATCAATCTCAAATCTAGAGGTTAGATAATGATCAAGTTCGTGATAAGGGTTGATAGTAGACCTTGGACGTTTTTTGCATACGCTCATTATAAAAATTTCCTAAAATTTTGTCAATTTCATTTGCATATTCACTTGCCCTAGAACCCGATGAAGATCCACCAACATTAGACTCAAAATTGGGACCACTATATTCTCTAAATAAATCCATTAAAATAGCTTTAATCTTACTAACAATCTCTTCCGGCTTAGGATATGCATCATCATCATCATTCGTGACCACAAGTCTATTTGGAAATAAAGAACTATAATACAAATTCAACAATAATAGTAACCCTTCTAATCTTACTCTAGGATCAAGTACTTTAGCAACCAAAATAAATCGGGAATATGCGTAAAATATTTTTTCCATTTTTGCATCATAGAGAAAGTAGCACCACGAAATAAAGGATTTGTCATACTATCATTTAAAACATGAGCAACTTTAATACAATAATCAAGCGCCAAATTACTAGTAGGATAATAAACACCGGATAATACTTTTGTGGACTCATTAAAAATTCCCAAAATTTGACACAAAGAAGTGCATGAATCCCAATATTGAGGATATAAACGAAAACCACAATTTTCTTGAGAAAAAAATGTACATAAAGCATCTTTATACTCCATAGACTCCTTTAACAATTTATACGTGGAATTCCAACGAGTTGACACATCAAGAGAAAATTTTTTGGGACGCAAATGGAATGTTTTGCAAAAGCTTTTCCATTTTTTCATCAAATTTGAATGTCTCGCCAAATAATAAATAGCGGATCTAATAGGACCAACTTGTTCTTTCAAAGCTTCTAAACCATCTTGAACACATAGATTTAAAATATGACACATACATCTAACATGAATTTTTTTTCCACCAAGATATGGTTGACAAATATTTGTAAGATCTTCTATACTAGCCGTATTTGCACTAGCATTATCAAATCCAATAGAAAAAACTTTTCTAGTAAGAGCATACTCGTTTAAAATATCATGCAATTTATCTCTAATATTTTCGGCATTGTGTTCTGTATCAAAATCTCTATAAGCAATCAATCTTTTGTTAAGAGTCCATGATTCATCAATCCAAGTGCATGTAACTCCAATATAACTATATTTTTGAAAATTATCACTCCAAATATCTGCACATATACAAACTTTAACATTTAAATCGGCAAATAAATTAATCAAAACATATTTATACTCATTAACAACTTTAGCAACATCACGAGTAGTAGTATGACGTGAAACTTTTTTGTATGCGGGTTGAAGGCCAAGTTGGACAAAATCATTATAAAATGGATTATCGGCAAATTGGAAAGGAAGGTGTTGTGTGCACACAAATTTAGCTAATAATTTTCTATATTTCATTTGATCAAATGCAAATAGAGAAAGGGGATTATTTACCCCGCCTTCAACTCCTCCACCTCCGGTTGACGCCGTAAATCCATGACCATCAAGTTGTGTTTGACTTGAATCATAGTCATCTTTATCCGGGTGACATAATTTTATATGCTTCCATAATGTTCCATATCCTCCTCCTTTCACAAAAGAATAGACAATGTTACAATAGTTGCAATGAGCGGTAAGTTTATCGTTTACCTTGTCGTTCACTTTTCTAAAGTGACGTGCAAAAATAGACGATTTAAGTGGTTTTCCTCGACTTGGAGTTGGAGTTGGAGTTGGAGTAGACCCGGTCTCGGTTGTTGGGTCGTTTTCACTTTCTTGAGTAGGGCGTCGTGGTAGCTCCTCGTTTTCAAGAGAATCCTCATAACCGGAACCAAGTTCGTGCTCGATTTCTTCTAAACTCCACTCGACCGGTGCCGGCGAAGGTGGTGGCATAGAAGTTGGACGACGAACGGAAGAGAAAGAAGCTTTACCATTTCCCTTACTTTGACGGCTTGCCATAATATTAATAATATAAATGTGTATGTAATGTAATGTAACTATGTAAGTGTATGTGTATCAATATATAAAGAATAATATGTAATATAATATAGTATAGTAACTAATTAGATATATTAGAGAACTACTAATATGAAAACTTTGAGAATTGAGTGTGAGAGTTGAAAGAGATGAGAAGAGAAAGTAATGTTTGCTTTGGGGTGAATTTTGGAGTTGAATGAGGTAATATTTATAGGGGAGGAAAGACAAAGAAAAAAAACTGCCGTTGGAACCGCCGGTTCCAGTTCGAACCGCCAGTTCTAACGGCTATTTTCGCCGAGGAACCGGCGGTTCCGGTTCGAACCGGCGGTTTCGGTTCCAAAATTTAGGGGAACTAGAACCGAACCGTGTATTTTACAGTTTCGGCTCGGTTCCGGTTAATTTTGAACCAACAATAAAAAAAATTACAGTCCTAAAATGATGTTTCACCTACCTGACAATGAATAATTGCAAATGAAATCATAATTTTTTCGTAAATTACAATTTGATCTAAACTTTTGAATCATTGCAAATAATACCTCAATTTAAAATTTATTAGTATTTCCAACCAAAAGACCAATTTCAATCTTACAGAATATAATGATTAATTATGCATTGTTATTCGAACCAATATTGATATTAAAAAAAATTAATTTTTAATTGTTTTAATCAAAACATTTCAATAAAATTTGATATTGTCATCATTATTTCATTTAAAAATTAAATTACTCGATTTTGATATTAGAGAATATTTCATATGTAATAAAATAGTTTAATTGAAAACTCTTCTTTACATGATGTGCAATTCACAAATATATTTTTATATTGCTAACTAAAATTTATAATTTTACATAAAAAAAATACATCATCATAATATTATCCACGAGTCTTGAAATTAATGTTATCATTAATATAGTTTTTCCTATTTATGTTTAGCCTAAATAGTGAAAGAAAATGTATAATTTGTAATTTAAAAATAGAATTATAATGTGAAATAAGAAGAACATAAATGTGAGAGAGAAATAAAGATTAGAAGATATTACCATATTATATGTATTGATGTGGCAATGTCACATAGACGATGGACACGAATAATGTGTCCACTCGTGTGCACTATATTATTTTCGCTCACGATGTTAGATTTATTACTATATATATATAATATATAATTATTTTTTGCTTTCATAGGATAAATGGAAAAACAAAACAAAAATATAATATTGTAACAATAATAATTTCTAATTTTTTAATTTGTGTAAATTTTTTTAATAAGTTTATTTTTATGAAGCAGCAAAACCAATACATTTTAATGAAACAACTACTACCCTTTAAACCAACTTCAAAACAAAAACTTGCCCACAATACTTTGCCTTTATATTACTCCACTCCCAAGTATATAGACTTGTTTGACTTTCACAGAGATTAAGAAATTTATTTATCAGACAAATAAACTAATACAAGTAGGGGTAGTAACATTTTGGTGCTTTTTGGTACCCTTATTAACATTTTAGTTCTATACTTTTCAAGAAATGCATTTTGGTTCAAAAGGTGGAACCCTCACCTCACTTTTTCAGCCAACCTATCCACCACTCCTTCTCCTGATTGCTGACATCGATGTGATAGCACAACTTTTGTTGTCCTCCGTTCAAATTTTATGTGCAAATTTTATGAAAATACAATTTTATATAAAATAATTATTATTGCAATTTTTTAATTATATTTTCAAATTTAAAACCGTCACATTTTGCTTCATCTGTTTATGGGCCCATTGTTGGTAATTAATTTAATTTGAACACTTGATTTTTTTTTAAATTGCAAACAACCTGTGTTAAATTTATTTGTTCAACCCCTTGTGCAAACGACCTGTGTTAAATTTTTATGTTCAAACCCCTTGTGCAAACCAACTGTGCTAAATTTTATCACCGCAAAACACATATCCCAATTTTTTTTTTAATTTACATATTTAAATCAAAATTTATCCATTCAAAACTCTAAATAATACACTGTGTTCATTTGCTATCCAAGCTCAAGATCTTCAACAATTATCATATCGTTCATAAGAATACATTCACTAAAAATTCAACTAAAAAAAAGTTATTTTTTTAAAAATCATTCAAAACCAATCTAATTCTAAGAATGGGACATATATTCCAAATTCAAAATTAATCTAATCTGAAGTAGTTTAAAACAGATCGGACAAATCAATTTAATCTTTAATTTCTCGCACAAAAAAGATCGGAATATGTGTGGATCTCTTGCAACAAAACTTAAAATATAGATCACCATCAAGATCTCCACCTGAGCATTCACTTGGGTGAGGCCTGCAAAAACAGGACTTAATGAACATGAATTCGTAGAGAATTTTTTAGTAAATTAGAATGTCAAAAGCTTCATAAAAATGCATACAAACTACTGGAAAAACGAGAACATAAATTACCAAGAAAAAAAAAAGGATTCAAGTGAAAACAAAAATGAACGACTTATTTAAGCCCCAGGTATGTAAATACTAGCACTACATGCATCATTTCAAGATCCAGTTAAGAATTAAACAAAGAACGAAAGGATGTGTGGAAGGTACCTATCTCCTTTCTGGGGGAAACGACGACAGATCTGGACTGGCGCGGCGGATCTGAAGCGAATTTGAAGACGTTGAACGGCGCAGTGGTAGAGACCTGGACTGCAGCCTCGAGAGCTGGACCAACAGATCCGCATCGCAGTGCCATTTCTTGGTGGAGCGGAGGCATGGTGGCATCGATCTGGACTAAGTGGCGATGACGGCAGCGCTTCGGGTTCCCAGATCTGTGATGGCGGAGACTTCTTCGCGATCTAACGTCGCCTATTTCGATCCGTCGTTGGGAGATAGTGGAGAACGGGGTGCGTGAGGTGGGGTGGGGTGGCGCCGTTGGGGGATGACAGCGGCGGTGCTTGGGCTGGGGTGGGGTGGGAGAGAGGAAGAGAGGTGTGGTTAGAAAGAGAAAGTAGAGAGGAGAGAGAGAGGAAATGAGAGTGAGAGAAGAGAGGTATGGCGGCAGAGATAAGGGGGTGGGAGTTGGGGGTGGGTGCTGAGCTAAAAAAAAGGTGTGGGGGGGCCACCTTTTGAACCAAAATAACATTTTAAAAAGTAGGAGAACCAAATGTTAGTATTAAGGGTATTTTTTTTTTTGAAACTCCAACAGAATTACAACCCGCATATTACAAAGAGAGTTACATCACATGGGTGAAATTCTTGGTTACAATCGAAATATCTACTTCGTTCCAATCTTGAGGATTCGGAGAGTTGAAAGTCATCTTTGCTAATTCGTGAGCCATGGCATTCTACTCCCTCGGGATGTATGTAACAACACCCACTATTCCTTCCTTCATATCATCCCAGATTTCCTTAAGGCATGCCCTGTCGGGGCTGAAGCACTTCTCTTTTAGGTGTATAGCTTTAACCGCATCCAACGAGTCTGACCCAACTCTAACCCGCCTGAGCCCCAACGCTTTGCATTTATTAATTCCCTCTTTAATGGAAATGATTTCCGCTCCGAAAACGGATCCGAGGTCATCTACCCTCCTACACCTTGCTGCTACCGGAATCTCCTCCCCATCAATCACGAAGAACCCAATGGAAAATCTGTTTTGTGTCTCATCAAAGCTCGCATCAACGAGCACCATAATCCCATCATACTTCTCCTGCTCCGATACATAATTCCTCTGTGCTCTCGCTGAGCTCTGGAAAGATTTCAGATGGGTGTTGGCTATTTTGTACGAATTTAGAAATTCACATGCCCATTCCACTCTTATTTTATCCTTGCACCGAGCGTGTCCTTCTCTCTTCTTATGCACAATCCGACAGCGTTCCCTTCAAATCCCCCACATCACCATTATAGTTTCATCCCTTTCCTTACCTCCTACCATAGTCAGTAACATATGCATGAACTCCCAGGTATTAATGAATTTTCCTTTTTTCATCACCTCCCAAAGGCCTACTTCCTTCCAAATCCCTCTCACCGCTGCGCAAAAAAAAAAAAAATAGTGAATGTAGGGTGCTTGCCCCCCAGCTATTGCACAACCCACAAATTGGCAAGAGAGGAACATGGTGACGTGCAAGATTTCCTTCAGTCGCAAGGGCGTCATTCATCACTTTCCAAAGAAAAATTTTAACCTTCGGGGGTAGCACACACTTCAAAGCTTATTTCCACCACTTCTCTTCCTCATTATTTCCACCCGAGCATCCTGGTCCTAGACTCCTCGATTTGCCGGCTCCGTAGGTTAAATAGCCCAATTTCACACTGTAATTTCCTTTGGGGTCTGACTTCCAAAACCTCGAGTCTTCCCCGCTATCTTGAATGATCGGTGTTTTAAGAATAGCCTCCTTCTCGAAGGGGAGAAATACATCAGTTATCAATTCTTCATTCCATGTCTTAGTTGGCAAAATAAAACGGGATACAGCGGAGCCACTAGCACACCTCAACTTTATTCGCCCATCACTGAGCACTGCCACCCAAGCTTTTTTGTAAATTTTGATCTTGCTACCATCATTGATACACCATCTAAGCCCGTCTCAAAGCAAATCCCTGCTCCAGCAAAGTGATCTCCATACAAAAGAGGTATTTGACCCAATTTATGCTTCCATAATGTCCACGTCCTTGAAGTAACGTGCCTTAAATACGCGAGCAACAGGGGAATCTGGCATCGAGATAAAACGCCACACTTGCTTAGCTAGAAGAGCCTTGTTGAAATCCAGTAATTTTTGAAATCCCAGACCTCCTTGCTCCTTCGGTTTGGAAAGAAAGTCCCACGTTGTCCAATGAACTTTCTTCCCATCTTTCTTGAAACCACACCAAAAACCAGCCATCAAGCTTTCCAACTCATAACACAAAGAGGCGGGAACTCTAAAGCAAGGCATAACATAGGTGGGGATGGTATTGAGCACCGACTTGATGAGAATTTCCTTTCCACCCTTAGAAAAATCTTTATACTTCCACGCCTCTACCTTTTTTGAGACCCGGTCCCGAAGGTATGCAAACTGCAATCTCTTGATCTTCAACGAGAAGGTCGGCAAGCCCAAATACATGTCATGACCCTGCCTCAGCTTCACTCCCAACATATCCTTGATGGCATTCATATTCGTTGTGCAAGTACCTTTGCTAAAAGTGATAGCCGATTTGTCGTAATTGACGAGTTGGCCTGAAGCTCTTTCGTACTTGCTCAAACAATCCTTTAACTCATTACACTCCACTGGGTTTGCTTTAAAAAAAGATTAAGCTATCATCAGCGAAAAAATATGGGAGATAACCGGGCTATTCTTCAATATTGCGACTCCCTGTAACTTCTTATCCTCCACCATTCTAGTAATCATAGTCGAGATCCCCTACGTGCAAATGGTGAACAAAAATGGAGATAGAGGATCTCCTTGCCGTAGCCCCCTTGACGGAGTGAGATTACCCACCAACTTATCACCAAATTTGAATGAGTACGACACCGAATTAATGCACTTCATGATCAAGTTTACCCATTTCTCATTGAAACCCATCCGTATCATAATTTTCTTCAGATACAACCACTCAATTCTGTCATACGCTTTTGACATGTCCAATTTCAGCGCAGTGTACCCGGTCTTACTTTTGTTGTTCCGGAGCCAATGCATACACTCAAACCCAATCAGAACATTGTCAGTTATGAGTCTTCCCAGGATGAAGGCACTCTGATTTGGGTCTATAATCGCTGCCATGATCTTTCTCAACCTGTGTGTAATTGCACGAGCGAGGACTCTATACCCAATGTTGCACAAACTGATGGGTCTATAGTCCTTCAGGCTTTTAGGCTCACTTGTCTTTGGAATGAGAGCAATGGTTGTTTCATTCCATAATGCCACCTCCCCCTCTTCATTAAGATCTCTAAGAATGCATTTGGCCATTGCATCTCCACCAACCTCCCAGGACTTTTGTAGAAACCCCGCTGTGAATCCATCCGGCCCGGTGCCTTTGACGGGTTTAAGTCAAAAAGTGCCTTCCTTACTTCCTCTTTTGAAAATGGAACAGATAAGTATGAATTCATTGCATCAGTCACCACGGGTTTTATGCCCCCGATCACCTCATCAATATCATTCTCGGTGGGGGAGCTCGAAGTAAATAGCTCCTTATAGAACTCTAGGATTGTTGATTCAATTCCAAGCTGGTCCATCCGCCACTCACCGTTTTTATCACATAGCCCTTTCATCTCATTGGTTCTTCTTCTTTGTGAGGCTCTCCTGTAGAAATAATTCGTATTTTTGTCCCCCGCTGTAAGCCATGAATATCTAGACCGTTGGTGCCAATAAATCTCTTCTTGAAGCTCTAGTTTCTGTAATTCCCTTTCAACTTTTTAGCCTCTGCCCAATCGATATCTCCTTCATCCCTTTCCCAGATGTCGTCTAGCTTAGCTCTCAACTTTTTTATTCGGCCCGTAGTATTGTGGTCTCGCTTTTTAGCCCAACCTATAAGCGAAGTTTGGCACCTCCTCATCATTTCAGGAAGGTCAGCTAAGGTTTGATTACCTTTCCATGTCTCCTTCAAAACTTCCCCAAAAATCCTCCTCCATTACCCACTTATTTTCAAATATAAAAGTCCATTGCTTCACTTGCCTCTCCACTATTTTCTCCTTAAAAAAACTGATCTGAACCGCTCTATGATCCGACCCAAAGAAGCTCAAATTTTGGATGGTTGCTCGCTGGAAACACTCCAACCAGGCTGCATTCGCCAAGAATCTATCCAACTTCTCTTTTATAAATTTATTTCCCTATCTTTTATTCACCCACTTGTAAAACGGCCCCTTCGTATCCGGCTCCATTAGTTTAAGTTCATTGATGACATCATTGAAGGCCTTAACTTGAGTGAAAGGCCTACAATTTCCACCCTTCTTCTCCATACACCCCCTAATCTCATTGAAATCACCACCTACTAACCACGGATTACTGGAAGCGTAACAGATTTGTGCCAATCTACTCAATAAGTTCCACGAATCAATTCTACGACAAGCAAGAGGATTTCCATAGAAGCCCGTAAAATTAAACACCACATCATCATAAGAAATACAACAGTGAATGTGACCCCGAGAATACGAGAGCAAAGACACATTCATAATGTCATTCCAAAACAACAACAATCCGCCCGACGCACCCCTAGAATCAACACCAAAGGCACAAGTAAAATTCAAAGCATTTTTTCAGGAACACCCTAATCTAGCAGACACTTTCGATTCCATGACAAAAAGTAGCACTGGCTTAAATTTAGCAACAAGGCACTGTAGAGACCGGAACACACCACGATTGCCAAGGCCGCGTGCGTTCCAGACAATGATCTTTATGGCTCTCGGCGGGGCTGAGGGAGCTCGGCCTCTGCCGCTGGAGAAATGTCGAGATTACTTTCCCCTTCTAATGTTGAAAATTTAGAACTTATCAACGAAAAAACCCGAAAAGTGAAACCTCGAAGGTCGATATAAAGTATGCAAAGGTACCCAATACCTGGGAATGAAGAAGCCATGACGGCGGAGAGGTGCACTGTGACGGCACAATTCATCTCACAAGAGACCCCAACCGGTCCAACAACTCATAGATCGGAGGTATCTATGGGAGAAGAGATTTGGCAAGGATCTCCAGGAGCAGAAGCAGCGATTTACGCCTGAAAAGAGAGGAATTTATGGAAAATAGACTCCGGTTGATGATTTTCGAGAGCTCCGCGGCTATTCCGGCCTAATTTTTAGAGAGAGAATTTTTGCTGGGCTCTACATCTTGGGCACCTTGCCGACGAGGAAGCGGCGCTAGGCAGAAGCAGAGCACATAGCGCTTGAGTGGGAAGTGAGGGCTACATTGTGGCCTACCCGGCGATTGGTGGCGTGAGAGGCTGGCGTTCACCGGCGATTGAGTGTCGGTGTGGACCAGGTATTGCTGGTTGTGTTGTTCTACCAGTATTAAGGATATTAGTGAACCGTTTAGTAATAATCTCATACTAGTAAACTTCTATTATGACCTTATTAATTAATGCATATGATTATAATCATATTAGTACATAAATTAAAAAGTATATTCCTTCCACCCACGAAAAATATGTTCATTTGTCTGCACGTAGTTTAATGTAATATGTCGAAGTATTTTATAGAATATTGTAAGGTCCGTTAATGAATTAAGTGGTTGTTTATGGAAAATATGTGTGACATACTTTTCATAAATAATCACTTTATTCATAAACGTACCTCACAATTCTCCATAATACCCACCAATATATTGCATTAGACTACGTGTAAAAACAAGTGAACATATTTTTCGTGGACATTGAGAGTCTTATATTTAAAAACAGGTCTGTATAATTATAATATTCATAATAGGAAAAACAATCAATATAATTGGGACAAAGAGTGTAGTTCCCCAAACAACCCTCCAGGTTGAATTATCTATTTCACCATTTTCATCGAGTGGATAATTTAATAGTAATTTATTATGTGTAGAGTTTTCTTTTTTCAAAAGAGTTTGATCTTAGGACCTTGATTCTATATCATGGAAGAATTTAATTTTATCTAAAAGTTCATCTCTTAGCCTCTGTTAAGTAAGGGGTGGTGGTGGATGGAATGAAGATGAAAAAAAGAGGATGAAGGTAATATAATGAATAATAAATTTGTATTTGATTTAGGGATAGAGAAATAGAACTAAATGTATGTTAAATCAAAATTGCTGGTGAAATATTTTATTATTATTAGTAAGTGAGATAATGACCTAGTGAAAGAAAAGTAGAAGAGATAATAAGAAAAAAGCATGAGAAAAAATGAATGCATAAAAAAATAGGAGAGATAATAAATTAATGCAAAATAAATAGAAAAGAAGATGAGTGAATAAGAAAAAAATGAAGTGATTGTATAAAATATAATAAAAATAAATATGTAGGTGTATAATTGGGCGAATGACCTCATCCTTAATCAAACACACGAACATAATTCGAACCCCTAAGAAACATAATTACATATAATTTGTTGCGCTCTTGACTTTATTACTTTAAAAGGTTTAGATTAATTACTACTATTATACATTGAATGTGTATGTTAGAACACAAACTATATTTGTTTGCCTGTCTATTTCCTTTTCCCTTTTTTCATATTACATTGAACAGTAAGTCGTCCCAGTCATATATCAGATTATCTTATTTTTTAAGTCCTATATTTTAGCTTATATTTGTTTTCCACTTCTTGTTAGAATATAAATTGTTATATGGGACTCGATATATTAATAAACAATAAGAATCTAAGTTAGTTATTAATTAACCTTAATTTAGTAGGAGTACTAAACTAATAATATCACAGCAGTCGTTGAAGTTGAGTCTGACCGTCTGAGAGGAAGACAAGACAACACCCGGGGGCAGTTTGTCAATTAAACTCATTTATTTTAGAAAAAATTACAAATTGGTTAAAAAAATGACCGTAATTACAAATTGGTTCAAAATATTTGCAAAGACACATATATTACACTTCTGTGCAAATATTTTTTATACTTCTGTATAAATATTTTGAGTCAATTTATAATTTTATTGTTCTTTTTGCACCAATATGTAAATGCCTCTTTATTTTACTTCTTCCTTTTTTCGATAAATAACTCATTTACTTCTTCACCTCCTAATAATTCTGAGTTTGAACAAGAACACACCCCTCTCGTTAATGAATTTGAAAAATAATTAACGTTAATCGACCGTTGTAAAAATCCTATTTACACTTAAATACCCTTGAGAAAGGTAGTAAAGTATTATGAGGAACGGTACACCATTAATACAATTACATATAAAAATTAATGATATTGGTGTGAAAACTAATGTTATTATTTATAAAAGACAAATATTATTGCTTGGTGGTGTAATACTTCTTTTTAGGAAAACTGGTGGCAATGATATTCAAAGGAGTTATACGTAAATTCCGTTGTGTGCCGACAAATAAAAAATTCGCCGGCGGCGAGTGCCACATTGCCGGACGTTTTGCAGGTGAAGGGTTATTTTCATGTTTCTTTTCAAACCGAACCCCCTTTTCTTAAAAAAAGAAAATTAAAAAAATTCTAAAAAAGAAAAATAAAATAGAACCAGCCAAATTAGAGCGTTCTATAAAGAGGATTCTCTCTCCCCCCCTCCCTCACCATTCCTCCTTCTTTCCCTCTGTTTGTTTCTCTTTCTTTCTTTCTCCATTACCTCCCACCATTTGCATTTCTGCAAAAGAAAAAAGAAAAAAAAAAGCCAGAAAAGTCTGTTTTCTGGCTTAAAAAGAAAAAAAAGGGAGGGAGAGAAAGAGAGAGAGAGAGAAATCAACGTATGTTGTTGAGCTACATTGAGAGTTTAAAGCTTGCATTTTGCTTCTCTTCTCTATCATCTTTTTAGGTTGCAACAAATAGAGTGGAAGATTCTGGGCAAGTGTTTTCTGACATCCCACCCCTGTTTTGCGTTACCGAGAAGCAAAATCAAAAGAAATATTCTTGCACTTTTCGCAAAGGGAAACAAATTCAAGAAATTAAACCTATATAAACCCTCCAACAGATCTTGATTTTCTCACACAACCCTCCCCTGTTTTTCCTCTGTTTTTTCCCCAACAAAAAAACAGAGGAACAAAATGGACTCGTCGTCGGTCCTCCCAAATGATGACGTCACGCAGCAATTCCTGTTACTGTGGGGCCAGATCAGAGCGCCATTGATCGTCCCCCTGCTTAAAGTTGCAGTCTTTCTCTGTTTAACAATGTCGGTGATGTTGTTCATCGAGAGGGTGTACATGGCCGTTGTGATAACTTTGGTGAAACTTTTTGGTAGAAAGCCTGATAAAAGGTACAAATGGGAGCCATTGAAGGATGATTTGGAGCTCGGAAATTCTGCTTACCCCATGGTTCTTGTACAAATTCCCATGTACAATGAGAGAGAGGTACGTTTTTGTCTTATTTTGCATGATTGCAATTTTCGCCAAATTTTAGCTTTTCTTGATTATGTCCATTTTGCACAGGTTTATCAGCTCTCAATTGGGGCTGCATGTGGCCTTTCTTGGCCTTCTGATCGAATTATAGTCCAAGTTCTTGATGATTCAACAGACCCGATGATCAAGGTACTTTAAAAAAAATTAAAGGTTAATTCTATATTAAGTAATGATTTTCTAGATTCAATATCAGTTTAATGACAACTTTTGGAATTACAATAAAAATGTCCGTCTTCGATGTTTTTGTACCAAAGGTTGGACAACACTCGATTGCAACGACATCAAAGATTGAGTTTTTTTTTTATTATTATAATTATGAAAAATCGTAATTAAATTGGTAGTGGTCCAAAGGATCGTGAATTAATATAAATTAAACCCTTAATTTAACAATTTTGCTTGCTCTTTAGCTATGAAAAGTATGTAATTAGGTGAAAGTGTGTTTGCTTTGAAATGGACAGAATATGGTGGAAATGGAGTGCCAGAGATGGGCAAGCAAAGGGATAAACATAAAGTACGAAATTCGTGACAACAGAAATGGATACAAAGCAGGGGCGTTAAAGGAAGGATTGAAGCATTCCTATGTTAAACAATGTGATTATGTAGCAATATTTGATGCGGATTTTCAACCGGAACCCGATTTTCTATGGCGGACGATTCCGTATCTTGTTCACAACCCTCAGCTCGGCCTCGTTCAAGCCCGTTGGAAATTCGGTATACTTTAATCCTTCGTATAAAATTGTGTGGGACGATTTAATAGAGTATATTATTAGTTGTTTGCATTGTACAGTATGGAACAACTAATACAGTGAAACTGGTTCACAAATTAGTTATTTGAGTGACCAAGCTCCAATTTAATATGACTAATGAGTTTGATGGAGTCACATGTTTATTGCACATCCCTGATTGTTATATATGATTTTGACACTTAGCACCTAACTGTCGATGTCCCTTTTACGTATAAAGTATGCAATTTTCGCTAAACGTGTTTCTTAAATTCGTGCTGATTATGTTTTGGAATTCATATTACTAAGTGTCGGTGAACAATTTAGTACAAGTGATAAGGACTGTGTATCCACCATTTGAACCTAGGTTTGGTCCTGGACAGATGTATATACGTGTGGAATGTTATGTCATTATATTTTTTGTGGGAATTGAATCTTCAATGGCTTTAAAGATGGCCATTGGATTTGACAATTGTGCCCATGTAATGTGGTGTGAGAAAAGTTGATTTGACTCTATATATTTATTTTGTAATGGAAGCACACCTGGAGTGTTGGTCTGTACACGATTTACGTCGTTTTTTGAGTATGGGATGAAATATTACTCGGAATAAAGGATGTATAAAGTTGATTCAAAGGGTGTTGGTATACTTCATGGGCACTTCATGACTAGTGGATTGACTTTATTATCCTTAGCTGCCTTTTTGCTGCAATCTTTTTTTGTCACGGTGCAAATATGAAGCGCATACAAGGCAGAAAATCTTTTATTCTGCAAAAAGGAGTAGTTATTTATTGATACAAGGGGCGTTTTTGTCCTTTGACTCTACCTTTGCAAAGCCAGCAATTCCATGTGCTGAAGCTTGGCATGAGTGGTGGACCTCAGCCCTTCAATTACCGACACCAATGTTCATTTATATCTGTGGCACTAATTTTGTAAAACAAATAAAAAAAAAATTCTGAATGTATATTCATGTTGATGTTTATTATGATTAGGTAATAATTTAATTTATTTATTTATTTGCAGTAAATGCGGATGAATGCTTGATGACAAGAATGCAGGAAATGTCCCTCGATTATCATTTTAGTGTCGAGCAAGAAGTAGGCTCATCCACATATGCTTTCTTTGGCTTCAATGGTAATTAATTCCTTGCAGCAATTATTTATGGTATAATCATTCATGCAATTAAATTGTTGTTCATATAATTCCTACATTATTTCAATAATCTATAACTATAAGCTAGTAAATTATGCGTCACTAATTAAAAGTATTTTGTATTTATGAAGGAACTGCTGGTGTATGGAGAATCGCGGCCATTGAAGAAGCGGGAGGGTGGAAGGATCGGACGACAGTTGAGGATATGGACTTGGCCGTTCGTGCTAGTCTTAAAGGATGGAAATTTTTGTACCTTGGTGATCTTAAGGTAAATAAAATTAAAATTAGATAAAAAATGGACTTGACAAAATGCATTGGTCTTAATTACTGAATGTGAATTTTTTTTTTTTTTTTTTTTTTTTTGACTTAGGTAAAAAATGAATTACCGAGCACATTCAAGGCGTATAGATACCAACAACATCGTTGGTCGTGTGGCCCCGCTAATCTGTTTAGGAAAATGGTGGTTGACATTATGAGAAACAAGGTTAGTTCCTTAATTCATTCGTAATGCGGATTAATTAAGAATTGTGAGTTTAATCTGTTTTGTTATTTGCAGAAAGTATCTTTGTGGAAGAAAATTCACACAATATACAGTTTCTTCTTCATAAGGAAGATTGTAGCACACATTGTCACATTTGTGTTCTATTGTGTTGTACTTCCTGCTACGGTGTTGGTACCCGAAGTTCAGATCCCGACGTGGGGAGCCGTTTACATACCTTCAATCATCACCATCCTTAATGCAGTTGGAACTCCAAGGTCTAATGAATGTGTGATAAATCAAATAGTTTGTGTGTCAGATTTAGGTTCCACATTTGATATTCTTTGTTGGAACGTGTAGGTCGCTCCACTTGCTCGTTTTTTGGATTCTTTTCGAAAATGTGATGTCCCTACACCGCACTAAAGCCACCTTCATCGGCTTGTTGGAGGCGGGGAGAGTGAACGAGTGGATTGTAACCGAGAAACTCGGTGATGCTCTAAAGATGAAATCAGCACCCAAAGCTTTCAAGAAACCTCGATTTAGAATTGGAGACAGGTATTGGTATTGGTATTAATAATAGTAATAATGAGTAACATTGCAACTGGAAACAAGTAATAATTTGATCATTCTATTTCAACAGAGTTCATTTGTTAGAGCTTGCAACCGGGGTTTACCTCTTCTTCTGTGGTTGTTACGACATTGCATTTGGTAAAAACCACTATTTCATCTACCTCTTCGTTCAAGCATTAGCCTTCTTCATCATGGGATTCGGCTATGTTGGCACATTTGTCCCCTCTATAGCATGATCACGTGTTTTTTTCTCGTGTTTTATTCCTTCTGCGACATATGGAAGCCGCTCGCCCGCCTCCTCCTGCACCACCTTGTCTTTGATGTTCTTCCTGGCTTCCTTTTTTGTTGATTTTTCTTCTTGTATACTGTTTCCTTACATGTAGAAAAGATTGTATTCTTTTAGGTTTGAGCATAAGAGTTCGAGCTAAGACTTGAATGAAATATGTCTTCTTGTGTATATTTGAAAGTGATCACAGAAAAATGAGAATTTCTTGGATTTTATTACAAATCTTAATCAGTAGCAGTTCATGACATTTTTAAACCTGTTTTTCTTAACAAACATTTTTATTTTCACTACAAATTGTAATTGTCATTGTAAACCATTGCAACTATTCAAAAATAACAATTAATATTATTTTAAATTACACAATGTTCTCGATGCATACAAGATTTTGGGTGGAAGATAAAACATACCTAAGGAATTTCATGTATAATAATTAATTTAACCTAATAGGTGGGACCAAAATTTGTTTGGGGTAGTCTTCAATTCATTACCAAAAATTGTATCATGAATTGGCACAATATTTATGGCTTGTTTGGTTGTCTGAAAGAGACAGCTAGCGGGAAAGCAAGGTGTGAAGCAGTAGAACACTCAACTACTGACAGATGGAGTAATATGCCAAACATTATTTCACTGAACCTAAGTCCCATCTTGTTGATTTTTTCCCTAAATATTTTGGAATTAAATAATAAATATATTTATTGCTTTCACCAACTGGGATTAATTGGGGATTTATAATAAAGGATTGACCCAACTACATCTTCATTATTGAACACAGTATGCCAGTTTCTTTTCTGAGTAGAATACTCAAAACACTTGAACACCAATACCAATATGAAAACTCTGTTTTCTCACATTACACAGGCCACTTTGGATATGGATCTTTACGATGTTGTTTCCCCTATTTTTCAATGATTCTTTTTATGTATATTCTTGTCCACATGACCTTGTCAGTTTTCTTATGTTTTTACACATTTTGTATGAAAATTTTAGGGAAACAAATCAATTTAACCCCTAATGCTACTTAGTGAGATACTGAGACAGCGAGGACCAAATTGAAAGACAACTACAATTGTCACGCCATTTCTGGTTATGCTAAAAATTAATATGATGCAATTCTGAAAATTAATATGTTGCATTGAATTGTAACAATTAATTAATTTGTATATTGAATTTTTAATTTAAAAATATTGTAAAGATATGCACCCGAAAGATAAGAATTTTTAAATGCAACTTACTCATAAATTTAATTCAGTATCAACATTGGTCCTATGATGTTCATTGTTGTCTGCTGAGATAATTTTATTGCGTGATATTATATTTTTACGAAAATAAGTGATCTCTTAAAATGTGGTTTTATGATTTATGGCCAAAATATGTACAAACTGAAAAATGCTTGTAATTTTAAGGTGTATTATTCGAATATATTACATGTTTATTGGTGGACACACACTTATATCTCCACCACTAATGTAATAATGATGCATAATTCCACGTAAGTAATTAATTAAAATAATAATGTACTCTTTGTTTATATGTTATAATGAGATGAACATATACGTTTGTTACCATTTACACTTTATTATTTATAATACCAAATTTCCCAATTCATACACAACTTAAATGTATTTGCATGAATTCATGCATCAAATATTAATTGCAGCGCTCAAAAAAAAATATATTAATTGCATAATTTGGGTGCTAAAAGCCGGAAGAGGTAAACTATTATATAAAAATAATTCATAATACGCTTATCATAAAATAGTTTTAATGTATCAATAATTTTATCAGGAGTATCATTTATTTGGATCGGTATTATATTATAATTATTGCAAATTTTCTTGAACTCAAATTAATGATACTTTTGATTAATTTTTTAATACTCCTGGTCAAATATTTTATATTTAAAAAATAATATTAAAATAATTTTATGATAAGCTTATCATGAATATTCCCCTGTTATGTATAAGTGAACTATATAAAATCTACTCAAGTTGGAATTATGTATAAGTGAACTGAATTATATCACTGTCCTAATTTGGTTAAATAATAGACATGATAACATTTCCCATTACAACAGGAATTTAACACAAACATAATTAGGTGATTAGTTGAAATTAGAGGAAGTGATGTTAGCTTAAACCATATATAGACGGGCGACCTAACCTATTAGTCATAGGATTACTTAACATGGTAAGGATTTAAGACATTCAGTCATATGTGTGACAGTTACTTCGAAATAAATTCAAATGAATTGTCTGCCGTAGTCATGGATTTATCGGATAAGTAAACTAAATGGTAAAATCTTAAGTTGTGTAGTCGTTCTACGAGCCCTTGTGTTTGGATTGATCCATTAAATTTTGTGGTTGGAGGTTATTTTGTTCTTATGGGGATTGAATATGAAACTTCATTTTTTTTTTTTTTTTAAAAAGTTACGAATACAAGTGTTGGAAAATGGTGGTGATGTGAATGAGAAATTATGTCTCAAATTGTTGTAACAAAAAATTGGATAAGAGAAAAGCTAAAGGCTTTGTCTCGATTTCGGTTTCTAATCTGTAACGGCTGAAAAACTGTTATAAAATAATGGTCTTGAATTTATGTTTGAATTTCGACCATTAATTTTTCAGTTTTGTTTTTTAATGGCTGAAAGTTAACGTTGAATAGCTATAGGTTAACCTTGAATGGCTATAGGTTAACCTTGAATGGCTATATGTTAACCTTGAACGGCTATAGGTTAACTTTGACTGATTGCATGTTACAGCACGTTTTTAAATGGTTTTTGACTGATATAATGACACGTTTCGTCGGTTTCAGATGGTCATTATCTGTCAATTAATTACATTCGTTCCAACGGTTGGGTTTTTGGCTGCTATAAATAGAACCTCAAATCGATGATAAGAAACACACCGAGACACACTGAAACGAGAAAGATATACACATATTTTCCAGCAATTGCTACTTTCTTTGAGTTTCTTTCTTGCTTTGTTCCTTCGTTCTTATTTCGGTGATTAGTCGGGCAACTTCTCAGTTTGCCTCGAGCAAGATATAGTGTTGTATCGTTGCTCTAAATCGTTGTATCCTGGGAAACAAGTGTCCTACGATTCACTATCACCGAAAGTGGGGGGGCATAAATTATTTTAAGGAAATCGTGTCTAACACGAGCCTCGATTCTTCTATTTTATTATTTTCAGCCATCTACGATGCATATTTCCCAACAGTCTTAAAACAATTTATCCTTTGAGATGGTTGAGTGTTGGCTCATGCAGAGAGACTTCGCCGGAATTTATTTTCAGGGAAGTTTTCCTTCTGAATTTTGTAATTATATATTCTTGAAATGATTAATTGTGCAGAATTATTTAATTTTGTGTAATACCTATGTGTTGAATTTGTCGCTGTCGATTTGGAATTCAATTATCAGCCTAAGGCGGCAGAAATGCGGTGGACAATGACTGTCGGCGATTATCGGTGGCGGGTGAAGAGGGCTCGGGCCGCACGCATACACTGACGGAGTAGAAGCACGGTTTGTGCTATTTGTCACCGATTCAAAGTAGCAATTTGAAAAAAAAAATAGTGTCGTTCATGAATGTTACCCGGATAAGACGTTTCAGTTTTGTGTGAGAGTGGGTAAGCCACTGTGATGGTTCAGTTTCATTTATCGAAGGAGCCAATTATTGTTTGGGCACATATATTTTAAAGGGAAATATATGAGAATGTTGGCTACAAAGCCAAATTCGTATACCAAAATTTTGAATTTTGGGTCGCACATGTTGTGGAATATTATGGAATTTATTTAATAAATACTTGAGGTATTATGAATAATTCCATAAATTTGAATCCCCTTAATATCAAATTAAAATTTGATTTGGGGTTAAATGTTTTGTGTTTAAGAACACAAATTGTAATTTGAATTCAATCCAAATGTTTGAGTCGTATAACTCGCTTGAGAATTGTTCATGGATAAATGGTGGAAATTAAGACCTCATTTGAAATTTGTGCTTAAGAGCACAAATGGTGTGAATTTAATTCACAATACTTGACTCGTATAATTTAATGGAGAATTATTGAGAGTCAAATGTGACAATTACGGCTACACGGGAAATAAGAAAATTAAATTATATTTTGGTATTTTGACCAAAATCAGTTTGAAAACGTTTGGTTTTTCAATTCATTTCGAGATTGTGTCCAAATTAATATTTTATGAAATATTAATGAGATGGACGAGCAACTCGAATATAGGGGAATGAATTCTTGCCATAAGATACTTTCAAATGTGGGGGAGAAGAGGTCTCTATAGATACGTTTGGAATATGAGATGGTTAGTAAAGGCGAAACTTTTGATAAGTTCGTTCTTTATAAAAGTGAAGTTGAAAATCAACTTTATCGAAAAATGAAAGCGTTGAGAAGTGATGAATGACAAGTTTCATTTGTTTAATTTTATGCACAAAGTAACTTGTCAGTGGATGTCTTAGACTATTCATCGTAGCATAGTATTGTTAAAAGGTAACTACTCTCAAATGATGTTATCAAAATAGACTACGTGAGGTCTAAAGGTAACAAAACAGATCCGTTAACCAAAGGGTTAAATCGAGAGTTAGTTTTGTCGTCATCAAGAGAAATGAGTCTAAAAACCTTAGAGAGTAAGAGTTGAGACGAAGGAAAACCTTACCTAAATGACTGGAGATCCGAAGAACTAGGTTCAAAAGGACAACCTAATTGTCTAACTCTAAATCACTGTTTTGTGGGGGATAAATAATTTATTTAATCCCTAGAAACCCATTGCCTAAATGATGTTACAGTGATGTGTTGCGAGGATTAGCATACGGCTATTAATGATTTGAGAAGAGTTTGTGAGATACTCTTAAAAGAATCACCTATGTGAGAGAGAAGTGGGGCAGCTTCAAAGGGAATATTGTAAGGTCTATTCCTAAAAACTCTTGCAGAACCAGGCGGATGTTCAGGGCCAAAATGAACATAATCATGAGAACTGAGAATTGTCAGGAAGAACTTGAGTGAAGTGCACCATCGTTTACACAAAACAGTTGATAGTTCAAAGACATCGCGTCTACTATTCAACTAGTAAAGTAAGTGTACTTTCACAGGGGAAGGTTCAAAAGGTAACACCTACCTATCCTATGCAAGTTTCTAATGCTGACTTAAATCACCAAAAACCTTTTTTGGTATCTGTATAAATTTCTATTCATGTGGGGGACTGTTGGAAAATGGTGGTGGTGTGAATGAGAAATTATGTCTCAAATTGTTGTAACCAAAAATAGGATAAGAGAAAAGTTAAAGGCTTTGTCTCGATTTCGGTTTCTAATCTGTAACGGCTGAAAAACTGTTATAAAATAATGGTCTTGAATTTATGTTTGAATTTCGATCATTAATTTTTCAGTTTTGTTTTTGAATGGCTTAAAGTTAACGTTGAATAGCTATAGGTTAACCTTGAATGGCTATAGGTTAACCTTGAACGGCTATAGGTTAACTTTGACTGATTGCAGGTTACAACACGTTTTTAAATAGTTTTTGACTGATTTAATGGCACGTTTCGTCGGTTTCAGATGGCCATTATCTGTCAATTAATTCAATTCGTTCCAACGGTCGGGTTTTTGGCTGCTATAAATAGAGCCTCAAATCGATGATAAGAAACACACCGAGACACACTGAAACGAGAAAGATATACAAATACTTTCCAGCAATTGCTACTTTCTTTGAGTTTCTTTCTTGCTTTGTTCCTTCGTTCTTATTCCGGTGATTAGTCGGGCAACTTCTCAGTTCGCCTCGAGCAAGATATAGTGTTGTATCGTTGCTCTAAATCGTTGTATCCTGGGAAATAAGTGTACTACGATTCACTAGCACCGAGAGTGAGGGGCATAAATTGTTTCAAGGAAATCGTGTCTAACACGAGCCTCGATTCTTCTATTTTATTATTTTCAGCCATCTACGGTGCATATTTCCCAACAACAAGTAGCGTTGTATCTCCATTTTATGTCATCATCATGCAATACAAATCCAATAAATCAATTGCATGGATCATATCAATCAGAAATGGGCACGGTTATTTGTACCCTATTTTAACGGGAGTACTTAGATTATTAATATGATTTTAATTAAATTAAAATAACTATAAAATGTCTAAAATCTTTTTTTTATATAATTCAAGCTAAAATATATTGTAAGTACACCCACCATTATCGCACGTACTGGAAGTTCAAGGGACAACTTTTTTTCTTTTCCAATCACTACCATAACAATAGTTCGGGGTTGCACGCGTTGCATTGTGATCGGATATTACAAGAATGAGATCGTCTAGTGGTGCTAGATATGCATATGTAAGTGTTTCGTTTAAAAAAAATCTAGGAATTTTTCTAAACCCTTTTGGATTATGTTTATGATTTATTTTATGCTCTAATATGATTATTATAGTAAATTTTAAAATTGTATGGATTGAGAATGTGAATATGATAGCATAAATGTTTTGGCGCGTTTATTTGTTGATATTTACAAATTTAAAAATTTCAGTGCTGGTTCTTTGAACAAATGACTTTTGTTCAAAAAAAATTGATGGGCATATATATGTCGTATTTTCATATCAGAATTTTCGAACAATTTGTTCATAAAAAAATTCGAACATTATGTAAATGTTAGAAATATATTTTCGAACATATCTTACATTTTCATTTTATTTTTTCGAACAACGGACAGCGGACGGTGCAAGGCTGACGGCGGGCAGCGGATGGCGCAACGGATGGTCCACCGTGCAGTCTCGATCGCGACGACAAACCCCTGTGGAGAAGATAGTCGTTCATATTGATATGTGATGGGTGCACGTTATATTTTTTATTGTTAAAAATTTAAGATTATTTTTGGTTATTAATTGAAACGTATACTCATCTTATTTGGGGTTTAATAATTTAATGGGTGTACTCTCACTAAAAAGCACAAATAACCGTACCCATCAGAAATAGGTTACGGACTAACAATTATGGGCTGTTAACCCCATTATTTTAGGCCAAAAATTATTGGGGCCTGGGTCAATAGGCCTTGTTGGGAAAAGGAAACAATGAGTATAGAAAACGATAAATTCATACTTCTTGTTTATATATATATATATATATATATATATATATATATATATATATATATATATATATTGTCAAATGGAGCTTCATATTTCATGTATCATAAACATATAGTAGTAAATAAAATTTATTGAGTAGGTGTTTTATGAGGATGTAAGATGTGGTATAAATTTGTCAATGCCGCGTTAACACTTTAATATGGGTGTATATTAACTTGTGTTGTTTCATGTTATGAGATGGTTTCACATAAATTTTTGTCAAATTTATTTTATGTATGAAATTTGGTATACAAACTTTTGTTTTTAGTGCTACTTATTTTTATAAGTTTTTGTAATATTCAAGTGGACAAATTGTAAGAAATTAGAACTTTTAACTTTTACAAGATAGATATTGAACTTTTAAATTGTTGCAATAAAGGACCTCGACAAATTCACAGGTAAATTTGGGTTATTTTCATTAATTCATATACCAAATATTTGGCTAGAATTTGCTCGAGGTTCTTTTGCGTATATTTGAAAATTTGATTCTCGAAGTGCAATTAGTTGCAAAACTAAGTCATATTTTTGCAATTTATTTTATTTAAGTTTTAAAAGTATTACAGGAACAACAACAAAAAATCATGGGAACTTAAGTCCACGTCACTTTTTTTTTTTTTATTAAGTATTGTTGTTGTATAACTCTGAAATAATAACACATGAAATCAAATGTTTTTTAATCATTAACATTATACATGCACAAGCAGAACACTAATACTAAAAAAAATAAAGATTACGTGAATCAAGAGTCACGGAAGGCTTACTTTACCTAAACATACAAAAGTATTGTGTCTCATATGTTTTGATGAGTAAATTAATTATGAATACAATATAAATTAGGGGGGACTTGCTTGGAGTTAGTTTTATAAGTGTAAATAGAATGGGAGTTACTTACCTTTTTAGAATTGCAACTAGGTTAACTTTTTTAAAATGCATTATCAATAATACTCTTCATTTTATTTTTCATCATTTTTTTATTTGACATCTACTTTTCCACTTTTTCTTCCAACTTTTTAAAATTTATCAAGTTTTATGTTGAATTTTTTATTAAAAAAATATAATTTTTTTTTTTTGCATTTCTTTATTTAATAATTATTCTCGCAAATGTATAGTACAAAAGATTATAGCATATTAGAAATTTGAACAATAGTATAAATTTTTAATTTGTGTAAATGAATCATTTGTACCATAGTGAAAGATATAATACTATAGTACCGATTTAGAATTTGTAGTACAAGAGTGTGGGCATTAGTACCAATGAGTTGTTTGTACTGTGGATTAAACATAATACCATAATATACATTTTGCATCTAAACAATTCTCTCACCCTCCTCCTGTTCTCTTCTTCTCCTCCCCTTCCTCTTCTTCTCATCTTCTTTATCTTCTCCCTCTTCTTGTTTGTAGAGTCCTCTACATGCAACATAATTTTCCTATCATAAAATAAACATATAATCCTTCAAAACTCCTAATAATTTGCAAAGAATCCAAATTATCAAATATGAATAGCTAAACAAATTATCCCAAAACTAATCCTTGTTTATAATTCGTAGAAAATGCATGATTAAATTGAGTTTCAAAAGCCCCCAACTCCCACAACAACAAAAACCCAAATGAACAATCAATCACAAAAAGAAGCACAAAGTAAACTAAATCAATTGAAAATATTAATAATAATCATTCCCAGGTTCAATGTTTTAATACCATCAGAATGAAAATTACCACACAAAATTCAAAACTCATTTCAACTAATTAAACCCACTCACCCTTCTCTACAACCAACTCCTCCACCATCTCCTGCTACAAAACTCACGCCCCCAGCCTCCTGCAAGGCTGCAACCTAACCCATCATCCCACAGCAAAACCCCACACCTAGCCCCACCTCACAATCCCCCAACCATCACCTTCTTCGGCAACAAAACCCATGTCTCCCTCCTCCTTCAACAAATCCCACGCCCCCTCCACCCCACAACTAACCACACCCCTCCACAATCCTCCCAACCCCCACCTCCTTCTGCAATAAAATTTCGATGAGTTCCCCCAATAAATTATCCAAAGCACTATTTTAAATAAGAAAATTTCAGAAACCAAAGAAACACCAACAATAAACACATATCAAATAAACACCAGAAAAAAAAATCATTCGAACCTGAAGAAACTTGTCGATTGAGGTTTTTACAGATCTAGGGTTTCTGCCTTAGAGGAGCACCATCGTCGCCCTCATCCCCATCCACGATCTGAAAAATCAGTGGTGTTGTGCGACAGCGACAGTGGAGTTGGAGAATTGGTGCGTCGCGGTGGCGATGGTGGCGGTAGGTTGGAGATCTGAATTTGAATTTATAGAGAGAGTGGGAGTGTGGCCGGATTTTGAATTTGAGAGAGAGAAGGGGAGAGAACCGAGAGATGAGATTTGTGGGGGAGATTTGCTGATTTTATGAGGGTAATAGAGTCTTTATACATAAAAAAAACTAATCTAGTTGCAATTTTAAAAATGTACTATACTTAGTTGCTATTTAGCTTATAAAACTACACCTAGTTGTGATTTTCTGTTTTCTTTTTGGGGGTGGGGGGACCGCGTGGGGGCTTGGGGTTTTGGGCCCACCATTTTAAACCAAATTGTAGTTTATTAAAGGTAGAGAACCAAGTTGTTGTTTTACTCTAAAGGGTACACTTATTTGTAATAATCCCATGTTATATTTGGGCTTTCTTGATTAGGCTGCTCTTCCTTAAAGGATTTGTGATTTTAGCAGTGATGTACATCACACATACTTTCCATAAATAATCACTTTATTCATAAACGGATTTCACAATAACCCATAATATCCTCCAATATATTGCATTAAACCACGTGCAAAGAACAAAACATACTTTTAAGCGTTTACTTTAGAAATAAGGATTATGTGAGATAAGATTAGATGGGATAAAATAAGAGGTTACATTTAGTTTTTATTATCTTATTTTGTCTTTACTTTAATGTATATGATACAATTGAATTTAAATATTTTTATGTTTTCCATATTAATAGAAATCCGAAAATATGTTATATTACGAAAAAAGACCTTTGTAAAAAAATCAATTGCCCAAATGAAAAGATAAGACAGTATTAGGGATGAAAATAATTAGCGATGTCGATTGGAGACGTCGCGGTGGCGACGGTGGCGGTAGGTTGGAGATCTGAATTTGAATTTATAGAGAGAGTGAGGGAATGACCAGATTTTGAATTTGAGAGAGAGAAGGGGAAAGAACCGAGAGATGAGATTTGTGGAGGAGATTTGCTGATTTTATGAGGGTAATAGAGTCTTTATACATAAAAAAAAAAAAACTAATCTAGTTGTAATTTTAAAAAGGTACTATATAAAACTACACCTACCTGTGATTTTCTGTATAAATTAGTACTTATCTACCACTAGAGTGTACCTACGCGAATTTCGCGTACTGAAAAAATATATTATATTTATTTTCAATAGGCATTTAATATAAGAATATTTTTGTTAAAAAATTTTGAGGTATATATAATAAATTATGGGGTTTGTTTAGCTGTGGCCCGTGCCCTTCACTAAACCCTATAGGTATATCCTACAAACTAAATAATTAAAAAAAACATCAAAAAATTCACATAAATTAATAACAATTATGGAATAACATTACTTAGACTAATAATTTAATAATAATCAATTTCCATTTCAATATTGAATAATTTATAAATTAATCAACATTATCAGTTATTGAGAGTATACGGTAAGAAATTAATTTATATAAGAAACAGTGCAAAATTTGAAATAAACTTTAACGTTACAAATACCTGTTCATCGATCAAAATGAGTTCCAAGTAGAACTTGTCTCTATTAAAATCATTAAAAAATATTGTCCAATTTTTTCAATCCTAACTTTAATGGTCAATTTTTGGCTCTCACTCTTGATATTAGAAATCAGAGAAAATTGAGGTGTCATACTCAAAATGAGATTTAAATTACAACAATTAAACCATCATAATTATTCAGATAAAAATATATGATATAGTTAAATATATTATTTTTGCACATGAAGAAAATTTAAACTGAACGATGTAGAGCATAAATCAACAATCATTATTACATTCATATTGATATTGATATTTAAATCTAATCAAATTGTGAGCACTTAAAATGATAAATTTAATTATAAAATAAATATACTAATAACAATAGCTATATAAATAACCAACAATTGATGAGAGAAATCTCAGCAAAAGAGTGGAACAAATGAAACTTTGATGTGAAAAAATGAAATACAATATACTCTTATTTATAATAAAAAATATGCATGCAATATTATATCTTGTCCATAATAAGAATATATCACATAAGAATATTATTTGGAATATATAACTATATACCTTTTATTTTAGAAAAAAATAATCGAACATTATATTATACTATATATACTAACTCAAACTTAGAAATGATAAATTTAGATTCATTCAATAAATAGATCATATTTAATTACATTAAGGTTTGGAAAAAATATGATTTATAATAAATTCTAAAAATAACTAAATAAGAAAATGGAAAAAATATATATTTGCATTAATGCAGATATAAATTAATGGTTTAGATTTAATGATATAGAAAGAATGGTCGAGATTAAAAGTTTAACCAACTTTTAATGAGAGCGCAGTATTTCAAAATGGAGAGATTTGAGATCTGCCACATCAACCTAAGAATAAGGTGGTGTTAGACACATCATCTTGGAGAGGTTTGAAAATATATTATTATAAGATAAGATTATTATTTTTTTCGAAAAATAATGGATTAATCTTTTTGTTAAGAAAAAATGTAAAATAAACAAAAAAAGAAAAGGCCAATTTTGTCAATAATGTTAAACCCTCATAAACCGTTGCGCTCCTCCTTCACCGGCGCCGGTAGCCCCCAATCCTACTCCTACTCCTTCTCCTACCACTACCACACTCAGGTTCTCACTACCTATTTCCACTCTCATGGATGAAATACTGATTGAGTTAAGAGCAATTGTCGATTTTTTCTCATCGAGTTAGGGCTAAAAACGCATGATCCAATAATCGATTTTTCCCCTCTTCCCATTCTTCTTGCAGCAAAAAACGTTCTCCTTGACAAAATTGCAGAAATTTTGAACTCCAATCCAATTATTCACATGGCGAGGCGCTTCCCCTGTCGCCTTCCTCCAATACTTCGCTGTACAAGTTCCTTCTGCAACTCCTCCTCTCCAGACCAGACAACCCGAACGCGGCTCATAGAAGACCTCCGAAAGGTTCGGATCCTTATTCAACAGAACCGAACGGAAACGGTGAAAAAACATCTTCAAAGCCTCATTTCTACGCACTCAGTTTCGCAGCTCTACATTGCGTTCTCGCAGTCTTCGCCTCCGCGGAATACTAAGCCAGTATTTATAGACACACTTTTAGCAGTTTATGCAGAGTCCAAGCTCCACAATGGGGCCACCGAATTGTACACCTTCGTTAGAGGTGAAGGTAATTTCCCTTCGATTTCGGCTTTTAATTTGTTTCTTGAATCTTTGGTGAATTCGAACAAATTCGATGAAACTCTGAAGATATTTTCTGATGCTGTGGATTCTGGTGTTTGGGTGGATAAGTTCAGTTACGGGAAAGCGATACAATCGGCTGTGAAATTGGGGGATTTGAATAGAGGATTTGGGTTGATGGATCGTATGAAGAAATGCGGGGTGCGGCCAAATGGGTTTGTGTACAATGTTTTGATAGGTGCGTTGTGCAAGGAGAGGAGAATGGATGATGCCCTGAAGCTGTTCGATGAAATGTCAAAGAGGAATGTGGCTCCGAATAGAGTGACATACAATAGTTTGATTGACGGGTATTGTAAGCTGGAGAATATAGAAGGGGCGTTCACTATTAGAGAAAAGATGAAAATTGATAATGTAGAACCGAGTGTTGTGACTTATAACACATTGCTCGGTGGGCTTTGTAAAGTGGGGAGAGTCAGAGAAGCTGACAAGATTTTGGAGGAGATGAGTGTGTATGGGTTTGTGCCTGATGGGTTTACTTACAGTATTCTTTTTGATGGGCACTCAAGGAGTGGGAACGTTCAGGCTTCGATGGCATTGTACGAAGAGGCAATCAAGAAAGGGGTGAATATTGATGCATACACGTGTAGCATTTTGATGAATGGATTGTGCAAGGAAGGCAAAATGGATAAAGCAGAGGAATTCTTGATGAAGATAAAGGAACGTGGAGTTGTTTTGACAGAGGTGATACTGAATACCATGGTAAAAGGTTATTTCAAAGCGGGACGTCTTGATAAGGCACTTCTGGTTATTGATGAAATGGAAACTGAAGGGGTGAAACCTAGCTGCATCACGTATAATACGGTGATTAGCAATTTCTGTGAATTGGGTCAGATGGATAATGCGGACGAGTGGTTAAGAAAGATGAAGGTGAAGGGTCTTTCTCCGAGTGTACAGACCTACAATATCTTAATAGGTGGTTATGGTAGGACTTGTCAGTTTAGGAAGTGCTTAGAGATTCTTGAGGAAATGGAAAATAATGCATTAAAACCTACTGTTGTGACTTATGGATCGCTGATAAATGGTTTTCGTAAGAAGGGGCGCCTTCTTGAAGCTGAAGTCATGTTTAAAGACATGTTGAGCAGAAGAGTGTTGCCTAATGTTCAGATATACAACATGCTTATTGATGGGCACTGCAGCTGTGCAAATATGGAGAATGCATTTAAAGTTTTTGATGAGATGTTAAGGAATGGTATATCTCCAACAATTGTGACATATAATACACTTGTGAACGGGTTTTGCAGAATGGGAAAGGCTGGTGAAGCTGAAGGATTAGTTTTTAGTATGACAAATAAAGGTTTAAGTCCTGATGTCATCACATACAATTGCTTAATCAACGGGTTCTCAGATGCAGGTAACCTGGAGAAGTGTTTGGAATTGTATAAGAAGATGAAAAGCTCGGGCATCAAGCCTACCTTAAAAACATATCATCCTTTGATAAGCATATTTAAAAAGGAGAGATTGGATCTTGTGGAAAAAACTGTTGAAGAAATGTTCCAATCGAACCTACTTCCTGACCGGGTTTTGTATAATGAGCTCATTCAATGCTTTATACGGCATGCAGATGTTGAGAGAGCACGTTTATTGGTCAAAGATATGTTAAATAAGGGATTTCCTCCCGACAAGATGACATATAATAGCTTGATTACTGGATGTTTAAAAGAGTGTAATCTCCTAAGAGCAAGGGATCTTTTCAACGAGATGGTTGCCAAAGAGTTGATCCCCAATGATGCAACTTATAACACACTGATTCAAGGGCATTGCAAAGTAAAGGATTTTGATGGGGCTTACAGGTGGTACAGAGAAATGTTGAAAAATGGGCTTCTTCCATGTGTCTCTGTTTGTAATGAGCTTCTTTCTGGCCTTAGAGAGGAAGAAAGATTCAAAGAGGCAGAGATCATTGTCTCCGAGATGAGTGTAGTTAAAGGAATTGGTGAATTGGGCTTGCATGAGGATCTTTCAGCTTTTCCTGCATTGTAGTGTGGTGATATCTGTTAAATGTACAGCAAATATATCAATCTTTTGGTGTACGTTGAAATGCTTTTGCTGTGTGAGAATATCAGGGAAAAGAAAAGTCGAGAGATCGCCATATAGGAGCAGAAGCTTGCTCAATTTTTCAGATTACTGTTTGATTGAGTTTGATAGTTCATCTTAACTCAATGTATGTTTGAAGTTGAGCTCATCTGCCCAGTAAAGGATTTCATTTATTCCTTTTGTCATAAAAAAAATGTACATAGAGAATAGGAGATTTTCTTTTGTAACTTTTCAGTTTCAACATATTTGGACTGGAGTTGTATAGTCATTGTCACAGTGTTGATGAATTGAGCTTACTTCATATCAGCATAAAGCCATTCTGTGAATGGTGAGAGAAAGATACTTATATTTTCTGGATTGGTAATCCCTTGGTGAGAGAGAAGAAACTTCTAAAAACAACTCTTCTGTCTTTCTAACCTTACTTCTCTTGTTACTGAATAGGTGAAGGATTGTCACTTTGTCAGTGATTCCTGTGATTAGGTGCTGTTTGGAGAGAAGGCCAGATGTAACTGTCTAGATGACGACCACAACCACCTCTGCAATGTAAGCAGTAATCTTCATATGATTATGTAGATTTAATATTTTGTTTTCATGGTGATTTTAGCAGAAATTGACAACTTTTAAAGCATCCTTTTCTAATCGGTGTTCATTTTCTTCTTCATTTTGTAGTGCAGCAATAAAGAACAGACTTCCAAAAAATGTATATACCAGGTACTAAAGATCATGATTTCTGCAACATTGGTTAATCCCTTATTCTAAATTCTAATTCAGCAGTTAAATATATATTTTAGATGAATAGCTGTATCGCTATGTTATTCACATATTGTTATCCTTAAATTCCAATAGCTAGATTAGATATGTCTGAGTTGCTGCGTGCTTTAATGTTTGATTCACTTCTAACATTTGCAGTTTACTTAACACACACTCACTGAAATGGGAAAAAGATATAGGAGTATATACTCCAAGACACTGGTACTAAAATGTTTCTGTGGTAAAAAGTTTATTATTGTCTATGAAATTTCTAAAATTTTAACCCAGAGCAGAATCCAGGGCATTCTGTTTCAGCTATTGTAAGCTCTACCTTACGTCATTAGTCATATGTGATTTACTGTGATGTTTTTCAGCACATATGTTGAATTTCTTAAGTTTGACATTTAAATCCTCTCTGTATATGGTTTTGATAATGTTCTCATACACTTCTATGCATTCTGCTTATTGACCAAAAATGAGGTGCCCATTTTTTTCAGCGGTAGCATATTTTGACGTTTCTGAAGGAGTTGAGAAGATATGGAAGTGTTTCCGGTGCAGCTATCCCATAGAAAAGTATGGATGGCCTCTTCAATTCATAAGGGTGCAGCTATCCCATACAGAGCTGATTTACTTCCAAAAGCTCCCGGGTATTCTATTCTCTCACTTGCTTGTTATTGTTTTAACCTTTCCAGATTTCCATGTATTGTTTTGCTTAATTGAGATTCAGCTACAATTGAATTTTAAAGTTTAAAGCATCTTATCCATGGATGCTATATGTGTTATATGCGGAAATATTTATACTGTGCTTATTGGAAATCATCTTCAGATATCCTGGCAGAAAAATCAATCTGGTTATTTCAATAATGCACATTGAGTTGTCGGGCTTGGACAAGTATAACAAATTTGCTATGTACTCCCTCTGTTTCAAAATAAGTGTCTTTCTAGAGATTTCCTATCAAATTAAGAATTATAATATTTGACATATATACCCCCACATAATCTCTAAAAGATCTATAATATTTTGATAATCTTTAACAGATTTGTTATATTTTAATATAATCCCTAAAAAATCTCTTATATCTTGAATTCGAATTTGGGTAAATTAGGAAAAAAGGTGAAAATATGGCTAAAACGACTCTTGTTTTGAAACAAGATTTAACCTCTAAAACGACACTTATTTTGAAACGGAGGGAGTATTGAAAGTTATGTATCCCCTCTTTCAGTTCTGCATGTATGTTCTGATTAGATTTATGTTCTCTTGCTTTCATTCGTATAAAGTACTCTTTAGCTAGGTGCTTCAGTAAAATCTGGTTTTAGAGATTTTACACAAGTATTGAGTTATTTGGAGCAAAAATTAAGACATGACCTAATGACTCAGCTCTCAGCAGAAACAATGATTTAAAGGCGTACTAAATTGCAAATAGTAGTAACTGCTTGACCCAATGCACAATAATTTTAATTCAGCAAAAAAATATAGTACATCTTTGTATGAAAAGGAAATCAGTATTCATTATTGGTCCAAGATTGTCATGTCTTGTTGTGGGACTAGACTTGTGTTGGAAATAGTCAATTTAGGATCCCATGCCTTTAGGATTATAGGCTCTTTCTTTGATTAGATAAAGTTGCTTCTTTGGACATGGCTTCTAGGTTATAGCTTTAAATCAACTTAAATAAGCAAATCAATTACTGGGTATAAAATCGAGTGTGCTTTTTCATACAAATTTTGGATGGTGTGTGCCAAGTGGTTGGGTGTAGAAACTGTTTTATCCTCTAATCCCTCAATGTACCTCCTCCACTTCAGTAGGATTTTGAGAGGGAAGAAGTGGAAAATATAAGCTGTTTGTATATGGCAGTGTGCTATTTGGCTATTATGGAAGACAAGAAATTCTGTTTTGTTCCGCAATACTTAGGCTGGGGTGGATAGATTGCTAGAGGAGCTCAAAGATAGGCTTTGGAGTTGGTTTGCCGGAAAGGAGATGAGGTGTCATGAATTTGAGTTCAAATAGTGGCTTCACTGCCCGCGAATGGTACTTGATTGTTAAGAAAATTTAATTTGTAGTCTTGGTGAGGTGCTTTTGCTATTCTGATGTTGCCAAACTGATGTACGTAAAACTGCTGTACGTTAAGTGGATAATCCTCTTATCCGGCTGATATTTAATAAATAATAAATTTACTTTTCCTGATAAAAAAGAAAAAATACTGGGTATAAAGAACAGTAGAGCACGGAAAATTCTAATCGTGAGTTCAAGAATAACAAATAGAAAGAGAAGAAACAATTGTACATAATAAGCCATCTGGAAAGCCACAGAAGAAGCCAAAAAAGGGTTTCTAATGCATCGTCATCTCTGATGTTTATTACGAAAGAACTGGAACTTTTGCTTGAAGCTCGTCTTGCCTTTTTCTTAGGAACAAATACAGGCATGTTACCCACTCATCTCTCAGTAGTATGCTAGTTTTAAATCCTAATATATATTGAAAGTTGCCATAGACACAAGTGCCTCTCTATATTAAGCTTATCAGATATCGGATGCCAATTAACAGTAGTCATTAGTTTGTCATGTCATAATTGATTCTTTTCTCCATTGGGGTCTTAATAGCCCAATTAAAAGTTTAAAACCATTTCTGCTTTTTAAAATAATATTTTTTTCTTCAGGTTTCAGGTGAAAAGCTTGTTGAAGCTGTTAATGAGCTCTTTAATAATGCCAAGATCATCGGGACCGTTTAGATGCCAGGCAAGCACAGCATGCTTTGTCTAGTGGAATTGTTGAAGATATATGGGAGAAGCTAAATTTAATGAGAAATTTTGAAAACTTGATGTTTATTTCTTTTATAAGGTAAAAATGCATCAGCTTATGATAAGTATTCCTGTTGGTCCTCATTAAAATGAATCAACACATTAAAATGAGGAATTAAACTATCTCCTAAGTGAATCAATATACATTTTGCTCTTTTGCATGGTTCCACAACTCCATATTCTTGTTCCTTGCACAATTTAGAACTCTCTCTCCATCAGGAAAACGGTCATTGTCTCAGAAAAGAATGATTATAGACGGGTTGCTGCTGCTGCTGCTGCTGCTAATCAAGACGCCTAGATAAAGTTTATGTCAATGCTCATTTCTACTGTGTCCACGGTTTCTTATGCAGGATACCCTGCTGTATATATGTGCTATACTGATATCAAGGTAATCCTTAACTTCGTTCGACCTAGTTGGAGTTTTTTTGTCATTCGATCTTGAGAATATGAATGCATCGGGGAAAAAGAAGTCAAAGGGAAAGTGGAAAGGATATTGAATTCAAGTATTTAAAAAAAGCTCCAACTCAAGCAGTTGGAGATGGGTGGGTGCATGAATAGATTATTAAATTGATGGTCAGTTATATATTTCCTTCCTGTCCTAGAAATGGACTGCTTAATGATCATATTTTCCCTACAATCATTCTATTAGCATTTTCAGCAGTGTCGATTTTTCAGATTTTCTTTTTGGTTGAGTTTGTGAATTCATCTTAAGTCAGATGGATGTTTGAAGTTGAAATCTCCTGCCCAGAAAAGGATTTCATTTATTCGTTTCGTCATAAAATGTGCATTAGACTCGTTGAAAGGTTCTATACATCTGCCCTTTCTCAACGCATTTCTTTAGACAAAGACCCCGTTTTTTCCTCTTTTCGGATGATAAATATTTCTTAGAACATGGAGTGTGAATCAAACCCTTTGAATTGAGATGCTTGTCATTCAGTCAATCAATTATGATATATCACAGAATGGTCAAGATATATTCCACTTTGATTAACATCCTTCTATTTGGACAATACGAAATTAAGATGTTATTTTCGGCCTCTACTGTTCACCCACGCAATAATGCTATGTTCACCCCTTCTTTTATTTAACAAAAATATATTTAAATAAAAATACCAATATACACTTTATAAAAGAATAAATATTAAATTTATTAAAAACACTTATCTTAACACTCACCCAAAATATCAAAACCAATGCAAGTTTTTCTACTCCCTCACCCACATTTACACCATTAAAGAAGAAGAGAGAGAAAAATCGGCATAATAAAAAAAATATAAAATCATATACACATAATTTTATATGAGATTAAAATATTTCTATGTTAATTCAATGAATGTACACCCTGAAAATTAAAGGAAACAAAAGGGATCTACTTCGTACAGTTAGGGAGAGGGCGTTACTAAAAAAGGTGAAAATTAAAGAAAAATAGAGAGAAGCAATGGTGGTTTAAGATTTGGGAGGGAGGCTGCCAAAGACAAAAGAATGTGGGAGACGGTGATGGTGGGTTGGGGCGTAGGGATGCAACAAAAATGAAATTAAAGATGTGCTATTTTTTTATTTAAAATTATAAATTAAATTGGTGGGTGTGTATATTTAGCAAGAGTGCAAAAGTCGAAAATCGGTAATCGGGCGTTTTGTGGTCGCCTAGCGCCTAGGCGCCGCCTAGATAATTTTTTTTTTTTAAATTTTTCTATAATATGGCCGCCTAGGTCCACCTAGGACCGCCTAAATTCGCCTACAACCAACCCTTCTAGGACCGCCTAGGTCCGACTAGGCGACGCCTAGCCTCGAAAACGCTTAGGATGAGCGATTTTGCAGAAATCGGGTCGGGAGGAGGCCGCCTAGCCCGATTTCTGCATCACTGATATTTAGTTGACTGATGTTAGTATAATATAAAGGCCATAGTTGTAAACTTGGGAGGGGGGGGGGGGGGGGTAAGAAAATTAATATAATAATTAAAATATATCGTGTGTTAATTTAGTAGTGGTTGAACAAATTATTTGCGTTGGTGTTAATAGTCGTGCCATTTTCTTTATTTTCTTTCATATCGGGTATCAACCATTTGATCTCTGTTAAAATTTGCATTGAATCCCTTACAAACTAATGGATGTAAATAAATAGCGTGATCCTCCACCAAAATGAACTTTCAGTTTAATGAGCAGGTCTTGCGTGAGACTCTTACCTTAAAATTAGACATAATTTGGAAATAAGATATTTTAACTTTTGATCGTCTCACGCCAAGTCTCTAACCAGTTTTTCAAGGCATATTTATGCAAATATGGTAAGTTGCAATTGAAATGGTGAAAATAGAACGGTTAGAAACTGGTTTACGAAAATAGGGTTGATCGCCTTTGGGGAGAGCGACCAACCATGTAGATCGCCCCCCAAAGTAGCGATCAACACGCAATGCCGCCACATTGTAGATCGTTCTTACCAAAGGCGGTCTACCCGAGTCTCGCCTTGTGACTTGTGTTTTGTCTTCTTCATGCCACTAAGATTTCCGCCTCGTGACTCGTGTTTTGACTTTTTTAAACTTTAAAATAAGACTTAATTTAGTATTTAAATGCATAAAATAGTTTTTTCATGATGATGTGTTATTCAATTTAAGTGCATGAAACAAAATGAATATATTTTTATATAATTATTAGTGGAATGCGATGTATTTTAGAAGTGTTTTAATAGTGCAGTGAAAATACAAAGTGATACTCCCTCTGTCCCACTTAAATTTGCACACTACCTTTATTTTTGTATTTTTGCAAACAAGTGTTTATTAATATTTGAAATGATAAAGTGACTTTTAAGGTAAGGTTTGATAGATATATATCTCATCTATTATAAAGTGACTTAAAAATTACTTTATCATTTTAAATACTAATTAAAAATTCGCTCGTTAAAACACACGAAAACAGTAAACGTGTAAATTAAAGTGGGACAGAGGGAGTACAAGCTAATTAAGAAGACAAAACACGAGTCACAAGGCGGAAATCTTAGTGGCATGAAGAAGACAAATCACGAGTCACGATGTGAGAATCTTGATAGAAATTGTCGGGTGGATCGCCTCTGGTAAGAGCGATTTACGACGTGGCGGCATTGCGTGTTGATCGCTACTCTAGGGGCGATCTACATGGTTGATCGCTCTCCCTAGAGGCGATCAACCCTATTTTCGTAAACCCATTTTTAACCGCCCCGCCCTATTTTTACCATTCCAATTGCAATTTACTGCATAAATTTGCTAGTTTTTCAATGTAGTTTTTCCAAAAGTTTCCTAATTATTTTCCAAAAGATAACCAAATTAGGTGGGAGGGAGAATGGGTTGCGTGATCAGTTTGGTCATAGGTGGCAGAAATGGCGTGAAGAATACTTGCCTTTCTGCCTCTAAACTCTAAAGTGCTTATTATTCCTTTTCTTTCCTTTTTGTTCATGTTCTTTTATTATAATTTTTTAATTTTATAGCTATTATCTCAGTTGACTACTTAATTTAATTTTCGTGTTGACCTAATTGGTTTTTTTGTCATTCCGTGACACACGTCATGCGCCACACCCCAAATTATTTACGTCAAATCAATTAAGTAACTAAATTATTTTGAAATTGAATTAAAGTACATTTTTATGAATTATTCAACTAATATATGCAGTGGATGACTTCTCATGAGTCATGAAAATTGCCACTCGTGAGTTTACTCGTAATTAATTTAAGTATTCATAAAAAAACAGTATTTGAATGAGTATTCTATTGCAGTAATGGTATCACTCCCTTGCACAGTTGCACTGTATCGTTCACTTATAAAATTTTATTTTGCAAATCACTAACCATTGAATTGTTCACTTTCATTTTATTTTTTTCAGCCATCGGGGCTGGTTGTGAAAGTATCATTCAGGGGAACATTGTAAGTCCTAGTGGAATATGCTCTCTCTTTCCTAATAGGAATATTCTTGAGAATATTTCGAATTAACCTACTTTCACAATTCACAAACGTGATAACCCATTTGGGATAGATTTTTTAACGTTAAAGTTCATTTGTAACAAAAAATTATATGCTCTCAGTGAAGAAAATTAAATTTTTAGATCGAATTTTATTTTTGGAGAAAATACTTATTTTAAAAGTCATATTATAAGGTGGAAATAAAAAAGAAACTTGCTTTAAAATATTAAATTGTAATTTTTTCGTAAAATAACTTTAATATTTAAATCACAGAAAACATTATCTCACACACCATAACTCCATAACTGTGCCACAATCTATTCCAACCAAATAAATGCCATAGGTTTTTTAATAGGAACATATACTGAAAACATGTATTTTAAAAAAATATTTAAAAAACTGAAGAATTGACTGTGAAATTGGATACATATGGCTGTTTGTTATGGAGATTGGACTAGGAGCCTCAATTGTATCTTAGAAAAAATAATAAGTTTGTTTAATAATATAAATCTTGATATCGTTATAACTTATGAAGAAGGGTATTTTTTTTTTCTGATTAAAAAAAAACTACTATAAGAAAAAAATCAATGTTTAAGTTGCACTTTTTTTCTGAAAAGTTGTGCAGAGAACCTTGAATAGGGAGTTGATTTGCATGATTAGTGGTATACGGTTTAACAACCTGAAAATTCAGAAATAAAAAAACATAATATTTATAGGAAAAAAACTTTTAAGTTTTAATCCACTTTTTAAAAAATAATTTTTTTATTCATTTTGATATAAGAGAAAAAGTAAAACATGCCCCTGAACAAGCCCTTAAAGTATTTTTTTTGTGCTAAGTGCAAATAAACCCCTTAAGTATTTTTTGGTGCAAATGAGTCCCTTTAGTATTTTTTTTATGTTCCTTAAAATATTTTTTGATACAAATAAATCCATTATCTTTACAAAGTTGAACAAAATGACACTTCATGAATATATATCAACTAAAATAATTAAATGATTAATTTCTAATTTTAAGAATAATTTATATTTCACGTAATCATGCCATGATAAAAGAAAATAGTAAATTCAGATTTCACTATTGCATAACTATTTTTTTGAAGCACAATTATTAATTTATAAAAAAAACTAAATTAAGTAAAAAATTAGTGTCAAAATTGGTGGTATACAAATAAGAAAATGTATTTTGATTTTTAGATTAGTTGAAGTGCATTTTATTTAATTTTATGAAGAAAAATAATTTAAACCAATATATATTTAAAGGGCATATTTTTCATAAAATAAAAGTTTAGGGGCTTGTTTGAATAAAAATAGTTTAGGATCCTGATTATACCAAAAATAATAGTTTAAGCTCTTCATTGTATATTTTCCTTGATATAAAAATACACATATGTCTTTAGTAAAAAAATGTAATTAAGATTATATTATGTCATATTTTTATTTTTTGAATTTTGGATTACTGCATTATAGATTTATCCTAATAATAAAATGTATTGCTTACTATTTGTTGTGGCACAAACTATCCAATAATATGCCTAAATCCGACCATGGAACCGGGGTTTGGGGCTCGAAAAGAGCGTCACAACAATGAACAGTTTAGTAGACGAGCGACCTCGATTGTTCGAAGACCATATCGTTCAGTATACACAGACTCGACAAGATCGAGGGTCAACATCAAAGAAGATGTCCATATACTCACAAGATATTATAAAGTAGAACTAGTAGATATTATTCGATCTACGGTTGCAATAAGTACCCTAAAACAAAGGGTTAGGATGACTTTAGAGCATTGGTATACTCATTATGGTTGGACACTTATAAATAGAAGACTACACCCTCATTGTAGAGGACTTCTCCCTCGTACAAAGGAGATCCACATATATTTCACTGTCAAGGCTAGGGGTTCTTCACTTCTTCTCTAAGAACATCAAAAATTATCTTCAAGGAAAGAATTCACCGGTTCTTCCCTCACCATTTGTGTTCATCGTGTTCATACTATTATTATATGTTAGTTACCCGTTAACTGTGTTGCCCCTATAATCCCAGTAAAAACGGTGACAACACTATTTAATAAGTAAAAACAAAAGTATTTAGAATTGTTTATGAAATTTTATTATATTAAAATTTCAGTGCCTATTTATCACACTCCTTCCAAATAATTTAAGAGGGGTTTGGTTGAGATGTTTTAAAAATGATAATCACGATAGTATGCAATTACATTATGATGAGTTTGATTCCCATTTTTAAGCATCAACTCCATCCTATATGTATTAAATTATCAAAATTAAAAATAAGTATACCGTGAAAAATAATGCATATAAGACTTTTTCTTAAATTATAGTAATAGTTTATTCTCATTTTCATTTCATATTAAATTACTATTCAAGGCTATGCTTTAAAATGTGGGTTGGATCGATCAATTCGGCCTCTTCTCGACAAGCATGACGGATTGACTCAAAGTATTGGACAGCTTGATTTTGGAACCGTTCAACTCGCCGGTCCAACTTTATTTGAAAAAAATTTTAAAATCTTGAGGACCTATTTGCAATTTTCGATTATTTGTTGAAGTCTAATTTATTTCTCATATCTATTTTCTACGTCTTTCCTCTCCATCCCCTCCTTACAAGTCCTGATGCACGTGAACGCCGTGTTAAATATATGTTTATCTGTTTTATCGTATATCTTCATATAATATATTACAAGGAAAAAAGGTATAGATGACCCAACCGTTTTAATAACGAGTAGATTAGGTCGAATTCATTTCAATTGAAAGTAGTAAATTTGTCTGAATCAACATCCACTTTCATTTTTTTAAACATAGATCTACACATCTCCAAGTTGATGGAGGTTTGAAGCCTAAGAGCAATAAATACTTGGATTATATATGGATAATCTCTGAATTTATTGCTTGGATTATATATGGATAATCTCTGAATTTATTGCAATAAAAGCGAAGAAGATCCATTGTGCCATGAGTTGAAGAAAAAATATTAAATAATTAGTCATCGCTGAAACAAAAGTAGCAAATTGAAAAATAAAATTAAAAGATGAGAGAAGATTAGTCTCAACTTTGATATGAGAGTTTTCAGTTGGAGGTTGCAGCAATGACATTAATTGTAAAACTAATCATAATAATTTATAGAACAAATAATTGCTATGACCATTCAAACTATGATTCTTAAGTATATGATTTTCGAGAATATTGTTGTAATTGAGTGCGTAAATTAAATAGACAGCGTTTGTTTACCCAGTTTGTCCGGAAGGACTACGTCTGGGGGCGATCCAAGCCGGGAGTTCCACTAGTATTGTTGTGTATCAGAGTACATAATTCATGAATACAATAGGATATATATAATAGTAAAACCCTAATCTAATGGGTCAGGCCCAATATAATTCTTGGTCCTTAAGTAATGTCCACACCAAATCTCCTAAATTTGGAATATAAAATCTTCCGGATTTACAACACTCCCCCTTGGACATTACGACATAAATGTCTTGTCATAAAAACTCCACGTGCTGAGGATCGGCCATGATAATAAGTGGGAGGAATGTTATTGATCTTCTAGATCTAAATCTTCCAGATTTATTTCGATGTTACCGCTCCCCCTGAAGACAACAACACTTTAAGTCTTTGCATCCCAATATCACGGACGTACTTTTCAAAAGTAGACGTAGGTAAGGATTTAGTAAACAAATCTGCAAGATTGTTACTAGATTGCACCTTTTGAATGGTAATTACGCCACTCTTCTGGAGTTCGTATGGGTAGAAAAACTTAGGTGAAATATGTTTCGTCAGGTTTTCCTTGACGTACCCATTACTCATTTGTGCGATGCAAGCAGCGTTGTCTTCAAATATAACGGTGGGAGGTGTATCGCCCTTGGCGATACCACACGAGTCACCAATGTGTTTTACCAAGGACCTTAACCAAACACATTCTCGTGCGGCTTCAAATAAAGCTATGATCTCTGAGTGGTTTGAAGACGTGGTAACCATTGATTGTTTAACCGATCTCCACGAGATTGCGGTCCCACCACAGAGAAAAACATAACCAGTCTGGGATACGGCGTTGTGAGGATCAGACAAATAGTCAGCACCCGCATAACCTACCAAGGTTTTGTCTTGGTTCTTACGGTAAAACAATCCAAGATCTTGAGATCCTTGGAGGCACCGTAGAACGTGCTTAACACCATTCCAATGTCTCCTCGTAGGAGAAGCGCTATATCTCGCAAGCAAGTTGACAGCAAATGCAATGTCCGGCCGGGTGCAATTTGCAAGATAGAGCAAAGCTCCAACAGCGCTAAGATAAGGAACTTCTGGTCCCAGAATTTCTTCTGAATCTTCTCTTCGTCTAAATGGGTCCTTATCCACTTCGAGGGATCGGACTACCATCGGGGTGCTAAGTGGATGAGACTTATCCATGTGAAATCTCTCCAATACCTTTTTCACGTAGGTCGACTGATGAACAAGGACTCCTTCTGGGAGGTGCTCGATCTGCAAGCCGAGGCAGTACTTGGTTTTACCCAAGGACTTCATTTCGAATTCAGCTCTCAAGATTGAATTGGCTTCTTCAATCTTTTTGCATGTTCCGATTATGTTTAGGTCATCAACATATACGGATATGATGCAAAAACCGTCTTGCGATTTCTTCGTGAATACGCATAGGAAAGCTTTATCGAACGTGTATCCCTTCATCTGAAGGAATTCACTAAGTCGGTTGTACCACATAAGGCCCGATTGATTCAGGCCATACAACGACTTACGCAGTTGTATGCTATACATACTGCGATTTTCGCCATCCCTTAACTGAGGAATGTTAAATCCATCTGGGATTTTCATATAAATGTCGGCATCTAGTGATCCGTATGAGTACGCGGTTACTACGTCCATTAATCTCATCTGGAGATTCAACTTAATTGCCAAAGATATCAAATAGCGGAACGTTATTGAGTCCATGACGGGAGAATAGGTTTGATCGAAATCAATCCCGGGTCTCTGCGAAAACCCTTGTGCTACTAGCCTCGCTTTAACCTCTCCACAGTATTATTTTCTCAATTTCGTTTTCGTACAAAAACCCATTCATATCCTACAGGGATAGCGCGCGCGGGTGTACGAACGAAAGAGTCAAATACTTATCTTTTGTTAAGCGAGGCGAGCTCCGCATCAATTGCCTCTTTCCATTTAACCCAATCGTGGCGCTTCCGGCACTCAGCGATTATTTTGGGTTCAGGATCTAGATCATTAATAATGGAAAGAGCTATTGACGCTGCAAATGTGTCGTCGACGACAGTAATGTTTATATTACATGTTTCTCCCGTATCTGTGAAATTCACAGAGACTTTGACGTTTACGTCAACCAGACCTTCCTCATTTCCCATTGTATCTGGGTCTGGTCGTTCCACGGTCCTAGTGCATGGAATATTTTGTGCACGTGCTTCATCACTAGGACTCTTGTCTCCTTGAGACTTGGAGTTATCTAGACGGATCTCTTCCAGAGATTTTCCATTCGACTGACCAGATTTGCTAGCCTTTCGTTTAGGTGTGTTACTATCTCTTGAGGTTCCCTTACGCTTTTGGCGTGTGGGGGCATGAGTACTCATTTTACTTGGGACCTCAACCCTTTGGGGAGCATTTACTGCTGGTATATGCGATCTAGTCACACCTCTATGGTCAGTGAACGCGTCTGGCAGGTTATTTGCTAAGTTCTGCAGGTTAATGATCTTCTGAACTTCTAGTTCAGATTGTTTAGTGCGCGGATCTAGATACTGAAGATTACTTACATTCCACGTAAGATCCCGGAATTCATTCAATTTTGAATTCGGATCTCCCCCTAATGCCGGGAAGTAATCTTCATCGAACGTGCAATTAGCTTAACCGGGACGTTAATTGATCCCAGGACAAAGGCTCGAGGTATTTCACGATGGATGGAGAGTTAAATCCTATGTAAATACCGAGTTTCCTTTGTGGGCCCATAGAGGTTCGCTTGGGTATCGTAATCGGTACGTATACCGCACATCCGAAAATACGCAGATGGGAAATGCTAGGTTCTTTCCCACGCACTAACTATAGGGGGGAATGATCATTATATGCAGTAGGACGGATTTGAATCAAGTGTGATGCATGAAGGACTGCATGCCCCCAGCATGAGGTGGGTAGTTTAGAATTCATTAGCAATGGTCTCGCGATAAATTTGATACGTTTTATTAGCGCCTCAGCAAGACCATCTTGGGTAGGGACGTAGGGGACCGAATGCTCCACTTTAATTCCCAGGGCCATACAGTAATCTATAAAGGGCTTCGAGCTAAACTCAGCTGCATTATCCATGCGAATCGATTTAATTGGATAAACTGGGAATTGAGCCCCAAGCTCGATAGTTTTCGCAATGAGCTCTGCAAGAGCTTGATCGCGGGTAGACAGCTACAAGCATATGCCCACCTAGTGGAGGCATCAATAAGGACCATAACAGAGCGGTCCTGATGCTGGGTGAATCGGTCCGCAAATGTCTCCTTGAATTCGCTCTAGGAAAACCGGAGACACTAGTCCAACCTTGGTGCGCGACGGGCGCACTATCAACTTTCACATATAACATACATCACAAAATATTCATCAACAGGAAGGATTCTTTTATTCGAAATATAATTAGATAGAATCCTACGTATCATGTATTGTCCTGGATGACTTAACCGCGGATGCCATAATTCAAAGGAGTTCGGGTCGTGAAATCTCATACTCATGACTAGATTTTGACGGCGGATATATAAATAGTACAATCCGGGGGAGAAGAAAGTTATTCTATAAGATCGTATGAGTGGTGGCGCTATCTACCAATCATAAATCACTACCTCAATCCCATTATGCCAGAGGAAATTAACCCCAAACAAATAGCTGATATGTTTACTAGCCATAATAAAAACAGCAATATCCGAATAAACACATGGATAGCTATTAAGGTAAACACATCAAAGCTAATAAATTCATTCATTAAATATCCAAAAGAAAGGATCCAAAACATAATAAGCAATTGTTTTATTCGGAAAACAAAAACTAGGAATAACTAAATACGTAAATCTACTCGTCATCACCAAAATGTCTAAGCTCAATGCCCTTATGATCTACGTTGTCTAGGTCAGAGTCTGCTTCGGGCAGACTGGCATGGTGAGATTCAACTCTAGGAGCCTTCCTCTTATCATCCTTCTGTTGCTTTTGATAAGCCTCGACCAAATGTTTGGGAGTACGACACGTGCGAGACCAATGGCCCTTGCATCCGCATCTGTAGCAGGATTGTTCACCCTTATCTTGATTGTCAGATTTTCGGGGAGCGGAGTTCGTGTTAGGTGCAACCTTCTCACGAACCTGAGCTTGATTGTCATTCAAGGCACCTGAAGCACCGGATTTGTTACGACCTCGGCCTTGGCTACGAGTTCGTTTACTTCCTCTCCCCCTTCCACGCTTGCGACCTCTTGTACCACGTTGAGCTACAGCGTGTGCTTCGGGCACAGCTTTTGAGCCAACCGGCCTCGCATTATGATTCTGCATAAGGAGCTGATTGTGCTTTTCCGCTACTAGGAGTGCAGAAATTAGCTCAGAGTGTACAGTGTAGTTCTTGGCCCTATACTGCTGCTGGAGTACAAGGTTGCTTGCGTGGAAAGTCGACAAAGTCTTCTGGATTAAGTCATCCTCAGTTACAGTCTTCTGGCATAACTTCAACTGAGACACAATACGATGTAGGGCTGAGTTATACTCCGTTACAGACTTAAAGTCTTGGAAACGGAGGTTCAACCAATCGTATTGGGCTTGGGAGAGGAGTATATCATTTTGTTGTTGGAAACGGTCCTTCAGGGACTTCCACAAGGTTCCAGGATCTCTTTCAGTGAGATACTCATTTTTCAGGTCTTGATTGAGATGATGCCTAAGAAAGATCAAAGCTTTCGCCTTCTGGGCGTCAGTTGATTTTGGATCATCGACAATCGTGCCGCTAAGGTTGTTCGAGGCTAGATGTATTTCAACATCTAGGGCCCATGTCAGGTAGTTATTACCATCAAGAGTAAGCTCAGCAAATTCTCTTTTGGTAATATCAGACATTATGCACTACAATTAAAGTGACATGGGTAAGAGGATTGACCGAAAAAGATAGACAACGGGGAGACAAGGATTTATTTAGTTATTCTAAGGCACACAGATGCACGTACTGGGCGCCGTCTACCCAAGGCATAAATTTACAGTCCAACAACTACCGGGCGCCGCCTACCCGGGCATAAAGAGCGGACTATAAACTATGTGCGCAGTGTTAAAGCACGTAGGATAGTAAAATCACTCAAACATGCAATAACGATAAATAACGATAATCACATGAAAATAATTTGCAGAAAATATACGGTTTAATGGACATAGGAAATAATCATTAGAATAATCATTTCATGTACATTAACGCAATTTAACGAAATATTTTCAGGATTCATTAATAAAACTAAAACACGGATTTTATGTTATCAAGAACACAATCGAATCGGGTTAAGGTAATCATTAAAATCCATGAAATAACGTCGCGTTGGTTGTGCACAGCGGACGGGGTCGACGCACGTAGGTCGATCGTGTGCGTACGGCAACGGGCATCGGCGTGCGAGTTTGCACGTGGCTTCGGTCTCGACGGGCGCGGGCGGCATCGGGTGCGATGGGCGCGGATGCACGCGGCGCTGGGCACGACGGGCGCGACAGGCGCAGGTGCGCGCGGCGCCGGGCGCGATGGGCGCGGGCGCGGGCGGTACGAGCGCGACGGGCGCGGGTGCGGGCGGCGCTGGCCGATGATGGCGGCGGGAGGCGCGAGCGCGCGCGACACCGGGTGCGACGCTGCGAGTGTGCGCGCCGTGCGGGCGGCGGTCGGCGCTCGGCGCTGGCCGATGCGGGCGACGGGAGGCGCGAGGCGGTGCTCGGCGCTGGCCGATGCGGGCGACGAGGGGGCACGACGCTGCGCGGCACCGGGCGCGACGCTGCGGGCGGGCGCGCCGTACGGGCGGCGGTCGGCGCTGGCCGATGATGCGGGCAACGAGGGGGCGCGACGCTGCGCGGCACCGGGCGCGACGCTGCGGGCGTGCGCACCGTGCGGGCGGCGCTCAGTGTGCGCGGTGCGCGCTTCGGGCAGCACTCGGGTCGGAGGGGACGACCGTTCGACTACGGGCGACGGTCGTTGATTATTGATTTAAATCACAAAAATAATTTTCACGTAATATAATTATACACAGGAAAATTCATGAACGAAATCAATTGGTAAAGTATATGAACGATCAGGTGATTCATATAAAATAAATTAAAAGCGTACCATACAATCTCGGTTAGAGACTCGTGCTGATAACGTGTTGTAATTGAGTGCGTAAATTAAATAGACAGCGTTTGTTTACCCAGTTCGTCCGGAAGGACTACGTCTGGGGGCGATCCAAGCCAGGAGTTCCACTAGTATTGTTGTGTATCAGAGTACATAATTCATGAATACAATATGATATATATAATAGTAAAACCCTAATCTAATGGGTTAGGCCCAATATAATTCTTGGTCCTTAAGTAATGTCCACACCAAATCTCCTAGATTTGGAATATAAAATCTTCCGGATTTACAACAAATATAAAGAAATGTGAGAAAACAAATTTATATGATAAAAATAATATTTTAACAATAATATATGTGAAGCATGAATTTTAAACAAAATAATAATGATTAACTAAAAATTTACAAATTTGGATTCCTTAGTATAATATTTCCTCAAATATAAGGAAATGTGAAAAAGTTAGATGTTTACAAATCAATGTCTAAGACTTCCTTCGTACTACTCTTCTCAAATTAAAGTCATTTATTTATTAGAAGAGTATAAATTGTTTAAAATACTTTTATTTAATGTATATTGAGACTTAAACATATTTATCAATTTAGATAGAGTAAGTCTCTTGTAAACTGCTTTCACTGTATAAGTTAAAATGATATTAGTCATATGACAAAGTATAGAGTAAAAATGGATCATACATGAATCATTGAAGAGTATTAGTTATTTTCACTGAAAAATACTCTCTCCGTCCCTGAGTAAACTTCTCCCTTTTCTTTTCGGGTTGTCCCCTAGTAAATTTCTCATTCCATAAATGGCAAAAATAACACTTTATTACATATAACCTTTAACCTTCAAATTCACACAATATTACCAAAATGTCACTCATTCAATTCACTTTTCAACACTATTTATTACTTTATCCCAAAAGTCAACATGTGACCCACCATATATTAATAAACAAATACACTTTCTTAAACCATTCAACAAAAAGAAGTGGGAAGAAAGCTCGGGGACGGAGGGAGTATTAATTATTTTCAGTAAAGAGTATTAGTTGTTTCCACTGATGGTGGTGATCAAATTTAATCGTGAGGATTAGTGGCTGTTTTATTTCGGTTTAGGATCACCAAACAAGAACGTGTGATTGATTATCACCGTAAATGATAAATCGGAGGTTCGGGTTGTAAAATTGTAAATACGAGAGTCGAATCCATATTTATTTCGTATGTGTGCACGTTTAGGTGTGTTTGTGTGTGTTTTGGGAGCATTTGTGTATTTGAACTTGTATTTCTTAGCTGGAGAACAACTATTTATAGAGACTAGCAAGTAGGAGGTGTCCAAGACTCTTGGACTTCCTAGCTTGCATGCTAGACAAGTGTCCTTTGACCTTGTTTGACCTTATCTAAGTTGAATCTTAGTTACAAAGTCTTCTTTGGTCTTATCTCGGACTCATTGTTGTTCGTCATGGTTGGTTTGATTGGTCCAAATTGATCTTTAAATAAAAGTTGTTCGTCTTTTGAGGTTATGGCTCAGAAGTTGCTCGCCCTGGTATCTTGTCGAGAGAGGCTTAGGAATCATAGTCCTTTGTTCGTCAACATACACCTCTTAGGCTGGTGGATGCACCACCTTTTGATAATGTTGCTCGTCACCAGTGATCTGATGGAACGTTCATATCTGGTCCCGGGTCACAGAACCTGTTCGCCAGTATGTTGTTCGTTACTGGAGTTGTTCGTCATTTTATACACCTCATGGATTGATTTATGCACTCCAACCTGATTTTCTTTATTAATTATCTTTGATTTGGAGTTGATTCTTCGTAATCCTTATTAAGGCCTTAATCCTTGTTCGCCCCGCATTGATTGATGTTCGCCTATCAACAATTGCCCCCTATCCTGACTAGATGTTGCGTCGGACGAGCAACTTTGTGGCGAGCAACTGTAGTTAGGATACTATCTTGGTAAAGATTTGGAGAACAACATTGAATTGGCGAGCAACTCCGGGTCCACCGTTTCGGCTTCCCACGATCTGGAGGATGTACGAGGATGACGTGGGCGGCATGATGGTGCGCCGCCCACGCGCGAGCATTCCCTAGGCCATGCGCCCCTATATTTGCATATAGGTCCTCCAACTTTTATTCTTGCTCGAAATTTACCCCGCTTTTTATCAATTTGGACCACATTCTTTTGGGGTAATTACGGGTTTTAGCCCATTTTTATTAGGGGGTATAAATATGAGTGGGAAACAAAAAAATTCCCACTCTTCACTCTCTGCTACAGTACTCCGGCGAACTTCCACCATTTCCGGCGATTCCAAGCTTTCCGGCGTCAGTTTCTTCAGTATTTGACCTCAAACTCTATTCCCCAGGTAGCTATTCTTATTTCTTCTTTTTTCTCTCTTTTTTCCTCTTTCTTTCCCAAATTCGTACCATCGCTGTCGGGGGGGAATTTGCGCCGTCGTCGTTCGCCCAGAACTGCCTCCACCTAACTAATGTCCTCACATTCTAGCGACCGAAATTCCGAGGAGAAACTGGACCCCCTTTTTCCGATCGTACCTTTCGTCGAGCAGCCGCCGTTTGAGGTTTCCTCAGACACGCATCCCAATGTGGATTCTGTGGTCTGATCAACAGAGGAGGACACTGGTGCTCGCCAGTCCGGCGAAGAGGTTGGGGAGGTTGCGAGCAGCACCTCCGATGAACAATCCTCCTCCGGCTCTGAATCTGAGGAAGATCCGGAGTTTAACGAGCTCACCCCCGAATTTCTGGAAGGGATAGGGTTCCCAGGTCCCAAGATGCTCGAAAACGAGATTCCTACGGGCGTTTCTCATCCATTTGAATGGCGAGCATATTCTGCTGAACATGCGAACATCTTTCCCCGCCCCCCACGTCAAATATTGGACTTGGTAAGGACTGAGTACAAGGCGAGCAGGATCCGAAGTGTTGTTCGCAAGGACGAGCTCAACCTTATCCGGGAGGCATATTAAATCCCTCATGACGTATACATGTGGGCTCCAAAGAGAAAGGAGAGAGCTGATCGACCTCCCCCAGGATGCACGGCGATCAATATTGACACCTTGATTGCTGGGCTAAGGTTGTCGTTGCCCCCTGTGGTTGGTCATTTTTTAGAGGCGACCAACTTAGCCATCACCCAAATAACTCCCATAGGGTGGATGAACCTGCTCGGCATCATGGGTTTGTTCGCCCTGGAGGGGTACGTTGACTGCATTACTGCTGAAGAGGTCAACTACCTGATGACAATCACCAAGTGTCCGAGGGACGAGGAGAGATACTATTACTTGAAAGCCCGGACTGGATTAAAATTGGTTGAGGGGGTACCGAACAAGATCCAGAATTGGAAGGAGTACTTCTTCTTTATTGGGGGCGACTGTCGAGCATCTTCTGACCCACATGGCGGTGCTGGGCGCATATACGAACCCACCACTTATGGGAAAATCAAATGTAAGGTCACATTTGCTCGTCCTTACATAAAGTTCTAATTTAACTTTTTTTGTTTGCTCGCAGGTCCCCGATTGCTCAAGTGGAACTCTGAAGAGGAAGAGGTTGGCTCTGAATTCCTCTTCACTTCGTGTCTGGTCGCTCTCCGAGACAGATCCGAGAGGACAATCAAGTACGTGAACCGAGTGAAGTGCAAACAAGTTGCTTGTCTGTTCACGTACCCTCATCATTTGGAAGCTCAGGCAGAGGTTTCCCCGGGTATAAAAAATTTCTAACTTTCTTCACAACTTTGCTCGTCACTTGATTTTCTAACCTGCTTGTCTAATCTTTTTATTCCTTTTTTATTATTATTTTTTAGCCGAGCAAGTCACTGTCGCTGTCCCCCCAGTTTTGGACTTCTTGAGCAAAGGGTCCACGAGATGCCGCCTCCAAAGGGACGGAAAATGAAGGGTGATCCGCCTTCCAAAGTATTGGCGATGACGAACAAAGCTGAGGGTGCAAAAGTTGCTCGCCAGGCTGTGCCTCCTTCCAATCTTCCACCATCTCCTCCTCATGCCCCATCACCCCGAGGAGCCAAGCGCTTAAAGAAGCGGGATGGGTCTTTTGTGGCACAGACTGCTCATGTCGGGAACAAAGGCAAGGAGAAAGTGGGGAAGAGCCATGCTCGTCCCCATACTGAAGAGGAAGTTGCTCGCCACACTTCCATCGAGCCAGCGGAGAGGATGGGCAAGGCGGGCAAAGACTCCACTCCCGTCCGCGGTCCCGAGGACATAACCCTTCAGGGTTGGGACGAGCGGAAGTTCCAGGAGTAAGTGCATCTCATATTGTCTTTGCCGAACAACTCTTATAAACTTTGAAAATATCTTGTGGAACTAATATTCTTGTTCGCAGATACCGGGCCGAAGATATCCCGAACGAGCACCTCAGTTCACCAATATTCCTGCTCCAAGACTCCGGTGAACATCCAGGAGATTTTGGGCGAACATGTCTGTAGGGCCACTGAACTGATCGCCCGATCATGGACCCGGCCCCTGGAGATGACTATCTCTGCACAAGGGAATGCGGACAATTTCCACATCTCCATGATGCAGCACGCCAATGGTCTCATCACTACCCAGAAAGGGATGGCCCAGCTCGCCGAGCTAGAGGATGTTGTTCGCCGATATGCCAGCATTGCTCGACAGCTGACCGAGGAAAAGGATGGTCTGGTCAACCAATATGAGGCAAAAATTGCTCGCCTCAACAACCAACTTAAGCACGCTGTTGACATCGAAAAGAAACATGTTGAAGATTATCAACTGTTGTCGGCCGAGCTCAAGAGCAAGGATGCTGAGCTCGAGGAGCAAAAGAAGAGGGTGGCTGCTACCGAGCAGAGGTTGGTCAAGGCTGAGGCAGAAGTTGCTCGTCTAAACGAGGCTATGGGGGGAATTCTCACGAAGGAGCAACTAGAGATCGAGCTACAAAGTCGGTCCGGACCCATCACCAATCTGGGGTACATCTGTGCCTACGCCGACTGTATTCATCTTGCACATGCATACGAACAACCTGAATTGGTCGGCGAGATGGGAAAGGACTTGTCCGAATTTGTTGAGCACTACCCCCCGTCGAACAACATTGAGCTCCAGTTGGGGGATATGATAAATTATGGGGTTAAGATTTGTTGGTCCCGTTTTTTCATTCACAAACAAGGACAATATGGGAAATTAGGAGAAATTTTTGTTTTAACACTGATGTTATGCAAGTCAGTAAAGCAATAAAGAACACAGCAATGTAAAGTGGTTCGGAGGCTCAAGCTCCTACATCCACTGCCTGATTTAACAGGAAATCCACTACCCGGGATTCTTGTTTTTAACGTGCCAAGGTGCACGGGTACACTGGACTCACGCCACTCCCTGGGCTGCCTCTCGAACTGGCCTCACATCCCTCTTCACTCAGGGACTGCCTCTCCTCACCTCACTTCAACACCTAACACTCAACTGGAAAGGGTTTAGTTTGGTTTGGTTCTTCTCCAACTAGGTGAGGTTTTCCCTTACATGGTTTTAGCCTCTGAGCTAGGGTTGGGAAAACCTCTCTAAGCTTAGGATATATATGATGACCTTGAGTATACAAACTGGAACACTCAAATATGACTATGAAGAACTCAGGTCAGTGTTCTTGATGGAGATGGTGCCTCCTTATGACTCCCTTGAACTTGCACCACTCTCACACCTCCAGCTCTTGCATTCGCACACTTACAAATGAAGCTTGAGTTTTTATTTATAGTGTGGATTTGAATGTTACCGTTGGAGAAAGTAACATTCAAATCCAGACTATCTCTGGAGTGAAATTCTCCTTTTCAGTAAAGTATGGCCTTTGTCAGCTTTTGTCAGATTCGCTGCCTTGACTTGATTGGTCCACGTGGACTGAGTCCAACGGCTCTTTTCTTCAGGGTACTTGATCAGGGTAGTCCTGACTTCAGGCGACTTGTCTTCAGCTGACTTGTAATCCTCTCAGGATACCTTTCTTCAGTAGACTTGAAGTCCTCTTAGGAACCATCATTGGACTTTAAGTCTTCTCAGTGGACTTCCTTCAATAGACTTGAAGTCCACTCAGGGGAGTTGACATAAGGCTATTTGTCAAGCTTCCCAGCCACAGTAGCCTGACTCCTTCAGGTCCTACTAGGCACAGCACTGATCCTCTCAATCATGCTCTTCACTGAGTAGTCCACTGACCAGCTTAGAAAGTCAGGTTTATACTCAGTGGGACTTCCTTCAGGCTTCTCTTCAGGTTCAGGTCTTCTGACATGGCTTCAGACTGTTCTCCTTGTGATGTCATCTTGACTTCCTCAGGCTATATTAGTGAGTTCCCCCTCACTGAGTTCCCCCTCAGTAGAGTTCTTCCCTCAGCTGAGTTCCTCTCAGCAGAGTTCCCCCTCACTGAGTTTCCCCTCAGTAGAGTTCCCCCTCACTGAGTTCCCCCCTCAGCTGAGTTCTTCTTCCACTGAAAACCTGTTCTACTGAGAAACAAACTAGCCTGACCTGAAACTAAAAGATACTATCCTGACTGCTTTCAAACCTATTACATGTTGTTTTGGAAAATCATCAAAACTAAAATATCCCAACAATTTCCCCCTTTTTGATGATTCCAAAACTTCTAACAAAAAGATTTTCTATTACAAGAATGAGGTAGAGCACATGTAATAGTTTGAAACATGCAGAAATTCCCATAGTTTTAAAACATTTAAGATCTGTTCGGTTGACCATTTTTCTTAACAAAACTAGATCAGTGGTCATGTGAACAACCCGCTCTGATACCAATTGTTGGTCCCGTTTTTTCATTCACAAACAAGGACAATATGGGAAATTAGGAGAAATTTTTGTTTTAACACTGATGTTATGCAAGTCAGTAAAGCAATAAAGAACACAGCAATGTAAAGTGGTTCGGAGGCTCAAGCTCCTACATCCACTGCCTGATTTAACAGGAAATCCACTACCCGGGATTCTTGTTTTTAACGTGCCAAGGTGCACGGGTACACTGGACTCACGCCACTCCCTGGGCTGCCTCTCGAACTGGCCTCACATCCCTCTTCACTCAGGGACTGCCTCTCCTCACCTCACTTCAACACCTAACACTCAACTGGAAAGGGTTTAGTTTGGTTTGGTTCTTCTCCAACTAGGTGAGGTTTTCCCTTACATGGTTTTAGCCTCTGAGCTAGGGTTGGGAAAACCTCTCTAAGCTTAGGATATATATGATGACCTTGAGTATACAAACTGGAACACTCAAATATGACTATGAAGAACTCAGGTCAGTGTTCTTGATGGAGATGGTGCCTCCTTATGACTCCCTTGAACTTGCACCACTCTCACACCTCCAGCTCTTGCATTCGCACACTTACAAATGAAGCTTGAGTTTGTATTTATAGTGTGGATTTGAATGTTACCGTTGGAGAAAGTAACATTCAAATCCAGACTATCTCTGGAGTGAAATTCTCCTTTTCAGTAAAGTATGGCCTTTGTCAGCTTTTGTCAGATTCGCTGCCTTGACTTGATTGGTCCACGTGGACTGAGTCCAACGGCTCTTTTCTTCAGGGTACTTGATCAGGGTAGTCCTGACTTCAGGCGACTTGTCTTCAGCTGACTTGTAATCCTCTCAGGATACCTTTCTTCAGTAGACTTGAAGTCCTCTTAGGAACCATCATTGGACTTTAAGTCTTCTCAGTGGACTTCCTTCAGTAGACTTGAAGTCCACTCAGGGGAGTTGACATAAGGCTATTTGTCAAGCTTCCCAGCCACAGTAGCCTGACTCCTTCAGGTCCTACTAGGCACAGCACTGATCCTCTCAATCATGCTCTTCACTGAGTAGTCCACTGACCAGCTTAGAAAGTCAGGTTTATACTCAGTGGGACTTCCTTCAGGCTTCTCTTCAGGTTCAGGTCTTCTGACATGGCTTCAGACTGTTCTCCTTGTGATGTCATCTTGACTTCCTCAGGCTATATTAGTGAGTTCCCCCTCACTGAGTTCCCCCTCAGTAGAGTTCTTCCCTCAGTTGAGTTCCTCTCAGCAGAGTTCCCCCTCACTGAGTTTCCCCTCAGTAGAGTTCCCCCTCACTGAGTTCCCCCCTCAGCTGAGTTCTTCTTCCACTGAAAACCTGTTCTACTGAGAAACAAACTAGCCTGACCTGAAACTAAAAGATACTATCCTGACTGCTTTCAAACCTATTACATGTTGTTTTGGAAAATCATCAAAACTAAAATATCCCAACAAGATTGATCATCTTGACCCCAGTATTGTGGTCACCGGTCCCCCACCCCGGCTGAGGATGAGCAAGATGGCACCGACCAGGGTGAGCAAGATGCTGCTGCCGAGCAAACTGCCCAAGAGCAAGAGCAGAAGGCAGCTGAAGACTTGGCATGGGACATGATCGTCGACCCTACTGTCGAACAAGCTTCTGATCTTCCCCTTGGCGAGCAGCAATAGGTCTAGGACTTAGAATTTCTTATCTTCTCTTGTAATAGTTGCTCGTTCTTTTTGTAGTACACTTCTGCCAGAATTCTTGTACTATTTTTGAGGTTTAAAGCCTTTTATTAATGAATGTCTCTTTTGTTCGCTCATCTTCTTCTTATATGTTAATTGCCTTTACATTTCTATTTAATGCTTTTGCAATTATAACATATAATGTTGGGCTTTGTTCGATTTGAACTTTGCCTTTTAATAGAATAAGGGTTTAGCCTTAGGTTCTACTCATCTTAAAAGACGAACAACCTTTAATTGACCTTGGTCCTTAAAATGGACTTATACCTCGAGCTTTGGACTTTCCTTTAAACGAACAAACTATATTTACATCGTGAAAAATTACAAGTGTTGTAAGACTGTTCATCATTAACATATACAAACTGATGAACAGCTTTGAATACCAACTAAAACATGCTCGCTTATAATATTTTTACCGAGCAACTTTATCTAAAATTAAAAAACATGAATCAGCACCAGACTATACAATGTGCCGAACAACCTTTCATTCTATACTTAGCAAAAAATTCAAAAAATTTAGGCAAGTTTTTTGGTTCACTTGCCCCCCAAGACATTTGTTCGCCCAATCAAGAACTTGTTCGAATTATTGATAGTACTTCTTAAGATGTAAAACATTCCAAGAGTATTGGGCCGGCTTGTCTTTCATATCTTCGATATCGTATACGCCATTAAGGAATTTGTCCGTTATACGATATGGGTCCTCCCAAGTTGGTCCCAATACACCTGGAGTTTGGGCGAGCAACTTTCTTAGAACCAAATCTCCAACTCTGAATTCCCTGATTTTAACATGTAAATTATAATAGTGTTCTGCTCACTACTTATACGTAGCATTTTTTAGCTCGGCACTTAATCTTTTTTCTTCGAGCATATCTATTTCAGTAGCTAGAGCAGAGTTGTTCGCTTGTTCATCAAAGTTGGTTGTCCTGATAGTGTTGGTCTTTAATTTAATTGGTATCACAGCTTCTGTTCCGAAAGCCACTGCAAAAGGTGTTTCTCCGGTGCTTGACCTGGGAGAAACTCTATATGCCCATAAGACTTTCGGGAGTTCTTCAGACCAACTACTTTTTCTCTCCGCCAATCGTACTTTCAACGTATGCTTGATAATCTTATTAACAGCCTCGACTTGTCCATTTGATTGGGGATGATAGGGAGTAGAATAGTATTTTTTGATCCCCCACTTCGTACAGAAGTCTATCAATTCTTTTCCATCAAACTGCGGACCATTGTCTGTCACAATGGTTTGTGGAACCCCAAAACGACAGACAATGTTGTTCCATATGAAGTTGATCATCTTTTGTTGCGTAATTTTCATCATGGCCTCTGCTTCTGCCTATTTTGTATAATAATCGACTGCTACGACGGCAAATCGAATATTTCCAACTCCTGCTGGAAAAGGACCAATAATGTCCATCCCCCATCTTGCAAACGGCCATGGGCTGTAAACTGATATGAGCTGCTGAGCAATCTGACACTGATGATAAGTTTTTGCTTTCTTGATTGCGTCCTGACATAAAGTCGGCCAATAATAATCTTGTCTGATCGTTTTGTACGCCAAAGCTTGCCCCCCAGTGTGATTTCCACATACTCCGGCATGTATTTCTTCGAGTATTGCTCGTCCCTGCCCCCTAGGCAAATATTTGAGAAGTTGAATTGATATTCCCCTTTTGTAAAGCTGCTCGCCTACCAGAGTATAATTGGCGGCTTGCTTTGTTAGCTTGGCAGCTTCAAAAGAGTTGTTTGATTTTTCTCCACTTTTCAAATATTTGACTATGTTTGTTCTCCAATCTTCTTCTTCACTTGCTTGTTCGCCTATTTGGTTGACATTATAACTTATTGTTGATGGGTCATTCATCTTTGTGATTATAATATCCGCCAACTCTGCAGGCCCTTCGCTTGTTGCTAGTCGGGCCAATGCATCTGCCTGAGTGTTGCTTGTCCTTGGAATTTGTTCAATGAAAACTTGATCCAGTAGGGACATTAGGTGAGCAACAATCTGCTGATACTCGATCATGTGATCATCTTTTGCTTCGTATTCACCTCGGACTTGATTCACGATCAATTGTGAGTCACCAAATATTTGCAGATGTCTGACACCTACTGTAAGGGATAAGTGAAGACCAACAATAAGAGCTTCATATTCGGCTTCATTGTTGGTAGCTATGAAACCAAATTTGATTGCCGAGGTGAAGACTTGTCTGTCAGGGCTTATCAGGACCACTCCTGCCCCTGAGGCTATATTAGTTGAAGATCCATCGACATAGAGATGTCAGGGATGATCAAGCCCTCTCGTCGGATTTGGTGGGAAAGTTAGTTCGACAATAAAGTCGGCTAATGCTTGCCCTTTGATCGCTGTTCGAGGAGCATAGGTCACCCCAAACTGACTAATCTCTAGTGACCATTTTAGTAGACGACCAGCTGTGTCTGGGCGATGGAGAATTTGTCTGAGTGGGAAAGTTGTTAGCACCTAAACTTGATGGTCGAAGAAGTATGGTCGTAACTTTCTCACACTCATAACAAGTGCATATGCCAACTTTTTAGTTGGGGAATATTTGATCTCCGCCTCGTGTAAAACTTGGCTGACGTAGTAGATTGGTTGATGAAATTTGTCGTCCTCCCGTACCAGAACAGAGCTGATTGCCACTTCTGATGCTGCCAAATACAAATAGAGTTTTTCACCCGGGACGGGCTTTAATAGAATTTTAACATCTCCCAGGTAGTCCTTAAGTTGGTCGAATGCCTTTTGGCAGTTGTTATTCCACATGAATTTTTCTTTTTTGATGGCCTCAAAGAATGGACGACACTTGTGTCCTGATCGGGATATGAACTGTTTCAATGCTGCTAGGCATCCTGTGAGCCTTTGCATTTATTTTACTGAACGTGGGGGTTGCATATCCACAATAGTTTTGACCTTTGTTGGATTGGCCTCAATCCCTCGTTGGCTAACAAGATGGCCCAGGAACTTCCCCAAATGAACTCCAAAGCTGTTCTTCTTTGGATTTAACTTCATGTTGTAATGCCGAAGGATTTCAAACACCTTAGTTAAATGTTGGAGATGATCTTCTTTTCGGGGGCTCTTGACTATGATATCGTCTACGTAGACTTCTATAGTATCTCTAATTTGTTCGTCGAACATCTTGTTTACCAACCTCTGATATGTTGCTCCGACATTGATGAGGCCGAAGGGCATTCTCTTCCAACACAGTAAGTTTTTGTTCGTATAAAAGGCTGTGCTTTCTTGATCGTCTGGATGCATTGGGATTTGATGGTACCCAGCAAAGGCATCTATGAACGTTAGCATTTCGTGACCCGCAGTGCTGTCCACCAATTGATCAATATGGGGGAGAGGAAAGTTGTCCTTCGGGCATGCTGTATTCAGATCCGTAAAATCTATGCATAGCCTCCAGGTCCCGTTTGGTTTCCGTACAAGGACTAGGTTTGCTACCCATTGTGGACAAAGTGCTTGTCGGATTAGATAGTTGTCTAACAACTTCTTCACCTCTTCATTCAAAGCTTAATACTTGTCTGGGCCGTACTTTCTTCGCTTTTGATGGATTGACCTTTTTGCTTGACTAATATTAAGCTTGTGGCAAGCATGCTTTGGATCTATTCTCACCATGTCTGTATGAGACCAAGCAAAAACATCTAGATTCTTACTGAGGAACTCTTTTATTCGGGATCTGTAAGGCTCAGGGAGCTCAGATCCTATATACAATTCAAGATCTTCATTTCCAGGATTAACTTTGAATGTCTCCAGTTCTTCGACTGGAGTTGCTCGTCATTTTTGTCCTTTCCAATGGGGATCAAGTATTGGTTCCTCAGGGTTGACATCATTTTTTATGTTCATGGGCTCTGCTCCCAGGCGGGGCTCTAGACCGTCTGCTGGTTTTGCCCCGTTGTTGTTAGTCAACATCTGGCCCTCCAAATCACCTATTGAATGTTGCTCGTCACCACCCCTTTGTTGTTCGTCAATTTGAAGTTCTCCATGAGTGGTGACAAGTTGCTCGTCCAACACCTGCTCTTCAGAGTGTTGCTCATCAGTGTCCATATGATCCTCTCATGTGTCCATCATGCTCTCCAGTACGGACGGCTCATCAACAGGGTAGCTAGTGGTGGCTTCCATCATGGATACCTGCGCGTGCTTTGCTTGTAGTTGTAAGAGACATTCACGTGCCTTTCTTTGGTCTCCTTTTATCGAGCCTGCCCCACTTGCTGTTGGGAACTTTATGCAATAGTGATAAGTTGAACATGCAGCTTTAAATTCATTTTAAAAAGGTCGACCAAGAAACCCGTTGTAGGTCGATTCCTGATCTACGACCAAGAAATCTACCATTCTTGTTATATTTTCTCGAGTTTCTCGACCGTTACAAGCTGGACGAACAACCTAATCTCCCCTAACGGGACTGTTACAACATTTCTAAAGCCTAAGATTCTATGATTCAAATCTCGCATGTAGCCCAAATAATCTCCAAGTTGATCGAGCGTCTTTTTGAAAAGGATGTTGGTGTAGGCTCCGGTGTCCACCAACAATCTATGTACTCTGGTCCCCATGATCTTCGCACAGATTACGAGAGAATCATTGTATGGAGTCAAAATCCCGTCCAAGTCCTTCTTAGTAAAGGTTAATTCCGCAGTTTGCATAATGGATGGTTTAACCCCCATTTCCTGTACTTGGTCGATCGCTCGTAGTTCGGCTTTTCTTTTCCAGTTGGAAATTGGTGGTCGTCCATCAGAACACCCTCCCGCAGGTCCTGAGGGTTCCATCATGTATAGATCCTCCAACGGATGAGCAGCAATGGCTGGAACTGGTCGTCCGGGTTTATTGTTCCTTTGAGGTTGATCATCCTCCTCATCTTCTGAGTTGTTCTCCTGGGCTCTCTTTCCAGGCTGCCTTTTGACGAAGTCGAAGAGCTTTCCCTCCTCGTAGAATCGCCAAAGTTGCTTGAGCAAATCTCAGTATTCGCTAGTAAAGTGCCCCACACTTTGATGGTAGGCACAATACTTATTAGGGTTGAGTTTGCCAGTCTCTTGGCGAATCCTTCAGGGAGGGGAGAGCAACTCTTTCTCCTTTACATTTTTGTACACAGTATCGATGGATACTGTTAGCACCTGGTTCAGCTTTTCCTTTAGTTCTATCCCTTCGGTGAATGCCTTCATGTTCTTCGGGGCCCTGTAGCCTGTTCCGCCGGGTTTTTTGTTGTTCTCCTTGGGGTCAGCTTTATTTTCCCCCAAGTTTACTTGCAGGGACTCGTGCATGGAAACAAATATACCGGCTTGATTTCTGAACTCGGCATAGCTTTTTGGGCACTTCAGACGTATCTCTTTCCACAACTTCGACCCTTTCTTCAACCCGGCCATAACAGCGATGATTTTTGTATCTTCGCTTACCGGTTCCCCTTCCAACAACACTTTGTCGAATCTTTCCATAAATGCCCGGTTCGACTCATCGTCATTTTACTTTAGGTCCGACAACTGGTGTTTTTGGGACAAATACAAACCCGTTGTTGAGAAGTAGGAGAGGAACTCTCGACTCAATTGAGCAAACGAATGGATGGATGCTGGTGGCATTGTGGAAAACCATTTGTGTACTCGGTCCCCCAAAGTCAAGGGGAAGTTCCGGCATTGGGTGGCATCACTGGCTCCCACAGAGATCATGTAGTCCGAATACTTCGTTAAATGGACTCGGGGATCAGCAATGCCTTCGTATTGTATGTTGGCCGAAAACTGAATCTTTTTCTGAATTGGGGCCTTCAATATGATGGATGATAATGGTGAGGATGGCATGCTGGCCGTCCCCATCCCTCTTTGTTGATCCAGTTGCCCCTGCATGCTCTCCACAGCCTTTCTCAGGCTTGACAACTCATCCAAAGATGCCCCCTGGCTTGGAGGCTATTCGGCGAGCAAAGGCACAGGCCTTTCTGCTCGTCGCAGTCCCTCACTCGGAGCGGGCATATCCTGGAGTTGTTTCCTAGGGTTGCTCGCCGCGTTTGGCCATAGGCGCCTGAAAGAAGACTGGGACAGTCTTTCATGAACTGATGGGCGAGACTGCTCAAATGTTGCTCGCCCATCTTCTGCTCCTTGACGAGCAGCTTCTTTCTGATGTTGAGGTTGACCAAGTCTGTCCTGGGCACTGGAACGAGTTGTTCCATGACTTGACATTGTTGTTCGCCCACGAGCAGACTCAGCCTGATCCTCTCTTGGGTCGGCCACCTTGGCTTTGCCCTTATCCCGCCTGGCTTGGGTGTTGTTCACCTCATGTTGCTCGTCCCTAACAAACCTGGCTCTAACAACCTCCATGGGCTTAGCCCTGGACCTTGCTTGTGAAGGTCTATCTTGTTCCTGCTGTCTTTGAATGGTTTGGAGAGCAGCTATGGTTTTAGCCAGTTCATTAGGGTTGCTCGCCAGAGCCTCCAATTCGGGTGGAAGGTTATGGTCTACGGCCGTAAGTCTTGATCTGTTCGTATGTCTAGGCTCACGATCTTGGTGGCCAACTGATGAAGCTCGAGTGGGAGAAGCTCTCCTTGATTGACATGAAACTTGTGTTTCTTTAGATTGAGGCATCCTGATTTGAATTATATTCTCAATCTTTGAGTCTTCAAATTTAATATTGAAGAACACCAAGAACACTTTTGTTTAAATCTTCAAGAATTCCTTGAGGTTTTCTTCAAATCTTCAAGTTTTTATACTTGAAGTTCTTGATTGATCACACTTAACTGAAGGTTCGAACCCTCCTTCTAGCGCCAAATTGTTGGTGATCAAATTTAATCGTGAGGATTAGTGGTTATTTTAGTTCGGTTTCGGATCACCAAATAAGAACGTGTGATTGATTATCACCGTAAATGGTAAATCGAAGGTTCGGGTTGTAAAATTGTAAATACGAGAGTTGAATCCGTATTTATTTCGTATGTGTGCACGTTTAGGTGTGTTTGTGTGTGTTTTGGGAGCATTTGTGTATTTGAACTTGTATTTCTTAGCTGGGGACAACTATTTATAGAGATAGAGACTAGCAAGTAGGAGGTGTCCAAGACTCTTGGACTTCCTAGCTTGCTTGCTAGACAAGTGTTCTTTGACCTTGTTTGACCTTATCTAAGTTGAATCTTAGTTACAAAGTCTTCTTTGGTCTTATCTCGGACTCATTGTTGTTCGTCATGGTTGGTTTGATTGGTCCAAATTGATCTTTAAATAAAAGTTGTTCACCTTTTGAGGTTATGGCTCAGAAGTTGTTCGCCCTGGTATCTTGTCGAGATAGGCTTAGGAATCTTAGTCCTTTGTTCGTCAACATACACCTCTTAAGCTGGTGGATGCACCACCTTTTGATAATGTTGCTCGTCACCAGTGATCTGATGGAACGTTCATATCTGGTCCCGGGTCACAGAACCTGTTCGCCAGTATGTTGTTCGTCACTGGAGTTGTTCGTCATGTTATACATCTCCTGTATTGATTTATGCACTCCAACCTGATTTTCTTTATTAATTATCTTTGATTTGGAGTTGATTCTTCGTAATCCTTATTAAGGCCTTAATCCTTGTTCGTGCCGCATTGATTGATGTTCGTCTATCAACAACTGAAGAGTATTAGTTGTTTATTGAAAATAAACTAATGACTTTTCAGTGAAGACAACTAACACTCTTCAGTGAAAATAACTAATACTCTTTAGTGAAAATAGGTAATATCATTTAATGATTTATAAATACATCAATTTTACTCTATAGATACTCTAATCATCTTTATTATGTAATAATACAACTGTCAAACTATTACTCACTCTGTTTCCATCTAACTGTCCCTTGAGAGAAAAAAAAATATTTTCCAAAATATTTGTCGCTTAGTCTTCAAAGAGAAGTAATTTTGTTTCCAAACTACGTGCCTCAATTTTTGTACTAGGTGTTGACGATCAGTTCTAATCTTGAAGATTAATGGTTGTTTTATATGGTTAATTGATCATCAAACAATTACGTGTGATTGATCACTAACGTAATTAGTGAATACTGATTTTCGGGTTTAGGTGGATTAGAATCGTATGAAAGCTTACGTGTTTAAGTTCGATTGTAAGTTAAACGAGCAGCTTTAGATTCGTAATCGAAGTTTGGACGTGTATAATAATTTGTGCTTGTTTTATTAGCTGAAAAAATCTAAGTATTTATAGACAATTGCCTAGCAGGAGGTGTCGTGACTTTTGGCCTACCAGGCCTGCATGCTCGACACCTGGCCTTTGACTAGGTTGAACTTATCTAAACTAAATTTTATCCTTATCTTGTTGGACTTGCTCGCGGTCAAGAGTTGTTCGCCAAGTTGGACTTGTCCTGGAGGAGTCTTTAGTCTGATTCTGCTGGTCTCTGATCTTTGTCGAAAGGTGGCTTTGGGACTGAGGTGGAATCTGGTCGGCCATACAGTAGGTGGATTTGTTCGACCTTGATCCGAATTCAGTACATTTTGATTGGTCCTTGTTCGCCTATTTGTCTTTATATGGCGTGCAGGTTTTGCTCGCCAGATGCCTTGGTTAATCTTAGCTTAATTTCGCCTTAATCGTGAGTATTTGTAGCTAGTCCTAATCGCCCATTCGACGATTCTGTTCGTCCATCAACGATTCTGTTCGCCCAGATTTTTGGACTGGGTTGATATTCAACCTGTTCAGACCTGATGTAAAGTTCAAGACCATCACGTTCAGGATCAATCTTGATGGCCTCCAATTCTTCAATTGGAGTTGCCCGTCGTTTTTTCCCCTTCCATCGAGGGTCAACTATTGGTCCTTCTGGACTTAGTTCATCTTCGATGTCCATGGGTTCGGCTCCCAACCGGGGGTCAAAATCTCCAGCTAGCTCCGGGCAGGATTTGGTCGCCGCAGCTGGGCCCTCATGGATGTCATTCGGACATGTTCTGTTAACCATAGGTGGCAATATTGCATCTGGCAAGGTCTGTTCGCTACCTTGCAGTATCTGCTCGCCCATGGGCGAGGGTTGGTCGTCTATGTCCATCTTATCGTTTTGAGCCCCGAGAATGTCCTCCAAAATTGAGGGTTCATTCTCAAGTTGACTGGTTGACGCTTCCATCATAGATACTTGTCTTTGTCCTGGCTGGACTTGCAGGAGGCATTCTCGAGCTTTTCTCTGGTCTCCTTTCACCGTGCCAACTCCACTTGCTGTTGGGAATTTTATGCAATAATGGTAAGTTGAACACGCGGCCTTGAATTCGTTTAAGAAAGGTCGATCCAGGAATCCGTAGTATGTTGACTCTTGATCAACGACCAAGAAATCCACCATTCTTGCGATATTCTTCTCAGGCTCTTTGACCGTCACAAGTTGCATAGCGAAAGTTACTATTCCCAACGGGATTGTCACAGCATTTCCGAACCCCAGAATACGGTGGTTTGTGTCTCTGATGTAGCCTGCATAATCTCCCATTTGATCAAGCGTCTTTTTGAAAAGGACATTAGTGTAGGCTCCAGTATCCACCAGCAATCTATGCACCCTCGTTTCCATAATCTTGGCACATATCACAAGCGAATCGTTGTGAGGGGTCAGTACTCCTTCCAAATCTCTGTCGGTAAAAGTTAATTACGGTGTTTGCATGGTGGGTGGAATAACCCCCATTTCTTATACATGTCCGATCACTCGTAATTCTTCCTTTCTTTTTCGATTAGAAATTGGTGGTCGTCCATCATAATAACCACCTATGGGCCCTGCAGGTTCCATCATCTGGATGTCTGGAACTGGTCCCCCGGCTGGCGCCTGAGCTGGTCGCCCAGCTCGATTCCGATGAGGTGTCTGTTCCTGGTCTTCTTCATCAGAATCTTCGTCTCTATTTCTTTTGTCGGGCTGTCTTTTAACGAACTCGGATAGCTTTCCCTCTTCGTAAAAATGCCACAACTGCTTCAGCAAGTCACGACACTCGCTTGTAAAGTGTCCCACGCTCTGGTGGTAGGCACAATATTTATTCTGGTTCAACTTGCTCGTATCCTGACGTATCTTACGAGGAGGCGTTAGCAATTCTTTGTCTCGGACATTATTGTAAACTGTATCGATTGATACGGTAAGAATGTAGTTCAGTTTGTCTTTCAGCTCCGTTCCTTCAGTAAATGCTTTCATGTTCTTGGGAGCTCGATAACCAGTTCCAGGTTTCTTCGTACCCTCTTTCTGCTCTCCCTTGTCTCCCATGTCCTTTTGCAGGGCTTCATGCATGGAGACAAAAACGCCTGCCCGATCCCGAAACTCGGCATATGTCTTCGGGCATCTTAGGTGCACATCTTTCCAGAGTTCAGTGCCCTTCTTGAGCCCAGCCAGGACGGCCACAATCTTGGTGTCTTCACTGATAGACTCCCCTTCTAACAGAACCTTGTCGAATCTTTCCAGGTACGATCGGTCCGACTCGTCGTCAGTTTGTTTCAAGTCGGATAACCGATGTCTCTGGGATAGATAAGACCCGACCGTAGAGAAATGGGACAAGAATTCTTTGCCCAGCTGGACAAACGAATGAATTGAAGCTGGTGGCAAAGCTGAAAACCATTTATGGACACGATCCCCGAGAGTTAAGGGAAAGTTGCAGCATTGTGTTGCATCACTTACCCCCATTGATACCATATAATTGGTATACTTCATCAGATGCACCCGGGGATCCGTCGTGCCCTCGTATTGGATACTTGCTGGAAACTGGATCTTTTGCTGAATTGGAGCCTTCAGAATCACCACAGATAGAGGTGAGACTGGAAGAGTTGTGTTCCCGTATCCTCTCTGTTGATCTAGCTGGCCCTGCATGCTCTCTATGGCCTTTCTCATGGAGGCGAGCTCTTCCAAGGATTCCCTCTGACTCTGAGGTTGTCCGGCGAGCAGAGGCGCACAACCGTCTGTTCGTTCCAGACCCTCATTGGGAGCGGGAACCCCCTGGATTGGCCTCCTAGGATTGGGCTCTGCATTTGGGCCAAGACGACCAAAAGCTGACCTAGTCAGCCTGTCATGGACTGATTGGCGAGCAGGTACTACAGCTGGGCGAGCTGCTCCTGCAGTGGGTTGGACTTCCATGACTCCCCGGCCACGACGACTGATTAGGCGTGAAATTGTCATGATTCGTAGCTAGAAACGCCCTAGTTTTGGTCGAATTTATTGAGTTTTTAGAGCCAAATGAGTACTATTTCTATACATTGATGAATTTGTCTCTTTAATACTCATAGGTGAATCGAGGACGAAAAACGGAGTTCGTAGGACTTTGAATCGACTCAAACGGATGCCCGGATGAGAAGATATCGAAGAAATACGATTGGTATTAGTACGTGTGAAGAAAAGTGTTAGTTGCAAAGGAAGGAAGACCCATTCGAGCATCGTCACTCGAGCGCCCCGCTCGAGTGAAGTAGATCGAGCGCCTAAAAACATACAGAACGTTTGGGCCGCTCGAGGGAGGTAGCTCGAGCGCCCCGCTCGAGCACCAGAACTGCTCGACCAAAAGAGCTCGAGCGCCCCGCTCGAGCACCTGATCAGTTCGACCACCATAGCTCGAGCGACCCGCTCGAGCGGGTCTGCTCGAGCGCTTCCAAGGTATTTTCTCCAACTTACGTTTTTCGGCCCACGAGTTCACGAATCGGCCCGTTGCCTATATATATCTCTTCCAAACACGTTTTGAAGGATCCCGGAACGCACTACATCACTTTTACATAGAATTTTTAGAGAGAGAAGGAAGAGAAGAGACGAGCAAGTTTAATTTTACGGTTTTGAGGTTTTTGCTTATGAATTCACATTACGATTTCAGGTTTTAGTTTCGTTTCTTAATATCTTTTGTTCTTTAATACGTTGAGACCTTGTTTTGTCAATTAATTTCAGTATTCTTTTATATCTTAAAACCCTAGTTTATGTTTGATCTTTTCTTCATTTTAATTACCATGTTCATGTTCGTCACTTGTCTAATTGTTATTGTTTACGTTAAATCTATGTCTAGCTAAAACCCTTGCATGCTTAGGGTAGGATGAACTCATAGAAGTAGGTTGTGGGTACGTAATTAGAGTAACTTGTGACGTTAGGTTTTAATTCTCTTGGTTAATGAATTCTTAAAATTAATCTAGACTTCGCTCTTGAATTTCGTTCGAAAGGTGTTAGAGAGAGGACGACCGTATCACTCTTTAACAATGAGTAGACTTAACGAGAGAGTTTAGGAAAGGTTAATTCATCTACCGGTTTAGCGAAGGAGGACGACCGCATCACCTTAGTTAAATTAGGGTCTCATTAATTAAGCACAATCTAGTAACTCGTTAGTAGATTCGTGAAGTCGAGTGTTAGGGTAAAGTATTAGGGTTTAGAATCTTGAGCTTTCACCTTGCATTCTTAGACTTAGGTTAATTCTTGTGTGTCACAGTTATTTTGATTATGTACCTGCTCCGTTAGTATACGTAGGGATTCCTATCTTAAGCATCACCATCTCTCATTAGAACACAACCCTTAGTTAATTTGATTTCTTTAGTATTTTAGTTTACTTAGTTTAATTTAGTCTTTTAATTAATCTTTCAAAAACCCAAAAACATTACACTCATATTAACTACGACGCGTAGATCTTCAGGGATCTATTCGTATACACACTTTCCCTTGGGTTCGATAATACTTGGTCCCTATACTTGCCCATACTACTGTGAACCCGTTCTCTTGCGGGGTATCTACTAGTAGAAAGCTAGTGTAGTTCGCTTCAAGTCAACGACCCAATCTTTCAAGAGCACTCTGGCGTGTGCCCTGACTTCCTGCCATGGCCGGATTCTGAGTCGAACCTCCCTGACTGGCGGCCTCGACGTGTTGTTTTTCTTTGCCTTTGGCCTTACGAGCTTGGGCACTGTCTGCCTCATTCAAATGATCCCCACTAGCCTTTTCATGTTCACGAGTCTTTGTGGGGCTACACCTTGCTCGCACGTATGAAGGGCCAGGTTGGGCTTGTTGTCTTTGTAAAGCCTGGAGCATGGCAATTGTGCGCGCCAACTCATCGGGGTTGCGGGCAATGGCATCCAACTCCGGTGGTATTATCTGGCGAGCAACATTAGTTTGACTTTCTTGGTTGTTTCTGCTCGCCCCTGCTCGCCCACCAGCTTGGGACATTCCAGAGCGTGAATCCCGGATTATATGTTGTGAACGTTGTGTCTCTCGTGATTGAGGCATGTTCACAGAAGATACCAAGTATTGTTCTTGATGTTCTTGAATTTTTCTTCAAAAGTTCAAAACTTGTTCTTCAATCTTGGGGTAATCTTCCCGTATTCAATGATTCGGAGGTTCGGCCCCTTCCTCTAGCGCCAATTTGTTGACGATCAGTTCTAATCTTGAAGATTAATGGCTGTTTTAGATGGTTAATTGATCATCAAACAAATACGTGTGATTGATCACTAACGTAATTAGTGAATACGGATTTTCGGGTTTAGGTGGATTAGAATCGTATGAAAGCTTACGTGTTTAAGTTCGATTGTAAGTTAAACGAGCAGCTTTAGATTCGTAATCGAAGTTTGGACGTGTATAATAATTTGTGCTTGTTTTATTAGCTGAAAAAATCTAAGTATTTATAGACAATTGCCTAGCAGGAGGTGTCGTGACTTTTGGCCTACCAGACCTGCATGCTCGACACCTGGCCTTTGACTAGGTTGACCTTATCTAGACTAAATTCTATCCTTATCTTGTTGGACTTGCTCGCGGTCAAGAGTTGCTCGCCAAGTTGGACTTGTCCTGGAGGAGTCTTTAGTCTGATTCTGCTGGTCTCTGATCTTTGTCGAAAGGTGGCTTTGGAACTGAGGTGGAATCTGGTCGGCCATACAGTAGGTGGATTTGTTCGACCTTGATCCGAATTCAGTACATTTTGATTGGTCCTTGTTCGCCTATTTGTCTTTATTTGGCGTGCAGGTTTTGCTCGTCAGATGCCTTGGTTAATCTTAGCTTAATTTCGCCTTAATCGTGAGTATTTGTAGCTAGTCCTAATCGCCCATGCGACGATTCTGTTCGCCCATCAACACTAGGTAGAATAAATAATCATAAATTATTCATTAATAATCCAAGAGAGAATATACTATTAGTCATTTTATATAAATAATTTTTAGTATTAAATGACTTTCTTAATAAATCAAAAGCCTTCATAAAGTGTCTTATAATGAAATACTTCCTTCATTTTTTTTATTTGTCTCATTTTATTCATTTACACAAACTAAATATTTATTAATTAGGGTATCAAAAAACTTCTATACTCATGTTAAATATATCTATATCTATATCTATATTAATTAATATATAATAGCACTATTCTTTCCAAATATAGTTTTGGCAGGATGTGCTTTATAGCCGTTGATCTAATTTCATTTTTATATCATGACCGTTCAATCTTTTAGATGTTAATTATGGAATAAGGTAATTGACGTAAAATAAATTATAGATGCTAAGTATGGTATGTTGTAATTGCGCTTAATATCAATAGTTTATTTTGCTTGATGTAATATGCTTTGTAGGATAATTTGCTAATTTTTTGGGACCGTTATATTTTGGCTCTATTTATACGCTCTATGCTCTTCTCTGTAATTCATAGATCTTTAGTATATTTCTTCATTTTTTTTATTATTGCGTTTTCTCCTAGAATTTTTTAGGTTGGAACTCATATCTATTATTTTTTTTTTTTTTGTGAATGTAAATTTGGGGTATATACATTAAATCAACATTTTAATGTACACATTTTTTTGTAGGTTAGTGCTTTTGGATGTATTTGAACATTTGTGTTAGTTCGAAAATTATTGAAGGCATTCATCAAGAATCTAAATGATTGAATATTTTTATGATTGCTAAATCGGTTGTGGAGTGGATGTGGAAGTGGCGGTGGTAGTAGTAGACATGATGATTGCCGCTTGCCCGAGAGGGGGAAAAAAACAGAATGTGAGCTTTAGTGCTAGATTTTAGGTCTAAAATCATTCTTCCTTATACAATATAGAATAAAGATGTGTATTGAGATGATTGGTTTATACCACAAGAAATAATTGGTGGCTACATGTGCTCCCATTTTTCATTTTCCTACACCCACTTCTCTCTTTCTTTTTGTAATTTTTTTTCCATTCGGTTTGAGGAGTTCATGTGAAGTTTTCATTTTTTTCAATCTAGGTTTATTGTAGAATAGATCAAGCAAGTGTAATTTTTTTTTTCTTTAAAGTTTTACAGTGTGAGTGTTGCACTATGTACACGACATTCTTGAATAAAAGATACATTACAAAATTTATATTTGAGAATGTATTATATTTGTTGCATATTCAATGGATTATGGCGTGATATATGCCACCAAATATTTTTATTAGATTTTTATTTTGATAATCTTAAATTAATATTAATTAAATGAGTAAGCATGGTAGTGTGAGTGTCACGTCATTTATAAACTCATAACTATTCACATATAACACTCCTAATCAGTTCAAGTGTTGGTTAATTATACCAATAAATAAGACATATATGATAATAAAAGTTACTATATAATCCGAATAATATAATACAAAATGTATTTTAAATTTATTTTTTGATATACTATACGTAAGTTTTTTATGATTAACATCAAAGAAAATTGTATAATGGTTCAACAATATGTATAATTGGTCTGTATTTTTTAAATAATGATTTTAACTTAATAAATAAACCAATAATTATATGTACACTATTTAATATCAATCTATTAGATTTAATGAAAATAAATGAGTTGTTTTATCGAAATACATTTCAAAAATATTAACGTGATTTATGTCAATCATTATTAGTTGATTAAAAATATATATTTTTCGTATTTTATGTGGAATATATCTTTTTTAAAATTTTATCACTATACAATTATACATTTTCAAATTCTATATATTTATCTTCCTAAATTTCTTTAAAGTTCTATTGATTTAAGTTCACTAAAATTTATCACACTCAAATTAATTATTGTTAGACCACATAAAGATTAATCAAATTAAAATCTCATTATGATGATTACCAGCACGTTCATATAAACTTACCACAAAAAATTAATTAAATCACCATTTAATAAATAATTTTTGAGCATGTATAGATTAATTAATCACCATTTAATAAATAATTTTTGAGTATGTATAGAGTGAAATTGGTTTATCTATGAATCACTGAAGGGTATTAGTTGTTTTCACTGAAAAGTATTAGTTGTTTTTACTGAAGAGTATTACTGGTTTACACTGAAGAGTCTTAAGTTTATTTTCACTGAACAGTATAAATTAGTAATACTCTTCACTAATTCAACTAATACTTTTCAATGAAAACAACCAATACCCTTCAGTGATTCATGTATAAACAAGTTTCACTATATACTTTGTCATAATTTTTTTAATTTCCTTTTATTAATATAACTAATTAGGCATTCAAGGTTAACTTGATTACAATATATATGTCAATTTCAATGTATTATTATATAAAAAAAATTATACCATGAGTAAGTCAATTACTGGACCTAATTTTTTAAATTAATATTTTTCAGTGAAAACAACTAATACCCTTCAGTTAAAACAATTAATAATCTTTAGTAAAATCAACTAATACCCTTCAATGGTTCATGTATGGACCATTTTCATTTTGTACTTTGTCAAAAAAAATATATCCCATGTAAGTATTTAAATTAATAATTTTTTATTAGATTAAATATGAAATTGTTAATAAATAAATTTATTATTTGGCGTTGTTCTACACCCACAATTTTTATTAATTTCACCCGCCTTATTTTATATTTGAGTATGTATAGAGTGAAATTGGTTCATACATGAATAATTCAAGGGTATTAGTTACTTTCACTAAAGAGAATTAGTTATTTTCACTAAAGAGTTTTAGTTGTTATCACTGAAGAGTCTTAGTTGTTATCACTGAAGAGTCTTAGTTTGTTTTCAGTAAACAGTTAATACTCTCCAGTGAAAACAACTAATACTCTTTAGTGAAAACAACTAATACCCTTTAATGGTTCATGTATGAACAATTTTCGCTCTATATTTTGTATTATATTATGTTTTGGCAGATTATAGAGTGAAAATAGTTCATACATGAACCATTTGAAGGGTCTTAGTTCTTTTTTTGGTTTAAATTTGTTATAATTTTTGTATTGCATAAAAATGATTAACTTATTTCAAGAATTATAATTATATTCATGTCGGAGTAAGAATAATTTTCATAATGATAACTTAAGGGTGATAGAAAAATTATGACTTTCAATCTATGTGCGGACAATTTAAGGACAACAACTTTTGAAAAATCTAGATCTAAAGCCAAATTATTTTGAATCATAGCAAATCGGACTAATTGGTCCAACTTAGCCTGAAATCCTGGCTTATTGATGTTATTTGACTTGAATCCAGATTGAATTTGGACCCAATTTTAACTGATTTGACTTTATATGGCATAAATTCACTATTTTTTAAAGTTATTGTTCTTACAATCTTCATTTTTCCAGCTCGAAGAGTTACGGTCCTCAATTTCGTCCTTTCTCTCCTAAAAAAACAAAATATCTTCCCAAAGAGTTAATATTTTATCTCAATCCTTAAGGTGGAAGTTAATATTTTGAATTTTTTTTTAAGGATCATAACTTTGGGGCTAGCAATTTAAGGATACTATTTTTTAATAGTTGCGAATGTAGGCACAACCAACCTTAATAAACCCAAATTGGGCCCGAGTTTAGCCCTCAGTCAGGCTAAATCGAGACAGTTATCCCAAATTTTCAGGTCGAATTCAACTCAATCGGTTCATGTAGCATAGTCCGATCTAGATTTACTTGGGATGGTTTGGCCTCAATTTATGACTTTTAAAAATTAATGTCCTTAATTACAATCTCAAAAGTTATGTTCCCCGTTTTACTACCCACTAAGTTACAGTCCTTAAAAATATATTTCCCCATGACCTGGGATACGTATTTTTGTTATATTTATCTTAGTCATTTGTTTATTAACTTTGTCTGTGTATTTTCGTACAACTATATCGTAATTGATTATCGCTTATAAATAACATTAAATTTATTATTATTTATAGACTATAAAAATAAATAACATTTTTTTGTTTTATATATCAAAAAATAAATATGAAAATTATTAATTATTAAGCAAACTAAATACGATATTTTTAATAGATAATTTTTTTTTATAGAATGTGGCTATATTTCCATACTATTTTAATAAGTTCACCCACTTATTAACTCCATCTCTCCTTTTTCTTTTACTAAATATACGACTTTAAAATTATAATTTTATCCAACATATAATACTTGCACCCACTTCTGTAAAGATACCCACTCACTAATCTTCTTTAATTTCAATACAACTACTAAACATATTTACTCCCGCAATTCTCTACTCTAGCAGGGAAAAAATAATTTGCATCTTTGCACAAGATTATTTTTTATTATTAGATAAAAAAAATTGAGAATTTAGTATGAAAGATACCAACAAAACAAGGTAATTTGTTGATATGTATTATGTGTTTCTATTGACAAAGTAATAAACTTTTGTTCTTTGTATTATATTATATATTTTATTACTTTATGAAAAATCCATTTGGATCATCTATAGATAATTTAAGTTTTACTCTAAACATTTTTGCTGAAATCTAACTCATCAAATTTCAACACCATTAAACATATCGACTCTCCCTCCTCTTTAAACCAACGGTGGAAAACATGATTAATGTAATTTTTTTCATTGTATTATAAATTTTTTTTACTTTCTATTTGAATAGTGAAGAATGTTATTAATCCATTTAACGACAATGTAAGTTTTGCTCTAACTGTTTCAGCTGAAAGTCAAATTGGTCATTTTAAAGAATATTTTGAAGGAAAATTAGAATCAATGAATGTTGGTGAAGTAATTGAGCTTTCTATGAAATGAAATAATTCTTAATTTAAACGTTGTCCGGTGAGAGTTATATTTCCTTGGATGCATTTTATTTTCAAAATTTCTTACTTAAATTGTAAATATAATTTTTTTTATCTTTTTATTGTTTTCTTAGTGCACACCAGTGTCGGGTGAAAACTTAAATGGACTAATGTTAAATTATATTCAAGGTGTGTTAAAACTTAAAATTTGCAATTGTTCCTAATTTATTATGAATCAAAGTTTATTGGTGATACAGAATATCACATTCTTTGTCTAGCTAAAACTTGCTATAAATTTATTAGAAATGTTGGATTGTGTAAATATGATATTTTTTTAAAGAAATATAATGGTATAGATGTTGGAGCAAGATTTTTTTCATTGTTTGTGTATAAAGGTAGAATGTTTTATATCAATTTTTTAGTTAAGTTCATTTGTTCATTCTTTTATTTGCAATGGATTATTTTAACAACAATATAATATATTTTTTATTATATCAAAGATTTATTATTTTATGTGGATATTAATGCTTAAATACATTTTACTGTCTGGTTATAGAACTTTAAATTAAATGATTTATCTTTAAAAATATTTAATTTTGTTTGTATGTTTGTTCCTTTATTTATATAAAGTTGATTTTTTTTAATTCTTTTAAGGATTGTAACTTTGGAGGTGGCAAAGAGAGTTCCATATTTTTTTGGACGAGCAATTTTGAGATGACAATTTAAGGACTTTAATTTTTAAGAGTAGCGAATTTACGCACAATCAGTCATAATAAACTCAAATTGGGATTGAATATCATCTGCATTTAGGAAAACTTGGGTCAATGAGCCTGAATTCAAATTGAATTCAGCCCAAACTCCGCGATGTAGCATATCCTGATTTGGGTTGACTTGGATTGGTTTGACCTCAATTCGTTACTTTTTTATTACTTTCTTCTTGAACAATGATGAAAAAATATATTGGATCATGTATAAACAATTCAAGTTTTTTTTTTTTTTTATAAATGTTTTTGTTGAAATCAGACTAATTCAATTTAAATACCATCAAACATATCAAATCCCCCACCGCTTCAAATTATCGGTGAAAAATATGATTAGTATCATTGTACAAGAGTGACTATAAATCAGAAAGACTTAAAATTAGGTGTAAAATAAACCAACAAAGAAAAGTAATTTATTCAAACGTATGACATTTTTTTCAAAGTTAATGAAATTGTTTTTTTTTTCCATTTTTATTGTTTGATCAGTGGAGAATGTTATTGTACCATTTATAAATCCAGGTTTATTGTGACATGAATTATCAAATTCTTATCTAGCTAAAACTTGATATAACTTTATTAGAAATGTTGGATAGTGTAAAGAATAAAAATTGTTTTGAAGAAATATAATGGTATTGATGTTGGAGCAAGATTAATTTACATTGTTTGTGAACCAATGTTAAATACTTCATTATTGTGTGATAATGATCGTCTTGAATATAACACAATGAGGAATGTTGTATATCAAGAAGTGGTTAGAATTATTTAGACTTTTGAAACTATAATATACTTGTTTGGTTTCTTTGATTCGATTGGTTGCTTTACATAAAATAGTGATATTTTTAATGTGGTGATTATAGTGTTATTTTAAAAAAAAGATTATTTCAAAATGGTTCTCCCTTAAGTGTTATAATATACTTTGGTTTCCCCCTTTTTATAAATAGCAAATAGGTTCTAAAATGGGTCTCATTTTAAAAAATATGGCTCAGCTCAGCTCCCCTACCCACCCCTCCCTCCCCCCTCCCCACTTTTTACTGACCTCTCCTCTCTCCTCTATCCCATTTTCAAATTGTCTCTCTCTCTCTCTCTCTCTAAAAATCCCCCCTCTCTCTAGAAATCTCTCTCTCCCACTCACTGCCTTGCCCTTCTCTCACTCAGCGGCGCCGCCGCCCATCCTCCCACACGTAGCGGCGCCGCCCTCCATCTCTCTCACACGCATTGACCGTCCTCCATCTCCCAGGCGCAACGCCTCTCTCTCTCCTACACAACGGACGATGACCACCGATCTGCAAGGCGCGGTGCCGCCCTCCTCTCTCCCAGGCGCGGCGCCGCCCTCCATCTCCCAGGCGCGACGCCCCTCTCTCTCCCACGCACAGGACGGACGGCCGCCGATCTGCAAGGTGCGGCGCCGCCCTCCCTCTTCCACGCACGTGGCGGCGCCACCTTCTTTCTCACACTCACGCAGCGACGGACGGCCGCCGATCTGCAAGATCCGGCGCCGCCCTCCCTCTCACGCACCCACCGGCCGATCTGCAAGGTCCTTCTGTTTATTTAATTTTTCAATTCGTAGGGTGATTTTTGTTTTGTTTATTATGATTTATTGGTGGATTTATTGTTGTCATTTTTTGTTGAATGAATAGGGAGATCGGTGAAGAGAAAAAGATGAAGATCGATTATTGAAGATGAAGACTGTTGAAAAATGTTCAGAATCTTTTTTGAACATTTTTTTTTGCATTTAGGCAATTTGTGTATTTTTTGTTATGAATTTGTCAAATTTAAATTCATATATCTAATTTTTTAATTTAAAATATGTAATTGATGAAATGAAACATGAGATGGTGTACAATTAATAAAAATAACTTTTTTTTTATGCAAAATATATGTTCAAGGTATTTTTTGTGTAAATTTTTAGTGCAAAATAAATGATAAAAATATAGGATTCAAATATATTTTGTGTAAAATAATTGTGCAAAAGTGCACAATTAATAAAATATATAATATATATTTAAGTATATGGGTGCAAAATAATAGTTCAAATTTTTTATGCCAAAAAAAATGTTCAGAATATATAAAAATAAATAATTAACAGAAAAATTTTCAAATAAAAAGGCAAATAAAAGGGATGAAAAATAATTAATGTTGGGGGGGGGGGGTGGCGAGCTGGCAATAAAGGAGAGGGGGGTGGGGGCGGTTGGGTTGACCAAAAAAGGAGGAGGTTGAATAAGTGGGTGGGGACCAAAAAGGAACCTATTTGTATTTAATGAAAAATAGGGAACCAAAACTTAATTAATGCTATGGAAAAGAACCTATTTGTAACTCCCCCCCAAAAAAAAGAACATGTTTAAGTGATGATAAAGTTTATTAAAATATATTTAATTGATGAATGTTATATATATATATATATATATATATATATATATATATATATAGTTTTTAAAATTTGTATGTTTTAAAAGTGATATAACACATTATGTTTGATAAGTATTATTTGACATTTATAAATGTCATTAAATAGGTAAAAATATGTTGATTAATGTGTTATACTCCCTATATCCCACATCAATATGTACCATAAGGGGTTGCACAATTTTTTAAGAAAAATGTATTTTGAATAAAATAGTAGCCTATGAGTAAATATATGTATATGTTTATAAGTGTGCACGTAAATCAATATTTTCTTTGTTAGTAGAGTGTAAATTGATGTGAGAGGGACCAAAATAACAAGTGTGCAAATTTATGTGAGACGGAATGAGTAACAAATTAAAATAAATATTATTTTAAAAAAAGGTAAAAAATATATTTTTAGAATGAAATAACATTTTAATATTATACGTAATAATTATAAAAAAAATGATGATGCATTACGAGAGTGTATATTAAAAAATATACAATTTTTTTTCTAATGCAGACAATATAATATTGTAATACGATATTTGTAATGCAAACAAATGACTTATCTAAATAATATACATATAAAACCAACTTCCGTGTAACGCACGGGATGGGTACATCACTAAGTATATATATATATATATATATATATATATATATATATATATATATATATATATATATATATATATATATATATATATATATATATATATATATATATATATTACAACTTGTTTGTACCTCCGCGAATTTTGCGGGCTGGAAAAAAAATTATTATTATTATTTCAAATTATAAATAATAATATTTTTAAACATCTTGTAATTTAAGTAGAAAATTAAATTGTAATTGTAATTCAACGAACAATAAAAAGTACTAAAAATGAATAAATAGAAAATTTGAAAAATATTAACTAATTTACACATTCAATCTCAAATTAGTATAACACAATATTACTTAAAATTATATTTATTGTATAGTTGCATTCCCAATTTTCCCCCATGGTATGAAGATACAATAACAATAGTGTTGGTGTTATACATGAAAGTATGCTTTTACTTTGTATAACTCGTGTATCAAACACTTGTTTATGAGAATAATTCTTTTATCGCATATGCTTTAGATATGATTGAATGTTGAATATTTATTGCAAACAGTTCATAATAGTACTAGTTACATTGTAGTTAATGTGGTGATACCCGATCACGGAAGATAACATTAACAGTTTCCTTGTAACTAATCGTACATTTTCATGACCTAGGTGGAATTGAACAATCCGCCGTGAAAGTTCGATGTGTAAGTCTCAGATTGGTCTGTCTTGACTAAGAGATTGCACTAGCACATTTAGTATGTGTTGAAGAGGACCTACAGCGAGGATAATTTCTTTTGTTCTGAAATGTGAAGAATTAGACCTCAGTGGTTATTGATTTCTTAATCTCCGTCACTTAAATAGGACCGTGTGTGCTTAATGGTTACTGCTTTAATTCATTCTAGGTGAGAATCATTGTGACTTCGAACTTTGTGTCTTGAGCAGTAATATTAATCATACGACGGTTGCTAAGATTTAATACGGAGAAACGCGTGCGAGTACGGCTCGTGTGATTAGTCCCCCTGGTGGGCTTAGAAGTTTTATCGTACCAAATCTTGCAAGTGAAGAATTAGTTTCTTCGGTACGGATAATAATGTTGAGCTGTCTTTACTCCAAGGTGAAATATATTAATTAATTTAGAGCTATTCAGAAGCTTAATTAATTAATGGACTTGATAATCTTAAACGCGGGAAATATAACCGGGAGCCCATATTATCGTAATATGGATTAAGATGGATAGTGCAATATTAATTTATTAGTGGTAATAATTAATATTAATGGATTGAATTATATTGGGGCTCAATATTGAAATTCAGAAATCCATTAGGAGATTCAATCTTAATTCTCCTTAAAGGCCCCTCAAGTAGCCCATTAAGTAGCCCAATAATGATAAGGTGATTAAAATAAAAAGAAAATAAATTGCTGATTTTTTCCTCTAATTTTCAAAAATATGGAATATTAGGAGAGAAAAGATTTTGTTGATTTTCTTGGAAAGATATTATGGAAGATAAGTATTCTTGGAATACAAGATTATCTCATATATTCAAGAAGATTCAAATCTTGGATTCTACTCCTATATTTTTCTAAAATAACAAGTTAATATGAAGGGTGAGATTTTTGTGGAATATTTTATTATGGAGAAAAGAATATATGAGATATATTCAAGATTTCTTAGAGTCTAAGAAAAGATTTTTTCCAAGCCCATATTTCACTCATATTTTCGGCCCCCTCATATTATAAATAGGGGATGATTATTTCATCCCCAAGTACATAATTCCATGTGTTGGAAAAATCAAGAGCATATATATTTTTCTTTTTCCTTAGTTATTTAAATTACTTGAAAGCATCTCCCACCGGTGATCAAGTAAGGCGAAAGGGAAATACTTGAGAAGATTTTTGGGTTGATAAAGCGTGATCGTGATTGTCCCGTTTATTCAAAGGCCAATTCTACAAGAGGTACGTAAGTCACATAAATTCTTGTTTATTCCGCCTAGATTTTATGTGAATTAATTCAACATGCATGATGTTAAATTTGTTGTTGGAATTATTATTTGAATTAATTAGGATTAATTCATGCTAGTAATAATTGAATTTAAATTCGTATTTAAATTTCATCCCGAATAGATTCCGGGCACCCCTATTTTCCCAACAAATAGAGCACAAAAGTTTAACTCTAAAGATAAAATCACACATTTAAGATCTACAAAATAATATTTGACAAAAAAAATCATAATTAAAATGAAATATTGTGTAAATATTCGTGTGGGACCAATTGAATAATGTGTTGGTATTTATAATACACAATTCAACAATAAAAATTGATATTTAAGCACCAATCTTACTTTTTAAAAAATCAATTTTCCTCATAGACATTTCATATGTAAAGATACTTTGCAAAAAAAAAAAAAAAAAAGTTAAAAAAAATCAAAATTGTTAAAAAAAATTGAAATCCTACTCTACAAAATAATATCTATATTTATAGTTTCAAATTTTATTTTGCAGATAGAATTTTATTCAAAAAGAAAAAGTGTTGCAATATATTATTGATGGTAAAATATTATACTTGATAACAATATTTTTTGGGAACCTTATTTCAATGACAATATCTTTTTCGAAATATTTCAATTACCTCCTACAAATTTCGCACCTATCAATATTTTGCAAAAATAAATTTCAAAAATATCTAAGAAAAGAAATCGTTCAACCATGAAAAAAAATATTATTTGCATTAATTTAATGTTTAAAATAATATTTCATATTATACATGAATATTTTGTTTTTATTGATTACAATATATTCAGATTTATTGTATTTTAGATTTAGATAATTTTTTAAAGTTATAATACTTAAATTGTTAGTAAAGAAATTTAATGTCATTTTCTTTTCTTTTTTCTTATTGGACAACACTATAAATTTTTAACAATGAAAAAATTATTCCATATATTTAAAATATATATATATATATACACACATTAATTATATAATTTATAACAATACTTTTACTTAATTATCATTTACAATGTTATTTTAATATTTATATGTTAAAACAATATAAAAGAAAATTCAAAATTCTAGTTTAGAAAAGAATATGTGTACTTTACAGTTAATAGTCTATTTTGGCGGCATAATTTTATTAAAAAATAAACTTTTGTATTATAATCTATTATTGAAGGCAAGATATTATATTTGGTGGCAAGATTTTTTTGGTATCAAAATTCAAACACTACTTCAGTGACAATATCTTTTCTAAAATATTTCAATTTCATCCTAAAAGTTTCACATCTATCAATTTATTGCAAAAATTACTCCAAAAAAATATATAAGAAGAGAAATCATTGTTGGTATGCTTGTATTAATATAATGTTTAAAATAATATTCCATATTTTACGTAAATATTTTTGTTTGTTGAAGGCAATATATTATATTTGACGTCAAGATTTTTTTGGTATATACACTATTTCAGTGACAATATCTTCTCCGAAATATTTCAATTCTCTCCTACAAAAATTTCACATCTACCAGTACTTTGCAAAAATAACTTTCAAAATATCTAAGAAGAGAAACCGTTCAACTCTGAACAAAGATTTGATTGCAATAATAATTGGTTTAAAATAATATTTCATATTATATGTAAATATTTTTTGTTTCCATTGATTAAAATATATTTAGATTTATTGCATTTTAGAGTAATATACTTTTTAAAGTTATAGTAGTTAAATTGTTAGTAGAGAAACATAATGTCCTTTTTTTTTTCTTTTTTTTCTTTTGGCCAACACTATAATTTCTAACCAATAAAAACTTATTCCACATATTTTAAGATAAAATATCTACATTATTTATATAAGATATAAAATATTTTACTCATTTATGAATTACAATACTCTTTTAATATTTGTATGTTAAAAAATATAAAAGAAAAATAGAAATTCTAGTCTAGAAAATAATATCTGTATTTTGCAGTTTAATAGTCTATTTTGGCCGCATAATTTTATCCAAAAATAAAATTTTGTATTACAATCTATTATTGAAGGAAATATACTTTACTTGGTTGCAAGATTTTTTTGGTGTCATACACTATTCCGATGAAAATATTTTTTTCAAAATATTTTGAATTCTCTCCTACAAATTTAATGTAATACCCCGTCCCGTTTTATACCTTTTATTTCCTAGAAACCTTAATTATATAATTTTATATTATTATCTTTGTTTCTTTTCATTTTATTATTTTTGTGTGATACTGTGTAATTTAAATATATACACTATTTCAAATTCCCGAATTCGAAGAAAGAAATTGAATATTTCAAACGGATAAAGGACTACGAGAAATTAAATATTCAAAGTTTAAAATTAGGATTTTGATCCGTATAATTTATTGAGAATAATTCATATGCAATAAAATATTAATCGGATCTTCAAACAATATTAATTTCCGATTTGGGGTTAATCCACAAACCAAAGAAGCCTAACTAGTACAAGAAATCTTATGAAATCCCTTTTCTTTAATTCTTAACCACATATTAAATCCTTCCTTTAAAAATTAATTGAATAATTAAAATAACTTTCCTTTATAAAATAACTCCCGTATCCATTTTTTTTCCTCAAAACCCACATCCATTTCTCTCTCAGTTATACAAAACCGCTGCCTCATTTCCATTTTTCGGCGACACGACGCCGCTCTCGCACAACCCAGCTTTCTCGCTCTCCTTCTCCGGCGAAGCCAACCGCTGCCGTGGCCCAGCCCACGCCGCTCTCACCTCTTGACTCCAACAGCATCGCGCCTCGCTCTCACTCTTTCTTTTCTCCGATCAATAACCAAGCGCCGCCCAAACACCGCGACCGTCGCCCTTCGCCATCGCCGCCACTCCCTCTCCGATCAAACGCCGCAGCCGTCGCCTTCACCCTCCATCACAGCACCGCAGCGCACGGCGTCTCTGTCCTCCGCTCACCACCGATCGATGCGGCGACCACCGCCTTCGGCCTCCGTCCAGCGCCGCTACCCTTCGCCGCCGCCTCCCCAAGCCAACGCCGCCTGTATTTCTCCCTTCCATTAAGTATCGAATAAACCCCATTTTCAATTTCTTTCCTTAAATGATTAATTTCGATTCCATCCCGTAACCTTTTCCGTTTAATTTATGATCGAGATTATGCTGCAAATCGGAGCTGCCGCTGTTGGAATTTTTGGAAACCCCAAAGGACGCCGTTACGCTGCTGAATTTACCCCACGAATCCTTAGACGAGCGCCGTTAGGCTGCCCGATTTAGGACTCGTAAGAATCACTAACCTTTTCTAATTCTCGTAATTGTTGGGATAGAGATTGAATTGTTATTTCCCATGATGTTTTCCCTGATGTTGAGACCTTGTAAAATTTAGATACTTGTTTTTGGATTAAGAGCTTAGATGGACTTTTGATGTTAAATTCGTACCATGGAGTTGGTTTGATTGATATTGTTAAGTTGTGTTGAAATAGTTGTTTAGTATTACTGAAATAACTGTTTGGTGTTATTATTTTAGTTGATTAGTATTACTGTTGGTTGAACTTCTTAGTGACAAAGGGAAATTCATCTTCTCCCTGGTTACTGTTCGAATTATGGGCAAAGGGAAACTTTATTCTTTCTTTAAAATTCAGTCCCAATTTATTGGAGAAAGGACTAGTACTGTTTGATTTTAAAAGTAATACTTTTGGTTATTAAAATTATCATTTTAGTTGATTTTGGAAAAAAGGACCGAAAAAGATGAAGTCGTTGTTGGGAAAATAGGGGTGCCCGGAATCTATTCGGGATGAATTTTAAATACGAATTTAAATACAATTATTACTAGCATGAATTAATCCTAATTAATTCAAATAATAATTCCAACAAATAATTATCATCATGCATGTTGAATTAATTTCACATATTAATTAAGCGGAATAAACAATTAAATATGCGATTAACGTACCTCTTGTAGAATTGACCTTTGAATAAACGGGACAATCACGATCTCGCTTTATCAACCCAAAAACCTTCTCAAGTATTTCCCTTTCGCCTTACTTGATCACCGGTGGGAGATGCTTTCAAGTAATTTAATAAACTAAGGAAAAAGAAAAATATCTATGCTCTTGATTTTTCTAACACATGGAATTATGTACTTGGGGATGAAATAATCATCCCCTATTTATAGAGGGTAGGGGCCGAAAATTAGAGGAGATATGGGCTTGGAAAAAATCTTTTCTTAGTCTCTAAGAAATCTTAAATATATCTCATATATTCTTTTCTCCATAATAAAATATTCCACAAAAATCTCACTCTTATTTTCAAGCTTATAGTTTTCGAAAACTTCAAGGATAAAATCTAAGATTTGGATCTTCTTGAATATATGAGATATTCTTGTATTCCTAGAATACATATCTTTCATAATATCTTTCCAAGAAAATCAAGAAAATCTTATTTCTTTTTTATTCCTAATTTTCGAAAATTATAATAAAAAAATCAGCATTGATATATTCTTTATTTTAATCACCTTATCATTATTGGGCTACTTAATTGGGCTACTTGAGGGGCCTTAAGGAGAATTAAGATTGGACCTCCTAATGGACTTCTGAATTTCAATATTGAGCCCCAATATAATTCAGCCCATTAATATTAATTATTACCACTAATAAATTAATATTGCACTATCCATCTTAATCCATATTACGATAATATGGGCTCCCGGTTATTATTTCCCGCGTTTAAGATTATCAAGTCCATTAATTAATCAAGCTTCTGAATAGCTCTAAATTAATTAACATCTTTCACCTTGGAGTAAAGACAGCTCAACATTATTATTCGTACCGAAGAAACTAATTCTTCACTTGCAAGATTTGGTACAATAAAACTTCTGAGCCCACCAAGGGGACTAATCACACGAGCCGTACTCGCACGCGTTTCTCCGTATTAAATCTTAGCAACCGTCGTATGATTAATATTACTGCCCAAGACACAAAGTTCGAAGTCACAATGATTCTCACCCAACATGAATCAAAGCAGTAACTACTAAGCACACACGGTCCTATTTAAGTGACGGAGATTAAGAAATCAACAACCACTGAGGTCTAATTCTTCACCTTTCAGAACAGAAGAATTTCTCCTCGCTGTAGGACCTCTTCAACACATACTAAATGTGCTAGTGCAATCTCTTGGTCAAGACAGACCAATCTGAGCCTTACACATCGACCTTTCACGGTGGATTGTTCAATTCCACCTAGGTCGTGAAAATGTACGTTTAGTTACAAGTAAACTGTTAATGTCGTCTTCCGTGATCGGGTATCACCACATTAACTACAATGTAACACGTACTACATAATGAAAGATTTGCAATAGAAATTCAACATTCAATCATAACTAAAGCAAATGCGATAAAAGAATTGTTCTCATAAAACGAGTGTTTGATACACGAGTTATACAAAGTAAAAGCATACTTTCACGTATAACTCCAACAGTCGTTTATGTTCAAAATTAGTAACAAATGAAAAGAGCTTCTTGGGAAATAGTATTATTCTTTTGTTTTGAAAATATCACTAATCAACTTCAAAAGTATTACTATTAATAAGAAGAAAGTTATATATATACTATTATACAAGTTTTCTCGAAAAAGATAATATATGGGTTTTTATTTAAAAATATAATTTATATTCAAGTTTTCTTTTAAAATAAGAAATAAGATTTTCAGAAAGAAAAATATTGAATTGGGACTTTTACTATATTAATATTATTTAAATAAACTTCTTATTCTTTTAATTATTTTGAGAAAAATACTATATGAATATACTTTTAAGTTATTAATAGCTTTAGTTGTAAAAGTTTAAGATTATCAAAAGACCATTTTTCATCAAAGTCGAAGTAGTACTATCACAAAGAATTTAATACATACACTCCCCTAATACACCAACCTTTAGAAGTGGTGTATTTACCAATATAGGTGTTATACCCGATAAATATTACCCGACTATTCAGGTAACGGGCTCAACCTGTCAGACCGAAGTGGTGCACGGGTGAGGAAATCAGAATCGCCGGGCTCAACTGAGTAGACGGGTAGAGCGCCAAGTCTACCCGCCCATGACCCCAGTGACTTATCGGGAAGCGTACTTGTTATGTAGGCCAAAGGTCGGTCGGCCAGCGGCGAGCCCTGGGAAAGATATCTCTACTCGCTTCCCGTGAATGGTTTTCCGGGCTACTCGTCATCCACACGGTACCCTGTTACCCGGTTACCATTCTGCCCGATCCCAGGCATCGCCAGCTGTGAGAGTATGGCCAGTACCATCAGTTCAGAGGACGTGACAGGGTCGGAGTAAGTAGTTGGGCCAAGTCCCATCGGTACAGGGGCAACAGTGCCATGTGGCGTCTTTCCATTGGTCCATAGAGGGGGCTGTAGCCACTCATTACCTCCCAGCTAGGAATAGGAGGGGCCCACGGGCTTACCAACCCAAGGTGGGGAAACCCACCATGTACACTATAAATAGGGTCTTAAATGCCCAAATGTAACACAACTCATTTATTGCAAATCTACTCTTGAGAGCTCATTTACTCTTGCATTTACTGCTTTTTAGTCATCATAATTACTAAATCCTACCCGCTAGGAACCCGACGGCGAGATCCTCACGAAATCGCTGTTAACATTTTGGCGCTAGAAGGAGGGTGACTGATATCGAAGTACACTCAGTTTCGTTCATCTAGTTACCCCAAATGGACCACCTCACCTTTTTTTCTCAAAAATCCCAACTGTTTCCACTCTGAAAATGGCCACTTCGAAAGCTACCAGAACCCAGCAGTAGGTCGAAGATGTCAATGAGGCCGCCACTCCGGCTCCAGCCACGGCGGAAACTCTCAAAGGCCCTTTCGAGTTCTTTTCCGCGATAAGAACTCCAGAGGACCTCTAGGCGGCCAGAGCGATGATTGAGCGCCGCCAAGCCGAGATCGACACTGCTCCAATCCGCACTCATCGCCCCAGAAAGGAGCCAGCCCGCACCAGGGCCACCAACAACCCATGGCCCGAGCAAGAAGCGCCCGGGAGGGCCACCAGTAACCCTCGGCCTCAGAATCTAAAGAGGCGTCTCGACGAGGAGGCCGATTCTCAGCGAGTATCTCGCCGACCTGCTGGATCAGTCTTCTCCAGACTGGGATCCCAGGCTCGGGGAGCTGCCCGACCATGCGAGTCAAACGCCAGCTCCAGGCCCCAGGAGCGAGAAAGGGCATGCTCTCCCAGACATCACAACGATGCAGCCCCGAGGCCGTCGGTCCGTGATCGTCTGGGGGACAACCTGCATCCTCGATCTCCCCCTGCGGCCGACAGCGCTATGGCCGCAATCTTGAAGAAAGTGTCAGATTTGGAGGTCAAGCTCGAGAAGCGAGACGAGCAACATCACTTCGCCCATATACCCAACTCCCCCCTCGCAGATATCCTGGTGCGGGCTCCCACCCAGCCAAAGATCAACGTGGCCGCTGTGGCCCAATATGACTGGAAGACGGACCCCGTCACACACTTAAGTAAGTACTCTACTTACATGATCTCCATGGGGGCCACGGACGCAACCCAGTGCCGGATGTTCCCATTGACCCTCGGTGACCGAGCTCACCATTGGTACTCCTCGCTGCCTGTGGGGAAGGTGGTTTCATTCCACCAATTGGGGGAGTTGTTCCTGGAGCACTTCTCCTCGATGGCGCCACGTCTGGCCAGCGCCAACCGAATGGCCAACCTATCCCAGGGCAAGGACGAATCAGACCGGGCATACATCGACCGGGTGGACCGCATCATCAAGGAGGGTAAACTGATCGGGGATGAGGTCAAGCTCTTCGGCATAATAGGCGGGCTCCGCCTAAAGACGAAGCTGTGGAAATCTATGAACAAGGACTACCCCAAGTCCTACGCGGAGTTCCGACAGCGGGCCGGAAATATCATCTACAACGCCGATATCCTGGCGCAACGGCTAGGCGAGAGCATCCCGGCTGAGAAGGAAAAGCCCCACGCCCAGGCGGGCACCACGCTGAGCCGGAGGAACTTTTTCTACCATACCCCCAATCCGTTCAAACCCTTCAACTTCGTCGAAGTGAAGTTGGCCAAGAAATTATTGGTCACCCCGGAGTACGTCTACGTGCAAATCCAGGATAAAAACATGGTGCCCAAGGTACGACCATGGGTTCACAAGCCAGTGGTGCAGCTCAACCCCAACAAATACTGCCATTACCACCAGACCGTTGGGCACAACACGAGCGAGTGCCGCGACCTCTTGAAACAGCTTTAGCGGCTCTTCGAGGAGGGGAAACTGGAGGACTTCGTGAAGAGACCGGCGGCCAGGCCGGAGACACAAGCTGCTACCCACCCCGTATAACCAAACTGGGAGGCAGCCCTCATATGCCCACCGATGCCGGAATACCAAGCCCGCCGCACCGTCAACATGCTCTCCCCGGTGGGAGGATTCGCGCCCACCACCTCGCTCTCCAACCGCCGGCAGAAGAGCGAGCTGCGAGCGATGGACAATGTCCATCAAATCACCATGTCGGTCAACATGACGGTAAAAGAGTCAGATCTCCTCGCCTTCAAGGAGGAGGATCGCACTGGGGTCATCTACCCAAACCACGACGCCCTGGTCGTATCCGTTAACATCATGGGCATCACCGTCCATCGCATGCTCGTCGACAATGGGCCCTACTGCAACATCCTCTTCATGGCCGCATTCGACCAGCTAGACAACTTCTTCGAGAAATACGTGGAGCCATGCGACCAGGTCATCAAGGGGTTCGGCGACGCCACTATGAAACCTTACGGGATAGTTAGGCTAGTCGTAGAATTAGTTTCTAGCATAGACGCTGAGATTAAGGCTTCGAAACAGCTCGACTTCATTATTGTCGACCAGCCGTCAATCTATAATGGGTTTCTCAATAGGCCGTTCGAGCACGAGTTCGAAGCCGCCGCCTCAGCATTCTATTATTGTATCAAGTTCCCAACCCCCTCCGGGAAGGTTGGGACTCTTAAGGGTAATCAGAAAATGGCACGTGGTTGTTTAGCGTATATCGATCTTATTTCAAATTCTGCAAATTTAGATTATATCTGCACCGTCAGGGAGGGAAACATGGAGATAGACGAAGAAATCCCACCCACTGCCCACCCAATGGAAGAAGATTCACAAAATTTTGAACACACTCAGATCGAACTAGAGCCTAGAATCGGTTTCGAGCCTATGGAAATCAACGACACCTTAACAGGAGAGATCGATGATCCACGCTTCGGTGAGCAGGGTGCCAGTCCGATTGAAAAACTAATATCAGTTACAATAAAGAATCGACCAGAAGTGAGTGTTCAACTCGGTTCGACGATGTCCGACGAAATGAGAGCAGCGATGACAGCCTTCCTGGAAGAAAATATGGACGTATTAGCATGGTCCCACGAAGACATGATCAGGATCGATCCAGCCGTATGTTCCCACCAGTTGCACATCGACCCAGCCCGCAAGCCAGTCTCGCAGAAGAGAAGAAAATTCTGCCCAGACAAGTACGCGGTCATAGCCACCGAGGTCAAGAAGCTACTCGACAACAAGCTTATCAGGATGGTTGACCCCGACGACAAGCCCCAGTGGGTATCAAATACCGTTCTCGTCAAGAAAAGCAACAACACCTGGCGGTTATGCATCGACTTCACATACTTGAACAAGGCGTGCCCCAAAGACCACTTCCCGATGCTGCACATCGACCACCTGGTAGAGAGCACGGTCGGGCACGAGATGCTCACTTTCATGGACGCATTTGCCGGCTATCACCAGATCCCGATGGCCGCCGACGATTAGAAGTACACCACCTTTCTCACCAAAAAGAACATGTACTTCTGGAAGCGGATGTCATTCGGGCTCATGAACGCAGGGGTAACCTATCAAAAGCTGGTCAACCACATATTTCATGACCAAATTGGGGCGACCATGGAGGCGTATATCAACGACATCATCGTCAAAAGCAAGAAGAAGGAAGACCACCTCACTCACCTAGCCGAGACGTTCGGAATCCTAAGAAAGTATCGGATGAGGCTCAACCCAAAAAAGTGCAGTTTCGGCGTCGAGTCAGGCAAGTTCTTGGGTCACATGGTCAGCCAGCGAGGGATCGAGGTAAACCCAACCAAAGTTCAGGCGATCCTCGATATGAGTGCTCCGCGCACAGTAAAGGAGGTGTAGAGGGTGACGGGCAGCTTGGCCGCTCTCAGCCATTTCATCTCCCGCATGGGGGACCGGTGCAAACCATTGTTCGATAGCATGCGGAAAGGGAAACTAAACTGGACACCCCAGAGCCAGCTCACGTTCGATAATCTGAAGACGTATCTATCAAACGCCCAAATATTGGCCAAACCCATCCCCGGCGAGAAGCTCTACCTTTACTTGGCGGCCTCGGACTCAGCTCTCAGCGCCGTGCTAGTGCGGGCAGGGGGGCAGGCACATCTGTCAATTTACTATGTCAGCCAGACACTCCACGCCGCCGAGCTACGGTACCCGCCGTTGGAAAAGTTGGCTTACGCGCTAGTGATGAGTGTGTGTAAGTTACGCCCATACTTCTTCGATCACCAGGTAGAGGTACTGACCACAATGCCACTTCGTCAAGTTTTGCATCGACCTGACACGATGGGCAAATACCTCAAGTGGGCAGTAGAGATCGGGCAGTTCGGAGTCACATACGCTCCTCGAACATCCATCAAAGGCCAGACCATAGCCGACTTCATAGTCGAGCTTACCTAGTCGGAGGCGATGTCCAAGATCGAGCAACCACCATAGAAAATGTACGTCGACGGATCCTCCACAACTTTACGGGCAGGCGCTGGAATTGTCCTTCTCAGCCCGTCTGGCCAATCGTTCACGATGGCCATCAGGTTCGGTTTCCACACAACTAATAATAAGGCCGAATACGAAGCACTAATCAACATCCTGGAAATGGTCATGGCCATGGGAGTGAAGAGGCTCCAAGTCTACAGCAACTTGCAGCTCGTGACATGCCAAATCTCAGGGGAGTACGAGGTGCGCAGCGACAGAATGTTGGTCTATCATGGATTAGCCAAGAACCTCCTATGGAAATTCGACCCAGTCCATATAGAGGTGGTGCCCTGACTCGACAATACTCAAGCAGACGCCCTTACCCGCCTTGCAACATCCGAGGGGGCAGCCGATATATTGCAAATCACAGTCACTTACCTGCCCGCCCCTTCGAGCTCGAACCAGCGAGTGGCCAATCTGGGGCAGGAGGAGGATAGTTGGACGACTCCCATTCTGAAGTACCTCCGCAACGACGAACTCCCAGACGATCGAGTAGCGGCGAGATAGTTACAACTTCGGGCGGCCCGATACACGATCATCAGGGACCAGTTGTACAAGCGAGGTTTCGCCCTACCTCTCCTAAGATGCATAACGCCGGGGCAGGGAAAGAAGATCTTGGTAGAAGTCCACGAGGGGCGTTGCGGGAAACCACGCTGGCGGCCAGGTACTCGCCCAGAAAGTTACCCCCCAGGGATATTTCTGGCCCACCCTAAAGAAAGATGCGATCAACTATGCACGGGCATGCCACAAATGCCAAATTTATACGCCGGCAATCCACCAGGCTCCAACCGAGCTCACTTCAATCTTGAGCCCTTGGCCGTTTGCAAAGTGGGGGATCGATCTCATTGGTCCTTTGCCCACAGTCCCGGGCAGCATCAAGTACGCAATCGTCACTGTGGATTACTTCACCAAATGGGCAGAGGCAGAATCGCTGAAAACAATCGACCAGGAGCATGTCATTAGATTCATCTGGCGCAACATAATCTGCCGGTTCGGACTCCCATAGATAATCATCTCGGACAACGGGAAGCAATTTGATGGATTATAAATGGAAAGATTCTGCCAGAAGCACAAGATCAAGAGCCTGTTCTCGTCGCCCTACCATCCACAGTCGAACGGGTAGGTCGAGACAGTAAATAAGATAATCAAACACACGCTAAAGGCAAGATTGGGGGAGAGCAAGGAAACTTGGGCGAGCAAGCTACCCGAAGTATTATGGTCATACAGAACGACCAGCTACACCGCCACCGGGGAGACTCCCTTCGCCCTAGCCTTCGGAACGGAGGCAGTCATCCCGGCAGAGGTCATCATCCCAAGCTTCAGCACCTCGCAACTCGTGGGGACCGAGAACGACCAAGCCATGCTAAACGAGTTGGACCTGCTGGAGGAAAGGAGGCTATCCGCCGAGCAAAGAAACATAGCTTATAAACGTCGGGCTGAAAAATACTTCAACTCGAAAATCAAGATCAGAGAATTCGAAGTTGGGGACCTGATCCTACGACGGACGGTTGGGCAGCCCAAAGGGGCATTTGGACCAAATTGGGAGGGACCCCTAAAGATCTCCAGGTGCCTGGCCAACGGGGCCTATGAACTAGAGAGCCTTGAGGGCAATCCGGCCCAATACTCTTGGAACGCCTCCCTACTAAAAAATACTACCAATAGCAGCTAGATAGTTTAGCTTGCATCATCCTCTTGCCCGCAAGGGGCCTCAATGTAATTGCATCTCGAGCGTAAATTTGCAATTAATAAAATCGTTTGTTAATTCAATCTCGTATTCGTGAAGTCGCTGCCCATCAATCAGCTAAAGCACTTCACTCATTAATTATTTAATTAATTTAAAATTGATTGTTAATTCAATCTCGTATTCGTGAAGTCGATGCCCGTCAATCGGCTAAAACACTTCACTCATTAATCATTTGGTTAATTATTAAATCGATTGTTAATTCAATCTCGTATTCGTGAAGTTGCTGCCCGTCTATCGGCTAAAGCACTTCACTCATTAATCATTTGGTTAATTATTAAATCGATTGTTAATTCAATCTCATTTGGTTGATTCAATTAAAAAATTGGGAAAGCAAAAAAAAAAAAAAAAAAGCAACAGCGGAGGAAAAAAGACGATTTTATTAAGTTTGAAAAGATAAAAGATTACAACGGCCCGCGGCCAACAAAATTGGAAACAAAGAAAAGAAAGAAAAGTCTTCACGGGGCCGCCTCATCCACCACCCCCGGCTCCTCGACCACCTCCTCGTTGGCCAGAGGGTAAATGAAGATCGCTGGGTCGCCGAGGAACGACAGGTCCACCCCGCAATCAGTCAGATCCTTCAGAGTGATGTCGTAGTCCGCAGAAGGGGGATTGGACTTAACATAACTCCTTAGGTCCTCCAAGGGTCCGGAGTAGTCGGCCTCGGGGTTCCGGCGAAGCAAAGAGCGGATTGAGTCGGCATTGATGTAGACCATAGAGCCTGCCGACTCGTGTTCACCCTCGAGGCGGGCTCGTTCGGTGGCCAGGCATTTGTCAGCCTCCGCAGCAAGGGCCTCGTGCGCCTGGCGGACCTCCTCAGCCGCCCTCGCCTCGGCGTCGGCACGCGACTTCTTCTCCCTCTCGGCGGCGGCCTCCTCCAGCTCCGCGTGGCTCTTGCGGGCAGCCTTCAGCTCCTCCCGGAGCTTCTTGTTCTCCTCCTCCAGCCGGGCGGCTTCATCCCTCTTGGTCTGGAAACTAGCCTTGTACGCGGCCAGAGTCCGCGTGTCCCGCTCATAATCAAGCATGATGCTCTCCAGAGCGATGACATCGCGGGAAGCCCGGATGGCGGCGAACCTCAGCTGGTCGGACATAGAGACGGCGCGGAGGCCTTCTTGCAGTTGAGGGTCCACGACCGGGGGAGGTTCACCACTGCCCGTCGAAGCTCTTCCGGCCAGGATTCGGGGACGGCCTCCGCGTAGGGCGGATCCTGCGAGCGCAGGAACTAGAGAACCTCCATCGGGGGCAGGGGATCAGGCCTGCACCGAATGGCGACGTGTGCAGTTAGCAAGGAAAATGAAGGGAAGAAAAGAAATCCTAAACGAAAAGAATTCTAGATGAAGCTAACTTACGTAAGATGGTTGCCCCAACCGAGGAAGGAGAAGTCGCTGCGGTCGCGGGAGGCAGAGGCCGGGCTCCCCGCGGTCGCCTCGACTGTTCTGCCTACCAACCCGCCCGTGGCTGGGCTCACGCTCACGGTCACCATGGCCGGCTCGACCGATGTTTGGTCCTGTACCCGGGCCTGTTTGGAGAGGCGTCGGTCGCCAGTCGGGGAGGATGGCGCTGCCGGCGCGGGTGTCTGTGGGTGGGTGCGAATCGTCACCCCAGCTGCTCGGATAGCTCCCCGTTTCGACAGTTTGGCGATGGCGTTCTTCTTGGGGGCCATGTCGACCGTCTCCTCAGAACTCTCGATGTTGACAACAGGGACGAAAGGAACTTGACCGGTCTCGGGTTGAGCCGGGGGAGAAGGAGTTGGAGAGGCCGATGGGGTGGAGCTCGACACCGGGAATCGTTGTTCTGTAAAGTATAAAAAGAACGTCGAGTAAGAATATTTCGGGTAAGAAAGTACAAAAAGAAATGTATATGTTGAGTAAGAGGGAACTGACCGCCGAAGTTTAAATGGCGGGGAAAGGTCTGGAGGCCGGATAAACGTCGCTGCTCATTGCAATTAAGCTGGTCGACGTCCCGATTAACGTCGGGCTCAGCCTTCACACGAGCAAGGGCTTGTCAGAAGTCATTGGTAAGGTCACTCTGGTTGGGCGCCGAGTTGCCTGCACAATGAAACAAAAATTAGATCAGTATTGAGGAGGAAGAAGGAATTCCAAGGGTTTACCTCGACGATTGCGGACACTGTATTCCCGAGGAACCAGGATGACTGCCCCGTCGACTCCCACACTCTCCCAGGCGCCGCCGACCCACCACCACCTTTCGTGCCTGCCCGTCACCTTCGGCGAGATGCCAAAAACAATAGCGTCGCCGCCCCGGAGTTTCACGGAGTAGTACCCCAAGTGCATTGGCCCGGTTGAGGCCACTGTGTAGTAGAGGTGGTTTAGCTCTTTGGGGGTCGGTATGCGGTGAAGTCCCCGGCGCCCGAGTGCGACCATGGCACCCAGAAATTAGCTCCATACGTTCGAGGTGATTTGGGTTATCGACAGGTTCCACGCGGCGAGCAGCCGGGTGGAGCGGAAAGCGGAGTCCCGCGTGCAACGTGTCCGCATTTATAGCAATCAACCCTTCTGGGGGCTGGTCTGCCCGCTCGTCGGCCCGTGGGGCATAAAAATAGATATCGGAGGGCGTCTCGAAGGTCCAGTAGATCTCCTTGAGGTCGGCATCCGGGGGCAAGCAACTAGGGCGGCGAGAGGCCTCAAACTCGGACTCGCGGGCCTCGCGGTAACAACGGGCTGGGCATTTTCACACAAACCGGCTCATATACTTGGAGTAGTCAAACCCGATCAGTCGGCTATCCACGTAGTCGACGTTCTCGGGCATGGCCTCCTGGTCAAACAAATAAGGTTCCACCCGAGGCGGGTAGGAGGACACCGGGGAAACGCTGAGAGCAGAGCCCTCCCGTTGAGGGCTCATCCTTTCCAGGTCGTCGGTGTAGGCATCCACGTCTGTGGAGGTACCCTTGCCTTCACGGGCGGTGGCGGCACGAGAGGTGCCCTCCCCAGCTTGGCGGAGGGGTCTCTCGGCATCGGCGGCGGCGCAGCGGCGGAAGTGGAAAACGTCGGCGGCCCCAACACTCTCAACGAAGTCACTCATTATGAAGGAGAGAAAGGAAGGAATGTGTGAAAGAAAGCAAGAACTTTCCTTTTCGAGTCTTCCCACAATAAGTTTCACATTTCTTAAATGACAAAAACAACATTCCACTATATATAATTCTTAATCTTCAAATTCACACAATATTACTAAAAATGTCACTCATTTAATTTATTTTTCAATAAAGCAATAAAAAAATACGAAAAAATTTCTTTGGGTACCTTAAAATTGGTGGGGAATTTGTTTTGTTTTTTCGAAAGGAGGTAGGGAATTTCTTTGGGTACCACAGAATGTTTGGGAAAGATATTTTGTACACCCACCCATTGGTAGAGGGAGAAATGAGTTTTTTGAGTGGTATGACATGATAGTGACATCTAAAATCCATGTAACAAATTCACGAGTAGATGCTCTCTAGGTGGTTTCATTCTGTTTGACGTCTGACCTAACCCTGCCTACTTGTAACTATGTTCCATGTGTACGAGTACGACTATTCTCCACCTTCCGGGATTGTGTCTCGTCTCATTGGCCAAAACGGTCAACTCAGAAATCCAGTATTCAACCGAATTTTCACGACATCACCAAAACCACCCCATCATCTTGCTAATTTACATATATTGCCCCTCCCTGCTCTCTCTCTCCCTCTCAGCATCCAAATTCCCACTCTTTCCTCTGCTATACAGCATACCTCCAGATTCATCTCGCAATGATACCACGGAGCATTCTCCTAATTCTTTTCTGCATTCTCAATCTCCTGCCATTTCTCGCATTCTCTCTCTCCCTCGATCGCCGCTACTTGTATGGTGGTCTCACTCTCTCCTCTTCTTCTACCGATCGTAAGTTAGTTTGATATACTGCGAAAACCGACGGAGATGGAGGTTTCGATGTGAATTTATTGTTTAAATTACCCTAAATTGTTTTTTTTCTTTTTTTGATTGCTGGAAGATTTGTGCAGAGTCTTTGGATATGGATGGGGGTTTGAATTTCGTTGACTCCGAGCAACACGTGAGTTTGGCCATCGATTCAAATTCGAATGCTTCTGATTTGATCCGGATGTTTTCTCCTAGACTCGGTGCCGATTCTGATAACGAGGTTGACTTTTTTAGTCTTTCGATCACTTTCTGGTGTAGATACATTCAATGGTGTGTTTGATGTTTTAATTTGGTGTTGGAAGTTTATGCTTCAATTAATACCTGACATAATGATTCTCCGAACTCTGATTTTGTGACCCTATATGGCTATATGTGAAATAGGTTGTCCTCATTTCTGGACTATATCTGCTCCATTTGTTTCTTATTCAAGATAATATTTATCTATGCAAAATAAGGTATTCAGTTTTTAGATGGAGATGGTGATCTTAGGAACGGTTGATGCATCATATACCTTTCCAAGAACGGATTCGTTTTTGGTTGCATTTGGATAGAAGACCTGGTGATGAATAAAACTATATAGTAGCCAATCTATTGGTTTGGGTTGATATAGATTTGAAATCCATAGGTCTCCTTTTGAGTTAATTTGTTGAAATCCACTTAAAATTCTTGCATTTGACATCTCTCAACCTAAACACGACCTCAGAAGATTTGCATGTTCATGGAGCATAATATATATATATATATATATATATATATATATATATGCATATATGTATGCTTATTTGTGAGCGGACCTATGTATTAGAATATAAGGTGTCTTTTATATCATTGCACAAAACAACGTTTGATCTTATACTCTTGATCAACTTTCATCACATTTGGAATTATAAACACTAAATTGATGATATACATTAAATAAGATTCAACCTATAGTAAAAAGATTATTCCAATTCGTTCGCTGGTACTACTACTCAATCTGTTTTGTCATTTCTCCCACAAATTTCCACGTCATTGAAAATGAACATGTAGAGTTCCACCCTTCTAAAAACAAAACAAGTGTGTTGTCTTTTGGAGGTGTGTTTGAAAGTGCTTGTCTAAAGGAGGCTATTAGAAAAGGAGGTAGAAATGTATTATGTATTGCTAGTTTGCTCTTGTAGACATATTTGTTCATTAACTCTACATGTAAAATTACATAAATGAGGCAAAACTGATATTCCGGATGTTTCGTGGTAGTTGTAATGATCAAATTCGCTCAATGATAATTTTATGATTATATTGCTTTATTTTTCTGAGATACCCCTAAAGTTTCTGCTTCAAAGACTTGACTTGATATTATGAATTTCAGGCCAGGAATAATGCAAAAGTTATGATCTCTGGAGTGCAGAAGAGTGGGAGCACAAATAAGTGAGAATTTCTCTCTCCTCTATCTGTTCTCTATTCCCTCAGTTCTTGAGTTTGGTTTTGGAGATAAGACAATTAGACAACAACCTCACTATACTCCCTCCGCCCCAGTTGAAGCTTTCCATCTTTCCATTTTCGTCCGTCCTAGTTAAAGCTTCCCATTCCATTTTTGGTAAACTACTCCTTACATCTCTCTCTACCTTTTACACATTTAATACTATATTCCTTAATCTGTGTGCCCAAAAGCTATGGGAAGCTTTAATTGGGACGGAGGGAGTACATGTTTTGGTATGCTCTTGTGTCCTGAGGTTCCTTTAGTATCAGAATATATTTTCAGTAGCTTGAAGTGTATATTATCTTTTGTTAGTCTTTAAAAGTTAGGTGATCTTCCATGAATATTGATATGCTTAGTTGTACTTGTAAAGTTATTGAGCATTCACACGTGGAGAGACGAACACATATTTGGTGCCCTTAGATCTTGACCATCAACCACTTAAATATTCTAAATAACAAGAAAATTCTTAGAATAAATTAAATTTTAATCAAGAAGAAAGATGATAATACATTACTGTGTTATCTGCAGCTATCTCTTGTTAAGCTTAGATTATCTCTAATGCCCATGTCCTTTTCCATTTAGAACTTTTTTCTCCTCCTTTTTCTGTCCTTTTTCCCCAACTAAAAGATAAATACTCTCTGTCTAGTATTTAACGTTGCAGTTTCTTAATTGGTCTCTTCTTTTAAATTCTAACTCTTTGGAGTTTAAAGTTTAATTTTGAGATGAATTATAGGCCAGGTATATAGGGGCTCAATTAGATATATTTATGCATTTCTCTTAACCTATCTATGTGTACAGAAAAGAATATGTTGTATTTAGCGGAAAAGTTAATATGCAGAACAAATGATGATAATGTTGTCAAAGGAACAAAGGGCAAGCCTAAGAGTAAATGACAAAATGTCACTAATAACTAATAAGCAACTGCAGAAACAGATTTTCATACTTAATTGATCAACTTTGTCAATGAACGCATCTCTAATTCTTGGATCTTAATTTGTAAGGTTCAGTTGTATTATTGGATTGTGAATAGAAACATTTGTTGCGAGAATAACCAAATTGACAGTTGTTCCCTTTTTATATTGGATGCTCGATTTAAAAGAGTTTGTGAAAAATTGATCTGATATGGGTTATAATATGTACAGAAGCAGAAATTACCTTGAAGATGGAAAAGGGTCTCCGGATTCTGGAGAGAGTCGCCGAAAAGTTAGTCGGAAAATTCAAAAAACTTGCAAAGGGGGGCAAGAGAGAAGAGAGCGAAAATGAGAATGAAAAGGGAAGACCCCTGTTTATAGGGGAAATTGGGGAGGACTAAACTGCAAAAAATGGGGTCAAAAGTGGAATTAAGCGAAAGTTAGGGGGCGCGTGAGGGACAAGTGTGCAACAGTTGGGGACAGAATCAATGGACGTGACGCCTGGGATCTTGCGCATCAGTCACGCCATCACGTGACGTCAGCAGGCGCGGAATATAAAGCGCCACCTCGGAAGACGGAACGTCACCCCCAAAATTCAAAATTCAAACTCAAATCCGTGGTTCGACCAGCCTGCCACCCGACGGTAGTGGCCCCCCGATGCCGGGCTGGTGGGGCAATTGTTATACCCGACAAATATTACCCGACTATTCGGGTAACGGGCTCAACCCGTCAGACCGAAGTGGCACACGGGTGAGGAAATCAGAATCGCCGGGCTCAACCGAGTAGGCGGATAGAGCGCCAAGTCTACCCGCCCATGACCCCGGTGACTTATCGGGAAGCGTACTTGTTATGTAGGCCAAAGGTCGGTTGGCCAGCGGCGAGCCCTGGGAAAGAGATCTCTACCCACTTCCCGTGAATGGTTTCCCGGGCTACTCGCCACTCACACGGTACCCGGTTACCCGTTTGCCCGATCCCAGACATCGCCAGCTGTGAGAGTATGGCCAGTACCATCAGTTCAGAGGACGTGACAGGGTCAGAGTAGGTAGTTGGGCCAAGTCCCATCGGTACAGGGGCAACAGTGCCAGGTGCGTCTTCCCATTGGTCCATAGAGGGGGCTGTAGCCACTCATTACCTCCCAGCTAGGAATAGGAGGGGCCCACGGGCTTACCAACCCAAAGTGGGGAAACCCACCATGTACACTATAAATAAGGCCTTAAATGTCCAAATGTAACACAACTCATTTATTGCAAATCTACTCTTGAGAGCTCATTTACTCTTGCATTTACTGCTTTTAGTCATCATAAATACTAAATCCTACCCGCTAGGAACCCGACGACGAGATCCTCACGAAATCGCTGTCAACAATAGGGTGCAACCTTTAAGTAAGTCTATTCAATAGGTTTATAAGACAATGACCTCCTCGATTTTCGTAGCACAAACTCTCAAGTTTTCCTGATAATTCAAAGGTCAACTTTTAATCAAATGATTTCATACTAGGATTTTGTGCTAATCGAAATACGCATGAGGGATCCGACAGTCTGTTGATTCAATCTCGGGACGTCTCTACAACGCAAGTTATCTTCCAAAAGGAATTTCAAGACAATTGTAACTTAGCTATAAAGTTAAGAGGTGAGTGATGATCTATTGATTGATCTGCTTATAATACGTTGTGTTGGTATACTCTGAACTCGACTAAATCAAAATAAAACAACTAATACAACATAAATGTAAACCTATTATATAAGTGTGTGAACTATATGATATTATTATATATACCTTATATGGATTGTTGTGTTTATCTAATTATATAAATCGATTATGACTGTATGATATAAGGGCATTTTGTGAGCATAAATCTATTTAAGTATGAATTATGTGTACAGTTCGAATTGTCAGTTTTTGTAAGGAAGAGAAAGTGGTGCGTGGCCATGTTTGATAATAAATCAGGTGCATGGTCGCGGGATTCGTTTGTGGTAGTTGTGTGTGGCCATGTTTGATATTAAATCAGGTGCATGGTCACGGGATTTGTTTACGGTGGATGTGGCCATGTTTGATAATAAATTAGGGGCATGGTCACGAGGTTTGTTTGCGGTAGTCGTGTGTGACCATGTTTGATAATAGATCAGGTGCATGGTTACGGAGAATTGTTTATTATATTTTGGAAGAGATTTACTATATGTGAAAATGATTGTGGGCTTTGCCCCTTAACGTGAACCAACTTGTGATATTTCAATTATATGATGTGAAATATGTTGTGCCCAACTGATTGTTATGTGAACTTGTTATTTATATAATATATGATGTTCGTATTATTATGTCAATTGATTAAATGAATTAAATACTTTATTAATAAGTACAATTTAATATACTTCGGATTTACCAATCCCACGACGTTGCAAATCACCCATATGTGAGAATTCAAATCTCACGCCCCCCATTTTACAACCCTTGCAGATTGATTTCGTGGAGCAAGGACAGTAATATGGACGACACGGAGTTCCACACTTAAATAAAATGTTACTGTTAGTATTAAGCTTTATACATGTGTGTGAGATATTGTATAAAAAAATATTCTACTCATTTCTTCCGCTGCATGAAACTCGTCTTTCATTTTATTATTCATTTTTATATCAAAAATTTTATAGTTCGGATTTTAGTCACAAGTGGCACCTCAAATCTGAGATATTTTATGTGTTTCGAATTCGGGGCGTTACATTTAAAATATATCAATATCTTGCAAAAATAAGAAAATCCTAAAAAAAAATTGTTCAACAACAAAAAAAGAATTGTTTGCATTAATTTATTGTTTAAAATAATATTCCACATTATACGTAAATATTTTGTTTCCAATGATTAAATTTTAATTAGATGTATAGTATATTATAGAGAAATAACAACTTAATAATAACAACTCTACATTTTACAAATATATAATTCCTAAAAGCATTAAAGAAAAAATTCTCATCCGCCGATTTCCAAATTATTCCAATAAATTGGAGTCTTGAGATTGTTTCTATTACGGTGGTGCTTTGGGTTGGGATCGTCATACTGAAGATTTATCCATATCTATGCAAGGAAAAAAATGACTATTTAATTAGATTTGAAAAATTGATCTCTTACCCTATGCGGCGGTGTGCAATATTTCGATACGGTTCGAGGCTGTGGTGGTCTGATGTGGTTCGAGCGAGGAGACCCGTGAGGAGGAAGCGGTTCGTGAATAACCCGAGAGAAGAGGGACGACAACGTGAGAGAAGAAGAGAGGAAAAAAATCAGTATTATACCTATAAAGAAAAATTAGGTAGAAGAGAAGAGAAGATGATCAGGGTTGTGAATTAAAATGAAAACTAAAGTGAGGTTTGACATTTATTGTAAATATAAAATGAAATGTAGGGTTGATATTAAAAGTATGAAATATATGGTGTAGATTATGTCTTAATTTGATTTAAAACATGCCTAAAATAATTTTTAAGGAAAATGCAAAATTTTGAAATAAAATGATTTGAGAGGTGTCACATCACCTTAAGAGAAATGTAGTGCTGACACATCATCTTGGAGAGATTTGAAAATATATTATAATAAGATAAGATACTATTTATTAAGGGTATTTTGTTGGAAAAAATGGGGCAAATTTGCATTGATATTGATGTAGTGATAAATAAAAAGAAATAACAATCTTAATAAAATTGAACAATAAAAAAAAGAAATTGATGTAGTAACTAATACAGTTAAAAAATACAAACAATATATGAGAAAATTTACTTTGCCTTTTAGATGAAGTTATTATTATAAGACATAATTGCATGAAACCCACCAAATTATTAACGATTTTGCACCTAAACCACCAAATTTATGTTTCTTTGCACTAATACGTACGAACTATCAAATTTTGGTACATAAACCACTAAACTTATTTTTTGAGCAATATTTTCCTCGCGCACGTGCTTTATGAAAAGACATTTTGTCAATTTTTTTAATAATTTCGTTATAACTTGAATGAGAAATACACAAAACTCTTCATCACTTCTGCCATCTACATCTTCACGTATTCGCACCAAGTACACTGTCTCCGGTGTCTGCCCCTTGACGTCGTTTTCCGCCGCATGCATCATCCTCCCTACTTAGTTTGCTGCCAATTAATTTTATTTTTTAACAAAAATGTTCCACATATCTTAGAATCGGAGGAAAATTGGAAGAAAACTAAGTTTAGTAGTTTATGATAGTTTGCATATATCAATACAAAAAAAAAATCTTATTATAATATATTTCCAAACCTCTCCAAAGTGGTGTGTCAACACCACCTTATTCTAAGGATGAGGTGGCATGTCTCAAATCCTTCCATTTCGAAATACTGCGCTCTCACTAAAAGTTAATTTAAGTTTTGATGTCAATCATTCATTTTATATCATTACATCTAAACCATTAATTTGTAACTAGGGTTAATATAAATATTTATTATTTTCATTTGCCCATAAGTCGTCTCTCTCTCCCCTTCAATGTCTCTCACACCACCATACTCCTCCTCGATTTTTTTTCACAGCGCCTCTTCCGCCCCCTCTCCAATCAGCGCGGACCAGCCGTGGATGTCAGGTTATAATTTTCTCTGTTATTTTTGCCATTTTATTTCTATTCATCTCACATTTCATTTTCTCAAATTTTTTTATTTCCTAACGTCCTTACGACGCTGGCTTCCTTGCACTGCCATGACTCTGCCCCAGTCTTATTCTCTGCACACGCCGCCTCACTCCCAAAATCTTTCAAAGGTTAGGTTTTTTTTAATTCACAATTTTTTTGCGAAATCATCTTCGGTATTAAGTTTTCTATGTGTATTAAGTCGTTCCTCCGCCTAGCCCAGCGCCGTGCAAGGTATATAGGTGCCGTCTCGCTGCTCTACTCCCGCCGTCTCAAACCGCATCGGATACTGCAGCCTTGAATCGAAGGTATGCTACTGATTTTCTATAGTATTTTTCTTGGTCTTAGGTTTTTTTCTTCTCGCCTCTTTTTTAGTTTTTGTCATCCTCCATTGAACAGTCTCGGCTCCGCCGCCATGTCCTCTAAGATGTAAAACATATTTTTTTTTCACAATTTAACGATTTTCTTATTTAGATATTTTTTGAATTTATTTTTTAAAATATTTATATATGCTAATTTTTGTAAGAGGATATTGAAATATTTTGCAAAAGATATTGTCACGTAAAAGATGGAAAGATTCCCAAAGAATCTTGACATCCAATAGCATATCTCACCATGAATAATAGATTGTTACATTTTTTTTGGACAAAATTTTACTATCCAAAAGATATTGTAAATAACATATTATTCCCAAAAAATTTGCCATGAAATGCAATATCTTATCATGTATAATACAATAATAGATATTTTTACAAAATATTTATATATGCTAATTTTTTAAGAGGATATTGAAATATTTTGCAAAAGATATTGTCACATAAAAGATGATAAGATTCCCAAATAATCTTGTCATCCAATTTCATATCTTACCATGAATTATAGATTATAACATTAATTTTTTTGGACAAAATTTTACTACTCAAAAGATGTTGTCACTGAAATAACACACTGTTCCCAAAGAAATCTTGCCATGGTTCAATATCTTACCATGTAGAATACTATGTTACTGAAAGTTAGCAATTGTTTATTTAATTTTTGATTTTCTAATATTTTTTTTTCAAAATACATGTATACATGAAATGTTTAGGAGGGAATTGAATTTTTTTAAATAATTCGAATTTGACGTTTAATATTATATCAAAATTACAAGATATTTAAAATAAAAAATATTTATATTTATAATTTGAAAATAAAAATAACATTTTTTTCAGTCCGCGAAATTCGCGGGGATACACATTAGTAGTTTGATAATTTAAATGCAAAATCGTCACTAGTTTGGTGGTTAAATGCAATTAAACCTTATTATAATGTACTCCATGAAAGAAAATCTTTTTCCAATATTACTTTTATTTTGTCATTATTATTTCTGGATTCCATAAATAAAAAAAAATAAAAAAAAAAATATAGGATGAAAGAATATAGTATCCATAATTAAAGTCCAGTAATCATACTTAGCCAAATGTTTATTTTTCCATTATATTGAAAATGATAAATATCATTACACGAGATTTACTTTTAAGTGGAATATAAATTTATTTTGTCAGACCCAGATTTCGACACAATCGAGGGCGCACACAGGATTACAGATCAATTTCTTGTTGCCCAATCAACGTTAATTTCCACAAGATCAACGGCTCTAATCAACTTAACCATTCTACAAATACAAGGCCAATTTCACCACTACCCCTTCCACTTCGTCAAGAAACACCTAACCCTTTGTCTCGCTACACCTACTGTTCTTTCTCACTCTAATCCCCTTCATCTCTCTTTCTAGATCTTGTGATTTATCTCTTTGCAATGGCGGCAACAATTAAGAGCATCAAGGCGCGTCAGATCTTCGACAGCCGTGGCAACCCTACGGTCGAGGTACGTTAATCGACTGTCTTTCTCATGCATATTTTTGAATGTTATCTCTAGCGATCTGTTTTATATGCCTGCGCAAGTAATCGTAGTTTGAATTAGAGTTGTTTAGGCTTTGTTTTAGCATGATACTTTGGCGATACCGTTGATTTAGTGCTGAGAGTGTTTATGCTCGGGTTAATTAATCCTCAGAAAATGTCGATAGGGCTTGAATTATTTTCTCTCTTCTGATTGACTGTGTTATAACTGTAGGTTGATGTATATCTATCGAATGGAGTCTTTGCCAGAGCTGCTGTTCCTAGTGGTGCATCCACTGGTAAGATCTACAAACACGTATATTTTTCTCACCTAGAATCTATCACTTGATTTACTTTTTGTTTATGCGGCAACATTTATTTATGTGGTATTAAAATGGTCGCCTTGGTTTCATCACTCAAGGACCTCCACTACATTTTAGAGTTCAGATTATGCGCAATGTTAACTTACTACGAATCTTTGACATTAGGTGTTTATGAGGCTCTTGAGTTGAGGGATGGAGGATCAGAGTACCTTGGCAAGGGTGTCTCTAAGGTCAGTGCCGTTGATCATATATAGCTTTTCCATCATAAGTCAATTCAAGTTGTGATGTAATATTTATGGTGCGTGTTGTCCAGGCTGTTGGCAACGTCAACTCCATCATCGGACCTGCTCTTGTTGGAAAGGTTTGCCGTTTTAAACTATTTACATTATTAAATTGTTCAGACATTCATTTGTTAAGACAACTGATAGTAGGAAGATTAGAATTTATCTGTTTTGTGATCATATTAAACGTGGTTAATTTGCTGATAAAATAACTCAGAATTGTTGACATTTATCAATTTTTTAATAGTAATGAAGATGAGAACTAATATTTCTTCGCAACTGACTGAGTTATGATTTCTATAGGATGCAACAGATCAGACTGCTCTTGATAATTTCATGGTTCAACAACTTGATGGTACTCAGAATGAGTGGGGTTGGTGCAAGCAAAAGGTATCGTAGTTTATCTATTAATTTGTTAGTTGTTTCCTCTCGCTTGTGGGTAGTATTTTGACTCAGAATATGAATTGTGTTTCCTAAGCTTGGTGCAAATGCCATCCTTGCTGTGTCCCTTGCTGTATGCAAAGCTGGAGCTGCTGCCCTCAATATCCCTTTGTACAAGGTATACAGATGGTCATTTATCTTTGTCGATCATCTTTATAATTATTCTTTAAGTTGTTGTGAATAATGATAGCCCTGTATTAGTTGGTTGGTATTCCTTTCAATTAGATGCTTCTATCAGGTGGAAATGTGTTAATTTTTGTCATTTGAACCATAGACATCACAACTCAATATTTAGTGGACCATGTTCATTAAATTTCTAATACTACTTCTATGTTAGTTGCTCCATGGGATTGCTAATGCTAACATAATTGCTTTGCTCTTTCTGAATTTAGCACATTGCCAACCTTGCCGGTAACAAGAAGCTGGTGCTACCTGTTCCTGCTTTCAATGTCATCAATGGTGGGTCACATGCAGGTAACAAACTGGCCATGCAGGAGTTCATGATTCTTCCTGTTGGAGCTTCTTCTTTCAAGGAGGCCATGAAGATGGGTGTGGAAGTATATCACCATTTGAAGGCATGTCATACTTTATAGTTTGCTGTATCCTTTATAACCAAGTCAATTGATTTGTTGCGCTATTTTCCAAATTTTAAGGTTATTAATCATTTTTGAGTGGTTTGCCTGCTTACTTTGTGGTGTTGTGGTTGGGGTTGCCTTGGTGTCTGCTAATAAAGTTACGAATGTTATAACCTGATGTCCCTGTTGGATTTTCAGATGTTCCCTAAATTGCAATGTCCACAACTTCCCTTGTGCTTTGAGTTTGATAATTTGTTGCTTTTAAAATGTCTGATCCACATCCGCTATGATTTCAGGCCGTTATTAAGAAGAAATATGGCCAGGATGCCACCAATGTTGGAGATGAGGGTGGCTTTGCTCCCAACATTCAGGTAATGTTACACTACTATTACCATTGGATCTCTTCTCTGTTGCGTTCTAGATTATTCAAATATCTACTTGACTGATTTTTCAGGAGAACAAAGAAGGTCTTGAACTGCTTAAGACAGCTATTGAGAAGGCAGGATATACTGGAAAGGTGAGTTCTTAATTCACCTTTTGCTTTCACTTCACCGTTTAAACGGTACTGAGTTGTATATGGCTTCTACTCTCCTAGGTCGTCATCGGAATGGATGTTGCTGCATCTGAATTTTATGGGTCTGACAAGACTTACGATTTGAACTTCAAGGAAGAGGCAAGTTACTACCATGCAATTAAAATTGTGAAAATATACTGCGTTACTAACGTGTCGAATTGCTCTACCACATTTACATCACGCCATCAAATTAATGTTTATCTTTACCCATTTATTGCCATACCTTTGTACAGAACAATGATGGGAAAGCAAAGATCTCTGGTGAACAACTCAAGGACCTCTACAAGTCATTTGTGTCTGAGTACCCAATTGTGTCAATTGAAGACCCATTTGACCAGGATGACTGGGAGCATTACTCTAAAATGACTGGAGAAATTGGTACTCAAGTGCAGATTGTTGGAGATGATCTTCTAGTCACCAACCCCAAGGTGATTGTTGTTGTGAGCTGAGAGTTCTTTGGATTATTACCTGACATAATATCTCTTCTTAATCTTCATTTTCTTGGTTATTTATATATGCAGAGAGTTGAGAAGGCAATAAAGGAGAAGTCTTGCAATGCCCTTCTTCTCAAGGTATTGCTGTGCTTGCAATCATGCTGTTATACAATAGCTTTTGTAGTCCCTAAGTGCTTGTTTGATTATTATGATAGGAGTTAAAAGATGAATCAGTAGTACTGTCTAATATGATGTTTGTCTTGAGTATAAGTAATACTGACAGCCTGGTTTTAAATAAAGGCCTGGGTAGCACACCTCTTGAAAAGATTGAAGGGCCCAATTCAGAGATTATTGAAAAATATATTGGTCTTTTTCATGTTTTGTAGTTTGTACTGGTGACTAGTACATCCAACCAAATGAGAAACTGATGTGTACTCTTAATGTTTTCATTACCTCAGTATTACATAGCAAACAAGGGATAACAAATACGTGATGCCCTATCCTATTGATAATAAATCACATGCAATCCTATCTACATAACAAACCTGACCTAACAGAACAACTATACATCTTGTTTGAAAACCAGGTTAACCAAATTGGATCAGTTACCGAGAGTATTGAAGCTGTAAGAATGTCAAAGCATGCTGGTTGGGGTGTAATGACCAGTCACCGCAGGTATGATACTTCCCAAATATTTTATTGTCCTTTAGGTTTTATGTAGAATACAAATGTCAAAATTGTATCCTCGATGCAGTGGTGAGACAGAGGACACTTTCATTGCTGATCTCGCCGTTGGGTTGTCTACGGTAATGTTCATCAAACTTTTCGTATAATCTCATTTACATTTATCATAACACCTGAGTTGAAATTGACTGTTATTTATTGGCGACATTTATCAGGGCCAAATCAAGACCGGAGCTCCATGCAGATCAGAACGTCTCGCAAAGTACAACCAGGCAAGCATCTAATCTTCCTATTGTTTCCCTCAATTTTCATTTTATTTTTCTCTGACTAAGCTGACGAAGTTGTATCTTGGATGCAGTTGCTAAGGATCGAGGAGGAACTCGGTTCAGAAGCAGTATACGCTGGAGCCAGCTTCCGTGCACCAGTTGAGCCCTACTAAACATTCATGAGTTGGAGATGACCTTGTGGATGCCTGAATAATATTTTGGATGATTAAGAACTATTTTCAATAATTTAAAAATTTTGGTTTTTGCCCCTTTAGTGAGTCCTGAAGCAGAACATTTTAACGGGCTGAGCATGTAAAATCTCATTTTAAGGTCTAATTTCCGGAGTTTGGGAATACTTGTTTTTGTTTAGTTTTATTAATGTTATGCATCTTTTGGTACTTTTTGATTTCCAATGTTAAACTTGAGCTTCCTGTGAGGTGGGTATCTATTGATGTGTTAAAAATGTTCCATCCAAGTATGGGAATGGTTTAATTCATCGTCTACTCTTGGCATTTTGTGTGAGACCTAGTGTTAAGTAGATAAAAATTAAATACTTCCTCCGTCCCCTCTTAATATTCACACTTTTCTATTTGGGATGTCCCACAATAATATTTACACCTCAAATAAAGTAACTTTTCAAAATATAAATATCCTTATAAAATCGATTTGTTTTCAAAATTATCATTGCGTTGGCCCACATTATCAACTTAAACCATCATTTTAAATTACTTAAACATAATTAAAATTTTAAATTACTTAAACATGATTAAAATAACCCAACTCAATTAACATTCCAATTCTCAAACCCAATACACATAAAATACCCAAACCCAATACACCTTCTATACCCAATCCATTACCCAATGCACCTCCTATACTCAAATCTCTGGATCCTTTTACATTCATCTCTCCCTCTCCCGCCCTCCCTCCCTCCCTCATACGCAAACCCTAGCCCATTCCCCTTTCTCTCCCTCTCTCTCGTACACTAACCCTAGCCATCCAATGAGTTCCTCCACCTATGTGATTCCCTCCGTTTTTTCGGAGCTGGAATCCATGGTGGTGACTGATTCTGAGGACGGTGACGATTTCGTTGTCCCGAAAATTTTTGTGCTCGATTTGTCACATGCCGATTCTTCGGCCACAAAAAATAAAAGGTTTTCATGTTTGATTTGCTTATTTCTGAGGCCTTTATGTTCGATTCATTTTTTCGGATGCCACCATTTTCGATTCTTTTATTTCGGAGGTCACCATGTTCGATTCGTTGATTTTGGAGGCCCCCATTCTCGATTCCCTTATTTGAGGCTCCCATACTCGATTCGGTGACCACCATGTTCGATTCGCTTATTTCAGAGGCCCCCGTGTTCGCTTTGGTCCACTCTTAGGCCGAATTCGAGCCCCCCCATGTTTGATTCTATGTCAATCGGAGGCTCCAATGGCCGATGATTTCCAAGATGAGGCCATCGTGCTCGATGGTGTCCGATCCCGTGCTCCGATGGCCGATGATGTCCCCATGCTCGATTCCCGAGCCATGCATGTTCAATTTATCCTGCTCTAAGAAGTTCAAGTTCGATTTTCCCAATTCCTCTTAGATACCTTCGTTTTATGCCCCACCATACAAAATAATTTGGCTGGATGTGTCCTATGACCCTTTTTATGAAGGACCTGAAGAAAAAAGTGATGATATTAAGGCATTCCTCCAAACTATGGTTCAAATATACTGTCCCAGTGTTGAGGTATATTTATTCTGCCCTTTTATAATTATGAGTTCAATTGTATCCATATATTGAGTGTATTTGTGACGATTATGTGCCTAAATGTTCAAAATCAGTCATATTTTGTGAGATTACTTGGTTGACAGTCATTTTTATGAGTAACTTGGTGTATAATTGATGATTATGAGTTAATTTGTGATGGGTATGAGCTTATAAGATGGAAAATCAGTCCTATATTGACATTTTACTTGGTTGACAGTCAATTATGAGTAATTTTTATGAGTAACTTGGTGTATAATTGATGATTATGAGCTAATTTGTGATGGGTATGAGCTTATAAGATGAAAATCAGTCCTATTTTGTGAGATTACTTGGTTGACAGTCACTTATGAGTCATTTTTATGAATAACTTGGTGTATAATTGATGATTATGAGAGTTACTTTGAGATGATTATGAGCTTATATGATGAAATCAGTCCTATTTTGTGAGATTACTTGGTTGACAGTCACTTATGAGTTATTTTTATGAGTAACTTGGTGTATAATTTATAATCATGAGTTAATCTGTGATGAATATGAGCTTATAAATTGAAAATCAGTCCTATTCTGACATTTTACTTGGTTGACAGTCACTTATGAGTCATTTCTATGAGTAACTTGGTGTATAATTGATGATTATGAGTTAATTTTGTTGGGTTTTATAAGCACGTAAACATGCGTAGAGGAAATATCGTTCACCAACAACGAACAAATAGTTGCATAATTAAATACGAGAAATCTTAACCAAGAATTCTTACAGCGTTTCGTACGCGGAATCCTCCAGTATGGCATCCACGCAACAGCTATTCACCGATCCGCACCGAGGTGCCAGCGTTGAATTTCGAGACGAACTTGCTAGGAAAACTCGAGCTAGAGATTTTATGGAGAAATTATATTTCTTGTGTGTTATCTGAATTCCCATAGGACATATATTTATAGGGATTATCTTAACTTAATTTCTAAGCAAGATAATATATTTGGCCCGCAAAATATAATCTCTATGGATTATATTTCCATAGATATGTTCCTACGAATAATATATTTACCATATCTATTATTCTTGTATAATAATATTCCAAATATTATTATTGGGATTTCATATTTAATTAAATCTAATTTAATTAAATAATAATAATAATTAATTTCAAATATAATTATTATTATATTCTCCATAAATTAAATATTATATCTAATATAATACTTAATCAACCAACTATAATCGGCGAACTGTTATTGCTTGTTGTGAGACCACAGACCCTCGAATATCGAGCGTTTAGTCAAACTACCGATCTTAATTGAACCCTAGACAATAAATCAGACATTCTCAATATACGAGGTACGTTGCGAGGAGATCTGCAACTACCTGTAATATTGTAGGCTATTGTGATATCTTCCTTTCATTCGCGAATACTCGATTAAGCCTTGAACATGATGAAGTGTCTATTCAAATAACTTAATCTTATTATCTTGAATCACTAATTGATCGCTCGTGTTGCACTTGGCCACAAAGTCCAAGTCGACTTGCATCGGCCGATGTCTTAGATCCAATTATGATGAGAAGATGAATATTCTCTCTTATATCCACATTGAGGAATGAATCCTATTCTTGGCTCAACTACCACGCACATGCACTTCGTGATGAACCCAATCCATGCCATATATACCCTTGGAGGGTGCAAGCGTCGGTCATGGTCAAAGTTTATCACTCTGCACATGTCGTGCGTATTGACCTCAAGTCAGAGGAGTATCACATCGCTCCCACTAACCTAGACACCCGTAGACACATTATGTGGAATTACATCAAACGGTTTCTCGGATGGGTATACCAATACCCTCTAAGGTATTTGTGCATCCATTATGAGATACCTAGTATCTCGTAGTAAGTGAGATCTTACTACACTCTCCCATAGAGTATAATGCAAATCGCACACCAATCTCCATTGCATCATCAATATCTCATTTTTGATGATCCTTGATCGGGGCAATTTGAGAATCGTACTTCGGTAATCTGAGTTCTCATCACTCAAAATTCATGGGAACACATATATGAATAATGCAAACAATCAAACATAATATTCAGATAAGTGTAAAGCCATATATTTAATATTAAAACAATCAATAATATTAAACCATAAATTGAATATCATCTTAGTATTATGTCCTTACAAATGATTGTCTCTAGGACACTTACACTAATAATCTCCCACTTGGACTAGAGCCAATCACCTACATGTCTAAACCCCAGACCATCAAAATGTCTAGTGTGTACATGAACACTCAAAGTCTTGGTGTATGGGTCAATCAAATTATCATTTGTGGGAATGCGCTCTAACTATATTTCCTTGTTAGCGATTATCTCTCTTATAAAGTGATAACGCCTCGGTACATGCTTGTTTCTATTGTTAGATGCCGGTTCCTTTGCTTGCGCAACCATACCAGTGTTGTCACAATACAACTTTATTGGTCTACTAGCACTCGGAACTACCCAATGTTCAGCTAAAAAAACTGTTTTATCCAAACAACTTCTTTGGCAGCCTCTGCCACAGTTATGTACTCAGCCTCAGTTGTTGAATCAATGGTTGTCTCTTGCTTGGAACTATTCCAACACACTGCACCTTCATTGAGAGTGAAGACGTATTCTGGCTGTGATTTGTAATCATCACAGTCGGACTGGAAACTTACATTAGCGTAGCTCGTAACGACTAACTCTGATTGCCCATCGTAGACAAGGAAATGTTCTTTAGTACGTCTGAGGTACTTTAGAAGAGAATTATTTCAGCAACAACTCTTGCTCCATTCCCCACGTGAAGGACGACTTCACCCGGTCTAACTGCTCTATTGTCCTTGAGCCCCTGCACATTTGTACAAATGTGTGAGCTACAACCGGTATCTAATACCCAGTAGTTAGAATCATCTGTGGACATATTTATCTCAATAACAAACATACTTGTTCTAGTGGCTGAAGCACCTTGTGCCTTCTTTTCAGCTGCTAGAACCTTACAGTCCTTCTTCCAATGCCCCTTCTGTTTGCAGTGGAGGCATACATCCTTATCCACCCGCTTCTTCTTTTGAATCCCACCTTTCGGCTTGAGGAAATTAGGCATAAAACCTTTCTTAGCCTTGCTTCTTCGCTTCTTCTTGCCTTTCGAGGTAGAGGAAGTAGAAGCACCCACCATGAGTACGGGCTTTTCCTTAGCAGTGGAAGACTCAAAAGTCTTGAGCATGTTATGAAGCTCAGGCATGGTCGAAACCATCTTATTCATATTGAAGTTTACTACGAAACTTGAGTATGAATCGGGTAGCGACTGAAGAATGACATAAACAACAACATTGGTCTGCAGCTCAATGCCCAAACGACCAAGTTTCTCGATTAGCCCTATCATCTTCAATACATGAGGGGAGACCTTCCCTCCTTCAGACAGCCGACATCTAAACAGATCCCTCATCACTTCATAAATCTCGGAACGAGACTCAGAATCAAAGAGATCCTTCAGATGTCTAAGCATATCATAGGGAAGCATCCTCTTGTGTTGCCTTTACAACTCGGGTGTCATGCCGAGTAACATAACACACTGAGCCTGGGAAGCATTATCTTGATGCTTCTTTTGAGCTTCGGCGTCAAACGCTTCGGCCTCTTCAGAACCAGCCTCAGGGGTAGCAAGGATTGGCGTGTCTAACACGTACTCAATCTTTTCTTGCCTTAGCACCAAACACACATTTCAGTGCCAGTCCAAAAAAATTGTCCCAGCCAATTTGTTTGTTTCCAAAACACTTCTCAATGACAAGTTATTCATTTCAACAATCCTAGAAAATAAAATTAAACGGAAATTAAAACACTTAATTCCTATGATCAATATTCAGCAATCAAAATAAACATGACCTTTTATTTATTTTATCTCCATTATTTTCACATACTCAACGACCTCATCGGAAGAATACGAATTTATATCCAATATAAATTGTAATGGACTAGAATCCACATTCCTACTATTACAATGACTGCTAGGGTTGAGCATTGCAACAATAGAACTGGTAGGTCTCTAAACCAATTGCCTCATGCAACTCCTAGTTGATTGAACCTAGTTCAATTGGATGTCACCTAATTCTCGTTTTCCTGCTAGGGCTGGTGAAATAGAATTAAGTTGGTTTACAACCATTAAGCGGTGACAAATGTGTCCCTATAAAAGTCCCGTTAGATGTAGATCCGAGCAAAAGACTAGGGCCTTAAATACTCATTGGAACGAAATCTCCGATTTACTTTTAATTTTAATGGAAGACATCTTTCAATTTAATGAAAAACCATATTTTAGTGAGGATCATTTTAAAGACGGGGTATTAATTGCTTAATCGAGATCCACATGTTAATCTATATCACATTTGAGCAATTATAGGACGCCGCCTACCCAAACATGATTTTATGCGGACTAACACTTATTTGAGCACTGTCTACCCAAAACATAAAATGGTCCGAAAATTATTTGGGTGCCGCCTACCCAAAACAAGAAATCGGGCTATAAAAACATTAACATCTAATGTTAATCAAGTGGTAATTAATAATTCGTTTAATTCTTATAAACCAATATTTAAAATCCAATTTTAAAAATTATTTATTAATTAAACATTTTTAATTAAATTCCTCGTTTATTAGGTCTCATCATTAGTCCAACTAATATGTCTCAGTTAAACAAATTTTATTACAAACTTGTTAATTTAAATTAAATCAAATTTAATTTTTATATCTTATAACTTGGTGGGCTCAGGTGCAATTTCAAAAATTGCACCAAGGGGCCTGTTTAAAATTGAATTTGCAAAATAGCCACTATGCATCACCGCCTCAACCGTTTCAGATACAATCCGAAAAATTCTCACGAATAAACCCCAAAATTTTCAAGATTCATAACTGTTCATCAACATCATCCAATTTCAGTTGAACAACCACAATCAAATTGGTTCACGAATCAAGAGTAGTACACTACACGATTCACGATGCCATCGGGTCACCACCAGAGAAGGCAGTGACATAAAATACGAAGCAACAGTACGCCGCCGCCATCATGGCAGCGCAAAAGTGGTGCTTTGGCTCAAAACTGTGCATCGGCGAGCGGTGCTGCAACTGTCGTCGCATCACCCGCTTGTAGCATGGTGGCGACATAAAAAATGGGAGCGCCGCCTTTATTTTTCGAATCGGCCAAAATCGAAAAAGGGGGCAAATCGATTCAGATGGCGGAGCACCGCCGCAATCAAGCAAACAACACAGGATGGGAAGCCTTGCTTCCGCCTTGTGTCTCGAGTAGCCGCGCAAGGCACGACGCACGATGAATCATCATCGCGTCAAGGCGCCACACCTCCGTTACGAGAGTGAGCGCAAAAAGAGAAAACCGACTTCAGGCATAACCATCGAGAAGGGAGTGGCGCGAGAGGCAACTCAAATTGCCATCTCAAGCACCGCCGTCTCACGCTCGTATGTCAATGAAGCGGCGCCAAGGAGACTAGGATTTCGGTCTGAGACGAACGACGTGGGAAGATCTCCCCAAAAAGGGGTCTTCCCCTTTACCAAATAACAAGCAACTGACCACTAAGAATAAGAGGGGTGCGGTCAAACTATTTGACCGTGCCCTTCAATTTTATTAAAAAAATAATTCTTTTATAAAACAATAACAATTAGGCAATTAAATCAAGAACCTGAGCTCTGATACCACTGTTGGATTTTATAGGCACGTAAACACGTAAACATGCGCAACGGAAATATCGTTCACAAACAACGAATAAATAATTGCATAATTAAATACGAGAAATCTTAACCAAGAATTCTTACAACGCTTCGTACGCAGAATCCTCCACTATGGTATCCATGCAACAACTATTCACCGATTCGCACCGAGGTGCCAGCGTTGAATCTCGAGACGAACTTGCTAGGAAAACTCGAGCTAGAGATTTTATGGAGAAATTATATTTCTTGTGTGTTATCTGAATTCCCATAGGACACATATATATAGGGATTATCTTAGCTTAATTTCTAAGCAAGGTAATATACTTGTCACGCAAAATATAATCTCTACGGATTATATTTCCCTAGATATGTTCCTACGAATAATATATTTACCATATCTATTATTCTTGTATAATAATATTCCAAATATTATTATTGGAATTTCATATTTAATTAAATCTAATTTAATCAAATAATAATAATAATTAATTCCAAATATAATTATTATTATATCTAATATTATATCTAATATAATACTTAATCAACCAACTATAATCGGCGAACTGCCATTGCTTGTTGTGTGACCCATAGGCCCTCATATATCGAGCGTTTAGTCAAACTAACGGTCTTAATTGAACCCTAGACAAAAAATCAAACATTCTCAATATAAGAGGTACGTGCGAGGAAATCTGCAACTACCTGTAATATTGTAGGCTATTGTGATATCTTTCTTTTATTCGTGAATACTCAATTAAGCCTTGAACATGATGAAGTGTCTATTTAAATAACTTAATCATATTATCTCGAATCACTAATTGATCGCTCGCGTCGCACTTGGCCACAAAGTCCAAGTCAACTTGCATCAGACGATGTCTTAGATCCAATTATGATGAGAAGACGAGTATTCTCTCTTATATCCACATTGAGGAATGAATCCTATTCTTGGCTCAACTACCACGTATATGCACTTCATGATGAACTCAATCTATGTCATATCTACCCTTAGAGGGTGCAAGCGTCAGTCATGGTCAAAGTTCATCACTCCGAACATGTCGTGCGTATTGACCTCAAGTCAGAGGAGTCTCACATTGCTCCCACTAACCGAGACACCCGTAGACACATTCTGTGGAATTACATCAAACGGTTTCTCGGATGGGTATACCAATACCCTCTAAGGTATTTGTGCATCCATTATGAGATACCTAGTATTTCGTAGTAAGTGAGATCTTACTACACTCTCTCATAGAGTATAATGCAGATCGCACACCAATCTCCATTGCATCATCAATATCTCATTTTTGATGATCCTTGCTCGGGGCTATTTGAGAATCGTACTTCGGTCATCTGAGTTCTCATCACTCAATGACAGTATCGATTCATGGGAACACATATATGAATAATGCAAACAATCAAACATAATATTCAGATAAGTGTAAAGCCATACATTTAATATTAAAATAATCAATAATATTAAACCATAAACTGAATATTATCTTAGTATTATGTCCTTACAAAGGATTATCTCTAGGACACTAACACTAACAAATTTGTGATGAGTATGAGCTTATAAGATGAAAATATGTCCTATTTTGTGAGATTACTTGGTTGATAGTCACTTATGAGTTATTTTTATGAGTAACTTGGTGTATAATTGATGATTATGAGTTAATTTGTGATGAGTATGAGCTTATAAGATGAAAATCAGTCCTATTTTGTGAGATTACTTGGTTGACAGTCACTTATGAGTCATTTTTATGAGTCACTTGGTGAATAAATTGTGATTATGATTATAAACAATGATGAAAATGAGCTTATATGATGAAATTAGTCCTATTTGGTGAGATTACTTGGTTGACAGTTGATATTTATGCAGGAATTGCTACTAGTTTAGGAGACCATACACAATTGTATGATGCATTAGAGTCACCACTAGGCATTGTTCCTAGATTAGGAGACCATATGCAATTGTATTTATGCATTAGAGTCACCACTAGGTTCTAGTTAGGAGTCCCCTTACCCTGTGATGAAATCTTTCTGAGGGCAAGTAGGGTTAAACACAAACTATCAACCCAATTATATTAATTGATCTTGTACACAAAAAGATCGTTTACAACTAAAACACCTCTTATTTTGTCAAAAAGACTTACAAATCTAAATGTGTTTAAAATGTAAACTTCAAAAAGTGAGCAAAAAACATTCTCCCTCCTAATCAATCATTAATATCCTAGACATGTCAGCAGACCTCCTTCATTTGTCAGTCCATCCACCTCCCCAGCTTCAATCAAGAAATCTATACAGCCCTGATGGTCCCATTTTCGAAGGGCAAAAATGGGAATTCAGGAGAATTTTTTTTTTAAAACCTTTCCTCAGGGAGTTCAGCAAGAGTGAGAAATACTCAAGTCGCTGCATTGCTACGAGTAAGAGCACTCAAGTCAGTGCAACTGACTTGTAAGCTCAGTCTCGTAACAAGGCAGTGACTCGAGAGGTTTCACTTCAAGTCACCGCTCTGCTAAGAGGCTGAACTACCAAGTCAGTGAGACTTGAAGGCTCATGCTCTTAGCAGGACGGTGACTCGAGATGTTGAACTCTCGAGTGCGTTGCCTGAACTGGTCAGTGAGAGGAATCTCCCTGACCTGAATACTTAACTAAAGTTTTCCTTTTAACAATGCTCTCAGTGAGCAGATTTTCACAATACTTTAGTAAATACTTAAGATACCAAACGCTCAGTTTAACGTGGTTCAGAGACTCAAGCTCTTACATCCACGACCTGATTTAACAGGAAATCCACTAACTCTGGATTCTTATTTTTAACGTGCCAAGGTGCACTTACAACTGGACTCACGCCACTCTCTGGGCTGCCCCTCCTTACTAACTTGACTTCCACCAACAAACCTAACTAGAGGGTTTTAGTTTCAGTTTGGTTTCTCCAACTATGTGAGGTTTTCCTTTACAATGTGTTAGCCTAAAGCTAAGATTAGGAAAACCTCTCTAAGCTATGAGTTACAAGCTTGACACTCAATGAATATAAGTGATAACCCTAAAGGTCAGTGTCGTGGGTGTGAGCAACACTTCCTTATAACTCCCTAACAACTCACACACACTTATAACTTGTAGGTGTTGATTTTTCTTTCTTCACACGCACTAAAACCGAAGTTATGAGCTTGTATTTATATTGTGATTCAAATGTAACCGTTGGATGAAATTACATTTGAATCCATTCAATTAATGGTTTCAACCACTTTTCTTGGAATTCGGCCTTGTCAGTGTTAGAGTTGTTGCCTCGTGCTGATTGGTCCACGTGGCCTGGATTCACAGATCTTTGACTCAGTTGGTTGACCAAGACCCACTGACTTTAGGTAGCTTCTTCCTTCACTGACTGATGATCTTCAGTGGACTGAACGTCTTCAGTGTAGTTGTCCTTCAGAGACTGTTTGAAGATCACTCCAAGAAGTTTGTCATAAGGCTGAATGACAAAATTCCCTGACCACAGTAGCCTGACTCCTTCAGGGCCTACTTGGTGCAGCACTGATCCTCCTGATCATGCTCTTCACTGAGTGGTCCACCTGACTTAGCTTAGATCAGCCCTGTTTACACTCAGTGGGACATCCTTCATGCTTCTCTTCTGGTTCAGGTCTCTGGCATGGCTTCAGTCAGTTCTTCTTGGTGTCATCTTGATATTTTCAGGCTGTGTTGCAGAGTTCCCCCTTGCTGAGTTCCCCCTCAACTGAACAGCCTATTCTACTGAAAGCTAACCTGGCCTGACCTGAAACAAAGGATACTATCCTGACTGCTTTCAAACCTATTACATGTTGTTTTGGAAAATCATCAAAACTAAATCATATCCCAACAATTTCCCCCTTTTTGATGGTGCCAAAATTTCTAACCAAATTATTTTCTATTACAAGAATAATGTCAGAATACAAGTAATAGTTTGAAAAAATGCAGGAATTCCCATAGTTTAAAACGTTTAAGATCTGTTCGGTAGACCATTTTTCTTAACAAAACTGGATCAGTGGTCATGTGAACAACCCGCTCTGATACCAATAAATGGTACCGTTTTCGAAGGGCAAAAATGGGAATTCAGGAGATTTTTTTTTAAAACCTTTCCTCAGGGAGTTCAGCAAGAGTGAGAAATACTCAAGTCACTGCATTGCTACGAGTCAGAGCACTCAAGTCAGTGCAACTGACTTGTAAGTTCAGTCTCGTAACAAGGCAGTGACTCGAGAGGTTTCACTTCAAGTCACCGCTCTGCTAAGAGGCTGAACTACCAAGTCAGTGAGAGTTGGAGGCTCATGCTCTTAGCAGGACGGTGACTCGAGATGCTGAACTCTCGAGTGCGTTGCCTGAACTGGTCAATGAGGGGAATCTCCTTGACCTGAATACTTAACTAAAGTTTTCCTTTTAACAATGCTCTTAGTGAGCAGATTTTTACAACACTTTAGTAAATACTTAAGATACCAAACGCTCAGTTTAACGTGGTTCAGAGACTCAAGCTCTTACATCCACGGCCTGATTTAACTGGAAATCCACTAACTCTGGATTCTTGTTTTTAACGTGCCAAGGTGCACTTACAACTGGACTCACGCCACTCTCTGGGCTGCCCCTCCTTACTAACTTGACTTCCACCAACAAACCTAACTAGAGGGTTTTGGTTTCAGTTTGGTTTCTCCAACTATGTGTGGTTTTCCTTTACAATGTGTTAGCCTAAAGCTAAGATTAGGAAAACCTCTCTAAGCTATGAGTTACAAGCTTGACACTCAATGAATATAAGTGATAACCCTAAAGGTCAGTGTCGTGGGTGTGAGCAACACTTCCTTATAACTCCCTAACAACTCACACACACTTATAGCTTGTAGGTGTTGATTTTTCTTTCTTCACACACACTAAAACCGAAGCTATGAGCTTGTATTTATAGCGTGGATTCAAATGTAACCGTTGGATGAAATTACATTTGAATCCATACAATTAATGGTTTCAACCACTTTTCTTGGAATTCGGCCTTGTCAGTGTTAGAGTTACTGCCTCGTGCTGATTGGTCCACGTGGCATGGATTCACGGATTTTTGACTCAGTGGGTTGACCAAGACCCACTGACTTTAGGTAGCTTCCTCCTTCACTGACTGATGATCTTCAGTGGACTGAACGTCTTCATTGTAGTTGTCCTTCAGAGACTGTTTGAAGATCACTCCAAGAAGTTTGTCATAAGGCTGAATGACAAACTTCCCTGACCACAGTAGCCTGACTCCTTCAGGGCCTACTTGGTGCAGCACTGATCCTCCTGATCATGCTCTTCACTGAGTGGTCCACCTGACTTAGCTTAGATCAGCCCTGTTTACACTCAGTGGGACATCCTTCAGGCTTCTCTTCTGGTTCAGGTCTCTGGAATGGCTTCAGTCAGTTCTTCTTGGTGTTATCTTGATATTCTCAGGCTGTGTTGCAGAGTTCCCCCTTGCTGAGTTCCCCCTCAACTGAACAGCCTATTCTACTGAAAGTTAACCTGGCCTGACCTGAAACAAAGGATACTATCCTGACTGCTTTCAAACCTATTACATGTTGTTTTGGAAAATCATCAAAACTAAATCATATCCCAACAATTTCCCCCTTTTTGATGATGCCAAAACTTCTAACCAAATGAATTTCTATTACAAGAATAATGTCAGAATACAAGTAATAGTTTGAAAAAATGCAGGAATTCCCATAGTTTAAAACGTTTAAGATCTGTTCGGTAGACCATTTTACTTAACAAAACTGGATCAGTGGTCATGTGAACAACCCGCTCTGATACCAATTGATGGTCCCGTTTTCGAAGGGCAAAAATGGGAATTCAGGAGATTTTTTTTTTTAAAACCTTTCCTCAGGGAGTTCAGCAAGAGTGAGAAATATTCAAGTCACTGCATTGCTACGAGTCAGAGCACTCAAGTCAGTGCAACTGACTTGTAAACTCAGTCTCGTAACAAGGCAGTGACTCGAGAGGTTTCACTTCAAGTCACCGCTCTGCTAAGAGGCTGAACTACCAAGTCAGTGAGACTTGGAGGCTCATGCTCTTAGCAGGACGGTGACTCGAGATGCTGAACTCTCGAGTGCGTTGCCTGAACTGGTCAGTGAGAGGAATCTCCATGACCTGAATACTTAACTAAAGTTTTCCTTTTAACAATGCTCTCAGTGAGCAGATTTTCACAACACTTTAGTAAATACTTAAGATACCAAACGCTCAGTTTAACGTGGTTCAGAGACTCAAGCTCTTACATCCACGGCCTGATTTAACAGGAAATCCACTAACTCTGGATTCTTATTTTTAACGTGCCAAGGTGCACTTACAACTGGACTCACGCCACTCTCTGGGCTGCCCCTCCTTACTAACTTGACTTCCACCAACAAACCTAACTAGAGGGTTTTAGTTTCAGTTTGGTTTCTCCAACTATGTGAGGTTTTCCTTTACAATGTGTTAGCCTAAAGCTAAGATTAGGAAAACCTCTCTAAGCTATGAGTTACAAGCTTGACACTCAATGAATATAAGTGATAACCCTAAAGGTCAGTGTCGTGGGTGTGAGCAACACTTCCTTATAACTCCCTAACAACTCACACACACTTATAGCTTGTAGGTGTTGATTTTTCTTTCTTCACACGCACTAAAACCGAAGTTATGAGCTTGTATTTATATTGTGATTCAAATGTAACCGTTGGATGAAATTACATTTGAATCCATTCAATTAATGGTTTCAACCACTTTTCTTGGAATTCGGCCTTGTCAGTGTTAGAGTTGTTGCCTCGTGCTGATTGGTCCACGTGGCCTGGATTCACAGATCTTTGACTCAGTTGGTTGACCAAGACCCACTGACTTTAGGTAGCTTCCTCCTTCACTGACTGATGATCTTCAGTGGACTGAACGTCTTCAGTGTAGTTGTCCTTCAGAGACTGTTTGAAGATCACTCCAAGAAGTTTGTCATAAGGCTGAATGACAAACTTCCCTGACCACAGTAGCCTGACTCCTTCAGGGCCTACTTGGTGCAGCACTGATCCTCCTGATCATGCTCTTCACTGAGTGGTCCACCTGACTTAGCTTAGATCAGCCCTGTTTACACTCAGTGGGACATCCTTCAGGCTTCTCTTCTGGTTCAGGTCTCTGGCATGGCTTCAGTCAGTTCTTCTTGGTGTCATCTTGATATTCTCAGACTGTGTTGCAGAGTTCCCCCTTGCTGAGTTCCCCCTCAACTGAACAGCCTATTCTACTGAAAGCTAACCTGGCCTGACCTGAAACAAAGGATACTATCCTGACTGCTTTCAAACCTATTACATGTTGTTTTGGAAAATCATCAAAAGTAAATCATATCCCAACAAGCCCCTTACAACATCTTCACCCACTTCTAGGCTTATTGGCAGTCTATCTTCCCTTATGAGTCTTTCTTTGTTCATTTATGGCACTGTGTATTTGCTGTGTCCCATAGTCTTCATGATTTCCACTAGACAACTTTGTAGGCTAAGAAAGACATTGTTCAGTGAAACTGCAGTCATTCTCTCAAATGACTATAACATTTGTAACCAATTCATTAATTGTGTAACTAGCAGTGTCCACTTGTAGTGACTGAATTGCCCTAAAAAAACCCAAGTCTAGAATATTTGTATCTGGTGAGTTTGAGGGTTGATATGCAAGTATGATGTTAAATCCATTTGAGGTTGCAACTGCCCTAAAGTCTGGATCATTGTTGTTTATATGTGGTTTGACATTATCTTGTTGAATAATGATGTTCTTGCTTGCATTATGAGGCCATTTAACCTTGATAGCTGGTATAACCTAGAAAATTCAAAACAATAAACATGTTAATGTCACCAATAGGCATATACAACCTATTATGGAGACTTAACTATGCTTCTTTATACTGTATGATGATGATTTTCCACCTGGCAGTCTCTTATATGATGAAATGTGTAATGTACAAAAATAATAAGTATTTTAATGTCACCAATAGGCCTACACAACCTATTATGGAGACTTAACTATGCTTCCTTATACTGTATGATGATGATATTCTATCTGACAGTCCCTTATATGATGAAAGGTGCAATGTATAAAAACAATAAGCATGTTAATGTATGATGACAACAAGTCTGATATTTAATTACCTAATTCAATAGGCATGCTTTTGTGACTTCTTTTGTGATTGAATCTATTGGTTTAGTAATCATTGTCCCCCTTACTCTATTCTTGGAGTTCTTTTGTGCTGGTTCTAGCTTTGTGAATGAACAAATGTCTATTTTCCCATCAAATGCCTATTGTCCAGCAGTTGCATTTTGTGGCCTAGCAACAACACAAATGAACATAACCTTGGGGATATACATTTTTTACTTGCATGATCTATAAGGTTCTTCCTCTCCTTCTGCTAAGTAAAAATCCTCAGTTGTTCTTGACATGTAGAACCATTTTTCATCTATGTGTACTACATGTAACATACCTGAAAACTTGATTGTATTGGCAACACTATCAAGAATCAATGCATTCAAACTGAACTAACTCCTGTCTAGCTTGTTCCTATCTGTGAGAGTTGGTTTAATTGCATTTGAATGTTTCCTGATCTGCCCTGACTTAATTCATCTGCAACTTATGTGTTTTGCTTACCCCCAACTCTCTGAAAATACTGCTTAATGTGCCTCTTTTGTGTAATGGAATGACCTTGAACATTTCAACATCAAAATGTAAGTGCTTCTTCTTTGTTGTCCTTTATTTGAACTGGAATACCTTCTAACATCTGATATCTTGCAACGTTCCATATGTATTGCACTCCCCTTCTTGTAATCCCAAACATTGCAGTAACTTCCTTGACCTTTCCATGAAGCACAGCCCCATTTTTACTCTTTTCAATGAGGAATTGTGCAACTAGGTTTTTCTCATTGTTGGTAGATGACCAGGCGAGCAACAGTGTTTAAAGGTTTAAGAGATTAATAATGCAAATTATGTGATGACGACCAGCAGAGTTTAAGAGGGTCTCAAATACCAGGCGACAAGGAGTGACGTCAGACGTATGTCAGGCGACCAACGCAGCAAAGAAACAAGATGAACAAGTAATTAAAATAAAAACGGCAAGATGCACACCATCTGGGCGACCAAGCGAGCAAGACTGGGCCACGAGGAACAACTCAAGATCCCACTAGTTTAGACATTACATTAGGAGCAAACAAGTGTACTAAACACTTGTCATTATATAAAATGTAATAGTTTAAGGATAAGACAAGTGGTTAAACACTTGTCAAAGCCAAAATCAAAGGGCTAAGAGAGTGAGACCTCCTACTTGCTTGTAAGCCTATAAATATCCCTTTATGAGAGGGCAAAAATAAGTTCACACATTAAAAAATACACCAAAACTCTTGCAAATTTCATTCTTGATTACTATCTATAATTCTAGTTCTTGTTTGATGATCTTACTTAGCCAAAACAACCACTAATCATCATTAATTGATAAAGGTCATCAACACTCATCTAAGGTGAGATCCCTTTTTTTGTCTCATTTTGTATTTTTAGGTAGAGTATTGAGTGTTGCATTTAATTAACTAATTATGGCTATTTATTGTCTTAAAACATGAGGAAAACTGCATATTATGAGTTGTATTTAGTGTTTGATTTGGTGGGAACTTCGAATTTTTTGAAATTTTGGGAAGGGATTGTGTGGATTGTATTTTGGGCTGTAAATTGGGCATTTGACAGTGTATTTGGGCTATGTATTTTTGGCAATGTGTATTTGATGACAATGCATTTTATTTATCAACAGTGTATTTATGAACAGTGTAAATTATTCTGTGTTTATAAATAATGTATTTAAATCCGTACTTATGAATAGCGGTTTGTATTTTGATACAATATTTCTTTGTATTTGGTGGGAGTGTTTAACTTTAAACATAAAGTTAATCTATTTGGTTTTCATCTTTAAGTGTGAATATTAATAGGGGACGGAGGAAGTATTGTTTTATTAATATATTCACGTATTTTCTAATATAAATTGTAATTTTATTTCTGGCTAGTTGATGATAATTTTTGAAGCGGTCTCAAGTGTTTCATCTCTTTTACCAAGCTAGTGATTGGTGTCCTGACTTGAACCGAAAATACTAGCTTTCTACTTGTAGTTTCTCCACAAGAGTATAAGTTCACTGTAGTATAAGCAAGTATAGCGACCAAGTATATCGTACCCAAGGGAAGAAATGTAAGCGAATAGATCCCTGAAGATCTACGCGTCGTAATTAATATGAGTGTATATTTTTGGGTTTTTGAAAATAAAATATAATCTAAACTAAATTACTATAAGATTGCAAAAAGGAAAATTAAACTAAGAACGTAGAAGTGTATTTTCGAATATGTGATGGTGATGCTTAGGATAGGAATTCCTACGTATACTAACGGAGCAGGTACATAATCAAGATAACCGTGACGTGCAAGAAATAACCTAAGTAAAAGATTGTAAGATGAAAGCTCAAGAATTCAAACCCTAATACCTTATCCTTACAATCGACTTCACTAATCCACTAACAAGTTAATAGATTGTGCTTAATTAATGAGACCCTAATTTACTAAGGTGATGCGGTCATCCTCCCTAGATAAACCGGTAGATTAATTAACCATTTCTAAACCCTCTCATTAAGTCTACTAGTTGTTAAAGAGTGATAAGGTTGTCCTCTCTCGAACACGTTTCGAACGAAATTCAAAGGAAAAGTTAAGATTGATGTTGGGAAAATGTATAAGACTTATGTTTTGATTAGATGCCAAAATGTTCTTCCTAAGTTGTTTTGTAAGTAATTTATTCAGTAGAGTTAGTACTTAGTCAAACAGTTCAAAGTGTTAAGAACTGGAGTGCAGTTAGTAATCTTAAGAGTGTATTTAAGAATGAAGTCCACTGAAGTGAAGTCCGCTGAAGATATGTGATCTGAGAATAAGTCTAAGTCTTGAATGTTTTCTAAGTACATTCTCACTAAGACTAAAACTATCAGGAGAGGACCAAGGTCCACTGATGGTAACTAACAATGCACATTCAATGCTAAACATATTAAAAGCTGTTAGTTAATCTGGTTGGAACAAGGCAAAACGAATTTCAGGGAAGCTTACAATAAATGAAGGAATAAGAAGGTTCTCTCAGTGGAGTTCCACCTTAAAGCAAGACAAGAATCTGGGCATACAGACTAAAGGTCCAATGAGAAGATGACACGTCAGTGTACTTTACTGACAGCCGACCTGCCCCAGCCTGACAAGTACCAAAAGTCTTTCCCTAGCAATCTACAGAAAGTTGGTGAACAGGCATGGTCTTTCAGCCATTTCTTGACAAGACTTAAAGCTTCAAATAGATCCGTTTGAGCCAATCAGATACAAGAAGACTTACTTGAGAAGATTCAAATCCAACGGGAAGATTTTCAAGGAAGCCTATAAATACAGAAGGACGTGCTCATTTCTATGCACGGGAAACTCACAAGATCAAAGCTATCTCTACATTCATAACAACTAAGAAGCACTCGAAATTACTTTTGTTTCCCAAGTGTTTCACATTTGTAGAGATCCTAACAAACCTTCTGTAACCAAGCTTAAAAGCTATATCCAAATCTTAGAAAGAGATAATCTAATCCTAAGCCTTGTGCTAAACTTGTAAGGATTATCTCAAAATAGTTGGAACCAAAACCCTACTCAAAACCCTACTCAGTGTTTAGGTTGAGAGCTAGTGTTAAGTGGTGTTAGTAAGCTGATTGTTGTATCAGTCTGAAAGCTGGGTTTTTTTGGGAACTAGGACCTGGAATTTCCTAGTGATCAATCATCCTAAGAGATGATTAGTTGATCAGTGCACCTTGGCACTATAACACAAGGAATTCCAAGTGAAAGGAATTCTCCTGTTTGATCAGGACAGTGGACGTAGGAGATTCATCTCTGAACCACTTTATACCTTGTGTTCTTATTATCTGCTTTCCTAAGTGTGTGTTAATCTCAAAGTTTATCATTGTAAAACGAGTTTTCTAAAGGGCTCACTAATCCGCATCTGAAAGCTAATTAGATAGTAGTTCAACTAAAAGTCTTGAGCTTTCAGTGGAGGTATTATCTCAGTAAGCTTTCACAAAGTAACTCTCAGCAGACCTCAAGTCCACTGACGAGCTACTGTCTTAAGTAACCTGATAAGTTTTACAAGAAGTTTTTAATTTGTAACCATAGGTGTATTCCCCCCCATACACCCGTTTACTCGTTTCGGGACCAACAATTGGTATCAGAGCAGTGGTTCAAAAGACCATTGTTCTAAGTATACCTTGTGCTTAAAGGTATTTTCAAGGTCACCTGAATTGATCTCTTGATAAACTTATTTTTATACTATGGCTGACAATGCAGCTAGGGTAGCACCACCAGCAGAGAACAACATGGGAGTTAATCCCTTGAACCATATGTCTCATCACAAGCTTCCATAATTCTCAGTGGAAAACTATGACTTCTGGAAGATCAGAATGAGAGCTCATCTTGCCTGTGTGCATGATGAAATATTGAGGGTTATTACTAAAGGTCCATTTGTTTTTATGACACCTAACCCCAGAACTACAGCTGAAACAATTGCAGATCCTAGAGAAGAATGGCCCAAGGATGAAGATAACTTCACTGCAGATGAAAGGAGGAGAAACAACCTCAACTTCATAGCCATTAATATTCTCTACACCACTATTCCAGATTCTGTAATGGGAAGAGTGATCCACTGCAAAACTGCAAAGGAACTATGGGACACTCTTGCTCTCATGTGTGAAGGAACTGACAAGATAAAAGAGAATAAGCTTTCAGTAGCTGTTCAAAAGTATGAGCAGTTCACCATGGAGCCCACTGAGACCATTGACCAGCTTGATGGGAGGTTCACAGACATCATGAATGAGATAAATTCTCTGGGAAAAGACTATACCAAAAGGGAGATTGCCTTAAAGATCCTGAGAGGTCTAACCTCAAGATGGGATGTGTACTCTGTGATGATGCAGAATACCAAGGATCTATCCAGCATGTCTATGCAACAGGTATTCTCTGAACTCAAGGCTTATGAGTTTGATCTGAACAGGAAAAGGGCTCCTGATGAGACCTCAACTGAGAAGGGAGTAGCCTTCAAAGCCAAGAAGTCTGAGCTAAAATCCCCAAAGCCTCAGAAGAGTACAAAGGCAAGCAAGTCACAAAGCAAGGCTGAGATGCAGGAGGAACTCAGCCTGATGGCTAGAAGGTTTGAACAACTTAACAGCCGCTTTGGCATGTATAAAAGATTTTACAGGGATAACAGAGAAGGTAGAAGTTATCCACAAAAGACCACTAGAGAAGGAGAGAAAAGCTCATCTGAGCTAGAAAAGAAGAAGGAATACAAGAATTACACCAAGGCTGAAGGATCATCATCAAAGACCAGAGAGTCCACTGAGGAAAAGAATGATGATGCCAACAGGTGTTTTCAGTGTAAGAAGATTGGGCACTTTCAATATGATTGTCCTCAATTGAGCACAAAAGAAAGAAAGGAAAGGCAAGCCAAAAGAGACAGAAGATATGGAGAAAGGAAAGCCATGGTGGCTGAGGATGTGGATGAAAATCTGGAGTCATCTGAAGGACTGTTCTCTGACAGCAGTGATGATGACATGTGCCTCATGGCAAGAGAAGAACCTGAGGTACAATCTAAACCATCCATTTCTCTAGAACACACACCTGAGCTAAGCTCAGAGTCAACTGAGGAACTCAATCTTCAGTCCGCTTTGGAACAGTTGATGATTGATTTCTCAAGGTTGCAAGAAGCAAGTTTCTGTCTTCAAGATGAGAACAAACAACTCTTGAGTGAAAACTCCAAGTTAATTGAGTCTGGGAATCAAGCAGATCTGAACTCAGCCAAATCTACCATTGAACTGACAAAAGAGGTGGAAATCCTCAGGAGTCAAGGAAATGGTAGAGATCAACTGATAAAAGATCTCAATGAATCTAAGACAAAGTTAACTGAAGAGAATTTAAAATTGGTAAGCCAAATAAAGGATTCTCTCCTGAAAATTGATGTCTTACAAAAATCTGAAGAGACCTTGTTAAAAAGGATTGATGCTCTAAACAAACCCTCTCTTGCCATAGAGGAGATTTAAAATTTTCAAATCAATCCTAATAACAAGTGTGGGATAGGCTTTATTCCAAAACCTTCAGAAGGTCCTCTGAGTGTTGCTTCTTCAAGTGGCACAAAGAGAGTTTTTGTCAAGTCTGTGACAATTCAACCACAGACTGTGGATAAAGGAAAAAGACCAGCTGAGATCACTCAGAAGAAAAGTCAATCTAAGCCAAAACCAAATGGAAAGGCTCAGGTGACTTATCAAACTAGATCTCAGCAGAGGTACTATCAGCCGAGGTCTTCACAGATGAAGCAACCTCAGCTGAAAGCACCCAGGCATGAGCAGTCCTCAAGGAATGACTCATATGGAAGACCTATTCCTTTTTTGCCTAAAGGAAAAGGTCCTTCATACCTTTATCAACAAAAACCAAGACCAGGTGCACCCAAGCCAAAGAGAAAGAATGTGAAGAAGGTTCATGTTCCTTCAAAGGCTGACACCCATAGAAAGTTTACTCCCAAGGCACCTAGGGAGATAAAAATCTATGTAGATGTTTATGGAAGACAAATTAGCCAATCTAAAGTGATTAGAACTGTGAGGCAAATTTGGATTCCTAAAGGTACAGCTAACCTGGTAGGACCCAACACCAAATGGGTACCTAAAGCTTGATCTGTGATTGCAGGGCTCAGTGAACCTCAACAAAGGAGAAGCTCTTAAATCTTCAGTCTGGTACTTGGAAAGTGGATGTTCTAGGCACATGACTAGCAGCAAAGATCTCCTGACATAATTTGTTGAGAAAGAAGGTCCACAAGTCACCTTTGGTGACAACTCACAAGGAGCCACTAAAGGTTATGGTACTTTAATCATTGGCTCAGTAAGGGTAAGCAATATATCCTTTGTCCATAAGTCAATTCTGTGATAAAGGATACAGTGTTGAATTTTCATGTAACCTGTGTTTTGTTAAGAATATATCTTCACAACAGGTACTACTAACTGGGTCAAGAAAGGGTAATGTCTATCTTGCAGATTGGAAGTCTTGTACACCAAATGCATGTCTTATTGCTAAAAGCTCAACTGACACTAATTGGTTATGGCACAAAAGGCTAAGTCATCTGAACTTCAAGATGATGAACAGGATAGCAAGACATGGACTGGTAGAAGGAATTCCAAATGAAGTATACAACAAAGAACATATCTGTAAAGCCTGTCAGGAGGGAAAACAAGTAAAGGCATCTTTCAAGAGCAAAGTAGCAACCTCTACTGACAGAGTACTTCAACTGTTACATATGGATCTCTTTGGTCCAGTAACCCCTGTAAGTATCAATGGGAGAAAGTATACACTTGTTGTTGTTGATGACTTCTCCAGGTACACATGGGTGATATTCCTAGCAAGCAAAAAGGAGACTCAACTGAGACTGCCAGAGCTCCTGAAGAAAGTCAGCAATGAGAAGAGCCTAAACATTATAAAGATAAGATCAGATAAGGGCACTGAATTCATTAATTCTATTATATCTGATTACTGCAAAGAATTAGGTATTTCACATGAGACATCAGCTGCAAGAACTCCACAACAAAATGGAGTAGCTGAAAGAAGAAATAGAACTCTCAAGGAGACAGCAGGGACAATGCTTGCAGAAGCTCAAGTTCCTAAAAGATTTTGGGGTGAAGCTATCAACACTGCCTGCCACACTCAAAATAGATCCATGGTAACCAAACATCAAGGAAAAACTCCATATGAATTATGGAATGGCAGAAAGCCACAGGTATCATACTTTCATAGTTTTGGTTGCAAGTGTTTCATTCACAACAATGGGAAAACTCAACTGAAAGTTTTTTATAGCAAAGCTGATGAAGGAATTTTCTTAGGATATTCCTAAATCAGTAGAGCCTTCAGAGTTTACAACTGTAGAACTCTTGTTGTGGAAGAAACACCTCATGTGGTCTTTGATGAATCTACTTTTGAGTCCAGGAGTAAGGAGAATGAGGAGGTAATTAGCAAAAGACTAACCAGATTGAGTATCAAGTCTAAAGGTTATCCTGAGAATTGTGTTGATATATACATTCCAACATGGGACAATTTAGAAGATCAACAATTCAAGGAGGTTACCCAAAGTCAAAACACCCCTCAAAGCTCACCTGAGAGCTCTCCTGAACAAGCAACTGAACTGATGAACACTATCCCAGTTCAAGAGGTAAGCAGTGTTAATGAAGATGTGGTCACAACTGAGACATTCACTGAACCCATCATTCAAGGGGGAACCAATGAAATTACCATTGAGAATGAAAATACCTTGAATGATGACTCAGGACTTCAACCCTCTGTTTTATTTTCTGAATTCGATTTCATTCCTATATCTAGTGACTCAACTTCAGAAGAGTTAAACTCTACTGAAGGGCATCAGCCTAGGAGAACTTGGCTCTCAGATCACCCTGTTGAGCAAATCCTAGGTGATCCTTCCTCAGGAGTCAAAACTAGAAGTTTTCATGGAGAAAGTGCTTTGTTTTGTTGTTTCTTATCAAACCAGGAACCAAGTTCCATAGCAGAAGCACTTCAAGATTCCAACTGGATCATTGCCATGCAAGAAGAGCTCAACCAGTTCACAAGGAATCAAGTTTGGGAGTTGGTGGACAGACCATATCACTGCAATGTGATAGGAACCAAGTGGGTATTCAAGAACAAGAAGGATGGGAAAGATATCATAGTCAGAAACAAAGTCAGGCTAGTTGCAAAGGGCTACTCTCAAGTTGAAGGATTTGACTATGATGAAACATTTGCCCCAGTAGCCAGATTGGAGGCAATAAGGTTATTTCTTGCATATGCTGCTCACAAGAAATTCAAGGTGTACCAGATGGATGTTAAAAGTGCCTTCTTGAATGGAGTACTCAATGAAGAAGTCTATGTGGAGCAACCCCCAGGTTTTGAAGAAAGTCACAAAGTATATAGACTGAGAAAAGCTCTATATGGACTGAAACAGGCTCCAAGAGCTTGGTATGATACTTTGTCACAATTCCTTTTGGATCATGGTTTCATCAAAGGGAGAGTTGATAGAACTCTATTCAGGATCACAAAAGGAGAGGACACTTTGCTTGTACAAATCTATGTGGATGATATCATTTTTTGTTGTCCCAACCAAGTCCTCTGTGAAAAGTTTTCTCAACTGATGAAGGGAAAATTTGAGATGTCTATGATGGGAGAAATGAATTTCTTCCTAGGACTTCAAGTTAAGCAGTCCCCTGAAGGAATCTTCATCAATCAAGCCAAATATACAAGGGAGCTGATCAACAAGTTTGGATGCCAGACCAGCAAAGTAGCAAGAGTTCCACTCAACACCAACACCAAAATGGAACCAGATGAGGATGGTGAATTAGTAGACCAGACTCATTACAGAGCCATCATTGGATCTCTACTGTATCTCACAGCAAGCAGGCCTGATATCACATTTGCAGTTGGGATTTGTGCAAGATATCAAGCCAACCCCAAGAAAAGTCATCTGGAAGCTGCTAAGAGGATTCTCAAATATCTTAAGGGTACTGTGAATATGGGATTGTGGTATCCCTCAGATGACAATCTGGAACTCACAGGATACTCAGATGCTGATTATGGAGGATGTAGAATTGACAGGAAATCAACCTCAGACACTTGTCAATTCTTGGGAAGTAAGCTGATTTCTTGGTTCTCCAAGAAACAAAACTCAGTAGCCACAAGCACTACTGAAGCTGAGTATATGGCAGCTGGAAGTTGTTGTGCTCAAATTCTTTGGCTAAGATAACAACTGAGAGATTACAACATTTTTGCCAATGAAGTCCCTATTTTCTGTGACAACAATAGTGCAATTGCTATTTCAGAAAATCCAGTTCTCCACACAAGATGCAAACTTGTGGATATAAGGCATCATTTCATCAGAGATCATGTGGAGAAGAAGGACATCAAAATGCTCAAGATCCACACTGACAAGCAGAAGGCAGATATCTTCACTAAACCCTTGGCTGAAGCAAGGTTTCAAGAATTGTCAGTGGAGCTTGGACTCCTAGGTCCAGGAGAGTAAAGAAAGGATTTAATCTCAGAAGAGTTACCTTCAACTCAGTGGAGGTTCATATTCAGAAGATGATCTTTCTCAGAAGAAGCTCTTCATCTCAGAAGAGGTCTGAATATCAGACGAGGTCGAACCTCAGTGGAGGTCAAAAGTTTATACTTAGTGTTTTTCAAATCTAAAGCCTCTTAGTTTTTAAAATATATATTTTGATTCAATAGAATTACTAATGAGTGCCTTCTGAAAATTAAATCTTTCTTACACTTTTTCGAAGAGATTTTGGTATGGCAAGCATTTAATGCGCATTGTACAAGTCAGGTTTACTTTTACAGTTACTTATCTCATGCGCCTTAAAACCCGGACGATGTGACCTTCCGGCTACCAACCCTTTCAATCCATACCATTCATTTTAGACGGTTCTTTTCTAACCGTAAAGATTTCTTAAAAACTCCCCACTAAACTCTTAGACTATCCACGATCTCAAACTCGATCAATCTCAGATGTTGATTTCTTTGTTCAATCTAACCGCTCATTTCTCATATAAAAGCCCCAAATTTCAGCCTAAGAACCTTTTCGAACACACTTTCAAGCAAACACTTACTATCCATCCTATACACTCTGCAAATTTTCTCTCAAACATCTTTTGTTCAGATGGCTAAACTAAATCTCAGTTTCCTTACCAATAAGGAAAACTTCTGGTATGAACCCATTGTGGTTTTTGATAATCCGGAGATAGAAACCAAACCGGAATTTGCCCTTATCAAAGAAGCCCTAGAATTGCTAAAATCTGTTGGGTTAGAGAAATTTCTATCTGTTCATCCTACGAACTGCTTTGACAGGCAGATTCTTGAGTTCTTCAATAATGTTTCCAACTCTGATTCGAGGATCCGGTTTCATCTTATACTCCAGAGAAAGAAGAGGGTGATGAGGGATGATGTAGAAATAGTTGAACACCAGAAAATAAAGAAGGAGATTCGTGTCAGTGGTGATGATCTGAAGGAGTTGTTTGATCTCCCCTCTGAAGGTCCGAATCCAGATACCTGCATCGCGGATGAAGAGGGAGAATGGGTCAATACCATTATGCAGAGAAAGGTCAAGTATAGTCCAACAATGAACAGAAATATACTCTTACCAGTATATAATGTTCTCTGTGAAGTGGTTGGGAAATGTATCTTGGGAAACCAAGGAAGCACAGAACAAGTGAGCAAGCCGAAGCTCAGGTTGATGAAGGCAATAGTGGAAAGCATGAAGAAGCCATACAACTGGCAACAGTTCTTTTTTAGAGCATTGAACAAGGAGCACTCAAAACTCCAACCTGACAAAACTCCCCAGCTATCCAGTAAGCTCAACTTTGCAACTAAAATTTCTTATCTAATAGAGAACGTAGATCTGGGAGTGGACTGGATTCCAGATAGGAAATGGAGCAATCTCAAGGCCTTGTTCAAATCTGGAAAAGGCTCTGGAGACTAGAATGATCAAGCCTGCTGAGGAAAGCCCAGAGGCAGTTGAGGAAGAGGAGGCTAACCCTACTGAAGGGAAGAAAACCAAGCTAAAGAGGAGGCTGGTTAAATTGAGTGACAAGATGGCCCAGCACAAAGAAGCAGAGGCAGAGAAAGCCTCTAAAAAGAAGAAGAAGAAGTCTCCTGAGGCTGAGAAGGACAGTGTCTCCAAGAAGGTCAGAGTCACCAACTCTACTGATGAATCTTCATCAGGTAACCCAGACTCTTCTCCAAACATTATCTCAACTGAGTCTGACTCAGATGTCCCTGCATCCACCCCCATCAAACCCAAAACAACTAAACCTCACACTCCTACCAAAACCAAACACATCTCCACAATAACCAAAACCCCCACTGATGGCTCTCAACAGCCAGAAAGTGGATCCCAAACAAACCCCACTGAACCCATCTCCACCCCTACTAAAACCACTCCATCAACCCCCACTGATGAAAACCAAACATCCACTGATACTCAAAACCAAACTCCCACTGAACCAAACATTCCTGATTCACACTCAACTCAACTGGAGTTTATCCCAGAAGAGCCAACTGAAAGCAGATCCCCTACCCCTTCCCTTCCTTCAGACGATGAAGAAGAGTACTCATTCCTAGATACTCTCAAGGATGAGGTAGCTTACTCTTTAGAGTCTAAATACCCTGAACTTGACAACTTTCCTACACTCAAAGCCTTGTTCTTGAGACTGAGACTCATTGTCCAGCTCAAGGATAGAAGACTTGGTGAAATCCTTCTAGCTGTAAGAGGCAGCAATGCAGAGGAGTGGAAGAAGGAGGAAGTTGAAGTGCTGCAATTTGCTAGGATCTTTGAAAGTTTGGTCTTGGAGAAGATTGTTGAGGCAAAGAAGGAGGTAGAAGTTGAAAAGGTTGTTGATGGAGAAAAGCCAGCTGAACCCATAGCTGAGAAGGAGGAGGAGAAGGAGAAGAGTGGGGTGGAGAAGGTAGTTGAGACTGAACAAGAAGGAGGTGCTTCACCTAAGCAAGGTGGTGGTGAAGCAGCCAAGGATGTATCCATGGCAAGGGATACGGAGGCACAAAACTTGCCACATGAGGGCTCAGTAGAGGTGTCTACTGAAGCTCTCCCACAACAGCCCTCAGTGGTGGCTATAGAGTCAACTGAGGTGTCTGGTACTGAAGGAGTTGAAAAAATGAGTGAGAAAGAAAAAGAGGTAGAAATCACTGCTGTGAAGAGTGGAGAGATAAGAGCAATCATCCCCGTAAAGGGTGAGTTGGCTGAAAAAAATGCAGTTGAAAAGGAGAGTAAAGGAGAGAAAAGTAAGAAGAGTGAGGAGGAGGGAGTCCCTATGGAGATAGAGGCATCAGGAGACCTAGGTGGTGAGGCTGAGGGGGTTAGAACTAACACTGTTTGCCATGCAGGTACTCAAACCATTGAAATTCCCCCAGCTGTGGTCAACCTAACTCCTCTGAGTGATGATGTTCAATCACTCAAAGAAGAAAGCCTTCCATCTCTTCAGACTCAGCTCAGGGATGTCCAGGAGATTGTACAAGAGGAGGTGGATGAGATGGTTATCCTATCAGACCACATTGATGAACTCATGGAGTTCACAACTACATCACTTCAGAATCTCACACTAAAAGTTGAAGACTCTCAGCAGATGGTGATTGATGTAGTTGAGGGACAAAGTGTGTTAGTCATTGATGCCCTGAAGAAGCTGGAGAAGACTGAAGAAGAGGCCAGAACCAAGTTTCTAAAAGACTCAGTGGAGAACGTATCCATCAACCTGAAGTCCTCAGTAGAGGCCTTCTCAGAGGACCTACTTGGAAAGGTTGAAGGATTATGGAACTCTAAGATGTCTGAATTCGAGGCCAAGCATGCTGAGCTAGGAGCAAAATTGGGAGAGGTACTGAAGAAGGCAGCTGAAGACTTCCCAACTCAAGAGAAAACAGATGTGCTGATCAATGAGAAGCTAGCTCAATTTGTTCAATTTGGGCAGACAGCTGGAGCAACCTTGGAAAGACTTGAAGATGAGGTAGACCATTGCTCAACTGAGCTGAAGGCATTAGCCCATGACCAAATGAAGCTCAACATCACTGTAGCTGAGTGCATGATTAATGCCGGAAAGGGGGAAAAGAGGATAAGTGCAAAGGACATGAAGCTTGATCCAAAAAACAAGATGAATATTATCCTTGAAACCCCTGACTTCGAGAAAGGCCAACAAGTGAAGAGCACTCTAAAGAAAGTTGATGCTGAAGCTCAGAAGCTTGCAGAAGCCAAGAAAGGCAAGGAGACCTCCTCAGCTGACCTTTCAAAGTTCAAAGAGGAGCATCTAAAGGAGAAGGAAGAGAGAGCTGCGAAGAAGGGGGAAACTGTAGTGAATACACTACTAGTTTCCTGTGTAATTTATATTAATTTGCAGAATATGTGTTAAACGATCTGTATAGATGATAGGAAGAAGATAGAGATTGAGGGAGAGAGATAATTGAGGGGGAAGAGAATTAGAGAGGAGAGAGATTGTGGGAATATTTTTCTGCCCTTCATTCATCTGATACAGTACTTTTTTAACAAACCAATGGGGACCACAGCCCAACATAATTTCTCTAAAATAAAGTACTAAATCGTAAATATTGAAAAGATATGGACTAAAGAGCAACTAAAATAGTGAATTGTACTAATAAGGCAGATGACTTCAAATTTATCCATGTGTGCGGGCCCCAGCATTATTTTCTCCTTCCTTAGCCATTGGATCAAGGCATCCAATTTCCAAATTTTCGGACATAATTCCCCCACTTCCAAAAGTACCTTTAACTTCCTTCTCTTCACATCTTCCCATAAACTTCATCTTCTTCATTAATTTTCCTTTCTCCTCCATAGCAAACCCATTTTTCTCTGTAAATTCCTCGATCCCCGCCGCAATATCGTCCATCTTTTGTACACCTTCTTCCCCAGCGGCTCTGTTCATGACAATACTCCCGGGGGAGGGAGATCCTTGACCCCAAGGATGGATATTTGGAAAATAACGGCGAATAAATTTTTCATCTTCCCATGAGGTAATATTCCAAGAATTGTGTATCCAACCCACACTAACCAACGTTTTTTTCCCTCCAGGTGTTAGAATCTCGCGGCGGTTTAAGATGGAAATTGGACTGATCTGGAAAAGACCGGAGTCGTCGGTGACCGGAAGATCTGGAGAAGGTATATCTTTCACCCCAATCTGTTTTTTTAATAAGGAAACATGAAAGATAGGATAGATCTTTGAAGACTGTGGTAGATCCAATTTATAAGCAACCGATCCAATTTTTTCCAAAACTTTAAATGGCCCAAAGTATTTTGAGGATAACTTCAAACTCTTTCGCAATTGGACAGAATTTTGGCGAAAGGGTTGAAGTTTGAGAAATACCATATCCCCAACCTCAAAAGATCGCTCTTGCCTTCCTTTATCTGCAAAAAATTTCATGCGACCCTGTGCTTTAGTGAGATTATCCTTGATCAATTGCTGCATGTGATGTCTGTTCTGAAGAAGGCCACAAACTTCTTCATTAGGCGAGTCTAAATAGGGGCCCAAAGAAAACGTAGGTGGATGATAACCATAGAGAGCCTGAAAAGGGGTTAACTTGAGGCTGGAATGATAATTGGTATTGTACCAATATTCAGCCAAAAGTAACCACCGTAACCATTATTTGGGACTGTCTTGCACCATACAACGCAAGTAGTGCTCCAAGCACTGATTCACCCGCTCGGTTTGACCGTCCGTCTGTGGATGGTAAGCCGAGCTCATGTGTAATTGAACTCCCATTAAAGAAAAAATTTCCTTCCAAAAAGCACTGGTAAAAATCCTATCTCTATCAGTAATGATATTGATAGGCAGTCCATGTAATTTATAAATAACATCCAGAAACATTTTAGCCACTGTTTGAGCTGTGAATGGGTGTGATAGGGCTAGAAAGTGCGAGTACTTTGTAAACCTGTCCACAACCACCAAGATCACATCCTTACCCCAAGATTTAGGAAGACCCTCGATAAAATCCATAGATATGTGTGTCCATGCTTGTTCAGGAACGGGCAGGGGTTGTAACAACCCTGGGTAAGGCCCCTGATCAGGTTTGTTCCTAGCACAAACCGTGCACCTCTGAACCCATTTCACAACATCAACCTTCATATGTGGCCAATAGAATGATCTTTTGAGCCTCATATAAGTGCCATGAATGCCAGAATGACCCCCATAAGAAGAGTTATGAACCTCAGAAAAATTGGTCTCCCTCAAATGTAGAGAAGACCCCACCACTATTCTGCCTTTAAATCTAATTAACCCTCCAACAACAGTAAAATATGGATAACTCTTGGGATCAACAGCTTTAGAGGAGATAATGTTAGACATTAAGGAATCATTCTGATAACTATGCAAAATCTGATCAACCCATTTAGGAATGACAGTAGTAACAGCCAAACATTGATTTCCCAAATCAATTCTTCTAGACAAAGCATCAGCAGCACCATTATCTTTGCCTCTCTTAAATTGAATCACATAATCTAGACCCAATAGTTTACTGATCCATTTTTGTTGAACAGGAGAAACAATCTTCTGATCCAACAAAAACTTAAGAGATTGTTGATCAGTAAGTATGGTGAACCTTTGACCTTGGAGATAATGCCTCCATTTTTGGACAGCCATCAAAACAGCCAAGAATTCTCTCTCATAAATAGAGAGTGATTGATTTCTAGGGCATAGAGATTTACTCATATAAGCAATAGGTTTCCCTTCCTGCATAAGAACAGCTCCAATTCCTACCCCACTAGCATCAGTCTCCACCACAAAAGGTTTTGAAAAATCTGGCAAACCCAAAACTGGTGCAGAACACATGGCTGTCTTCAACATCTTAAAAGCTTGATCAGCGTCCTCCCCCCAAGAAAAATTGTCCTTCTTTAGAAGATTTGTTAAGGGTTTACTCAAAAGACCATAACCCTTAATAAACTTCCTGTAATACCCTGTAAGACCCAAGAACCCTCTTAACTGCTTAAGAGTTTTAGGAGTTGGCCATTGAAGCATGCAAGAAATTTTTGAAGGGTCAGTTGCCACCCCATTTTCTGAAATGATATGTCCCAAATATTCCACCTGAAGCTGTCCAAATTGACACTTACTACTCTTAGCAAAGAGTGTATTGTCCCTTAACAGTTGTAACACTATCCTCAAATGATCCAAATGCTCCTCCCAAGATTTGCTATAAACCAAAATATCATCAAAAAACACAAGAATGAATTTTCGCAAATAGTTTCGAAAAACCTTGTTCATGAGAGATTGGAAGGTAGCTGGAGCATTACACAATCCAAAAGGCATAACCAAGAACTCATAATGGCCATTGTGAGTCCTAAAAGCAGTAAGATATTTGTGCTCTGGAGACATTAAAATTTGAAAATAACCAAATCTCAAATCAATCTTAGAAAAGAACTTGGAACCATGTAACTCATCTAACAATTCATCAATGATTGGGATAGGATAACTGTGTTTGATAGTTAAGTCATTCAAATACCTATAATCAACACATAATCTCCATGTGTTTTCCTTCTTTTTAACCAAAATGACAGGAGAAGCAAAAGGACTCTTACTATCTTGAATAGTGCCAGAAGTAAGCAGCTCCTGAACAATCTTCTCAATCTCAGATTTATGAGCATGAGAAGTCCTGTAAGGAAATTGATGTTTTGGCACACTGCCAGGCTTCAAAACAATCTGGTGCTCAACTCCCCTGGAAGGGGGAAGACCCACTGGTTCAGCAAAAACATCAGCAAACTCCTCCAAAAGAGCTTGCAACACTGGGTCAGACTCCCCTTGGTCAAAAATAGGGTAAAGTAGAAACACATCATCCACATCACTTGGTAAAGGCTCATGTAACAAGTGATAAATAGAAAATTCAGATAGCATATGACAATCCACTGAAGATGTTAAGGCCTGAATCTTTACCCTAGAACCATTTAAGTTGACTGTAAAAGTCATAGAAGCATAATCCAATTCAATAGGGCTATAAGACTTTAACCAATCACCTCCCAAAATTAAATCACACCCCTCAGTATCCAAAAGCCTTAAGGGATAAGAAAATTTATGCCCTTGCATTTTCCAAGAAAAAGGGTTAACTTGATGTGTACTCATCAATTTCTGCCCATTAGCTACTTTCACCAATAATGGAGATGTAGAAGAGAGATGTCAATTTAATCTGTGAGCAGTAGCAGATTGTATAAAGCTTAAAGTACTACCAGAATCAATGAGAATATGAAGTCTGTGACCATTGAAATCACCAAACAACCTCATGGTTGTAACATTGCCCTCCCCAGTAATAGCATCCAAAGTCATCTGCACCTCCTCTATAGATGTAGGATCAGAAACTTCTGCCCCCAGCTCCTCAGAATTACTGACATCGAAACTATCATACCCAAAATCCTCAACAACAATCATGTAGGCAATTTTTTGTTTACACTTATGACCAAAAGAGTAGGGTTCATCACAATTATAACAAAGACCCTTTTCTCTCCTAGCTGCCATTTCAGTAGGAGTGAGAATTTTAAATGGTGGCTTGGGAGAAATATTTGGGGGTTTAGGCTGTGTTCCCAAAGGAATCTCACCCTTTTTCCAAGGTGTAAAACTGGACGAGGAGTTGGGAAAAGACCCTCTAGAAAAAGGCTTGAGTTTCTTGGATAAGGCTGATATAGTAGTCTCTTGTTGTTTCCCAAGGGTAATAGCATGTTGTAAAGTTGTAGGCTCAAACATAGAAACAGCAGATCTCAATTCCTCACTTAAGCCACTTATAAAACTAGCAACAAAGTAGGAGTCGGGGAAATCTCCATCATTAAACAACAATAAACATGCCTTCAACTCCTCAAACTTATCAACATAGTCATCATAAGATCCTGTTTGTTTTAACTTGTTAAAATCAGCAATAACAATGTTTCTCTTTAAATCCTCAAATCTAACAGAAATGAGTTCCACAAATTTAGCCCAACTAACATCAACTTTCCTCTGGGCAAAACTCTGGAACCATAAGGCAGCTTTACCCTCAAAATGAACAGAGGCCAGAGTAACTTTTTGAGAATCAGTCAAATGAGGAATCAATTTAAAATATCCTTCACACTTGAGAATCCAAGATCTGGGATGGGATCCATCAAAACGTGGGAAATCCAACTTAGGGACAGGAGAGCGAAATATAGAAACATCATTGGAAAGTCGCATACCTGAGGATTCCTGAGAAGGAATTAGTGGCAGAACTGTAGAATGTCCCAGGGTAGGGTCACCCAGGAGAGATTCCTACATGGGTCCTTTGCCTTTATCCTTGTTTAGCAGCTGTAGTTGGAGAGTTGCTAAAGAAGCAGTGATATGTTTAAATTGATCCTCCATCTTAGTATGAAGCTCTGAAACTGTATCTTTGATATTTGCTTCTGTAGCTTCCCATTTCAAAGATTCAGTGTGAATAAACTGCTCTAATTTTTTCTGTGATTCTTGCAGATCCTTGAAGCGGGTAGCCTCAGCCATGGCCCAGAAGAGACTCTAAGATACCAATTGTAGTGAATACACTACTAATTTCCTGTGTAATTTATATTAATTTGCAGAATATGTGTTAAACGATCTGTATAGATGATAGGAAGAAGATAGAGATTGAGGGAGAGAGATAATTGAGGGGGAAGAGAATTAGAGAGGAGAGAGATTGTGGGAATATTTTTCTGCCCTTCATTCATCTGATACAGTACTTTTTTAACAAACCAATGGGGACCACATCCCAACATAATTTCTCTAAAATAAAGTACTAAATCGTAAATATTGAAAAGATATGGACTAAAGAGCAACTAAAATAGTGAATTATACTAATAAGGCAGATGACTTCAAATTTATCCATGTGTGTGGGCCCCAGCATTATTTTCTCCTTCCTTAGCCATTGGATCAAGGCATCCAATTTCCAAATTTTCGGACATAATTCCCCCACTTCCAAAAGTACCTTTAACTTCCTTCTCTTCACATCTTCCCATAAACTTCATCTTCTTCATTAATTTTCCTTTCTCCTCCATAGCAAACCCATTTTTCTCTGTAAATTCCTCGATCCCCGCCGCAATATCGTCCATCTTTTGTACACCTTCTTCCCCAGCGGCTCTGTTCATGACAGAAACCACAAAGAGAAAGGCATATGATGCCCTCTCAGCAGAGGTTGCCAAAAAGACAAGAACCTCAGGGAGGTTGGCAGCTAAGTCCACAACCTCTACTGATGAAGTTCAGGTACTCCCTATTCTCAATCCTGAACCTTTATCTTCTGAACCTCCCAAGTCTGCACCCACAAAAGTCACAGAGCTCGCTGAGCTAATCAAAGAGGCTGGAGGAATGAATGAAAGAGCAAGGAAGCTAACAGCTCAACAACAAGAAAGGAGAGATAAGGTGGTTAGTAAAATGGAGACCATTGCAGAGCTAGCTGAAAGGAAAAGGAAAGAGAGGCTGGCCACATTTGATAAAACTACTTCAAAGAAATTCAGGAGTGATTATCAAAGGTGGGCTGCTAACCTGAAGAGAGACAAGATCACTCCATCTCTGAACAGATTCCCTCATCATGATGCCTGGGTTCCTAAGAAGCTCAATGATGCTTGGGAGACTGCAAAAAGGGAATTTGTGTATTCCTTTTATATCAGTGGAGAGTTAGGAAGGGACAATGCTCAAGAAGTCTTCAACTCATGGTTGTTTGATGCCTATCCCAAGCTCTATCCTGAGATCAGTGATGCTTGGAATGATGTCTTCCCTGATCAAGCCCTGAAGGCCCCTGAGCAAATCACCTACTGGCCTCCTCAAGATGCAACATGTGTTGTTGATAGAGAAAGGATCACTGAAGAGTGGACATCCTTGTGTGAGCATCTTGGACTCAGAGGACATTCGAAGGAGATAATGGAGAGGGAGAACGAGCTGAAGATTAGAGTATTCAAGCAATATGGACTTGAACCCATTTTCGAATCCATCTGAGAAGTTTGTATTTTTTGCTGGGTATTTGTTTATAAGTCCCAGGTGTGTTTAAGTTTGAAACCTTTTGAGAGTAGACTTCATGTAATTTGTACTTCATCATGTTATCAATGAAATGAACTCTACTGATGTTTGCCCAAGATAATATCTCATTATCATTTAGGCTTATGTACTTGAATGTTTTACTTACAAAATCTATGAACTTTGTATGTCATCTGAAGAACCTCATCTGAAAGAAGATATGTAATAAGATAGGTTCCGGCATAATCAAAAAGGGGGAAATTGTTGGGAAAATGTATAAGACTTATGTTTTGATTAGATGCCAAAATGTTCCTCCTAAGTTGTTTTGTAAGTAATTTATTCAGTAGAGTTAGTACTTAGTCAAACAGTTCAAAGTGTTAAGAACTGGAGTGCAGTTAGTAATCTTAAGAGTGTATTTAAGAATGAAGTCCACTGAAGTGAAGTCCGCTGAAGATATGTGATCTGAGAATAAGTCTAAGTCTTGAATGTTTTCTAAGTACATTCTCACTAAGACTAAAACTATCAGGAGAGGACCAAGGTCCACTGATGGTAACTAACAATGCACATTCAATGCTAAACATATTAAAAGCTGTTAGTTAATCTGGTTGGAACAAGGCAAAATGAATTTCAGGGAAGCTTACAATAAATGAAGGAATAAGAAGGTTCTCTCAGAGGAGTTCCACCTTAAAGCAAGACAAGAATCTGGGCATACAGACTAAAGGTCCAATGAGAAGATGACACGTCAGTGTACTTTACTGACAGCCGACCTGCCCCAGTCTGACAAGTATCAAAAGTCTTTCCCTAGCAATCTACAGAAAGTTGGTGAACATGCATGGTCTTTCAGCCATTTCTTGACAAGACTTAAAGCTTCAAATAGAGTCGTTTGAGCCAATCAGATACAAGAAGACTTACTTGAGAAGATTCAAATCCAACGGGAAGATTTTCAAGGAAGCCTATAAATACAGAAGGACGTGCTCATTTCTATGCACGAGAAACTCACAAGATCAAAGCTATCTCTACATTCATAACAACTAAGAAGCACTCGAAATTACTTTTGTTTCCCAAGTATTTCACATTTGTAGAGATCCTAACAAACCTTCTGTAACCAAGCTTAAAAGCTATATCCAAATCTTAGAAAGAGATAATCTAATCCTAAGCCTTGTGCTAAACTTGTAAGGATTATCTCAAAATAGTTGGAACCAAAACCCTACTCAAAACCCTACTCAGTGTTTAGGTTGAGAGCTAGTGTTAAGTGGTGTTAGTAAGCTGATTGTTGTATTAGTCTGAAAGCTGGTTTGTTTTGGGAACTAGGACCTGGAATTTCCTAGTGATCAATCATCCTAAGAGAGGATTAGTTGATCAGTGGACCTTGGCACTATAACACAAGGAATTCCAAGTGAAAGGAATTCTCCTGTTTGATCAGGACAGTGGACGTAGGAGATTCATCTCTGAACCACTTTATACCTTGTGTTCTTATTATCTGCTTTCCTAAGTGTGTGTTAATCTCAAAGTTTATCAAAGTAAAACGAGTTTTCTAAAGGGCTCACTAATCCGCATCTGAAAGTTAATTAGATAGTAGTTCAATTGAAAGTCTTGAGCTTTCAGTGGAGGTATTATCTCAGTAAGCTTTCACAAAGTAACTCTCAGCAGACCTCAAGTCCACTGACGAGCTACTGTCTTAAGTAACCTGATAAGTTTTACAAGAAGTTTTTAATTTGTAACCACAGGTGTATTCCCCCCCCCCCCCCATACACCTGTTTATTCGTTTCGGGACCAACAATTGATTTTAAGAATTCATTAATTAAGAGAATTAAAACTAAATGTCACGAATTACCCTAATTACGTACCCACATCCTACTTCTACGAGTTCATCCTACCCCAAGCATGCAAGGGTTTTAGCTAGATATGGTTTTTACGGAAACAAAAATAATTGAAGAAGTAACGAACATAAACATAATAATTTGAACTAAGAAATTATTAAACATTAACTAGAGTTTAAAGAAATAAATGCTAAGAACTGAAATTAGATTAATAAAACTAAGTCTCAAGTATTCAAGAACAAAGAACTAAAGGAAAGAAACTAAAAATCAAAACCAAACTATGAATTTGTAAGTAAACCTCGATTACACGTGAAAATTAAGCTTACTCGTCTCTTTTCCTCTTCCTCTCTCCAAAAACTAACTCGAAAAGTGATGTGGTATGAAGTGGTATGTGTTAATCCTCCAAAAACGAGTTCGGAACAAGTATATATAAGCATCGGGCCGAATCGGGGACTCATGGGCCGAAAAACGAATCCGGAGGCAAAAAATGAAAGTGCTCGAGCAGCACCCGCTTGAGCGGGTACGCTCGAGCTGTATAGCTCGAATGCATCAGGGGCTCAAGCTGGTCGAGTGGCCAAATTGTTCTGCATGTTTCGGGCGCTCGAGCAACATGCTTGATGGCGCTCGAGTTGCTCGAATGACAAAAGTTCTCTGGACAATTTAGGAACTCAAGCAACATGCTCGAGCGGTGGCGCTCGAGTGACTCCACTCGAGTGGCTCTCCTTCTTCTTCAACTGATACCTTTCTTCTTGCGCACTAATACCATTCGTATTTTCTATATATCTTCTCATCCGGGCATCCGTTTGAGTCGATTCAAAGTCCTACGAACTCCATTTTTCACCCTCGATTCACCTATGAGCATCAAAGAGATAAATTCGTCAATGTGTAGAAATAATACTCAATTGACTCAAAATACTCAATAAAATCGACCAAAACTTGGGCATTTCTAGCTACGAATCATGACAATTTCACGCATAATCATGTCCTATTTTATCTTACCTTTTTTTTTATCTTCTATTGGTAATATACTTGGAAATAATTTTTCCTACAAATGTCTTGAATTGTCCTTTTGTATAAGTCTAATTCGAACAATTTAATACGAGTGAAATTGCTTTTAGCAGGAACCGAATCCGCATGCCTTTTGATTTTGACATTAATGAAAAATAAATCTTATCTAAAAAATCTAATTTATAGAGAGGAGTATTATTCATATTATTTACTGTTTGTGATGCTGAATAGAGAATGAACGTGGTGGATACGTAGGATTTAGAATGGACTATCCGAATTTATTAAACTAGTATTTTCACCAGTGCGATGCACGATTTTTAAATTATACTCTATCCTCTATCAATCTTTTATATATTTTTCTTTTTGGTTATCCATCAATCTTTTATCTATTTTTTTTAAATAAATAACACTGACAAACAAATGTATGAATTCCATAGACGAAGTGATATAACTCAAATAGTTAGAGCTTCATTACCTATGAAAAGAGGTCATACATTCGAGTCACAACTTTATCGATAAAAGACAAATATGAATTCCACAATATCCTTATTTTATCTATTTTTTAATAAAATACTAATTTTTATTAGATTTTGTGTCTAACATTAAATTGGTAAAAGATTGGTGGACCGGATGAAAGTATAATTTAACTTAATTATTAAATAATTAGTTGTTTCATCAAAGGATATGAGTTTTATATATTGAAGAGTATAGTGTCACAACATTAGCCTACTAAATTTTGTATTTATTGGTTTTTCTATACACACTTAATTTACCAATATTAATAATATTTTCATGTTGTCTATGGCATAATAAATAATATTTTCATGTTGTGGTTTTTCTCATTGCTATAGCCTATTCCCTTGATCATCTCGAAATACATTTGAACGTTCATCATCTACATTAAAAATAGATTATTCTGTAGACATAAATAACTTAAAAATTATATCAATAATAGATAAACTATTACAAATTTTAATATGAAAAACATAAATATTTTACAATGAGTAAATCTCTTAATTTGAACTAAATGTTGCCACAAAATATGCACTTTCACCTTAAACTATTATTTAGCTGCATTATCAAAAAAAATAATGTACACTAATTAATTAATATTGTAATTTGAAGACAACACACAATCATTATAGGTACAATGAAATGGGTCAAATGGCACCAAGTTTGTTAATGGACCAGATTATAATATTGACCTGGAAAATTTGTTAGGGTCTCGATGGGGTAATTTTTTTTCCAATTTCACAGCCCATGGTCTAAACAAAGTACCTTCCACCAACACACGTGTGTATCATGTAATGCACACACATATTTTACCCCCGACCACATGTTTTGTTTTCACTCTCAGAATTTTATCCCTGCCCTGCCCTGCCCTGCCCTTTGAAGATTCGCCTTTCATTCATTTGAATTGTTTCCGATCTTACTTACGGTTATTAACAATCCCACATTGCTCATGCAGTTTATTTTTCCCCGATTACTTGCCAGATTACAAACAATGGTAGTTGTTTATGGGTAAATATTTTCAGTATATTTTCACATAGATCCGCCATATTTTTTTCCAAATCTTAGTGGCAAAGATAAAATTGTTACATATCTGTGTGTATATATATATATTGGTTGGTCTAATTTTATATTTTTATTCAGAGTGTACATTGTTTTATTTATATTTCACATGAGTTTGCCTATTATGTATAGGCTATTTTTTTTTTTTTTAATCTTGACCAAGTTTGGAATATTTTTAGTGAAACGACTAAAATTTCGTACAATTTTTTGTGATGTTAAAGGGCAAACCTAAAGTTTTTCAGTACACGCTTTCTGCTTCATTTCTTTTTTTGGATCAGCTTATCTATATTTCGATGGGAAGAATTATAATGATGACCGTCTCATGGCATGAGACAATGAGAATGAGTGTAAGTAGGGCATTGACTCATTAACACTTTGATAGGGGTAAGTGTTAATTTGTGTGGTCTCATGCCATGAGACAGTCTCATACAAGTTTTTGCCTATAATGATAGTGACGACGAAGATGTAAGAAAGGCATGGTTAGTTTTTCTAATGTACCTTCAGTATAATTTTTCACGAATTTGATGTTGTAACTACAGAAATAACTCATTTTTTTAATCGAAATTTGTGTTTAGTTTGTTTCTCCCGGCTGGATTTTGGGTTGTTTCATAGTTTTAAGTTTAGAGTGACCCTTTGGTTTTAATTTATGGTTTTGATTTAGTTGTTGTCAATTTCTCTCTGAATAAGCGGTTTGGGTTGGCACAAATTTTCTTTGGTTTCTCCTGAATATTCAGTTTCTACTTGAATTAGTGGTTTAGGTTACAACAATTGTTTTCATTATTTTAGTTTCAATTAGTTTTGTTCTCTTTCTTGAAATATTCTTAAATCTGAATCGCCTGGAATCCAATGCTTAAGTTTCTAACTAAGTTGATATATACAGTTTTTCAACTCGTTTTGACAACTATAGCAGGTAACTCTATTTTCTGCTGATCATATTTCTTGATTCCTAGGCTGGTCTAAGATTCATTCTGAATTTGTTGATATATTGTGTAAAGTAAGAATAAATGAACATGTGTAGTGTACCTTTTGATGTAGTAATTATTCTGTAGTTCTTTTTTTTTTTTTGTGTGGCAACAATCTATAGATAGAGCTTTACTTTAGAATCTGATTTGCCATATTAGTATAGTTAGTACCAGGTGGCTTAGTCCACCTGGCCACCGGGTTCCTCACTCTAGTGAGTGACCTGGGTTCGATTCCCTTTGGGAACGAATTGGGAGGGAGTTATAAGGTAGGCTTGGAGATTTCTAGGAGTGTATGGAGACTAGGTGAACTAATCTAACTACTAACAACTAACATTTACCGATAAAAAAAAAATAAAAATATTAGTATAGTTAGTATTACTTCCTGTTGGAATTCATATGAGCTTTGCATCTAATAGTCATTGAGTATCATTTTCTACAAATAATCAGAGAACAACTACTAAATTAGATGCAGCTTAGCAAGACCAAATACTATTGAACTTGTTTTTTTTTTTTTTTTACAGGAATGAAATACTTGAGTAGAAACACTACTAAAAAATGACTGAAATTTTGTTTTAGGTTCTAGTTGTTTTTTCTGAATCATGAGAAAATCATTGCAGTTGGATAAGAATATTTTGCAGTTCTTTTATTTTTTCTGTATAGCTTTTATTAATTTCTACAGGTGGGGGGCGATTTCTATGCATCCCAGAAACTACAACAGCAACCATTGAGGAATTAATTGAAATCAAAAGCTTTGAGTATCGTAAAGATAAGTACACACTTCAGAATTTTTTTTATTGTTGTTTAGATTCAATTAAAATTAAATATCTGAGTATTTTATTGAAGTTTGTAGATGCTACACAGAAAACTTAGTACTTGAAAAAAATGGTAAATAAAATTGTATTAATCACATGCAAATATATGTAAGAGTTGGAACTATGAACGAATGACTATAATTGTTAGATGTATATTAACAGTTAATAAATGGGTTTTCAAAATAATCAAAGTAATGTATCTTCTAAGTTGTTTATTCTGTGGCATAAGATGTTTAAAAAGTTCCATTTCAACTATATATTATTTCTTTTATTTGAATTAGTACAAATAGATATTAACAAAGAAAAACATGATCAATGTATTGCTTAAGGTAACATCAACAATAAATGAAGAAGCTTAAACTATCCGTACCAGATTGTGTATTATCAATTCTTGCTTGATTTATTGGAAGACAATTAAGAACTTGGTACATTATCCATTTGTAGCTTTCTTCTCTCTGCCAGATATAATTTGCTCTTTAATACTTGAACACTGGATTATTAACACTTATGTTGTGATGAATTTGGTATGGATGGAGATTACTGGAAAAAGAAAACAAAACTTGGCAATATATTTGCCTTAATAATTAATTTAAAACTGAATTCTATAATTAGGGGTACAAATGTGTGAAAATAAAATAACATTCACACAAGTCGTATAACCTGCTAAAGAACGATACAATATGATGCCATTATTTTTGTTTTTTTGTGAAAAGTTCTTAAATGCCATTATCTCCATTAACATTTGCATGCACCATTTTTCCCTACAACAAATGCATCCTTTTAAGACAGATTAGTGAATGATAAAAAAGACAAATGTACTAAAATGTATATCAATGAATTCATGGAATACCCATTGTATAGACTCTTAAATGAAGCTTTACTTTGCGAATGCAGGTACTCTGTAAGCTTGGATCAAAAGCAAGAAATGACTCATTTGATGATATCTGCAAGAGCAAATAAGAAATGTTTGATGAGAGAATACATCCCTCTATAAAAATTTTATCATGTGTGCTTAGTAGAGCTGTTCACGGCATGGATATTTGAAAATATTTGTGTCTGTATCAAAGTTCGGTAATTTTAAAATTCGTGTGTCCGTACTGAGATTTTGGTACGGTACCATACAAATATTTTATTTTTGGGTACGGATCGGATCAGATTTTCGATTATAAACGAATCGGATCGGTACGGAACGAAGCGGATAAATAGATTTTTACCCATTTTTTTATCATTCTCTTCTTTTTTATTCAATTTTTTAAAGAATAATATATTGATGCATGCACACTCACACGAGTATTACACAACTTCAATCAAATCAAACATATATCATTACAAGCTCAAATATAACACATTATATGATAATGAATGATAAATAAATTAATGTAAATCACTACTAATAAAGTATCAGTATATAAAATACTCCATATTTAAAAAAAATCTTTTGAAATATGGTGTGAATAAAAAGTGCAATATTAAAATCATGTTGATCATAATTTCTGACACAGGGTACACCATATCTAAGTTTTTGTAAGAAATGAATATACATGAAAAATGAGATTAAAAGAAAAAAAATTATTTTAAATTATTTTGATATACACCTAAACATTGTTAGTGTTAGTGTCCTAAAGACAATCCATCGAAAGGACATAATACTAAGGTAATATTCAGATTTGATTTAATATTATTACTGGTTTAATATTAAATGTATGGCGTTACACTTATCTGAATATGATGTTTGATTGTTTGCATATATTCTTATTTGTGTTCCCATGAATCACTACTGCCATTGAGTGAGTGAGAACTCAGATGACTTAAGTATGATTCTCAAATAGCTCCGATCAAGAATCATCAAGAATGGGATATTGATGAAGCAATTGAGATTGGTGTGTGATCTGCATCATGCTCTTAGAGAGTGTAGTAAGATCTCACTTACTACGAGATACCGGGTATCTCATGATGGATGCACAAATACCTTAGAGGGTATTGGTATACCCATCTGAGAAACCATTTGATGTAATTCCATATAATGTGTCTACGGGTGTCTCGGTTAGTGGGAGCGATGTGATACTCCTCTGACTTGAGGTCAATACGCACGACATGTGTGGAGTGATGAACTTTGACCATGACCGACGCTTGCACCCTTCCACGGGTAGATATGGCATGGATTTGGTTCATCACGAAATGCATGTGCGTGGTAGTTGAGCCAAGAATAGGATTAATTCATCAATGTGGATTTAGAGAGAATACTCATCTTCTCATCATAATTAGATCTAAGTCGTCGGCTGATGCACATCAAATTAGACTTTGTGGCTAAGTGTGATATATTTGATCAATTAGTGATTGAAGATAATATGATTAAGTTATTTGAATAGACACTTCATCATGTTCAAGCCTTAATCAGGTATTCGCGAATGAAAGGAAGATATCACAATAGCCTACATTATTACAGGTAGTGGCAGATTTCCTCGCAACGTACCTCGTATATTGAGAATGTCTGATTTATTGTCTAGGGTTCAATTAAGACCGTTAGTTTGACTAATCGCTCGATATACGAGGGCATATGGGTCACACAACAAGTAATGACAATTTACCAATTATAGTTGGTTGATTAAATATTGTATTAGATATAATATTTAATTTATGGAGAATATAATAATAATTATATTTAGAATTAATTATTATTATTATTTAATTAAATATGAAATCTCAATAATAATATTTGGAATATTATTATACAAGAATAATAGATGTGGTAAAGATATTATTCGTAGTAACATATCTAGGGAGATATAATCTGTAGAGATTATATTACGGGCTAGGCCCGATATCTTGCTTAGGAATTAAGCCAAGTTAATCCCTATAAATATGTGTCTTATGGGAATTCCGAAAACACACAAGAAATATAATTTCTCCATAAAATCTCTAGTCAGAATTTTTCTCGCAAATTCGTCTCGAGATTCAACGCTGGCATATCGATGTGGGTTGGTAGAAAGCCGTTACGTGGATACCATAGTTGAGGATTCCGCATACAAATTGCTGTAAGGATTTATATATTGTTATTTATCCTATATGTTTTATGTTATACAACTATGTTTCAGATTCGTTGTTGGTGAATCGTGTTCTTCCGCTGCGCCGAACATGGTGTTTGTGCCTCTAAAACCCAACAAACATAACTTAACGTTTTAAAAACTTAATAAGATAAATAGTATAGTGTTTGTATTCTGAAAAGGGAGAGAAATTATGTTATTGTATAGTTGTACTTGAATTCAATAACATCATAATAATGTTTGATAAATAATAAATAAATAATAATCTAATTTAATACATATTTAATTTGATTCGGTATTGTATGATTCGGTACGGTCACATTCGGTTTTTCGGTACGGTTAATTTGGTAATATCCAAATCTGTACTAAAAAAATATTCGGTTCGATTTCAGTACGGTTAAAGTAAAAAAATCCATAACTTTTTCGGTGCGGATTTCGGGACGAGTTTGGTAATCTCCGAACTCCGTGAACAGCCCTAGTGCTCACGTTGAGCCAACGCATTAGGTAATACTCCTATCCTATGTATGACAAAGTATAATGTGAAAATGGCTTATACATTTATTATCGAAGGATATTAGTTGATTTTTCTAAACAATATTAGTTGTTTCCACTGAAGAGTATTACTAGTTTACATTGAAGAGTCTTAGTTGTTCAGTGAAAACAAACTAAAACTCTTCAGTGAAAACAACTAATATCCTTCAATGAAAACATTTAATATTCTTTAATGATTCATGTATGAACCAATTTCACTCTATACATATTCCATTTTAAGAAACTGTAAAATCTCTTTCAAAAGGGGTAATTTCAAAAGTTAAAAAAAAAAAAAAAAAAAAAACTTGCTGGCTATGGGGTTCGAACCCATGCGCACTTATGTGCAGCAGATCTTAAGTCTGCCCCCTTAACCTCTCGGGCAAACCAGCTTGATATTATATTTTGGTCACTAAATTAAATAACCAAAAGGAGTTGCTATTTTATATTACTGTTTAATAGCAAACCCTAGAAAGAAATCCCCTCCGTCTTCAATCGAATTTGAAGAAACCCTTTCGCAAACACAGAAGAGAGAACAATGGCGGAGCACTTGGCATCGATATTCGGAACCGAGAAGGATAGGGTGAACTGCCCTTTCTACTTCAAGATCGGCGCGTGTAGGCACGGTGACCGGTGCTCGCGTCTCCATACAAAGCCCAGCATCAGCCCCACGCTCCTGCTCTCCAACATGTACCAACGCCCCGATATGATCACCCCCGGTGTTGACCCGCAGGGTCAACCTCTCGACCCGAAGAAGATCCAATCTCATTTCGAGGTTTTGAAAACAAGTCCTTTCCTTCGAAATCGTTGTGTTAGATATTTATATATGTAATTCTTACGAGTTTTTTTTATTTTTTTATTTTAGGGTTTTAATCTGATTCAATTCACTTGGATGGATGCTGTTGTGTGAATTGTCGGCTAGGCTTGATTTTTCTTATATGTGTTGTTTTGATTCATGATTTTTTATTTTAATAATCTTTCCATTTGATCAACTCTATGATCTATTTTAGGGTTATAAGTTGAATCATCGAATTTAGATCTGATAAGTTACAACATAATTTTCCTTTCAGCATTATGCCCTGACAATACTGTAGAATAGAGCTGTTTATCTGTGAATCAGCGAGAAGCATTTTAGTTTATAGCTAATTAAAAGGTTGCTTTGTTATCATAGGATTTCTATGAAGATTTGTTTCAGGAGCTCAGCAAATATGGTGACATTCAGAGCCTCAATATATGTGATAACTTGGCCGACCACATGGTTGGTAATGTGTACGTCCAGTTTAGGGAGGAAGACCAAGCGCAAAATGCTCTTCAAAATCTTGTGGGAAGGTCTTACGAAGGTTATTCTCTTCTTTTATAACTTGTTCTGTTTAAAGTCTCGTGAGCTGTATTCACTTCGATTTTTTCAGACTGGTTTAAACTCATTGGAGAAAGTTTCATCGTTAAAGGTTTAGTTTTCCCTGTTATTTTGAGTATAATTAGGCCAAACTAGTATATTACTTGCCATTTGATACGGATATAGAATTTGTTTAGTGATACTCACCACACCAGCCAATAAAAAGCTATACATGCAACAGAGTTTATGTGAATGGATCTGCAACCCTTATCTGTTTTGGAAATGTCTGCTTTACATAAAAAAAGTGTGGTAGTAGAAGGCTATATTCTACACATCTTCCTGAATCATGCATGCACTTTTGCGATCTCATTTGTTTTTTCAGGGAATTTCTACAATTCGCTTAATCCACCAAAGTCTAGAATTAATAATGAGTCTTCTGTTTCAAATTTTATTGTTGATGAATGCCTACATTATACTACTTTAGGGCGGCCCATCATTGCTGACTTCTCCCCTGTGACGGACTTCCGTGAGGCAACTTGTAGACAGTACGAAGAAAATGTATGCAATCGAGGTGGATATTGCAACTTCATGCATCTGAAAAAGATAAGCAGGTCTGTTTTGGGTATACTTTTATTTGTTTCCTTTTAAACCTTGGAACCATTTTATATGTGATTGATGCATTTAATTTATCTGAAGAGAGCTGAGGCAACAACTGTTCCGAAGGGGCAGACGAAGGAATGATCGCAGTAGAAGCAGAAGCCGCAGCCCTCGTCCTCGTAACCATGAGGAGCGTGACCGTCATGGTTCTGGGAGAAGGGGAGACTCACGCCACCATGATAGAGGGAGAAGGCCTCGAAGCAGAAGCCCTGGTAGGAGAAGTGGACGTAGCAGAAGTCCTGGGGCGGGTGGAAGGAGAAGTGCAAGAGAAAGCAGTGTTGAGAGAAGGGCAAAAATCGAGCAGTGGAATAGGGAAAGAGAGGATGTTGAATCTGGCAGGGATCATAATGATGAACGGGCCCACGAAGATAAAAGCAATGGCGAACATAATGAGGAGGAACGGGCCCATGAAGATAATTCGCATCCACCTGAGCAAGGAAATGGAAAATATGACTACTGAAACCCAAGAAGATTTCTCGGTTTGTTCATTTCTTTGTTTGATTATTCATGTTTACTGTATCGTGCTGCTTTTCTTTTTGTTTGTCCTTCTCCTCACGTGAGAAAAGGCTTACTGCCTATTTTCCACTGTGCAGGTGGGGATGATTCACCATTTTCTTCTCCCTTTCCTCCTTCCAAAGAAATAGCTCAGTTTTAGGAGGCATAGCAAATGATACAAGCACATCATCCAAGATATATTCCCACAAACATAAAAATCCCTAAATTGCTGTTGACTTCTAGGAAAGACCATGGTTTTTGCAGGAACCTTATTGGTGAATTTATTGAAGTCCTAGGAAAAATGATGTTGTAGATTGTTCTGCCCTTGATTCGTCCATATCCTGTTTTTGCCTACGTGAAAAGGTTTATTGCCAATTTTTCACTCTTCAGGTGAAAAAATTCATCATTACCTGATATTCACCCTTCCCACCTTCCAAAATGATTCGAGCACGTGATTCAAAATATGTTCCGCTGACCTAAAACCCCAGAATGTGCTGTTTCAACTTACCCGAAAAATCACTGATTACAGGTTTCAAACCTACGGATTGGGAAAAAGAAAGTGCTCCTAAATAGTTATCCCTGCAATTCATCCATTTAATCATTCTGCTTTGACAGATTTTTAAACTTCATATACCTTTATTAACTCAATAATTAAAAAAATATGTGAGTGCTAAAAAAGTTTTACGTAATAACTTATAATGTTTTTCATCATCTTTATTTTCCCCTAAAACTAGAACTATTCCCTTGACATATCAGTGCTCAATTAAATTCTCTAATTTGAAACCAATTCCTCACATTATAATATACTGAACAGGTAAGGTTCCTCCTCTTCTACACAACCTACCCTAGTGTTGAGCTAATTAACATTCTAATAAGTTTAGGTGTATATGTTAATTTTGATCATTTAATACAGTTTTTCCAAGCTGTGCAGGTCAGGTACTCCTGCTGGGGCATGCTTTTTTTAGGTTGCAGCTTATGTTGATATTTGTATACAGGTTGGCCAGTTTTGTCTGCAGAAAAGATTGCACTTGCATCCAGTGTATTTGATATTCGTATCAACGCAAAAGTGGCCTCATCAAGCGACCATCAGTTGTGCCATGTCTAGTTCAGATGACACCCCTGCTAGCAGATTATGTCTTTCTGTTTCTTTACCTCTTCTTTTTCTCTCTTTTTGTTGTTCCTTTTGAATTCCCTTGTAACTTGGGAACTATTGTGTTTCCATTTATTCAGTGTGTGCTATTAGCAGTTTAATGCAATATGGACGTTCTTGATGTGCTTATATTTTCATTCTCTCAAAATTCGGGCATCATCACAATGTATTTGTTCTGTGAAGATTAAGTGCATTACTACAGTTTTTGGTATTACATATAGTAAAGAGGTACCCTATAGGCTTATAGCTTGAGTGAGATCTCATGTTGACCTCGCTGTCGTAATATGCCAAGTGCTGACAATTGAGTTGCCCGTTTTTTGCTAGTTATTGTTGATTTATGTATATGTTATTAGTTCATATTTTAGGCCGTGGAAACCATCATACACTAAGGTGGAGAAGTATTAAGTTTAGCTTAAGAAAATTATTATTTTTAATTTTTGTTACTTTCATTTTGCCTAAGATTTTTGTATGGGGGTGGGTTTGCAATTTGGAAGCACGATGTTTCTCTAAATTAGTAAATTATAACTTAATACTGTGTATTTATGTCTGTTAAAATTGGGTCCTTGTATTCTTATTTAGAGACGACGTTTGAGGTGGCATTTGTTCAAAAAAAATTATTAAAAAAAGTCTGTATTTGATGGCTAACATTGTCTAGTCAATGGATCAAGCATTAGAAATGCAAGTATAGATTCACATGCTCTGAATTTATGATATAAGTATTAAAGAGAGTATACATTTACATTATATTTGGAAGTACGTGTATCGAATAGTTTCTTCAGTTTTATGTGCATCAGATCAACTCAAATGTATTTTTTTTGAGAAAATTACACTTGAGTTTAGTATATTAGATTTAAATTGCATTGTGGTTAATCACCTAGTAAAGGGGTTAACTTTTTTAATTTTGATCAGCCCTCTACCACCCACCCATGTCGCCCCACCCTCCACCAACACCTTATCTCTCTCTTCCACACCCTTATTTTCCCCCTTTTTTATTAATCTCTCTTTTTCGTTTTCACTGTCAGCCATTAACACACCTCCCATCCCACCACATCAAATTCCTTGAAAAACACCCCAACTCTCAGTAATCTCCTTTTTTGTCTATCTCAACATAACCAAAATGCGAATAGAAAATCACACTTCTCCATTCTTCCGTTTCCGTCGTTTGGGGCGCATCATTTGAACGTAAAAGGGGAAAAATAATATGTGTGTGTGTCATGATTAAGAGGGTGTTTGGCTAAGCTTATTTGAAACATCTTATAAGCTCTAACATCTTATAAGTTGTTTTAAGAGCTTATAAGATATAATTTTTAAGTAGCTTGTAAGTTGCTAAAGTGTTTGACTAATACAACTTATAAGATTTTTGATAATTTATAATAAATATTTTTAAAATCTATAAAAAGTAATTTTTTCAATTTTTTATATTGAGGTAGGGGTTGGGGAGGGGCGGGGTGGGGTGGTTTCAGGGTGAGGTGGGTGGTTGGGGTGGAGGTGATTAGGAAAATAAGTTGGGAAATCCCAACTTATTTTTTTACAGCTTATAAGATGTTAGAAGCTTATTTTATGATTTTATAAGTTGTTAAGCATCTCATTTTGTCAAACACATTAGTAGTACTTATAAGCTCTTTAACAGCTTATAAGATGTTTTAAGGAGCTTATAAGCTCAGCCAAACACCCTCTAAATCTGTTTAAATGATTTAGGTAGGCCCATTTGATATCCATTTCTGTTTTCGATGCGTTTTTGCCGTTTTTTTTACTGATTTTTGAGGATTTAGGGCTCGGAGGCGAGGTTTTCGCATCTAAGGTACAATTTCTGTTTAATTTTTGCGAAGAAATTCAATTTTATTTTGTCAATGAGATATTGAGATCTGTTCATGTTGGAATCGGGGGGTGTTTTTTATTATATTGCTACAGTGGTGATTTTGAAACTCAATTTCATCATATACCTTTTACAAATTATAAGCAAAGATTAGTTCAAATTATAAGCAAAGATTAGTTTTGGGATAATATGTTTAGCTTATTCATATTTGATAATTTGGATTCTTTTGCAAATTATTTTGGAGTACGAAGGATTATATGTTTATTTTATGATAGGTAAATTATGTTTCAAAGTAAAGGACTCTTGCAAATAAGAAGTGGAGGATAAAGAAGAGAAGAAAAGGAGAAGGAGGAGAAGAAGAGAATAGGAAAAGGAGAAGAGAATTGTTTAGATGCAAAATGTATATTATGGTATATGTTTAATTCATAATACAAACAACTCATTTGTACTAATGCCCACACTCTTGTACTATAAATTTTATATTTTACTATAGTATTATATCTTACATTGTGGTACAAATAATTAATTTACACAAATTAAAAATTTATACTATTGTTCAAATTTATACTATGTTATTGTTTTTTGTACTATACATTTGCGAGAATAATTATTAAATAACGAAATGCAAATAAAAAAATGTCTATATTTTTTTATTAAAAAATTGAACATAAAACTTAATAAATTTAAAAAAGCTGGAAGAGAAAAGTGGAAAAGTAGATATCAAATCATAAAATGATGAAAAGTAAAATGAATAGTGTCTAATCAATGAATAGTGATTGAAAACTTAACCTCTATGCAATTGGAAAAAGGTACTATACCTATATGCAATTTTGCCTTAGAAAATACAACCCATTGTAAGTCTCTCTATTTTTTAAGAGTTACTTATTTATAACTGAAAAATTATTTTGTTATTATTAAAAAGTCACCCATGTTAGCACCATTTAATAAGTGGTAACTTTACAGTAATAGTAATGGGAATTTTTTAGTAGTTGTTAGGTAACTTTTTAAAAAATACACTTGAGTTTTACGATGCAGGGGATGCACATAAGACTAAGTCTTACAATATTAGTTCAACATTTAACTAATTCACTTTAAGAGCATCACTAATACAAGTGAATAATATTGGGGAAGGAGTTTGTCACATATTAGATCGCATATGTATCACCTCAAATATTTCATTCTTTTACCTCAAAAAAAATTCTACCCCTCCCAACCCCATAAGTAACACTACATGGGACTCACCATCAAATTATATACTCCTTTTGTCTCACTTTTCTTATTTGTTTGTCCATCAAAAGTGTGTCATTTTCTTATTTATCAACAATCACCTTAATTGCACAAACAATTATTTTATTTATACTTAATCCTTATTTTAACTATTTTTTCTGAAAACTTGTGCCAAAACAATGGGGCACAATTTTGTTGAACAGAGAGAGTCATTCTTATTGAATAAAAAAGAAGAAAATTTTATTAAAGTTAGGGGGCTACTCCTTTTTTTTCCTATCTAGTGAGGAATACTTCTCACACATTTTTCCTTTTCATGCCACATCATTCCTTAATCATTTTCTCATTTCTATTGTGAATACTCTGAGAAGGATATTGTTCACCAACTAATCACATAATATGCAGTAAGAGGCGGGATAGTAAACCCTCATCATCTCTTGATTGGTTCATGGGGTAAGGCCTCGCAAAAGCACTAGGTGTAATTAGGGATAACAACAGATGGTTATGAGACGGGTTTGGTTGTCATAGGACCTGCCCCGTCAGCAAAGTGATGGACTTGTTTCCTGCCCCCGACTACAGAATCTACGGGTCCAATCCACATTGTCGCACTTGAATATTTTTTTCTCTCCTATCCCTTTAATTACTTTCACTTAACTGATTTGAATGTCTGCAGTTATTATCACACTCCTAAAAAAGAAATCTCTCTCACAGAGTCAATAAAATGTTAAAGCATCGTTACTTTATTCAACCTTATACTCATATACTTTTTTATTTCTTAAAAAATGCATCACCTTCTACTACGAAAGTAGTTATGGGACGACGCGAGTACTTTTAAATTGATTTTAATATACAAATTATTTTTATTTGGACATTAAAAAATTCAAATTCAAAAATATATACATTAATTGAATATATGTATGTATAAATACATTTATATATAATAATATTAATATAAATATATAAGGCCGGTTTGGGAACGGGTTTCATAATAATTGTTACTCGTCGTTAATTCACTTGACATGATCAAATCCAGCACCAAATGAAATGAGTTTAAGGGGGTGTTTGGTTAACGACTCTTCATTGGTAATGAGAATGAAAATACATTTTCCATTTATACCCCCATAATAAAAATGATATATTGGGAAAATAATTGTTCCAATGGTGATTCTATTGCTAATGTCATGCCCCAATTTTGGAATAGAAGTGTGATTAGACGTGAAATTATGATGTTTTGATGCTCATTTAGTCCATATATTGAGTGCTTTTGGTGAGTTTTTAGAGTTATTTGAGTACTATTTTTATAAACTCATTAATTTGCCTCTTAGGTGTGCGCGATAGGAAAAAGGGCGAAAAATGGAGCTCGTAGGACTTTGAATCGACTCAAATGGATTCCCGGATGAGAAGATATGAAGGAATTACAAAAAGTATTAGTTCGAGCAAAGAAAAATAGCATTTGGCAAGAGAGAAGGAAGAGCTGCTCGACCAGGCCCTCTGGTCGAGCACGAGCCGCTCGACCAAGACTGGTCGAGCGCCATCAGGGTGCTGGAAGATTGAGCCGCTCGAGGTCTGGTCGAGCAGGAGGCGCTCGACCAAGGGTAGAGATCGAGCGTGACTTTATATCAAACGAGAAACGCCATAGCAACTTTCACAAGCCGCTCGACCAAGAGGTCAGATCGAGCGCCAGGCACTCGACCACGATGCCTGGTCGAGTGGATTCGTAGGACAAATTTAGGAATCGTATAAATACGATCCCAAACCCTATTTTTACATACTTAGACTCGATTTTCGAAGGGGGAGAAGCTGGAAACGTGATTTTGTGATTTTGGAAAGGTTTTTTAGAGGAGATTGGAGATTTACAACACACAAGATACACGAAATGATTACTTCTTTGAACGGTTTAATTTTGATTCTTGTTTTTTATTTCTTTAGAGATTTGAGATTGAATTTCCAAATTTTTATACATATTTTGAGAGTGATTTCCAGATTTTGATTGCAAATTAATTCATAGTTAGATATATGATCTTGAGTTTCTTGATTAATTGGATCATGTCTTTGATTTTTATAGTTGTTGCTTGTGATTTCATCGTCAATATGCTTGGCTAAATTCGTGTATCCTTAGGATATGATGAACTCGTAGAAATTAGGATCTTGGTAGGCGAATAGGATAATTCGTGGTGTGATGAGTTTTATTTCTCTTAATTATTGAATATTTCTAAATAAACCCTAGAATAATCATAGAATTAAGTACGAAAATTATTAAGGAGAGGACGATCGAATCACTCTTTCTCAACGAATAGGCTTAAGGAGGGGTTTTTTTAAGGGGTTTATAATTAACTGGTTTATCTAGGAAGGACGGTCGAATCACCCGAGTTAAATTAGGGTCTTAGTAATTAAGCACAATTCATATAATTTGATTAGTGGGTTAGTGAAGTTAATTCGTAAGAGTCGAGTATTGGAGTACGATTCCGAGCTTTTGTTTTTACGATTCTTAGTGCTAGATTAGGGAAGTTGATTGCCTAGTTTATTGTACACTTAGGATTTTACTTGGAACACCACGATTATTTAGTTGTCGTACCAACTCCGTTAGTATACGTAGAGATTCCTATCCACTGCATCATTCATCTTTATTGCACTTAAATCGAAGTTAGTATAGTTTGTTCTTTGCTTGCTAGATAAGTAGTATTTTAGAATTAGTTTTTGAAATATTTGTGTTTTACCAAAATCACATTCATATTAGCTTCGACGCGTAGATTTCCATGTATTTATTCGCATACTAATCCTCCTATGTGTTCGATGCTACTTGGTCCTTATACTTGTCTATATTATAGTGATCTCATACTCTTGTGGGGTAACTGCTAGTAAAAGCTAGTATTTTATGGGTAAGTCAATGGTGCAGTTGTCAGGGAGGTGACGTATGCTCATTGGGTGAAACTTGGAAATAGTTTAGTAGCTAGTAGTGAGTGCATTATTTTCTGTATTTTTATTTATTTGTCAGTTGTGTTTGATATTTCTTTTTTAGTTTCAGGTATATGAAAACGCGCTCTAAAGGTGAAATGAGCGAAGATCGAACGAAACTTGATCCTGAAGCTATAGCTAAAAGGAATAGAGCTTTTCAGAGAACCAACCCATCCACAATCAAAATCAACCAAACCAAAACAACCCTGTACTAAACCAAAACCAAGCCGTAAACCAAAATAATCAAAACCACAACAATCCATTCATCAACCCAGTTCACCAACACCACAATCAACCATATCATCCATTCCCTTACCCATCTTACTATCCGCCATACTACCCTCCACCACTAAACCAGAACCAACCAAATCACCAACAAGTCCATCCACCACAAGGAACCAACAACAAGTTCCCCAGAACACAGGTCCTCCAGGGATGGCTATTAGAGGGATGTTTGAGGCTCAGCCTCAACGATACTATGATGGAGTAGGTCTGCCACCAGTGGAAGCGAATAATTTCTCGATCTCGCCCATATGTCTGAAGATGTTTTTGGAGAGCCAATTTTGGGAAGAGGTAGGAAAAGATAATCCACATACCCACCTAAGGAACTTCCTGATGATAGCGTCTGTGTTTGATTACAACGGGATATCGGTAGATGCAAAGAAGCTCAGGTTATTTCCGTTCTCTCTAAGTGGGATAGCCAAGGATTTGTACGATAACACACTTCCACGGGGGTGTGTGAATACATGGGCTGAGCTTGAGCGACTGTTTCTAGAGCGTTTCTACCCTCCGTCCAGAACTATAAAGGCGAGGAATGAGATTTCTACATTCAGACAGAAACCGAATGAAGGATTGAGTCAAGCATGGGAGAGATTCTCTAACATGTTGATCGAGTGCCCACAACATGGGTACAATGAGGGAGATATCATGGCTTATTTCTATTGCAAGGCATGTGTGAATGGTCAGCAGCATCTCGATGCTTGTGCGGGTCAAGCGTTTCTGAACAAGAATGCAGTAGAGTGCATGCAGATAGTGGAAGACATCGTGAAGAATGTGGGGTAATGAAATGCTAGCCAGCCACGTCAGCAGAGTGTGTATCAAGTGGAAGAAAGTGAGGGAACTAGAAAGCTACTTATGGCCATGATGGAAAAGATCAGTAACTTAGAGGTTGGCCAAAATTTGAGTGGAGGAGACACTGTTATGAGTGAGAAGGTGGATTAGCCAGGATGCCAACAGGAGGATGCTAACTATATGGGGATGCTGAATTACAACCAAGGGGGCTACCAACAAGGAAGCTATCAGCAAGGGCGACCTTCCTATGGTCAACCATTTGTGCCACAGGATCCACCACCGCCTCAAAACCAGTGGAGGAATAATCAAGGTTATCAGGGGGGCACTTCATCTAATCAGAACCAGTGGAGAAAGAATGAGAATTTTTCCTACAGTAATCCGAAAGTTGGAACCACTGTACTATCAGGTGTTGATCCAGGTTTGTAGCTTTCTGGTGGAGAAGGCAGTTTTTCAACTGACGAGATGTTACGAGCTATTCTACAAAAGGTGGATGAATGGAGTAAAAGATTATCCTCGCTTGAGTATGACATGAAAGAGATGAGTAAAAAGATTGATCAGAGAGATCAAGACACTCAAAGGAGGGATCAAGACCTTAATCGGATCCAGCAAGAGAATAATAGGCGATTTAATTCACTTGAATACAAAATGAGTGAGATCGCGAAATTGCATAATAGAGAGGCAGGTAAATTTCCTTCTATGCCTGAAATGAATCCGAAAGAGCATTGCAAAGCTATTGGGTTGAGAAGTGGCACGAAGTATGATGGTCATCCATTACTTGCTAAGGTGGAGGAAGTTCATAGAGAGGTTGAGAAAGAGAGCGAGAGAAACAAGGAGGATGAAGAATCTATGGTGAAAGGGAAAGAAAAGGTAGAAGAATGGATTGTGAAAGAAGAACGAGTTCCTAAGTGGAAGAAGGCAAAGGAGACTAAGCGGAATATCAAGGAAACTGAGCGAGATGAGTGGGTTGTACCCAAGTCCGTGATTCCAGTTCCTTACCCTAAAAAATTCATGAAGAAGAAATTGAATGAGAAGTTCGCGAAGTTTCTTGAGGTCTTCAAGAAGTTGCACATCAACATTTCCTTTTATGATGCATTGGAGAAGATGCCTAATTATGTTAAGATTTTGAAAGATTTAATTGCCAAGAAGAGGAGAGTTGACGGGCCAGAGCTAGTTCATTTGAACCATGAGGTGAGTGCGATGGTGCACAAATCTCTCCCTCCGAAGTTGAAGGATCTCGAAATCTTCACGATCTTATGTGTTATCGAGAATGGAATCAAGAAGAGAGTATTATGTGATCTAGGGGCAATTATCAATCGGATGTCATTGTCGCTGTTTAAGAAGCTGGACGGTGGAGATCTTCAATCGACGATGATGACTCTCCAACTTGCCGATAGGTCTATCACGAAACCTCAAGGTGTGGTTGAGGATGTTTTTATAAAGGTGGTTGATCATGTTTTTTCAGCTGATTTTGTGGTCCTTGACATGGAGGAGGATGAGCACTTGCCTTTGATTTTGGGAAGGCCTTTCTTGGCTACAGCTGGGATGGTGTTAGGTGGCCAATAGAAAAATTACGGTGAAGGTGGATGATCAAGAAGTGAAGATTGCCATCTATGAGGCAATGAAACACCCGATGAGAGATGAGAGCTGTCATTTCATTGAAGTTATTGACACTTGTGTTGATAACATGCTCTTTAACCCTTGTTCATATTATGTTCATGATTATGATAATCCTTCAAGTGATGATGTAACATATGAGCTTTTTGATCTTGATTATTTTGACAGAGTTAAAGACAGAGATAAATTGAAGTTTGTGAAAGTGAAGCAAGTTGAGGAAGATGGAAGTGAATTCATAGTAAATGGCCATCGGGTGAAGAAATTATATAATCGCTCTTATGAGGATACGGGAGGTAACACTGTTTGTAATGAGTCTTGAGCTCTTTTGAGCTCGGTCCGACATTAAGACCTTAAAAATAGCGCTGAATGGGAGACAATCCATTTTTACTTGCTTTCGTGTGTTTTTTTTTTTTTTTTTACTATTTGTGTGATCTTGTGGTGCGTAATCTTGTGTTTGAGTGTTTTGAATGTAGGCTTATGTTGAGGGTGCAGAGATTTGCAAAAGAGTGATATCATGGAGTATTTCAAGGGAACGAAAAGGGCGTACTAGATTGCCAAGTGTCAACCGGAAAATATGTGTATGAGGTAGACCCGAACCCCAAACCTAGACTGCTTCACAAAGTCTAAGTTTAGGGGGTGGAGTGTTTTACATGTTTTACGGTAGTACATTGCATAGACGCACACCCACTTGTTCATTGTTTATATGCTATTGTCCACCAAAGGTACGTTATTCCCTTCCAAGTCTTCATGCTTTTATTTTATCGTATGATGGGCATGCATGTAATATGGTGAACTTGAGTATTTATTGTTGAACTATGTGAGTATTGACTGATTTCGTGTTTATTAACTCTCCTTGATTGCTTATTGAATGCTTATCTTTGAGTGTTAACTAGTAAGTTATTGATTGTGAGAGTGAGTTAGGGACTAGAAAGTGTTTGTGTTGTGAGTAGAGTGGATTTGAAAGGGAAGTCGTGCACTTACGAATTTTCCTTTCGAATACTTGTGAGATGAAAGGCATAAGTTGCTACGTCTATACATGGATGTGAAAGACCGTGAGATTTGAGCCTTAAAATGTGATTAAAATTTATTAAGTTAATCTCATTCGTTGTGAGTGAATCTTCACCTTAAAGGTGCTAGAACTTGTGGGTACTCTCTCTTCTTGATTGTGTCTTGTTAGAAATGTTGAAGGTGATCAAAGGTCATTTATTAATTGAATAAGTCTCTTTAGCCAAAAAATTCCCAACCAATGACATAAATCCTTAGTTAGCCCATTTGAGCTTGGGCCTATTCTTTTTCTAGCACATTTAAACTTATCCAATTTCTTAAACTCTTTTGTCGAATTTTGAGTGGAGAATAGGAAAAGACATAAATGAAAGGGGTAGAGTTGGTTGATGTAAATAATTGTGTGGTTTAGTGAATACAAGAAAGGGGTAGTATATATTTGAAAATAAGTCCATATATGTGCATATAAATACATAAAATAATATGAATATATTATGAGGTGGGTCTGCGGGGCTGGTCCTATCAAAACCACGACCCGTCCCAGACCCGCTTGATCGGGTCTAAACCCGCCCCGAGCGGGGCGGGTTTAATGCGGGTCCGAGTTTGAACCCGCTCAATTGCCATCCCTAGGTGGAGTTTGTGTGCGGGTGGCCGATCTTTGAAGTTTAAAAGCGATTACTTGCATGATTTGGTACTCTAATTCATTTCTAACAATTTCACTTGACTTATTATTTCATTTCTTAAGAACAAGCAATATAGTAAGTTTGAGGGGGGGGGTGATTAGACTTAAAATTGTGATATTTTGATGCTCATTTAGTCCACATATTGAGTGTTTTGGTGAGTTTTTAGAGTTATTTGAGTACTATTTTCATAAACTCACCAATTTACCTCTTTGGTGTGCATGATAGGAAAGAGGACAAAAAATGAAGCTCGTAGGACTTTGAATCAACTCAAAATGACTCCCGGATGAGAAGATATGAAGGAATTACGAAAAGTATTAGTTTGAGCGAAGAAAAATAGCATTTGGCAAGAGAGAAGGAAGAGCCGCTCGACCAGGCCCTCTGGTCGAGCACGAGCCGCTCGACCAAGGCTGGTCGAGCGCCATTAGGGTGATGGAAGATTGATCCGCTCGAGGTCTGGTCGAGTAGGAGGCGCTCGACCAAGGGTAGAGATCGAGCGTGACTTTATGTCAAACGAGAAACGCCATAACAACTTTCACAAGCCGCTCGACCAAGAGGTCAGATTGAGCGTCAGGCACTCGACTACGATGTCTGGTCGAGCCGATTCGCAGGGTAAATTTAGGAATCGTATAAATACGATCTCAAACCCTATTTTTACATATTTAGACTCGATTTTCGAAGGGGAGGAAGTTGGGAACGTGATTTTGGAAAGGTTTTTTAGAGGAGATTGGAGATTTACAACACACAAGATACACGAAACAATTACTTCTTTGAACGATTTAGTTTTTATTCTTTTTTTTTATTTCTTTAGAGATTTCAGATTGAATTTCCAGATTTTTATACATATTTTGAGAGTGATTTCCAGATTTTGATTGCAAATTAATTCATAGTAAGATATATGTTCTTGAGTTTCTTGATTAATTGGATTATGTCTTTGATTATCATAGTTGTTGCTTGTGATTTCATCGTCAATATGTTTGGCTAAATTCGTGTATATTTAGGATATGATGAACTCATAGAAATTAGGATCTTGGTAGGCGATTAGAATAATTCGTGGTGTGATGAGTTTTATTTCTCTTAATTATTGAATATTTCTAATAAACCCTAGAATAATCATAGAATTAAGTAGGGGTGTGCAAAAGGCGGTTTGGTGGACCGAACCAAACCGTAATATAAAACCGAAATAATTTAACTAAACCGTATTTGTAAAAATTGAACGGTCTGAAACCGAAATATTTTTGTTCGATTCGGTCCAAAAACTGACTTTTTTTTTAATTTTCAAAAGTAAGGACAAAAAACATACGATTTTTCATGGACCACGGTAAAAAAATTATATAAAAATAATTTAAGCATCAATCTGGTAGCTCCCAAAAGCCAAAAACACTACAAAAGGTTAAGCATTAGTAGGTTCCAAAAGCTAGCCTCCAAACCCCACATCTTAAGTATTAGTACAATAGTTGTCTTAAAGTTTAAAATAAATAACAATCCAAACAATCTCAAGTAATGAGTCAAATGATAAATAAGCACAAGCTTCAACTTAAATCTATAACGACTAGTTTTTGCCTTCAAGACTTCATCTCCATTAAATAGCCAAGAAAGAGAGAAGGAAAGCCAATCAAATTCAGAGCCATTAAAATGCACGAAGGGGGAGGGTGGGTAATCGGGATTTCACCTTCGTGACGGCGTCGAAGGCCGCATCGATTGCGTTGACGTCAGCAACTCAACATCGGCCGTTGGTGGTCGTCTGGTCGGCAGCTTTCTTCACGATTTTTTTTTTTTTAAAATAGCTTCTGTCTTCTGTTCCTTTTCACGATCCGGATAACAAAAGTAAAGAAGAGTTAATAATTTTGTTTTGTTTTAAATTTATTAATTAAAAATTTATTTAAAAATTTGCAAAAAGAACCCCAAATTTTTTAATTTTAAAATTTTGTACCCGTCGTATCCTAATTTTTGTCAAACCTATCCAATTCTTGGTCAAAATGTATCCGATTTGCGTATCCTTTTTTTTAAATTTTTTATATATTTTATAATTATTTCGGTTCGATTCGGTATGAACGGTTTTTTATTAATAAAAACCGAAACCGAACCAAAAAATATATACTCTTTTTTTCAAATCGTAAATCAAAATTTGGACCAAAATTTCAAATTTCGGTCCGATTTGATCTGGTTTTACGGTTTGGACCGCCTTTTGCACACACCTAGAATTAAGTACGAAATTTGTTAAGGAGAGGACGACTGAATCACTCTTTCTCAACGAATTGGCTTAAGGAGAGTGTTTTTGAAGGAGTTTACAATTAACCGGTTTATTTAGGAAGGAGACCGAATCACCCGAGTTAAATTAGGGTCTTAGTAATTAAGCACAACTCATATAATTTGATTAGTGGGTTAGTGAAGTTAATTCGTAAGAGTCGAGTATTGGAGTACGATTCCGAGCTTTTGCTTTTACGATTCTTAGTGCTAGATTAGGAAAATTGATTGCCTAGTTTGTTGCATACTTAGTATTTTACTTTGAACACCACAATTATTTTAGTTGTCGTATCCAAAGCATCATTCATCTTAATTGAATTTAAATCAAAGCTAGTATAGTTTGTTCTTTGCTTGCTAGATAAGTAGTATTTTAAAATTAGTTTTTGAAATATTTGTGTTTTACCAAAATCGCATTCATATTAGCTCCGACGCATAGATTTCCAGGGATTTATTCGCATACTAATCCTCCTACGGGTTCGATACTACTTGATCATTATACTTGCCTATATTACAGTGATCTCATACTCTTATGAGGTAACTGCTAATAAAAGCTACTCCCTCCGTCCACGAAAAGTATGCTCACTTGTTTGTACGTGGTTTAATGCAATATGTTGGAGGGTATTTAGGGGTCTTGTGAGGTCCGTTTATGAATAAACTTATTATTTGTGGTAAGTATGCATAGAAACGTTACCATAAACAATTACTTTATTCATAAATGGGTCTCACAATACCCCATAATACCCTCCAACATATTGCATTAAACGACGTGCAAAAAATATGAGCATACTTTTCATGGACGGAGGTAGTAGTATTTTACGGGTAAGTCAAAGTGGACAACAAATGGTTGTAGGTGGAGGAATATGAGAGTTATTGAAGAGGATGATCGTAGAAAAGAAATAGAGTAATCAAAATGGAATAGTGATTACCTTATTTAGGAGGAGGTAGTAATTTTATTATCATGAACTATCATAATTACACTAATTTTCAAACGCATTCTCATTACCATTGAAAAATATTAACCAAACACCTTTCTTAGTGCAGATTTAAATTTGAACCCATCCATTATCATTCCAAAGTATGAAAAGTTCGAGATATTCCATACTTCCTGTGATATTAAAGAAGTCAGACCAAGGCCAATTTCACTAATTTTTTTACTTGGGTTTTGTTGTTCCCTCTGCAAATAAAAAAATACATATATATACGATGTGGGTACAGAAATATGAATTAAAAAAATTAAATAAGATATAACGCGAGTAAAACTTTAATTGTTTTGAAACTATTTATATTATGCCTATAAATTTTAATAAGGTTAATTGAAGTAAAGATTATGAGTTAGTCGGATTTGCCACATAAAGTCCATTTAAATATTAACAAGTAAAATTATATTTTTTTATAATAAGAATAACGTCTTTAAAATATATTTTTCACTTTAAAAATGTCATTTTAGAAAAACAACTGAAAAAGGTTTTTAAAATTGTTATTTTCATTTAAAAATAATAATTTTATTTGTTGATGACAATGTGATCTTTTAATTGCTGACAAAAAGTTGTTGGGTAAATTGCGTCAAACTCCCTTATAGTTTGGAAAATCGGCACGAAGTTCCCCCATACTTTAAAAATTGTGTGAAACTCCCTTGTGATTTTATAAATATAGCACAAGATCCTTTTTTTCTTAAAAAAATTAACATTATTAATTTTTAACATGTATGACCCGTTATATATTTAAGACTTATTGACGTTCTTTCATAAAACAACAGAATGCAAACTAGAGTTTATCTCCAAATAAAATTTCAAATTTTATATAAAAAGAATTAGAATTTTGTGAATTTCTTGAAAAAACTTGTTTATTGTGAACATACAAAGACCTGGCCAAAAAGAAATTTTTGTTGTTGTTAATATTGGTTTTCTTTAAAACGAGAAGTGTGCAGGGTAGGTTCCAATTTTTTTTATTCGTATTTTTCTTAATATTTCTAACCACATATTAATACACAAATTACTCATTAGATGATATATTAATATATAATTAGATACTCCCTCCATCCCAATTTTGATTACCCATTTCAAAATTGCACAATTTTTAAGAATGAAATTGTTTATTAATATTTTTGAGTATAAAATAGCTTTTTATAAATTGTTTATTAATATTTTTTAGTATAAAGTAACTTTTTAAGGGTTGAATTTGAAAATGTGGTATTACTTTTTGCCTATTTAGGAAATGGGTAAACAAACAAAAAAATTATTTTGGAGCTTTTGGGTAAATAAAATTGAGACAGAGGGAGCATAAAGAGGACTTTTTAAAAGTATTTCTCATTTCTCCTCTATTTATAATATTTTGGATAAGATTAATTCAATATAAATCAAAGTCATTTTCAAAAAGTTAATAATTTTGAAAACTTTGACCATAAAAGTTATTAATTTTGTAAATTTGATCTTGCATGATTACGATACTTTTTTTTTTATTGGACCGCGCCAAGCGGCATATCAGGTGTGTATCCATTGCGTGTCACTCTCGTATCCACTTACCCAAGTATCCATAATGTATTCGACGTTGCATTATTCTATTTCTTGGAGTATCCGTGCATTCTAATTTTAGAATAATAGGTGAGAGTTAGACTGACTACAATCCTCACAGCCCTCTCGAATGTAAATTTATATCAAGCGCTTAACATCAAAATGTGACCAAAAGTTTTCCGCTGATCGAATCTTTTGAATATGATGATACATAAATTTAAAGTATCACGGAATATAACACATTAACTCTTAAAAAGATATGGATATTAAGTTTTGTTAGTTTGTGATATTGAATATGATGATTCATAAATTTAAAGTATCACAAAATATAAATTGAACATAATACATTAACTCTTAAAAAAATATGGATATTAAGTTCTGTTAGTTTATGAACTATCACAATGTAAGATCATCTTACACAAATTGTTTACCCTAAATTTATACAAATTGTTGATCAATGACATTCTACCCTTCAACAAGTGATGATATACCGGCAAAATTTGTTTAATTTTACCCTAAATTTATACAAAATGTTGATCAATGACATTCTACCCTTCAAAAAGTGATGATATACCGGCAAAATTTATTTAATTTTACCCTAAATTTATACAAATTGTTGATCAATGACATTCTACCCTTCAAAAAGTGATGATATACCGGCAAATTTTGTTTAAGTGCTTGATGCGTAATATATACTCCCTCTAATTTAAAATACATGTCATTTTAACTATTTACATCATTTACAATTTAGATATCACTTTGCACTTTTCAAGATTAATTAATTATATTTCTTCCAAATTTACCCCTAAAATCATTAAAAATAACTCAGATAATAATAGGTTTCAAAATGTTATGTAGAATCTCAAAGCTATTAATTAAGAGTATTGAAGGAACTCAATGATTACCTTAATATGTGTGCATTAATCTAAAATGACATCTATATTGAATAAGAGGGAGTATAATATAACTGAAACTATATTAAATGTGAATAGTCTTATGTGAGACCGTCTCATGCTATGAAACAATAAAATAGAGTATAAATTGAACATAACACATTATAGTGAATTTCAACCGAAACCCACACACATCAAATGAAGGTCCAATGATCGTATTAAACCTTGGGTGTGATAGAATACACCCACTTAAACAAAATTCAACAAACCCCACGAGTAAAATGTGTGATATGTACTGCGGACTGGATATATTACAATTTATGGAATCAGGGTAGAGTGTATATTATACCAGGTAGATTGTAAAGAACCAACATTAAAATAAGCAAGCAAACCCAGAGGAATCATCAATTAGGACACACAAAGCAAGGATGACTTCCAGACAAATGCATATAGAACAGAGCATTTCAGTAAATGAGAGGAAATTTCTAACTGAGAATGAGAAAAGTACAAAGGACTCAAATCCCAACCCATTCACATCACTTTGCATATAGATATCCAAAACTCATAAAAGCATAAACAATTCCACCACATAGTTTCTGATCAAATTAACTTCATTACCTACCCCCAAAGACTCTACTACAAATCAAAAGGTAGAATCGCCTGAATTGAAAGCCCAGATAATTGAACGACTAATCCAGATTACTTTTTGGTTGAATGCTTGGCTTTTGAGTGGGAATCCAAAGCACCCTCAGAACCAAAAGTCCTGCAGGAAAATAGCTCCATCAGATTTAATTCATTGGCAAAGTGTTATTAATTATCACTCTTATTCTACATTAATCTTATAATTGTAAACATACTTTTTGCATTCCTTGCAGGAATGTGATCCTCCTGATTTTGGTGTTGTTGGCTGTTGAGGCTTGTTACCGGTTGTCTTTCCCTGCTTAGCTGGGTGAGGGGTAGCAACGTGACCACTAACTTTTTTGCCATCTAAACATCAAAAGAACATATGAATATCTAATAACAAATTTACTAAAGATAAAGATAACATGATGGATAAAATTACAAGCACAAGCAGGAGAATTACCAGTTCGCTGAGGGGTTACTTTTGCCTTTTTGTCTTGCACAGGAGTCTTGATAGAAGATTCTGCAGCTCGCTTCTTACTTGACTCAGCCTTCATATATGAAAAGTTAAATTAAAATCCTATCCGTGTACAGCAGAAAATTTTGCAAATGTAATCATATTGTCACTCAGGCTACCTTCTTTGGTGTCTCCTCATCACTCTCACCAGATTCGTCATCAGAATCATCAGAGTCATCCTCATCCTGCAGTTTCACAAAAATAGGTATGTCAACCCGTTGAAATTGCAGGAATTAATTTAGACAGCTCAACTTAAGCTGGTACGATGGTTGCTATCAAAATATAACCACAGGCTTCTGAGATTAACCATTCACATAAATATAGCATCACTATATGATAGATTCACAAGGAAAATTAAACAATTAGCCTGAAATTTCTCACAATATCTAACAAATAGCAAAATGCTGAAAAATAAATTAAATATTAATCAGAAAATTTTACAACTAGAAAACACTTTTCAAAAATCAATTGAACATAAAAATAAAAGGTTGATATCACCATTCAAAATGAATCATGACCGAAAAAAGCAAAGGGTAAAAGAAAGGTTTGACAAACTAGGGTGTCTCCAACAGGACAGCACATCCAATTAACAAATTCATGATTGACCCCAAATATTCAAAACAAACAAATTGCCACAATTTAAGAATATTGAAGAATTGAATAAACACAAGAAACCTCAGAGTGGATTACCTCAGAGTCATCATCATCATCATCCTCAGACATAGAGTCATCACTGCTCTCCGCATCTTCTTTGTTTGGGAGAGCATTCTTCATCGTCTGCTTACCAACAGCAGCCTCCTTACCTTTGGCAGCTTTCGCTTTCTCGATTTCAGCAGGTTTCTCTTTCTTACCCTTTGGTTCAGATTTCCCTGCAGAGTTAAATCCCATGCAAACTTTACCATAGTCCCGCAGTAACCCATAAATAAGCCAAACAAGTATGAAAAAATGATAACCAAGGTACCATTGTTTGCAATTGTAAGTGGGATGTCCTCCTCAGACTCAGAATCACCTGAAAAAATATATAAACACAAGTGAACAGAGTACCCAGAACAAATGAAAAACAAATAGCTACATTGGGGATAGAGTGAATGATTGCAAATAAATCATGGACAAGTACTCATACCAGACTCTCCCTCAGGATTCTCAGTGGCAAGAGAAAAAAATCAAGAGTCAAGGAACAACAAAACAAAAGATCAAACAAGAATGTATAAACTTCGACAATCAATGCGAAAAAAAGCCAATAAAAGTGAAAGAGCATTCAAAGGATATTCATCATAAGGGTTGCTGGCTTTGTATCCATAGAAGTAGACACTTCCACTTTTCCAGTTGTGTGAAAGCTCAAAGTCTCTGTCAAAGACCAAATCAAACTGCTGTTGAGGCAACTTATCAGTAAAGAGTGTTCCAAGAACAAGTTTCTTTCCCGCGACAGACACAAACAAGCAGACTGATTCACTTCCTTTCTCCTTCTTCGTCTCACCAAGACAAGCCTGCAAAAGAGGGCACACTTCAGACTACTGAAAAAACTATGTGTAAGCCTAAGAAATTTAGAAAAATCAAATTTCATCCAACCTGAGAAAGATGCAAAACCATGTCATCACCAGGGTTAACCTTTAAAGGTACATTAGCTTTAACCTCAACACCTGGGAAAGTACAACAATTAACAACTATGCAACAGAGTATTAATCAAAGTCACGGTTTCAAGACTAATTATACAACGACTGGCTATACAGCTTTTCACTCTCACAAAACATAGATTAACGCTGATCTTACGAGCATGATACGCATAAAGTAAAGCGATGAACGAATAGAGATTCCAAATATGTGCTTGCGTAGGTAAAGAATCCATCATTTTACGAAGAATCGCGAAATTGCTTCCATATTCGGGTAATAAATCAAACAAAATATTTGAAAAATAAAAAAATGCAATGTCCAAAGAAGTTTCCGGAGACGATACGAACAACAAAAATAAACAGCAAAATACGAAAGAGAGGCTTACCCCAGAACTCCATTGCCGAATGGAAAATAAGAAAATGTGAGAGAGTGGGCGGGGTTTAGAGAGAGAGAGAGAGAGCGGGGTTATAGGGTTTTGGAGATGGGAGGCAAAACTTGAAAAACCCGATTGCAGAAATTGGCTAGGGTTAAAAAAATGGATTTATAGTGGGAAGCCGGATGCGGACTAGTATAAATTGAAATTGGGTCTTCATTTTGGATGCTTCTGGAATTGGAAAAGGCGGAAACTGTAAGAAATGGGCTTCAGCCGTGTAAACCCTTGCCAAATAGAATTGGGCTTTGTGTTATATTAATTCAAGGGTACGGTTATTTGTATCCCATTTTAATGGGAGTACACCCGTTGGTTTATTAATGAGTACACACCCAATAAATAACCTAAAATACCCTTAAGTTTTTTTATACTAAAAATATAGCGTACACCCACCACGTACTAATTTGAACGACTATTTTTTTCACAAGAGTTTGTCGTCGCGCTCGAGACCACACGGTTGGCTTTCAACCGTCCGCTGTCAGCCTTGCACCGTCCGTCGTCTATTGTTCGAAAAAATAAAATGAAAATATAAGATATGTTCGAAAATATATTATGAACATTTACATAATGTTCGAAAAAAATTTATGAACAAATTGTTCGAAATTCATGATATGAAATTACGACATGTGCTCATAAAAAAATTTGAATTAAGATCATTTGTTCAAAGAACCAGTGTTGAACATTTTTAAATTCGTAAATACCAACAAATAAATGCGTCCAAACATTTATGCTATCATCTTCATGTTCCCAACCCATATAATTTTGAAATCTACTATAATAATCATATTAGAGTATAAAATAAATCATAAACATAATCAAAAAGGATTTAGAAAAAAATCTAAAAAAAAATAAGTTTTTACAACGAAACACTTACATATGCATATTTAGAACCACCGGATGACCTCATTCTTGTAATATCCGACCACAATGCAATACGTGCAACCCCAAACGACTGTTATGGTAGTGATCGAAAAAGGAAAAAAATTGTCCCTTAAAATTCCAATACGCGCGATTTTATTATTTTAGCTTGAATTATAAAAAATTAAAAAATTAGACATTTTATAATTATTTTAATTTAATTAAAACTCTTGTTAATAATTTAATAGGTGTACTCCCATTAAAATGGGGTACAAATAACCGTGCCCTTAATTCAAATCCATATGTGATAATTAAAAATAATAATAATAATAATAAGACACCAATACTTTATTTTAAACAATTTTAATGCATAATTTTATTAAACCAATTCGTAAACTACTCAATTTAGAATTAATCTATCAGCATATCCTTGTAATCCTTGAGCTCTGACGAGACTACATTTTAAAATAGAGTAAGTGTCGGTCTCATACAAGTGCATATATTTTATTTTAACTTTTAACAATTTAGCTAATAAACCTCATTCTCCAAATTTGGAGAGTCACAGCAGCTCTTTGAAATTAATCTCATTAAATGGTTCATCACTTCCAATTATCCGGTTATTGAAATTTCCACTTTGAATGCATTAATCTTTACAGATGTGGATTCTCATCTATAATCTTAAATATATAATAGCAACATCTTTTCCTTTTATAGTTTAGGTGCCAAAGTTTTTCGACCGTTGATCTTCTTTTTGTTTTGTTTCATCTCCGTTGGATTCATTGTTAGTTAGATATGAAATTCTTTTTCTTTTTATATAAGATAATGTATTTGTAATTAATTGCAGCAAATTTTGTTTAATGTTGTAGCAAATTTATTGCTTGATTGTAGCAGTCATTACTTTTATTTGTCCTATATATACACTATATTTTTCTCATTTTTCTCATCACCATTGTTTTGTTTCTGATCTATAGTATTGATAGTGTCAATTCTATAATTTTTAGTAGCTTTGTTACAATAGTTCTAAGACCATTATTTACGAGAAGCTTTAGTATGTCTTACAAATCTGAGTTTGCTGATTTATCTTTTTTTTTTTGTAGCGGTTTGAGGAATGTTTTTGGTACGGTTGCAAGGGTTAAAAAGGTTGAAGTTGTGGTGGAGTTGAGTTACGTACGTACAACTTTTTAGCAAAGCAATTAGCATACCATTTTTTTTTTAATTTCTGAAAGTTCTCTTTCCGTCGGTGCCTCAACCGCTCTAATCATATGTTTATGTTGATTTGTATTCTTTAAATATATTATGATATTTTATTTTACCATAGTTCAATTAATTTGTAAACACATAGGATTGGTCAAAAGTGTATTTTAATTTTAATTATATGTTTAATTCAAATATTCCTCTTTAGTATTAATAGTATTCAGTTTATAAGCATGCATCTGAATGACATGATTAATGTCTAAAAAGTGTCTAAATGTATAATTGCTCCATTATCTTAATTTTGTATATATCTCCTACTACTTTAGTCAAAACACATTAGTTGTGTAAATATGGTATATTTTTGCTTAAATTTCGTCCTGATATTGTGTGCACACTTTAATTTTATATGTGTAATATTAATAAATAAACACTAACAAATTAGGTTTATGTAAATAAATAAACACTAACAAATTAGGAATATGTGCATTGCATCAAGTCTATATGATGTATATATTATTCAAATTTTACGATTTATGGTAATTATTTAGGTCAATTTGAATATGAAAATAATTATGAAAATTAATGAGTAATTATTTGAATATGTTTGATATCAAGACCTATCTGATGATTTATATGTAAATAATTTTCTAAAACAACAATTTTGAAATATACTTGGGTCATGTTCTTTTATTAAATTATTGATTATTTAATTTTTCATATATTGATGAATATACAAGACTAAAATGATGTCCATATTTTTACTAAAAGTAAAATATTCTAAAAATTAATTATCTTAATCGATTCGATGCAATGTTAATTGTTTAAGTTCTAATTGAATTATGGAAAATGTCATCCTTAATTGATTCAAAATTTTATTGTATCTATGGTGAAAGAAAATAAATTTTTACACCCTAAAATAATTATGTTTACATTGATTATACATCTAATTAAAATTATACAACTAAAATAGTTTAATTATAATAATTTTTCAAAGTTTGATGTTGATTCATGAACCATTTGAAGGGTATTAGTTATTCTCTCTAGGGTATTAGATGTTTTCTCTGTATTAATTTTATAGGGTAATAGTTATTTTCACTAAAGAATATTAGTTGAAGGGTGCGAAAAGTATTATATATTTAACTAAAGCGTAAGGGATACAAAGAGTATTAGATATTTAACCAAATGATATTAGTTGGTTACACTAAAGGACATTAGTTGTTATAGTAAAAAGTATTGCAAAGTGATTCATTATAAATCAATTTCACTCTATATTCATTTAAAATATATATTTTAATATATTTGACCATGTAAATAATTTATATTTTATATAAGACTTTCTATTAATTCTTGAATAAAATTTTAATTTAATGGTATCACGTTAAAATTATTGTACGTAATTCAACAAAGTATGAAACCGTCGTCCCGGAAATAGTGTGTGTAAAAACATGTCGGATAAAGAGGGTAATGTCCTGATTCTTTAACAAGAATTAGAAAGATTGTTTTTGGTATTAACAAATATTCCTAAAGAAATCAAAAGTCTATGTAGAAGAAAAATGTTATTTATAACATAAATTTAAAATGTGAAATTTTCTCATGTGGAGTAAAAATACTCCAATTTGGTGGATGATGAACAAGTAAAAATAATGTGTTTTCTTATATTGCAATTGAATTATTTTAAATATTGCAATAAAATATTATCAATTCAATAATTGGCTAATGATATTATTTGATTGGTTAATATTAATATTTAATTTAATAATTTATAAGTATTAATCTAATTGATTACACTAATTAAATCATTGGTTGATTGATCAATATACCACCATTACTTACAAGTATCTACTATTTATTCCACTAAGTCTTGTAGAAAAAATAAGTTGATTTATTGATATTATTGCTCATTTATGCCACTAATTAAGCCATTTGCGCGTATATATATATATATATATATATATATATATATATATATATATATATATATATATATATATGACCGTTTTCTTAATATAATTTTGGATCTCCACTAGCTATTTTATAATTTACACAATTAAATGATTTTGATATATTGTTATTATTTTTATGAACTTATATATTTATAATAATTATTAATATAAATTCGAATGAAAAGAAATTAATTAATATATACACACTTTAATACCAAAGTTCAAAATGTTGTCGTTTTAAAAAATTACTATTATTTATTTAGTAATTTCACATTTATATATTTTCGTAAATATATTTTCTTGAAAACTGTATTTACTTAAACTGTCCATATCTAAATTTATGACAAAACATACACATAAAATGATTTATTTAGGAAAATTCCTTGCAGGATCATGCTAAACCACTCAATATTTGTAATATCATATATGTATATTATTTTTCCAGTGAAATAAAGATTTTATTAAGTTTTAAAAGCAACATGTAAGTAAGATCTGACACTTGAAGTATATTTACTATATACTCCCTCCATTTTTTTTGTTAATATCACTTTGGTTTTTTTTTTTTTTAATATATAAATTAACATTATAAGTTTTTGCCTATAATGTCTTTAATTTTTAAAATGAAATGAATCCCTAAATTTGTGGGAAGGAAAGATTTGTTGGAGATATTATTTTTATCTAAATATTAATAGTGGTAAAATTGGAGCATTTGGGGTAAAATACATCAGAATGACATATATTAAAAAATAGTTTAAAAAAGCCAAAGTGATATTTAAAAAAATCAGAGGGAGTAGTATATTGTCTAAATGAAAAGATGTAATCGGGATGTAGAATTTTATATATTCATCATTTAAATCAAACATAAATTTACTTTAGAAAATAAAATGAAGATACGAATCAACTTTGGTATAAACTGAGCTTATCCAAACATTATCCTAAATCAAGTTGATCACCAAGCCTATAATTAGTATGACTCTAAATTATGCATGCTTTCATTTTTAAATAATTAATAATGATATTATATATGCACGTAGTATGCACTAATTATATTAAATATGAGATACAAATTGAATTTGATAAGTTAAAATTTAACAATCAAAATTGAAAGGACCAAAGAGAACTTGAAATATGTTTGGTAAAAAAATTAAATTAAAGAGCATAAATTAGGTAGGTGGTTAAATGAAGATCATAATTTTTTGAGTTGGCAATTTGAAAACTGTAACTTATAGAAGTAGAAAATTGAGGTCAAATCGGGTCAATGACCAAAATTTCAGCTCGAATTCAAGCCCAAATCTAGCCCAATTTAGGTTGATTCAGACTAATTTGTTAGCTCAAAAATATTAAGGTTCTCATTTAGAAGTATCTCAGGATTTAAAATTATCTTTTTAAAGTTACAACTAGGGAAGAGATGTCGATATCAATAGGTGCAATGGTAATCTTATCAAGAAATTTTCTTCTCCTATTGGGTTTGAGATGTAAGTCTCTTTTATTTCATATTCTTTTATAATATCTACTGATTTAAACTAGAAGCGTGATATTATTTTCTATGTTTTAAAAGAAAATGATTTGCATCTCTTTTAATCATAAGTTCAATACTTTTCATAGGCAATCCGTGGATATTTTGGTTAATTATCAAAAAGTCACAATTAATGGTGTAATATGAGTGAAAAATGAGTTATGGTTTGAATATGATTTCCTGGTCTGTAATTCAATTGCTAATGCTTTAATTTTTCTGCTTTTATTTCAGTCAAATAGAGATGTTTATTACATGCACAACAATTATAAAGGGCGTGGTGGACGAGGATTTGGGGTGATGATTTGCTTGAGCTTTGATGTTATGATTTCCCCATTAATTATGTTGTATTTTGATTATTAACAAATATTTATTCTGCGCTTTATTTATATTTCTGTCCAAAATAGAGATCTCCATTTATGATGATCTAATGGTGATTTAAGACATGGAAAATTATAGGCGGTGTGTCTTATTTGGTGTCCCATGCACCTGATTCACAAAGATTTAGTCGAAGTACACTTTGGGCTGGGCAAGGCGCCATTGATCATTTTAGAAAATGATGAAAAATGTTATTGGATCATGCAAAGACAATTTAAGTTTTCCTCCAAATGTTTCAGGCGAAAGTCAAATTGATCATTTTAAAGATTATGTTGAATTAAAATTAGAACCATTGAATATTGGTGAAATTATTAACCTTTATGTGAAATACAATAATGTGGAATTTAAACATTGTTAGTTGACATTTAAATTTTTTTAGATGCATATCTTTTTTTTTTTAATAACTTACTGAAATTGTAAATTTAATTTTTTTATTTAATTTTTTTAGCATATAATAGCCTCGGGTGAATTTTTTTTTTTTTGTTGTTAAAAAATTGGGTTTTTTATTAAAATGATGTATATATGTCATAACTGGAGATTTATTCCCACATTATTATGGAAACCAAGTTTATTTGTAAAATAGATTGTCGTATGATTCGTCTCACTAACTTGGTATAAATTTGTTAGAAATGTTGAATTTGTGAAGAAAATGATAAAATTGATTTTGAAAGGTATAATGGTATTGATGTCGGAGAAAAAATAATTTTCATTGTTTCTATTATCAAGGTTAAGTACTTGAACTGATCATTTTAATCAAATTCATTTGTTGTTTATTTTATTTGTATTGCTAAAAGTTTGTATATGTATTTTATAGATGAGTTTTTTTTTTTTTTAATTTAAAACTAAACATGAAATTGTGTATAGATGAATTTATTTTAAGCCACAACTATATATACCCATTATTTTATTAAGTTCAGCCACTCCTAAATTCACTCACTAAAAATATTCATCCACCAATCTCATTTAATTTTATACAATAAAAAATATATTCACTCCTCTACCTCTCTAATCCATTAGTATAAAACACAGATGCATTATTTTTTTTAAAAATATCAAGGAGATAGTCTTTTATATTGCAGAATTTATGAACGGAAGAAGTTTCTCTCTTTTATTATGAATGCAGGTTAATTGATAACACATATCAAACCCATCTTTATCGTCGTCGATCTGTTTGTACCTCACCACCATTTTTGGTTTCTTTGTTCCTCATTACTGTCATCACCATCTTCATTGGAACTCTCATTGCCTTCACAGCCTTCATTGGTCATGGGAAATACCGCCTCTATCGAAACCTCAAGCGTCGCTCTAAAGATCAGAACTCTCAATCTAGAATAAAAAATCCCTCCCCCCACCCTCTCTCTCACTCCAAATTTCATATGCCAACCACCATGACCACAGTTCGTAGATCCGCCACTGCAAGCTTTACCCTGTGCACTGCCGTCGATATTTATATTCACCAGCATACCATCGCGCCATCTCAAATTTTCTCCACCGCCTCAACACCCTTCTTCGTCCAATCTTCACTGGTGTCGTCATAGTTTCTGTCGTTTGAACGGTTGGAAGATGAGGGGATAATTTAGCTAGCGGGGGGAGGGGGAAGAGAGAGAAAGAGAGGGGGGATTTGAGTGGACGGTTTGATTTCTAGAGAGAGAAAAAATTTAAGAGTAAATCTGAGATGAGAAGATATTTTAAAATAAGGTCGTATACTACCGAATGAATAACATATATAATAAAAAGTTGAATAAAGTAGATGTCAAATCAATTGTGCACTTGGACATGATTTGTATTTATTTTGTATTATATTTCCTCCATCCCCAAACACTTTGCATACTTTCCTTTTTTGTCCGTCTTCAAACACTTTGCACATCCTATAAATTAAATCCCTACTTAACTTTATATTCACAATATTCACAAATCTACACAATATTCCATTACTTTTTACACTCAAAACAACCAATTTCATTACTTTAATAATAAAACTTTACGCATCACCCTCAATACTTTACTCATTACATATTTTTCTTAAAAGTGTGTCCCCAAAAAATTTGAAAAGTGGTTGGGGACGAAGGGAGTATCCAATACTAAGAATAAAAGTGGTTGTATGGCATCTAAAATCAACTAAATCTTTGGTTTTAGGCATATACTAATGTCGGGTGTAAATATTTTTTTAAAGAAGAATCATACTTTATTATTCTGAAGTATTTCATACCTGAAGAATTTTCTCCGTTTTATTGTGATTATAGGTTTATTGGTGACACAGATTTATTGCATGCTTCGTCTCACTAAAGTTTTATTTAAATTTATTATAAGTGTTGATTTGCATAATAATGATAAAAGTTTTTAATAAAAGAAGTGTAATAGTATTGATGTTGGAGCAAGAATGATTTTTATTGACAACAAATAATATATGTAAGAACCATAACATAGGAACGAGTGATGACAAAATTAAGACTTTAAAACTCTAGATGAATAAGTTAAGGACAATAAATTTTGAAATGCGTGAATTGAAGCCAAACCAGCCTGAATCATATCAAATTGGGCTACTTGGCCTGATTTGTCCTGAAATTCAGGCTTATTTGTGTGATTTGGACCCACTTTGGATTGATTTGACCTAGATTTGCTACTTTTAAAAGTTATTGTCCTTAAATTGCAGCTCGAAGAGTTACAATCCTCTTTTTCAGCTTGAAGTGTTAAAATCCTCATTTTTTCACCCATAAGTTATGACCTTTTTAAAATTATAATTTGAGTTAATTGCAAATAAAATCACGATTTTTTCGCAAATTGCAATCTAATCTAAACTTTTGAATCGTTTCAAATAAAATCTCAACATAAAATTTATTAGCAATTCTAACCAAATGACATATTTCAATCTGCCCGAAAATGATGATTAATTATGTGTTGTCATTCGAACCAATCCAAACATATTAATAAAACTAATTATTCATTGTCAAGTAAGTGAAACACCATTTCTGGACAATAAAAAATTTATTAATTGGTTCAAAATACAACTAAATGTTAAGTTGGAGTTTTGTTTGCAAAGATTCAAAAGTTTAGATTAGATTGCAATTTGCAAAAAGGTTATGATTTTATTTGCAATTAACCCTTATAATTTTCTTACTTGATATTAATTCATTTATTTGTATTGTTCAATTTCAACGACGATATTATATTATAATTTTACAGATAAATTTTATTTTTGTTTAACCCAAAAATTTAATCAAAAGTTGAAAATATGGGTCTCCGCCACAAAGCATCGTCGTCGCCTTGGTCTTGCTGCAAAATTTGGATCTTCTCAATTAGGACTCAATATCTCTACAAATTGATGAACTTTTAAGTGTCTTCATCGTTGACTTTAATGAAGACAAACTGCAACCCTAATTTGTTTCCTCATAATTAGGATTATTGTATGAACGCGATGACGTTCTTCAAATTATTTATGATTGGGGTTCAATTTTAATTTGGGAACGAATTTGAGAAGGAATTCGAAATAAAAATTTTATTCTAAATTTGGGGGGAGGGTTTGAACGATTTAGATTAAGTAGAAGAAGAATAGTAATCAAGGGAGGGGATATGGAAGAGGATGAACAATAATTGTGGGAGAAGGACCCGACCCGACCTTTTCTTTTTCCAAAAAATAAATAAATTTCATATTACGAAAAAAAATCCTTGTGGGGGTGACCGGAAAAGTAACCTACTAATACCTATAAATGGATCGACAAAATATTTTTAAACTTATAGGACCAAAACCATAACGGGTAATTGATCGGGAATAGAATCAATTTGGTGCCAAGTTATGAAATGTACAAAAATTTAATCGCATTATGTATAAGTGAAATTAGAACCAGTAAATTGTTGGTGAAATAATTGAACTTTTTGTGAAATGTAATAATTCTAAAATTAATCAGGGTTATTTGAGATTTTTTATGCGTTTTTTTTTAACTCTAATTGAAAATGTAGACTTAATATTTTTTTCATTTTTTTTCTTTTTATGCATTTACCTATGTCGGGTGTAAAAAATTCTATAATTGAAGAATTTTTTCCGATTTATAATGAATCCGATTTTATTGGAGATACATACTATCGCATGTTACGTCTCACTAAAACTTGATTTAAATTTGTTTTAAGTGTTGAATTGTAAATGATTAATTTTCTTTTTAAAAAAAAGTATAATAGTGTTGTTGTCAGAGCAAGAATGATTTTCACACTCAAAATCTTCGGACTGACAATTTTAGGACAATAACTTTTATATAAGTCACAAATTGAAGCCAAATCAACATGAAACAAACCAAAACAGGCTAATTGACCCAATTTGGCCTAAAATTCAGGCTTATTTGCGTGATTTGGCCTGTAATTGGGATGAATTTGGACCTGTTTTGGGCTTATATGACATAGATTTGCGACTTTTAAAAATTATTTTCCTTAAATTATTAGCTTGGAGAGTTGTAATCCTTATTCTGTCAGCTTTGAGAGTTACAACCCTCATTTTGCCATCTTAAAGTGTTACAATCCTCATTTTACCAACCCCAAGTTACGGTCTTTAAATATAATATTATTCGTGTACTTGATATTAATTCATTTATTTGTATTGCTCAATTTCAATGACGATATTATCTATTGTTATTATTGTATCGAAAATTTATTATTTTATGTGAATGTTAATATTTTGAAATAGTTCATTGTCTGTTTACAGGGGTTTGAGTTTGGTGATATTTATTATTACCTTAAATACTGATTTTTGATATATTTGTCTTAAACCATTTGTTATTGAGAAAAATCAAAGACAAAAACTTGTGTGGGACCGTCTCATGACATGAGACAGTACAAATTAACACTCATGCATATCAAAATGTTAATGCACCATGTCTAATTTATAGCTCAGTCCATTGTCTCATGTCTCACACAAGACCTACTCAATATCAAATAAGTCTCTCATCTATCGATGAGGATAAAATAAACACTTCGATTTTTCTTTTGTACATCTGTATCCTTTTTTTTTTTAAATTGAGATCAGATAGTCTTAATAAATTGAAACATTCAAACCCATTTTGTCAAATTTAAAAAAAAAAATCAAAGCAATTTTTTATTTAAAATTTGTAAATAAAAATGTATATGAAGAAAAAAATGTAAAAAATAATGAAAGAGTTAAAAAAACATTTTCATTTGAAGCGGGTAAAAAAATTGCCATACAACTAAATTAAGACTATTTCAAAATCAAAACTAATTTTATATTTGATACATCGAGCATGACACAAAAATCAAATGTAATATTTATTCCCTCAAACAATAATATAATAATACATAAAAAAATATCACTCAACAAACGTATACCACAAATGACTATTATCAACCTACAAACGATACATCAGTAGAAGTAATCACTGCTTGACGCATCAACAAATAAAACTCTCTATTAGTATATATAGAGTGATATATTAGACATAATTTGTGATCGACTCAAATTTAATGAATAAATTATAAAATAATTCATTATTTTTATAAATATATTTTAGAATAAAACAAATAATTCTTTATGATGCACTCATGGTTGTTAGAAAATATTGTGTATTTTTTTAATAACAAATCATTGTGTAAATAGATTGTGACATTCAATAAACATTTAACATAAAACACAAATAATTATGTTCAAAAAAATAAAAAGGACTTCCGTGCAACGCACGGGTAGGCACACAACTAGTAATATATAAAGCGACCTACATTTCCTTTCTCTATTTTGGGCGGGAGAATTTCATGTACGTCCATTGCTTTTTGATCTTTTCATCCTCGCCATTCGTTATTTTTATGGCACTGTGCATTTTTGTGTTAGGAAAAGGGTGTAAGTATATTTTGAAACACTGAAGGATAAAAGAAAGGAAACACGAAACGAATTCGTGATGTAAACCGAGTCTAGAAATAATCTATTCCTGCAAGACTAAATACGCCCGTATAGTGCTTACGGTATAATGCGTACAAGTCTCCAAAGGTAAAACGGTTTATCAATTCACACTGGTAGCACCACCGAGTATGAATTTCCGGCGAACTAAATCGGAATTATGAGCTTAACGGGAATTATGCTGCGAAAAGGATTTCGGGAATTATTGGGTTCGTGAGTTTGTTCGAAATAATGGACGAAATGGGATATATACAGGCGGAAATCCAACCCATCTGAAAGTTGCTAGAGTGGAGTATGTGGTGATCATGGGTCACCCACGTTCTGTAGTGGAGAGAAACGCAGTTTCTCATTCTTGGGAAGCAAGACGGAATATTCCAGATACTCTGGAGTGTATTAATAAAATTCGTAGGTTTATCAACCAAGTTCGTGGGCCGACTCAATTCTAAATGGGCCACCCGAAGTGGGCCGATCCGAGTTCATAAAGGCCACCCGAACCGATTGGTTCCAAAAGGTATTGGGCTATTTTATATTTTTGGTACTCTAAAAATATAGGTAAGGCCCCAAAGCCCACCCAAAGCCCAATTGCCAAGAACCAAGAACCCGGTCCCGGGCCCGGGCGCGGCGGGGCGCGCGCGCGCGCGTGTGTTCCATGGTTAGGGTCCCCATTTCCCAATTTAAAGAACATGAATAATTTCCTACTTATATACAAGATAATCTTCTTGTAATTTTCCAATATGGGATGAAACTTCATTTTCCATTTCCCATGGATTTATTCAACACAAATGAATAATACTACAACTTCCCAAATTAATTTCTCACTCACCGAAAATCGGTTTTGAGATATTAAATATACCACGCTCATCTACTCCGCGAGTAGAATAACATCGTTAATTTTATTTTCCCAAAAACTAACATTTTTACTCCTAAAAAATTGGTCAAAGTCAAGGTATGAAACCTTCATTAAAACCAATTTCCAACAATCCCCCACATGAGTGAGAATTGCACCTATACAGAGTCGAGCTTCTTCGTTCAGCTCATGTGAGACCTCATTGCTTCCGGATAAGTAACCAATGGTTTTGAACTTTCCGTAGCCCGGCACCATCAGGTATACCAGCGGCTTAGTGGACACGATGCCTTGAACTAATCCTCCTTAGTGTATACCTTACAGATAGTGCAGACACAAGTCAGTCTCGATTCCGATTTGTTCTCACATTTTTTGTCCATTTTAACCCTGGACGCCCTTTGTATTCATAAATGTTTGGTCGAAGCGGCCTTCACTTCTCATTTATATAGGTGATCTCCTTTCGAGTATCCCGTCATACTCAGTCCCACATGGACTTATAGGAATCATTAAAAGTCAATGACTTATCCTTTACCACAACTCACGGGTTTACTAACACTTGACTCAGTGCTGTCAGGAACGGTCATGATTTTCAAGTGTTGTACAACTAACATTCACAGCTTAGTTTTCCCTTTTGAACCAAGTTCTTGGGATCTCCAGTCATCATGGTTGGGTTACCACTGTTTCAGTTTTATTTGTGAATTTCAGACCCATTCCTTCTATCAGCTTATTCATTTGATTTCGGTTCAAGCTCTTCGTGAGCGGATCCGCTATGTTATCAATTGATCTTACATAATCAATTGTTATAATACCAGTTGAGACCAAATGTCTAACGGAATTATATCGACGACGAATATGTCTTGACTTTCCGTTGTACATACTGCTCAAAGCTCTACCAATAGCAGCTTGACAGTCACAATGTACCATTACAGATGGTACTGGTTTGTTCCAACAAGGAATGTCTTCTAAGAAGTTATGAAGCCATTCAGCTTCTTCACTAGCTTGATCCAAAGGGATGAATTCAGATTCCATTGTGGAACGGGCAATACACGTTTGCTTTGTGGATTTCCATGATACAGCAGCTCCTCCAATAGTGAATATGTATCCACTAGTTGAGAACGAGTCTTTACTATCAGATATCCAATTAGCATCACTGTATTCTTCAAGTACAGCTAGATGTCGCGTGTAGTGTAGCCCAAAGTCAAGAGTATACTTCAAGTATCTCAAGACCCTTTTCAGAGCCTTCCAATGCTCATGACTTGGATTGCTCGTGTACCTGCTTAGTTTGTTCACAGAACACGCAAGATCAGGACGTGTGCTATTTGTAATGTACATCACGCTTCCAATGATCCTTGCATATTCTAACTGATTCACAGGTTCACCTCTGTTTTTCTTCAGATGAACATTCTGTTCAAGTGGAGTTTTAGCAGGTGGATCATCAAATGCATTAAATTTCTTCAAGACTTTCTCAACATAATGAGACTGTGTTAAAGAAATTCCATTTGAAGTTCTTTCTATTTTGATTCCTAGAATCACGTCTGCTAAACCCATATCTTTCATGTCAAAAAATTTCTTTAACATGTTTTTCGTATTAACGATCACATTTGAATTGTTACCTATGATTAACATGTATCAACATATAAGCATACGATAACAAATCCATTTGGTGTATCTTTCACATACACGCACTTGTCACATTCGTTAATTCGAAATCCATTTGACAACATAATATTGATAAATTTCAAATGCCATTGTATAGGAGCTTGTTTAAGTCCATACAATGATCGAACGAGTTTACAAACCTTTTTCTCGCTCTCGGGTACAATATAACCCCCTGGTTGATCCATGTATATCTCAGCATCTATCTCTCCATTAAGAAAATCAGTCTTTACATCCATTTGGTGTATTTCGAGATTATGCAAAACAGCAATCGCGATAAGTACACGAATGGATGTAATCCTTGTAACCGGAGAGTAGGTGTCAAAGAAATCATGTCCTTCTATTTGTTTAAAACCCTTTGCAACCAAACGGGCTTTATACTTGTCAATTGATCCATCTGCTTTGTACTTTCTTTTAAGGATCCACTTACATCCTAAGGTCTTGCAACCTTTAGGGAGGTCAACCAACTCCCATGTATGATTTTACAGAATTGAATCATATTCACTGTTTATTGCTTCTTTCCAGAGAGGTGCATCTGGTCTGGAAAGAGCTTCTTTGATAATCCTGGGTTCTTCTTCTAACACATAGGTGATGAAATCTGGACCATAGGTCTTATCAATTCTAGCTCGTTTACTGCATCTGGGTTCTTCACTCTACTGAGTGGAAGGACCTGCAGCTTCACTTGATTCCTCATGAGTTCGTTTATTTGAACTCACTTCTTCTTTGTTCCTACACGGGAACACATTTTCAAAGAAAACAACATTCCTTGATTCAATTGTAGTACCTACTGTCATATCAGGTATCTCTGATTTGTGAATCAAGAACCGATAGACACTACTATTGAAGGCGTATCCTATAAAGATTCCATCGACCGTCTTAGGTCCGATTTTCACTTGTTTAGGAAGTGGCACTTCAATTTTAGCCAAACACCCCCACACTTTGAGGTATTTGTAAGATGGTTTGCGATTTTTCCACAACTCATAAGGTGTCTTATCTTGAGTCTTAAGTGGAATTTTATTTAAAATGTGGTTAGCTGACAGAATAGCTTCCCCCCACATGTTCTGAGGTAAACCCGAGCTGATTAACATTGCGTTCATCATCTCTTTCAAGGTTCGGTTTTTCCTCTCCGCAATACCATTTGATTGAGGTGAGTAAGGAGCTGTTGTTTGATGTATGATATCGGATTCGGCACATAATTGTTCAAACGGAGCCACATACTCTCCACCTCTATCACTACGAATTGCTTTAATTGTAGTGTTCATTTGATTCTCTACTTCACTTTTATAATTTTTAAAAGCTTCAATAGCTTCATCTTTACTTCGTAGCAAGTAAACGTAGCAGAATCTTGTGCTGTCATCAATAAAAGTAATAAAATACTTTTTTTCACCTCTAGTTTGCACAAACTTTAAGTCACACACATCAGTGTGAATTAATTCTAGAGGAGTAGTGTTCCTTTCAACTGACTTAAATGGTAATTTAGTCATCTTTGCTTCTACACAAATTTCACATCTTTTGGATGTATCAACATTCTCAATTTTAAGTAAATCTAAATTTACTAAACGTTTTATAGATTTTAGATTAACATGTCCTAATCTAAAATGCCATAAAGAGGAACACTCAACGATATAAGCAGAAGTAGAAGCATTTTCATTGATAATAGTGTTTTTGCCATCACGGCTTACAGTCATGACAGACATCTTAAAAAGGCACTTCTCGAGGTAATCTTTTCCTAGAAAGATGCCAAACTTGCTAAGTACAACGTCGTTTGACTCAAACACTAGTTTAAACTGATTACTAACTAAAAGAGACCCCGAAATCAGATTCTTCTGGATGTCTGGGACATGCAGCACGTCCTTCAGTTTCAGCTCTTTTCCCGAAGTCAGTTTGATTACCACCATTTCGACACCAGCCACTTCAGACGAGGCTTGGTTCCCCATGTAGAGCTTTCTCCCCTCAGCAGGAGAATAAGTGGAGAAGGCAGACTTCTCCGAGCAAACGTGGCAAGTGGCACCAGTGTCCACGAACCAACTTTTCTTGTTGTCCACTATGTTGACCTCGGTCACCACAGCAGACATGTCCATCTCCGTAAGCTCACGTTCAGCTACGTTCACGGAGTTCTTCTTCCATTTGTCTTCTTTCTTGGGCTGACGACAATCAGCTGCCCGATAGTTGGGTTTGCCACAGTTGTAGCACTTCCCGCTGAACTTCTTCGGGGTAGGAGCAGCAGCAACAACCTTGCCTTTGCCCTTGTCGTCTTGACGCTTCCTTTTCTTTGATGGTTCACCTTTCTCCATCAGGTTAGCTTTGGCCTCGATGGAAGCAATCGAGCCCCTCTTGTCCCTCTTCTTGTTATCCTCCTCGATCCGGAGTCGGGTAACAAGGTCCTCCATCGTCACTTGCTTTCGCTTGTGCTTGAGGTAGGACTTGAACTCCTTCCAAGACGGAGGGAGCCTGTCAATCACAGTAGCTACCTGAAAGGCTTCAGGCAGCTCCATCCCTTGCACTGCAATATTGTGGAAGATCACTTGCAGCTTTTGCACTTGCTCGACAACAGATTTGTTGTCCTCCATCTTGAAGTCGTACAAGGTGGAGACGACAAACTTGCTAGTTCCCGCGTCTTCAGTCTTATACTTCTTCTCCAAGGACTCCCATAGAGCTCTGGAAGTCGAGTTCTCATCGTACACATCACAGAGGGCATCAGACAACCTATTCAGAATGTAGTTCCTGCAGAGATAGTCATCGTGGATCCAAGTGTCATAGGCTATCCTGGTCTCACGGTCTGCATCTTCAGCAGGAGCATTCAGACTATCCTCCTTGATGTATTTCACCAAAGAGATGGTGGTCAAATAGAAGTGTATCTTCTTTTGCCACAGTTTAAAGTCATTTCCCGGAAACTTTTCGGGTTTCTCCCCTTTTACTACCACCGGCCTAACAGTCCCTTGAAGGGAGGCCTGGTTGGTTGTCAAAAGTGGGTTGATACCGGCATTTACTACAAAAGGATTGCCACCAATATTTCCCACGAAGGGATTAGCACTTGAGCTTCCCACAAAGGGATTAGTGCTAGAATTTCCCACAAAGAGATTGCCATTGGCTTGGTTCTTCATCCATTCAGCAAAAAAGTTGCCAAAATTCCCAAACTCGAAAGGAGGGATTGTAGTTGGATTACCTGAGGTAATTTCCTTGGTAGGATCAGGATTACCAACCTTATTAGTGTCAGAAGGATCACCCTTAGTCGGTGAAGATACATCCATCTCGTTGTCAGAGTTATGGTTCGACATATCAGTGTATTGAAATAATATTTAGTCTTGCGATTGTTAGGAAAAGGGTGTAAGTATATTTCGAAACACTTAAGGATAAAAGAAAGGAAACACGAAACGAATTCGTGATGTAAACCGAGTCTAGGAATAACCTATTCCCGCAAGACTAAATACGCCCGCATAGTGCTTACGGTATAATGCGTACAAGTCTCCAAAGGTAAAACGGTTTATCAATTCACACTGGTAGCACTACCGAGTATGAATTTCCGGCGAACTAAATCGGAATTATGAGCTTAACGGGAATTCTGCTGCGAAAAGGATTTCGGGAATTATTGGGTTCGTGAGTCTGTTCGAAATAATGGACGAAATGGGATATATATAAGCGGAAATCCAACCCATCTGAAGGTTGCTGGAGTGGTGCACGTGGTGATCATGGGTCACCCACGTTCTGTAGTGGAGAGAAACGCAGTTTCTCATTCTTGGGAAGCAAGACGGAATATTCCAGATACTCTGGAGTGTATTAATAAAATTCATAGGTGTATCAACCAAGTTCGTGGGCCGACTCAATTCTAAATGGGCCACCCGAAGTGGGCCGATCCGAGTTCATAAAGGCCACCCGAACCGATTGGTTCCAAAAGGTACTTTCTTACTTATATACAAGACAATCTTCTTGTAATTTTTCAATGTGGGATGAAACTTCATTTTCCATTTCCCATGGATTTATTCAACACAAATGAATAATACTACAACTTCCCAAATTAGTTTCTCACTCACCGGAAATCGGTTTTGAGATATTAAATATACCACGCTCATCTACTCCGCGAGTAGAACAACATCGTTAATTTTATTTTCCTGAAAACCAATGTTTTTACTTCTAAAAAATTGGTCAAAGTCAGGGTATGAAACCTTCATTAAAACCAATTTCCAACATTTTGCAGGTTCCGTTTTGGCCCTGATTTGCAGCAGTTTTTTTTAACAGGCGGTTTTTTTTTTGGTTCCAATTGCTGCATAAATTTAGGCCTGCTGATTTGTTTTTATGTTATATAAATATTTGTTGTTGGTTTGCTTATTTCTCCAATGTGTCTGTGGATTATTGCTTTTTTTTTTGCATCGTCCTATGAATCGCAGAAATACCCTCTTTTTCTGCATTTTGATCCCGGATTGCACAATCGCAGTTTGCCTGACTTTGTCGACATATTCGGTTATCGATGTTCAGTTATTTTAACTTTTCATCGTCTTCGTCTTCCCTCTCCGGTGGATGTTATGTTTGTTAATGTGTAGCCAGTGTAATTTAGTGACTAAATACTAATGAGAAAATTGGCTAAATAAATCGTTTTTTATGGAGGTTGCCGGTTGGCATACAATTTGTGAATGATTTGGTGAGGAGTTTGGTTATTATTGTGTGAATGGATCGATCTTTTTTTAATCCGGTGTATTTTCAAGATAATCTTTTTCATAACCCATTAATGTTATATATATATATATATATATATATATATATTGTTCTTTTGTTTTTTCCCTGTGGGTTAACATATAATTTGTTTGTGATTTATAAAAACAATATTAATTTGCAACTAACTAAGAAAACCATCTGGAAAGTAATAGATCAACACGTAGACATATTTTTTAGAAACAGAGTGCATTTGATTCCAAACAAGAATTTAATTAAATGAGGGAAACTAAAAAGTTTTTAAGATTATATATATAATATTGGATGAAAATGGTTTGCAGACATTGCACTTATTAAGTTGTCAAATTGTAGAATGGTTAAAGTAAAATTCAAATTGCGATTCTTTGAAGTGTGTATTTGTCTTTCTGTGTCGTTTCTTGACTTTCCGATTTATTAGTTATATATATATAAATTAATTTTTTTAATCGTTCATTAACTTTTTGATTTATTAATTATATATATGTGTGTATGGAGTATGGAATATATATATTTTTTATATTGGATCTACGAGATATAATATAGTTGCAGTTTTAGTTCCTGAATTGTAGGCGCATTAATATGTGCGAAATTGTTCGTGCACGCTTATTTTTCTTTAATAGAAGATCTCTTGCAATCTTACCATAATAAATTAACAATGGAGTTGATTTGTCATTTGCTTGTGAAAAATATCTACGGAAGCAAGTTGATGGAAATCATACATTCCCATTTATTAAAATTTACAATTGAGTAGTAGAAGATAAATGATTTATGGAAATATGTGTTACATTTACTTAGTTCGATGTCATTTAAATATTTCATATCTGATAAATTAATTAAATAAAAAAAATTATACATATATGCAAAAATTTGAATAATGGTAGATCCGAATATTTTATAAGACATTCATCAGACAATTGAATATATCCACTAATTAAATTTGGAATATTGATTATATTTAAATATTTTTTCATAATGGAAAATTGAAATTTGATGATTAATGCTAGAGTTTTTATTATTTGTATATATTTTTTAAATTAATGTATTAATAAATGCATCCAAATTCTTCTCCACATTTATGAATCTCTCTCTCTCTATATATTTTAATTATAAATATATTGATGCTTTCTTCCACTGCAAAAACAACCGTTAGCATTTGTAATATTAATTACACTACTTAATTTTAGAATTAATATTTACTTTTTATATAACTAAAGTTACATTTTCAATAGAAATATTGCACTAATATGCTATTTGATTGATTTTAGAATTAATATGCTAATTTATTATTGTGCGTTGAAAGTTTTTTGCGGGAAAGTTTTTGGTGCGTTGATCATCTTTCCAATCTGTCATCTTGATTATTCACTTTATTAATTGAGTTTAGTATTTTATTTGCTTATGACTGCAAAGGATTTAATTTTGACTATATCAGATTTTAAGGCTACCATAATATAGCAATCTGATATAGTCATCATCATCTTTGTATTGACCATAGCTAATTTTAAGGCTAAATAGAAGGAAAAGTTTCTTTTAGACCTATATTTAAGCATGCCTATTTACAACAGGCTATCATATCTTTTCAGTTCTTCTTTAAAAGATTAAAAATTGTAATACAGCTCAAAGCGTCGATTTGATTCTATTTGTTAAAAAAATTGTTGGCCAATTTACGAACTTTAATACCCGTTGAAGCCCAATTTTGAATCCCCTTCCACCGTTCTTTGCTTCGATCTGTAACTTCGTCCTCATCTCATGCTCCAACTTCCGACGGAGAATTGAGTGTGAAATAAACTGACAAAGCAATGTAATTAATTGATATGTATTAAGTTTTTTTTATATAATCTTAATGTGATAGTTGTTACAGCAGGAAATATCCTCGCCTGACAGGAGGTCAAATTCCCAAAGATACACTGACCCGACAAGATCGAGAGTCTACGTCAGAAAAGAGTATTTAATGTATTATAGGTCTACTGTTGATCTTTATATTAATATTGTAATAAATCCCTAAATTAAAGGGTTGAGACGAATTTATGGCCACTTTTGGGCCTTGGGGGGTGAACCTCTATAAATTGGGGGTCACCCCCTCATTGTAAAGGATCCTACATTTCCTCTCATGGGGGTCACCCCCTCATTGTAAAGGATCCTACATTTCCTCTCATTTCTCATATATGAAAAAGCTCTCATTCGAGGGAAGAACGAAAGTTCTTCCCCCATCGTTCGTGTTCGTTTATATTTATTGTTTGTCGGGCATACCCTAAATAGCCACATATATCTATCCGTACAAAAATGCCTGTCAACAATTTGACGCTAGAGGAAGGGGAATTCGTGTTCATCTCGATGAATGAACACGAAGATCTTCCCTCGAAAATCAAAAAATAAAATTCCAAACCCATGAATCTGTTCAACAAAAATCATCCAAGAAAAAATTCATCCTGTCTTAGACGATTCAACCCCATTTTGGTAGCAACCTTCAACCCCATTTCCTGGTCTAAATTCATCACAAGCTCCAGGGTCTCCCAACCAAAATAGCCATCTAAGATTTACGTATCTAAATCGTATACATACCATCCTATCATTCTCAAATCAAAGATATACATCAATCTCCCAGAAAAATTAAAGAATACCGTTTCCTCGCGGTAGCAAAAGGCTCGAAGCTTTCAAAAAAAAAAAAAAATACAAAAAACCCAGTTCTCACTAGAACAACAACTAGCTATGAAGAAAACAGCTACGGAGCCCTGGACGTGCGACCGCCACCGCAGAAGGAACAACAACGCTCCACCTCCGTCGTCCACCGGAAAACAGCAGCAGTGTTGTGGAAAAGATTAGGCAAAAACAATGGTACACCCCCTGTTTTCTGCTCTGAACACCCCCTTAGCCTCGATTGTTGCGCGCCTTTTGCGCAGGCTTTCAGTTTGCTTTTGGCACGTTTTTCAACATGCGTTGAAAAGTCAAAAGTTTCTCCTACCTCGATCCACGCGCCGGCGAAGTCGTCTCGACGTCTATCGCATCCCCTGGTCTCCGCTCAACACGGCGGCCTTCTCCCCGAATCACCGACGTTAGCCCATTGCGCGGCCTCCCAGCCGCCCGCAGCCTCCTCGAATCGGCGTCAACTGCTCGTCGCTCCTCGCCCAGCACAACCTGCTTGCGCCTTCCTACAGCCTACTCGTGTCGTCTGCCCGAATCGGCGTCCCCGCGAGCTCCTTCCTACCCAGCGCGCATCCCGGACACCACCCACCGGGCTAGGCTCCCGCGTCGCCTCCCCGAGCCGGGGCTACCCGCGTCGTCCAGCGCACATCCCCGCTATCGAAGAGACCTCCCCGACGTGCTTGCCCGCGCGAAGGGCCGCGGTATTCCCCGCGTCGCTGCCTGCCCGCGCGGTCGCGCGGCCTCCTGCCCGTGTCGCGTGGCCTCCCCGCGCCTACCCGCAGCTTACACGCCGCACGCCTCCTCGCAGCGCAGCCTGGCCGCCTATCACCGCCTCCCCGCGCGGTCGCCCTGGGCCGGATCGCCGCCTCCCCGCGCGGTCGCCCCACGCGGGCACCCCTCCGCGCGGCCTTCGCCATCTCTCCGCCCGCAACTCGCCGCCCGCGCGGCCTCCCAGCAACTCGACGCTGCCTCAAGATTACAACATCGCCGCTGCCCGACCGATTCGACGTGGTTCCTGTTGAGTTCCTAATTTGGAGATTGGGGCTGCGTCTTTTATCCCCTAGTGGATTTGTCGGCCGTGATTTTTTAAGTTATTGGGCCAATTTTATTTAGAATTGTTGGGCCCAATCTTTTGTATATTAATTGTTGGGCCTTTCTTTCTTTTAAATGGAAGGAGGGGCCCAAGACTTAATTAAGCTGCTGAAGTGAAGCAGCCCAAAAAAAAAAAAAGAAAAAAAGAAGAAGAAAGAGGCAGCAACACCGGAATGAGCTTTCGGAGCCTCTTCATCAACGGAAAATCTACGGGCAGTCCTTTGCCCATTCGAATCAGGTTTATTCCAATAATTTGCTTTTAATATATACTACAACTCGCAATTTTCATATAAATTAAAAGCGGGGGCATATATTCATATTTCGAAAATTAAAATCGGGGGCAATTTTTGAAATGCAGTTTTCATTTGATATTTCCTTTTAATATATATCGCAACTCGTAAGTTGTCATGTATATTAAAAGCGGGGGCATGGATATACATATCCTAAGATCATTTTGTGATATCAAAAATAAATTATTTGACTCTGAGTATTATTAAATACAGTCAGTTATTTAAAACTTCGAATACAATTTCGAAAAATCATTGAGGTTGCTCACCGAATAAATAACTCAATATTTAAAACATGGTCACACCTTTCGACTACAAACATTCGTCCGCCTTCATAGGCGTTGACCGGTCCGCCTTCTAGGCGTCGACATTCCGCCTAGATTGGCGAAGTAATCCGTCTTCTCGACGTCGATTAGTCCGCCCTTTCAGGCGTTGACGTATCGATTAGTTCGCCTTCACCGGCGTCAACTAATCTACTTCTCGAGTTAATCCGCCTTCTCGGCGTCGACATTCCGCCTAGATTGGCGAAGTAATCCGTCTTCTGGACGTCGATTAGTCCGCCCTTTCAGGCGTTGACGTATCGATTAGTTCGCCTTCGCCGGCGTCAACTAATCTACTTCTCGAGTTAATCCGCCTTCTCGGCGTCGACATTCCGCCTAGATTGGCGAAGTAATCCGCCCGATCGGCGTTGATTAATCCGCATTCTCGGCGTCGACATTCCGCCTAGATTGGCGAAGTAATCCGCCCGATCGGCGTTGATTAATCCGCCTTTTAGGCGTCGACATTCCGCCTAGATTGGCGAAGTAATTCGCCCGATCGGCGTTGATTAATCCGCCTTCTCGGCGTCGACATTCCGCCTAGATTGGCGAAGTAATCCGCCCTATCGGCGTTGATTAATCCGCCTTTTAGGCGTCGACATTCCGCCTAGATTGGCGAAGTAATCCGCCCGATCGGCGTTGATTAATCCGCCTTTTAGGCGTCGACATTCCGCCTAGATTGGCGAAGTAATCCGTCTTCTCGACGTCGATTAGTCCGCCCTCTCAGGCGTTGACGTACTGATTAGTTCGCCTTCACCGGCGTCAACTAATCTACTCGAGCTAATCCACCTCTTAGGCGTCGACATTCCGCCTAGATTGGCGAAGTAATCCGCCCGATCGGCGTTGATTAATCCACCTTCTCGGCGTCGACATTCCGCCTAGATTGGCGAAGTAATCCGCCCGATCGGCGTTGATTAATCCGCCTTCTCGGCGTCGACATTCCGCCTAGATTGGCGAAGTAATCCGCCCGATCGGCGTTGATTAATCCGCCTTTTAGGCGTCGACATTCCGCCTAGATTGGCGAAGTAATCCGCCCGATCGGCGTTGATTAATCCGCCTTCTCGGCGTCGACATTCCGCCTAGATTGGCGAAGTAATCCGCCCGATCGGCGTTGATTAATCCGTCTTCTCGGCGTCGACATTCCGCCTAGATTGGCGAAGTAATCCGCCCGATCGGCGTTGATTAATCCGCCTTTTAGGCGTCGATATTCCGCCTAGATTGGCGAAGTAATCCGCCCGATCGGCGTTGATTAATCCGCCTTTTAGGCGTCGACATTCCGCCTAGATTGGCGAAGTAATCCGCCCGATCGGCGTTGATTAATCTGCCTTCTCGGCGTCGACATTCCGCCTAGATTGGCGAAGTAATCCGTCTTCTCGACGTCGATTAGTCCGCCCTCTCAGGCGTTGACGTACTGATTAGTTCGCCTTCACCGGCGTCAACTAATCTACTCGAGCTAATCCGCCTTCTCGGCGTCGACATTCCGTCTAGAGTGGCGAAGTAATCCGCCCGATCGGCGTTGATTAATCCGCCTTCTCGGCGTCGACATTCCGCCTAGATTGGCAAAGTAATCCGTCTTCTCGACATCGATTAGTCCGCCCTCTCAGGCGTTGACGTACTGATTAGTTCGCCTTCACCGGCGTCAACTAATCTACTCGAGCTAATCCGCCTTCTCGGCGTCGACATTCCGTCTAGAGTGGCGAAGTAATCCGTCTCCTCGACGTTGATTATTCCGCCTTTCAGGCGTAGACGTATTGATTAGTTCGTCTTCACAGGCGTCAACTAATCTACTCGAGTTAATCCGTCTTTTAGGCGTCGACGATCCGTCTAGAGTGGCGAAGTAATCCGTCTCCTCGACGTTGATTAGTCCGCCTTTCAGGCGTAGACGTATTGATTAGTTCGCCTTCACAGGCGTCAACTAATCTTCTCGAGTTAATCCGCCTTTTAGGCGTCGACATTCCGCCTAGATTGGCGAAGTAATCCGTCTTCTCGACGTCGATTAGTCCGCCCTCTCAGGCGTTGACGTATTGATTAGTTCGCCTTCACCGGCGTCAACTAATCTACTCGAGCTAATCCGCCTTCTCGGCGTCGACATTCCGTCTAGAGTGGAGAAGTAATCCGTCTCCTCGACGTTGATTAGTCCGCCTTTCAGGCGTAGACGTATTGATTAGTTCATCTTCACAGGCGTCAACTAATCTACTCGAGTTAATCCGCCTTTTAGGCGTCGACGATCCGTCTAGAGTGGCGAAGTAATCCGTCTCCTCGACGTTGATTAGTCCGCCTTTCAGGCGTAGACGTATTGATTAGTTCGCCTTCACAGGCGTCAACTAATCTACTCGAGTTAATCCGCCTTTTAGGCGTCGACATTCCGCCTAGATTGGCGAAGTAATCCGTCTTCTCGACGTCGATTAGTCCGCCCTCTCAGGCGTAGACGTATTGATTAGTTCGCCTTCACAGGCGTCAACTAATCTACTCGAGTTAATCCGCCTTTTAGGCGTCGACATTCTGCCTAGATTGGCGAAGTAATCCGTCTTCTCGACGTCGATTAGTCCACCCTTTCAGGCGTTGACGTATCGATTAGTTCGCCTTCACCGGCGTCAACTAACCTCTTTCTCGAGTTAATCCGCCTTCTCGGCGTTGATTAGTCTGCCTTTTATGCGTTGACATATTGATTAGTTCGCCTTCACCGGCGTCAACTAATCTGCCTCTCAAGCCGATCCGTCACTCGGCCTTGATTAGTTCGCCTTCACCGGTGTCAACTAATCCGCCTCTCGGCGTGGATCCAGTCCGCATTTTAAGCGTTGACTTTCCGCCTTAATGGGCGAGGTGTTGTTTAGTTCGTCTTCACCGGCGTTAACTAATCTATTCTCTGCTTTGGTTTATCCATGTTAACGGCATCGACCAGTCCGCCTTCACCGGCATCGACTGACCCGCATCGTTTTTGCCCACTTGCGGCCGTAATATAACGCGTCTCGGACGCTTTGTTCAAACAACAAATTGATTGTTAATTCAATCATCATCGTGAAGTCGCTGCCCGTCAATCGGCTAAAGCACTTCACTCATTAACCTGTTGGTTAATCTTTTAAGCGGTTGTTAACTCAATCCCATCTTCGTGAAGTCGCTGCCCGATCATCGGCTAAAGCACTTCACTCATTAACCTGTTGGTTAATCTTTTAATCGGTTGTTAACTCAATCCCATCTTCGTGAAGTCGCTGCCCGATCATCGGCTAGAGCACTTCACTCATTAACCTGTTGGTTAATCTTTTAAGCGGTTGTTAACTCAATCCCATCTTCGTGAAGTCGCTGCCCGATCATCGGCTAGAGCACTTCACTCATTAACCTGTTGGTTAATCTTTTAAGCGGTTGTTAACTCAATCCCATCTTCGTGAAGTCGCTGCCCGATCATCGGCTAGAGCACTTCACTCATTAACCTGTTGGTTAATCTTTTAAGCGGTTGTTAACTCAATCCCATCTTCGTGAAGTCGCTGCCCGATCATCGGCTAAAACACTTCACTCATTAACCTGTTGGTTAATCTTTTAAGCGGTTGTTAACTCAATCCCATCTTCGTGAAGTCGCTGCCCGATCATCGGCTAGAGCACTTCACTCATTAACCTGTTGGTTAATCTTTTAAGCGGTTGTTAACTCAATCCCATCTTCGTGAAGTCGCTGCCCGATCATCGGCTAGAGCACTTCACTCATTAACCTGTTGGTTAATCTTTTAAGCGGTTGTTAACTCAATCCCATCTTCGTGAAGTCGCTGCCCAATCATCGGCTAGAGCACTTCACTCATTAACCTGTTGGTTAATCTTTTAAGCGGTTGTTAACTCAATCCCATCTTCGTGAAGTCGCTGCCCGATCATCGGCTAAAGCACTTCACTCATTAACCTGTTGGTTAATCTTTTAATCGATTGTTAATTCAATCATGTATTCGTGAAGTCGCTGTCCGTCTATCGGCTAAAGCACTTCACTCATTAATCTGTTGATTTATCTTTTAATTGATTGTTAAGTCAATCTGTTGTCCGTGAAGTCGCTACCCGCAAGCGGCCTAAGCACTTCATTAATTTATCATCGCGGTCCTTACCGCCCTATTACTAAAATCAATGCCGGCCAGCGGCAAGAACTCTTTATTAATTGAACATCACTATTCTCGACTCGGGGGCATGACTGAAGATCGTACCCCACCTAACCCGACCAGTTTCGAAAGTTTGAAAATTCGAAGATGACTCAAAAGATTCGTCCGTCACGGACCCTGTCATTGAAGATTCCCCCGGGGCATCCGAGCTATCCTATTGTCAGGCTCGGGGGCAAAACCTATTTGAAGCACAGATCAAGATCGAACTCTGGCCGCAATCAGAGCCCAATCTTGGGGGCAATTGTTACAGCAGGAAATATCCTCGCCTGACAGGAGGTCAAATTCCCAAAGATACACTGACCCGACAAGATCGAGAGTCTACGTCAGAAAAGAGTATTTAATGTATTATAGGTCTACTGTTGATCTTTATATTAATATTGTAATAAATCCCTAAATTAAAGGGTTGAGACAAATTTATGGCCACTTTTGGGCCTTGGGGGGTGAACCTCTATAAATAGGGGGTCACCCCCTCATTGTAAAGGATCCTACATTTCCTCTCATTTCTCATATATGAAAAAGCTCTCATTCGAGGGAAGAACGAAAGTTCTTCCCCCATCGTTCGTGTTCGTTTATATTTATTGTTTGTCGGACATACCCTAAATAGCCACATATATCTATCCGTACAAAAATGCCTGTCAACAATAGTGTTTTTTAAATTTGTACTCTCTCCTTCCAATTTATAAGCATATTTCTTTTTGCAAGAGTTTTTAAAAAATAGGTATATTGTGTGTAAGTTGATAATGTAAAATATTATCTTTTTTAGGAAAATGACTTGCTTATATTGGACTGCCAAAATGAAAAGTAAAGCTACATATTATGGAGGAAGTATTATATATATTTTTATTACTTTCTGTTAGAATAGTGATTGAAAAATGATATTATCCCATATATGGACAATTTGAGTTTTTCTTCAAATATTTCGACAAAAAGTCAATGATTTTTTGAAGTTGGTGTTGAATTTTTTTTAGATCCATTGAATGTTGGTGAAATAATTGATTTTTTTGTGAAATACAAGAATACTAAATTTAAATGTCGTTTGGTGATATTTATAATTCTTTAGATGTATTTCACATTTTTTCATTGATATAAATTTTTAGAGGTGTTTTATTGAGTATAAAAGATAAAATTATTTTTAAGAAGTGTACTAAGTATTAATGTCAGACTAAAAATAATTTTTGTTATTTATATTTTTTCTTTTTACTACTATTACCTATATGTGTGCACTTAAATGATAGAGTACATGTGTTTTTCATATGAGACTAATTAATTGTTAAGTTGTTTAGCATGGTTTTATAAATCTTTTCTAAGTCAATCCAAAATCTTTTCAAGACAACAACCTTTTGAGTCCACAAAGTAATAATAATAATAATAATATTAATTCTATTTATTTATATTTGAAAAGCATTCGAATTTTTTTATTGATCAGTACAGTAGCAAATACTATTGAAGAGGCCATCCATAATGGGCGGAGGTTCATCCCGACAATTAGGGCTATAAAACGATCTAGCAGCCCTAGCAAGACGATGAATCGAAATATTAACAAATGAAATTCTATAATTTGGAAAATTGACCATCATATGTTTAAAGAATTAGGAAATCTATTCTTAATATTCAAAACTCAAAGAGTCTTGGTCCACACAGAAGACTAACATAACGTGACTGTTTTTTCAAATATCAACTATTTAATTTTGGGTATAGAATGCTTCTTCTACTTCTAAAATCCTAATTTTCTTATTAATCATTCTTTCTTCTTTATTTATTTTAAGTTTTAAATGATTATCAATTCTGGGGTTTGAAGTATTTGAGCATTATTCCATCTTAATGTTCCGCTCCTTCAATTAGATGTCTGATTTCTATTTCTTTTTTATTAGAATATGTGAATTATATATTAATATATATTGTTTCATTCAATGTTATTGTTTTGATTTCAATTTAGATTTTAGATGTTATAAAATTTCAATTAGTGTACATTATAAATTATAGAGAAGCAACATTATATTAAATTGTGTTTCATGCTCTATTTTCTTAAGATGAAAAAATCACAAATAATTGATTCATTAAAAAAATGCGAAAAGTTAATAAAATAGTTTTTTTGAATATTTATACAATAAATAAATTATATTTATAATATTTAAAGCAAACAGTGATAAATAATTTATACTCATTAATGAAAGTACAAGTACCAGTTTATATACATAATAACACTAAAAATATATTTTTTAGTATATCCCTAACACAATATCTCAGTCAAATGTATTAATTTCCAGACTCAAAATTAGCGAAAGTTTTATACTTAATCATTAGTGAAAAATTGGCTCCCTCTACACTAAAATCTCAGCTCCGCCACTGGTTGAGTACTTGATATTGTTCTTTTTATTCTCTGTTGATTTTTTCATTTGTATTGCTCAACTTCAACGATAATATGATATTTTGTTATTTTATAAAATTAGTTGACTGTCAGGTTATAGAGATTTAATTAAGAGGAGTTGATGGTAAAAATTACAAAGTAATTCGTTATTCTTTATAAATGTCTATTTTATTATAAAACAATTACCTTTTCACATTACACTTGCGTATGATTAAAAAAATAATTGTAAATTATTGTGTGAACAAATTGTGATATTTGTAATACATAAAATATTAAAAATATACTACCTCCGTCCCGGAGAAAATTGCATACTAATCTTTTCGGTCTGTTCCACAATAACCTGCACACTTAAAAAAAAATTGTGTGTACACTCACAAAAATATACACATATTTACCTATACTCTACTATTTTCCTAAAAAAAATACATTTTTAATAATTTGTGTGCATAACTATGTGTGCAAGTGTTGTTTTGAAAAGGAGGGAGTATAAATAATTATATTAAAAATTAGTTAAAAAATAACTTCCGCGCAAAGCGCGGGTCGGATACTACTAGTTGATTGTATAGAAACTAGTGATCGTACCCTCCCGCTTCGCACGAACGAAATTTGTTACAATTTTTTTTAACTATAATACTTATTAAATTTTAATTATAAAACTAAAAAAATAATTTTTTGTTAAAAAATATAATTAAAGTTTTGCTTGAATAAAAATTAATAATATTACAGAGTAATTTTTTTATCGTCAAATATTAAATACTTTTTTGAATTGTATCTAATGACATGAGACAGTTTCACACAAGTTTAACCTATAATTAAAATACCTTTTTATGTTTTATATTTTACACATGTCATAATTTCTTCACACAATAATTTGTCATAATTTTTTTAATATAACCTATCTTAATTATATGTATGTGATTCATGAAAAAGAATAATTGTTCTATTATAATATATATAGTTATATATATTACAGTTTGAGGACCGAACTTATCTTAATTATTTTAATATAGCCTATCGTAATTACTTATCTTTGCCACTTATTGCAGTTCGAGGATCGAACTTTCGACTTTTGTAGGATAGGTACCTAACTATTAAATTGATAGAAAAAAAGGATCTCGGGCAACTTTAAAGACAAAAATTGGGAGAAAAAATTATTTTATTGGTCCCATATCTTATCCAGTGTTCGGTTTTCATCCAAAAATATTTAAAAAAATTTAAATACACTTTGTAACTGAATTGATAGTCCAATTTCAATCTAATTTTTGCTGCAAAAATAAAAATGACATCGTTTTGAATCACATAAAAGTCACATGCCGACCAATTTAATGAATTTTCGTCGACTTTTCTTAGATGACACCCATATATTACTTAGAATATTTTTTCACTTATTTTGAATTAGAAAATTCGCGTCATTTATTATTTTCATTTACTCTTTTAATTAACCTCCCCCATCCCACCCCATTTTTCTTCCACAAAACTCTCAGACCCCAATTATTCCTATGTTTTATTTATTATTTCAATAATTTGGATGTGATTTTAAATTTTAATTACTATTAACTAAATTTTTTAATATTTTAATTTTAAATTAATTTTTCACTTTAAAATTTAGAATTTCAGATTTTTAAAATTTTCTTTTATAGAATCAAAAGTAAGGTGAAAGTTTTTTTACTTTATAATGGTTAATATAAAATAAATATAAATTAAAAATATACACATGTACTCCATGTTAGCAGCTCGCTGAAATGCCGCAAATTCGGCCAAGGCTAGATTTCATGTGATTCAAAACGGCGTCATTTTTATGAACAAAATTTGAGAATCAGGTAAGTTATGGGATGTAATTGGAATTGTTAAACTTTCTCTCGTGAAAATTGGACATTAGATAAGTTATAGGACCACAAAATATTTTGTCTCCTTTATTTTATCTTTAAAATTTCCCGATGTCCCTCATATATATATATATATTTTTTGGCAACAATTTGATAGTTAAATACTTGCCCTGCAAAAGTTAAAAGTTTGGTCCTCTAAGTGGTAAAGATAAGACATGTTTTTGCAATTTGTCACATGTATATATAAAGAATATCTAATTATTTTACAATTCTCACAATCAATTCATTTTAAATAAGTGATGGTTGGAAGGTGGAAATAAATTATTGTAAATAATATTATTTCCAAAAAAATTGAGCATAATGAAATTGAATAGTCCTAAAAGGAAAGTGAGCATAAGAAATTTGGACGGAGAGAGTAATACATTTTTGTAAAATTGCATTCCAGGTTTTCATTATGATGCAACATATGAGTATTATATGTTGAATAAAATTAAAATTTTATAGTGGGTATATTTAGTAAAAATTATAAAATGGGGCGGGTGAATTTTGAAGTGTGTGAATTTCGGGAGAAAAAAAAAAGGTGGGTGAATTTAGAAGTGTGTGAACTTAGTAAAATAGTGTGTATATATAGTTGCATTCGTATAATAAATTTATCTTTAACCAATTTCTTTTTCATATTTGAACAAAAAACAAACTTGTTTAAAATTTATTCTCTATAAAGTACTCAACCTACAATTAAAATCATTCTTTCTCTAGCTTCAATACCATTACAAATTTATCATTTTTACTCAATATAACACTTTATAATAAATATATACCAGATTTTAGTGAGATGAAGAATGAGATGATACATGTCACCATTAATCTGGATTTATAATAAATCAAAAATAATTCTTCAGTTCTGACATATTTCAAAATAATAAAGCACAATTCTTCTCCAAAAAAATTACACCAAGCACTGGTATGTGCTAAAAAATTATATTATATTAACAGTTTCAATAATACCACACACACACATATATATATATATATATATATATATATATATATATATATATGTTCAGCAAAATATGTTTAAATTTTGTATTATTGTATTTCACAAAAAGATCAATTGTTTCACCAACATTTGTTGGTTCTAGTTTTTCTTTAACAGTTTTCAAAATTATCACTTTGACTTTCAGTTAAAAGATTTGGAAAAAACCTATATTTTCTATATATACATTGTCCAATAACATTTTTCATCATTCTTTAAACAAGCAATAATAAAAAACTATAGTACAATATAATAAAAACAAAACAAAAATCACATCAACATTAAAAAAAGTTGTAGTAAATATTAATCAAGTACCTTGATCTGTTGGTTTCTTTTACACCCAATTCTCAACTCTTATGCCTTATAAACATTTTTGTGCAAAAAATGATAACCATGTGTTTCACTGTTAATTAGAGAAGTGGGGAAGTGTGTATGTTTGGTGGTTGTATTGAAATTTAATGAGATTTTTGTATGAGTATCTTTAGGGATGTGGTGGTAAGTATTTCGTCGGATAAAATTATGATTTTATAGTGGCCGCGGCTAAACAAACCCCCGATTTCCCTATACATACCCCAATTACTATATAAACCCCATTAAAAATATGATTATTTTAAAAGATTACTAAACATACCCCAAGTTTAGACAATTATGCCCTTATTAAAATATTAACCTAAATTAAAGCAAAAAAGAAAAAATAAATAATTATAAACTCACAAATTTATTCACTTAAACATATACACGATCAAAACAAAAGTGAAGAGTTTCCAGATTTTAAAGGAAGAACAACAAATTTGACCTCCAAAATTATTCAAACACAATAAAATATATAAGTTGGTCTTCTTAATCTCGAAAAAAGATGAGAACAAAAAAAGCACTTGCAAGAAAAAAAAATCTGCGAAAAAAAAAAACACAACATAGACTAACAAAACGTGTTTAAATTTTGCTCCAAGTAAACTAATTTTTTTTGTCTTTACAAAGAAAACTATAAGTTAACGTCTATCAATTTTACTCACTGGTGCTACAAAAAAAAATGCGAACAGAATCTCACACAAAATAATAATGATGCACTACGCATACAAATTAACTTGTCATTCAGTGTAAAAATTTTTTTTACATCAATGTGATATTTTGTGTTGTTTGACTCCATTGATTAGACACTATAAATTTTATTTGTCCTGTGTTAATTTGAATGAAAACAATCCAAAGATTTGATTTTAGAGGTTTTAATTAAAATAATCCAGAAACTTGATTTTTAGGAATTTCAAAATGTTAATTTTGTGATGTTGAGAATGAGAAAATGAGTGAAAAAACTAAAAGATTTTCAATTAATAATTAAAATAATATTTATAAATGGGTAATCTTGACTTTTAACTTAAAACTATTTTTGGAAAAAATAAATTGGGGTATGTATAGGAAAATCGGGGGTTTATTTAGCCGGGGCCTTTTATAGTGACTATATTAAATAAATATGAGGTGGGTGAACGTAACTATTTCCGACTATAATTCCATTTATAAAAAAATTGTATTTAATTTGATTAAGAACTAATAATTTATATATTTGATTTTTAATAAATAAAAAAATGTTTATTTTAAAATAATTATATAATAATAAAGTCAATACTAATATTAAAATTTTCGAAAAATCAACTTTATATTAATAACGGTAACAAACATGAGACAACACAAATTAATATTCATCCCTGTCAAAGTGTTAATGCGGATGCTCAATTTACACACCATCCCACCGTCTCATATTATATGACAATATCACAAAAGAGTTGATATAATCTCATATTCTAATACTTTTATATTACTACATAAACATATACAAAAATAAAAATAAAAATAAAAATTATCAGTTACATTTTATATGCAAAAACCACCACTATGAACACTAACATATAATTAACGTCTAATTACACTACAATACACATTTCTTAAGTACTTTTAATCTTCAACACTAATTACATACATACTAAAAATAATTCAAAACTAACTATGCAAATATCAAAATGTTTCTTAATTTATGAACTAATAAGTATACAAATATTTCATAAATTAGTAATTTATAAGATATCTAAATATACATAATTTATGTACAATATTACATATTTACATGATTTATGTACAACATTTCATGATTTAGTAACATTTAGTAAATAATAAACATAATTTAAGTTAAAAAAGCATCCCATGAATTAAGTTACATATTAATATTAGAATAATTTAATTTAATTCAAAACTTAATTATATATATGCATTTTTAATAACGATGAAACTTATTATGTGTATGTGTGCTTGAATAATTTTTAATAATTATGAAACTATATAATCACAAACTATAAAAATATATACACAATTACATAAAAAAAAAAAAAAAAAACTATTAAAAAATATATACACAATTCCATCAAAACTATATACACAATTACATAAAAATAAAAAAATGTATACATTAACAGAAGAACTATATAATCAAAACATAACAAAATTAAAACCATAGATTGAGAAGGAGGTTGTCTAATCTAGATATAATTGAACGAAAAAATCGACATGAACATGTACATAAACTAAAAAAATTGAATATACATTTCACTGCTTGACAATCTAAAGAGATAACAATGATTGAGAAATCGATGAAAATACAGTATAAATAGATCACTTCATGTAACGGTTCCTAATTTGAAGCTAATTAGGAACAAAAATAATTCCAATATACCATATCCGATAATCAATCAAGAAAGAACGGTCACGATAAAATAAAGAATAAGTGATCAACGGTTGAGGAGAGTTCCCGCTCAAATCTAAATAAGGAAAAATTGTTTGTATTATATATTTACTAGGATTAACAATGAGTAAACAAGGAAAAGTTTAGATAATAAAAAGCGAATATAAAAACTAAAGTGTATGTTGGAGGTGTTTTTCAAGTATGGGCCTCATTCGGTAAATTGGTTATGGGTTCTACTATATACCCTTCCATATTTATTTGATACCCCCACTCTATTTTTAATTTATTATAATATATTATATAAATGACTTTTATATTCATATAATTAAAAAAAAAAAATAGATACACCCACTAAAACACCAAAAGACACAAGATACACAAACACAAGAAGAGAATCAGTAAAGATACAGAAAGAGAAGAGAAAATTCATCTTGTCCACCATTTTATCATAGTTATAATGGTGATACAACCTTAGTTCCTTATTTTTCTACAATGGTGAAGCAAGCAGGTGCAGACAATTGAGTTTTGCTACAATGGTGAAGCAAGCAGGTGCAGACAATTGAGTAAAACAACACGCAACCGGGATTACTTTGTTGCGGACACCACCAAATCACCTCAACCTAAGCCTCACCATTCGACCAATATTTGAGTAAAGCATATAACAGAGATTTAATTTTTCTAGGGCAATTGCTATATTTTTTTGGAAAAAATTCCGATACTAGTTTTTCGAACCTGATTTTTCGAAAAAAATGGTTAAAGTTTCGGCAAAAAGTTGTCAAAATACGGTTAGGGTTTCGACAAAATATTTTCGAAATATAGATTCCCGAAAATATTTTGCGAAATATTTGTCATTTTTCGACAAGTTTTTTTCTAAATCCTAACCTTTTTCCGAAAGATTAGGCTTAAAAAAATTTAGCCAATTTTTTTTAAATCATTGTTTGCGAAATATCGTCATTATCAGTGTTTCGCCGTCGTGAGTCCTGGCTCAACGCTTCACCTCGTCGTGCAAAAGCGCTTGGTAAGAGGAGTATTAAGAGTAGACCTGTCAAAGTGGGTTGGGCCCGTTGGGCCGGCCCGCCCCGCCATCCTTAAAATGAGGGTTGGGTTAGAGATTTCTTAGCCCGTTTGGAAGCGGGCCTAAATGGGCTGGCCCGTTTGGGTCGCGGGCTTTTGCGGGTTGGGGCGAGCCGGCCCGCCTTAAAAAAAGTTTTTTAAAAAAATAATTTTTTATATATTTTTTTATACACTCAAGTAGTATAATATCATTTTAGGGTTATTTTGTAATATTTATATTCATAGATGATGAATTTGAATTGTATGAGTTTATTTTTATAAATTATTATTGTAATATATTGTGAACTTCAATTTGCAGAAAATTATTTTTCTAATTAAAGATAATAAATTTAATTTTAATATTTTTATAATGATAGTTATCAAGATAAATTGTTTGATTATATTTGATTTTGATGAATTTTATATATTAGAGCTTTTAAATTATATATTTTAATTTTTAAAAAAATAAAAAATATATTAAAAAATTAAAAGTGGGCCGGCCCGCCAAAACCCGCAGCCCGCTAATAAGTGGGTTGGGTTGGGATTTTGCAGCCCGCCAAATTTTTGGCTCGCCCCGCATCACCCCGCCAAAAGGCGGGCTTTTGCGGGTTTTAGCTCGCCCTGCCCCGCTGGCCCGTTTTGACAGCTCTAATTAAGAGTAAGAGTAATATAATGTAGATATATTAATGGGGGTGTATTTAATAATTATTTAAAATAGGATATATAAATTAAGTGACTGGGGGTATCTAATAAACATGGAGGGGTATATAGTCAGACCCATTGGTTATTAAAGTAAGGCCCGAATTTTGTGATGCACTCAAGCCCATTTGTGGAAGAGAGTATGGGCCTCATTAGGGAGGCTGGTTATTAAAAGTAAGGCCCATAATTTTGTGATGCATTCAAGTCCATTTTCGCAAGAAATGCAAAGAAGATGGGCTTGATGCAGGAAATTGGTGCCCAGAACTTTTGTGGTGCATTCAAGACCCATTTTAATTAATCTTTTGACCGAGTTGCAAGTTGTAAGTTGTAACAACTACCACCTTCTTTTCCTTAGTTTTTTTATTTTTATTGTTAGGATGCTCCATTTATTAATGCTGTTTTACAACACACACACATATATTTGTTTTCTTTAAAATAGTCTAATTATATGACTTTTGAATGATTTGTAAAATTAGGCCACTATAATATATGCATCTACATATTGTGTAGTGTTTGCAGCATCCATTTTCCAAAGTTTTTTAAATGTTTGCTTCTAAATGTTTGTGAAATGACTAACTATTACGAGGTCTTTTTTTTTTTTGAACATAAATACAAATAAAAACTGAAACTTTTGTTGCAACTTGTTCATTATATATGTCCAAATGAAATTGAAGGCGACACGTAATCGGAGGATTTTATTTGGATAACAATGAAAAAGTAAGAGGAGAAAAAAAAGGCCTATATACATAGAATCAGCTTTTTGGCAGAATGCGTTTGAAATGTTGAGTAATGAGAATACATAGATATTTGCAGTTATTAATTATAAAGTTTAAGAGTAAAAATGAGTGGTCCCGTGACTCAGTTAATCAATGCCCCTTGCTTTTATTTTATTTCATTTCATTTGTCTTTTACCAATGCATACTGCTTTTTTTAGAATATTAGATGAGCTTCGACGGGTATTCGTTACTGCTAATGTTTCATCTCATGTTTCATTATTATTATTATTATTATTATTATTATTATTATTATTATTATCACTATCACGTGCATAAACCCTAAACCCTCTGGGATGGAATGGAATCCAACAGGGGTGAGTTTAAAATGAAATTTAAGTTGGTAATAGGTTTATATATACACACATAAATACATGAGCTAAGGCTTATGTAATACTCAGGGACGGAGGGCTCAAATTATCAACTGATATTCTCATCATTCCATAAAAATAATCATGTTTAAAATTATATGCATATAAATAAAAAGATATATATTATATTTGAAATTTAATTAATTTCAGAGTTGTTGGTACGTCCTTATTTACAATAAAGACTTCATTTTAAATAATAAACATATTTATTCTCAATATTTATTAAATATGAGTATTAAAACAATTTACATATTTTTAAATATTATACAGGACTACAATTTGAAACACATTTAAAAAATGACTATTTTTGTGGGATGTAAAAGAATATATAATAATGAAATATTTTAGAATTCTATTTGGGACCTTCAAAATTTTATACGTTTGTATGTATAAAAAAGATTCTTGTATAAATGATGAGATGTATACAAATATTTTTAAATAAATTTGAAGGCATTCATCATATAATTAATAAAATATTTCAAAATGAAAATTTGAATTTGGATGAATATTGAGATTAGATTTCAGTTAAAGAAATATTGAATGGAAGTTGGATGTATATTTGAAATTTTGAATTTTTAAAATATATTATCTTTTGAGATGAAAAAAAAAACGAAACTCAATGTTTTCTGTTTTTATTAACGAAGAATTGAGATGTTTGAACTTATATTCCGGAAAAATAACAAAGTAACAATACTACTTTTTACATAAATAAAACCCTTGAAGATAAAAATAATACTTCCTCCTTCCATTAAAACTATGTTCACATGCATGGGCACACATTTTAAAAGATAGTAAATAAAGTAAGGATATTTGTAGAGTATTGTAGAATTCATTTATAAATAATTGGTATAAGTATAAAGTCAATAACATGTCCTATAAGAAAATAAAAAATTGTCTACGAAAATAAAAAATTGTCTACGAAATTTCCAACAAAACTTTTTGTACAGTGGAGATGGCCTACAAATTGCTTACATAAATTTTTAATTATATAGGCATTTTCCCTTCCTACCTACAAATAATTTGACTACGGATTGTATTGCAGATAAATGATTTATAGGTAATTAATTACTTAGAAATTATATTTCGTAGGCAAATTATTTCTAAATTGAAAAATGAAATGCTTACATGATTTAAAAAACTGTAGGCAAGTCGTAGACAAGTCCTACTACGAATTTTTTTTGTTGAAAAATTTCGTAGACAATTCTTTATTTTCTTATAGTGATGTGTAATTAAATAACAGTAAGAAGGAGATTATAAAGTGGTTATTTTTTATAATATGAGTATTTTAAACAATTTACATACTTTTTTTTTGTAATCGATATCCGGCTCATTGGCCGATTAATCTGGGGGATAACCCGCCATCCACTAGCAGAGGGCCTCATTTCAAACAAATTTACATACTTTTAAATATACACGACTACAATTTGGAACACATTTAAAGAAACATGATTATTTTTGTGGGATGTAAGATAATATATAATAATGGAACATTTTAGAAATCTATTTGGAACCTTCAATTTTTTATAAGTTTGTATTTATAAAAAAATATAATGTATAAATGATGAAATATGTACAATTTTTTTAAAATAAATTTGAAGGCATTCATCATATAATTAATAAAATACTTCAAATTTGAAATTTTGAATTTGGATGAATTTTGAGATTAGATTTCAATTTAAGAAATATTGAATGGAAGTTGGGATTAGATTTTACATTTTGATATTTTAAAATTTGTAAGCATTTGGGGCAGAACAAAATAACAGAACAAAATTCAAGGTTTTTTGTTTTTATTAATGAAGTTAGATGTTTCAACTTAAATTCCGAAGTAATAATACTACTTTTTACATAAATATAAATACTTGAAGATAGAAAATAATACTTCCTCCGTCCATAAAAATTATGTTCATATGCATGAGCACACGCTTTAAAAAGATAGTAAATAAAGGATATTTGTAGAGTATTGTAGTATTCATTTATAAATAATTGGTATAAATGTAAAGTCAATAGCATGCACTACAAGAAAATAAAAAATTCAAACAAAAATTTCCGTATTAAAGATTGCCTACAAAAATTTCTAATTATATAGGCATTTTTTCCCCACCTACAAATAATTTACCTATGAAAATTATATTGGCAAATTGTCTTGTAGGCAAAACTTATAAGAAATTAATTATTTAGAAATTTTATTTCATAGGCAAATTATTTCTAGGTTGAGAAATAAAGATGCTTAGACAATTCTTACTACGAAATTTTTTGTTAAAAATTTTTGCAAGCAATTTTTTTTTCTTGTAATAATGTATAATTAAATAATAGCTGAAAGGTGATTATAAAGTGATTGTTTCCATAAATAGAATATACATACTTTTGGTAGACAAAAAAAATAAGATAAGTGAGTATATTTTTTTGTGGATGTTGGAGGGAGTATGTTTATTTTTTTACTTAATCACATTTTTTTTAAGTAAAAATAACTAATAACTGTTAATAAAATACCCTCCAGTAAGACTGATACAAGTTTGTGTTTTCATTTATATACTAGTGTTTATCCCGTGCGATGCACGGATTAAAAATTATAAAATATAAATGCGAAATTGCATAATGAATTATATCAAAATTTTAACTTAAATAAATTTAATTTCATAAATCATTTGATATGTAAAAATTATATTGTATATTGTGTGAGTATTACAACTATTTAATTAATTATACAATTCTCAATTATGTATTAAAATCATAACAAATACTAAAATTCATAAAATAATTTTAATATTTAACAAAACTTATATAGTCTAAATAAAAATGATTTAAATTCAATCCATCATATATAGTTAAAGTCAATAAAAAAAACACTTTAAAAACAATAAAATAAATATTTTAAATATGGTTTTCTTTTTACATGTGTAGTATATATGTTAAATTAAAAATGTTTAAAAAATAATTTTGTTGATATATATATATAGTGTGTTCAAAATAGATCTAAAACTAATAGCTTAATTTTTTTTTAAATTATTGGTGCAAAATAAAAAAGAAAAGAAAATGATAAAGTTAATCACTCTTTTTAATGGAGAGTGGGACTCACCATTGCACTACAAAGCAAGTGGACTTTACTTGCTCCAATAATAACAATTTTTCCTCTCTCATCACTTCTACTTTTATATATATATATAGATATATGTATCAGTTGAACTAATTTAGCTTTACCACGGATCTAGAATCTATATATATATATATATATATATATATATATATATATATAAGTATAAGTGAGGAGAGAGAAAAAGTTGTATTTATTGGAGCAAGTGAAAGACACCTGCTTTATGGTGCAATGGTGAATCTCACTCTCTACTAAAGAGAGTTGATTAATTTTACCAAATTTTTTTTTTTTTACTTTGCACCAATAATTTTAAAATTCTTTAGTTTTTTAATTTTAAATCTATTTTCAACACTCTACATATCAAATTAAAGAGTATGTATAGAGTGAACTTGGTTTATGTATGAATCACTGAAGGGTATTAGTTATTTTTACTGAAGAGTATTAGTTGTTTTTACTGAATAGTATTACTGGTTTACACTGAAGAGTCTTAGTTTATTTTCACTGAACAACTAAGACTCTTTAGTGTAAATCAGTAATACTCTTCAGTAAATACAACTAATACTCTTCAATGAAAATAATTATTACCCTTCAGTGATTTATGAATAAATCAGTTTCACTCTATACTTTGTCCAAATTAAATTGTCTTTTGAACAATTTTAATTTAGCATATATATATATATATATATATATATATATATATATATATATATATATATTGCATAAATTAAAAAATAATATTTAAAATATTTATTTTATTATTAAGTATTTTCTATTGACTTGAACTATATGATTGATTCAATATAAATAATTTTTATTTAGACTATATAAGTTTTTTAAATGTTAAGATAATTTTATGAATTTTAGTATTTGTTGTGAATTTAGTATACAATTAAATAATTATAATTCTTACGTATATACAATATAAATTTTACATATTAATTGATTTATGGATAAAATAAATTTAATTTAAACTTTTTTTTATAATTGTTCATTATAAAATCTCGCATTTAAAATTTATAATATTGTATTCGTGTGGGAGAAATACTAATTTTAGTTTAAAGGGAAGAATACCCGGCCCCACGCCCCTTAAATCCGTACGTGGTTGTATATATATTATATAGTACCATGGGAAGTGACCACGTACAATGCATAAATAAATATTAAATAATAGTAGTACATTATACATGAAAACAAAAAATATACAATTTGTGTTGCAACAATAAAAAATAAATGATTGTTGAATTGGCGGGAACAAAGAAGATGAGGACGAAGAAATTAAAGAAAAGATAGTATGGCGTTGAAAGCGGTGCACTATGAATGCCATCAACAGTCGTGTCTTGTTCTATGCATCATCCCACAAGTGGCCTTCATGCATGCAGCATGCTCCCTTCTATCAATCGTCATCAATACAACAGTAAAAACAATTCACTAGATTTTGAAAGTACTAATCCTTGTTAAAATGTTTCAGTATGTGTTTGAGTGTTTCCCTTTACGTATTCATTCACCCGAAACTGATTTTCTTCCGTTTCAGAAGCTGGGGTATTCATCGTTGTTTGAAGGAAACAAAGAGGAGAAAACGGAGAAATAGAATATAAGAACCTAAATTTGGCTCAGATATCATCTATAACTATATAACAAGACAAAGAATAGAGAATGATCATGAAATTTTTATTTATTTACTTTATAGTTTATAGTGTAGTGGTGAGTCTTACACCCACTTTACTTTAGAAATTAGATTTTATTTTTTAACTTTTCACCAATAATGTCAATATATAGGTTTCACACTGCACAATTTCAACTAAAAATATATAATATAATAGTTGATACGTGCATCACATGAGTTACCAATATATATTTAAATATGGAGAAAAAAATTATGCCAATCAAGTTCACGAGCATTTTTTGTAAATATTTTTTTAGTATACGAAATGTCATTAAATTTTACAGTCTAATTCATAGAGCCCAATTTGATTGGCTGAGTAGAGTAAATATTTGGAATGCAGCGACCCCAAAACTAAGAAGCCTATATGTGAAACAGCATAAAGAATAGTTGAACAGTGGCAAATACATATTGTGGTAGTTGGGAGGTGGGGTATGATTTGGATGAACTGATATATTAATAATATTTATTCATTTTAATTGTCCTAGGCCCTGGTTTCTGGACCCACATTAAAAAAGAACAAATTCACATGCACCTTTTCACTTTCATTTCCAAGGCTTAGATAATCGTCTTTACCCTAAAGTAAAAAATGTCTTCTTCATTGATCCCACTTGGGGTTTAGGCTTAGGTAGTTGGTGAAGCATTTTAAATATACTAATCATTCACATAATTGCTTTAAAATATGATTTCTCTAGTTTGTAAACAACCCCTAAATTTATCTTAGCAGTGAGGGGTTTTTATGGAAAATGAATATTCTGTAATTGGAAAATGTATAAACAACCCCCAAAATGAGCATAATATTCTTCTCTTCATGGACTATCATCACTAATTACTTGGCCTAATACTTTAATGAGAGAACTTTTCTCATATCAGTAAGATTTGGAGATTCTATATACAGATTATGCTAAAGAGTAATAGAATAAAGAACAATGTTGCGTGCACCATATTACTAGTATATTGTAGATTATTATAGTTTAGGACTTGTTTGTTTTGAGATTTAGGTGGGCGTGTGAAGTCATGACTTTACATCCACAAGATGTAAAGTTTTGGATGATAATAAAAGCATGTGTTTGTTTTGGGATTTTAGTAGGGTGATATTTTACTTTATGTCAAATCATGTGTAAGAGTAAAGTATGATGTATAAGAGAAAAGTGGGAAAGAGAGTGTAAGTGAGAGAAAAATGATATTGTATTAGGATGGGTAATAATATTTTTATATTGTATAAAGTGAATTGTATTGTGATGCGTAATAATAGGTATTTATAGGTACGGATGAAGAATGAGATATAAAAATTGAATGCTACATCTCTAACTAGAATGTGGAGGGGGCGGAAAGTTCTAGTCCTGTTCGTGTGAATCTCAAAACAAACAAACCCTTACGGTTTGGGATATGCTATTTTGAGTCTTGTTTAATTCTGGATAGGACTCGAGCGTCTAAGCCTATTAGTTTGGGATTGATTAGTTTTTTTCTTCTTTTATACTCCCTTGAGTTTCGAGTCTGGTTTAATTTTTATCTGACTTTAGTGTCTAAGCTTATTTGTTTGTGATTGGTTGGTGTTTTCATTTAATTTACATTGCTCTAAATTTTTATGAGTCTTTTAGTAAACAAAAAATTGAGTCTTGTTTAATTCTCTGAATCCTACTTTATTGTGGCATAAATAATTTTTAAAGTAAGTCTCTCGTATTAATATTTTTTTTTTTTTGTAAATCTTATAATATGAAATGCAATACAATACAATATTTCGATCGTAGTTTCGATTTTTGTCCTTTTCATTAGCGGTTTTCAAATTTATTTTTCTAGTCGAAAAACAACGGCGATGGAGGCACACACATTCACTACTTCACTAGTCGAAAAACAACATCTCTTATCTTATTATCTGTTTCTGAAGTAGTTACATTAATTTCTCTTTAATTTATAAGTGATACAAAAAAGGAAAACCCTATTTAAAAAATACATAAAATTTTCATTTATGAAAAGCATCACAGAATTTGAGGATTTTGTAGATTTATAAATGAACTAGTGCGTGTTCCCGCAAATTTTGTGGTGTGGAAAAATAATAATAATTATTATTTCAATTATAAATATATATATATATATATATCTTATAATATTAATATAATATTAAAATTGTAATTATAATTCAACAAATAATAAAAAATACTAAACATGAATAAATAGAAATTTTAAAAAATATTAACTAATTCACACATTCAATCTCAAGCTAATATTACTTAAATTTACAGTTATTGTATACGTGCAAAAGTTTAATTCTAAAGATAGAATCACACATTTTAAATCTAAAGATAACATTTGACAAAGATATCATAATTAAAATGAAATATTGCGTAAATGTTTGTGTGAAACAATTGATTAATGTGTTGGTATTTATAATACACAATTCAATATTAAGAATTGACCTTTAGGCGTCAATCTCAGTTTTTTTTTTTTTTAAATTCAATTTCCCTCCTAAACATTTCACATATACAGATATTTTACAAAAAAGAAAAGGAGTTAAAAAAAAAATCGAAATTGCTAAAAAAATCAAAATCGTACTCTACAAAACAATGTCTATATTTTACAGTTTCAAATTCTATTTTGCAGGTTATAAAATTTCATTAAAAAAAAATTGTGTTACAATCTATTATTGATGGTAAGATATTATATTGGTTACAATATTTTTTTGAAATCATATGCTATTCTGGTGAAAATATCTTTTCAAAGATACTTCAATTTCTTGCTAAAATTTCACATTTATCAATATTTAGCAAAAATAAATCTAAATATATCCAAGAAAAAAAAAATCTTTCAACTGTGAAAAAAGATTTGCTTGCATTAATTTAATGTTCAAAATCTTACATTAATTAAATGTTTAAAATAATATTCCATATTATAAGTAAATATTATGTTTCCATTAATTAAAATATATTCAAATTTATTATATTTTAGAGTAAGATACATTTTAAAGATATAATACTTAAGTTGTTAATAAAGAAATTTAATGTCCTTTTTTTTTCTTTTTTTCTTTTTGACCAACACTATAATTTTTTATCCATAAACACTTATTAATATATATATATATATATATATATATATATATATTATATTATATAACATATAACAACCTTTTACTTATTTATCATTTACAATACTATTTTAATATTTGTATGTTAAAATAATATAAAAGAAAAATTGAAATCCTAATTTATAAAAGAATATATGTACTTTACAATTTAATAATCTATTTTGGGGGTATAATTTTATGTAAAAATAAATTTTTGTATTACAATCTATTATTGAAGGCAAAATATTATATTTGGTGGCAAAAAAAATTTGGTACCATATACTATTCTAGTGACAATATATTTTCTTAAATATTTCAATTTCATCCTACAAATTTAACATCTATCAATATTTTACAAAAATAACTTCCAAAAATATCTTAGCAGTAAAATCGTTCAACTGTGAAATGCATTAATATAATATTTAAAATAATATTTTACGTAAATATTTTGTTTCCCCATTGATTAAAATATATTCAGATTTATTGTATTCTAGAGTAAGATACTTTTTAAAGTTATAATACTTAATTTGTTAGTAAGGAAACTTAATGTCCTTTTTTTTGCCAACACAATAATTTTCTATCCATAAAAAAGTTATTCAACATATTTTAAGAATATATATATATATATATATATATATATATATATTAATTATATAAAATATAACAACTTTTTACTTATTTATAAATTACAATACTCTTTTATTAGTTGTATGTTAAAAATAATATAAAAGAAAAGTCGAAATCTTAGTCTAGAAAAGAATATCTATATTGTGCAGCTTAATAGTATTTTGACTGCATAATTTTATCCAATATTTCGTATTACAATCTATTATTGAAAGCAAGATAATATATTTGGTGGCAAAAAATTGATGGTATCATACCCTATTTTGGTGACAATATCTTTTCCAAAATATTTCAATTCCCTCCTACAATAATTTCACATATATCAATATTTTGCAAAATTAACTTCCAAAAAAAATCTAAGAAGAGAAAACATTCAATCATGAAAAAAAAAGTCTCTACATCACATTTAGGTAACCTGCAATACAAAACGAAGAAACATAAAATTTAATCAGATTTCACCAATAACGCATACCTTATTCGGAAAAGAACAATAGTTGGATAAAATCGTAGGCATGCGGTAGGAAAATCTTCTTATTGAAAGCGAAAAAAGTTATTAATGGTGGATTCTAAAAAAATAAGAATGTAAAGATATGAATATGAATATACTTTAAAAACTTACGAATAATTTCCAGATACGCTCAAATGATCTTTAACTCAGATTGATGCACATATAATTTTCTCTTAATGTGTGCCTAATTATTTGCATACACATAATAAATTAGTTTACCTGCAAAAAAAAAAGTTATGATCTATACAAAAAATTATAAAAATAAAATGAAATCATATTTCTTCACATAGTAGACAACAAATGAGAAAATGAAGAGAAGAGATGAAGATTGGGGTTGAGAATCAGAATGAAAACTAAAGAGAGATTTGATATTTATAGAAAATACAAAATGAAATGTATAGTTAAGATTAAATGTGTAAAATATATGGTGTAGATTAAGTCTTAATATGAATTAAAACATGCCTAAAATAACTTTTAATGAGAGTGCAGTATTTCGAAATGGAGAGATTTGAGACATGCCACATCAGCCTAAGAATAAGGTGGTGTTGACACATCATTTTGAAGAGATTTGCAAATATATTATAACAAGATTCTTGAGAATCTTGCATCTTTTACGTGGCAATATCTTTTGCAAAATGTTTCAATATCCTCCTACAAAATTAACATATATAAATTCTAAAAATATCTATTATTGTATTATACATGGAAAGATATTGTATTTCATGGCAAAATTTGTTGGGAATAATATGTTATTTCGGTAATAATATCTTTTAGGTAGTACAATCTTGTAAAAAAAAAATTGTTACAATCTATTATTCATGGTAAGATATGATATTGTATGGAAAGATTCCAAAGAATCTTGTCATCTTTTACATGATAATATTTTTTGCAACATATTTCAATATCCTCCTACAAAATTAGCATATATAAATATTCTGCAAAAATAAATTCTAAAAATATTTATTATTATATTATACATGGTAAGATATGGTATTTCATGGCAAGATTTTTTTGGAAATAATATGCTATTTCAGTGACAATATATTTTGGCTAGTAAAATATTATCCAAAAAAAAAATATTACAATCTATTATCCATGTAAGATATAGTATTAGATGGCAAGATTCTTTGAGAATCTTACCGTCTTTTACATGACAATATATTTTGCAAAATATTTCAACATTCTCCAACAAAATTAACATATATAAATATTTTGCAAAAATAAATTCCAAAAATATCTAAGTAAGAAACTTAATGTCCTTTTTTTTTAATTCGATTTCCCTCTCATACATTTAACATATACTTTCCGACCACCATGCCGGTTGAATTCCAAGTTGAATTGAAAATTTTCCGGATTAGTGGAGTGAAATACCGAGAATTTTGTGATATTATCAAACATTTACTATGTATGTGTACTGCTTGTACCCAATTGATTCCGTGAATACAGAAACGCAAATGTGCAAAGGGAGACGCTGGGTTAGGCGGAGGAACGACGGTGCTGGGCTAGGCGGACCGACTGCAATAGAGCAGCGAGACAGCACCTGCATACCTTGGACGGCGTTGGGCTAGGCGGATGAAAAACTTAATATACAAAGAAAACTTTATATTGAAGATAATATTGTAAAAATTCGTGAATTAAAATAAAACTCTTAACTTTGGAAGATTTTGGGAATGAGGCGGCGTGGACATGGCAGGCAGCGGCGAGAAAATTATAATCTGGTATAAGTTGCTAGTCCGCACTAATTGGAGAGGGGGCGGAAGTTGCGCTCTGAAAAACATCGAAAAGGAGTGTGATGGTGTGAGGGAGATCGAACGTGAGAGAGACGACTTATGGGAGAATGAAAATGATGAATAATTATATTAACCCTAGTTACAAATCAATGGTTAAGATGTAATGATATAAAATGAATGGTTGAGATCAAAACTTAAACCGACTTTTAATGAGAACACAGGATTTCAAAATAGAGAGATTTGAGACATGCCACTTCATCCTTAGAATAAGGTGGTGCTGACACATCACTTTAGAGAAGTTTGAAAATATATAATAATAAGATAAGAAATAAGATTATCTATCCCATATATGTATATTCAAGTTCACCTCTTCTCAATAATATAAGCTATAATTATTAGGAATTGGGCTCCAAACATGGGCTAAAATGGTGGGTCTGGATTAGACACACCTCAAAAGTCCAACACAATATGGCGAAGATTACCTACAGGCCTACTTTTTGTTAATACACTTCATTTAAAAAGTGTTCAGAAAAAAAAATTCATAAAAATTGACAACTTTCGGGAAAAAAAAATTGAAAAAAAAAAAAAAAAAACAAAAACAAAAATACACATTTTTGAAAAAAAATTCTAATGTTTTTTGGGTGGAGTATATTAAAAAAAAAGGGATTATATTAAACCTGGGCTATTAAAATCAAGTGTGTTAAATATAATACTCCCTCCATTTTAAAATAAATATCATTTCAGCATTTTGCACGTTTTAATTAATAAATGTCATTTTAGACTTTGAAACATTTTTTAATGCATACAGTGGTTTATAGGTTCTTTTGGACCAACGTAATCAATCTTTAAAAAAAAAATTGTATAGTGCCAATTATGAAAAAAATTAGATGTCTTAATATTTGCGAGGAAATTTAAAATGACATTTATTTTAAAATTGAGGAAGTAATATCTATCAATTGAAGAATACTTCCTCCCTTTTGTTATAAATATCATTTTAAACACTAAATTTTGTTTGGATTTATTTGTTTTTTTAACTAGTTTCACTCATTTCTTCCCAAAACATCCCCACCCAAAAATATGTAAGAATTTTTTAATTAGGGAATTTTTTTTTTTTTATAATTCATCTCTAAAATCTTTTCAAATCTTAAATTTTTAATTCTCTCATATCTTTTTAATGTATATTTATAATGTAAAAAAATAGTATTTCAAAAAAAATACCACAAACTCAAAAGAATGATATTTGACTAATACATGAAATGAGATTTGAAGGCTTATATTAAATTTTGGGAGAAGGAAATTCAAAAAATTGGAGTAGGATTTGAAAGTCTAACCTGGTGAAATAAGAGAGCAGAGGGAAGATTGGACACTCTTATTCATCAAATGAAAACGAGGGGAGGCTCTTAAAATTAAAACAGCCTATATTTTCTTATCTTTTTTAGGTCAATAAAAAGAAATTTATTGCGAAATAGAGAAAATAATAAATATTTAATTTTTAAATAAAATACATATCTAGAATTTAAGATATATAAAAATAAAAATAAAATCTTAATATTGCATATAAAATCTGAATTGATATTTTTAATTATGTACTCCATATCTTAATCGAAAATAATATTTATTGAAATATGACAGAATGAGCAGACACCCACCGTCTGCATACATAAATATACATACTTATATATATTTCATGATATGTAACACAAGACTAAACAAAATTAATATGATACCCAGGAAGTAACATAACACCTATGTGCAACAATTTGAAATATTATTATTTTAATAGCGATTCGCTCCTGTTACAATCTTTCCCGCGCGCGGAATTTGGCACAGAAGCAAATCGCTTGTAAGTAACACTTGAAAAGTGTCAACAAGAATTAAATATATTAATGGGTATGTACTTTACCGGTGAAAAAAGATTTATGAGTTCAGGAGTTCTTGTATTTCTTAAAAGCCCTGGTCATACTACTATCCGTTTTACCACAACACCCTCTCTCTCACTCCCCCTCTCTCCCCTCACAATTTGTTCTACTTTCGGTTTCTATCCACCACCACCGCTTCACGAGATCTTGACCAGAAATCAAGAATAAGGTGAGTTTTATCCCATGATTCCCCTATTTTTTTACAAAATTTATGATTTTCCTAAGCAATCGTTTTTCTTCATCAAAGAGGTAGAATTGATGAGAATGCCGTGTTTCCAATTTTTTGATTGTTAAACCATGAATAACGGCATCAGTTTTTTAATTTTTATGTTCTCAAATTTTCGTAAAACAATCTCTCTTCTGGGAAGGTTTAATTGTATGTCTGTAAATTAATGAATAATTAATGGAATCTTTGTGTGATTATCGTACAATAATCTCTCTTTACTCATACAGAGGATGGATTTTCGTTTTCGTTTTTAAGAGACCTGCTGTTTCAATTGATTGTAAAAATTTTAATTTTCGTTATTAGATCAATTGCTTGAGTGATTTTATGGATAAGGGAAACCCGTCTTGTATAATTCGCTTTTTTTTCCTTTCCTTTATTTATTTATTTTTTTTTTTTTTTTTTTTTTGGCGTCTTCCTAGCTCATGCTTTCAGTGAATTTTTTGCAGTAATTTTTATCAGGAAGGGAAAGATGCGATAGAATGCAGTGAAAAGCGAAGGAGGAATTAATTAAAGTTGTGCTTGTGAGGAATTATTAATAAAATAAGGCGACTTTTCAAAGGAGTTTCCAGTAAAAAAAATCCTAAGAAAATAGCAATTGTAGAAGAAAGAGAGGCTTTTTACCAGTTTGATGGCAATTAGAGGAGAAGATGCATCTTCAGAATTGCAAAACTCCCAGATCGGTTCTTCGTGGATTCCTGAAACCCCTGCAAAGCCCGGGTCAGCAAACCAGCAGCCGATCTGCACAAATTGGCAGGTAACTCACCGGGTTAACTCAGTCCCTGAAGCAAATGTAGCTGAACCAAGAACAACAGAAGATTTTCTGCAAGAATTTGACACTTGGCAAGCGGGATCGGCTGTCAATTCGTGTGCATACGACACATATCCTATAAACGACACAACGAATTTGTCATTTGGGAGTCTCTTGGCTCTAGCAGAAAGGGGTAAACAAACAGCAATTCATAATTTTGCTGCAAGCAGCACTCCCAGTTACTGTTTTTCCCCTCAAGTTGAAGGTGGTCAGTTCAGTATCAGCTATGGATATCAAAATCAGGGCAACTTGCTCGTATCAAATTTTGTCGCGAGTAAGTACACTATCTGTTTTGGATAAGTTCTTGGAAAAAATGTTGCATAGGTAATGAATCCTTTGATGAACTTGAACAAAATTTCTTGCCTAGTTGTGAGTGTCATGTTTGTTCTGGAAGAAATGTTTTTGCTGTAAATGTTCTATTACCTAACACAATAATATGAATCTGCCTAATTGTGAGAGTCTCAAGTAAAATGTGGAAAAAATGTTTATGCTGCAAATTTTCTATTACGTGACCACAATATGAATGTGTAACAGGTGGAAGTTCAGTCCCATGCCTTTTAGATCTTAATTCACCACCCAAAATGATTGCTGATTTGGGAATGAGTGCATTGTCCCATTTTGAACCTATAACACCAGAGAAGAACAATAAAGGTGAGTTCAGGCTGGAGGAATCTGCAACAAAGGATTTAAGCGTAGATGAGGTGCCCGCAAATGAGGAGACTAATGGAGTGATCGGCCTTCATGAGAAAGAGAAGTCTCAAACATGTGAGGCCACGTCCACTCAATTGCAGGAGAATCACAAGCCTGACAAAGGAGGCATAGAGGAAGCTGATTTGAGCAAAACTCCTCAACCGAAATCCAGGAGGAAAAAACACAGGCCTAAAGTCATAATTGAAGGTCAAAAGAAAAAAACTCCTAAATCAGGTGCCCCCCCTAAAAGCACGACGGAGAAGAGGAAGTATGTACGAAGAAATAAAGTCAACAGTCCCATAGGAGGAGGGGGAACCAATGAAGCTGATTTAAACAGCCACACTCCTAGTCCTGCAGAAACTCCAGTTGAAAAGAAGAAGAATACCAGAAGAAAAAATATTGACAAACCTATGGATGAGGGAACCAGCGAAACAAAAGACATAAACGTCCCCCGATATCCTCGAAGATCCTGCAGGCGATCGTTGAATTTCAACTCAGATGAGCAAGTGACAGATGAAATGATCAGGAAAAATGAGATGGTAACTTCTCAAGAACTTGCGTGCTCTGTGAATCAAGTGAAGGAAGGGTACTTGTCGAGGCCTGAAGAACATTCCGGAAATCCCTCGGCTTCTACAAATCATATGTTCTCAAATCAAATTGTGTGTAGCAGAGGAAAATGCCAAATAGTATTCTCAGATGTTACACACGATAAAGAGGTCAATACTGTTCAAGCAAGCACGAATGCTGACAGCCAATTGACACCAAAGAGCCCGAGTGACTCCATCTGTAGCACCGCATGCTTGACTCCAGAAAAAGAAGAGAGAGGCCTGAAAAGGAAAAGCATAAATGCAGCTATTGAAGCAGAACTTAGCAACAGAAATGAAACTGGAATATGTTACAATTCCTTGCAGGCATATGCTACATACCGTCCTATTTTGCCTAAAGAAAAGATTGACAGCACTCCAGGAATGCATTTTCCTACAATTTATAAGAAAAAGAGGACAGAGAAGAGCTTTACGGTAACTTCAAGTGTACAGGCCACAGCATCTACCTCGAAGGACCATGCGAAACTGGAAAGAAACACTACCTTATATTCTTGTACAAAGCTGTCCATGTCACCAGCTAACCAAGGATATTCTGGTGGTCGAGTTGATAATCTACTAATAACTCATCGTGCAACTCGCAATATTCAGAATGGAAGGCAAATTTTCGAGGATCTGTTAGCTTTGGGACCCACACAAAGGATTAGAAAAAGGAGATCTGTATATCCTACTCGTAGACGGGATTTAGCTTCACTGTTAGAGGAACTGCCAGCACTTCCAGGCAATGCAGCAACATCTTCCAAAAATAGAAAAGATTCTGGAATTCTACGTGGACCCCACGCATGCATGGAAGCTCTTGTAGCTGATACCCGCTCAACAATGACAACAAAGAAGCGTTCAAAGAGAAGCACAATAATCAGTTCAACAGTGCAAAATTTCTACAATCACCAAAATTCTGCCTCCACATCAATGGGTACTGATTAAGCTACTATTAAAGGAAAAACAACCTTAACTTATACTAATTTTTTTATTACATTGTATCATTTTTAATGCAGGACCAGCACGAGCTCTAACATGGAAAAGCATGTCGGTATTTGACTCAGTCATTGAGCAACTTAACCGACTAGATCTAAATGCGGAGAGCAGCCAAGAATCAGAAAGAAATGATGCAGTTATGGTGTACAATGGATATTATTCAGAGCAACGTGCTCTGGTTCCATTTCAACATTCTGCAGCTGTTGTCCCTTTCGATGCTTCATTTGATCAAGTTAGAAGAAGGCGACCACGGCCCAAAGTTGACCTTGATGATGAGACTACTAGAGTATGGAGACTTTTGTTAGAAAATATAAACAGTGAAGGTGTTGATGGAACTGATGAAGAAAAGGCAAAATGGTGGGAAGAAGAACGAAGAGTTTTTAGGGGGAGAGCAGACTCATTCATTGCACGCATGCATCTTGTACAAGGTAAAAGAAAGTGCATTTATCATTTCATCCTATAATGAATTAAAATAGCCTTGTAGATGTGAAGTCTGCCATTCTCACTTTGATTTTCCACCAAAGAGGTGAATGGATTGATTAACATGTACATGCATTCAGCATAGAAAATCTCTAGTTGCGAGCTAAACAGTTTGTCTTTGGCTGCATCGGGAACACATTTTCCCATAATAGCCACCTGTCATTTTAGTCAAAAAAAAAAAAAATTTAAAACATCTTGTTATTTTTTCCACAGGTGATAGACGCTTTTCTCCATGGAAGGGGTCGGTTGTTGATTCAGTAGTTGGTGTTTTTCTCACTCAAAATGTTTCAGATCATCTTTCCAGGTAGGTTGGACTTTATCTTTATGTAGCTATAGGTATGTTTAGCTTCTAAATCCAAGGAAACAAGTTGAACATAATCATTTACCCGTGCAGCTCTGCCTTCATGTCAATGGCTGCACGGTATGCCATCAAGCCAGAGACCCACCCAGCAGAATTACATGAAGAGAAATTAGATAGCAACATAACTGAGCCTGAGGTATGTGTGCTGGACGGTGACAGGACCTTTGGACTGAACAAAGAGATGGTAAATCAGCCAGTGTGTGGTGAGGATACAAAAAATGCTGAAATTGATACACACAAATCAATAAGTTTGATTGAGGATGGAAGAGACACAGAAGACACACTTTCTTCTCAGACTCCAGAGATTTCTTCTCAGAACTCTACCAATTCCCCAGTTGAAGTAACCACTGAAATAACTGATTCCTACATACCGAGTACTTCAGAAGAACCAGCAGTTGGGGTTAAACCGAATCAAGTCACTAACTCTACTGGTTTTGTAAAGCTTTTACAGATGGCTGGGGCTGTATTGCATAGGCATGCAGAATCAGAAAGGTTGGCCTCGAACTTGCAGACAGAAGACCGTTTTGGAAATTCCATGTTCCCTGCCAAAACTAGTGCATCTGAAATAAGCGAGTTGTCTTCAGAATCTGCATGCGGAACCACATCTCAGAAGACAACAGCTGTTAGTTGCGAAGAGGTACAAAAAATTTCCAGTCCAAATGCTCATTCTAGTAACAATGAGCAAATTGAGATAAATAAAAAGATAGTCGGCAATCACACAGGCCAAGGAACAGCACAGAACGAAATGCATGGGATTTCTGAAAATCCAACATATTCACAGAATTTGATGGATGCCACAGGTAGTACTAGCAACATTGATAATTCAAAAGGCTCAGAGCACAAGGAAGTTAACTCAAATAAGAATATGGTTAATGGTGCTAAAGCAAAGGGGGGAAGACCCAGAAAAGAAAAGGAGACCCAAGTTGATTGGGATGACTTGAGAAAGCAGGCAAACACTACTGGCACAGAAAGAGCACGCCCAACCAACAACAGGGATTCAGTGGACTGGGATGCTGTAAGATGTGCAGATGTTAATGAAATTGCAGATACGATCAAAGAAAGGGGAATGAACAATATGCTAGCAGAAAGAATTAAGGTATATACTGTAGAAAGCAATATAGAGCCTTTATTTATTAACTTTTATTAACTTCTATTATCAAGAAAATCCCATTACCAAACTGATCACCTATTGAAACCTATGCAGGACTTCCTCAACCGGATTGTTAGAGACCATGGAAGCATTGATCTAGAATGGCTTAGGGATGTTCCACCAGATAAAGCAAAGTAAGCTTGTAGTTTCAATCAGTAATGTCAATACTCAATAAATCCAGAAACATAAGCATTTACATATTGCTCTCATTTTTCAGAGAGTACCTATTGAGCATAAGAGGCTTGGGTTTGAAGAGCGTGGAGTGTGTACGACTTTTGACGCTTCATCACCTTGCTTTTCCAGTTAGTCTAAACTCTCTTATGATGTCTTCTTTTTTTTTTTTTTTTTTTTGATAAAAACTATCTTATGATGTCTTAATTAAAAAGAAATTTATTGACATGGTTCTTTCTGAAACAATTGAAAAGGTTGACACCAACGTTGGCCGTATAGCAGTACGATTAGGGTGGGTACCTCTTCAGCCATTGCCTGAGTCACTTCAGCTACATCTACTAGAACTGTGAGTTTTTCCACACCTGTCATATTTTCCATTACAATATAGATCAGGCAGAATGACTCATGCTGCTTCTTTTGTGTAGGTACCCTATATTGGAGTCCATTCAGAAATTTCTTTGGCCTAGGCTCTGCAAGCTTGATCAAAAGACATTGTATTATTTCCTTTTACTTTTTCTTTTTCCCCTGACAAATTTTTTATGCTGAATAGACACTGCTAGCCCCTATTCTGACTTGTGATGTCTCTCATTACAGATATGAACTGCATTACCAAATGATCACTTTTGGAAAGGTATGCAATTTACGAATAACTTGGGTATCCCAAGGAACCACGTAATTTTTTTAAAACATAATACTAAAGTAGCAGGCGTTGTCAGGTATTTTGCACAAAGAGCAAACCAAATTGCAATGCATGTCCAATGAGGGGAGAATGCAGACATTTTGCTAGTGCATTTGCAAGGTCTGTTCATCAGTCAAATCCTCCTTTTTTTTTTTAATAAAACTGCTGGATTTCATTTTTTATTATTATTATTATTATTATTATTATTATTATTATTTGATGTAATATTGGCCCATTTCATGATATAGTACTGAGAGCGCACTACCAGACAATTCTTTGCTGCAGTTTAGGAGGATAGTCTAATTGAGACTTAAATTTATGTCCGACTATTAAGAAATAGATGAGAGATGTGTAGATAAGCTGTGGAAGCTAACATAAAATTGCATCAGTTTTTATCAAAATTGTTTATTTATTAGGTACCATAATTTATATTCTTGACATATCTGAACATACTCTAAAACCTTGGAATCTAATGTATGAGCAGTGCAAGACTTTCTCTCCCAGCACCACAAGAGAAAAGCATTGTCAGTGCAACAGAAAACAGTAATGCTGATCAAAATCAAAATCCAATCAGAAGTACAAATACCTTGCAGTTGCCTTCATCTCAGGCTAATGAAATGCCTTCAACTCAGGCTAATGAAATGGTTCCTAAATTTGGAGTTAGCAACTCTCAACCCATCATCGAAGAGCCACCCTCACCAGAGCCTGTTATCGAAGTGCCAGCCACACCAGAACCAGATGAGCCACAAGTTTTAGAATGTGACATCGAGAATGCTTTCAATGAAGATCCTGATGAGATCCCTACTATCCAACTCAACATGGAAGAGTTCACTCACAATTTGCAAGCTTTCATGAACCAAAATACAGAACTGCAGGAAGTTGATATGTCAAAGGCATTAGTAGCTTTAACTTCAGCTGCTGCTTCGATACCTGTGCCCAAGCTTAAAAACATGAGTCGACTCAGAACAGAGCATCAAGTGTAAGTAAAAACTCCAATACTCTTATATACGTTGATAATCCTAGCATCTTGTAATCATTTTCTCTTTCTACAGCTATGAGCTTCCAGATTCACATCCTCTACTAGAAGGGGTTAGTAGTTTTCTGTCAGATAACTAATACGCCTCCTGGTTCAAGGCACTTCCACTAGACTAAATATTATACTTTATGATCTGCAGATGGATAAACGAGAACCTGATGATCCTTCCCCTTACCTACTTGCTATATGGACTCCAGGTATGAAAATTAAAACTCTACAAATAACCGGAATGTCTGAAGGCAAATTGGTGATATATGTTTTAAGAAATGAGTGAATTGACTAATCTAACTCAGAGTTACTATAAAAATAACCAGTTGCGCCAAATGTTCCATACCAGGTGAGACGACGGATTCTATTGACCCACCAGAAAGACGATGCAGCTCCCAAGGGTTTGACAAGCTATGCTCAGATGAAACTTGTTTGGCATGCAATAGTATACGAGAAGCCAACTCTCAAACTGTTCGGGGGACTCTTCTGGTATAAATACAACTATAGTAGCCATGATGTTAGTTGTTAAAGGAATAGACTTGCAAAAACCATTACTCCTGACCCAATTTAATTATTTAATATCTCTGTAATGATTACTGGACTTGTGATATGTATTCCTGAGCCAAGAATCTATCTTGAACAAACATTTACAGATACCGTGCAGAACAGCCATGAGAGGAAGCTTTCCACTAAATGGCACATATTTTCAAGTAAATGAGGTAATAAGAGGACCAAGTCTTATATTCAGATAAAATAGCATGTGAATTAGTAGTTATTATTGTAATGGTTTTAAATGTGAGATTTGTCATCTGCAGGTATTTTCTGACCATGAGAGCAGTCTATCCCCAATAGATGTTCCAAGGCAGTGGCTATGGAACTTGCCAAGGCGAACGGTGTACTTTGGGACATCCATACCAACTATTTTTAAAGGTAAGAGAGCTAGGAACAGTTTACTAACTAGACATGCAAGTTCATTTCCAGAAAGTTTAACAATACATCATTTGTGTTTGTTTATTAGGGCTGTCTACAGAAGGAATTCAATACTGTTTCTGGAGAGGTATGGCTGGACACTATAATTATTTTGTTTTAGTGTCACACAAGTTTTTGCCCATGCCATAATATTACTTATGTAGTGATTTTTTTTTTTTTTTTTTTGATAGATAACGTGAAGTTTTGTTCAGATAGAGTGAGTGTAGATACCACATATTTCAGTATCACTTAAAAGCAAAGCACCAACCTCTTTAACTAAATTCAAAATATGGATATTTATAATGTTCCTTTGACCTGACAGTGATTGTTGATCCAGGCATGGTAGTGTATGAATTCAAAGGTGTCAATTTTTTTGTCTTTCTTTCCTTTACTCATGCCTTCATGATGGCATACTCTTTCCTTTCCTATTTTGAGAGAACATGTAGTTTTTTATTCAAATGAATTAACAAATATGATGTGGGTACATATAAACAGTTAAATCTTTTGTTTCCTCCCTTTTTCTCGACATACCATCGCTGAACTACATTATACAAGCATGTATTTTCACAGAAGCTACAAATTTAATAGTTAACCATTCTTTCATTTTTCTCTGCTTATCCATTTCCTCTCATAAATTAGTGTCAGCTTTGTTCATCAACTGACTGGGTGGCCTAAGTTCTAGTAAGTTCTAGGCTAGAAGTAGGTTGGCAAGCAGTAAACAAACAATTATGCACAATTTAAGGCAGAGGTAGTCTTGTGGGAGACAGTATCATATATGAGACAAAGCTCCACTTTAGTATTTAGACCTAACTTTGCTTTAAACATATTTGGGTAGGATCGATAAGTCCACAGGTCATATAATATATATATGGTGGAAATCCATCTCATGTATACAAGTTTTTCTCTTTTAAGGCAAGGTCTACTGCAAAGTAGATAGTTGGGGCAACACAGATTTCAGAAAACTACTGATACAGAGGAACTGGGGATGATAACTTTATTTCTACCCAAGTAAATAGCACTAAAGTTAGGAGATTGCGAAAATTTCAACTTCAAATAGACAAGTTAATAATAGCTGCTGCCAAAATTTTAATATAATGATTGTTTGCTTATAATATATACCAGTTTTATTTACTGTATCTTAACACAACCTTGAAAAACATCGTTCCCCCACTTGACCCGTAAGTTCATATCATAATTAGTTATTGTATTTTTTCAGGGTTTGTTTGCGTAAGGGGATTTGACAGGATAACAAGGGCTCCTAGACCCCTTATTGCCCGACTGCATTTTCCTGCCAGCAAGCTTGCTAAAGGGAAAGGAAAGATCGATGAAACCAATGCATAGGACTGTGAGAGCTGTATAAGAAGCAGGAAATTGGAATAGCCCATTTGCTTGTATCATATTAACTTAGATCAAGGTTGTACCGATTGGAAATGACTATATTTCATCTACTATGACAACTTGAAATCTTGCAGAGATCATCTTCTTCTAGTTTACTGCCTATGAAAGAAAATAATTGTTCCAAAGATGCAATCCCAGCAATCATGCTACAACTTTGATAAGGATGCATCATGCATAAGATTGTCACTTCCATGATTAATTTCATTATGAAAAAATTTGTTTAGGCAAATGGAATAGTCATTTCCATGGTTGATGTGGAGCATGGTAAATGTAAAAGAGAGTAGAAGTAGTAGATAATTCATGTACTCTGTATGTTACAGATGTAGGAGTCATCCCTATTCACCTAGGGTTACAATATGTAAGGAAAGAATCAATAACCATATGTGTATCAAAAATATAACGATTAAATTAGGAAAGACAATAAAGAAAGATTGATATTTTATTAAAAATGGACCACCCAATACCTTATTATATCCTCCAACATATCATATTAAACCACATGAAAAAAGGAAAACCATGTTTTGTTTTGTTTTGTTTGGATGGAGGTAGTAATATTTAGTACAATTAAATTAAAAAAAACACAATAAAATAAAATTGCAACATAATATTCAACAAGTCGAGATAAAATTGTGACATAATATTCAACAGTGAACAAGTCGCTTGAGTAATATAACATCAATATTACACCCTTGAACTTAAGGGGGAGAATCACAAATAAAATGAGAAGACATGTTCAATTTGCTGAATAACAACTTAAGCAAAATCATATTATCTTCAAGTGAATGTCAAAAGGTTGTGTTAGGTTGTCTGCAATATATCGTAGCACTGTACTTGGTAACTTAATTTATAAACTCTGCTATATTAACAAGCAGTTTTGTCTCTTGTTAAATTCATTAAGTCTCTACCACACAACATCCTTAAGATCTTCGAGTATTTCCTAGAAAATTAAAGAACATGAATTACCAACGATCGCTGAAGAGTGAAATTACAAATGATCATCGAAAATTCAGTGATTTCAATTAAGTTTCAAGGGCATGACTTGTACAGACTATAACATGATCTAAGCAACAAACTTACGGTGAACAATATTTCAAATACGAAACGAAATTATATGCATTGTTAACTACGCTAATATTCATCAAAACCGACTAATTGATGGCATAATATCATGACCTTTTTCACATCTTTTATCACTACATTTTCAGGATACTTTGATGGCATAATAGTATCGTGTTGTTTTCATATCTGTTTGCACATCAGATCTTAGTGTACTATTTAATCCATCAACAAAACATTTGATTTACAGATTCCCAGACGAGTACAGTCTTAAGTGCATATAAAATGGACTGAAGATGTTTATAGTTGTACAAGAAAGAATCGTAAATCTGTTAATACTTACCCGTATGAAAGTGCAAAACTCAGCGTGTGTCTTCTACAGAGAAACCATGGAGGAAAAGATAGCTTGGAGAGCTATTTGTGATTATTGGCCTCTTTTCTAAGAATATCCTCGTACTTTTATTTTCAAGTGGAGGGAAAGATGACATTTCGTAAATTTTGCCGCCTTTCTTCTTTACAGAGTTCCCTCCCTTTTTTTTTTTTTTTTTTTTGTCTTTTTTTCCCCTCATTAGCGAGTAGGCCTAATTTCTGAATGATCAGGGATATTCAGAAAACTATTAATTTAGAACGTACTCATTTAAGACTGTGTTTGGTTTTTAATAATTTTTTATTATTCGATAATATTTTTATAAATCATATTTCAAAAAATATAAATATAATTTAATTTTATGTGATTGAAAAAAATAAGGAAAAAAAATTAATGAAAAAACATTAATGTATATAAATAAAATAAAAATATAAATTATAATATGTCAAACATAGCCTTAAATTTTTTTAGTCTTAAATTGATAGGTTCTATCTCTCAGGTCCTGGATTGATAGTTTTCTATCTTTCAGGCCCTGAATCGATAGGAAAAAACTTTTAGGTTTTAAATTGATAGTTTTACCATTTTTCAGGCTTTGAATTGACATTATTCCTATAATATATTTATATCTAAAAAATTATCACATCACAACTTTTTTTCACACCTCTAATCATTATTCCACTAACTAATAATAATAAAATAATTATATAATCATCACTTAAAAGTATTAATTTACCATAAAGTTTCATATATTCCTCACATCCAATATAAACCAAGTACATATTTATTATTGACTGGGTTTGTTTCATCCACATTTTTTTTCATCTGAATGTGTCTCATCCACTGCCAACCAAAAGTGAAAACTACCTTTTAAGATATGATATATAGATTCTTTACTTAAAAAAAAAGTTTGATGACTAAATATATATATATATATATATATGTGAGAGAGATTATGTGTGTAATTGACCATATATAAAATAATAAATAATATTTAATTATATAAGTAACTCTTATGTGCACTCGGTGTATGGTGGACTCACTCAATAGTTGAAAATATTTATACTGAAAAGTGTGGTTAGATTACACTGAAAAAGTTTACACTGATAATCAGTTTTCAGTGTAATCTAACCACACTTTTCGATACATCAAATCATTTTTTTAGTGAAATCAGCCTACACTTTTCAATGTAAACAACATCAACTTTTGAATAAGTGTGTCATACATTAGGTGCATATGAGAGTGCGCTTAATTATATTGTATATCAAATTATAAAAATGAAGATGTATGTTAATGAAACCTATAATATATGGAAAAAAAATCTGTCAAAAAAACAATAAATGAATAAGCATATATATATATATATATATATATATATGGAAAATTGTTTTTAGACAAAGTATAGAGTGAAATCGATTCATACATGAATCGTTGAAAAGAATTAGTTATTTTCACTAGAAGGTATTAGTTGTGTTCACTGAAAATAAAACAAACTAAGACTCTTTAGTGAAAACAACTAATATTTTCCAGTGAAAACAATACTCTTTAGTGAAAACGACTAATACCCGTCACTAATTCATGTATAAACCAATTTCACTCTATACATACTTTTATTTTCAAGAACAATTTTTTATAATTGATTAATACTGCCTCCGTCCCATAGAACCCTTTACACCATTTTTTTTTTGTGTTTCAACAAGCGAGTTGTTTATTAGTAGTATTTGAAATGATAGAACGACTTTTAAGAAGGGGTATAATAGATTTATCTCTCCTCTATTATATGTCTCTTTAAAAATTATTTATTATTTTAAATACTAATAAAAAAATGTGTTCGCTAAAACACGAGAAAATAGTAAATGTGAAAATTTCTCTAGGACGAATGGAGTAATATATATTAATGATATGGTTAGAGCAATACTCTCTCCGTCCATCGATCTTTCACTCACTTTTCTTTTTGGGTTGTCCATCAATCTTTTCCCTTTTTTTTTATAAATAAACATCACTCACAAACAAATAGTTGTGGTCCCACAATACTTTATCTATTTTCCAATGAGAATTATACTTTTTATTAAATTTTGGGTTCAACAGTAAGGAGGTAAAAAAAATTGTAGACGGAGGGAGTAATAAATGACATTTAAATTTAAATAAATAAATAAATAAATATTATATAATATATACACACACACACTAATGGTATCAAATTAAGAATCATAAAATCTCAACATATATACCCCATATAAATTTCTAGAAGACCTATTAAATTTTGATAATCCTTTACATATTTGTTATATTTTAATATAATTTCTAAAAGATTTCTTATATTTTAAATTCAGGTAAATTAGAAAAAAATACGGAAAAATAACTAAAACGGCCCTTATTTTAAAATAAAATGTAACCTTTAAAACGACACTTATTTTGAAACTGAGAGAGTATATGTTGGGACAGTGTCAGTTTTTAGTTGATCCCAAAGCCCCTGAAAAGATGAGTTGTCTTAGTAGCCAGGTTAGTCTTGGTTAGGTTTGTAAGTTGGTTTATTTTACATTCACAGGTACTCAATGAGATGAGTACTCATTGAAGACAATCAAGACGGAAGCCTGAAGACACTAGAGCACTATCCTGAGCTTATGGCAGTTCTTCTAAGCTGACTAAGTAAGTGTCAGGATGAAGAGCATGATCATAAGATCATTGCTAACTCAGCCTGAAGGGAACAGGACGACACTGAGTATTTGGGAGAAGACTTGGAGTAGGATCCAAGCAAGTCAGAAGGAATGTCAGCGCTGGGAAGCGCACGTAGATGGGGACAAACCCGAACTCAGTAAAGACAATACTGAACTGAAGAATGAGTTATGACATTCTCACCTACCTGATGACGTGGACCAATCAGATAGCACCAAATCATGTACGGACACTGACTTGAACCTGACATCCCTGCACAGTTCAACGGGCATGCATTTAATGCATTTACCAAATACATGCAAGGACGGCTTCTGCATGGAGATTGTATCGGTTGAAGTATCCTACAAGAAAGACAACCTATAAGGCCATCTCTTCCAACATATAGTTTTCAAGTTGCCTACGAAATACAGAAGACCTTGGACCCAATCAAGGTTACGGGAAATTTCGAAGCCAAATATTACTCAAACTCTCAACGTTCAAAGCATTCGTAGCATTCAAAGAAGCACTCGAAAAACCTAGAATTTCTCAAGTGTTTCTTGAGTAGAGAGTTATTATGTATTCCACTGAGCGTACTAGTATTATATTAAGCTTAGAGTGATTATCCAATCCTTAGCATAACGTTGCCTTGTAAGGGCAATCACAAATAGTTGGAATCCAAACTGAAATCAAAACCCTCTTAGTTAGGTTTGTTGATTGAGGTTAGTTAGTTGGTTAGAAGGAAGAAGGGTCAGTGAGACTGATCTAGGTGCACCTTGGCATGTTAAAAACAAGTCAATCCATTAGTGGATTCTCCTGTTGAATCAGAACCGTGGACGCAGGAGCTTCAGTCTCTGAACCACGTTATCTCTCTGAGTTTTTATTGCTTTGATTATTACTTTATATTGTTATATTGCTAGGTCATTCATTGCATATTTGGTCAGTGCTAAATCAATTAGTCTGACTCATTAAATCAGTGCCCAACCCTTCTAACCACGACTTCTTAAGAGGAAAACAAATTTTCAGTAAGCAAACATTAAAACAAGACTTTAAATTTGCAGGGCTCACACATTCCGCACTGAACATAAGTAGATAGTTTGCCAACTGACTCGCCTCAGTGCAGTTAGTAGGTTTGTTCTACCCTGTGTTCTTTATCACTCTGAGTAATGGGACTCGGTGAGGTTTTAAGTTAAGAAAATTTGTATACGTGTATTTCCCCTCCCCATACATGTATCACTCAGTCTTATACCAGGACCAACAAGTGGTATCAGGACTAGGGATGTCAATGGAGCGGGTTTAAACCCGTACCCGCCACGAACCCACCCCGTTCGGGCCGGGTAAAAACCCAGTCAAACGGGTCCCAGGGCGGGTTTGGACCCGTTTGACCATAAACCCGTCGGGTCTGGGACGGGTCCTGGTATTAGGTAGACCCGCCCCGCATAAAATATATTACAATTAAATTATATATATATATATATAATTATTAATAATAGTATTAAAAATAATTGTAGTTGCTAGGGATAATAGAGAATATATCGTGACTTCTTTATCCTCAATTTCATCACTAATTTCCTCCTTTCCATTCTTAACGTAATTTCCAAAATTTGAAATAGGGAAAAAAATTCACCTGAAATCATTTATCTTCTATTTTTCTTTCATTTTTGTGGTTTTAAGGAAGCAGAGTACGTGGGTATTGACCACGGAAAAAAGAGAAAAAAAGAGATAGGAAGAGAAAAAAAAGGGAAAAAAAAGTTGAACCCGCGTGTCGGGGCGGGTAAAACCCGCCGGGTTCACGGGGCGGGGCGGGGCGGGTCCAAACAGCAAAGGTGGCGGGGCGGGTGATTAGGCGTGAAATTGTCATGATTCGTAGCTAGAAACGCCCTAGTTTTGGTCGAGTTTATAGAGTATTTAGAGTCAATTGAGCGTTATTTCTATACATTGATAAATTTGTCTCTTTGATGCTCATAGGTGAATAGAGGACGAAAAACGGAGTTCGTAGGACTTTGAATCGACTCAAACGGATGCCCGGATGAGAAGATATTGAAGAAATACTATTGGTATTAGTGCGGACGAGGAAAAGTATCATTTGGAAGGATTAGAGATCACTCGAGCGCCTTACTTGAGCGCCACCGCTCGAGCGCCTTACTCGAGCGCGCAAACGTACAGAACAATTCTTGCGCTCGAGCAGCTCGAGCGCCACCGCTCGAGCGAATCGCTCGAGCGCCCATATACTTTTGCCTCCGGATTCGTATTTTCGGCCCATTAACTCCCGTTTCGACCCGTGCCTATATATATCTCGTCCAAACACGTTTTGAAGGATCCCCAACTTTTAGACATCACGTTTCATAGAGTTTTTAGAGCAAGAAGGAAGAGAAGAGCCGAGCGAGGCTTAGATTTACGTTTTTTTAAGGTTTTTGATTACGAATTTACTCTACGATTTCACGTTTTAGCTTCGATTCTTAATAACTTTTGTTCTTAAATACGTTGAGACCTAGTTTTTGTTAATTAATTTCAGTTTAATCTTTTACATATTAAAACCTCAGTTTATGTTCGTTCTTTTCTTCGTTTTCATTATCATGTTCATGTTTGTTAATTATTTAATTGTTATTGTTTACGTTCAAACCATGTCTAGCTAAAACCCTTGCATGCTTAGGGTAGGATGAACTCGTAGAAGTAGGTTGTGGGTACGTAATTAGAGTAACTTGTGACGTTAGGTTTTAATTCTCTTAATTAATGAATGCTTAAAATTAATCTAGATTTTACTCTTGAGTTTCGTTCGAAAGGTGTTAGAGAGAGGACGACCGTATCACTCTTTAACAACGAGTAGGCTTAACGAGAGGGTTTAGGAAAGGTTAATTCATCTACCGGTTTAGCGAAGGAGGACGACCGCATCACCTTAGTTAAATTAGGGTCTCATTAATTAAGCGCTATCTATTAACTTGTTAGTGGATTAGTGAAGTCGAGTGTTAGGGTAAAGTATTAGGGTTTAGAATCTTGAGCTTTCACCTTGCATTCTTAGACTTAGGTTAATTCTCGTTTGTCACAGTTATTTTGATTATGTACCTGCTTCGTTAGTATACGTAGGGATTCCTATCCTAAGCATCACCATCTCTTATTTGAATCAAACCCTTAGTCAATTCGTCTGCTTTAGTATTTTAGTCTAGTTAATTTACTTTTAGTTTAATTAATCTTTCTAAAAAAACAAAAAAAAAACCATACACTCATATTAACTACGACGCGTAGATCTTCAGGGATCTATTCGCATATACACTGTCCCTTGGGTACGATATACTTGGTCGTTATACTTACCAATACTATAGTGAACCCGTTCGCTTGCGGGTGAGCGATTAGTAGAAGTTAGTAAAATCGCTTCAAGTCAATGTTCTCACGGTTGGGACGAGATAGGGCTGGGAGCCCGAATGCGAGGTTGACAATCCCCACCTCGTGGTATTGCCAATCGTTCTGGTACTTGAATTTGAAGGTGTCGGTGCGCGTCTTTTCTACTGTGGCCAGAAATTGCTCCACCAGATCGGCGTTAGTCTCCATGGTCAGCAGCATGTCGAAGAACTCAGCCATGTTGTTCCTGGTGAATATTCTTCGTATTTCCTCTTCAATCCCCAGGTCCTTCATGAAGCTCACTACTGGTCTCCGGGTTTTCTCAACTTTCCCGGTTATGAGGCTCCATCTGTAAGCCACATACTTCCAGTCATCGTGATAATCTAACCCTCCCCATCTCGCGGGCAACAAGTTCTTCTGTCTAAGCTGTTCCGTGAGCACTCTCACTTCTTCGTCGCTCAGGAGTTTGTGTTTAGGAGCCATTGTACCTAATCATGAAATAGCAAGGATTTAAGCAACATTCTTGAAGTTCACCACAGTTCAACATACATTCAAACTCAAGCAATTCCAAGTAATGCATCTCAATTCGATTCAGCTCACTATTCATGCTCTTCTCAAGCTCAAAGCAATATTCATTTCAAAGCATTCAATCAAGTTCAAAGCAATTCACACAATTAAACCATGTTTTTCGTTCAAAGTTCTCAAGCCTTCAACACTTAATTCTCCATTTCAACCCAAAATTCCCCACATTTAAGTCTATCATGAAGTAACATTACCCAAGTTAAGTAATTTACATGCTCAAGACTCAACTCATACTCATTCATGCTCAATACCATCTCAATTCACAAAAATTTCTTCTCAATATGCAAAACCCATTTCCTTTTCTCAAATTCCTATTCCTCACTCTAGAAATTCACCCCTTCTACTCATTCAATTCCAAAATTGAAAGTAAAACAAGCAAACCCATAGCATATTATCAACATTCATCAATCAAGGAATCAAGAATCAACAAGTTTCGCAAAAATCCCCAAAAAATTCGACTAACTCATGAACCCTAGTTCATATGCATCAACTAATGCCTAATTCAACTTTAAACTTCGAATTAATCGGCAAGGGATAGAGATTACATACCTTGGTTGAAGATTTAAGGAGAAGTGTGAAAAAAAATTCGAGCAAAAACTTGAGAATTCGTGCAAAAATCGTGAAGAATCGCTGAAATTGCTCCCTAATCGCCCCTTTAGTGTGCGAAAATGTGTGTGAAAGTGTGAAAAAGGGTATTTATAGAGGGGGAAGTCTGATGGGTCAACCCGCGACCCGCTCGAGCGATACGCTCGAGCGGTCGCGCTCGAGCAATTCGCTCGAGCGGGTAAAACACTCTGTAAGATTTGGGCGCTCGAGCGATTCGCTCAAGCGGTGGCGCTCGAGCTGCTCGAGCGCTGGAATGGTTCTGTAAGATTTTTGCGCTCGAGCAATACGCTCGAGCGGTGGCGCTCGAGCTGCTCGAGCGCGACAAAATTTCAAGGTTGTTTTTTTATGTTCAACACTCGAAATTTTCATCCGAACCAAGCTCGACAACTTATCACATTCAACCCAAAACACGAACTAACCTGAGAACTCCTCGATTTAAGCCAGGTCGCTCATTCGACCGAGGAGTTGGGGTCTCTTCCATACGTGCAAATCACCACTCCACTTCAAGTCGAACTTAGCACTCTCACTCAATTCAACTCAACGAACCTCAAGCATTGATGTTTTCGAAAAATTTGACCCAATTTTTCATAGAATTTCGTGTACGAACCCGAAGTACGAATACACACCCCCCCAAACTTTGTTCTTGCTATGCGATAACAAAGTTTGAAACGAATGAGTACGTAAGAGTAAGTACACAAAATTCGTATGAACTCGACTTCTACCAATGCAAACTAATGAACGAAAAAAAACATCACCCCCCCAAACTTCGACTTCGCAAAGAGGTCGACGTTTGGGGTTCGGTTACCTCTAACTTCAATAATTGAATGCTTTCCTACTCGAAACGTGCTTAACTTCAACGTGCTTAACTTCATGACTTTCCTCCTTAAGCTCTCTCTCTCAGAATTTCACTCCACGAAGCAAGCCTACATCACAAATCTTAACAAACGAGGTTAACACTTACGATTCCCTAACTACTAAAAATAAACAAAACATTAAAAAAAACAAGTAAAAATGGGTTGCCTCCCATTAAGCGCTAGTTTTAAGGTCCTAATGCCGGACCGTGCTCAAAGGAGCTCACGGGACTTGAGAATCTAAAATACCTCCCTTATTCTCATAAGAGAAGTTAAAGAATTTCTTCACTCGATGCCCGTTCACCATGAATTTCTGTCCATCGTCCGTCTCAACGTCAAGGAATCCACTCTTGTGCACTCCCTTTACAATATACGGCCCGTTCCACTTGGACTTAAGCTTTCCACCAAACAGCTTCATCCTCGAATTGAATACGAGGACTTGATCACCCACCTTGAATTCCTTCTTCTTCAACCGTGCATCATGCCACTTCTTCGTCTTCTCTTTGAAAATTCGGGCATTCTCGTAGGCAACGTCTCGAAACTCTTCCAACTCATGAAGTTGGAGTAATCTCCTCTCACCAACCAAGACACTATCAAAATTAAGCTTTTTGATCGCCCAATATGCCTTGTGTTCCAACTCCACGGGCAAGTGACATGCCTTTCCAAACACCAATTGATATGGAGACATACCAAGAGGAGTTTTGAAAGCTGTCCTATATGCCCAAAGTGCATCATCCAACTTCATTGCCCAATCTTTCCTACTTATGCTCACCGTCTTCTCAAGGATCTCCTTGATTTGACGGTTAGAAACCTCTGCAAGACCGTTAGATTGAGGATGATAAGCAGTAGAGATTCGATGACTTACCTCATATTTTGACAGCAGCTTTTCCATCCATTTGTTCACGAAATGACTTCCCCCATCACTTACCAAAGCTCTTGGAACTCCATATCTTGCAAAGATGTTCTTCCTCAAGAATTCGATGACGACACGGGAATCATTCACGCGAGTTGGGACAGCTTCAATCCACTTCGAGACATAGTCGACGCATACGAGAATGTACAAGAATCCATTGCTAGGAGGAAATGGACCCATGAAATCAATCCCCCATACGTCGAATATCTCGACTTCCATGAACACGTGCATAGGCATCTCGTCCCTCTTAGTAATGGAGCCGAATCGTTGGCACTTCTCACACCTCTTAACCCATTCCATGCAATCTCTCAATAGAGTTGGCCAATAAAAACCGGATTGAAGGACTTTCCTTCCGGTCTTCTCTCCACCCAAATGTCCTCCACATGGCAAGGCGTGACAATGCCTTATGATATCACTCCACTCCTCCTCTGGCACACACCTTCTCAACACGTGATCGATCCCTCTTTTGAACAAATAGGGGTCATCCCAAATGAACTCCCGAACCTTCTTCAAAAATGCCTTCCGATGCACCGAGTCTATCTCAACGGGCAACTCACCACTTGCTAAATAGTTAGCATAGTCTGCAAACCAAGGTGCCCTCCCCTCAACTCTGTACACCGGAATTTCTCCTAAGCCAAAGAGCTTCTCATCGGGGAATTCATCGTTCACCTCTCGATCCTCCACGGTGTTCTCCTTGGTGAGCTCCAATCTAGAAAGGTGATCGGCTATCACGTTCTCGCATCCCTTCTTGTCTCGAATCTCTACATCAAACTCCTGGAGCAACAAGATCCAACGAATGAGACGGGGCTTTGCATCCTTCTTGCTCATAAGATACCGAATCGCTGCGTGGTCCGTATATACAATTGTTTTCGTCCCTACTAGGTAGGGTCGAAATTTATCAAAAGCATACACGACCGCTAACAGCTCCTTTTCGGTCGTAGTGTAATTCACTTGAGCAGAATTCAACATCTTCGAGGCATAATAAATAGCGTGAAAACGCTTCTCTCGAATTTGCCCCAAAGCAACCCCCATCGCATAATCGCTAGCATCACACATGAGCACGAACGGGCTAGACCAATCCGGTGTGACAAGTATCGGGGCATTCACCAACGCTTCTTTCAACCTATTAAAAGCCACTAAACACTCATTAGTAAACTCAAAGGCGACTTCTTTTTCAAGAAGCCGCGAAAGGGGTTTAGCTATTTGTGAAAAGTCTTTTATGAAACGTCTATAAAAACCCGCATGTCCTAAGAATGACCGAATCCCCTTCTCGGTCGAAGGTGGTGGAAGCTTCTCGATAGCAATCACCTTCGCCTTGTCCACTTGGATACCTTTCGAGGACACATGATGTCCAAGAACAATACCCTCTCTTACCATGAAGTGACACTTCTCCCAATTAAGCACTAAGTCCGTCTCTTCACACCTGCTCAACACAACTTCAAGATTGATTAGACAATTATAAAACGACTCCCCATAAACGGAGAAGTCGTCCATGAAAACCTCCATAATCTTCTCAATCAAGCCATGAAAAATCGCCATCATACACCTTTGAAAGGTGGCGGGTGCGTTACACAACCCAAACGGCATTCTCCTAAAAGCAAAAGTCCCATAATAGCAGGTGAAGGTGGTTTTCTCTTGATCCTCGGGGGCTATCATGATCTGATTATACCCCGAGTACCCATCTAAGAAACAATAATACTCAAAACCACCTAATCGATCTATCATTTGATCTAGGAACGGTAAAGGAAAGTGATCCTTACACGTTGCCTTGTTCAACTCTCTATAATCAACACATACACGCCATCCCGTCACTAATCTAGTGGCTACCAATTCATTAGACTCCGTCTTAATCACCGTGGTACCCCCCTTCTTAGCAACTACGTGTAAAGGACTCACCCATGGACTATCAGAAATGGCAAAAATCATGTTGCTATCTAACAACTTCAACACTTCCTTATGTATCACCTCTTGAATAACCGGATTAACTCTACGCTGATTTTGCACTATCGGTTTTCTACCCTCTTCTAATCTAATCCTATGCATGCAAATCGAGGGGCTAATTCCCTTAATATCCGCGATCGACCATCCTATAGCAGATTTGTGCTTACGAAGCACCACTAAAAGTCTCTCAAGCTGATCATCAGATAAAAGGGCAGATACAATTACCGGATATTTGTCGGTCTCATCCAAGTAAGCGTACTTGAGGTGGTCGGGCAGCGGCTTCAACTCCTTTTTCGCCTCCAATGGTGGCGCCTTATCGAACATCTTCTCGAAAGTTGACTCCTCGGCTTCCAAGTCCTCTTCATCCTCTACTTTCTTCAACTCCAAGAACTTGACGTCTTCATTGTCTTTCAAGCTGTCAAAATAGTCAAGATCATAAGAATCATAAGACAAATCGTCAAGAATAGGATAATCAAATTGATGAACATAAAAAGAGCAAGGGTCTAGAAGTGTGTCTTCAACACAAGCATCCGTGATGTCAATGAAGTGGCAACTCTCATCTCCCATGGGATATTTCATAGCTTCGTAGATAGCTATCTTCACTTCTTGATCATCAACTTTGACCGTGATCTTTCCATTTGCTACATCAAGCACCATCCCGGCGGTAGCTAGAAACGGCCTTCCCAAAATCAGCGGGACATGCTCATCCTCTTCCATCTCGAGTACTACGAAGTCGGCGGGAAAAACGTGATTCTCCACCGTCACTAGAACATCCTCCACTACTCCTTGAGGTCTCGTAATGGACCTATCAGCAAGCTGGAGTGTCATCATCGTGGGTTGAAGCTCAACTCCCTCCAACTTCTTGAACAACGAAAGAGGCATCAGATTAATGCTCGCCCCGAGATCACACAAAGCTCCTTTCGAGGGACTACAAGGGGCAGCATGCGAGGGCGTCGGCTATCCGGAACCCGGTGATCAGATATCTGGAGAGGATTTTGGGGAACACGATTTATGCCAGATCTGAGACGGGGACGGTGACGAGCAAGCAGCTCTACGGAATCTGGTGCCTTTTGCATAAAAAGGCCCATGACTTTGGAAGGGACTTCCTAGAGCACCACTTCGAGGCTCCGTTCAAGCTTGGAACGAGAACCTCGAAGATCCGAGGAGGAGGGCTGATTTCAGTGCTGATGAAGCACCTCGGATTTGAGCCGTGCTCGGGGCCTTGCAAGGGCATGGATTTGGGATTCGAGCAGATGAACAACACTTGGATGTTTGAGCACTGGTTGGGCAAGTACTGCATCCGATACAATGATGATGGCTTGTTCCCGTTGCCAAACAAAAAGCTCGTGACGCTGGTGGGGATGAAGAAGGAGAACGTCGGAATGAACGGAGAGCAGCACCTCGCTATAGGTGCTAAGTACACATCAGAAATAGATGGCAAAGGACTCCGGGACGTTAGGCCGGTCAAGAGGAGCCGAGGAGAAGGCACGAGTGGTGCCGGATCGAGTGGAGCAGCTGAGCTACAAGAGGAGGAAGAAGCTGAGTACGAGGAAGGAGGAAACATGGCTGAGGAGGAAGAAGCTGATGTGAGTGAAGGAGGTCAGGGACCTCAAGAGATGGAGTTCGGGATGCCTGATGCACCGACTCCAGAGCAGTGGTACCCAAACCAGATGGAGTGGTACGGAATGCGAACTGACATTCAGGGCCTGAGGGCAGATGTCACGGAGCTTCGCACCACTCAAAATCAGTGGTACACGGAGGCTTCTAGCATGAGAGGGGAGTTTCAAGAAGTTCGATCGGAGGTGTCAGATTTGAAACGCTGGATGGAGGCACTCTTTGTCTCCCACTTAGGACCCGATCACCCTAGCTACCGGCCACCACCACCTCCAGATGCTTGAGAAGACTTGGGGTGCCCCCAACTTTCTTTTCCTTTTTTCTTTCCTTTTCTTTTTCTTTTCTTTTTCTTTTCTTTTCTTATTTATTTCTGTTCCTGAGTATGAATTGTAGTGCTTGCTTGGAGTGTTTGTTTTGGGGATTGTATTGGAAGTCTTTTAACTGTTAAGGGATTTGTTTCGACTTGTGTTGATTGATGATTTCATGCTTATTAACTCTTCTAGACTGCTTATTGTTTAATCTTGAGTATGACTTAGTGAGGAAAGTTGAGTTGTGAAAGTGAGTTGAAAATTCCTTTGTGTAAGTATGTGATTTTGAGCCGATTAGGGAGAGAACCCGTATGCTCATGAGTTTTCTTTTGAGTGCTTGTGTGATGAGAGTGAGAATACACTAGGACTAGCTTGGATGTGAAAGCCGTGAGAGTTGAGCCTTACGAGATTTAAATGCATGATTTAATCTCTTCGTTTGTGAGTGGATCATCACCTTAGAGGATGCTAGAACTTGCATGTGCTCTTGCTTCTAGATTGTGTCTAGTTTGATATGCCGAATAGGATCTTAGGCCATTTTTGATTTGAATAAGTCACTTAGCCAAAATTTTCCTTACCAATGACATTGATCCCTTGTTAGCCCCGTTGAGCCTAAAGCCTTTTTTATTTGCTAGCACATATGAACACTATTCCAATTCCTAAGCCTTTTTGTCCCAATTTGAGTGGAGAATAGGAAAGTGTGAATATGAAGGGAGTGAATTGAGTTGAAAAAAGGAGAAGGTTGTTTGTTGAGTGAATATGAGGAAAAAAGGTGTGATGAAGTTTTGAGATGTGGCAAAAAAAAAAAAAAAAAAAATTGAGAATGAGCAAAGGAAAAAATGAGCTCATGTGTTTGTGCGAAAAAGAAAAAAATGATGAAGTGTTTGAAAAAGTGAAAAAGTGAGAAAGAAAAAAAATTAAAGTGTTGAGAGAATTGAAAGCGAAAGTGTAGTGATTGAATATGTTTGAAGTAGATCGTTTTTAATCTCGAAGTACCGAAGTTTTGAATTTCTATTCTCCATTCACTTGAGTCACTTTACCATATTGTTATCCCACCTGTCCAAAGAGCCTACATTACAACCTTTTGAAAGTCCTTTTTGATTCGGCGTTGATTTCTAGAGTATGGTCGAAGTTGAGAGCATTTACAAGTCTATGGCTGCCAATTTGTGTGATTGATTGATTGAGTGAGTCCCTTTATCATTGTTATACACTTGTGAGGGAGTTAAACACATCGTTGAGTGCACATCCATGCTTGATCTTGGTGTTTCTCATTATTGTTGCATGAATACGATAAAAGGAATTGAGTGAGTATACGGGTGATTGACTTTTGAAGCTTGAATTCATTAGCTTGCATGATTGATTTTTCCTACTCATTCCTAACAATTTCACTTGACTTATTATTTCATTGCTTGGGGACAAGCAATATGGTAAGTTTGGGGGGGTTGATTAGGCGTGAAATTGTCATGATTCGTAGCTAGAAACGCCCTAGTTTTGGTCGAGTTTATAGAGTATTTAGAGTCAATTGAGCGTTATTTCTATACATTGATAAATTTGTCTCTTTGATGCTCATAGGTGAATAGAGGACGAAAAACGGAGTTCGTAGGACTTTGAATCGACTCAAACGGATGCCCGGATGAGAAGATATTGAAGAAATACTATTGGTATTAGTGCGGACGAGGAAAAGTATCATTTGGAAGGATTAGAGATCACTCGAGCGCCTTACTTGAGCGCCACCGCTCGAGCGCCTTACTCGAGCGCGCAAACGTACAGAACAATTCTTGCGCTCGAGCAGCTCGAGCGCCACCGCTCGAGCGAATCGCTCGAGCGCCCATATACTTTTGCCTCCGGATTCGTATTTTCGGCCCATTAACTCCCGTTTCGACCCGTGCCTATATATATCTCGTCCAAACACGTTTTGAAGGATCCCCAACTTTTAGACATCACGTTTCATAGAGTTTTTAGAGCAAGAAGGAAGAGAAGAGCCGAGCGAGGCTTAGATTTACGTTTTTTTAAGGTTTTTGATTACGAATTTACTCTACGATTTCACGTTTTAGCTTCGATTCTTAATAACTTTTGTTCTTAAATACGTTGAGACCTAGTTTTTGTTAATTAATTTCAGTTTAATCTTTTACATATTAAAACCTCAGTTTATGTTCGTTCTTTTCTTCGTTTTCATTATCATGTTCATGTTTGTTAATTATTTAATTGTTATTGTTTACGTTCAAACCATGTCTAGCTAAAACCCTTGCATGCTTAGGGTAGGATGAACTCGTAGAAGTAGGTTGTGGGTACGTAATTAGAGTAACTTGTGACGTTAGGTTTTAATTCTCTTAATTAATGAATGCTTAAAATTAATCTAGATTTTACTCTTGAGTTTCGTTCGAAAGGTGTTAGAGAGAGGACGACCGTATCACTCTTTAACAACGAGTAGGCTTAACGAGAGGGTTTAGGAAAGGTTAATTCATCTACCGGTTTAGCGAAGGAGGACGACCGCATCACCTTAGTTAAATTAGGGTCTCATTAATTAAGCGCTATCTATTAACTTGTTAGTGGATTAGTGAAGTCGAGTGTTAGGGTAAAGTATTAGGGTTTAGAATCTTGAGCTTTCACCTTGCATTCTTAGACTTAGGTTAATTCTCGTTTGTCACAGTTATTTTGATTATGTACCTGCTTCGTTAGTATACGTAGGGATTCCTATCCTAAGCATCACCATCTCTTATTTGAATCAAACCCTTAGTCAATTCGTCTGCTTTAGTATTTTAGTCTAGTTAATTTACTTTTAGTTTAATTAATCTTTCTAAAAAAACAAAAAAAAAACCATACACTCATATTAACTACGACGCGTAGATCTTCAGGGATCTATTCGCATATACACTGTCCCTTGGGTACGATATACTTGGTCGTTATACTTACCAATACTATAGTGAACCCGTTCGCTTGCGGGTGAGCGATTAGTAGAAGTTAGTAAAATCGCTTCAAGTCAGCGGGGCGGGGCGGGTCCCGGGTCCACAAAATTCCTGGCGGGGCGGGTCCTGGGACAGGTCAAACCCGTCCCAGACCCGCCTCATTGCCATCCCTAATCAGAACAGTGGTTCAAAAGACCACTGACTTTGAATACTAATAGTTTCAGAGGAGAAACTGTTGGTGGTCACTGAACGGATCTGTGTTTGCTTTTTCATTTGAAAACTTGCATCATCATGACTTCGAGGAGACTTGAAGCTTCTTTACCTGAATTCTATGTGTCTAACTTTGTCTATTGGAAGTTCAGACTTGAGGCACATCTAGATGCCCTCCATGACCAAATGTCGCGAGTCATCAAGGACGGACCGATTAAGATCACCATCACAAATATCAGAGGACTGAGATATGACCATCTCGACATTGGCGTACAGGTTCCTAAGGAAAGGAAGGATATGACCAATAATGAGATCACGATGGTGGGACTGGACAATGTGCCCAGGAACATTATTTTTCACACGGTGCCGTTCGAGGAGTCAATAAGGCTTATGAACCTAAAGACGGCAAAGAAGGTTTGGGATGAGCTGACCAGTATGTGCGAAGGCTCATAAAAAATAAAGGTGAACAAGAGAAATATTGTCGTTCAGAAGTTTGAAGCGTTTGAGATGCTGCCTAACGAAACTATTGATCAGTTGGAGTTAAGATTCATCAAGATGGTGAATGAGTTGGTGGTGTTGAGAAAGAAAGTTCCCAAAAGAGAAGTTCCTTCAAAAATCCTAAATGCTCTTCCTGAGAGATAGGATAACAGTGTCATTATGTTGAAAAACACCCAGGATATGAGTAATATAACTTCAACTTTACTTTTTTTAGAGCTCAAAGCGTTGAAATACGATATGAACAAGAGAAAGAAGAAAGTACAACCTGAAGAGGATGAGATAGCACCCGAGAAAAGTGTGGCATTTAAAGCCAAGTCAGAACCTGTCAAGTCTTCATCAAAATCACTGATGGAGATGAGCAAAGAAGAGCTCGCTGAGGAATATAGCATGATGGCCAGACGCTTTGTAAAGCTAAATTTCAGGTTTGGTCGTTATAAAAAATATTATCAGGATACTCGTGACAGGAAACCTGAAGGAAGCCACCAAAGTTCTCGGAGATATGAAGAACGGAGGAACACTGACCAGAGACGCGATCATGGCGATGAAAGGAGACACTCAGACCCAAAGCCCGATCATAGAGATGTTGAACAGAGGCGTACTCGTGATGAAAAGTACCCAGCAAAAAATGACTCATCAGGAACCAGAGAACCTAACTCAAGAAGGAACCTCGACCAAAGTTAAATACGAGTATATAGCGAATTGACTATATTCAATTCAATTTTATTTGTTTCCAAGTTAAATACGAGTATATAGCGAATTGACTCGACTGATTTACACCTTCAAAAACAAAAACAAAAGTAAAATATGTGTACGAAGCCAAAACGTGTTGAAAAAATACATAAATTCTATATACTTTTATAATTGACATGGTTTCTAAATAATATAAATCTTAAGGCAAAATATATATAGAGTGAAATTGATTTATACAAACCACTTTAAAGAGTATGTGTTGTTTTCATTAAAGGGTATTTATTTCTGAAGGGTACATATTTTTTTCACTAAAGAGTGTGAGTTCAATGGTACAAAAGATATGGATTATTTTATTAAATTAAAGGGCACAAATTGTTCTACTAAAATTTATTATAAATTAACTTGTATATGAATTAAGTTTTATAGAATACATACTCAAACTTGAATGACTTTGGTTTTGTAAAAGATTCAATTGAGCTCATAATATTCGGATTCAGCTCCCCTCCTATACAGAAGGATCCTGTGCAAAGGAAAGTCCTTTGACCCCATTCCCCTATTTTAACTAATATATTTATACAGCCCATCATAGTAACTGAGAAAAATAATATGTACGTTTTGACAAAATTAGGTGCATTATTTGATACTACCTCCGTTCCACAACACTTTGCACAGTTACTATTCCTCTCGTGTTTTTGCGAGCGAGTTTTTTATTAGTATTTGAAATGAAAAAATAATTTTAAAATTACTTTATAATAGAGAAGAGCTAGATTTATCATACCCTACCTTAAAAATTATTTTATCATTTCAAATACTAATAAACAACTCGCTCACTAAAATACGAAGATAAAGTAACTGTGAAAAGTGTTTGGGGACGGAGGGAGTATCATTTATTGGTGAATTTACAAACTAATACAAAAAAAAGGAAGTGCTTACAAATATTATGACTAGGGTTGTTCACGGTACGGACCAAAACGGATATTTAAAAATATTCGTGTCCGTACCAAAGTTCGGTTATTTTAAAATTCGTGTATCCGTGTCCATGCCAAAATTTCGGTACGGTACAGTACGATTATTTTATTTTTGGGTACGGATCGGAGCGGATTTTCGGTTATAAACGGACCAGATCGGATCGGTATGGTACGGAACGGATAAATGGATTTTTTACACTTTTTTTTTGTCATTTTTTTTTTTTTTATCAATTCTTAAAAAAAACATATTGATACATGCACACTCACATGAAGACCACACAACTTCAACCACAATTAAACATATATCATTACAAAGTCGAATATAACACATTATATGATAATAGATGGTTAAAAAATGAACGCAAATCACCACCAATAGAATATTTAAAATTATATAAATATATTTTAAAAATTCTTTTGAAATATCTTGTGAATGAAAAGTGCAATATTAAAATCACGTTGATAGTAATTCCTGACACAGAGTACACCATATCTAAGTTTTTGTAAAAAATAATATACATGAAAAAATAAAGAATAAAAAATTAATTTAATTCATTTTGATACTAGATCTTGAACCCCGCGTATTACACGAGTTTAAAAATAGTATGTTATTAGTTTTAAATTAAAATTTTAAAAAATTTAATTCAGTTATAATTATATTTATCATCTTAATTAATTAATTATTTTATTTTAATTTTAATTTGTGACCTTTAATTGATAATTGTTTCAATTAAATTTATGATTATAATTTTAAGGAATAGATTAACTAAAAAATAGATAATATATGTAGAGTGAACTACCAAAATCGATAAATTTTTATATTATGATATAGAGACAATCATTTAATAGATGATTCCATTGTAATTTATCTAAAATAAGACACAATTAATTAATTAATTGTAATTTAAAAAAACATAAAAGAATCATTTCGTAAAAGAAAAGAAGAAGTTATAAATCGAACTAATACAAAAATAGAGACTTTAGAAAAGTAGGGAGTGATTCAAAAATAGATTAAAATTAGAGAGCATAAATAGTTTAGATTATAAATAAAAATAAAAATAATATCATATATAGCACAAATGCATGGAATCTTAGTATTTCAAAATAGAGACTTTTGAGAGGTGGTGGGTGATTGACAAATACATATATAGATATACCTAAAAATAAGTTAACGTTTTAAGAACTTAATAAGATAAATAATACTCCCTCCGCCCCAAAGTTGTTTGCTACATTGTTAAAAATATTTATCTCATACCCATTTGCTACATTCATTTTTGGCAAAAAAAAAATAACAATACTTTTTTAATATTTTATTCTCCATACACTCCTATCTAAAAACATCTACTTTATTAATTTATTATTTTAAATACTAATAGACAATTTTTTTTTCTCCAAACTTGTGCAAACAGTAATGTAGAAAATAACTATGGGAGTAAGGGAGTATGATGTTTGTATTCTGAAAAGGAGGAGAATTTATGATATCGTATAGTTGTAGTTGAATTTAATAACATTATAATAATATTTGATAAATGAAAAATAAATAAGAATTAAATTTAATACATATTTAATTCGATTATTCGGTTCGGTACGGTCACATTCGGTTTTTCAGTATGGTTAATTTGGTAATATCCATATCCGTACCAAAAAATTATTCGATTCGGATTCGTTACGGTTAAAGTAAAAAAATCTATAATTTTTTCAGTTCGGTTATTTTTCGATACGGATTTCGGTACAAATTCGATAATCTCCGAACTCCATGAACAGCCCTAATTATGAGAGCGACGACCTATCGCAATTCCAATTGTGCGTGCAAATTTTACTTGAACGTGGATTTGTTTGCTGACGTGCATAAGCCTTTTTTTTTTTTTTTAAATGGAATTTCATGTTTCCGCGTATGGAATCGTAAATTAATTATAAAGTCGGAACTCAAGTAATTAATAATTTGTACATCCAAATAATATCTTAAATCTTGAATTACTTAAAAACATAAACGTTGATAACTTTTAACAAAAACTTTACTCGTGCATATGCACAAAATCTAAAAACGTCGATATAACAAGAATTCTACCAAAGCAAATGCAAAAAAATAAGGCCGCGGCTATTAACACCCGAACTTTTGCTCTTTAAACCTGAAATATTTATTTTACCAAAATAGCCCAATGTAATTAGACTATTATACCCTTTACCACTTAAAATCCATTAAAATATAAATTTTAGTTTTGCTCAATACACCCAATCCAATATTTTTTCTTGTTGATCGTGACTTTATTTCTCCCACACCCAAACTCTTTCTTCTTCATTCTTCACTCAACCACTTAAATCAATACTCATGATAAATGCCATGGAGGAAGAACACACTTCGAAAAATACATGTAATGTAAAATTTCTATGAATTTATTGTTCTATATGATGTGTTATGATATAAATCTATATAGAGAATAATATTTAGGGTTTAAAAGTTGTATTACTTGAGTTACGATGACGATTTTGAGGTTTAAGAATTCTGAAAATCGCGCATGTTTGGCAAACCATAGCCGAACACTTATCATTATGTTTGGCTAGAGTTGGCCAAACGCAATGATAAATGTTCGATCAATGTTGGTCAAACATTATGAATAAAGTTCGGCCACTGTTGGCCAAACATTATGAACAAAGTTCGGCCACTGTTAGCCAAACATCATGAACAAAGTTCGGCCACTATTAGCCAAACATTCTGTGTTTTTTTTCTTGTTCTAGTCTTCTGTGTGCGTGAGTGCTCTGCTTTTTGGGTGTGGGTGCGTGATTGTTTTGCGTTTTGGGTGTGGGGGTTTTTTTTTTTTAGTTTTTGATTTGACTGTGTGGGTTTATTTTAGGGTTTAATATTTGGGTGTATGAAAATATTGAAATTTAATTGAGGGGTAAAATAGACAATATATTATGGGTGTTTTGAGTAAAATAAAAATATAGGCTCGGGTGTGAAGAGCAACGGGTGTGATGAGCAAAAGTCCGGGTGTTATTAGCCGCAACCAAAACATAATCCATTAAAAAAAAAACAAATCGTGCAATGCAGGGTGGAATACTAGTTTCGATAATAACAAGAGAATTACATCAAAAACCAACTCAAACGTACTTGATATTTATTGTACACAGGTGACATAGTCGAGATAAATATATATAACCAACTATAAACCATATTAAAATGGATATGTATAAAGTGAAATTGATTTATACAATAATTATTAAAGGGTATAAGTTATTTATACTAGTTGTTTATAGTTCACAACAAACGCAAGGGTCGTAAGCCACATATGATATGACAAGCAAGTGAAATTATCAACGCCCTAACCAAATTGAGTTCCAATAAATTGATAAAAATGCATTGTTGTATACACGTTTCAATGGCTTTAATTAGGACAAATGTACCACATTAATATTTTTTACATTTCGTATAAAACAAAATTTAGCACAAATTATTTATTTACAAACAAACCTAACACTCTACCCGGTACTCATGTTTCAACAAATAAAGATCCGAAACATGGTTCGTCAGCATCATGACATCAAACCTCCATGGAATCCCAACTAAATTCAACTTCAGCACAAATTATGTAGACACACATGGAACCTAACACGAATAAGGATTTGAAAAATGGTTCATACCAGCATTACGGCATCAATGTCTCTAGATAACATTAAACCTCAAGTGAATCCTACATGTCTCTCTGCTAGTTATTAGTTAAGCTTGAATTGTACGAGGCCCCAACAAAAAATATTTTTCTAATAAATGCACCTAAAATGCAAGGGATGCTCAAGAACTACCATATAACAAAAGCATAATCAACAATAGCACATAGCACATAGCACATAGCAACACCAAAAAGTGTACTGGTAAATGGCTCTACAAGGACAGGCAAGTTTATTCCAATACTCAAGTAACAAAACACGGATTCTTGATGTAAGATGATATGAAATTAACAAAAACATACTCCTTCCGTCCCAAACTCAAGTTCCCGTTTACTGTTTGCACGGTTATTAAAAAAAGAATTGTTTATTAGTATTTAAAGTGATGATAAAGTAGATGTTTTGGTTATTAGTGTATGGAGAATATAATATTAAAAAATATTGTTACTTTTTGCCAAAAATAAATGTAGCAAATGAGTATGGGACGAACCTTTTTGACAATGTAGCAAAAGAGCTTGGGACAGAGGGAGTATATAGTTGCAAACAAAAGATGTTTCTGTATAGATATTCACCAAAAAAAAAAATACCCGGAATCACTCTAATTGAACACGTGAATATAAATTCTCAGATCACAGCATTACAACACAAAAATGTACACCAGCAATTAATTAGAACATACTAAATGCAAATAACCATCAAATTCAGAAAAATTGCAGAAATGTAGCAAATGCATAATAAAAATCTCATTGTAACACAAAATATAAGAGTATATATAACAAGACCATCCCCACAAGATCACAGCACCATAACACAAAAAACATATAGCAGCAATTAATTAATCGAACATAACTACCAAATTGCAGAAATGTAGCAAATGCATAATCAAAATCGCATTGTAATACAAAACACAAGAGTATATATAACGAGACCATCTCCAACAAATCACAGCATCATAACACACAGCAATGAATTAATCGAACATAATAAACGCAAATAACCACCAAATTGCAGAAACGTAGCTAATGCATAATCAAAATCTCAATCTCATTGTAATACAAAACATAAAGAGTATATATAGCGAGAACATGAGTAAAAATCCAAAAGCAGAATTGCATAAATAAAAAAACAAAATAACCTAATTAAGCAGTGAGGACGACAGCACCACCAGCCTCCTTGATCTTCTTCTCGGCATTCTTGGAGATGAGCTTGGCCTTGACCACGACGGGCTTGTCGGCGGGGAGCAAACCCTTACCGAGGACCTTGAAGTAGCCAAACTGGGTAACGTCGATCAACGGAGCGCTGTCCTTGGTCGCCTTATCCTTCACTTCCTGAGGCACCAACGACCACAGCCTGTCGATGTTGACGGTAGGGCAATGGAACTTGTTACGGAGCTTGTGGAAATAACGCATACCGACCTTCCCGAAATACCCGGGATGGTACTTATCGAAGAGGATCCGGTGGTGGTGCATACCACCGGCGTTACCGCGACCTCCGGGATGCTTGCGGTGCTTCCCGATACGCCCGTGCCCGGCACTCACGTGACCCCTCTTCTTGCGATGCTTCTTCAACCTGGTTGTCATTTTGGGGAGATCGGCGCTGGTGACAAGAAAGAATGAAATGAGGATTAGGGTTTTGTGGCTTATATATAGTGCTGTTTGCAGGAATGGGCTTTCAGGAGCCCAATAAAATGAGGCCAATTTGAGATACATTGCCCAACTTTGTTTGGGCCATCTCGCTATTTTTTCAACATCAATATGGGAACTGGTACTTTCACCCTCAAAATTTGATTCTTCACTCCTCGATTTAATTCATCACCGTATAGTTCAGTTCACCCCCAACAAATTACTCTACATAATAACCCTTCTTTTTTCAGCATATTCATTCATTTGTATTCTCAACCCCTCCCCCCCCCTCAAAATTCACAGAAAACATGCAAACACTCCACCACCGCGTCATCACCCCTCTGTGGAGTGCGCCATCATCGTCTTGTGTATGCCATCTATCATTTCCTCTCCCCTCCTCATCGTTCCATGTGTAAAGATAAAACTTCATCATGAATTTGTTTTTTTTGGGTTTATCGAACAATTGATGGATGTTCTCGCGACCTATTCGAACATTTAAATTATGTTTGACAAAAATATAAGAACCAAGTGTTCTAGTTTTTTTTAATATTAGTTAAATATTCTACATTCCCTTTCGAACAATTCTCAAGTGTTCAAAAACCAGCAATGAACATAATTAAAAACGATGACACGATTAAAAAGCGCGAGAAACATGTATGACCAACATATATTCGTTCTTACTACATTTTAATTACTCACACAATACTAGTATACATAAAATACTACAAATAAACACAAACACATCACAAGTATATCAAACTTTAAAATAAGATTACAATAAAAGGTAGTCTAATCTTTTTACATATAAATTTAAAAAAAATGAGAGTGGTGAACAATCAAATTTCGGGGTGAAAATATCCCTACCCCATCAATATCTATGTGTAGCTATTTCACATTGGCTTGACTATATGCCCCTTCATACTTCCCCCATCTCGAACTTATTTGTTGCTTACCGAAACTACCTCTCTTCTTGTTTAATCGATATTTTTATAAATGATAATATAATAACATTATTTTTTTACAATTATATCTTACATTCACGAGTATACTTACATCATGTTATTACTTTACATGTATTAATTCACATTTATTAATTAAACTCAATGTTAATGCGTCAATGCCAAAGTTATAACACATCTTATTGTCTCATGACAGAAGATAGTCTCACACAAAACCTACTCTAAACTGAATAATTAAATTTTATCGAATTATATGTTCAATTTTAAATAAAGTATATATGCATATTATATTTTCTTTTTACTGTATGTGTGGTGTTTGAATAGATTATATCATATAATATTATAATATTGACTAATATGATGATGTGTCGATAAAATATATATTTAGAAATTAATTTTACAAACAACCCGCGTAAAACACGGGATACTTATCTAGTTAGATACTCCCAACCACTTGATTTGTACACCCTACTTTAAATAAGGCAAAAACTTGTATGAGACTACACAAATTTACACCTGCCCTTACCAAAGTGTTAATGAGTCAATGCCCTAGTTACACTCATTCTCATTGTCTCATACCATGAGACGATCTCATACAAGACATACTCTTTAAATAATTATTAAAAGATATACTCTCATAATATACCTACATTACTCTTGCTCTTAATTTCTCTCTTACTTTTCTCATAAAAATTGATACACCCCACAAACCATTCCCCTACCCTCATGATTATACTGCTTGCGACTATTATTTTGGCATCAATGATTGCGAGCCACCGTCGACATCGAGACACGAAATCAAACCGAACTCTTCTATTTCGTTCCCATTCTGCCCTTCAACACGTTAACATGAACTAACCTTTTCTATGTGATGAGATATAGCATCGACCCAAGATTCACGGCAGCAAGACACCGATGCCAATAAGATTTCGACAAAAAATGGTTTAAAAAAACTTTGACTCAAAATTTTCAAAAAATAGTTAGGGTTTCAAAAAAAAACTTGTCGAAAAAGGACAAAAATTCTAGCAAACAATGTTTCTAAAAACCTGTGCTTCGACAAGATTCTATCGAAACCCTAACAATATTTCGACAAGTTTTTACCGAAAACCTAACTATTTTGTTAAAAAAGACCAGTGTCGGGATTTTTTTAAAAAAACGTGTGAATAACAATAACACACTTATCATCAAACTTATAATGTTGCAGCACCGTCATAAGGATGGTAAAATGATGGTGCAAACACAAGAAGATCTACAATGTTGGTGTTGCAGATGTGACTCCGACTTTCCCATAGCTTTTTGTGTATAGTCATAACTCTTGAAATTTTTTGTGGGTGTATCAATATGCAGAATTTTATTTTTGAATGATAAGGACATGAGAGTCATTTGATAAATAAATTATATTAATATATAAATTGGGTGGGGGTATCTTATAAATGGAGGGGTATATGGTCAGGTCCGTTCATATTTGAGATTGTGTTTCACTTAAAAATTTGGATTGTAATCTTCTTTTAAAATATAATTGCATTTAGGCAAAAACTTGCGTGAGACCGTCTTATGGCACGAGACAACACAAATTAACATGCAATCCTGTCAAAGTGTTAATGTGTCATCCCCAATTTATACACATCTCGTCGTCTTATGAAATGAGTCGATTTCACACAAAATCTACTATTGGATTTAATTTACGTGATTCATGCAGTAGGTAAATGAGATATTTCATATGTGAAAATAGTCTCAGTTTATTGTTCAGATCGGGCAATTCTTATTTTCTCTCTCCAAGATAATAGCCTCTCTTGAGTTGAGAGGATTTGCCAATGCTTCAAACTTCGCATTGTAAAAGAAGTGGTGGATAGTTAGGTGGGACAGTGAAGATTGGATGAAGACATTATTGTGATTACAAGAAATAACTTGTCCGCAGGAAAGCTAATGAATTGACGTTTTTGTTAGGACGTTTGAATCATTCTCAAGTTCTTAACCTCCAATTATTGTTGATAACTTTCTCCATAGTTTTTGTTCCTGCATTTTTTAAGTTATAAATTTCTTTTTTTAATTTTTTTTACTAAGAATATCATAACATTCATTTAATAATATTAATACTATTATATAAACTAATGTCATAATATTTAATTTAACACACACAAAATGTCGATGTGTGAATCTTATGGTATTATTAAACGAATATAATGATACCAATTTTATACGGTGAACAAGTTCACCGGAGACTAACTCTTGAAATACGTTTTTTTCAATATATGTTATTAAACCATTATTATCCATAAGAAATAAGAAGATATGTGGTGTTTTTTTTAAAGATTAATACTCGTGTGAATTAGTTCCACAATGCAACTAATTTTTTAGTAATATCATAGAATGAGTAATATGATTAAAAACGACTTCATGGTACAAATTGTATATATGAGAATTTGGAGTCTAAATAAAAAATTGTCTCATAATTTTCTGAAAAAATATATTTAGTCCAAAATTCAGTTTTTTTATCAGATTTAGTCTTAATTTCTTTCAATTTTGGTGACTTAAGACCAAAATTAGATTAAAGACTAATTGAAAAAAATTAATTTTAAAACTAAATCTAACTTGTCAGAAAGTTATGATTTGTAAATTAGAGTATTGTCTTAAAATATTGTTCCACTATTTATGAGAAATAAACCAAACTAGAATTAGAAGTTAACACTAAGTTAAATATTATCCAGATCATAGATAAATAAAATCTTGAATTGTTAATATAAACTAAATTTAATATTTCACATAATAGCCAAATAGTTCATAAAATAAAAAATAGACAAAATATAATGTGAAATCGGTCCATTTAGAAGGGTATAAATTGTTTTATTAAATGATACTTAGTTTTGAAGGATATAAATAGTTTTCATTAGAGTATAGGTTGAAGGGTACGAGTTGTTAAACTAAAGTGTATGAGTTGTTCTACTAAAAAATACTGCAAAATGATTTATATATGAATAAGTTTCACACAGTGGATGCTCTAAAAAAATTAATGCAGCAAATATATCTCATTCACTATGGTCTCTTCCATTCAGTGGGGATAGGGTGGATTAATAAGCAATTTCTTATTTGGAAGGCCAAATAAGCATCAATGACCATTGCTATTTGAGCATCACTCAACCAGTGAGTTCTATCGGCCACTCTCAAAAGATGATCATTCTATCGTTGACATTGAGGGAAAAAAAACAATGCTCAAGTTCCACACCCTCCATTTTGTCCTCACCTAGCTCCACAAGCTCAATTTCATTTCTAGTATCAGATACTCTGTAGATACATGTATGATGTATGTTTTAAAAGACAAAATTGTTTCTTTAAATTGAGGTTTCTAAAGATAATAAAAAATGTAAAATTAATATTATACTCATTATTTATTATTTTATTTATTTTTTACGAACATATTATGACATAATTTCATAAATTTGGCTTTTGGTTTTCAGAAGCCCAATCTTAGTGGGCTATCAGAATCTCGGAGATGAGACCACTTAAAGAAAATAACTGGAATTTCAGAATATTGGTCCAATATTCTCACAATTTTAATGGTTTCATGCAACTTAAAATAAAAATAAGTCAAGTAAATAATATGTTGGATTATTTTAATATATGCATTGTTGTTTTTATTTAAACAAGCATAATTGTGGCCAAAACATAAATAATTTGTATAGACATGGCTAGTCATTTCATATATATTCAATCGGATTTGATATAATGCCCACCGCGAATGTGATAATGACACGTAAGCGCGGTGGACATATAAGTTATGCCCACCGGTGGACATTATATCAAATCCGTATATTCAATTATTTTATAGAGTTTATAAACACTACTTTAGACTCGATTTAGGAATAACTTAGTTTCTATATAAAATAACGATAAATGTCATATTTAATTACTAGTTTGAGCAACTACAATGGTATAGGGTTATAACTATTTTTTTTCACTCCACCTCATTGCCACATCACTATTTATGTAAGACTAACTTAACTATACTAACATCTACAATGGTGGTAAAAGTTATAACTCATTAGAGGGGACCACCATTCATCTTATTTTGTTTCTATTGTTGCTATTTTTATATATTGCAGAGACAACTTTTTTTGTTGAAGAGAGTTACTGCAGAGTAACTAAAATAAAGAGAGACAAAATATTTTGGAGTTATAACTCCATTTTACAATGGTAGTAACTCATTTTCTAGAGTTATAACTACATGAGTTACAACCATTGTGGATGCTCTTAGTAGTTGAGCTGTGACTACGAGATTTCTGGAGATGGTATATCTTTAACAAGTGGGATTGTGCAGAGATTTAATGAGTGAATAAAGAATAAAAATTTGAGAGTATGATTATTTATTTACAAATTAATTTTTTTTACAAATGACCCAATTTCTCCTATTTATACTAACACTACCTCAATGAACAATGATTATTTTTATTCCAATGGTTATGTGAAATTATCTTAGAGTTCTCATACATTAATTCTAAGACTTTTAAAATTAGGGGTAATAACATTTTGGCCTCTACCACTCCCTCCCTGATTGCTGACATCGATTTGACATTACAACTTTTGCTGTCCCCCGTTCAAAATTTATGAAAATACAATTTTATATAAAATAATTATTATTGCATTTTTTAATTATATTTTCAAATTCAAAACCGTCAAATTTTGCTTCATTTCTTGATGGGCCCATTGTCCAATAATTAATTCAATTTGAACACTTGATTATTTTTTTTAAATTGCAAACAACCTGTGTTAAATTTATCTGTTCAAACCCCTGTGCAAACAACCTGTGTTAAATTTTTATGTTCAAACCCCTTGTGCAAATCAATTGTGCTAAATTTTATCACTGCAAAACACTTGTGCTAACCACATATCCTATTTTTTTTTTAATTTACATATTTAAATCAAAATTCATACATTCAAAACTCTAAATAATATCTAAATAATATTGTCTTCATTTGCTGTCCAAGCTCAAGATCTTCAACAATTATCATATCGTTCATAAGAATACATTCACTAAGAATTCAACTAAAAAAAGTTAATTTTTTTAAAATCATCCAAAACCAATCTAATTCTAAGAATGTGATCGATATTCCAAATTCAAAATCTGTAAAATATGTAAATCTATATTTATGTATATCATCAGTAATGCCAATACACATGTATATATACTAATTACATGGGCTGACTAAACCTATACTAACGAGGCTCATAATACTAATTAATAAGACTTTTATATACAAAATATTTATACAAATATAATCCCAATACCCCCCCTCCTCAAGTTGGAGCATGCAAATCACAAATGCCCAACTTGTGGAGAAGAAAATCAAATTGTCGTTTCCCCAAAGCCTTGGTAAAAATGTCTGCCAACTGGCCATGCGTTGGAACATGAGAACAACTAATTGTACCATCCTGAACAACATCCTGTATAAAATGACAATCCACCTCACTATGTTTAGTACGTTCATGAAAAATGGAATTTTTAGCTAGGTACAAAGCAGATTGAATATCGCAAAATATATCCATAGCACTAGGATGGTGAATTCCAAGACTTTTCAGCAAACCTTTGAGTCATTTAAGTTCACAGGTCACCGCCGCCATGGATCTATACTCGGCTTCAGCTGACGAGCGAGAGACTGTATCTTGCTTCTTTGTCTTCCAAGATATAAGAGAATGTCCAAGAAACAACAACCATCCCGATAAAGATCTCCGAGTAAGAGGGCAACTAGCCCAATCAGAATCACACCATCCAGTTAATTGTAGATCACAACCAGAATGAAGATATATACCTTGACCTGGGCAGGCTTTCAAATTTCGTACAACCTGCAAAGTATGTACACCATGTAAAGTATGTAAATCTATATTTCTGTATATCATCTGTAATGCCAATACACAGGTATATATACTAATTACATGGGCTGAATAAACCTATACTAACGAGATCCACAATACTAATTAATAAGGCTTAAATATATACAAAATATTTATACAAATATAATCCCAATAAAATCAATCTAATCTGAAGTAGTCCAAAACAGATCGGAAAACCCAATTTAATTAATCTTTAATTTATCACAAAAAAAAAAAAAATCGGAATGTGTGTGGATCTCTTGCAACAAAAATTAAAATATAGATCACCATCAAAATCTCCACCTGAGCACTCACTTGGGTGAGACCTGCAAAAGCAGGACTTAATGAAAATGAATTCGTAGAGAAATTCTTTAGTAAATTAGAATGTCAAAAGCTTCATAAAGATGCATACAAACTACTGGAAAAACGAGAACATAAATTATCAAGTAACAAAGAGGATTCAAGTGAAAAAAAAATGAAAGACTTATTTAAGCCCCAAATATGTAAATACTAGCACTACATGCATCATTTCAAGATCTAGTTAAGAATTAAATAAAGAACGAAAGGATATGTGGAACCTATCTCCTTTCTGGGGGAAATGGCGACAAATCTGGACTGGCGCGGCGGTAGCGGATCTGAAGCGAATTTGAAGACATTGAATAGTAGATCAACATCAATCTGGTCTGAGTGGGGATGGCGGCAGCGCTTCAGGCACACTAGATCGGTGATGGCGGCGGCGGTGGTTCAGAAGTCCGGCGGCGACGGTTCAGGATGGCACCGCGACCTTCTAATCTTCAGGGCTTGGTCGGATCCGTGCTGCCCTAACTCTTCACACCTTGCTGTAGTCGCTCTCCCCGTGGCCTCTGGTTCACCATTCTTCATCGGCTGTGGCTGATTGTAGAGAGAGTGGGGAGAGGGTTTCAAATTATGGAGGAAAGAGAGAGGGGGTGGACAGTGGCGGTGGGTTTGGATGATAATGTGTGAGGGAGAGAGTAATAAGAGGGAGTGTGCGTGGGGCTGGCAGGTGGGGTGGGAGGGTGGGGGGCGCTGATATTTTTTGTGGGGTCTACTTTTGAACCAAAATGGTATTTATAAAAGGTAGTATACCAAAGTGTTATATAACACAAGGGATATAACCATTTAGTAATAATCTCTATATATTCTAAATATTGTATCTTTATTGTTTTAGAGAATTTTAGATGATTATAGAAATAAAAAACAAATCATATTTTGAAATAAGATAGAGCTAGAACTGAGCATTGCTATCTATTTTGCAATGTTATTGTGACAAATCTATAAAGAGATGTTTGAGAGTGTTTGAGAAGAACGACGATGGTTGAACATTTGAATGCTTATTTCATACCTAATCGGATGGATGCGTGGGGAGACAAATAATCAAATTAATACTTGTTGAGTATGCCATAAACATCTTCATAATTATTGAATAATTAATGCTGATGCAATAACTTTGAGAGACACTTTTTAAACTGGGGTTGAAATGATCATTCATGAAGATTTAGCCAACCCATGAAGGTGAAGTTTTGAGTTTCATGAATTACTTTCTAATATCAAGGAGTTTAGCGTGGAGCTTGTCATTGTTGAAGATGATGCAAATATTGTGATCGATTGCACGAATAATTCAGTACTCGACATCTACGTGAATTCATGCACATACATCTTATCCCTTAATCCTTATTTTTCTGTTAGTTATGTGAATTGCAATAAATTATGTAACATATATTTTATTTAGGATCTTTCGATCATTTGATACCCCGTTTGGTTTAGTCGAACCTTCAAACACGTGGACTCTTTAATTAATTTAGTTGTTTGGTTTATTCAAATAAAAAGAGCAGATGAATAGCACCGAATAAACATTCTACTATTGTTCGACAAACAGGCGAGGAGGAGGACATGAAGAAAAGAAATAAAATATTCATGTTAAAATAAAATAACCAAAATATCCAATCTTAAAAGAATATTACGATTTTGCGGTTCCTCCATTAAACAAAATACTGATTTCCGACAACCAGGAAAGGAAGAAAGAGAAACTCTAGAAGAGCGAGGAGAGAGAGAGAGAGAGAGAGAGTGTTGAACTACGACGGTGCTTCGCGTATAAATGAGTTGCGATTTAATTTACTCGCTTAAAATTCAATGGAAATGCCTGGTAGACGATCGAATTACACTTTATTAGGCCAAAATCCGGACGAACCATTTTATCACCTGCCACCACACAAACTGCCAAAAGTCTCCGCCGGCGCAGCGGCGCAACCGCCTCTCTACTACGAGTCTCACTCCGGGGAGAAGAATAAGCTGAAATCCGAAAGAGCGTCTGCCTTCGATTGGGACGCGATTGATCAGCGAATCATTCAGGGGCAACCGCAGCATAGCCGGACTGGAACGGCGCCGTTTCCCGGGTCTTTTGGACAGTCAAGCGGGAGCAGCTTCGGCGAGAGCTCGATATCGGGGGATTATCACGTTCCCGATGTAGGGTTTAGCCTATTGGGTGATGCTGGAGGTGAATTAAGGGCGAATGTTTCTGTCAGCGGCGGAGGCTCATCTCCGCCCAAGAGCTGGGCGCAGCAGACGGAGGAGAGTTACCAATTGCAGTTGGCGTTGGCTCTTCGTCTTTCCTCTGAGGCTACATGTGCTGATGATCCTAATTTTTTGGATCCTGTGCCGGATGAATCTGCATCTGTTGCTTCGTCCTCACCTGCTTCTGCGGAATCGACTTCTCATCGATACTGGGTAACATACGCCTAAACAACAATTCAGCTGTTTTGACTTGTTTTATAGCATTAAATACAGTTTGCGTGGGCTGATGCACTAACTAGGCATTCTTGGCTTTGATTTAATAACAAGGACGGAATTATACTAATACTAATATTATTAGTGTTGAGGTCCTTGAAACTATATGTTTTGATAAGAAAGGAATTTATTGTAAATGTCTAGAAATGCATAACTTTGAAAGTAGAACATAATTTCCAGTTACTTTAATTTCAAAGATGATTCTGAATCAAACCTCATTGTAGTGGTTTCAGGACGAGCGGAGAAAAACCAGATCATCAGGCACCTCGATCCACAATAAATTTTATTTGTGAACATTAAAATTTTCAGTTTAGACATGATGTAGCTGAGTTGAATAGGCGAGAGATACTGATAAGAATTTATGACTTTATGAAATAGATGCAAAGTTGATGCTTTGGGCATGTGCAACACGAGCAATTCTTACAGATTTGATGTTTTAATTATGATATAGTGGCTCCATTGTATGGTCTTATTCTGAATTCTGAAAGAAAATTTGATGATACTTTATTGCCACCAACAATTTCGCTCTTGAGATGTGCTGCTCATGATGTAATTTTTTTCCCTTATTTTTTTAGCAGAAAAATAAAATGATGCTTATTGAAAGAGAATGCTGGTAGTAACTTGTTGCAACCTTACGTTAAGGTTTAGATATTGTCAAATATGATTTGAAGCTCCATTGTACATTTGCACAAGGACACTTTTGTTAATCAATTTTTTTTCTTTATTAGTATTTCCAGGTTCTCAAATTAAACTTCATTTATTTTAGAATGATCCTACTACATAAGGTGATTTATTATCAGAAGTAATTAAGGCTCTCTTAGTGAATCCACTGAATTAAGTGGTGACCTTTGCATCTTGCTTTGAAATTTGGTTCACAAGTGATTGGGACCAGTCTTGGTGGTCATCTCTCTTATGGACCAAGGCAGTTGCTAGGGGTGGGATTGGGTTGGGTTAGATAACCTCCACTTTGAGTATCCTTTCGATTACTTCATGGTTTAGAAGCTTTGACAACACAACCTAAGAATCCAGAGACTTAATTTCTTGAGTAATTAACATAAGCGTGCTGCTGTATATCATTGTACTTGGTGACATTTGAATCTTATCTTGTTGCATGAGTCTAGATACACACATATGATAATGCTTTATTGGTGTTGGTGGACAGCACAAACTCTTGTCGCTGTATTACTTGTAGTCTAGTCTGGAAAAAGGAATTATATATAGATATTAATGCACCTTAGGATACTTGATTCTGTCATCTGATGCAGGAGAGCATGTAAATGGGAATGGTTATTTGCGTTGAAACTGGTTAACGTGATGGCAATAATTCAATATGGGCAGATCTTAAGTAATATCACAGTGACACATACTATCTTGATGTACACTCATAGTATTATTTTGATATCTGAATTAGATTATGGATTTTCATTTTGTTATTGTTATTTCCTGATTTGAAAAGCTTCCAATATCTTAGACTTTATACGTTGGTCCACATCAGGTAAATGGCTGCTTATCGTATTTTGACAAAGTTCTTGATGGATTTTACCTGATTCATGGGATGGATCCATACGTTTGGACCATGTGCTCTGATCATCAGGAAAATGGCCGCATTCCGTCACTTGAATTGTTAAGGACTGTTGATCCTGCCATTGCTTCTTCAGTTGAAGTGATTTCAGTAGATCAGCGAGGTGATCCCAGCTTGAAAGAGCTGCAAAATCGAACTAATAACTTGGCCTCTAGTTGCGTCACCACAAAGGAAGTTGTTGAACAACTTGCTAAGCTAGTATGCAATCATATGGGGTGAGTACTGGAAGCTCCTATCTAAGCATTCTAGCAAACTATTTCTTATTGTTTTATTCCTTGAATAGGGGTGCAACTTCGGATGGGGAAGAAAGCTTACTCGCCACTTGGAAAGAGTGCAGTGATGAGTTAAAGGATTGCTTGGGGTCAATTGTGCTCCCTTTTGGCAGCCTCTCAACCGGACTTTGTCGACACCGCACTCTGCTATTCAAAGTACGTGTTATATCCTTTTCATGCAATTGCTCTGTTGATTTTGCTCGCATAGATTTGAAGTTATAAACCATTTTGGGGAGTACGCGACTATGCGTAACATATTCAAGTAGTTTTTGTCGCTACAAAATAGTAAAGGAATCCTATTTATTTTTTGGGGAAAATAGTGAGAGATGTTTGGTTACCTGCAATCTTGTTATCATTGAAACCCTGAAATTGACCCATTCTGCATTTCATTTCTAATTGGGCCCAAATCTTCCTGCCAATTAGTCTTTGCTGTACCTAATGACCTTTGAAATTACACAATGCATAGGCCACCACCATTAACGTACTCCTTTCTGAAGCAGTGAAATTCCCTATCTGTTTGCAGGTTCTTATTTATTGGTCTAAATAGCACTTCAGATTTATAGCTGTCAAGTCATATGCTTTATGAATATATACTCCCTCGTCCCTCTTTAAGTTTAAAATTGTGCCAAATCGGGTGTCCCCTTTAAGTTTAACATTTCTCTTTTTTGGAAAGATTTCTTCAATTACTATATTCATTACATTTTCTCTCTACCTTTTTACACTCTCTCTCCACCATTTTACTTTTCTTAACACTTGTCATCAACAATTTGACAATAAAGTACTATATTCCTTAAAACTTGTGTCATCCCCCAAATGTTAAACTTAAAGGGGGACGGAGGGAGTACAAATTAGCTGCCAATATTAGCAGTCACTAGGGGTTGCAGGGCCATCCTGATCGTTGGGCATAGATAGTAGATACTTTTGCTGGTGCAATCGCAGTGAAAACAAGTGAAATATAAAACTTTAATTTAGCAGAACTCAAATTTGATTGGAAGACACAGTATTCGCTGGCATCACTGCTATTTTCATTGGTTATATGGTGCTATGGAAATTCCTACAGACCCACCCCAAGCTTAATAACCAACACCGCATGGAGCATCACCTCTTCCAACTCAATCCATACTTCTGTCACCTTTATATCACCACGTCAAGCCGTGCAAAATATGTTCTCAATTTCTTCTGAGAGTACAAAAAATGTTCTATTCACATGTCTTGTGGTTTCTAAATGTTTCCGATCATTACTTATTTATGGATTATCCTGACTTTTGAGTTATGATGAATTTTGGTGGCTGATGGTGGCACTTAAGATTGGAGTGGGTAGTGTTCATAGAGAGAGAGAGAAGGAGGGAGATGAGGGGCGGGATAGAGTTGGGTAGAGATGAAAAGGCTGAAATTTTTGTTTCTTTAGATTGTTTTAGTTGTAAGGGAGTTTAGGATGTATACTCAATAATGAAATCCCTTGCAACTTTTTTCCCTGTTGAAGTTTTTGAAATGACAGAGCACCTGCAATTCAGTTATAGTATTTTGCATATATGCAATATGCTTCAGAAAAATGAAAACATAACTGGTGAATCAAGTTTATCTTTTGTTGATGTTTCCAACAACATCAATTCAAATATGAAAGAAACATCTCAGACATCAGCTGCACCATTGGCTCTAACTTTTTTATTTTCCTCGTTTGGTAATATTTCAAACTTTCAACTTAATCTACCAGTGTTCTTCCTTGTATGCTCTATTATGATGTGCTTTGATACTCTCCTTTGCTCACAAAGGTGCTTCCTTTTTAGTTTGTTTTCCGATTTGCAATTATGGTATTATTGTTTGGCAGGTTTTAGCTGATACTATTGGCTTACCTTGTCGAATTGCAAGGGGATGTAAATATTGCACTAGAGAAGATGCTTCATCGTGCCTTGTTCGCTTTGGGCTTGATAGGTATATGTATTGCCTGGGGTCATGTTATATGACTTCTCGTATTTCAATGATTGAAAAACTAATTCCATTATTTTTTAAGCATTTGGATTCTGATGTCATATTATCTTAAGTTGCATTTTTATCAATAGAAACATGGTAATATTAAATTAAAGAATAAACCATGTTTGATGTTTCTACTTTATCGGATAGTGCAGTAATCTAGAACTAATAATGTTTTGCGTTGTTTGCAAAATTTAGTCGTGTGAATTCCTCGAGAGTTTGATGGGAGCTGCCTAGGCCTTTGAAGTCCCTTTTGGTCAAAGTTTTTAAGTTCCAGAAATCAATAAAAAGTGTGGTCTCTCTTGTTGACATTAGATATGTGATACACTGCTATGCTAATTTATTCATTTTGCCGTTGATTCACAGGGAGTATCTTATTGATTTGATTGAGAAACCAGGATGCTTATTTGAGCCTGATTCCTTGCTAAACGGTCCTTCTACTATCTCGATTTGTTCACCTTTACGCTTTCCACGATATAGGCAGGTGGAACCTAAAACTGATTTCAGGTTGCTGGCAAAACAGTTCTTCTCGGATATTCAATCTCTTAATCTTGAGTTTGATGATTCTTTAGCAGGTTATCATCTGTGCAATCACAATTTAATTTGTTTGTCCCAAGTATGGACGATTTCTTCATTTTCTGAATCTCTCTAACCTGCCTTCCGCTATATGGTGTCTGATCCAGATCGAAAACAAAATTGATCTACGTGATTGACCCTATATTGATTTTATCCACAATGATCCAATAATGTTTCATATTGATTGGGAGTTTTTTTTTATTTATTTAATTCCCGGTTTTCCACAGTTGACATATTAAACCAAAGATTCATTTTGAGAGCAATTATATATGCTATATTGTTAGATGTATCGTTGTTGTCAAGTCCAGAAGATATCCAATTATAATATTGGATCCATTTAGAAACACAGCCAACCTAGATACATATAACTTTGAAAATGAAGATCCTACCCAATAAATTTGTTCAGATCACTTCCGAAATGGAATCTGTTAATGAACTGCCATGCTTAGCTATCATAAACTTAGTATTCATTTGCATTTCAAGATTCTTTTTCGGTTTTTCCTCACGTCAACAATTTTTGTTACAACAATTAGTCTTAATTAATTCTTCCCAGAGTTGAGAATCAGCATTTGGCATCGATCTTACTAATTTGGGAATAAAAACCAATTGATTTTGAACATGCAGAATATCACGTTATAAAGGAACTTGAATAATTAGCCCAGATGGTGTGCACTGGTTTTTTTTAGCTTAGTTGCTGTATTGTTTTTTGTCTTACGTGTCTCTCTATATGTTTGCATACAGAACATTGAAGTTGGTTGTTCGATGTTTATATGCGTTTAAAAGTTTGTATCTTGAGTAGATGTCTTATCATTAGGACTGGGAGCATATCTGTGCACAGATTTTGTTGTTCCTGGTCATGTAATTCCAAAAATTCAGTGTCTATCATGACATGAGGTGCAAGACTGTTTTGGTAATAGTGTACAATTTCCTTCAAATTTCATGATTTTACAGGTCATAGTGATGCAACATGTAATTACTCTTACAAGTTAGGTAATAATGAACTAGGTTTGACATTGAAGCTTGGAATTATGTTACTATTGGTCTTTGTCAGCTTGAAATTGTGAGTTAAAAGTTATCTTTCTGTGATAGATGGAACTGCTATTGCTGGTGACTCCGTGCATCCTAAACAATCAGAGGGGAATTGTGTGGGTAGAACCAAATCTCCACCCAGCTCAAGCAATCGAGGGGAAATTTTTAACTTACCACCATATCCCACAAATTCCTGGATAAAGATTCGTGGTAAAGATCAATGGCTTTCCAATGCTTCTAATGCTCAAGAAGTTGTAAGCTCCAAAAATATAGTCAAACATTCGATCCCTTTGAATCTTATTCCTCCAATGGGGCATGAAAATGTTCAGTCAGTTATTTCTTTGCTGAATCCAAGAGTAAATACAAGTAACAGTACCATGTTTGGTGAAAGAGGTCAACTGTTTCCATCTAATTCAAGTGGATTTACCTTTGATGTGGATGATCTGAACATTCCCTGGAGTGATCTTGAAATAAAGGACAGAATTGGAGCAGGTATAATCTTCTGGTTGCTCTCAAATATTGGTTGGAAGCAGTATTTTTTTTTTGGCGTTAATTGCAAAAAAAAAAAAAAAAATCACTAACTTTATGGTTTTTATCAATTACAACATGAACTTTTTTGCTTTGCAATTTAATGCATCACCTTTTTAAGTTTTGCAATTTGAAACATATGATAATTTTCCGTCAACAATTAAGATATGACACAGAGTCCTGGTAAATACCAACAAATAAAATTATGGTTTTTTTTTTTTTTATAATGAGAATAACGTCCTTAAACATTTTTAACTTTAGAAACACATCTTAAAAATGTATTTTAAAGACGTTACTTTGATTTTTTAAAATAAATTTATTTTGTTGACATCGATGTGGATATTTATGTGATATTTCTGGCTGCGACGTCATTTAATTGTTGCCGGATAATTATTAGATGTTTCAAATTGCAAAACATAAAAGGATGGTGCATTAAATTGCAAAAAAAAAAAAAAAAAAAAAAAAAATTCATGTTGTAATTGATAAAAACCATAAAGTTTGTGATTTTTTTTTTTTTTTTGCAGTTAACCCTTTTTTTTAATTGTTATATTTTGAAGAAACATGCAATCTTGACTTCTGTGCATGATATTTTGGTTGTTTGCTTCTACAGGTTCATTTGGAATAGTTCATCGTGCTGAGTGGAATGGTTGTGTAAGCTACCAACATATTTGTCTTCTAATATTTTACACGTCTCAGTTCACTTGTCACCTTGAATTAGCCATTATATGCATTTCTTTTTTTAATTCTAGATCCATAATCTTTGCAATCAGGCGTTTTATATAATATGAGTCATTTACCTCATTTGGAGATTGCGTTTCATGTCTTGAATCTTACAAGCTTGGAAATCTTTCAGGAGGTTGCTGTGAAGATTCTCATGGAACAAGACTTTCATGGAGAGCGATTCGAGGAGTTTTTACGGGAGGTAGGGTCTAGTTCTTTTTAACCAGACTTTCTTTTCCAAATTCATTGCTTTAGTTGCATATTGTCACTTATGCCAGGTGGCAATTATGAAAAGATTGCGCCATCCAAATATTGTGCTTTTTATGGGCGCTGTGACAGAACCACCAAACTTGTCTATAGTAACGGAATATTTGTCAAGGTATTTCTGTTTCTTTCTGGATCCTCCTTAACACTTACCTCTGATGCCCTGATGTATACTTCTCTTTTCTAACTGTGTATTTCACTTTTTAATTTCAGAGGTTGTCTGTACAGACTTTTGCATAAGCCTGGTGCAAAAGAGGCATTGGATGAGAAGCGTCGGCTGAGCATGGCTTATGATGTGGTATGCATTCTCTTGTTGGTACAACAATCTATTTCTGCACCAATTACTCTGTTGCGCTGACATTCTAATTTCTTTAAGCACACCTCTTATACAGGCGAAAGGAATGAATTATCTTCATAGACGCAATCCTCCTATTGTTCACCGAGACTTGAAATCTCCTAATCTTTTAGTTGATAAAAAGTATACTGTGAAGGTAAGTTAGGTTATCTTCTGCATACATATGTACGTTGCTTAATTATTGATGAGGTAGATATTCATTTTGTGAAGCTATTCTTATTTCTCAAGTCACAATACTTTGAAAAATGAGGTGGATAGCTCGTTAAGGGACAAAATTGTGTGAAGTTTTAAGGTTCTTGCCACACTATGTTAAACGACTCAGTTTTTCTTGACTGGCAGCAGTCATTTTGCGCAGCCGAGCTTCACATTGAGCTGTAATTATGTATTCTGAATATATATTGGTGATTTAAAGCTGAATTGGGCCATCATTTGTTACGGACAAAATATCCATGCTTCATCTTACTAAAACGTTACCTTCCACTAAAAAGTTGTTGCACTCTTTATTATATGAATAGAGGTGATTTTATCCCATGCTTCCTGTCTCTTCATTTACTCCATTTTATTAGTCATGCTAACTCGATCTTAATTGTTCATCTGTCCATTGGCTGTTGCACTGCTCTTACACATGTCCAAATTGTATGGGACTTTTGTTCATATTGAACTTACTAATTTAGTTGCCTTCTTTATCGTCAAATTTTCCAATGTTTAGTCCTTGATGGTGTCTTGATCAGGTGTGTGATTTTGGTCTCTCCCGATTAAAAGCGAACACATTTCTATCATCTAAGTCTGCTGCTGGAACTGTGAGTTTAGTTGCTTATGTAATAATCAGTTGCCCTATTCTTTTGTCTTTGATCTTCAATGAATAAGAAAATGCTTCTTCTTTTGTTTGTAGCCTGAGTGGATGGCACCTGAAGTGCTCCGTGATGAACCATCAAATGAAAAATCGGATGTTTACAGTTTTGGTGTGATTTTATGGGAGCTAGCGACCCTGCAGCAGCCCTGGGGTAACTTGAATCATGCACAGGTTGGTCAGTTGGCTTTGTTTTTTTAGGTATAGCACATTAGGAAATTAGTCTTTCTTCTTTTGTCTTTATGATCGACAAGAAATCAATATGAGCATGGGTCAAAGTAAAAGATTATGGAACCCTTTGGAATGTTGAGCAATTTGAACATTAAACAGAACTGTTAGCTTTTTCTGAATGATGTATTGGTGAACTAAATTGATACACGTTGCCACTTTTCTGCTTTATCTATGGTACTGGTTTGTGTTGGTATAGAAATTAAGAAATGCCAAAAGTTTAAAATGAAACGACAGACGCAGAATTCTAAAGGAAGGTTGTCTTTGTGGTCTTTACAACTGTCTTGTCCCTGTAATCTTATACTTAGTTCACCCATCCCTGCAAATGAACCATTCAGCATAGTACATTCTTTCTGGACAGTAAGTATTGAATCTGAAACTGCAGGTACCGTTTGTTATATTGTCTGGATTTCAGAAATTTGGATTTTTTTTTTCAAGTGTCTTATCAATTAAGTTGCAATCTTGTATTTTGTTCTAGATCGCTTTACTTGCTTGTGCTTTGATATTTTTATCTAATCATGTGGATTCTTTTTGTTTCTTTAATACTATAGGTTGTGGCAGCTGTTGGTTTTAAACGTAAAAGACTGGAAATTCCTCCAGACGTGAATCCTCAAGTAGCAGCCATTATTGAAGCATGCTGGGCCAAGTGAGTTTTTATCAATTATAAGAATTTTGTTGGTTTTGGTTAGGTGTTCTGTAGGATCTACGTTCAAATACCTGAAATTACTAAGTTTGTGGACCAAACTGCCACTTTCTGGATTCTTTATTTATTTTGATCTTTAATTATGCAGCGAACCTTGGAAACGGCCCTCGTTTCATAGTATCATGGAATCTTTGAGATCATTGGTTAAGTCTTCACCACCAACTCAGCCTAATTCTGCCGAAAACCCTTTTTTCATGTGATGTGGGCAGTGGGAAGACTCAATTCTCCTATAATTGTAGTTTCAGGCTGAAACAGTGCTCGGGTAATTTAAGGTTCGTCTTCTTACTTAAATTGCCAGTGAAGACATCTTATCAGCATTTTAGTGTTGTCAGCCTATTTTTGTCTCGCATTAAGACCAGAAAACCTTGGATCATTTAAAAATCAAATTAGTTTTCTCAGTCAAACCTTGGGAAGGCATTGTAAGAAAGAAAGAGATAAGTTTTGATAAAAATTCAAATTGCAGCTACATAAATTATTTTAATTTCATTTTTGGTGATGCTAAGTATACATTGAATGTGTGGTTGGATAGTTATTTCAAATTTACATTGGTCTCCAAACTAATACTGCATTCTGATGTTTCTGCAGGTACCCTTGTACATAGTAGTTCAAATGATCATCTTGGTTTTTTTTTTCCCTCTAATTCATGACTTACCAATTTTTAAGTACAAAAATCATGAGTATTTCTATCTTGATTCTCAAGCCATTCTACGATTAATTTTTTTTATTCTGGCTGTGCAAAATGTTGAATCCCTGTATAACAATTGGTGAATAACGGGAAATATTATGTCAATTGGTTACCCAACAAAAAACACATTTTGCTAATCGCACCGCAACCCAGGTTCATGAACTTGTTAATAAAAAATTATGCGGGCCAAGTTTATTTGAAACATTTTATAAGTTGTTTTAAGAGCTTATAAGATGCAATTTTTAAGTAGCTTATAAGTTGTTAAAGTATTTGGTAATTCCATCCATTATTATTTGCAATTAATTTTTTATTTTTATATTAAGATAGGGGTAGTTGGGGGTGGGGAAGGGATGGGGTGATTCCAGAGTGGAGTGGTTAGGAAAATAAGTAGAAAAATTTTAATTTTTTTTTCTTCTACAATCTGTTAACTGTTAGAAACTTATTTTATAACATTTTATTTTGCCACGCACTTTAAGAATGCTTATAAACTAAACAACATATAAATTATTTTAAAGAGCTTGTGAGCTCAGCCAAACATGGTCTATATTCATTAGCTTGTTTTACAGTCTCCTGGAACCGGAAGTTGTATAATCAAATATAAATGTGTCATTATTATCAACTATACCAGTGTAAAAAGTATAAACCAACGAATGGTAGCATGCTATAATGAATATCCAATCTTATCTTTGTAGCCAGGTTGTCTAATTAATAGGAGAGTCTTCATCCAGCCATCTCAAACCTACACCCCAAACATCCGGTAATCCACAGTGGATACCCAAATCTGGGACATCGTAATTACCAAGATAACCCCATGCCTCTTGTGTTACCACCGGACTTTGAGTTGGCACATGAGGGCTAAGAATGGGATCTCCAGTCGAGAATGATTCACCCTCTGGGGTAGGGGTAGGGGTAGGGGTCACCATGCATTCATCTTGTCCACTATCAGAGGGCCAGGGCCAGGGCCAGGGCCAGGGCAAATTGGGTTGTGGATGATGTTCAACAAACTTTGGCTTTGTTCCACGCACCAAAAACGCAGGATTCTCCAACAAGAAGGAAACAATACGCTTGTGTCCTCTCTCTGCGGCCTCAACCTTGTCGTTTACAGTTTGTATATGATGAACGATTTCGTGCTGCTCATCCTGCAATTCAATTATCTCCTCCATCATCAAACTTGTGTCTTTTCTTAAACTCTCAATTTCACCACCTAATATACTATCCTCATTAGATGAATGATGAGATTTTCGCCTTTCAATTGTTCTCAACAGATGCCTCTGCCCTCTCACAAATCCTTCATTTGCAAATTCCCATTTATCTGCATCAATTTTGCGAAACCCCTGCAGCACATATGAATGAAAGCCTTTTAGAAAATCGAACAAGTCTCCTCAAAATTCTAGTAGCATTTCCCTCAAGAGAAGAAAGTTTATCATAAAAGCTCTCGCAACTTTCTGTTCGTACGTCTCATAACAGCTTTTTTACACATCCAAAATAGAAATATCTTCCATAAATTTCATCCTAACAATATCATTTGAAACCTAAATCCTCCCTTAATTTCATCCTAACAATATGAGCTTTTAGGGAACGTAGGGGATATCATTTTAGGATAAAAAAAATAATGAGACCGGAAAAAGGAAAGTATAAAAGCTTTTATGGTTCAAATACTTGATGAAAGCTTAAACTCTACCTGGACATTCCAATTTGGGAGGAGTTTGTTCATATTCCAACAATTCCAATCTAGAATACAGTTTTACAATACAATCTCGGTGCATACATCATTAAAAAAGCTACAATCCACCCCATGAATTTTACAACTTACAAAATTACAGAAAAACAAAAATAGTATTCCAAGGAAAATTAAATGAATACCCACATAAGTGTTCAATTGGCGAACAAAGCTGGAAAAATTGTTGTGCTTGAAATTCCGAGGCAAAATAATGGTGGCAAATTGAATAGGCTCCCACACCACAAAGCTATGACCCATTTGTCCCCAAGATATTATGTAATCCAAGGAAGGATCATCCACGAGATCATATGTCTTACGCAGAAATCGAGGAATCAGAGTGGAATGCAGGAAAGATTGTGGAGGCGGGAACGTCATCGTATTAGAAACAGGTTTTCAAAATTTATTATCAAAATTTAGGATTAGGGATATAGTATAGTATATTATATATATATATATATATAGGTAATGGAGGCACTTAAAAATATCATAGCGAGGTAAGGCGGTGGAGATGAGAGTTTGTTTTCCGGCCCCACACTTGACAGACTGAACTTAATACTTAAGCAATTATTTTGCTAAAACAAAAATATTTATTTATGGAGAGAGAGAGAGAAGTGGGATCAAATCAACTGTTGGGCTATGAGATATTTTTCGTGGAGTGATTCAGATTAAAAAAAAAAAAAAATGGAACTATTCACCCTCACAAATATATTTACTATACCCACTTAATATTTTTTTTACAAAAATAGCCTTTATAAAAATACTACTATACCCTTCATAAGTAAAAAAAGTAATAATTAAACTTACCAAACACACCCAGTCTTTTTCACATTCCCATCAAAATTTCATGTATCCAAACAAAACATAAATTCGCTCTTCTGTCTTCCTTGTGCATACAAAAAACCCTAAACCTTAAAATTGTTCAGAACATCCATTTTAGTTACCATATATGTTCTCGATTTAATAAAACCAATAGAATTTATTTTGGGAACAAGTACGAATAATAATATCTAATGACAGCAAATTGCCCTAAAGCCACGTACTTCAAACTGGATTTTAACATTGTATCCTTGTACCAAACATAAACGGAAGAAATGGAAATTAATGAAGAAAAAAAAAAACTAAAAATTAAGGGAAATGGCCGATAACAATTTCAGTGGTTGATGATCCACACATTCACATAGCAAAAGACTCAATTCAAATAGCCGATCACATCTTTAGAGAGTTTTTATTTTTTCTAATAGTAGATCTTTTTCTTCTATCATATCATGATCAATTGAACATCACTTTCGATTGAATTGTTCAATTTGAAGGGGGATGCATGCTTTCAATTATTTATTTGCGTGTATGGTGGGTATTTATATTTAACAAAGTGAGTAAAGATGTTAAGAGGTTAAAATTGCAAATTGAAAGTGGGCATACTAAGTTAAATATATAAATGTATAAAATATGAGGTGTGACCTAAGCAATTTGGTGGGCACTAATACTATTTCTATTTTTGTTCAAAATTGCCACCTAATATTATTCTTAATTATAAATACTCTAGTTGGTATATTTTTCTTAACGCTAGCAATTCTTGGGGTTTGTACAAGAATAACCTAGTCAAACCCCTCATATACAAAAATAGCCCAATTTATACAATTTATATAAAAATAACCTTCTTTTTATTAAATAATATAAAATTATACTAGTTTATATATTTATTAAATTACAAAAATACCCTCACCACATTCTCTCATCTACACCTTTAATATCTATTTTTCTATATTCATTCATCCTTTTATAAACTCAATTTTTTCTCTTTTCTTCCTACAATGGTAATGTAAAGCTTGGATTGAAGGTAATAACATGTTTTCTTTGTTTAGTTTGTTAGTATTTGTTATTCTATAGTTGATGAACCATTTTTATTATAGGTTTTATGATGAACAACTTTTTTTTAGCTATTTGTAAACCCTAATCGCGCAGGAGTTGTTCAGTTGTTCGATGTTCAGTTATTCAAAAAATTAAATAGTTGTTCAATTTTTCAGTTGTTCAGTTTTTAAAATTAAATAGTTGTTCAATTGTTTAAGTTTTTAAATTTTTAAATTTACATAATTGTCCAGTTATTCAGATGTTTAAATTATTTATTTGCTTAGTTGTGCAATTATTTAAATTGTTAAGTTGTTTAGATTATTTAGTTGTTTAATTTGTCCAGTTGTTTAACTTTTTAAAGTTGCATAGTTGTTTAGTTGTTCAGTTGTTTAAATTATTTAGTTGTTCAATTGTTTAAGTTGTTTAATTTATTTAGTTGCTTTCTACTAGTTAATTTTTTCTTATTTAATGTAGATATGGATTCACCTCAGTATTGGGTCAATGTAATTTATTTTGGCGAGTTTGTTGATGAAAATGGTCAATGAGAATAGAAAAAAGACGAGGGTGGTCGTGGTGCCAATGTAGAAGGACTTCCAATATCTTCAAATATGACATTTGATGAGCTCCATTCAGAAGTACTAAGTTTGTGCAATGTTGATTCTGCGTTGCATGATGTGGAGATGCAGTTTCTTCTCCCTGAATGTGAACAATTAGTTGTAGACTTAAAAATCACCTTTTTTTGCATAGTTGTTGTCCAGTTGTTTAAACAACTCGGTTGTTGAACAACTCCGTCGTATATCGCTAGAAATATTGAACAACTCCGTCGTATATCGCTAGAAAATAAGTTTTCTTTAATTTTTTAAGATTGGAAACTCAAAATCAATGTTTTCACTTGAAATAAGTACTTACTTATTGATTTGAACATTTGCGTGAACAAACTTAGTCGCATTACTATCCCGGACATTTGAACAACCAAGTTGTTTCACTTAACAAATATTGAACAACTCCGTCGTATATCACTAGAAAATAAGTTTTCTTTATTTTTTTAAGATTGAAAACTCAAAATCAATGTTTTCACTTGAAATAAGTATTTACTTATTGATTTGAACATTTTTGTGAACAAACTTAATCGCATTACTATCCCGGACATTTGAACAACCAAGTCGTTTCACTTAACAAATATTGAACAACTCCGTCGTATATCGCTAGAAAATAAGTTTTCTTTAATATTTTAAGATTGGAAACTCAAAATCAATGTTTTCACTTGAAATAAGTACTTACTTATTGATTTGAACATTTGCGTGAACAAACTTAGTCGCATTACTATCCCGGACATTTGAACAACCAAGTTGTTTCACTTAACAAATATTGAACAACACCGTCGTATATCGCTAGAAAATAAGTTTTCTTTAATTTTTTAAGATTGGAAACTCAAAATCAATGTTTTCACTTGAAATAAGTACTTATTTATTGATCTGAATATTTGCGTGAACAAACTTAGTCACATTACTATCCCGGACATTTGAACAACCAAGTTGTTTCACTAAACAAATATTGAACAACTCCGTCGTATATCGCTAGAAAATAAATTTTCTTTAATTTTTTAAGATTGGAAACTCAAAATCAATGTTTTCACTTGAAATAAGTACTTACTTATTGATTTGAACATTTGCGTGAACAAACTTAGTCGCATTACTATCCCGGACATTTGAACAACCAAGTTGTTTCACTAAACAAATATTGAACAACTCCGTCGTATATCGCTAGAAAATAAGTTTTCTTTAATTTTTTAAGATTGGAAACTCAAAATCAATATTTTCACTTGAAATAAGTACTTACTTATTGATTTGAACATTTGCGTGAACAAACTTAGTCGCATTGCTATCCCGGACATTTGAACAACCAAGTTGTTTCACTTAACAAATATTAAACAACTCCGTCGTATATCGCTAGAAAAGAAGTTTTCTTTAATTTTTTAAGATTGGAAACTCAAAGTCAATGTTTTCACTTGAAATAAGTATTTACTTATTGATTTGAACATTTTCGTGAACAAACTTAGTCGCATTACTATCCCGGACATTTGAACAACCAAGTTGTTTCACTTAACAAATATTGAACAACTCCGTCGTATATCGCTAGAAAATAAGTTTTCTTTAATTTTTTAAGATTGGAAACTCAAAATCAATGTTTTCACTTGAAATAATTACTTACTTATTGATTTGAACATTTGCGTGAACAAACTTAGTCGCATTACTATCCCGGACATTTGAACAACCAAGTTATTTCACTTAACAAATATTGAACAACTCCATCGTATATCGCTAGAAAATAAATTTTCCATGTGATTTTTTCAGCTTTAAAAGTCAGAATTGATGTTTTATCACTAAAAAATAATTATTTATTGATGAGAACTTTTATATGAACAACATTAATAAAATAAAATCAACTCGGTGTTGAACAACCCCGCTGTTGAACAACTCAGTTTTAAATATATCCATTGTCATCATTGAAAATAAGTTTTTCATGTGATTTTTTCAACCTTAAAAGTCAAATTGATGTTTTGTCACTAAAAAAATAATTATTTATTGATGAGTTATATTATATGAACAACCTTAATTAAATAAAATCAACCCGCTGTTGAACAACCTCGTTGTTGAACAACTCAGTTTTAAATATCTCCATTGTACATCATTGAAAATAAGTTTTCTATATGTTTTATCACTAAAAAACACTAATTATTATGATCTAACTTATATATGAACAACCTTGATAAAATAAAACCAACCCGGTTGTTGAACAACCCTGTTTTAAACAACTTAAATGCATATCAATGAAAAACTAGACACTTGAACAAATGTAAACAAATTCTTACAACTTCATCATTAAATATTCATCAACTCCATTTACAAAATACATTGGAACATAATGTTAAATTTACATGACCATAATAGCAAATTTACATATTCTAATGACAATGTAATTTGCCAACAAATTGTACATATGTCCAACTCATCAAAAGGTTGCATCTGGATCAATGATCACACCCCAAAAATCATCTTTTATGGTGTCAATTCAAAACTGTAGGAGAATATAAATATTAGAAGTAGTAATTTCCAAAAAATAGAAAATCCAAAAAAATAGTAGTAATTTACATTAGTTATAAAATTCTAAAAGTTATAAAATATACTTACCTATGGATCAAAATATTCCGAAAAGATATCTGATGCTAATTTCTCCCTCCATTCTTTCATATAATCTGGACGAAGAAGACCAACATCTTTTTCAGCTAACAAAAACTCAATATACTTCACGGTAAACATACCACAATCGGATCTGCATTAAATCAAGTGTTATTTTTAGGGAAAAAAATATTGCTCAAACTTGGGAAATATTCCAAAATACTAACCCGTTAAGTTGTTTAGGACAACTCATTTTGTCGATGCTAAGATTTTCCATACCATAACTCTCATTCAATCTTGCGCATATAAACTTCGGGAGAATATTTGCTATGTCAATAATCTCATCACGCTTGATGTAGCCTCCCAAACTATCATAAACTTCAATCTTTCGCTCTAATACATTCACTCTAAGTGCAATCCAATGATTGATTATACAACAAGGGATGTATAGAAACCTACAGTCCTTCCAAGATTTACCTAGCATCGGTGACTCACCATCAACATATCTAACCAATGGAGCTACTATTTTTTTGTGCTCTTCATCATTGTCATTCAAATAAGAAACCATAGCAGCCATTTTCTCCATTTTCTTTCTTATATGAATCTTATTATAAACAGCCTCTCCAACACTTTTCACAACTTCAAGAAAATACGTGTCCAAAATGCATGAAGTTTTACAGTAACAATATTCTTAAAAAGGAAACAAAATTGGTCAAAATAATAAATCTTCCAAACTCTCAAACTAATCAATGCAAAATTAAATAGTAAATATTAATCAATGAAATTCCTAATATGTATGAACTTCCATATCAAAGAGTATACCCCTAAAATTAAATCTCAAAACTCAGGTATTGTTACTGACTCCTCAACAATGAATAATTAATCAAACTCTAAGTTAATAATTTTAATGAAGTCAATAAATAAAAAAAATTCTGCTTGCACAATTCCAATAAGCACATTAGGGGAATAAGAAAATTTGGTAAATTCATCATATTAGTACTTCAGGAATTCCAAAACAAAAAATAAACCATTACAAAAATAGGGATGATAATTCCAAAACCCCTCAAACTCTTAATGTTTGTAATTCAAGTGCTAGCTAGTTTAAGTTGGATTGAGTGCACAAAAGTTGGAGAAACACATGTGAAAATTTGTGGGGAAGATATAATTGAATTATTTCTTGATTCATGAGTGTTAAAATTCAATGCCCTAATTTATAATTTATAAAATCTAACCTCTGATTTCCGGTCAGTTATGCCGCCGCCGCTTCTGCTTTCCGGTTAGAAGTCCGGTCGCTGTGCCGTCGCCAGAAATCTCGTCCGTGAGATAGAAGAGAAATGAGAGACGTTGGTGGCCAAAAATGACCGTGAGTCCTCTGCTTTTTTTTTTTTTTTTTTTTATTAAACATTTAAGTGGTTTTAAACTTGGTCAAAGAGGGTTGGGCTAAAATTGTATATGAGTACTTGATATATCCCACAGCAATTCTTCCCCGATCCATTTACGATTGTGGGCGTAAGCCTATAGTCCTTTTCACAATCATTATGCGATAATATTACCTTTATGCTGATGCAACCATATGCATATGCTAGTCGAGCGATGACATGAAAAAGTCGCGGAATAATCGTGAGTGTTACGACCAATGATATTTATGCCCAAAAGTAAATTTAAGTTTCATACAAAATGTGGCGGACATCTCCTCAAACCAAAGTATGTACACCCCCACTTAGTACTTTAGTGCATTGTAATGATGTGAAATAAACTGTGAATTGCATCTATAATACGTAGACATTCAAATTAAAAGAAAAAACATTTCAAGCTATAATAACCATTTTTCTAAATCTAAAATGATTTCCAAATACATATCAAGCAAAAAGGGTTCTCTTATATAGAAAAAATAAAATATTTGAGGGGATAATTATAGGGTAATAAAAATTAAAGTGATTGAGGAATCATTCAAGTAGAGGGTGATAAATGAGGAGTAACAATATATTAATAATACTAAACACTATTAAATGAAATCATTCTCATTACCCTATAATCATTACTCCTAACCAAACATTACTAATGAAATCATTCCCATTACCCTATAATCATTACTCCTAACCAAACAGACCCTCCCCTTTATTAATTTAATTTAATTTAGCTTAGAATGACAAACAGTAAAGTAAATATTAATTTTGGGAGGGACCGAGTAGAAAATAACATCCCACGTCAATTAAAGAACATATTTAGCAAAGGGAAACAGGCAAGCACTTGGCAAAATATAAAAAACATATACTTCTGAACCAGCAAAAATAAGCAACTTTCAACATTTAAGCTACAAGTTGGTTCTACATGCCAAAGACTTGTCCCATAACAAACTAATAAATATCATAATGATTTTGGATCATCATGTGTCACACAAAATTGATTCCGAGGAATAGACGGGTGATGAATTACTGATAAAATCTCAAAATCATCCATTAACCAAATAGAACCAAATCCACCTCAAAACTGTAAGGCTTACGCAAAGGCCAAATCCAAAATCACTCAGCCTCCTGCTTTTGCTTCTTTTGGGTATGCTTGTGGCCTTCACTCTTCATCATTTTGGCTTCACGTCGCTCTCTTTTCACTCCCTTTGGTATGTTAGCAAGTGGGACACTCCCAACCTATAAATGGAGAATTCATGTGTGATTAAAAAATGGCAAGACGGCACTTTTAAATGAACGATGCACTTCCACAACAAGAGAAGATTGTCCAAAAAAGAAATATTCTCTATCAGATTTCAGATGCCAGGTAAGACTTATAAACTACAGAATTACATATTTGGGGGTTCACTGGGCATTTTAGTCTCGCCATATTATCCAGTTTCATTAAGAGAATATTACTTTTATGCTTTCTTATAGCATATCAAATATAAAATCCCTAACTTATCCTTGCCATTCTGCATTCGTCATAGTGTTTTATAAGGAAGTCCAGTAAATGAACTTAAACTACCATATTTAAGCAAAACAATGGCTATGTTTTTTCAAGAAAAGATGCAAAACATAACAAAATGACTTTCCATACCTTTTGATCCGGCATATAAACCTTTCCAAGTTTTCCTTGTATAGCATCCTTGACAACATTTTTCTCCTGAACCAAAAAATCAGAATATTATTGGTTTTGTATTACAAATAGACTGAGAGATTGCAGATCAAAGGTTTCAGCTAGTCAAACCTTTTTCTTTATTAACTCAGGTGCTATTTTCATTGCTTCTTTTCTCAAACTGTCTTCAGGGCGACGATGCCTCCGCACAACCATGTCCATGGATGGACCAACTTCAACCAGCTCCATCCTGGGTACAACAGTCCCAGACTTTTTAAGACGCAGAGCAAACTGAGAGAAGAATATTTTGTTTGATGACAAAGCTGTGCACACATAGACACGATCGAGTCCAGCAAGGTTCAAGTTTGTCACTACCTAGACAAGTAATGTTCGTTCAGACATGGACAATGGAGAAGTAGAAAAACCCAAACAAGTAGACAATAATCAAGACAAACCTCCCCACGGAATAGATCGAGCAAAACTTCTTTTAGATGTTTGAGTTCATCAACACTCTCAAAAGCTTCTCCAATGAAAGCAAAGAAAGGCTTTGACCCAATTTGGGGAGCCAACTTCTTGTCGTACGAGAAAGATATCATGCTTTTAAAATTCTCGACGCCAACCTCCACAAGATCATAAATGTGGTGGTCGTAGGTCCGTCCTAGTACAAGATTGTTAGGTCGCTTCTTTGAGTGAGAGGCATACTGCATTAAAGAAATAAGTGGCTCAGTTAAAACAAGCAACTTAGGAAGTTCATCATAGTTGGTGAATAGATAGGCAACAGATAAAGGGATTCCAGGGACAAACTCCTGTAGTCATTTCGTTTACAAAGCATCGAAAGATAATGTGCCTCAAACAAGAACATATTTTAACCTGAAAGGAAGAACACCATCAAATTTAATCTAATAGACTATTTCAGCAGGGGGTCAACTTAACCATCAGTTTTAACTCACATTCTGATATTTATTTGCTGTGCACAGGACTAACCAGATGAAAATTTGCAACTAACATGACATTCTTCCGGCAAGAGTTGCAAGCATAACAAACAGATTGTTGCGCCCCATAAAAATACCTTGGCTTTAAACTTAAAAACCCAAAGCAGTTAAAGTGTCAAGCCGATAATTTCAGTTTCGGGGCCTACATAACATGCCTATAAATCTCAACTGGAAACAAAACATATGTTGGTTGTTAGTTACCATCTGTTTTCTGGTCCAATAGGCTACTAAAGTACTTTATATCTTATTCAGAAGTACACACTCTATTGTCCGAGTTCACCCGGCTAAGAATCACAAGCAAGAGATGAGAATAATTAATACTTAAATAACATTTGGACTCAATACTTGGTGAAATAAACCTGCACTCCCACACTAAACTCAACCCTTCACTCACTGTCTTTAAAGAAAGAGTTACCTGACTATGAAAAATGTCTGCTAAGAAACCGAATACCCCAGCAACAAAGTTCTCTTTGAGAGGGTGATGAAGTCCATATTTGAGCAACAAATTAATACAACCAAAACTAATGGCATTCAATTTTACTATCAAACTGGGAGAATACACAACTAGTGAACACAACAGACCAATAAATTAAACTTCAGGGAATTATTCAACGTGTCCACAATTTGAGCAAATGTATTCCATATAAAGTCTGCCCAAGCACAAACCATACCAAATCATTTATGGACGGTATCTTCTAGGCCAAATACTAAGACTATGTCTTATGAATCAGAAAATTCCTGCTCATAGTCTGCTGCTTTTTCACTAATTCAAGCACGTCGTGAAAAGAATACATAAATCAAGCTTCGAAAAAAACAATCAATTAACGTCGTAAAACTTACAAACAACGAGAGCAAAACCAAAAAAACCAATTAAAAACAAAAAGGAGTAGGAGTATGAAGGGAACATACCACAATCAGGCTGCAATCAGTCTTTTGAGAGAAAAACTCCAACGAACTTTCACCTCCACTCTCAAATGGTCTAATCTCTTTATTTTTTCTCGAGAACTTTACAGAATTATCCTTCTTCAGATGATATATCTCCGACAACAGTAAATTCAAAACACCGCTTGTTTTAGTGCCATGAAGTAAAAGTGTCTTCTTTGCAGTTTCTACCTGCAATAATTGGAAGTTAATTCATCCAACGCAAAGAAAATTAACATCAAAAGGCTTCATATTAAGAGAACACGCAATACTTACAAGCTTCGGGGCACGCTTTTCAAGCTCTCGCTTGATTCTATGGTTTTTCGGAGTCTTTATTCTCATCATAGTTGCCTATAAGTTATGGAAGAAAACCAAAAAAACCACTACTTCGCTCTGAAACTGCTTCACGCCGCAACCTGGAGGAGTCGCCTGAACGCCGCCGGGAACCTAAGACGACGGCGGCGGCTACTGACTAGGGTTTGTTTCTTCCAATTTACGAACTAGGAATGAATGGAGAGACACTCTGCACTATTCATTCGTAATGCTATTAATTCTGAATTTTAAGATTTTCGTGAACAGTTGTGGGCTGAATCTTGGGCTGAAAGTTGACTACTACTTTATGCATGGGCCCTGGATATAAAAAACTCCACCAAAAAAAAAAAAAAAATCGGAAAAAAAATTCAAAAATTTGACAATTTTCAGATTTTTTTTCGAAAAAAAACATATGAATTTTTAGAATTTTTTTCTAGAAATGGTCATGTTTTTGGATGTTCTTGAATTTCTTTTTGTGTAAAAGCGTATTAGCTAAACATGATACTGTATTTAATCGGGGCCTTATACATTTTTACCGTTTATGTTTTTTCTTAGTTTGGGCTCGAGTTATTGATCTTTGGTTTTTTATTTTGGGTCCGACTATATACCCCTCCATATTTATTAGATACCCTTACTCATTTAAATTACCCACTATATTTTAAACAATTATTAAATCCACCCTTACTAATATTTCTACATTATATTACCATTTTCTCGTATTTGTTCAAAAAATTGATACACCCCCACAAACCCTTTCCGACGTTGGTTTTCAATTCCGACATGGCGAGTTTCGGAGCTTTCAGCGTCCCTTAATGGCAGCCAATTTCCGGCGGCCGGCCATGTGTGCGTGAAGTCAGCTTCGGTTCCGGCAAAACGCAAGCTTCCCTGCGGCATGGATCGAAGATTTTCTTTCCATGCTCTTCTTTCTCTCTCTTAAACAATGAAGATGAGTTCTAGCTATTCGTTCCTTTTTAAAAATGAATGTGGGCCCATGTGTTTTTCTAACCAGCTGTTGCATAGGACTCACGACAGAAAGACATCGATAATGATGAGATTTCGCCAACAATGGTTTCAAAAAAAACTTTGGCTTAAAATTTCGAACCTGGTTTTTCAAAAAATGGTTAGGGTTTCGAAAAAACTTGTTGAAAAATGACAAATATTTTGACAAAATATTTTCGAAAATCTATATTTCGACAAGATTTTGCCGAAACTCTAACCATATTTTGACAAATTTTTGCCGAAACCTTAACCATTTTTTGAAAAACCAAGTTCAAAAATCCAGTATCGGGATTTTTTTTTAAATGTAGAAATAATAATAACACACTTATCATCTAACTTACACGGTTGCAACAATGTTGTAAGCATGATAAAATGGTGGTGCAACCACAAGAAAATTTTCAACGCTTGTTTTGCAACGCTGGTTCAAACTATACCGTATCTTCTTGCATTTGGTTGTGACTTAAGTTTCTTGGTGGATTTTGATGGGTGTATCAAATATGTAGTATTTTATTTTTTTAAAGATAAGGCCATGAGAGTCATTTAATAAATATATTATAATAATAGATAAATTGGGTGGAGGTATCTAATAAGTATGGAGGGGTATATAGTCGGGCCCTTTTATTTTTATTTTCTAAACCATTTTAATATAAAACTTACCTAAACAACTAAGGATCATTCATTTAAACTCAGAACTTGACTTGATGGAATATTAGAAATATTTGAGTTTGACTCGATAATTCACTCATTTATGTTACCTGGACAATGATTTAATGCAAAAATCTTGAACTAGTTATTCTTGTGATTTTTTTTCCTCATCATATAGTAGAGGATTTAAAAGGTTACTGCCACGTACCACATAATGAATTAATTAGATATTTAATTATTAACTTAAATATCTAATATTGAGGTTTAAATAAAATTTGATTTGGTCAATTAGGAAAAGATCAGAACGAATCTCTCACGTTGATAGACAGTGTGATTAAGTTACCCTATGAGCAATTTTTTGGAGAATAAGTTTCTTGAAAAATAAGAAACTAATTCTTGGAGAATAAGAAACTACCCCTCTCTCTGCCAATAAAAGACACAAATTATTCCTACAATTTATGAATCAATTCTATCACTTAAGTTTTATGTTCTGTGATTAATGGAGGTCAAGAGAGAGAAATATAATTTCATCACAAGAATTATTATTGTTGCTCAAGGTTAGTACTCTTATTATTTATTCATGATTTATAGATTTATGAATGTGGAAATCATAAAGTTTCAAGATCCATGCATAAATTAAATTTATGCTTACATATGATATCAGAGCCATGATTTAGAAATTCATGATTTTTCATTCTGTATTAATGATTTATGAACGAACCTTAGAGTTTAATTGGGTAATAATGTTTTACAAATTCTATTCATATGTTCGATTAATGTAAATTAAGATTGAATTCAATTTCAGTTTGTATGGCTTCCGCTAATATACACGAATCTTGAACCCATAATTCGTTATTGTTTTTATGTGACCCATATATCATTCCGAAATCTTATCATATTAAGTAATATGATTACCTAAGGAACATGATGACATCAAATCCATTATGTAGAATATATGGATTCTGTAAGGTTTATTTCTTGGGTCTTTGTGCTAATTGTTTTCGGATAATGTGCTAAGGATGCAATATTATCCTAATAATGTTATAAATTGATCTTGATTAGTAAAATGGTTATTACAACCGACCACTTAAGTTCAATATTAAATTTTATGATATTATGGGTAGAATTTTGATAATTTACAGGTTATGAATTTTACATGTATGCTTAAGTATCCCACAATATTCCCAATAATCAATAACTATCCATTAAGTATTAAAGATATTGCTAATTATGATATTAGTTTAATGCTCATGAGTGTTGACTAAATAAATTTGAGTCAAACTTAATGTATGAGCATTGGGAAATATATATTCAATTAAAGATGAATCGAATATTATGAAATTTAAAGATAATTAAAATTATGTTGTTAGCCCACTAATATGATTGAGAATTCTTTTGAATTTTTGAACCGTGATTATATTATGTCGAATATTAAGAAGTCGTATTCTATCAGTTATTTGGATGGTTGTCCATTAGTTTTGACTAAGAGTTAGGCGAAAGTTTATGATGAAATTAATTTTATAAATCCTCCTTAATCTTTACAACTATATAATAAGATTTTACATCTCATTTTATGTGTTTTATGTAATGGAATATTTTATGTTAATCTTATTAAATAGTGATGATCATTATTATGTGATTTTAATTTATTTAATGTTGATTTGTTAATCACCAAATTGGTCTGACCAAAAAGTCTAATAAATTTAAAATCACACAATTAATTTTAATTATCCATATTAAGGTGATGCCTGATTTAAATAATTTATGGGTAATTAAATTTCATAATTATAAGGCACTAAGAATCACCCAAAGGTTATTTACCTGTCTTTATAAATTATGAAAATAAATGTGATAATTGGTATTATTATGTGAGCTCTTTTGTATATCCAAAGATAACAAAAGAATTTAAGATGACCATATACAATTATCAAATTATAAAATATATTCAAGCACCATTATATTTATGATTGTATATGATGTATTGCCCAAAGGAGAACATCATTATACATTTATTGTTATGCGATCCTGAATCTATTTTAAGTGTTTTAAAGCATTAATGTGAATTAATTAAATCATTCTTGTTGCCGCTCTTCAGTCGCTCACTCCATTTGTTGAATGGAGTACACCTTAGTGTTTTGGATCATGATCCAACACTTGAAGTTGAGAAGTCTGTTATTGATGATACCAGCAGCGTTGATGAAAGGTTTACCTATGATGCTTAGGTAAATCGAACAAACTAAGTCTTATGTTTGTGCGAATGAATGTAGCTAACAATATTAAATCCATCATTCCTCAATTGAAAGTGCTAAATAATTTTACTCCATCTGTCCCAGCATTATTCGCATTTTTACTATTTTCTCGTGTTTTAGCGAGCGAGTTTTTTATTAGTATTTAAAATGATAAAGTAATTTTTAAGTCATTTTATAATAGATGAGAGATAGATCTATCAAATCCTACCTTAAAAGTTACTTTATCATTTCAAATACTATTAAACAGCTCGCTCGCTAAAACACGAAAATAAAGTTAGTGTGCAAATAATACTGGGACGGAGGGAGTAACAATTATGAAAGAACGTCTCAAATTATTGATAACACCCTTAATGTGACATTAACGGATACGTTAACCACCGTAAAGTCAGATGGTTCTCGTAGCATTAATGAGCATGTCAATGAAATGATCAAGAAGTTTGTAAGAAAGTCATAAGAAAGGGGCAAGGGGCCACTTAAGATAAATGAATAATATGTCCAAAGGAACATGGCAATATCTATTGTCAATTTTGTAAGAAGCTTGATCACTTTAAAAAAATTTGTAAAAAATGTAAGACCTCATTCGAAAAATAAATATATACTTAATGCCTTAGTATATTTCGAATCTAATTTGGCCGGAATTCCTAATAAATATGTGGTTGCTTGATTCTGGCTATGCCAATCATGTTTCAGAAAACGATGCAAATATTCATTACAACCGGAATTATAAATCCAATATGGGTAATTGAGTCACAACTTTAAAGCTATTGGAATTTATGATTTGATTCTAGATATCGGGCATCACTTAGATTTGTTTGAAACTCTTTATGCTTCTTCTATTTCCCTTAATTTAGTTTTCTTATCGAAACTTGATTTTGTTGGATATTATCTGAAATTTGAAAATAGAAGTTTCAGTTTGTTCAAACATATTCTGCTTATTGGCTCTAATATCTTTAAAGGATGACTTGTATAGATTTAAGCAATTTTTTTTTAAACTCCTTTGACCCTGCTTCACAATCCTGGAACTAAATGTAGTTTAGTCAATGAAAGTTTAGCTTATTTGTGGCATAAATGTTTGGGGCATATCTCTAATGAAAGATTACAAAGATTAGTAAAGAATTAAATCCTTCATGATTTGAATTTTACTGATCTTGGTATTTGTGTGAATTGTATTAAGGGAAAGAAAACAAACACAAAAGAAGAGCCATAAGAAGCATACATCTTCTTGAAATATATGTCATCGCCTTTTTTTGATAATTTTCACGTTATGGTTATGTATATCTATTGCAAGAAATGTCTCAATCATTAAATGTTTTAGAAGTATTTATAACTGAGGTTGAAAGACAATTGAATATAAAAATGAAAATTATTAGGTCTAACAGAGGTGGTGAGTTTTATGGAAAATATGATGAATCGGGATAGATCCTATATATTGTTGACGATCAGTTCTAATCTTGAAGATTAATGGTTGTTCGTCAACAAATTGGCGCTAGAAGGAGGGTATTCGAACCTCCGCTCTATTGAATACAAGGAGATTACCCCAGAATTGAAGAACGAGTTTAAGTTTTTGAAGAAAACAACTCAAGAACACCAAGAATAACACTTGATATACACTGTGAAAATGCCTCAATCAAGGGAGACACAACGTTCTCAACATATAACCCGGGATTCGCACTCTCGAATGTCCCAAGCTGGTGGGCGAGCAAGGGCGAGCAGAAACAACCAAGAGAATCAAACTAACGTTGCTCGCCAGTTAATACCACCAGAGTTGGACGCCATTGCCCGCAACCCCGACGAATTGGCGCGTACAATTGCCATGCTCCAGGCTTTACAGAAACAACAAGTCCAACCTGGCCCATCATATGTGCGAGCAAGGGGTAGCCCCACGAAGACTCGCGAACATATTAAGGCTAGGGGGGATCATTTGAATGAGGCTGACAGCGCCCAAGCTCGTAAGGCCAAAGGCAAAGAAAAATTGAACATTGAGGTCGCCAGTCAGGGAGGTTCAACTCAGAACCCGGCCATGGCGGCAAGTCAGGGTACGCGCCAAAGTGCTCTGGAAAGATTGGGTCGACGTGGCCGGGGAATCCTGGAGATACATCCCCCTGCAGGAGCAGCTCGCCCAGCCGTAATACCTGCTCGCCAATCGGTCCTTGACCGACTGACTAGGTCAGCTTTTGGTCGCCTTGGTCCGAATGCAGAGCCCAATCCCAGGAGGCCAATCCAGGGGATTCCCATTCCCAATGTGGGAATGGAGCGAACAGACGGCTGTACGCCTCAGCTCGTCGAACAGCCACAGGGTCAGGGGGGATCTTTAGAGGAGCTCGCCTCCATGAGAAAGGCCATCGAAAGCATGCAGGGCCAGCTGGATCAACAGAGAGGTTATGGGAACACGACTCTTCCGGTCTCACCCTTGTCAGTAGTAATTCTGAAGGCTCCAATTCAACAAAAGATCCAGTTTCCAGCAAGTATCCAATATGAGGGCACGGCGGATCCCCGAGTGCATTTGATGAAATATTCCAATTATATGGTATCAATGGGGGCAAGTGATGCAACCCAATGTCGAAACTTTCCTTTAACTCTCGGGGATCGTGTCCATAAATGGTTTTCGGCCCTGCCACCAGCTTCAATTCATTCGTTTGCCCAGCTGGGTAAAGAGTTCTTATCCCATTTCTCTACAGCCGGGTCTTATCTATCCCAAAGACATCGGTTATCCGACTTGAAACAAACTGACGACGAGTCGGACCGATCGTATTTAGAAAGATTCGATAAGGTCTTGTTGGAGGGAGAGTCCGTTAGTGAAGACACCAAGATTGTGGCTGTCTTGGCGGGACTCAAGAAGGGTACTGAACTCTGGAAAGATGTGCACCTAAGATGCCCAAAGACATACGCCGAGTTTCGGGATCGGGCAGGCGTTTTTGTCTCAATGCATGAAGCCCTACAAAAGGATATGGGAGACAAAGGAGAACAAAAAGAGGGTACAAAGAAACCTGGAACTGGTTATCGAGCTCCCAAAAATATGAAGGCATTTACCGAGGGCACTGAGCTAAAAGACAAACTGAACCACATACTCACTGTATCAATTGATACAGTTTATAATAGTGTCCGGGACAAAGAGTTGCTAACGCCTCCCCGTAAGATACGTCAGGAAACGAGCAAGTTGAACCAGAATAAATATTGTGCCTACCATCAAAGTGTAGGGCACTTTACAAGCGAATGTCGTGACTTGCTAAAGCAGTTGTGGCGCTTTTACGAAGAGGGAAAGCTATCGGAGTTCGTGAAAAGACAGCCCGGCAAAAGAACCAGAGACGAAGATTCTGATGAAGAAGACCAGGACCAGGCACCTCATCGGAATCGAGCTGGACGACCAGCTCAGGCGCCGGCCGGGGGGCCAATACCGGATATCCAGATGATGGAACCCGCAGGACCCATAGGTGGTTATTCTGATGGACGACCACCGATCTCTAACCGGAAAAGAAAGGCAGAATTACGAGCAATCGGACATATACAGGAAATGGGGGTCATTCCACCCACCATGCAAACACCGGAATTAATTTTCACCGACAGAGATTTGGAAGGAGTTCTGACCCCCCACAACGATTCGCTTGTGATATGTGCCAAGATTATGGAAACAAGGGTGCATAGATTACTGGTGGATACTGGAGCCTACACTAATGTCCTTTTTAAGAAGACACTTGATCAAATGGGAGATTATGCAGGCTATATCAGAGACACAAATCACCGTATCCTAGGATTTGGGAATGCCGTGACAACCCCGTTGGGAATAGTAACTTTCGCTATGCAACTTGTGACGATCAAAGAGCCTGAGAAGAATATTGCAAGAATGGTGGATTTCCTAGTCGTCGATCAAGAATCGTCATACAATGGATTCCTGGGTCGACCCTTCTTAAACGAATTCAGGGCCGCATGTTCAACTTACCATTATTGCATAAAATTCCCAACAGTAAGTGGAGTTGGCACGGTGAAAGGAGACCAAAGAAAAGCTCGAGAATGTCTTCTGCAAATTCAGTCAAGGCAGGGACAAGTATCTATGATGGAAGCATCAACTAGTCAACTCGAAAATGAACCTTCAATCTTGGAGGACATCCTTGGAGCCCAAAACAATAAGATGGACATTGACGACCAACCGATGCCCACAGGCGATCAAGCACAGCAGGACGACGGGCAGAACCAGCCGAAAGCAGTGTTACCTCCCGTAGCCGACCGTTCATACCTAAATGATAACCAGGGAAGTCCAACTTCGGTGGCCGAGTCTCACCCAGGGCCCGCAGATGACTTTGACCCTCGATTGGGTGCCGAACCCATGAACATTGAGGATGAGCCAAGTCCGGAGGGGCCAATAGTTGACCCTCGATGGAAAGGGCAGAAACGACGGGCAACTCCTGTTGAAGAGTTAGAGGCCATCAAGGTTAATCCTGAGCGTGACAGTCTTGAACTTTACATTGGATCTGAACTCCCAGAGCCTTACAGAACACGCATGACGAACTTTCTGAAGGCTAACTTGGACGTCTTTGCGTGGTCTCATGCTGATATGGTGGGAATCAGCCCGGAGAATGCCTGTCACGGGTTGAATATCAACCCAACCCGAAAACCTGTCCACCAGAAACGGCGAAAATATGGACCAGATAAGTATCAAGCTTTAAACGAAGAAGTCAAAAAGCTGCTGGACAACGGTTTAATTAAACAAGCGTTATGTCCACAGTGGGTTGCAAATCCTGTCCTGGTACGGAAGCCGAACGGAACCTGGAGGTTATGCATAGATTTTACAGATCTCAATGCAGCATGCCCGAAGGATAACTTTCCGCTCCCACACATCGATCAACTGGTGGACAGTACTGCTGGTCACGAAATGTTCACATTCATGGATGCTTTCGCAGGGTACCACCAGATTCCAATGCACCCGGACGACCAAGAGAATACGGCTTTTTATACAAATAAAAATCTGTTGTGCTGGAAGAGGATGCCGTTTGGTCTAATTAATGCTGGAGCAACTTACCAGAGGTTGGTGAACAAAATGTTCGACCAACAAATTGGAGATACAGTAGAAGTCTATGTTGATGACATCGTAGTCAAAAGTCCCCATAAGGAGGATCACCTCCATCATCTTTCCCAAGTATTTGACATACTCCGAAAATACAATATGAAGTTAAATCCAAAGAAAAGTAGTTTTGGAGTACATTCTGGAAAGTTCTTGGGCCATCTGGTCAGCAAACGTGGAATCGAAGCTAATCCAACAAAAGTAAAGGCAATTGTCGATATGAAACCACCACGCTCTGTTAAGGAGGTACAAAGGTTGACCGGTTGCCTAGCAGCCTTAAACAGATTCATATCACGGTCAGGAGACAAGTGCCGTCCATTTTTCGAGGCCATCAAAAAGGGCAACTTTGCCTGGACAGAAAACTGCCAAAGAGCTTTTGATCAATTGAAAGAATATCTGGGAGATGTAAAAATTTTGTCAAAACCAATTCCCGGTGAGAAGTTATATTTATACCTGGCAGCATCTGACACAGCTATAAGTTCGGTACTAGTTCGGGCGGATGGCAAGTTTCACCTGCCAATCTACTATGTCAGCCAGGCCCTGCATGATGCTGAAGTAAAGTATACACCAACCGAAAAACTGGCCTATGCTCTTGTCATGAGTGTCAGGAAATTAAGACCATACTTTTTCGATCACCAAGTCGAAGTCTTGACAACTTTCCCCCTCAAACAAATATTACATCGACCCGACACAGCTGGTCGTCTATTGAAATGGTCCATAGAGATCGGCCAATTTGGCGTGACTTATGCACCTCGAACCGCGATTAAGGGACAAGCGTTAGCCGACTTTATAGTTGAACTAACCTTCCCTCAAAATCCAACGAGAGGGCTAGATCACCCATGGCATCTTTACATAGATGGTTCGTCAACAAATCTGGCCTCGGGGGCAGGAATAGTACTCATCAGTCCCGACCGGCAAGTATTCACTTCAGCGGTCAGATTTGAATTCATGGCCACTAACAACGAGGCAGAGTACGAGGCCCTCATTGCAGGTCTTCACTTATCACTAGCAGTTGGGGTTAGACAACTCCAAATTTTCGGGGATTCCCAGCTCATTGTAAGCCAAGTACGAGGTGAATATGAAGCCAGAGACGAGCAAATGATCGAATATCAACGAATAGTGGCTCACTTGATATCTCTTTTAGATCAAGTGTTTATCCAACAGATACCACGAACGAGTAACACACAAGCTGACGCCCTAGCAAGATTAGCAACAAGTGATGGGCCAGCAGACCTGACGGACATTGTCATTACCAAAAAAGTTCAACCATCAACAATGGACTACGAAGTAAATCAAATAGTCGAGTTCAACAATGATGATGATTGGAGACCTCCTATAGCCAAATACTTAAAAGACGGGGAGTTGCCAAACAACTCGTTTGAAGCTGAAAGAATTAAAAAACAGGCGACCAGATATACTCTGGTAGACGAACAGCTTTACAAAAGAGGCTTCTCACTCCCGCTACTAAAATGTTTGTCTAGGGGGCAAGGAAGGACAGTCCTGGAGGATATACATTCTGGAGTTTGTGGAAATCACACTGGGGGGCAAGCTTTGGCCTACAAAACTATAAGGCAAGGTTACTATTGGCCAACCTTACGAAAAGATGCAATCCAATTAGCCAAGGCTTGCCATCAATGTCAGGTTTTTGCTCCAAGCATCCGTGCCCCAGCCCAGGAGCTTGTATCGGTTTACAGCCCATGGCCATTTGCAAGATGGGGAATTGACATTATTGGTCCTTTCCCGGCAGGAGTGGGAAATGTTCGATTTGCCGTTATAGTAGTCGATTATTATACGAAGTGGGCAGAAGCAAAGGCCATGGTAAAAATTACACAGCAGAACATGATCAACTTCATATGGCAGAACATCATCTGTCGCTTTGGAATTCCCCGAACAATTGTGACAGATAATGGCCCACAGTTTGATGGAAAGGAATTACGAGATTTATGTACAAAATGGAGGATCAGGAAACACTATTCAACTCCCTATCATCCCCAGTCAAACGGGCAGGTTGAAGCTGTAAATAAGATCATCAAGCATACATTGAAAATACGTCTGGCAGAAAGCAAAAGCAGCTGGTCAGAAAAACTCCCGGAAGTCTTGTGGGCATATAGGGTTTCTCCCAGGTCAAGCACCGGAGAGACACCTTTTGCAATGGCTTTCGGAACAGAGGCGGTAATACCAATTGAATTAAGGACTGACACAGTCAGGACAACCAGCTTTGATGAACAGGCAAATCATTCTGCCTTAGCCACAGAAGCAGATTTGCTCGAAGAAAGAAGATTACATGCTGAGCTAAAGAATGCCACGTACAAGCAGAGAGCAGAGCGTTACTATAATTCCCAAGTCAAGATAAGAAAATTCGAAGTTGGTGACCTCGTTCTGAGAAAAAAGCTTGCCCCACCTCCAGGCATTTTTGGCCCGACTTGGGAGGGCCCATACAGGGTAACAGATAGGTTACCCAATGGAGCATATGACATAGAGGACTTAGATGGCAACTCGGCCCAATATTCCTGGAATGCAGCTAATCTAAGGAAATACTTTCAGTAGGCGACCAGTTCTGCTTCATGAGAGAGTGAATTTAAGATTGGCGAGCTACTAAGTCCACTGGGCGAACTGGAATGGCAGAGATACAAGATGGGTCCAAAAAACTTGCCTAATTTTTGAAATTGTTCACCAAGTATAAATGGTCGAACAAAAATGAATTGGGTTAAGTCTGGTCGCAGTCTGGGATGTTAGTATCTTGTAATAATTTCATTTCCTCTTAAGAGTCTAAAGGATGTCTTGACAAATTGTATAGTAGTCGAGCAACTTTGACTCTTGGTGTAAATTATGTTCTTTAGTAAGTTGGGAGCTTAACATTGTTTCTGTCGAGCAAATCCAACATTGCTAGTGCAAGGTTACGTTCTTGGTCGCGTTTGATACTTGTAATTTTTAAATGTTTGTTCAATATTAAGTTGTTCGTTTGAAATAGAAATGTGAGCTCAAGGCGCAAGTTGATTATACAACCAAGCCCATTGAAGGCTGTTCGTTTTTAAATGGACATAGCCTAAGGCCAAAAGCCCATCAAATCCTAAGGCCAAAAAAAAAAGGTTCTTAAAGAACAAGGCCCAACTACATTAAGATTGTTGAAGCACAGAAAAAGATGCAAAGAACAATTAATGCGAGATAAAAGACGAGCAAATAAGCGAAATATATCCATTGATGATAAGGCTTAATCGCCCAAAAATTACAAAAGGATGAACAACAAAAAAGAAGTACAAGTTCCTAGCTAATCCTGTCCGCTAAGATCCTTGTCCGGCAGGAGGAGATATGTTGTCATCTTTGGGGTCTTCAAGTGGAGAGCCTTCAATGGCAGGGTCAACTGGGATCACCTCAGTTAGCTCAGCAATCAATCCCTCAGCATCAGCACGTTCCCTCAGAGCTCTTTCACTTTGATCAGCAGGAAGGATTTGCTCGCCCTCCGCAGCATCGCCCTCTTCTTCCTCGTCCTCGGCAGGACTTGTGATAATAATCTCGGGGCCAATGAAGTCGAGCTTGATCCCATATTCAGGCAGATCGCCAATTTGCAGAGTTGTGCCCGGAGCAGGAGGGTTAGATTCAACAAAATTGCACAACTCCTTGCCGATCTCCTCAACAACTGCGGCAGCCTTGAATTCATGGGCAATACGGATGCTCTCCGCGTAACCCGTTACGTAACCAAGAATCGAGCTCACCTCCATTTTAGGAATAAGTTCCTCTTGGGTAATGGAGTTGGCGAGCTGGACCTCAAGGTCCGCAATTTTGGCCGTCGCTTCAGTTGCGTATTTCTCGGCGACCTCCTTCTGCTGCTGGGCACGAGCAAGTTCTGCTCGCATGTGCTCAACCTCGGCCATTTTGACCTTCAGCTCCTCGGAGACTTTGACGTGCATGTCCAAGGCACGCTGCTCGCTAATCTGATGAGCTTTGGCTTTGTTCTCGAGATCGGCAATAATCTTCTTCGCCTCAGCCTTAGCTTCATCACGCTCCTTGGCAATACGGCTGACCGTGGCCGCATGCTGTCGTGAGTCCTTCTCAAGGTCCTCAACCTGGTCGACCAAACGTTGCACGGCCGCCAAGGTGTTGCCCGCCTCGACAAGACACAAACGGCCATTATCACGAGGCGCTTGTGCCTTGACGGTCTCATTAAGCTCCTTGGTCCAGCTCCGAGCAACGACCTCGGAGGCGCGGCGGACAAAAGAGTCCGGGATTTTGCGCAAGTTGGTCGGCACCTTTGAGCAAGCGAAACGATGCACCAGATTAGATCGCCCTGGATACTGCTCGGGCGAGTAGCTGAAAAGAGATTTTTCAGTTAAAAAAAAAAAAATGCTAAGTGTAATGGGCGAGCAAGGTTATACCTGTCAAGACGACCTTTATCCCAACCAAGGTAGGTGGGATCAGATGAAGGACCAGATCCTTCACGAGTGGTGACAACCAGAGCATGCTCGCCGGGACGCTCCACCGAAGGAGTTTGTTCGCTGTCGCCTTCGGATGGTCGGACAGCCACCGTCACCTTCTCTTGAGCCGTCTTTGCTCGTTTGGCTGCCTTCTCGGTATCGGAGACGGGGGTACCGTCTCCACGGAGAAGCCTCTTCGCCCTCGGAACCAATGTCTTGGGCGGACTCGCCACGGGGGCAGGAGGTTGTGCCGAGCTGGACCCTCCGGCTTGTCGAGGGTCTCCTTTTCCACCCTTAGCCGCAAGGGCGATGATTTTTGAGAGGGGATCCGACTTCTTGCGTCCTTTTTTGGTCGGCATCTCCCAAACCCGGTTATCAAGCTCAAGGAAGGAAGGGTGAAGCACAACGGAGGCGAGCTGATCTGTAAAAGAAAGAAAAACAAAATTAATATTAAGTATAAAATCGACCAGATCTGCTCGCCCAGCTTAAAGATAATTACCCTCTGGGATACGAGCTAGAGCCTCGAGATGGTGAGGGTAGGTCGTGAGGTGAGCAACTCGCAGTGTGTCCTCGGAGAAGAGATGACCGATACTTCGATCTTCTCGGCGACGAAGGGCGATCAAGCACGCAACAAACAGGAATAGATCGCTTATGCTATTCTTCACAGTTCGCCACCCCAAGTTCTTGGGACCTGAAACAAAGGGAAAAGAGAATTAAAATTAGTCCAACCACTTCAAAGATATAGAAGAGGTAAGACTCACGCTTTAATTCCCTAAACTCCGCCGGGGTCTCGATTCGTTCAGAACCCCCTGAAGAGCGAGCAGAAGCACGCCAATCGCCTCCAATCCAGAACCAGTCATGCTTCCAATCCCGCACTTTCCCAGGAATATCCTCGACAAGTTTTTGGCCTGGTCGCGCCTTTAGATAGTACCAGCCCGCTTCTTCCCCAGTACAGTCGGTCATCGTCATTAGGTAGCCAACCTCCTCGGCGGACAGCCTGTTTGGATACCCCTCCAGGGCGAACATTACCATCAGGGCCATCAGATTTATCCACCCAACAGGAGTAAGTTGGGTGATAGCCAAGTTCACATCATGTAGAAATTGGCCGACCAAAGGGTGCAGCGGCAGAGAGACTCCAGCGTTTAGGGTGGCAAGGTTGATCGCCGTCAGTCCGCGTGGTGGGCGATCAGCTCTGTCGTCCGCCAAGGGAGCATACATGGGGATGTCAAAGGGAATCTTGTAATCCCTCCGAATCTCAATTAACTGTTCCTCGGTAATGGCGGATACGATACAGCTCGCTGCGAACTCGGTCGCTTTAAGTTTCCGTACTCCGCGAGCAGGAATGACAAAGCGATTGGAGTGCTCCTTTTCGTACTCATTCCAGTCGACACGGCGGGCAACCGCGACTGGAACCCGATGTTCGATCAGTCTGGGCGCCGGAAAGTTAATGTCCTTGAGGTAGGCCCAAGTCAGCTCGTCAAGGTTCACCGGCTGAAGTACCTCGACTTCTTCATCCTCGTCTTCGTGGAGATCCGAGCTCGTCTCTTCTAAGAGCTGGCGAGCAGGATTTGCTCGCTCCTCTCTCTCCCCGGAGGGGTGAGCTCCAGAATTAACCGAACGTGCAACCGAGGCCGCCTCGGGATCAGATTCCAAATTGACTATGGGTGGATTCTCTTCGACGGGCCTTTTTTCAGGATTCCGAGGAGGAAAAGAACCGGTCTCAGAGTGCGACGCCATCCAATAAACTAGGGGGAGGAGATTAGGGTTTTTTTTTTTTTGCAGATTCCGGCAGAGGGAGAACACGGCGGCTCGGAATTTTCCCCAGCGGAGTAGGGATCCTCGATGAATCAAGAACGCACACCAAGCAAGAAAAGAAGAAAGAGAAGAAAATAAGCAGAGAAAAAAAAAAAAACTACCTTGACGTTGCTCGAAGATCGCCGGAATCTGGAAACGTCGCCGGAAATTTCAAAGAAGAAAGAAAGAAGGATTCGCGCCTAAGAAACAGTGAGAAAATAAAAAAAACGAAGAAAATTTTCCTTTTATACTTCTGGAAAAACGGGGTACCGGGCGAACAAAGTTGAAAGTGGAAGGACCAAATTGCAAATTCTGGGCGCGTGCAGCACCTGTCCGACAAAACGGGAAGGCGCGTCTCCTCGGGAATGTGTGCGCGTGGGCGGTAGCAATCATTTCGCCCACGTCACACCTCGAGCCGTGCCCAGACCTTGGGATCCCAACCGTCTCCGACCCGAGTCTGCTCGACCAATGTTGCCCGCCCATGAAAAGCTGCTCGCTCCAGGAACATTCTTGCTCGCCTTAGTGGCACTTAAAAGTTGCCAACTCAAAAAGTGCTCGTTCACCATCTTCACAATTTATTGATCGGCAAGGGGGCAATTGTTGATAGGCGAGCAGGATCATCATTTGGGCGACCAGGATTAGCGCAAATTACACAAAGTTTAAACTGGAATTAACACATGATTCACCCAAGACATCCGGCGAGCAAAACCTACTTGCAATTAAGACACACAGGCGAACAAAATCAGATCAAAAGCCACATGATGAGCTCAAACGGCATCCTGCCGATCAGATCCAACCACAACGCCAAAATAACAATTAAACAAGATAAAAGACCATCAGAATCAGACTAAAGACTCCTCAAGGACAAGTTCAAAATGACGAACAGCTCTAGACAGCGAGCAAGTCCAATAGATAAAGATAGAATTTAGTTAAGATAAGGTCAAATTAGTCAAAGGACAGGTGTCGAGCATGCAGACTTGGTCGGCCAAAGGTCGTGCCACCTCCTGCTGGGCAAAAGTCTATAAATACCTAGATTTTTTCAGCAAATAGGGCATGCACAAATTATTATACACGTCCAAACTTCGATTATGAATCTAAAGCAGCTCGATTAACTTACAATCGAACTTAAACACGTAAGCTTTCATACGATTCTAATCCACCTTAACCCGAAAATTCGTATTCACTAATTACGTTAGTGATCAATCACACGTAATTGTTTGATGATCAATTAACCATCTAAAACAGCCATTAATCTTCAAGATTAGAACTGATCGTCAACATATATGTTTGCTAAATTCCTTGAAAAGCGTAGTATTTGTGCTCAATACACTATGCCAGGTAAACCATAACAATATGATGTAGCAGAAAGACTTAATGGATATAGTTAGAAGTATGCTAAGTAATTCCTCCCTATTAGCTTCTTTGTGGATGCACGCATTGAAAACTATTGTATGTGTTAAATAAGGTTCCTAGAAAAATAGAACCTAAAGATTCTTTTGAAGTGTGGACAAGTAGGAAACCTAATTTAAGGCACCTTCATATTTGGGGTTGCCTAACAAAATTAAGAATTTACAATCCACATGAGAATGAATTGGATCCAAGGACCATAGGTGGTTTCGATTATCCAGGAAAGTCTAAAGGGTATAGGTTTTACTGTCCTAATCATAGTATGAGAATTATTGAAACTGTAAATGTTAGGTTCATTGAGAATGGTGAAAACAGTGGGAGTGCAGGTCCATGAAAAAGTGGTCATTGAAGAAGTAAAAGATTGATACTTCTCAGCTCAATACTTCTCATGTTGTTGTACTTGTTGTTGTTGAACTGCTAGACAACTTACAAGAACAATATATATACAACACTCTCAATAATGAATTTATGGTAGATGAACCACAACAAATAATATTAAGAAGGTCAGAAAGACAACTCTGCTATTTTAAAGAGCATGTGGTTTATCTACAAGATTCTGAATGTGACATAAGAGTTAATGATAAAGATCTAGTTTCATTTTCACAAGTCATGGAAAATATATTTCTATTAAGTGGTTAGATGCTATGAAAGAAGAGTTGAAATCAATGAATCATAATGAAGTCTAAGATCTTGTCGAATTGCCATAAGGTTGCAAAAGAGTCAGATGTAAATGGGTCTTTAAGACTAAACGAGACTCAAATGACAATATCGAAATATATAAAGCTAGACTTATTGCCAAAGATTTTACTCAGAAAAGTGGCATTGATTATAAAGAGATATTTTCAACATTGTCTCGGAAGGAATCCCTATAATTTTTATGGTTTTGGTGGCTCATTATAATTTAGGGTACATCAAATGGATGTTATAACTACTTTTCTGAATGTGAATTAAGTGAACGAAATAAATGGATCAACTTGAGGGTTTTTCCATTGAAGTAAATGAACATATGGTGTATAAATTACAAAAATCAATATACAGACTTAAGCAAGTTTTTCCAATGGTACCTCAAGTGCAATGATATCATTACTTCCTTTGGATTTAAGAAAATCATTGTTAATCGGTGTATATATCTTAAGGTCAGTGGGAGCAAGCTAATTTTTATTTTGCATATTGATTTAGTGATGACCTTGGTATGATGTATGAAACCAAGAAATATCTATCTAAGAACTTTGAAATGAAAAATATGAGAGGGACAACCTATGTGATCGGAATGAAAATACTTCGGGATAGATCACAATGAATGTTAGAGCTATCTCAAAAGACACTCATAAATAAATTTCTTGAGAGATTTAGGATGGAAAAATGTTCAGCAAGCATCGTTCCAATCTAGAAGGGTGACAATTTCAGTCTTAAGTAATGTCCAAATAATGAATTGAAACGTGAACAGGTTTATTTATTAGAGATCTAATTATCTAGAGGTGATTATATATTCAGACTAAGATTATGATGGATGTGTTGAAATCTGAAAGTCCACGTTTAGTTGTTTACTTCTATTAGGCGGAGGAGTAATCACAATAAAGAATGTGAAGCAGTCTGTAGTTGCTGCATTAAAGTTGAATTTGTGGCATGTTTTTAAGTCACAATTCAAGGAATTGGCTACATAATCTTATTTCAGGACTTGTAATAGTCGACAGTATTATCAAGCCGCTGAAAACTTATTATAATAATTATGTAGCAGTTGTTGGAGTTATACGTGAAAGTATGCTTTTACTTTGTATAACTCGTGTATCAAACACTTGTTTATGAGAATAATTCTTTTATCGCACATGCTTTAGATATGATTGAATGTTGAATTTCTATTGCAAACCGTTCAATAATATGTACTAGTTACATTGTAGTTAATGTGGTAATACCCGATCACGGAAGACAATATTAACAGTTTCCTTGTAACTAAAACGTACATTTTCAAGACCTAGGTGAAATTGAACAATCCGCCGTGAAAGGTCGATGTGTAAGTCTCAGATTGGTCTGTCTTGACTAAGAGATTGCACTAGCACATTTAGTATGTGTTGAAGAGGACCTACAACGAGGATAAATTCTTCTGTTATGAAATGTGAAGAATTAGACCTCAGTGGTTGTTGATTTCTTAATCTCCGTCACTTAAATAGGACCGTGTGTGCTTAATGGTTACTGCTTTGATTCATGTTGGGTGAGAATCATTGTGACTTCGAACCTTGTGCTTTGGGCAGTAATATTAATCATACGACGGTTGCTAAGATTTAATACGGAGAAATGCGTGCGAGTACGGCTCGTGTGATTAGTCCCCTTGGTGGACTCAGAAGTTTTATCGTACCAAATCTTGCAAGTGAAGAATTAGTTTCTTCGGTACGGATAATAATGTTGAGTTGTCTTTACTCCAAGGTGAAATATATTAATTAATTTAGAGCTATTCAGAAGCTTAATTAATTAATGGACTTGATAATCTTAAACGCGGGAAATAATAACCGGGAGCCCATATTATCGTAATATGGATTAAGATGGACAGTGCAATATTAATTTATTAGTGGTAATAATTAATATTAATGGATTGAATTATATTGGGGCTCAATATTGAAATTCAGAAGTCCATTAGGAGGTTCAATCTTAATTCTCCTTAAAGGCCCCTCAAGTAGCCCATTAAGTAGCCCAATAATGATAAGGTGATTAAAATAAAAAGATAATATTAATGCTGATTTTTCATCAAATTTTCGAAAATAAGAAGATCAAGGAGAGAGAAGATTTTGTTGATTTTCTTGGAAAGATATTATGGAAGATATGTATTCTTGGAATACAAGAATATCTCATATATTCAAGAAAATCCAAATCTTGTGATTTCTCATTGAATTTTTCAAAAATATCAAGTTTATAAGGAGTGTGAGATTTTTGTGGAATATTTTATTATGAAGAAAAGAATATATGAGATATATTCAAGATTTCTTAGAGCCTAAGAAAAGATTTTCTCCAAGGCCCAAAAACCCTCTAAATTTCGGCCACTCATGCTTATAAATAGGGGATGATTATTTCATCCCCAAGTACATAATTCCATGTGTTGGAAAAATCAAGAGCATAGATATTTTTCTTTTTCCTTAGTTATTTAAATTATTCGAAAGCATCTCCCACCGGTGATCGAATAAGGCTAAAGGGAATACTTGAGAAGGCTTTTGGGTTGATAAAGCGCGTACGTGTTTGTCCCGTTTTATTCAAAGGCCAAGTTCTACGAGAGGTACGTTAATCACATATTATCTTGTTTATTCCACCATAGATTATATGTGAATTAATTCAACATGCATGATGTTAAATTGGTTGTTGGAATTATTATTTGAATTAATTAGGATTAATTCATGCTAGTAATAATTGTATTTAAATTCGTATTTAAATTTCATCCCGAATAGATTCTGGGCACCCCTATTTTCCCAACAACTGGTATCAGAGCCACGGTTTTGGGCTCTGATCTTTAAATTGGAATTTAAATTGTTAAACATTAAATTGAAATTGGATAGTAGAATTGCTAGATCTTTTTTGCAGGTATCCAATTGTCATGGTTTTAATGTTGTTATTTTTTTCATGCGTGTGAATTAATTGTTTTTAATTCGATTCGTTCGAATTCATTTTTCTCGTGAGAAAAATCCACGAGTAGATTAGTTGTTTTTATTTTGATTCGATCATTGTAATAGACTAGTCTAGATCTAGTATTTATTTTTTTGTAAAATAAATTGTAACCGGATCGAGACGAAGAACGAAGAATTAAAGACGGCGTACCCAGACGACGCATGCATGCGCGGCACATGTATGGGCGTAAAATCATGCATGGGGTGAAAAAAACGAGAACGAACGGTGAAACCCGATGCACGGGGTGCGCGAGGCGCACGACTCGCACACGACGAGTAACGCGCACGCGCGCATAGGGCTGCTGCCCGGCGCTCGACTGCTGTGGGCCGAGAGGCGCGCGGCCCACTCCGTGGGCCGACGCGCGCCGTATCTCGGGCCTTGGATTTTTTTTAAATTTGTCCAGTTCTGCGTTTTTTTTGTGTGATTTTAAACGTCGTCTCGAACCCCAAACGATGCTGTTTTTGATGAAGTGTTGTTGTTCGAGTGGGAGCGTGTCGAGACGAACGACGGAAAGCAACAAGGACGGTTTTTCGCATCAAGACGTGAAGAAATTAAACCGTGACAATTGGATTTGAGTGCTCCAATGTGTTTAATTTTGTTTTGATGGATGTTTTATTTCGTGCACTTATTATTATTTGTTAATATGTGTTTGCATGAATTTAATTGTCCAAGAAAAACCTTACTTTCGAAAATTACTAAGTATGTTTATTTAATTGCAATTTTATTCCGGATATTAAAATTGGATTAATTTGTCCTCCATAATTTATTTATTTGTGAAGTTCTTTTGGAATATATTTCCCCCTCGGATCGGCCAAAAGAACGGATTTCACATGAATAAATTCCGAAAGGATGATTGTGGATTATTACTAGTGGCGGTATTGACCCTCACCACGAGTGGCTTGCTCAAAGCGAAATAATAATCCTGCATTTAATTATGGTTATTACTTAGGCATAGGAAATTGATATTAACTTACTCCCCTCGGAGTCCCTGTCAATTTCTATGTGGTCAAAGTGGGAGCCAACTATTAATTTTGAATTAAGAATTTGTAACTTTTAAGTTTGTGATCCGCTTGAATGTATTTAAATGTATAGACCACCCCTCGTGGCGCATTTAAATTGTTTTGAGATGTTGGCTGATGCATGATTATATTGTTTTAAGGTTTCAATATAATTGATGTGATCGAATTATGTGATAATTTCGTATTTTTCTAGATATTGATATGAATGTATGTTTTATTCTCAGTTCATCATGTCGCAACCTTTTAATCAATTGTTTAGTATACTTAAAGATAACAAACTTGTTGGTGAGAACTATGTTGATTGGAAACGTAACCTTGATATTTTCCTAACCGCTCAACACCATAAATGGGTACTTACTACTCCTAAGCCCCAAGAGCCTGCCGAAGATGTGAGCAAGTCGGTCAAGAAAGAGCATAAGAGTTGGTTAGACTCTGATGAGATGGCTAGGTGTACTATTCTGACTTCAATGTCAGATGTGTTGTAACACCAACACCAACACATGGAGACCGCCTCTGAGATAATGCTCAATCTTGAAGCGATGTTTAAACATCAGAACCGTATAGCTAGGCAAATCACCATGCGAAAGATGCTTTCGTTGAAGATGGTGGAAGGTACGCCCGTAAGGGATCACGTTATCGAGATGATGGGTTATCTCAATAAGTTGGAAGTACTTGGTGCGGAATTTGACCTCCCTACTAAGGTCGATTTCGTTCTCCATTCTCTGCCGAAGAGCTTTGAGCAGTTTCAGTTGAACTATCAAATGAATGACCGGGCAAATAGTTTGCCCGAGCTCTTGCAAGCTTTGGTATCGGCGGAGACTCTAATGGATCACCAAACCGTTGCTATGGTGGCAAACGGTCCGTCTTCCTCTTCGGGTCCCAAGGGAGGGAAGAAGAGGAAGAGGACGAAATGCCAGACCCAAGCAAATCCAACCGTTGCGAAACCCAAGGCAAAGGGAGAAGGAGGTGGAAAGAAAGCTGCTAAGGGTAAGTGCTTCAATTGTGGTGAGAAGGGACATTGGAGGGCGACCTGTTCTAAGCCTAAGAAGGCGGGAAAAAAAGGTAAGTCTCATGCTTTAGTCATTGAAACATATGTTGCGGCGTATGCTGCCACGTTTGGGTAGTGGATACCGGGGCAACTGATCATATTTGTTTCACTCTTCAGGGGTTCCAGCTAACCCGGCGACTTAGCAAGAATGAGATCACCATCACTTTGGGAGATGCTACGAGGGTGGCAGCCGAAGCAGTGGGAGTCGTGCACCTATCTTTTGAAGATAGAGTTTTAATTTTAAGAGATGTTTTATACGTTCCGAACTTTAGGAAGAATTTAATTTCAGTTTCTAAGTTGTTTTTTTATGGATATTCAGTTACTTTTAATAAATTTGTTACTGTTTCTTTTAAGAATGATGTTATCTGTCATGGAACGTTGGTAAACAATCTCTATACGATTAAGTGTGCACACCACTCAAATAATGAATCTAATAACACGTCGATCATTTCGAGTAATAAAAGAAAGCGTTCTTCGGAGATGAACGAAACACTTCTATGGCATCTTAGACTAGGTCATATTAATCAAAAGCGGATAGAGAGATTGGTGAAAGACGGATCCTTGGAATCATTCCAAGTCGAACTGTTTCCAACTTGTGAATCCTGTTTAGAAGGTAAGATGACCAAGAGGGCATTTGGAGCCAAGGGGAATAGAGCCACGGAAGTATTAGAACTCGTTCATACCGATGTGTGTGGTCCAATGACGATCAAAGTGAGAATGGGGTATGAGTATTTCGTCACCTTCATTGACGATTACTCGAGATAAGGGTACATTTACCTTATGAGCATACGTCTGAAACTTTTGATAAGTTCAAGGAGTTTAAGACCGAAGCCGAGAAACATAGGTAAAAGAGTATCAAGTTTCTACGATTAGATCGTGGAGGCGAATACCTCAACGATGAATTCTTGAACTACTTATCTGACGAAGGGATCGTATCCCAGTTAACCGCACTGGGAACCCCTCAACAGAACGGTGTGGCGGAACGAAGAAACCGAACTCTTTTAGAGATGGTCAGATCCATGATGAGTTATTCGGATTTACCCAAGTCGTTTTAGGGTAATGCCTTGGAAACGGCGGCTTACATTCTAAACTTGGTGCCATCCAAATCGGTTCCTAAAACCCCAATGGAATTGTAGACCGGGCGCAAGCCCAGTCTAAGATATTTGCGGATTTGGGGTTGTCCGGCATACGTGCTAGACAAGGAAGCCGGTAAGTTGGATCCACGTTCGGAATTAAAGCTGTTTATAGGATACCCTGCGGGAACGAAAGGGTGTATGTTCTATAGTCCCAAGGATCAAAAGACCGTGATCAGTACACACTTTAAATTCTTGGAGGAAGACTATATGAACAATCGGAAGCCTAAAAGTGAAATTACCTTAGAAGAATTGAGAGGTCAAACCTCGATACCAAGTATACAAGATGATGTACCACACATCACATCTTCACAATCGGAACCCCGTCGTAGTGGGAGGATTGCTAGGCAACCCGAGAGATTCATGGGGATAGGAGAATCTTCGGATTTGGTTCCCGGTAATGAATCAGACCCATGGACGTACGACGATGCAATCCAAGACAAAGACGCGGAGTCGTGGCAAACGGCAATGGAAGCCGAGATGGGTTCGATGGATCATAATCAAGTGTGGGAGTTGGTCGAACCACCTAATGGGGTAGAACCCATTGGTTGCAAGTGGGTGTACAAGAGGAAAAGAGGACCGGACGGAAGGGTAGAGACCTTCAAAGCGAGGCTTGTGGCCAAAGGGTATACTAAAAAAGAAGGGATCGACTATGAGGAGACCATTTCGCCTGTAGCTATGCTTAAGTCCATCCATATTCTCTTGTCGATCGCTGCACACCTAGATTACGAGATCTGGCAAATGGATGTCAAGACGGCTTTCCTTAACGGAAGTCTTGACGGGATAGATATCTATATGCAACAGCCCAAAGGTTTCATTGAAAAAGGCCAAGAGAATCTTGTATGCAAGCTTAAGAGATCCATTTATGGACTTAAGCAAGCATCGCGTACTTGGAACCAGTGTTTTGATCAAGTAATTAAGTCTTATGGGTTTGATCAAAACGAGTTCGAAAGTTGTGTGTATAAGAAGCGTGACGAAACTGGGTGGTATTCTTAGTATTATACGTAGATGATATTCTGCTCATTGGAAACAATGTAAAGGTATTGTCAGACGTAAAGGTATGGCTGTCAAAACAATTTGATATGAAGGACTTAGGGGAAGCCGGTCACATCCTTGGGATCAAGATCACTCGCGATCGCAAGAAGAGGATGTTGGGCTTATCGCAAGCTTCATACATTGACACTGTTTTGAAGCGTTTCAGCATGCAAGATTCCAAGAAAGGTTTTGTACCTTTTAGACACGGAATCCATCTATCGAAAGAAATGAGCCCTAAGACGCAAGCGGAGATAGATGACATGAAAGGTGTTCCGTACGCTTCAGCCGTAGGAAGCCTTATGTATGCAATGCTGTGTACGAGACCGGATATCTGCTTTGCCGTGGGCATGGTGGCAAGATATCAAAGTAATCCCGGGAAAGACCATTGGACTGCTGTAAAGTGCATCTTGAGGTATCTGAAAAGAACTCGTGAGCGGATGCTGATTTACCAGTCAGATAGTCTTGTTCCCGTGGGATACACGGACTCGGATTTCCAATCAGACATAGACTCAAGAAAGTCAACCTCGGGTAGTGTGTTTTGCATGGGAGGAGGAGCCATTTCATGGAGAAGCGTTAAGCAGAAATGCATCGCCGATTCGACCATGGAAGCCGAGTATGTAGCTGCTTGTGAAGCAGCGAAAGAGGCAGTTTGGCTCAAGAACTTCCTAGTGGACTTGGACGTTGTTCCGAATTTGCCCGACAAGATAACTGTCTTTTGTGACAATGCCGGAGCAGTTGCAAATTCAAAGGAACCGAGAGCCCACAAGGCCAGCAAACACATAGAAAGAAAATACCATCTTATACGAGAAATCGTTAAGAGAGGAGATATAGAGGTGGCAAAGATAGCGTCGGGTGACAACCTAGCGGATCCATTCACAAAGGGTCTGCCTCAGAGTACATTCGAGAGACATGTGGATGGAATGTGAGTCAAGACTATTGCTAATCTGCTTTAAGTATAAGTGAGAGGAATTATTAGGTTAGTGTAGGTTGACATGAGATGTCACGTAGAGCTACTACACTAAGACATGTATGATGTATACTAAAAAACAGACTTTAAGTATAAGTGGGAGATTGTTGGAGTTATACGTGAAATTATGCTTTTACTTTGTATAACTCGTGTATCAAACACTTGTTTATGGGAATAATTCTTTTATCGCATATGCTTTAGATATGATTGAATGTTGAATTTCTATTGCAAACCGTTCAATATATGGTACTAGTTACATTATAGTTAATGAGGTGATACCCGATCATGGAAGACAACATTAACAGTTTCCTTGTAACTAAAACGTACATTTTCACGACCTAGGTGGAATTGAACAATCCGCCGTGAAAGGTCGATGTGTAAGTCTCAGATTGGTCTGTCTTGACTAAGAGATTGCACTAGCACATTTAGTATGTGTTGAAGAGGACCTACAGCGAGGATAAATTCTTCTGTTCTGAAATGTGAAGAATTAGACCCCAGTGGTTGTTGATTTCTTAATCTCCGTCACTTAAATAGGAATGTATGTGCTTAATGGTTACTGCTTTGATTCATGTTGGCTGAGAATCATTGTGACTTCGAACCTTGTGCTTTGGGCAGTAATATTAATCATACGACGGCTGCTAAGATTTAATACGGAGAAATGCGTGCGAGTACGGCTCGTGTGATTAGTCCCCTTGGTGGGCTCAGAAGTTTTATCGTACCAAATCTTGCAAGTGAAGAATTAGTTTCTTCGGTACGGATAATAATGTTGAGCTGTCTTTACTCCAAGGTGAAATATATTAATTAATTTAGAGCTATTCAGAAGCTTAATTAATTAATGGACTTGATAATCTTAAACGCGGGAAATAATAACCGGGAGCCCATATTATCATAATATGGATTAAGATGGATAGTGCAATATTAATTTATTAGTGGTAATAATTAATATTAATGGATTGAATTATATTGGGGCTCAATATTGAAATTCAGAAGTCCATTAGGAGGTCCAATCTTAATTCTCCTTAAAGGCCCCTCAAGTAGCCCATTAAGTAGCCCAATAATGACAAGGTGATTAAAATAAAAAGATAATATTAATGCGGATTTTTCATCAAATTTTCGAAAATAAGAAGATCAAGGAGAGAGAAGATTTTGTTGATTTTCTTGGAAAGATATTATGGAAGATATGTATTCTTGGAATACAAGAATATCTCATATATTAAAAAAAAATCCAAATCTTGGGATTTCTCATTGAAATTTTCGAAAATATCAAGTTTATAAGGAATGTGAGATTTTTGTGGAATATCTTATTATGGAGAAAAGAATATATGAGATATATTCAAGATTTCTTAGAGCCTAAGAAAAGATTTTCTCCAAGGCCCAAAAACCCTCTAAATTTCGGCCACTCATGCTTATAAATAGGGGATGATTATTTCATCCCCAAGTACATAACTCCATGTGTTGGAAAAATCAAGAGCATAGATATTTTTCTTTTTCCTTAGTTATTTAAATTATTCGAAAGCATCTCCCACCGGTTATCGAATAAGGCGAAAGAGAATACTTGAGAAGGCTTTTGGGTTGATAAAGCGCGTACGTGTTTGTCCCGTTTTATTCAAAGACCAAGTTCTACGAGAGGTACGTTAATCACATATTATCTTGTTTATTCCGCCATAGATTATATGTGAATTAATTCAACATGCATGATGTTAAATTGGTTGTTGGAATTATTATTTGAATTAATTAGGATTAATTCATGCTAGTAATAATTGTATTTAAATTCGTATTTAAATTTCACCCCGAATAGATTCCGGGTACCCCTATTTTTCCAACAGCGGTATTCTTCTCTAAGAATGACAAGTATTCCATATATGTTAAACATATGGAATTGAAGTATTTTTTCGTCAAATAAGAAGTTCAGAAACAGACGGTGTTGATTGATGTGTTGACAGACATTTTCATATGGATAGATGTATGTGGCTATTTGGATTATGCCCGACAAACAAACAATGTAAAAGGAACACGAACGATAAGGGGAGAACTTTCGTTCTTTCCTCGAATATGGGAGCTTTTCTATAGATGATGAATGAGGGAAAAATGTCCTCCTCTACAATGAGGGGGTGACCTTCTATTTATAGAGGTTCACCCTCAAAGGCCCAAAAGTGGCCATAAACTCGTCTTAACCCTTTATTTTAGGGATTTATTACAATTATTAATCTAACGATCAACAATAGATCTATAGTACATTAAATGCTCTTTTCTGATGTAGACCCTCGATCTTATCGGGTCAGTGTATCTTCGGGAATCTGACCTCCTGTCAGGCGAGAATATTTTCTACTGTAACAATTGCCCCAAGATTGGGCTCAGATTGCAGCCAGAGTTCGATCTTGATCTGTGTTTCAAATAGGTTTTGCCCCCGAGCCTGAAAACAGGATAGCTCGGATGCCCCGGGAGAATCTTCGACGATAGGGTCCTTGATGGACGAATCTTTCGAGTCATCTTTGAATTGCCAAACTTTTGAAACTGGTCGAGTTAGGTGGGGTACGATCTTCTGTTGTGCCCCCGAGTCGAAAGCAGTGATGTTCAATTAATAAAGAGTTATTGCCACTGACCGACATTGATTTTAATAACTTAGCGATAAAAGTCGCGATGATTAATTAATAAAGTGCTATATCCGCATGGGGCAACGATTTTAGTAATAGAGCGATAAGGACCGCGATGATAAATTAATGAAGTCGCTGCCCGTCAATCGGCTAAAGCACTTCACTATTTTTATCATGGATTAATCAATTCATCGATTGTTAGTTCAATAACGTATTCGTGAAGTCGTTGCCTGTCAATCGGCTAAAGCACTTCACTATTTTTATTAACGAAAGAACTGCCTCCAAATACATTTATTGGACATGTCAAAAGAATGGGCATTATTGAAAATCTTAATGAATCTGTGATATGTATTTGACATTTTGAGCTCTTTTATGTTTTGTTTCTAATATTGAATAATATTCTATTTTATCATTAATATATACATGAATGATTGACATAAAGTTTAAATAATACGATTTGGTCTCTAATCTGAGACGCTTAAATGATCCACCATTTTCTATTTATGAGTCATATTAAGTAGAAAACTAACATTGTGGTACATGGACGAGACTATATCGAGTAAATGATGTAGAACTGCCATGACTCATGTTAGTATATATTTAATATTGACATTATGATTTGACCAATAAGGATATCATATGACGTGCACATTATGTTATTATTTAAACCATGGAGATGTATTTTGCCACATGGGCCAAGTAGAAGAATGTAAGATTTTGTGGCCCACGTGCCACATAATGAATTAATTAGATATTTAATTATTAAATTAAAATATCTAATATTGAGGTTTAAATAATACTCCCTCCGTCCTAGTTTTGTTTTCCCGTTTGACTGTGCGCAGAGTTTAATGCGAGAGTTGAATTTTAGTATTTAAATGAATAAAGTGGTATTGAGAATGATGAATGGTGAATAAAATAGTATTTAAATGAATAAAATAGTATTGAGAATGGTGAATGATGAATAAAGTATTATTTAAATGAATAGAGTTTTCATTTAGGGATGAGAAAACAAAATTGGGACGGACCTTTTTGGCAAATGGGAAAACAAAACTAGGACGGGGGGAGTATTTGATTTGGTCAATTAGGAAAAGATCAGAACGAATCTCTCACGTTGATGGACTGTGTGATTAAGTTACCTTATGAGCAGTTTCTTGGAGAATAAGCTTCTTCAAAATTAAGAAACTAATTCTTGGAGAATAAGAAACTACTCATCTCTCTGCCTATAAAAGGCACAAATTATTTCTACAATTTATGAATCAGTTCTATCACTTAAATGTTATGCTCTGTGATTAATGGAGGCCTAGAGAGAGAAAAATAATTTTATCACAAGAATTATTATTGTTGCTCAAGGTTGGTACTCTAATTATTTAATTCATGATTTATAGATTTATGAATGTGAAAATCATGAAGTTTCAAGATCCATACATAAATTAAATTTATACTTACCGTTACTACACTTGCATAATCGATGAAGTTAACACTAAAAGTTGTAAGCATAACCCCATAAAATTCACTTAATTATATTATCTAGATTATGACAATGATTTAATGCGAAAATCTGAGACAAATTATTCTTCTTATGATTTTTTCCTCATCTCATAGTTGGGACACTAAAAACAAACATGAAAAATTGAAATAATAAAGCTAATTCTTCATTATCTAACTATAGCATTAGCATAAATGATGGTGTCGCCACTTATAAATTCAAATACAATCAATCACAAAAATATTTTTTTCAATTAAATGGCTTGTGTTCACTTTTCTCACATTTTCGTCCTTTTTCTTTGCATGGTTGCTTTGGTTACTCGTCATCAGTGTAAGTATACTTATTTTATGAGTAGTTTTAGTGTGCACTTAAGTGCAAGGTATGCATTTGAATTTTGAAAAGAATATCTCAAGCAGAAATCAACAATACCCCAAGAAGTAATCAGTAATACCCAAAGAAAACATCAGCCATACCCCAAGAAGGTACCGGTAATACCCCAACTGTAAAAACACACACAATTCAGTATTTTTGTGTGTATTTTGAAAAAATCAAAGTTGAGCTTAAAATCCAAGTGCATGCTATGCACCCTAGAATTTGTCTAATTTTATAACTAGATAAATGTTTTCAGTTTTATAATGATTAACGATATATTAAGATATGGCATCTATAGAATTATAAGTACTCTTTAAATAATCTTTTTAGTTAATAAAATTGTCAAAATCAATAATATCTACATAAAACTTGCTAAACTTAATTTGTATGTAAGAGACAAATTCTTTCCACATAGGTATATTATGATATTAATATTTGTTAATAAATTTTATTAGCACATCTCTTATTATTTAAAAAAAAATAGGTTTAGATTTCGAAAGCAAGATGGAGGACTAAAAAATTATGAAGACAAAAAAATTGGTAAAGAAAGACGGAGTTGAAGGAGAGAAAATAATGAATGTGAATGTGTCTATTGTTCTAGGAACGGTCTAACTTTCTGTAGATATTGGCAGAATGAATGTGAGCGTATTTGTTGACCATCATAATTGTCTATTCCTCTATCCACATTCAATTTTTTAATAGAAAATTAATTTTCGTTGTTTTATTTTATACTTAAAACATTGCAAGTCATGCATATACGTAATAGAGTACAATATCATTGTATAATTTTAATTTGATTGTATTTGAATTATTATTTATAATTTGGTTCAACATTTTTATATTGTGGTTTTTGATTCGATTTTTAAGAGTGAAAATAATGGACTTTATTGTCGGGGTATTTTGTAAAAAGTTTCATGAAAGTTAAACTCAAAATTTGAAATAAACTAAAATCAAACAAAATTAATGCAGTTCAACTAATTTTGGTTATTTTATGAATGGGTTGAATTTTGATTGGATTTAATACATATTCAATTAGATATAAAAATGTCAACACTAGTTGAACATTCGATTTTATAAAGCTATCAATTTTTTTTTTTTTTTGGAACCAAGCTAAAAATGTAATATGATATTTTATAGTTGACTTGAGCTTAAACTTTTCTATTAGAGTTCAAATAAAGTTTGAATTGGGCTCAAGCCTAAAATCATGCAAAATGAATTGAGGTTGAGTATGATGATATTAGTCTAAGTTGAACTTGTTTAATTTTCCCAATCGGACCTTTGTTTGCATATGTTTCCTTATTTATATTTACATTAATTTTTTTATTAATAAAAGCAATATATATATACATATATATTTAAATGGGGTACAATTTTTATTTTTTTAAACATGGAATAGGTAGGGATGACAATATTGGCCCGCCAGGTGGGTACCCGCCCTACCCCGAGGTATTTGGGCCAAGTCAGTCCCACCCCGTTTATGATGGGGTGGGGTCTGGGTATTATGATGGCCCCATGGGTACCCGCCCCGCATATATATACATATTAATATTAATGTCTATATATTAATATATAACTAAGTACATTATATATATATATATATATATATATATATATATATATATATATATTAACATGTTATTATAAACCAAATTATTTCAACACCTATAAATAAACATATATAGAAGGCGACAAAAAAGAGGTAAACATATATTTCAATTAAGAAAAATGTTGGTTACAACTCTCATTGATCTTTTGATTCCTCTCTGTAAGGATGTGGACTTGATTTGTGGTATCGGGATCTTGGCGACTTGTTCCGGATTTTATTTGTGGTATCAGGGTCTCAACGACTTGTTTTGGATTTGATTTGTGGTATCGGGGTGTCACCAACGTATTCCGGGTTTGATTTGTGTTACCGAAGTCTTAGCGACGTATTCTGGATTTGATTTGTAGTTGTAGCGAGTTGATGGTGTCCATGTGACTTATTCCATCACAACTCTACTTTGGGGAAGGATTTGACCTACAATTTAATAGTATGGAGTTGATGGGGTCATTGAGCCTTATTCCATCATATATACTAAATTGATCTATGGGGTCATTGAGACTTATTCTATCAGATCTACTAAAACTCTATTCCGAGTCTCCTATTTATAAGAGATCAAGACTTGGAGAACAAGAAAGAGATATTTCTAAATCTCAGAGATATCCCCAAATATGAGAATAAGGAAAATATAATCACAAATCTGGAAGATATTATTGTATATTTTTATCTCCAAAATTAGGGTTTACATAAAATATGACATCGTTAAATTTAATAAAATTTTGGTGCTTACAAATGCCCCCTCGAGACCTGTTGTAGAGACAAATGACGGTTGCAACTTGGTCTCAAAATCTTGGTGTAGAACTCAAAATGTGATTTGACATGCCCCCATAAAATTCCACAAATATTATCCTTAAAGAGTGGAGATGAAGAGTGAAAATTGTCCCACCGGGCGTGCCAAATTGTAAACCAGATTAATTCAACACCTGCAAATAAATATATATAGAAGACGAGAAAAAAAAGGTATAAGAAAAATGTTGGTTACAACTCTCGTTGATCTCTTGATTCCTCTCTCCAAGGACGTGGACTTGATTTGTGGTACCGTGGTCTCGGCGACTTGTTCCGGGTTTGATTTGTGGTATCGGGGTGTCACCAACGTATTCCGGGTTTGATTTGTGTTACCGGAGTCTTAGCAACGTATTCTTAATTTGATTTGTAGTTGTAGCGAGTTGATGGGGTCCATGTGACTTATTCCATCATAAATCTACTTTGGGGAAGGATTGACCTACAATTTAGTAGTAGGGAGTTAATGAGGTCATTGAGACTTATTCCACCAGATCTACTAAATTGATCTATGGGGTCATTGAGACTTATTCCACCAGATCTACTAAAACTCTATTCTGAGTCTCCTATTTGTAAGAGATTGAGACTTGGAGAACAAGAAAGAGATATTTCTAAATCTCAGAGATATTTCCAAATCTGAGAATAAGGAAAATATAATCACAAATCTTGGAGATATTATTGTATATTTTTATCTCCAAAATTAGGATTTACATAAAATATGACATCGTTAAATTTAATAAAATTTTGGTGCTTACAGTTATATGTGTATATTTTAGTACAATAAAAATATATTAAGGGAATCAAACTCGATATTTCATATTTTATTTTTTAATTCATTTTAGTCTTTGATTGTGTCAATATTCATTCCTAATTTTGTATAATAAATCAAATTATTATCTTTGACATGTCTTCAGTCTGTGATTTTACCATATGATAACCGAGCTTAATTTTATCATATTATAGGTATGGTAGTAGACTATTATATTTTTTGCAAAAAAAAAAAGGTAAAAAAGAAAAATTTCGAAAACAGGATGGGGCGGGTCGACCCGGACCCACACGAGGCAGCTGTTCAGGACTCGTGCGGGTCGCGGGGCGGGTTTGGGGCAACGCAAATAGAAATGGGGCAGGTCTGGGTAATCGACTACCCACCCCGACCTGGCCCATTGCCATCCCTAGGAATAAGATATTAATATATTAGCTTTAGTCACCAAACTCTTTCCCAATTTCAGTTTTGGTCATCAAGTTTCACTCGTCATCAAAATTTGTCACTAAACTATACTTATTTAATCATTTTTTATCATGACACCAATTGACCATTAGTCGACTAACGAAATAAGTTAGGGTTAATATCAGTTTTGGTTACCAAACTTTACCTCAATTTCAATTTTGGTCATGAGGTTTCAGAAAATTTGGTCCTAATTTCAAAGTATTCATAATCATAATTTTAATAACAAACACATGTGTCTTCAGATACCATTACCATTGACACATAATAACTATACAAATTAACACATTTTTCTTGAATAATTCCAATATCAAACACATGTATCTTCAAATACCACTACCATTGACAAACAATAACTAGACAAATTAACATACTTTTCTTGAATACAAAGAAAAGATAAAAAAAAAAAAAAAAGGAAAAACAATGAAAAAGGAAAAGAAAATGTCAAAGAAAAAAAAATGACTAGTGAAATTTAGTGACCAAAAGTGAAATTGGGGTAAAGTTTGGTGATCAAAACTGATATTAATCTTAACTTATTTCGTTAGTTGACTAACGATTAACGGAGTCATAACAAAAATTGATTAAAAAAAATAAGTTAGTGACTAATTTTGATGACGAGTGAAATTTAGTGATCAACATTGAAATTTGGTAAATAAAGCTGATATTAACCCAGTGGGCTGCGATTATACGTCATGTATCCTTTATGGATCCGCCAGACCGCCACTGCTTTTGTGGGGTGGTCATCTTGGATATAAGTCTTGTTTCTAAATATAAATTTATTTGATGCATGAATCAAATTTATTCGAATGTCATTGTTGTGCATACGGAGTGTTATAATAATAATTTGTGTGCATAATAATAATATTTTTAATACATAATAGCGACATTTTATATGCTCAATAATGATACTTGAAAAAGATCATTTGAATTTGAGTTTACACTTTTTTTTTCCTTTTCATTTTGCTCAATTTTCAACTTCCAAGATTATTTCAATCACATGTCATGAACATCGGGAATTATGACTCGAAGAAGTTGGAACATGGATCTGTGGAAGGAAGTAAGGTTGAAGAAGACAAAAATGGAGATTTGTTGGATGTGGAAACAAGGGTTTCATGGAGAAAAATGGTAGATAATGAAAGTGAAGTGGTGAAGAAGGATTGTTGTCTGAAAAAGAATGCCAAAGTACGTGTCAAAGATCAAACCATGGAGGAGGAAATCCCCTATTATACTAATAGGGAGTTTATGCTGATGATGTGTCGTCTTTAGAAGCATTTGGATGATGTGTCGCGTTCTTATGAAGTGAGTAATATATTGTAGTGATGTGTTATAATTTTATTGGTTGTCATTGAATATGTGACATACATGTGTCATGTTAATATAGAGTCCAATTAAAAAAAGGTACTAACATAGATTTGAACCTAGGACCTCTTACATAATTTTTATATTACTTACCAACTAAGCCACTATACAAATCTTTGCATGCTTTGAATAACTACTTTCTACATTTCTTAAATTTATATGGTGTTGCAGTTTTTTATTTTTAAGGATGAGGGAAGAAGTCAAAATTTACTTTTACATTATTATTAATTTTACATAAAATGTCCAGTCTACATATTGTTGATATGTTTATACTTTAAAATCAACTTTATCAAAATTTACTCATCAATCTACATAGTATCAAAATACACTTTATATATTTTTTAAAGATTTATAAGATTTAGATTCAAATCTACATTTCAATAAAAATATCAACCTACATAGTATTAAAATACACTAATTTTTATAAATATGTAAAAGATTTAGACTTCAAACCTACATTTGAATAAACGTGAAAATGTTAATTGGTGCGGTCAATCGTGAGATCTTTTTACATATAAATTTTGGCAAAGTAATATATGAACAATTTTCACCGTGAAATACATTTGAAGGGTATAAGTTATTTTATTAAATAATATTAGTTATTTTCATTAAAGATATTAGTTGTTTTCACTAAAGTAATATTTGGTAAAATTTATTAGTTGTTTAACTATAATGTATTAGTGAATTGTTGTTCATGGTAATAGTTAGCGTGAATATTCACATAATACCTTCTCATAATTCTTTTATATCAAATATATAATTTTATAATTATATGATATATTTTAATACTTCATATATTTTTTGTCAATTGAAAAGTATTTAATCAATTTATATTTACTACTCTCTTCGTCCCATACTCGATTGACCATTTGCTCAAAAAAAAAATTTAATACTAGATTGTACATTACAAAAAATAATTAAAACAAAATAAGCCTTTTTTTTAATTATTCCCCCCCAACAACTTAAAAATACATCACATGTCATTACTTTTACCCATAAAGAAACATCTACTATAACCACAAAGTAAAAAGAATTGAAATATTCTTACTTTATGCCTTCAAATACTAAGAAACAATTTTTACATTAAATCTCATGCCAAAAGCTAATGAATAATCATGTATAAAATGAAGTATTTTTACATTAATATATATATATATATATATATATATATATATATATATATATTTTACAGGTGTATCACAAGAATCCGCGTATTACGCGGGGGTTAATCTAGTAAATGGCTAAGATTGACATGGGTTATCTATCTTTGCAATTAAGTCCTTTATTTTATTTAGTTCCAAAGAATATACCACTTGTTTTGGTCTTTTATAATTCTGCATCTTTAGTATTTTATATTTACACTTTGGGAAAATGGTCCCATTAAGTTGTTATAGGAAGGACAATATGCAGGGATTTGATTATGCATAAAATATTCCAATTATCTTCTCTCTCTTCTTTCTCTCCCCTTCACGCATATCTCCATTCTTCTTCCTAAATTCTAATTCATCTTCAATTATTCATATCTGTTCTTATTTACAACCCAGAAAATATAAAAAGAAATATATTTACATATTTGTAGTATCAGTCCACTACATCACATTAGTCAATTACACCAATCCCTTGAATTTTTTTTATGTTTATTCATGCATCTTTGATAACGTCTTGTGTTCAATTATTTCTTTCTTTGTTCCGCAGTATTTTAGCCCATTCCTTAGGTATATAGTGCTAATATTTTCCTCGAATTTTGTAATTAGCACAAGAATTATATTAAAAGTTGATTAATTTTACCTTTTGAATTATATAAATAATAATCTCTCCCTCCATAATAAATGATGTTTTAGCACCACTTAAAAAAAGGATTTAACATCACATTCTTGCTCATAATTTTTTTATCAACAATTATTTTTTTATTTATTATAAATATGTTGAAATTATTGGTGTTTACCAATAATAATATGTGAGTGAAAATTAAAAGGAAATATAATTGAGACTGGGCTGAAGACATTGGATCTTGAATGGATAAAGTATTAGGGTTTTGAATCTTGAGCTTTCGTCTTGCAATCTTTTACTTAGGTTATATCTTGTGCGTCACGATTATCTTGATTATGTACCTTCTCCGTTAGTATACGTAGGGATTCCTATCCTGAGCATCACCATCACTCATTTGAATACAAACCTTAGTTAATTCATTTTCTTCAGTATTTTAGTTTAATCAGTTTATTTTAGTTATAATTAATTCTTCCAAAAATCCAAAAAACATACACTCATATTAACTACAACGCGTAGATCTTCAGGGATCTATTCGCATACACTTCATCCTTTGGGTTCGATATACTTGGTCATTCTACTTACTTATACTACAGTGAACCCGTACGCTTGCGGGGAATCGACTAATAAAAGTTGGTACATTCGCTTCAAGTCAATGGCGCCGTTGCCAGGGATGGCGTTGTATGTCGTTTGAATAGGACTTGTAGATAGCTTAGTAGTCAGTAGTGAGTGATTTACTTTTCTGTTTTATTTTGTACGTATTCGGCAGTTGCGTTTTTATTCTTTTGTTAGTATTTCAGGTTTATGCAAATACGCTCACAAGGCAATACGAGCGAAGAGAGATTACCGTTGGATCCCGAGACAATAGCAAGAAGAAACCGAGCCTTCTTAAGAAGGATGAACGCTGCCGGAGGAGGGAAAGAACCAATGGACATTACTAATGAGTTGGACGATGTCGAGAATGAGTTTGATGTCGAGAATGAGTTTAATCAGACATTGAACCGGGCTGACGGCACTGAAGGCAATTCCAGTAAGAACCAAGATCCGTCAGGGGATAGTCAGAGCCAGAACCCGGGTACACAACACGTGAACAATCCAGCTCATAATCTTGTCCAACATCCTCAGAACAACCCTGCTTACCCATATCCTAACTTACCACAAAACAACTTGCCTTATCCTTACCCATACCCACCTTATCCATATCCACCATACACGTATCCTCCACCGCCTGTTTACAACCAACCACCAGCTTATCAACCACCACCACCCCAACAAGTACCCGTACCAGCTGCTAATCCTCAACACGTTCCTCAGAACGCAGATCAGAACGTGGCTATTAGAGGAAGGTTCGCGGCACAACCGCAGAGGTACTATGATGGAGTGTCATTGCCCCCTGTAGAGGCAAATAACTTCTCGATTTCCCCAGGAATTTTTAAGCTGCTTACCGAGAATCAATTCAAGGGGGAGGTTGGGAAGGAGAATCCTCATACTCATCTGAGGAGTTTTTTGATGATCGCGTCCACATTCAATTATAACGGCATGTCTGAAGATGCCAAGAGGCTAAGGCTTTTCCCATTCTCTTTTACGGGAATAGCCAAGGAGTGGTACGATAACACGCTCCCACGGGGAGGTGTAACCACATGGGCCGAGCTTGGGCATCTGTTCCTCGAACGATTCTACCCTCCATCGAGAACGATTAAAGTGAGGATAGAGATCTCTTCCTTCCGCCAGAAGCCAGGAGAGGATTTACGTCAAGCGTGGGAGAGATGTTCTAACATGTTGATTGAGTGCCTGCAGCACGGGTATAATGAGGGATATATCATGGTATTCTTCTACAGTGGAGCTAGCAAGGCTGGTCAAGCCCATCTAGATGCATGTGCCAGTGGAGCTTTTCTGAACCAAGGGATTGCAAGATATAGAGAAATCATCGACAACATTGTCACGAATGCCGGGGCATGGAATGAGGATCCGGAATTTCAGAGAGTGTGCAAGTTGGAGGAGAATGAGGGTACGGGGAAGCTGTTGATGGCTATGATGGAGAAGATCAGCAACCTTGAGATGGGGCAGAATCTGGTTGGAGGGAATGTAGCAGTGAATGAGAAAGTAGACCCACCCATGAGTCAGCAAGAAGAGGCCAACTATATGGGAAGGCCTAATTATCCACAAGGGGGGTATCCACAAGGTGAAAATCAGTTTGGTAGGTCTTCTTATGGCCAACCATTTGTACCTCCAGGTCCTCAGCCGCCTCAAAATCAATGGAGGAACACACAAGGATATCAAGGAGGACAACAGCCTCCTCAAAACACATGGAGGAAGAATGAGAATTTCTCACATGCTAATCCGAAGGCGGGTATTACAGTACTTCCAGGTGTTGACCTAGGTTCTAAACCTCCGGGTGGAGAAGGGGGTACCTCAACTGAGGAGATGTTGAGAGCTATCCTTCAGAAGGTGGAGGAAGGTAGCAAGAGATTGTCCTCTTTGGAGTACGATGTGAAGGAGTTGCATAAGAAAGGTGATCAGCGTGACCAAGAAATCCAAAAGAGAGACATAGAGTGGAATCGACCTCAACAAGAGAACAACCGCAAGTTCACTTCTATTGAGTATCAAATTGGTCAAATTGCAAAGTCTCAGACGAGAGAGCAGGGCAAGTATCCTTCAATGCCGAGGGTAACCCAAAGGAACATTGCAAAGCTATTGAGTTGAGAAGTGGGACCAAATATGATGGTCCTGAGATGCCTGCTGATTCTGAGACGCCCAAAGGAGAAGTTGAGATAGAAGGAAAATAGCCTGAGGCAGATAGAGATGAGATTAAGGAGATGAGAGTTGAGAAAGGGGTTGAGAGTGAAGGCATTCAGAAGAGTAAAGATGTGGATGAGTCTCATGAGAGCAAAGAGCCTGAAGAGGAGGGCATTGAGGAGATTGAGAGAGTTCCGAAGTGGAAGAAGGCAAAGGAAGCAAGGAAGAATCTAAAAGAGACTGAGAAAGATGAATGGGGGGTACCCAAATCTATGATACCTGTCCCATATCCACAGTGCTTCATGAAAAAGAAGCTTGATGAGAAGTTTGCTAAATTCCTTGATGTTTTTAAAAAATTACATATTAACATCCCTTTTTATGATGCTTTGGAACAGATGCCTAACTATGCCAAGTTCCTGAAGGACTTGATAGCGAAGAGACGGAGAGTGGACGGACCTGAGCTAGTGCACTTGAACCACGAGGTGAGTGCTATGGTGCACAAGGCGCTTCCGCCAAAGTTGAAGGATCCCGGGAGTTTTACCATTCTTTGTGATATCGGGAACGGGATCAAGAAAGAAGCTTTGTGTGATCTCGGAGCTAGCATTCATTTGATACCTCTATCGTTGTTCAAGAAGTTAGAGGTGAGTGAGCTTCAACCCACGATGATGACGCTCCAGCTTGCTGATAGGTCTATCACTAAACCTCAAGGAGTAGTGGAGGATGTTCTTGTGACGGTGGAGAATCACGTTTTTTCCGCCGACTTCTTCGTACTCGATATGGAGGAGGATGAGCATGTCCAACTGATTTTAGGGAGACCGTTCCTAGCTACAGCCGGGATGGTACTTGACGCAGCGAATGGGAAGAATACGGTCAAAGTTGATGATCAAGAAGTGAAGATAGCTATTTATGAAGCTATGAAATACCCCATGGGAGATGAGAGCTGCCACTTCATTGACATCACAGATACTTGTGTTGAAGACACACTTCTAGACCCTTGCTCTTTCTATGTTCATCAATTTGATTATCCTATTCTTGACGATCTATCTTACGACTTTTATGATCTTGATTATTTTGACAGCTTGAGAGACAACGAAGATGTCAAGTTCTTGGAGATGAAGAAAGTAGAGGATGAGGACGACTTGGAAGTCGATGAGTCAACTTTTGAGAAGATGTTCGATAAGGCACCACCATTGGAGGCAAAAAAGGAGCTAAAACCACTTCCCGACCACCTCAAGTACGCCTACTTGGATGAGACCGACAAGTATCCGGTAATTGTATCAGCCCTTTTATCTGATGATCAACTTGAGAGACTTTTAGTGGTGCTTCGTAAGCACAAATCTGCTATAGGATGGTTGATCGCATATATTAAGGGAATTAGTCATTCGATTTGCATGCACAGGATTAGATTAGAAGAGGGTAGGAAACCGACAGTGCAAAACCAACGTAGAGTTAATCCGGTGATTCAAGAGGTGATACATAAGGAAGTTTTGAAGTTGTTAGATAGCAATATGATATTTGCGATTTCTGATAGTCCATGGGTGAGTCCGTTACACGTAGTTGCTAAGAAGGGGGGTACCACGGTGATTAAGACTGAGTCTAATGAATTAGTAGCCACTAGATTAGTGACGGGATGGCATGTGTATGTTGATTATAGGGAGTTGAACAAGGCAACGTGTAAGGATCACTTTCCTCTACCGTTCCTTGATCAGATGATTGATAGATTAGGTGCTTTTAAGTATTACTGTTTCTTATATGGGTACTCGGGGTATAATCAGATCATGATAGCTCCAGAGGATCAAGAGAAAACCACCTTCACTTGCTATTATGGAACTTTTACTTTTAGGAGGATGTTGTTTGGGTTGTGTAATGCACCCGCTACCTTTCAAAGGTGTATGATGGCTATTTTTCATGGTTTGATTGAGAAGATTATGGAGGTTTTCATGGACGACTTCTCCGTCTACGGGGAGTCGTTTGATAAATGTCTAATCAATCTTGAAGTTGTGTTGAGCAGGTGTGAAGAAATGGACTTAGTGCTTAATTGGGAGAAGTGTCACTTCATGGTGAGAGAGGGTATTGTTCTTGGACATCATGTGTCCTCGAAAGGTATCCAAGTTGACAAGGCGAAAGTAATTGCTATTGAGAAGCTTCCACCACCTTCGACCGAGAAGGGGATTCGGTCATTTTTAGGACACGCGGGTTTTTATAGACGTTTCATCAAAGACTTTTCACAAATAGCTAAACCCCTTTCGCGGCTTCTTGAAAAATAAGTTGCCTTTGAGTTTACTAATGAGTGTTTAGTGGCTTTTAAGAGGTTGAAAGAAGCGTTGGTGAATGCCCCAATACTTGTGACACCGGATTGGTCTAGCCCGTTCGTGCTGATGTGTGATGCTAGTGACTATGCGATGGGGGTTGCTTTGGGGAAAATTCGTGAGAAGCGTTTTCACGCTATTTACTATGCCTCGAAGATGCTGAATTCTGCTCAAGTGAATTACACTACAACCGAAAAGGAGCTGTTTGCGGTCGTGTATGCCTTTGATAAATTTCGACCCTACTTAGTAGGGACGAAAACAATTGTATATACGGACCACACAGCGATTCAATATCTTATGAGTAAGAAGGATGCAAAGCCCCATCTCATTCGATGGATTTTGCTACTCCAGGAGTTCGATGTAGAGATTCGAGATAAGAAGGGATGTGAGAATGTGATAGCAGATCACCTTTCAAGATTGGAGCTCACAAAGGAGAACACCGTGGAGGATCGAGAGGTGAACGATGAATTTCTGGATGAGAAGCTCTTTGGCTTAGGAGATATTCCTGTATATCGAGTTGAAGGGAAGGCACCATGGTTTGCGGACTATGCTAATTATTTAGCAAGTAGGGAGTTACCTGCTGAGATAGACTCGGTGCATCGGAAGGCATTTTTGAAGAAAGTTCGGGAGTTCATTTGGGATGATCCCTACTTGTTCAAAAGAGGGATAGATCATGTGTTGAGAAGGTGTATGCCAGAGGAGGAATGGAGTAATATCATAAGGCATTGTCACGCCTTGCCATGTGGAGGACATTTGGATGGGGAGAAAACCGGAAGGAAGGTCCTTCAATCTGGTTTTTATTGGCCAACTCTTTTGAGAGATTGCATGGAATGGGTCAAGAGGTGTGAAAATTGCCAACGATTTAGCTCCATTACCAAGAGGGATGAGATGCCGCTGCACGTGTTCATGGAAGTCGAGGTATTTGACGTATGGAGGATTGATTTCATGGGTCAATTTCCTCCTAGCAATGGATTCTTGTACATTCTCGTGTGCGTTGATTACATCTCGAAGTGGATTGAAGCTGTCCCGACTCGAGTGAAGGATTTCCGAGTGGTTATCGAGTTCTTGAGGAAGAACATTTTTGCAAGATACGGAGTCCCAAGAGCTTTGATTAGTGATGGGGGAAGTCACTTTGTGAACAAGTGGATGGAAAAACTGCTGTCAAAATATGAGGTAAGTCATAGAGTCCCTACTGCTTATCATCCTCAATCTAACGGTCTTGCAGAGGTATCGAATCGTCAAATCAAGGAGATCCTTGAGAAGACGGTGAGCATTAGTAGGAAGGATTGGGCAACAAAGCTTGATGATGCCCTTTGGGCGTATAGGACAACTTTCAAAACACCTCTTGGTATGTCTCCGTACCAATTAGTTTTTGGAAAGGCATGTCATTTGCCCGTGGAGTTGGAGCATAAGGCATATTGGGCGATCAAGAAGCTGAATTTTGATAGTGCCTTAGTTGGTGAGAAGAGATTACTCCAATTGCATGAGTTGGAGGAGTTTCGAAACAGTTCCTATGAGAATGCTCGAATTTTCAAAGAGAAGACCAAGAAGTGGCACGATGCATGGTTGAAGAAAAAGGAGTTCAAGGTGGGAGATCAAGTCCTCATTTTCAATTCGAGGATGAAGCTGTTTGGTGGAAAGCTCAAGTCCAAGTGAAACGGGCCGTATATCGTGAAGGACATGCATAAGAGTGGATTTCTTGAGGTCGAGAAGGAGGATGGACGTAGATTCATGGTGAACGGGCATCGAGTAAAGAAATTCTTTAACTTCTCTTATGAGAATAAGGGAGGTATTTTAGATTCTCAAGTCCCGTGAGCTCCTTTGAGCTCGGTCCGGCATTAGGACCTTAAAACTAGCGCTTAATGGGAGGCAACCCATTTTTACTTATTTTTATGTGTTTTGTTTCTTTTGTCGTTTTGTGAATCGTAAGTGTTAACCTCGTTTGTAGAGTATTTTTGTTGGTGTAGGCTTGTTTCGTATGGCTTAAGTTTGGGGGTGATATTTCTTTTCACTCGTTACTTTGCATTGATAGTTAGTTAAGTTCATAATAATTTAGTGTACTTACTCGTACGTACTCGTTCTTTTCAAACTGTGTTATTGCCTAGCAAGAACAAAGTTTGGGGGGTGTGTATTCGTACTTCGAGTTCGTACACGAAATTCTAATGAAAAATTGGTCAAATTTTTTGAAAATACCGATGCGTGGGATCGGATTAATTGAGAGTGCTTAAGTTCGACTTGAATGGATTGGTGATTTGCACGTTTGGAAGAGACCCCAACTCCTCGGTCGAATGAGCGACCTGGCTTAAATCGAGGAGTTCTCAGGTTAGTTCGTGTTTTTGTTGAGTTTTATGATGTTCGAGTTTGGTTCGTACACAAATTTTGGGTTTTGGACGTCGAAATCACATGTTGCAAGGATGAGCTGCTCGAGTGGCACCACTCGAGCGCCTCCGCTCGAGCGCATTGCTTGAATGCCCAAATTTAACAGAAGATTTTCGCCGCTCGAGCGACTGTGTCATTCGAGCTCCATGCTCGAGCGCGACCGCTCGAGCGGGCCAGCTCGAGCGGGTCACGGGTTTTACCCAGTTTTTTTGCCTCCTCTATAAATACCCCTCCCCACACGTATACACATATACACACACTAAAAGGGGCGATTTTGGGGGCATTGTTCAGAGATTTCGAGCGTTCTTCGTAATTACCTTCGATTTCGCTCGAAATTTATCTCAATCTTCCTTAATTCTTCGAACAAGGTATGTAATTCCTAACTTTTGTCATTAAATTAGTTGATTGAGGATGAATTAGACATGAGAAGCATATGAACTAGGGTTCATGATAGGTTCGAATTTTTTGGGATTTTTATGCAAAAACTTGTTGATTCTTAATTCCTTTTGTATGAATGTTGGTAATTTGCTATGGGTTTGCTTGTTTCACTCTCAATTTTGGAATTGTATGAGTAGAATAGGTGAATTTCTAGAGTGAAAAAGTAGGAATTTGAGAAAAGGAGATGGGTTTTGCATGTTGAGAAGAAATTATTGTGAATTGAGATTGAATTGAGCATGAATAGGTTTGAATTGAGTCTTGAGCATGTAAATTACACAATTTGGGTAATGTTACTTCATGATAGACTTGAATGTGGGCATTGTTGAGTTAAGATTGATGAATTAGTTGTTAACTACCTGGGAATTTGGGAATTTCTGCTACATGAGACTTGGAATTGATTGATTGAACTCAAGTTGAGATTTAAAGTGAAGGAATTGAAATTGTTACTACTTGAGATGTTTGGAATTGATTTGAATTGCACAGAGTGTTATGAATGAAATTGAGTTGCTTTGTGTTTTGCCAGGTACAATGGCTCCTAAAAAGAATGAGGATAGAGTGTTGAGCATTGCTGAATTGGAGGAAGTTACGAACGATCTTAGGAGGAGGAGTTTGTTGCCCTCGAGGTGGAACAATCTGAATTATGAGGGAAGTTGGAGGTACATTGCGTACCGATGGAGCCTGATCACCGGGAAGGTGGGAAAGACCCGGAGACACGTCGTTAGTTTCATGAGAGATTTGGGGATCGAAGAGGAGATTAGGAGAATTTTCAGAAGGAACAATATGACGGAGTTCTTCGAGATGTTGCTTTACATAGAGACGAATGCCGACTTGGTGGAACAGTTCCTCGCAACTGTTGAGAAGACGGATGAGAACTCGTTTAAGTTCAAGTACCAGAACGATTGGCAGTATTGTGAGATTGAAGCTGTCAACCTCGCACTTGGACTTCCAGCTTTGCCCAGACCAAACCGTATGTCAAAATCGTACAAGGCAAACGCGTTCTGGAAAGACATCACGGGAGGAATGGCCGGGGACTACAAAGGCCAGAATGCACGAGCGTCTGCAATCAGAAATCCCGTGATTCGGTACTTGGAGCGGATCCTAGGAAACACCATATACGCCCGTTCTGAGACTGGAACTGTCACAAGTAAGCAACTTTATGGTATTTGATGTCTTCTGTACACGAAGGAGCACGACTTTGGAAGAGACTTCGTGGAGCACCACTACGAGGCTCCCTTCAAGCTAGGCACGAAGACTTCCAAAGTTCGAGGAGGTAGACTGATCTCTATATTCGTAAAGAGCCTCGAATTCGTGCCATGTTCGGGTCCGTGCCCAGGGATGGATTTAGGGTACGAATAGATGAGCAACACGCTGATGTTCGAGCATTGGATGGGGAGTTATTGTATTCGATTTAAGGATGATAGCCTTTTCCCACTGCCGAACGATAAGTTGGTATCTTTGAAGGGAAAGAAGAAGCAAAACTTGGGCATGAACGAAGAGCAGCACTTGGCTATAAGTGCTAAGTACACGTCTGAGGTTGATAGTAGAGGACTCCGGGAGGTGAGGCCCGTGAAGAGGAATCATAGAGATGGTATCGACGGTGCCGGGACGAGCGGAGCAGGAACAAGTGAAGTCCAGGATCTGCAAGAAGAAGAAGAGCAAGAATACAAAGAGGGACACGACGGGGAAGGAGAAGTAGCGGGCGAGAACCCGCAAGAGATGGAGGTGGAGTCACCCGAGATGCATTCGCCCGGGCAGTAGTATCCCTCGTACGAGGATTGGACTCAGATGGGCAACCAGATTCAGACGCTCCAGACTAACGTGACCTACTTGCGTGAGACGCAAGCTAGGTTAGACACGAGGACAACCTGTATGGAGGATCAGCTCTCGGATATGCACCGCTGGATGGAGTCGTTGTTCGTGTCGCACTTGGGAGCTGACCATCCAAACTACCGCCCACCGCCGCCTCCGGATGCTTGAGAGTCATGGGATTTCCCCGATTTCTAGTTCCTTTTTCTTTTTCTTTTCTCTTCTTATTTATTTCTGCTTTTGAGTGTGAACTTTATTGTCTGAGTGGTGTGCATTTCTTATGGGATTGTATTGGATGTATTTTGGATTATGATTTAAGTTGAATTGATTGATGATTGACTGATTTCATTCTTCTTTACTCGTACTACTTGCTGATTGTTGATTTTCAAGTATGACTTAGTGAGAAAAGTTGAGTTGTGAGGATGAGTTAGGAATTCTTATGTGTGAGTGGTTGAGCTAGAGTTGACTTGAGAAAGAACTTGTATGCTCATGAATTTTTCTTTTTGAGTGCTTGTGTGATGAGAGTGAGAATTCACTAGGACTAGCATGGATGTGAAAGTCGTGAGATTTGAGCCTTTTGAGATTTGATGCATAAAATAATCTCTTCGTTTGTGAGTGGATCGTCACCTTAGAGGATGCTAGAACTTGTGTGTGCTCTTGCTTCTTGATTGTGTCTAGTTTGATATGCCGAATGTGATCTTAGGCCATCTTTGTTTTGATTGAGTCACTTAGCCTAAATTTCCCTACCATGGATATTTGTCCCTTGTTAGCCCCTTTGAGCCTTAAGCCTATTTCATTGGCTAGCACATATGAACACTATTCCAATTCCTAAGCCTTTTTGTCCCAATTTGAGTGGAGAATAGGAAAAGTGTGAATGTGAAGGGATGGGATTGAGTTGAAAAAGAAAAATGTTGTTTGTTGAGTGAGTACGAGAAGAAGGTGTGATGAAGTTATGAGTTGTGGGAAAAAGAAAAAAAAATTGAGAATGAGCAAAAGAAAAAAAAAAGACCTCATGTATTTGTGAAAAAAAAAGTGAAGTGATTGAGAAAAGTGAAAAAGTGAGAAAGAAAAAAATGAATGAAGTGTTGAGAGTGTTGGAATTGAAAGTGTGTTCATTGACTATGTTTGAAGTAGTCTGTTCCTAATCTCGAAGTACCGAAGTTTGATTTTTCTATTCTCCATTCACTTTAGTCACTTACCTATATTGTTATCCCACCTGTCCAAAGAGCCTACATTACAACCTTGAGAAAAGTCCTTTTTGATTCGGCATTGATTTCTAGAGTATGGTCGGAGTTGAGAGTGCTTACAAGCCTATGGCTGCCGATATGAGTGATTGATTGTTTGAGTGAGTCCCTTTATCATTGATATACACTTGTGAGTGAGTGAAACACATCGTTGAGTGCACATCCATGTTTGATTTTGGTGATTCTTGCTGTTGTTGCATGAGTATGATGAGGGAAGGTGAGTGAGTATACTTGTGATTGATCTTTGAAGCTCGAATTCATTTGCTTGCATGATTTGATTCGTTGACTCATTCCTAACAATTTCACTTGACTTATTATTTCATTGCTTGAGGACAAACAATATGGTAAGTTTGGGGGGGGGGGGTTGATTAGGTGTGAAATTGTCATGATCCGTCGTTCGAAATACCCTAGTTTTGGTCGGTTTTGTCGAGTATTTAGAGTCAATTGAGCATTATTTCTATACATTGATGAATTTATCTCTTTGATGCTCATAGGTGAATCGAGGATGAAAAATGGAGTTCGTAGGACTTTGAATCGACTCAAACGGATGACCGGATGAGAAGATATCGAAGAAATACGATTGGTATTAGTGCGGAAGAAGAAAAGTATTACTTTGAGAAATTTTGGAATCACTCGAGTGGCTCAGGTCGAGCACTAGCGCTCGAGCACGTTGCTCGAATGCTAAAAACATACAGAAGATTTCTCACGCTCGAGAAGCTCGAGCGCCCCAAAACATACAGAGGATTTCGAGCGCTCGACCAGCTTGAGCGCCACCGCTCGAGCAATTGCAACATTCGAGCTACACTGCTCGAGCGCCACCGCTCGAGCATGTATGCTCGAGCGCTTCCAACTTTTATGCTTCCGGATGCATTTTTTGGCCCACGAGTTCCCGATTCGGCCCACAACTTATATATACTCGTCCCGAGCTCATTTTTGCAGACCACCATTTACCACTTGATAGATTATTACTTTTAGAGTTCGTTTTTGGAGAGAAGGAGAAGAGCAAACTTTACTTTACGTTTAATTGAGGTTTTAGCACGAATTCTTAGTTTATTTTCGTTTCTCAGTTTTCTTTTCATTAGTTCGATTACGTTAAACACTTTAAATTTCGTTTTTATTAATTAAATTTCAGTTCTTTGCAAGTATTTCTTTAAACCCTAGTTGATGTTTGATCTTTTATTCGTTCTAATCATCATGTTTATGTTCGTCACTTCTTCTATTGCTTTTATTATTGTCAAAACCATGTCTAGCTAAAACCCTTGCATGCTTAGGGTAGGATGAACTCGTAGAAGTAGGTTGCGGGTACGTAATTAGGGTAATTCGTGACGTTAGGGTTTTAATTCTCTTAATTAATGAATTCTTAAAATTAGTCTTAACTTTATTCTTGAATTTCGTTCGAAAAGTGTTAGAGAGAGGACGATCTTATCACTTGTTTGCCAAATTTGTTAAAGCAATAATTCGAACTCACTCGCAAGTGTACGAGATTGTTGTTGTGGTTAGACAATTGACCAAGTTAAATATCGAACCACGGGACTAGTGGCTAGTGTAGCCCTAATACTATACGTCGTCGCGTAATTGTAGTGCGAGTCAATGTTTTAGGATCGGGGTTTTCTCGAAATTAAAACAAAAATGAAAGCAACTAAACAAATCAAAGAAAATAACTAAACGAAAGCAAAAAACAATTACTAATTTTAGGGATTTGAACAATTAAAACGAGACGTGTTCGGGTGTTCATCATCACATGAGAATCAAGTACACAATCGATAAGTAATAACTATTCAAGTTTTCGATCAACTATAGAAGCAATCACTAAACATCACATATTCACCGTACTGGATAAGCCTAGGCAAACACGTCAAATGAAAACATCGGATCGTTAGTCTTCTCACTTATCACCAATTTCTCAATTAAGCAACAAGTGTAGGAAATATGGGGTTCTAATGAAAATACTCAACTCTCGTTGCGATACTCCAATATCCACTCAAATCGCATAAATTACTCACACCCATACAAGATCATGCATCGACCCAACTCTCGTTGCGATAAACACACAATCTAAATACAAGGTCATGCATCGACCCAACAAGAGCAATCATGAAATCGAACAACCAAAGTCCATATTCCTAATAGATTGACCTTCAACTATAATAGATATCACAAATCAAATCAAATACTCAATTACTCATGTAAATCCAAACACCCAAACACAAGAAAATTAACTAAGCATAATAACCAACAAGTTCATATAAAATAAAGAAAAATAACCCATAATCATTAAATTAAACCAAAGGGAAATGAAATTAAGGAAAGAAGTGACCTTTTGAGTGTTGATTTAGCTACAAAACTTGATAATCCTTGGTTGAATTGAAAGAAACTACTAATTGAAAGCATAATCTAAGCTAATCTATACTAGAAATTGTAAGAAATTCAAAAGAAAAATAAAAATAAAAAGAAAAGAAGAAAAAAAATCTAAGAGAATTAGGGTTCTTGACTATGAGTGTATTGTTGTTGTGTCTCCCTAAAATCTGAGAAAATGGTATATATAGTGGGGGAAGAGGGTATGGAGATAAATTTTGCAAAGAAATCCCCGAAGAATACTGAATTTTCGTAACTTTAAGCCTTTACCAAATTTATCGCGATATCTCGTGAAATCTCGCGAGATTTTAAAAATCTCGCGAGAAACTGAAATTCTTGAATTTGGCTTTGAAATTCTCTGCACAATTTGGTCTCGGTTTGCACCACTTTGCTCGGCCGATACATATTATTGCTAACCGATATTTAAAGGCCGTAGCCATTTTATCGGTTTGGGCATATTGGTATCGGTTTGGCCGTTAGTAGCTCGGTCGAGACGTGCTTTCTTCTTTCTCCTCACTTTTTCTGCTAACTTTCTGCCCAAATCGAAGCTTCCATGGCGTGGTGAGCTCTTCAATTCTCAGTATCTCAGCTTCCTTAAATGGTGGTTGCTTCAATTTCCGTTTCCAACGACGAGCTCTATTCCCTCTGTTAATGGCATATTAAATTCCGGTGGCTGCTGTGAGCTTTCTCAGCGAATTCGGTTCTGTGGGCGAACTTCCATGGATTCCGGTGCGACGGAATTTCCGGCGAGAGCTTCAAATTCCGGCAATAATCGACGAGACGGCGGCGCAATTTCCAGCGTCGTGAATTTCCAGTGAATCGGCGAGACGGCGGCGAAGCTTTCATGGTTGCAAGCGTTCTCTTTCTCTCACTTCGAAACATGGCTGCTGTGATTACTTGCTTTCCAAATTAGAAAGTCATCTTTGACTTCTTCTAAACAAAGATAAGGGGCCCGCATGACTTTTCTTTTCTCTTTCCTTGGTTCACGTGACTTCATGGAGAGAATGACTAGGCAGAGTATTCATTCAAATAAGGGACAAATTTTTTTTTAGCCATGGTGTATATGTCTTATATCAAAAATGCCTTAACCATTTGCAAAATTTCTTTTTTAGTCATTTCAAGGATATAATTACATTTTGACCCCTAAAAGAAATATTTTATTCCCTTTGAATCCCCTGCCCTAGCTGACCGATTGGGTAGAAAAGAATTTTTGCATCAATCAATTTAATTTCAATTTCCCTCCTCAATTGTTGCAAAATTCGATCTTTTCATCCAACTTCCCCCTCAAATGCAATTTTCCCCATTCTTAACGGAAAACGTATGTGGGTTGTAGTTGGTTTTGAAAGCAATCAATCGAATTGGAGCTGGGTGCAATTTCCACCATTGTTAATGGTAAAACGTGGGTGGGTTGTAGTTGGCTTTTGAAAGCAATCAAACGAATTGGAGATGGGTTTGTTTTCGAATGTGAAAACAGAAAACGTGTTTTGTTGAAAGCTTACGCGAATTGTTACGGTTAACTTCAAGTTGAAAGCTTTCGTGAATTTGAAGGTATGTATTCTATTTTTTTCGACTCTCAGTTTTTGGGCTCTTGGTTTTTCTCAAATTTCTTTCGTTAACCATGTACATTGATTGGTTTTCTTCTTGTTATTCCTTATTATTTGCGCGTCCAATTTAATTCTGGTAACTTATTTTATACGGTATTTAACTACCCCTGTTTTGCTTCCCTGTTTTACTGTAATTTAAGTTTGTAGTATTAATTTATATCTTCATTGTTTTACAAGAATAGATATGAAGACAAGGAAATTTTTGGGTGTACATTATAATGGATTTTTTGAAGATTCGAAATATGTTGGTGGTAGTTTTGGTGCTGTTCGGATATTTGAGCAGAAGATGAAGCTCAGTAACTTTAGTAGACTTGTTCTTGAATTCTGTGGTCCAACTAGCTGCGGGAAATATTATACATTTTTCGAACTTGCAAAATTCGGATCTCCATCAAAGGTTAAAAATATTTTTGTTGAGTTAAGAACGATGATGATGTCGAGTCGTTTCTTACTTGTTCAGATGCCCCCGAGGTTTATGTGTGCAGTGAGTTATTTGAAATCCCCATTTGTGAAGATTTAGGTGAGCAGGGCACGACAAGTTCATCTGTTAAAAAAAATGTGAATGGTTTGGAGGATTTAGCTTCTAATAATTTTAGTTTTCCCCCAAATATTCCCGATCACGTAGTGTCTATAGATAGTGACAAAGAGTTAAGTAGTCCCCACTATTCTGAATCTTCATACTCCTCCTATGAATCAGAGGATGAAGATGACTGCCCACCCCCAGTACCCACCCATTCAGTACCTAATCTGCCTATTCCTGATCCTTTGTTGCTCCCACTCATCCCCAAAAATTTACATCCCCAGGAAGTACATTCCCCACCAACCTTCCAAAAGCACGTTCCTGGACAGTTATCCACAAAAGACGTATTTTTGTCCAAAGCAGAAATGGTTCACTCTGTTGGTCTCCACCATCTTAACAATCACTTAGAGTTTCGTATTGCACGGTCGTGTACTGAGAGATGGGGCGCCGTCTGTCCTAATTCGGACTGTTCCTTTGCAATCAATGCAAGGTCCACGAAAGGGGTATGGGGGTTCAGCCTTTGTAAAAGTCACACATGTCGTTTTGATCCCGATCGCAATCGACCAAGAAGACTCCCTTCAAAAGTGCTTGAGTCCATATTTGCTAACAAACAGAAGGACATGGAGGATGCCTACACACCCAAGAGTATCCAAACAGAGTTGAGTAAAATGTATGGGATGGATGTGTTGTATGGCTAATCCTTTAGGTCGAAGCATCGCATAGCCGACATAATATATGGAAATCATCTCGAGTCATTTAAAATGCTTCCTTCTTACCTGGAAATGCTAGGTACTGCAAATCCCGGATCTCAAATGAAGCTTTTAAGGGAACATGATGGTAGGTTCAAATATGTTTTTTTTTGCGCTTCGTGCTTCAATCGATGGTTTTAAACACGCAAGGCCTGTTATAGTTATCGATGGAACTCACTTGAAGGGAAAATACAAGGGTATTGTATTTGTTGTTGTTACCCAAGATGTGAACCATCGAGTTTTTCCCCTGGCTATGGGCATTGGTGTTGTAGAAAACAATGAGTCATGGACGTGGTTCCTTCATCGATTAAGAGAAGTCTTTGGTTCACCTCCAGGTCTTTTGTTTGTGTCTGACCACCACTTGAGCATAATACATGCTGTTGAGACTGTTTTTCCGAGTGTAGCTCATGGTTTGTATTTTTTCCATCTAAACAAGAAATATGCTAAATACGGGAAGACTGTGGCAGATTGTTTCTCATCAGCAGCACATACCTATACTCCTGATGAATTCAACAGGTACATTTAAATTGTAAATTCTTTATCCTTTAGTTATTTTTGCATAACATGTTTTTGAGTTCTTACTGTTGTGTTTTAATTTAAATAATTTAGAATAATATGTAGATGCATGAGTGTTCTTGATAGTGTTTCTGGAGGTAAACTGGGTGAATCTCTACGAAGTAAAGGGTTTGATCGCTGGTCACGAGTTCACTGCAAAACTCGTCGATATGAGTTCATGACGTCAAACTGTGCAGAGTCGTGGAACAGTCGAATTCTTTGGGCACGTGATAAGCCAGTTGTCTATGTTTTAGAAGCAATTAGACATGTTATGCAAGATTGGTTCAACGAAAGGAGTACTGAGCTAGGTTCAGAGTCTGGTTACCTTTGCTCGCGTGTATCCAATATCCTTTCGAGGCAACAAATAATGGTCGATTCACACAGCGTCGAGCAGGTGACTGCATATCAGTTTACAGTGTCCAGGGAAAACATCAGTTACATGGTCGACTTGGATAAGCGTACCTGCTCATGCTTTCAGTTTGAAAAAGAAGGTATTCCATACGTTCATGCTCACACTGCCATCAGGTACGATGTATATTTGTCGTACAGTATTATTTTGCTGATATTTGTGATTATTATGTTTATTGGTTCGTTAATAATGTTGACATGTGATTAGTATGCTCATTGCTTGCTTTATTGGTGTTTTTACAGGAAGCGTAATTTGAAAGTGAGTAGGTATGTCGATATTTTCTACACATCTGATAGTGTGCGACGAATGTGGGCTGGTTCAGTAATGCCCGTACCCGATCCGAAAAACTGGTGTGTTTCTGAAAATACGAAAGATGTTGTATGCAATCCACCACCTATACACAGGCAAGCTGGTCGGCCAAGGATGAGCAGGAAGAAAGCCAAATTAGAACTGAAGCCTAAGAAGAAGCGCAAGAGACAGCAATGCACACGCTTCCATGGGTTTGACCACAATCAAGCAACCTGCCATGTGTTCATGCCTTTAGATTCTGGAAAAAGTCAACATTCATTGGATGAACCAGAGTCATCCTGTTGTCCACCTCAAAGGAGTCATTCCTAATGTACTAACATTCAACTTTGGAATATTAATTAATGATCTGTATTATGCTATTTGGTATATTTTGTAATACTTTGAGAAGTGTTGTAATGTGAATGGGATGTAGCATAATCTAGCTTGTATATATACATTAATTTCATTATTATTTGTCTTAGTTTTTTTAAGTGGTGGTAACTACTTAGTTGATGTGGAATGGGACGGAGTGTAGTGGAGTGTATTGTTAAGTTTGTGGACTGTAATGGAATGTGGCGTATTCTAACTTGTAGATGCATGTTCCTTTATTATTAACTGTGTTTAATTTTTTGGGTGGTGGAAATAATGTAGTTCATGTGGAATGTGTCGGAGTGTAGTGGAGTGGGTTGTTAAGTGTGTGGAATACAGTTATTAATTATTTTCTCCTCCTGGAATATTTAGACCACACTATGTTTAGACCACACATTATTCCACATTATTCCACATTTAGACCACACTATGTTAATAAGAACTTCATGTCCACGTTATTTTACTGTATTTCAATTTAATACACATTCTTGGGAGTTTAGACCACACTATTCTATTCCACTTCAGTCCACACTATTCCACATAGCGGTAGTTTTATTGCAATCCAATATACATTATTCCACATTTAGACCACACTATTCCACACTTGTAAACCCTATACATTATTTCACATTTATACCACATTATTCCACATTTAGACCACACTATTCTATTCCACACCAGTCCACATTATTCCACATAGCGGTAGTTTTATTGCAACCCAATACACATTATTCCACATTTAGACCACACTATTCCACACTTATAAACCCTATATACATTATTTCACATTTATACCACATTATTCCACATTTAGACCACACTATTCTATTTCACACCAGTCTACACTATTCCACATAGCGGTAGTTTTATTGCAACCCAATACACATTATTCCACATTTAGACCACACTATTCCACACTTGTAAACCATATATACATTATTTCACATTTATACCACATTATTCCACATTTAGACCACACTATTCTATTCCACACCAGTCCACACTATTCCACATAGCGGTAGTTTTATTGCAACCCAATATACATTATTCCACATTTAGACCACACTATTCCACACAGTCCACACTATTCTACATAGAGGTAGTTAATTTTGTAAACCCAATATACATTATTTCACATTTATACCACACTATTACACACAGTCCACACTATTCTACATATCGGTTGTTAATTTGTAAACCCAATATACATTATTTCACATTTATACCACACTATTCCACACAAGTCCATACTATTCTTCATAGCGGCAGTTAATACCTTCGTTTTCAAACCAAATCCGAATAATCCCAATTATTATAAAATTAGGGCCAATTATTATAAAATTAGGGCCAGAAAAAAGAAATTACTAAAAAATCACAGTGTGGCGCCAATTTCTTATAAATGGCGCCAACACCTATTCCCCCAAAAGCAAATTCTGACAACTGAAACCAATCCCAGTCCAATCGAAGCGGTGCCTTCAGCCGTGCCCAATCCCAATCCAATCCAAGCGGCGCATTGATTGACCCGTTCCCAATTCGACTCCAATTAGACCCTATGGTTATTTAATCACCCAAATGTCATACTAGAAACTCTACCTTTTCCAGTGCAAAATTTGTCCAGTAAAAGATCATCAAAATGGAAATAACTGTTCATCTTGCCCCTGAAATCATAGGAGAAATATTTGTTAGGTTGCCTTCTAAGCCCGTTGTTAGGTGTAAGATCCTGTCTAAGGAGTGGTTTCGTATAATATCAGATCTCACTTTTGTGAAAAGGCACATAGCCCAAATGAGGCTCCAGAATAAAGTCCGCATACTCTTTCAAGAAGAGGATTATTTCATTCCATTCCAATACGAACCACCAGTCCATGGTGGTCCTGTATTGAGGCGCTTCGTTCGGGGTTATAGAGATTTTGAATACCTTGGTTCGTGCAACGGTCTAGTTTTGGTGTGCGGCGGGGATTCTGTTTTTTTCCTACTCAATCCAACTACAGGGATGCGTACCTATTTGCCTCCTGAACCAATCAATTTCCATGCCCATGTGAATGGTGCACGCACACTATTTGGGTTGGGCTACAATGAGAGGAATGACGATTATCATATCCTCCGGATCTCTCTGTTCCACAATAGTATTTGGCTCTCAGAGGTCAAGATATTCTCTAGGAATGCCTCTCAGTGGATGGATCTTGGTCAGCATCCTCACGAAAGTCTCATGTCAGGAAATGGTGTCTATGCCAATGGATGTCTACACTGGAGGGTTTATTCTCGACACATATCAGTTTTTAATTTGGAGCACCAAAAATTCTCGCTCACCACTGTACCTGAGTGCATCTCCCAGAGCAATTTGTATTACAATTTATCCTCTTTAAACAATGAAAAATTGGTTTTGTCCAGGTGGCTTTACACTCCTAACGAACCTGTTGATGTTTGGATTCTGGAAAATTACCACTTTCCTAATTCCTGGACAAGATATGAAGTTACCCTAGATGTACCCATTTTCACACTGCGCTATATTAACTTACAACCGCTCTATCTTGTGGAGCCACGACGAAACAATTGTTTAGGTTAAATCCTATTGGCACTTTTGGCTACTGGGACATCTTGCAGAGGAGGTTCTTCTTTATTGATGACCAACCAATAGTTAATGTTCCATCCTCTGTTTTCCCATATCTTGAGAGCTTCGAGTAGCGATGCATAGAGTGTAGTAGTAATTTTATTCGTGTAATTTTATTCTGGGTTTAGTTTCTAAACAATCATGCTATGCTTTTTATTAATACAAGTTGTTTTGCAAATATGGGTGTTGTCTTTGATCAATATGTAATTTTTTAAGATTGAAACGGACTCAGTATTTTAGGTTGTGTCCAATATATAAATTACTTATTAATTAATATAATAAATATTATTTAACACATACTAGAAAAATAAATGCTATGATTTTTAAAGACTTTTCATTTGGAAATGTAAAATTTTGAATCTTCTATTATTATTCTTAAAAAAAAATTAATCTACTAATTCTAATTATTTACTTTCTCAAAAAATTTAAGAAAAATTAGTTTAAACAAAAGTTTGAAAAAATGTGTATTCTTAAAGTCTGAGTTTGTTGAGTTATTCACGTGGATGATGTATGTATTATACAAATGTACACATATAGGTTTATTTTATATTTACAAACTGTGCGAACGCACGGGGTGATATACTAGTTAATCTAAAAAAATATGTTAAATATAAGTTCATTTGGGAGTGAGATTAATAAAAAAGTTTAACATTCCTTAATTTTTAGGGGTATGTTTAGGGTTTAGAGAGGTCTAGAATTGGATAATGAGATTAAGAATCAAAACTAATGTTTTTGGTGAGAAAATTAAATTTTTTTTAAAGTGGAGCGGGGTTTAGGCTAGGCTCATTCCTTCCAAAAAAATATGTAATTCTTATTAGATATTAGCCTTTTAAAATAAATTTTAAAAACAAAATTGATTTTCTTGTGTAATTAAAATTGAAATTGGTCTTCAATATATAATATACAAAGTTTAAATATTTTAATTATGAGGGGTTTAGGGTTTGTTAAGTTTTCTACTGATTCCGCATAAAAATAATTATAATTATTTTTACATAAGATACCACAAACTAATATTGAACACATAATCAGTCAATATTCGAATTATATTTGCTTATGGTTTCCTACTACCATTGACCAACCACTCTTCAATATCAATATTCCTCCACAATCCCCAAACTCAATCCCACGTACTCAATCTACATAAAATCCACCTTTTGTCTCAACTATTTTTCGGGAAATTAAAAAGCACCCATCTTAACATTCTTGGGAGATTAAAAGGACGCAACCCTTCGCCATGCCAACAGGGAACCTGGTCTTTAAATATCCAACCATTGGTTAGTTATTTTTTATCCATCTAATCTCATCTGTAATTTGCCCTCTTCCCTCATTCAACTACAACAAATGGAAGATACATACATGATAGAGCTAACTCATCAGCAGAATCGGAAGTTTGCCCGACTACAAAATTTAGGCGTTGTCTGCCAGCAAAAAATTGACGAGGTATAAATTTTTTTGAGAAATACCTTTTCTTTCTTTAGGGTTTACAAATAGTTTTGGGTATATATGTTTGGTGTCTCCGTATATGTGAAATCTTATCATCAAAAATTTATTGTAGGCGGCTCGTACGATGCGGGAGATCGAAGAGATTAATTTGAGTTTGTGTAATGACCGGGTGATGGTGTTTAGCCATTTGCTGGAGAAAAATCGGAAGAAGATTGACTGTATAAGAGGCTATGTTTCGGACGAAATGATCGCGAGTATCGAGGACGACATTACCGAATACAAACAGAAACTAGATATGGCGACACGCGATTACGTACGTGAGGCCAAACTTTTCCGTTCAAGATGGGAATCCTAAGTATTTCTCGATTAATTGTACTTTTATTTTATTGGAATGTATGGGGAAATTTTGTTATTAATATTAACCCCAAATTCTACTTTATCGTTGTTCTTTTTGAATTTATTGAAATTTTCTTCATAAATTTTGTTATTTTTAGGGTTGCTATCTATCATTCTTGAAAAAAATTAATTTCATTGGTTCAAAACAATCTATAAGCTACTTTATATGCATTGAAAAGTGTTTCAAATGCTAAAAAGACATCTATCTATTTTGTAAAAAAATACAAAGAACTAAAAAGACATGTACTGTATTTTGAAATGGATGGAGTATATTTTTTTCATTTAATAATCACATTCAAACAATACACCATGGACCATTAAATCAGATCCATCGGCGAAAGCTAAATAGCTACAAAATCAAAGTTCCTAAATCTTACCCTCCATTTACCCCTTCCTAAAATAACCCTTTTTAATAAGTTAACAACAAATGGGATTGTGTTTTGGGTTTTGGAATAATTATAAAAAATGCTTGAGTAAAGTGTTGGTAAAAATATGTCAAGTACACCTATAGATGTAGGGTGGTGGCTATGCCATTATGATCACATTTCCCGGTATATAAAGTTAGTTGGTGGGGTGGGTATTGTGTGGAATCAAGTGGAATTAGGTGTTTTCCTAAATAGATTGGTTATATCAAAAAATTCAAATTTTGAATAGCATAAATAAATTCTTCTAGTATAACCAAGGTAAAGTTCAAAATATCAGTATTGGTAGAAATATTGTGAAAATATCGATGGATACTTCGATATCGAATATCGATATTTGTAAATTTAAAAAATTATAAAAATTTAATAACAAACTTTTTATTAATGAGTTTAACAATAAAAATAGAACAAATTTTACATTTGTGATATTAATCGATATTTATTGAAATGACCGATATTTTTTTGATATTTCCCGATATTTCGCGATATTTTTTCGAATTTTTTCGATATATATGCTCAAATTTTACAAAAGTACAATTGAAAGACATAATACATACTGATATTTATCGTTATTACCAATTTTTTTAAGCTCGATGGATTTAGAAAGTGTTATACACTTTTTTTTAATGAAGGTAAGCATTTATTTCGAGTCACAAGAACTAAGGTTAGATTATTACAAAGTAAAATAGATTTTGAGTCAATTTTCAGCAGCATCATTTATTTTTGTATAGAGAATATATATAAACTAACACTTTTTCAGTTTAAACATTATCCACTTTTTCAATATTTAGTTTAGGACATTAATTAAAGATGCACAAGAGAAATGGCGGGAATACTTGATTTTGACACTGTAAAAAAACTAATCATATGAATATGGCCCTTTCATTAAAAAATAATTAAACCAATTCAATTAATAAAACTATTCATATAATATTTGAAAAAATACGACTGTTCTTACCGGGTATGAAAGTTGATTAGACGGTTAATCATATTTCTCAGGTTTTGAAGGGAGAAGACGCTTCGTATCCAGTGCAATCATCATCAAACCCTTTCAGACAATATATAATCCCCCCACTCTTTTCTAGAATCTTACTCATCCACTCAACACTTTTTCGAGCAAAAATGTCTTCCTCTTCCTCAAACTCCCGTCGTCGTTGTGACCTTTGGAACGATCTTCCCGACTATGTCTTTTATAATATCTTCAGTTGTCTTACGAGTGAGGAAATTATGTTTTCCGTGCGTCCGACATGTCGGACATGGATGGAAGCTACTAACCAATCGACATTGTGGAGAGACGTTTCTTTCAATAATATCTCCAATTCGGAGTTTGATTTTCGTTACGACATAATGGCTCGCGATGCTATTGATCTTTCAGCCGGTGAACTGAAGTCATTCAAGATCGAACGACTTGGGGATGATTCGTTGTTGGCCTATCTTGGGAGATGGTAAATTTTCCTGATTTCTTCAATTTCTCCTTTTCATATCCAGTCAAATTGGCTTTATTGGAGATTATGGACATATATGTTTATTTAGGGTTTAGATAATTATTCAATTAGCATTTGCTGTTGTGAAAAATATGTGACATTTGAAACATGTCGTTCATTGTCGTGATTTAATTAGGGGTGATATGAAATAGACAAGAATATGCCCTGCCCTGTTTCGACTAAGCTCTCCAACTTGTTGATAATGTCTTTGACTCTGGTGTAGTAGTAGTAGTAGAATGAAATTAATCTATGTAAGCGTGGTCTCGAAAGAAGGTGTCCTGTTTTGATGTGAAATTAATCTCTGTAAGTTAGGCCATATGGGTTATGATTAAAGTTGTTTTGGCCCTCCTTACTTTCCCAAACTGTTGATGTGCCATTATAAGTAAATTTATGTAATTAATCTCTGTAAGCATGGTCTCATTCTACTACTACAAGGTGATCGTGGTACTTGTTGATTGGTTTGATAATTTAACACATTATTTTTCAATTTATTATTTCCTTGTGCCATGTTCCATTCGTGATCGTGGTACTTGTTCAATGTATTTTGCCCTGTTCCATTGCTTTAATAAATTAACACATTATTTTTCATCGAATAGGGCTCCTAACCTTCAACGGCTAACAGTCATAAATCCTTTTTCTGGACTGACCCCTCGTGGATTAGCTTCTGCTCTTTCAACGATGGTAGATTTGAAAGAGCTTGAACTCAGGTTTATCTCGGCTCCCGGATTCACTCCTGAAAATGTTCGTGCCATTGGCATGGCTTGCCCAATGCTAAAGACTTTCGAAATTGTGACTTACTATGACGATGTTGATGCTGAGGCTTCCGACGACGACGATGACGGTTCATTGTTTGTGGAGGCGATTGTGGAGTCTATGCCGGGGGTTGAAAACATCGCCATCAACGTTGAATGGTGTAGAAGGAGCATGTTGGAACGGTTATTCATGAATCTGCCGAACCTTAAAAGCTTGAAGATTTGTGGAAGCCTCCACACAAACGTTAATGGTGTTGATCCCCTCTCAGTTCACCGTAGATATGGGTTTAGGTCGTCTAGACTTTATGATTATAGGTTTGATTGCATTTTATTCAGCAAGAACTGAAGAATTTCTGTTTTTATTTTGTTATTTAGTGCGGCATATGTACTGGTTTACAATGTTTATGTTTTAGGCATCCGTATTTTGTTAATGTCTATATTCGTATTTTTCCTTCGTACAAGTATATGTTTAGTTGAATCTACCTACCCCAAAATAAAAAAGCACGCACATTATACCACACGAGTATTTCCACAAGTATTCCACACATGTATTCCACCACGCAACTATACCACATGAGTATTTCCATAAGTATTCCACAACATAATTATACCACATGAGTATTTCCACAAGTATTCCACAACTAAACTATACCACATGAGTATCTCCACAAGTATTCCAGACAAGTATTCCACCACACAACTATACCACATGAGTATTTCCACAAGTATTCCACACAATTATTCCACCACACAACTATACCACATGAGTATTTCCACAAGTATTCCACCACACAACTATACCACATGAGTATTTCCACAAGTATTCCACCACTCAACTATACCACATGAGTATTTCCACAAGTATTCCAGACAAGTATTCCACCACACAACTATACCACATGAGTATTTCCACAAGTATTCCAGACAAGTATTCCACCACACAACTATACCACATGAGTATTTCCACAAGTATTCCAGACAAGTATTCCACCACACAACTATACCACATGAGTATTTCCACAAGTATTCCACACAAGTATTCTACCACACAACTATACCACATGAGTATTTCCACAAGTATTCCACACAAGTATTCCACCACACAACTATACCACATGAGTATTTCCACAAGTATTCCACCACACAACTATACCACATGAGTATTTCCACAAGTATTCCACCACACAACTATACCACATGAGTATTTCCACAAGTATTCCACAACACAACTATACCACATGAGCATTCCACACAAGTATCCACCTCAACTATTACACACAAGGATCTAGATTACCAGTCCATATAAGTAGTCGAATTAAGTTACACCACAAATTGCATAAATAACACAACAAACCACTAATAAAATACTAATAAGTATTTCTAACCAACAACATAATACATATAATGCGATAGATTTAGATGTACTTATCAGTCACTTCCAGACTCTTCCGAACTAAAGCTTATATCACCTGGATAGTCTAGTTCCTCATCTGGGTCTTGTTGAATCAATTCAGGGACATTTCTCTTATCATAATCACAGTATGTGGCAGGGAAAAACTCATCATCATCTGGGTCATCTGGTCCTCGTTCTATTGCATTGAAAATTTTGTACAGCCGTAGATACAATGGGTCCCCTTCGTCTGTGTATGCCTCTGCGAAAATATTTTTCTAAATTTACAAAACCAAAACTGTGTTAGAAAATACAAGAGTACAAGTAATATTTAAATTAGGTGAAAGACATATTCCCTCTCTCCAATCTGTAGATTTGTTACCTGAAGTATTCTCTGCCATAGATCATGGGGCACATACATCCTGTTTGTCACTCTGTCCCAATGAACATAAAAAATGTTAAGGATTGAACCAAAAAGAGTCCATCGTCTCTTGAGTTCATCAATGCATGCAATTATACCCCTGCGTGTATAATCGAATGAGAAAGTGGAGTTTATATGATTTTGCAAATTCACAATGCATTGTTCGTTGGATGATTTGGGATTCCAACGTCCTTCCTCTTTCTCGGTCACCAAAAAATCAACCATAACCTCAGCGACAAGCCTATTCCAATGACCCGACCCATACAAAAACCTATCTTATGGGTTACTTGATGAATCACCCATTGGTTTGTGATTTTTTTGGAATGACTAAGTTGGGGGAAATAATAACAGGAAAATGGCCGAATGTTAATGGGTAAATCTGTTGTGGTCACTTCTCCATTATTTTGGTCAAAGACATATCTACTTCTGTCAGTCAAAAGAGGCCAAGATAATACAAACAAACATACTGACACAACACCAAAATTTAATTAAGTATATTTACAAATTGTGTTACAAGATAAAAATAACAAATCTCATCATAAAAAACTGGGATATGTCATACTTTGCCGCTGTTTTGTTTCAACAATAAGAAATAAAAAAACACTAATAGCGAAACCTTATAAAGCACAAACACATAGCTATGATAATGAGGATCCATTTTTTTTGCTTCTGCAGTTTAGCAATTTGTCTTTCGTGGGAGACAATTTGGTGTGCTTGATCTTTGATTTGGGCCTCCAAGATTTCAACAGCTTCTCTTGCCTTTTGTTCCCGTTTTGCAAGATCATCATTTTTAAACATGAGTGAATCGATTCTCTTCATCATTCCAAAAAACATTCCTTTTTCAGAAACTCCAATTTTGCCACCCAAAACTTTGGTTAAAATTTGAAGCTCCCCATAAACCAACATGAAAAAAATAAATTGAATGTCTTACATCTTATTGTCTACAGGTCCTTTAAGTCATACAAACTACAAATAACCTCAAATATTGCAAGGCAACAAGCAACATATATGATAAAATAACACCAAGAAGTGTTGGTGAGGATCTTATTTCACGAACTCTTTATCAATGGACGTATTCCCTACCTCGAAGTGGTGCTGCACAAAAAAATTCTATATGGTATACATATTAGCAAATAATCAAATTGAACTTAAAAAAAATCATATTTAAATCATGTGGCAAACCTTTGTGTGGTCATGTTCCGTTTCCAAAGAATTGCAGCTTGAATCTGTCTCTTTATTTATCCCTATACCCTGCACCGAAATCAAGAGATCTCAATAAACGTTTGATTCATAATATTTTCTACTGTATAAACAACGTATAACAAGTTTAAACAACAACTTATAGCTCTCCTCAGTAGTTCCCGGAGATCTTGTCAAACTAGTGCCTTTGATGTCTTTGCAACCCAAATGTTCAGTTATGGTCTTCAATACAGTCAACATTTCATCATTCCTTTTGTTAGCCTCTTCCAACTGTGTCTGTAGAAGTTTGTGCCTCTTTTCCATTCTTTCAAAGCTATCTTGGACACACTGTGTTAAAACAAATTTAGTCGGGACTTCAGGGGACCCCAATTCAGCCAATTTTTGTTTATCTTTCGACATACTTGTATGACTGAGGATGTACGGGTCTACTCCCACTATATGATGCGGAGGTGGGGAATCAATAAGAATCCTCTTCTCCCAATCAACAGCCAATTTATAGTAACAGGAAGACAGTTCAGCCTCACTGGGTTCTAACCTCCCGGGTTGAGATTTCTTCAGACAAAAAAAGTAAAACAAAATTATATTTGTTTTATCACATGTACACTTATGAAACTACTGACAAATAAACAAATATTTTAATGAATAACATACTCACATCTTCGCACATTAAGTCCCCGGCATCGGAAGTGTTGAAAACTTTCTTACTCAACATTTTGAATGTAGGTTTATCTGGAGAGGTCCACCTGAGCATCCGAGGCATGCGCGTCCTGCCATCGGTAACTGGAAATGCACAAAATAATGAAACACGAGGGATAACTTCGTATGCCCAGAATTACAGAACTTGAGTGAATCCATCGCACTCGAAACTTGCCTCTTCTACAAGTCCTATTGTGTCTTGAAACCGTCTAAATGTGTCCACAACAACACCTAATGCAACTCGTCCCCATGGAAAATGGTTGAATTCGTCAAAATTATCAAGTAGGTGAACATATGTAACATCAAGCTCCTTCCTATCGTGGGTGACAAGTAAAATACCATATAGTATTAACAACATTGCCAATCGCCTTCTGTCTTTAGGTTTAGCTTTTGGGCATCCGAATGATGAAATTATATCATTTAGATATAGGGAATGCTTTGAAGGAAACATCCTTGAGAAGAAGTTGGAACTGGTGGGTTTAGGTGGATAGTGACCAAATTTCAATCCTGTGATTAGAGAGAACTCCCGAGGACCAAATTCTGCCCTTTTTCCAAACAAGTTGAAAATGATACTGTTTCCATTAACATTCTTGACTTGGTTCAGGAGGAGGTGAAGGTGTAGATTTCCTTGGAATTTCTGAGTTTGTAGCTTTAAAAACTGGCCGAAGCAAGTTTTCCCTAATTTTTTCAAAATTCGCCTTATCCATCACATCGTTAATTAACGATAATATTTGATCAATCTCTGCAGCAACATTCACTTTTATTGGATACCAACCAGACCCCGGACCGATGCCCATCTACCCAGGAAGCAATATAAGAATCACACAATATTCTACTATACCATAGATCATTCGGGTCCCTAAAATTAAACTAGCTTCATGGATAGTATAACTATACTACACCTTTAATCATGTAATTCAAGATTGCTATTAAAATTATAAACCCAACCCATATACAAACCTAATAAATGCACAAGATCATGAATTGAATTGTCGCTAAACTAAACCAAGGAATTGAACGAAGACTTCAACTGTATACAAAAAATGTAGCTATAAAAACCCAGATGACATATATAATTGACACAAAGTAAGTAAAAAAAACGGTCATAATTTGGAAACAATCACCTGATGTTGTTGTTTTTAGGGGAAGATGTAAATTCGCAAACTCGCGGAAGTGACCGATATCTAATTTAATGATTGGCGAACAAATACCATAAACCCATGTAGGGTTACTTTGCAACTGCTTTGTTTGGATCTGTTACCCTAATTCACTTTTCCAGTATTCAATTGAACGCACCAACTAGGAAAAATGGAAGTGGTTAATATGATATATAAAACGACGTCGTTTCTTGCACTTAGCCAAGTTTGTCACAATAATGTGGGAAATTTTTTAATAGTGTTAAACAAAATAAATAAAAAATATTCAGACTACAAAATCAATTAAAATAATTTTAAATATAACTTATATTTTACATATTTGAGTAAATTAATATAATTAAAAATAAAATAAAGTAAAAATATTGAAGTAATAAAGATTGATGAATTAAATGATATTGATAGTGGGGTAATGAATAGTAACATTTATACCTGGAATGGATGGGGGAGTAATTTTCGATTTTCACTTATCTACTTAAAATAAAAAATAAAGAATATATATAGAATATGTGTACTAAGATACTTGAACATGAATGAATAAGGACAAAATAAAAGTAAAAGACAACCACTTTCTTCTTTGAATTGTCATTTCAAGCAATAGAGCCCATCTCTTGGTCAAAAAGGCAATTTATAGGAATCATATTTTCATGCCTTATACTTATACTTCATCACAATACACTAAAAACACAGTTACTAACATAGTAAACTGTGCTTGCACCATGCCTTCCATCCATTTCACACAAACCCCACCACAAGAAACATGTCTGTATAATGAGAAGTGGAGTTATGAAATGGATCACGTATTCATCAATACGTTGATCGTAGAAAAAATGTTTCGGCGTTGGTATGGAAGAAGCCAAGTAAACTTTAATGCATGTGTAAATGCTATTGCAGAGGTTAACAAAATTTGCCACAAGAGACTCACGTGGGCAGATGGCATGGAACGTTGTAGTGAACTCGAAAACCGATACGATGTGTTCAAGTTAATGATCGACCATCCACGAGTGTGGTGGGACCGTGAGCAAAACATCATCAACACTTCTGAACAAATTTGGCATCGAATGATCCGGGTAGGTTTGCAATACCTTTTATGTATTACCTTTAATACATCTTACATTTTTATGTATAAACAAAATAAATATTTTTCTGAAAAGGAGAACGTCCTTGTAAGAGCATACGTCCACCGAGGGGAGCCAGAGTATGTGAAGCTCCGCATGTTGTTTGCCCATCCAGGAGAGCATGTTCCAGAAGATGTGAGTGTATATGTTGAGGCTCAACAAATTTTGGAAGCAATGAACATACCCAATAGTCCGGTTGTCTCAACTTCAGTAGTGCGTGGTCGTCGCCGTACACGAACCGAAATCAGGTTGTTTGACGAACCGGAAGTGGACGTTGAACCAGATCTAGACTTTCAAGTTGGAACATGGTTAGGACCTTCAATCAATTCGGACGAGGATGATAATTGAAGAGTTAGGGTTGTAGGTTGTCAACCAGACCTATTAGGATTGATGCATCTTTTAAGTAGTTGCTATGTATGCTTGAAGTTTCCCCTATGTTAGGGTCTTTCAATTCGACAATGTTGTAGTTTGTATCGTTTGAAAAGGTTTATGTTGTTTGAATTCGTTAAGGTTATGTGGACTGTTTTGTATGTTTTGTAATTTTCGTATAATAGGAAATTATTTGGCTTATTAGTAGAGTTAATTACATAATAAACATTTATTTTAAGCACCCCTCTTAACAAAAAATTAATACAATTCATTACCAAAATATAAAATACTAAAAACTACAACCGAGACTCAGAATTATCCATTGCACGTCTTTTTAGCCAATCCTGCCTTGTTGGTACTAGAGAGGGCTTGGGAAATAGTTGATGCAGTATATCCCACAACGGCTCTTCGTACTGGGTATATGAATTTACCTTTTCATCAGCCTATAAAATTTAGTCAAAATATACATACAAAAATAAGTTTTCCTGATTAAATAATTCCCTAATAAAAAGCATATATTAATTTAAATCTTACATCCAACCAAAAATCCCAAATATCAACAGTAGCCGAAATTCCGGTGAAATCGCGATCCCATACGCAAGGTCCCTTCGTGTTGATCATCATAAACCAACAATCATGCTGAGATTTGAACGAGATCACACGTTGTAAAACCTCATCCACTGTAAATTTTCGCGTTGGAAACGACAAATTCAAACAAAAAGTCGCGTGCTCGATTGCATGAAGATTTTCAATACTGCCTACTTTCCAACGACCCTCCTTGCACTCAACCAAAAGTTGTTCTGCGAGAGACTTATCAAATTCAGGAGTCCAAAAAATGGAATTCTCGCATCTCTCAAAGTGGTTCTTTGGAACCCAGGATGAAACATAAGGAGTACACATAATAGATTATACTGAAAATGAGAGGTGTGATAGGTGACATGACCGTATTTATGAACAATTTAAATAACAAACAATGTAATAAAAAAAATCTGGAAAGTTAACTTTAATTAAGTAGCCAAGTGTGAAATGAGGGTTTCGTTGGTCATTCATTGGTCAACAAGTACATTTTTGTTTGTAGTGGAACCATGTGGGATACAAGTATCACGGGTGGAGGAGTGATGGAATATATCATAGTGGTATATGTCAGATTTCAAACAGTATTAATATGCTTTACTGAAAAAATAAACAAGCAAAAATGTACTGAAATTTACAATATTATTATGCTTTACTGTAAAAATATGTAGGTTATTTAATTTTTATTATGTATACGTCTTTTTCGCTATTTTCCCCATAAATCTACATAAGTCCACATATAATAAATGTATAAACTATTGTTGAATATGTGAATTGCTTCGTAGTTGTCATAAATGTTACATGTAAATGGGTATGGGTATGGGTATGGGTTTGTGTTTGTGGATGTTAAAAAAATTGAAAATAAAAAAACTATTCCCATAATACAACGACAATATTTTGGACATTCCAGAAGAATAGTTACCGAAGTACCCATACTTGAAATGTTAAAATGAGGACATTTTATTTTCATTTCAATAAGATCAATGTGTCGAAATAACACATTATTCAACATAAATCCACTAGTTTTTTTTTTTGGAAAACGAGTATTCCACATCATCAATCCACAGTTTTCTTAATTTGAAAAATGTAATTTCCACATGTTTCTCTACATAAAATCCTACAACTAATGAACTCTCCATACTTGAAACGGTAAAATGAGAACCTTTGATGTTAGACATTTAATATTAACATATGCATGTAGAAATAAAATATATTTCCACATCAGTCCACTAAATTCCACTTCAATCCACACAACTCCACATCAATCCACATGTCTTTATTCCACATATAATGAGAACGTTTGATATTAGCCTTTTAATATTAACATATGCATGTAGATATAAAATATATTTCCACTTCAATCCACACAACTCCACATCTTTAAACATGTCTTTATTCCACATATAATGAGAACGTTTGATGTTAGCCTTTTAATATTAACATATATATGTGGAAATAAAATATATTTCCACATCAATTCACACAACTCCACATCTTTAAACATGTCTTTATTCCACATATAATGAGAACGTTTGATATTAGCCTTTTAATATTAACATATATATGTGGAAATAAAATATATTTCCACATCAATCCACACAACTCCACATCTTTAAACATGTCTTTATTCCACATATAATGAGAACCTTTGATGTTAGCCTTTTAATATTAACATATATATGTGGAAATAAAATATATTTCCACATCAATCCACACAACTCCACATCAATCCACACAACTCCACATCTTTAAACATGTATTTATTCCACATATAATGAGAACCTTTGATGTTAGCCTTTTAATATTAACATATATATGTGGAAATAAAATATATTTCCACATCAATCCACACAACTCCACATCTTTAAACATGTCTTTATTCCACATATAATGAGAACCTTTGATGTTAGCCTTTTAATATTAACATATATATGTGGAAATAAAATATATTTCCACATCAATCCACACAACTCCACATCTTTAAACATGTCTTTAATCTACATAAAATGAGAACCTTTGATGTTAGTCATTTAATATTAACATATGCATGTAGAAATAAAATATATTTCCACATCAGTCCACTAAATACCACTTCAATCCACACAACTCCACATCAATCCACATGTCTTTATTCCACATATAATGTGAACGTTTGATGTTAGCCTTTTAATATTAACATATGCATATAGAAACGAACTCTCCACAGTAACATGCCATCAAAAATTATAAAATTTTAACCAGTATTAAATTTAGACTTTATCCATTTAATCTAAATCATGTCTTAAATACTTAACATATGTCATATTGCAAGACAGAATCAGAAGAAAATTAAATTTAAAATATTTCAATCATTACAACTACAATAGATAACAATGTCATCATATCATTTGATCATCTGTGATATCCTATATATATCTAAACACAAGTACTGACGATAGAGGAGTGTTTTTTTCACATCAATTTCCCGGAATGAAATACCAGAAATTAAACACTAAAAAAACTTGATGCACATCACACCACAATCGTAGTTATTCAACTGACCAGGGGAGTCAGGGCTAAGAGCAACACGGTAAACTTTATTACCACCAGATATATCTCCGAGAGCTGAAGCGAATAATGCAAATTCCTCCCTCCCATTCCAATTCGGAAAAGATACACACAACGAATCGTACACTTTGATCATGGACTCTCGAGGCTAAATTTCAAAAAGAACCCAGTGGTTATCATTTATACGAGCAATACCGAAAACACTGTCTACTTCTGCCCAACTTAGTCCCCGTCCGTAAATGGGCAGTATTCCCTCTAGGTAGGGCATGAGAAGTCTACCCCTTGAACTCCAATCAAATTTATTTTTGCTTGTATATTTCCCCGGTACCCTAGATTCTAATGCAAGCCTAAGCAAGGAATTCTGCTAAACAAAACAAAAATGGATTACCCAGGAAAAATTCTAAAGGTATAAGTGCATCGAAGAAAATGTTGCATTACACCCTAAAAAATTAAGAATTAAGAAATTTTAACGTAGAAAATAGATTTTCTTACCCAAAATGCACCATCTACAATTGTCCATTTATGTTTAAACATTTCTGGCCATTTTCTAACCTTCAGCATCACAACATGCATCAAAATGTCGAGGTTCTACAAGAATGACAACACAAAATTTAATGGGGTTAAACATCTTATAACAAAAACGTAAAAAACAATAGCATAGACTAAAGAGAGGTTTCATTAATACCCATAGACTCAACCATCCTCTTGCAGACCAAATATCCTTGAACCAACTAGCGTCGAACGATCTTCGCCTATCGGGGAAGAGTGGGACACTAAATGAAACAGGGTTCTTCTTTCATCTGAGAAGAGCACCAAAATTCTTTACTTCCACCTTACTGTACGTGTAAAACGGCCAGTATTTTCCATTATCTCCAATTTCAGAAGTAATGTGATACATCCTCTCCAACACCATGGAGACCTCCTGTACGCTAGGCTAAGCGAATAAAAAACAAACGGTATGAAATCAATATGAAACTATTAATTACACTATATCAAAACCATAAAAAAAAATTAAAGGACCTATTGCGGCCAAGGAATCCTACGCTTCGTCGGGTCTGTGAACGGGGAGATTGTGCATTTACCAGGCAGCTTATGGCGAGGAGGTCGTATTGCAGTTTGTTTCTTTAAAATCTTACGAGATTTAGTGGAAGGACAAATAACATCTTCATTAAGGGAAATCTGAAAAATGAACATATGTAATAATTTAGCTACAAATATCTGTAACATAAACGGTTTAAACAACGTACCTCTATTCCGTCACCGGATGTATCCACCTCCAATTTACTACGACCTGCGACATCCACCAACGTACTCGCATCGGCTCCATGCGCAACAGGACTCTCATGTGCTACATTTTGGGCTTTGGAGGATGCCTGTACGATGTTGAAACGAAAATTTGAGTTTGCCTAAGAAACAATCATTAATAAAAGTTAGAAATAATATGAAATTATCAAACCTCTGATGAAATGCTGTCTTGTGCAGTAGTGATCGGTGGAGAGAACAATACAATTGCTTTGCATGGTGACACCTGCCGCAATTTAGTTAGTTGAAAGTTTATGAAGCCAACACAACTATTTGAAGAGGTAAATTGAAACTTAGAAACATTTTACACTAACACGTGTTGATTCAATCTCATTCCCTTGGGCTGCGGCAGCATCAACAGGATGTGGAGTTTGATCATCCATTCCAAACCCAGTCTCCCTCGCATCTCCAGATTGTGATTGTGGGGTCTCATTGGAAACTAGATGTGGAGTTGGATGGTCATTTGATCCTTCATCCATTTCAGCAACTCCACAATCTTTGGCATCTCCGCTTTCTAGGGTCTCGTGTGAAAGTGGTTGTCTTATTTGATGATCAAGAGAAGCCTCATCCAATTCAACGCGTCCACAGGGTTCTGCAAAACCACCCTCTTTGGCATCTCCGGATTGCGGGGATTCATTGCAATGTGATTGTGGAGTTTGCAACTCAGGTGATAATAATTCATCATCATGGAAAACTGACTTTCCTTTGTCGTTTCCAAATAAGGTGCTGGGTTCCAAAGACTAAAGAAAATTTTATTCATAGAGAATAATATAAAAATGCTAACAGAAATTGTTAGTTGAAATAGAGAATTAGATCAAAAGTGTACCTTATCAGGTGTGTCTTCACTGTATGTTGCCTCCGCAGGATTCACCGGAAACTGTTTTGTAAAACTTTTGTAATGCTCATCACTCTGGTTTTGATGGCTTATGACAGATTCAAATGCAATTTTAATATCCTTCACCGACGCTTCAAACTTCTTCTCCATGCTAACTTGATAAGCCTTCATGGACTCTTCAAACTTCTTTTCCATGTTAACTTGAAAAGCCTTCATGGACTCTTCAAATTTCTTTTCAATGTTAATTTGATAAACCCTCATCTCCTCCAGCATTTTCTTATTTTCGACACTAGAATTCTCCAGCTTCAATAAAACAGACTCAAACCTTTTACCAAATTCACCTTTGGACTCAGCCTCAAACAATTCTCCATCTTCCGACTCAGACTCAGAAACAACTGGTTTATCTACAGATGGTCCAACACTAACTACACAATACTTTTGCTCCCACTCTAAAGCACTAGTATACTGTGTACTCAGGTTCTCCAAATCTGTGGGCATCAGCCTATGATGTACAACCTATAAAATGATGAGTAACAGGTAGGTTAAAATTAAAAAATAAAACATCAAGATGTGGCCAGAAAATTAATTTACATATTGCATACCTCTTCTGGAAACCTTGAACTAGCATCCAACCGATTACTCAGCAGATTATACTTGGGGTTACCAATAGGAGACCAGAGTAGCATCCTAGGTCGAAAATCGGTATCAATGGTATCACGTTGAACAGAACTAAGATTAGCAACCCAGGGCATTGCTTCAAAAGCCCAAAATTGAATTGCGTTAACAAAACCATAACAGTCTATTCCACAACCGCCAACACTTTTCTCACCTCTTTTTCTCTTCTTCTCCAACTTCCTACTTATGTAATTATCAACCTTTACCTTTACAGACAACCTACTCCTAACATCTTCGACTAAAAAGTTATAAGCTATCGTCCCCCAAGGGAAATCAATAAACAAACTCAAATCATCCACAACACTGAAAAATGACATGTCAACCTTAGAAATTTGCCTATGTTTGACAAGGAAGAAACCGTACACAATCAATAGGTAAGTAACTTTCAAGGAATCTTCAGATGTCGGGTCTACTTCTTCAACAAAAATTGTTTTGATGGTACTAAGGAAGACGTTTGACCCATACTCCCTAAAGTACTTGTCATACAATAGTGAGTGAGATGGGAGAGATGCTGGCCTTACCCCAAATCGTAAACCAGATACTAGAGCAAATTCAGGAGGTCCAAACTTACATACTACGCCACCGACATTGAAATTTACATCGTTTGTTGACATACAAGAAGAATCAACACACTTTAAAAGGTGCGTGATTAGATGACCATGGAAATTTTGCTTCTTCAAATGTAACAAATGTCCAAAACAGCTTTGTTCAAACTTCGTAATGTTATCGGCCGATAATCGTCCTTTGATAACATCTATTAGCGAGAAATCAACTCTAGACTTTAAACACAAGTTCGACATAATTTTACCTATAATATTTTAAAAAAACGCATTAAGATATCATATGTCAAAATCAAGTAACCAGTTCAAATGAATATAAAAAAGAGAGTAAACTGATATTGCAAACAGATGATATTGTATACAGAGTATAATTGGAATTGAGGTTACAACTAACGTTCTATTCATAGACTTAATTGGGGACCGCAGCAGCGTGATCGAATAGCCCATTACATCCGTCGTCGGTCGCTAATTGGGGAGAAAATAAATTGAAAAAACACAGAAAAAAAAGACACAATTGCGTAACCTAATTTCACACAGTGCCCACACAGATAAAATTCACAAGTAACCCTAGTTCAAGAACAACCTAATGAGTATTCGAAGTCGAATTATACAAAACAAGATATCAATTTCACAATACCATAGTAAAAGGTAAAGAAAAATAAAAGGAGAAGAATGAAACGTGCCTTGGTATCAAATACAGCAAAGAAGCAACGGAGAAGAATCACACAGCTGGGGGAAGCTTTTTGGACAACTCACTCAACTGGTAGGAGCTCGCTTACAAGTCGGAGATGGATTGCCGGAAAATGGCGCCGAGCAAGCAAGGGAAAGGAGAAGAACGAACAATGTCTTTGGTTCAAGAATTTAAAATTTCAGTCAGCTTTGATTATTTTTCGGGCAGGGATGAAATTGATCCAAATTAATTTGTTTAAGGGCAATTCAGTCTTTTTACATTAAATTGGCTATGAAAGAGTTTTTGTAAATGGGTAGGGCATATTTGATATATTAGGTATACACCATGACCTTTTTTCACAATTGCCTCTTAAAAAAAAATAGAAAGTGGGCCTTAACTTCTTCAAATGGCCCGCCCACTTTGAGATGCAAATGGGCCGTTATTTTAAATCCTTGAATTGGGCCGCATTAAATAAGCTTCATTTCGATTCTCCACCTGTTCTTTTATCGACTCATTTCTCGATCAACTTCAATTGGCACGTACTTGCTCTAAAGATCTCCATTTTCTGCAAAATAAATTACAAATACCTTTCTCGACAATTAAGCGTAAATAATCAAATTAATGTAAATAAATGCAAGAAACTTTATAAAATTAGACGAATTAAATGCACGAATTTCAAGCAATTTTCACACTAATCATCACTCTTTAACAACGAGCAGACTTAATGAGAGGGTTTAGAAAGGGTTAATTAATCTACCGGTTTATCTAAGGAGGACGACCGCATCACCTTAGTTTAAATTAGGGTCTCGTTAACTAAGCACAATTGACTTGAAGCGATAATACTAACTTCTACTAGTCGTTTCCCCGCAAGCGGACGAGTTCACTGAAGTAAGAGTAAGTATAACGGCCAAGTATATTGAACCCACGAGATGGAGTGTATGCGAACAGATCCCTGAAGATCTACGCGTCGTAGCTAATATGAGTATAATATTTTTTTGGTTTTTGAAAGATTAATTAAAACTAAATTAAACTAATTAAACTAAAGAATTAAAGAAAACGAATTAACTAAGGGTTGTTTTCAGGTAAGAGATGGTGATGCTTAGGATAGGAATCCCTACGTATACTAACAGAGCGGGTACATAATCAAAATAACTGTGACGCACAAGAAATAACCTAAGTAAAAGAATGCAAGGTGAAAGCTCAAGATTCTAAACCCTAATACTTTACCCTAACACTCGACTTCACTAATCCACTAATAAGTTAATAGATTGTGCTTAATTAAAGAGACCCTAATTTAACTAAGGTGATGCGGTCGTCCTCCTTCGCTAAACCGGTAGATGAATTAACCCTTCCTAAACCCTCTAGTTAAGTCTACTCGTTGTTAAAGAGTGATACGGTCGTCCTCTCTCTAACACCTTTCGAACGAAATTCAAAAGTAAAGTTAAGATTAATTTTAAGAATTCCTTAACCAAGAGAATTAAAACCTAACGTCACAAGTTACCCTGATTACGTACCCACAACCTACTTCTACGAGTTCATCCTACCCCAAGCATGCAAGGGTTTTAGCTAGACATAGGTTTAACGTAAATAAGAGCAATTAAATGAGTAACGAACATAAACATGATAATCAAGACGAAGAAGAGATCAAACATAAACTAGGGTTTTCCGAAATAAACGAATAAACTTGAAATTAACTCAATAAAAGAAGTCTCAACGTGTTCAATAATGAAATATAAAGAAAAGAAACCAAAAAGTAAGATCGTAATTCAAATTCGTAATGAAAACCTTAAAAAACGTAATCGTAAAGCTTGCTTCCCTTCTTCCTCTCCAAAAATGAACTCTAAACGTCTAAAACTATCTTGTGAAGTGTGTTTCTGTGTGTATCTGTGTCGTATTCTAAAAAACGAGCTTTGGACGCATATATATAAGCCACGGGCCGAATCGTGAACTCATGGGCCAAAAAACATCTTTGAAAACGCGAAAATTGAAGGCGCTCGAGCAGGCCTGCTCGAGCGGTCGCGCTCGAGCTTGGAGCTCGAATGACACACGGGCTCGAGCGCTCGCGCTCGAGCTGCTCGAATGGTGGAATTTCACTGCATGTGTTGGGGCGCTCGAGCTGCTCGAGCGCTCGAAATCTTTTGTATGTTTTGGGCGCTCGAGCAACGTGCTCGAGTGCTTTACTCGAATGCTCCCAAAATTCCTCCAAATAGCACTTTTCTGCTTCAACACTAACACCAATCGTATTTCTTCGATATCTTCTCATCCGGGTATCCGTTTGAGACGATTCAAAGTCCTACAAACTCCGTTCTTCGCCCTCGATTCACCTACGAGCATCAAAGAGACAAATTCATCAATGTAGAGAAATAATGCTCAATTGACTCCAAATACTCGACAAAATCGGCCAAAATTAGGGTATTTCAAGTGACGAATCATGACAATTTCACGCCTAATCAACAATCTATTAACTCGTTAGTGGATTAGTGAAGTCAATTGTTAGGATAAAGTATTAGGGTTTTGAATCTTGAGCTTTCGTCTTGCAATCTTTTACTTAGGTTATATCTTGTGCGTCACGATTATCTTGATTATGTACCTTCTCCGTTAGTATACGTAGGGATTCCTATCCTGAGCATCACCATCACTCATTTGAATACAAACCTTAGTTAATTCGTTTTCTTCAGTATTTTAGTTTAATCAGTTTAATTTAGTTATAATCAATTCTTCCAAAAATCCAAAAAACATACACTCATATTAACTACAACGCGTAGATCTTCAGGGATCTATTTGCATACACTTCATCCTTTGAGTTCGATATACTTGGTCATTCTACTTACTTATACTACAGTGAACCCGTACGCTGGCGGGGAATCGCCTAGTAAAAGTTGGTACATTCGCTTCAAGTCAATATGTCTTTATATTGAGTAAATATGATTTTTTTTCCCCAATTCCTTATTACATATCATTTTTTATTATTTACATAAATTAAATTTACAATTTTAAATATAAATATAGACATTATTTAATTTTGATATTAATAGTATATCCAAAAATATATTCTTCAAAAGAATTTTGATTCATCAATTATATGCGTAGGAGATTATGATTAAATATACAACTTATAAAAAATATATTTGACTAAATATATGTTAGAAACTTTTTTCTAAAATTAACAAATTACATATTGATTTATGATTTAATATAGTATTGAATTTTATAAAAATTCTTTAACTTCTTGAATATTCTATTTTAATTTGTGTTATAAATTTAAGCTTCCAAACTTAATGTACATTTAAAAAAAGTTCCCTATAATCATTACGAGTATTATAGAAATTAATATAGTTGAAATTTTAATTTTTTATCATTTAATCAAATTAATATAGTTGAGATTTTAAATTTTTTTTGTCATTTAATCAAATTATATTCCTACAAGAGAAATGAAATAGAAATTAAACATATTCATTAAAAACAATAAGTGTAAGTTTTATATGAAAATAAATCATGATAAACTTATTATGAAATTATTTTAAAGTATCAAATATTTGATTAAATATATCAAAAATTTCACCAGGAATATCAAAAGTTGGGTAAAAAAAATTCAACAAACAATTATAATATATTACCACTGACCCTAATATTTTATACTCCTAATGAGATTTTTTTATAATCCTACTCAAATATTTTATATTTTAAAATAATTTTATGATAAACTTATAATGAACAATTTTTATATAAAAATCAAACAATAAATATCATCTTTTATTAACAACTAAATATGCTCATTAAAATAATAGATATCATTATTGAAATATTATATCTCATCTAAAAAACAGGCACAATCTTTCATATCGATAAGATCCTAGTCTTGTATACGTCAAACACTACCACTATAACATAAATGATATTATGTATAACTTAAAAAATATTACTTAATGGCTATAAAGTGTTACCATAGTAAATAAGTAACATTTTTTGTTGCGTTGCAGTTGCCCATATAACCTAAAATGTGCCTTTGAGATTTGAATCTATATCTTACCTTATCTTAGGGTAATAAACTCGAACTCATACCAAGTAGATTATACTATGATGTTTTGTAATTTTTAAACGTCAATATTATTTTTTAATTCACATATTAATAATGATCAAACACTTTTTTTTAACCTAGAATAATATGCATTTCTCTACAATATCCTTAAATGGGCCAATCAATTTCACACTGTTTTTTTTTTTCAAAAAAAAAAAATCTTAAATAATGTAATTGTTATTTAAAAAAAATATTATAAACTATATATTTTGTAGATATAATGACCTATAATAAATATATAATTTTTTATGTAGTATATTTATATAAATATTAAATCAAATATTTATTAAGATACCTTATTGCATAACGTAAAATTATTCACATAAATAAAAATAAATGTATAAAGGGCATGTGTATTAAAGGTATTGTGCAATACATAACTAATATAATTATTTTATATATTTTAATAAAGTATGTATACTTATTTAATATTGTTATCATAAAGTGTTAATAAAATATGTTACATACGTAAGAGTGATACAAAAAATTGTTACTTATGTTATAGTGTTACTTATAATTTACCTTTATAAAAAATTGTTACCTTAGAGTGTTGCTCATGTAAAAGTGTTACCTATAAAATGTTATTTGTTTTAAAGTGTAACATGTGAGTGTTATATATTAACAAAGTGTTGCTAAAAATGTTACATAATTTATAAATTGAAAAATGTTACCAAAATGTGTTACATATAAGATAAAATGTTACAATAAAGTGTTACATAAAGCTAATTAAGTGCAATTGGTGCATTTTTAAATAATCAATTTTATTTTTACTGAACAATTACAATTGTTATCACTAAATAATTATCGCCAGTAATGCATAAGATAGTTACTCATTCAGAAAATATATTTAACATAGTTGGAATTTTAATTTATAGTTATTTTATCCTATTGTATGCTTAGAGATGAAATAGTAATTTAAATATCATCTTCTATTAATATCCTTGCAATAGACATGAGATAAAAATTAATTAAATTCATTTAAATAATAAATATTATTATTGAAAGAGTTATATCTCATTCAAAAAGTTTAAATTTATAGATAAATGTAAAATTGATTGATTTTTTCTATATTAATTCTTTAATACTTCTTCCAACTTGGGAGTCAATTCTCAACTTTATACTTAAGAAAAAGAGGTCAAAAAGTACATAAGGAAACATGATTATAGTTGATACTAAAATAAGTAAATATGATTATAGTTGATATTAAAATAAGGAAACACGAGTATAATTGATAATAAAATAAGGAAACGTGATTATAAGGGAACGGGATTAAGAAAATATATTTAATACAACTTGAGATTTTAAAATTTTGTCATTTAATCCTATTATATCCGTGGGATGAAATAAAAATAGAATACTTTCATTAAAAACAACAGGTTTATAGAGATGAGATATAAATTAAATATGATTATTAGAATAATAATTATCATTATTGAAAGATTTTTAATCTCATCTAAAAAAATCAGATACGTCTTCCATACTGTTAAAATAAACTAGTTTCTTATTTCATTCTCCCGTCTCAGTTTTATTTTTCCATTTACCAAAAAAGTTTGTTCCAATTTTATTTTCTCATTTCTTAAAATAGAAATAAAGTGCATTCAACTTTTTAAACTTTACCTCACAAAAAATTACATTATTCATTTAAATATTACAATTCAACTATCGTATTAAACTCCGTGTAAAGTCAAACGAGAAAATAAAATTGGGACGGAGGGAGTACACATTAAGAAAGTCATAGTGCATTTTTTTAATAATCTTTCTTGTTTTAACATAACAAACACTATTGTTTTTACTAAATAATTACGGTCTATAATGCAAAAGAGACTTACTCATTAATAATATATTTGATATAATTGGAGTTTTAGATTTTTGTCATTTATTCTTATCATATCCTTGAAAGAGAGATAAAATAGAAATTAAATATGTTAATTAAAATAATAAATGAATTTCACTACTCACACTAAAAAATTCACTAAACATACTCCATAATTTCAAAGATAAAAATAGACATATATAAAATGACTAAATTATCCTTATATAAATATAGGTAAATCATCCACTAAAATTTCTTGACTTTGACTCTAGACTTTTAAGTTATTTAATTTAAAAATTAGTATATTAAATTTAAATTGATCAATTTTTTATTTTTCATTAAATATTTGAAAAATCTAAAAAGAAAAAGAATTAAAATCTATTTTTTTTTAAAATCAGCTAAATATTTAAATAATCAAATTAAATGAAATTTAGTATTCATAAAAAAATCCTTAAAAATCTGAAAAGTTGATTTTTTAAAATTAATCAACTAAGTCTTTCAAATAGTTCAATTAAAATTAAAATCCAATTTTTAGAAAATAAACTGGAAAGTATTTTTAAAAAATCAACTAAATCTTCACAAAATCACTAAATTAAAAAAATAATCAGAAATACCTTTACAATTTAATTAAAACTAAATAAAAATTATTTCATTTTTAAGTTTAATTATATATTGAGGGTAATTAGATTGATTTTTATAAAATAATTTTTTGATTTTATTTGACTTTAACCTTTACTCTTGAAGCATTTTTTTAATTTGATTTTTTTTTAAGAGTTAGTTGATTTTTCTAATATATATTTTATTTTATTTAGTGTATTTTTTTTAATTTCCTTCTTAACTAATTTTTCAATTTAATTATTTTTTATCAAAATTTATATAGGTTTAAATGGTTTTTAACAAATAATTTTTAATTACATTAGTTTTTTATTTTTTTTAATTATTTATAGATTTATCTAATATTTTATTTTCAGATTTATATTTTAAATTAAATTCTGTTTTACAATTTAATTGATTTTTTAAAAACATTATTTATATTTTATTTAGTTTTTTATATATTTTTATATTTTTATTTTATTAATTAATTTTTGTAATTGATATGTATTTGAAGATTTAGTTGACTTTTTTTATAATATTTTAAAAGTATATTTAATTTCTTAAGTTTTTTTTTTCAAAATTCGATCAAATGTTAAAGAATAATAAGGACCAAAAGAGTTCTTCTTTTTTTTTTTTTTTTTTTCTTGAGGAGAAACACATTCATGAGAATATGATATGGAAGGAAAGTGATATTTTCTTTATTTCAATGGAGTAAGGATATTATTGGAATAAAATGGAGTATGTTTAATAAAACAAGTTAATATTTAAATTTTATTAGGGTATGTTTAGTAAGTGGAGTGAGTTTGGAGAATTTTGGGGTTTGAATAGTGGTATTCATAATAAATATCATTACCAATAGTGATGAGATAGAAATTAAATATGTTCATTAAAATAATAAAAGAGTTAATATTAAATTTCAACCTATATTATCTGACTTTTATTAATTTGCAACTTTTACAATTTTTTTTAATCAAATTACATATATACTATAAAAATTTGACATTGTGCAACATATACTATAAAAAAATTGACCATTTGCAACCTAAACACTATTTCCCTAAAACTTTCCTGACCATACCAAGACTATAATAATACACAAACACACACACATATATATGTGTATTTTAATATAATTAAATGTGATTAGTTAAATATTTTGATGCAACAGAAAATTTTAAAATCAATGATTAAATGGACAATATATATAATATAACATTTATATTAATAAGACTTTTACCAATGTGGACGTTCACATAAAAAATAACAATAAAAAAATGAATGGGCAATTATAATATTTTGTATAACCAAAAAGTACTAGAGAAATAAGTATAAGTTGCAAATTGATAATTTTTTAATAGTACAAATTGCAATTTGATTAAAAAAAAGAGAGTACATGTTGCAAATTGATAAAAAACTTACAATACATGTTGTAATTTGATACTAACCTAATAATAAAAATCATTATTGAAAGAATTGCATCACATCTAAAAGTGTGAAGATGCAACACTTTGTTCAACATAACACCAACTCCGTGGCACACTCTTTTGCTAGGCCGTCATAATGTTATACGAGCTTCCAATCTTTGTGTCAGGTCTTTTCGATGTTCATTTGTACTTTGTGTGAATAATTGAGTATTTTGTAGCTTTAAAAAAGTTATGAACGTGTAGATTGGTGCGAAATTAATTTATATATATTAATTATATAAGGGTTAGTGGCATATAAAATCACAAAATCTAAACTTTTTAATATTTGCAAAAAAAAAAAAAAAAAAAGCTCAATTTAATTTTTAGTTGCAATTTGAACCAGTAAATAATTTTTTTTACGATCCAAAAATGATGTTCCACCTAGCTAACTGATAATGAATAAAAAAAAATCATATTAATATGTTTAGATTGACTCCAATGACAACATATAATTAAATATTATGTTCTGACAGATTGAAATTGGATTTTTAGTTAGAATTGCTAACAGATTTTAAGTTAAGATTTTGTTTGCAACTATTTAAAGTTTTAGTTTAGATTACAATTTGTGAAAAAATGTGATTTATTTGCCATTAATCCATTATTTAATATTCTCTCTTTTGTGGGCTGAATTTCAATTTTTCTCCTAAAGAAAGATTTTCCTTTTGTAGGAGGAAGCTAAAAAGTGGACAATTTAATATAATGCAAAAGAAAATATTTAATGACTAAAACAAAGAAACATGACCATAATTGTTACATTCCAAAGTTCATTGCCATGAAATGATTGCGACTCCACCTTTATAAATTCCAGTACAATCAATCACAAAATCATTGCGAAAAATAATTTTCTTAAATCTAATGGCTTTTGTTAAGTTTTCTCACATTTTCATCGTCCTTTCTCTCTGCTTTGCTGCTTTGATTCCTTGTCACCAGTGTAAGTATACTTATTTTATACTGATTGAAAGTTTTTTATTTTTATTTTTATTATAATTTAAAATATAGCATATATTGAATTATAACTTAACCACTCAATCGTATATATAATCTTTTGAACTGATAAAAATGTCAAAACCAGTAATTTGTACATAAATAAATGCCAAGACTTTGTGTGTAGTAAGAGACCAATTCTGTACACATATGTATTGAGGTATTAATGTTGATTAATAAATTTTATTATCATTTAAAAAAATAGGCAGGGACTTCGGAAGCAAGATGGAAATTACGAAGGTGGAGAATGGCAGAATTGAAGAAGGGGTGAAAATTAATTTGGGGTGCCACCATGCAAGGGCAAAGTGTATTGTGGGGCCAAGTGAGGTGGATTGTTGGTGTTGTAATAATTTTAACATTGGTAAACATACTTGCTATCTTTCTGAGGCTGCATGTAATGCTAATTGTTGATGCCTACAATTACCTATTACCTATTACCTATTACTCTATTCGCATTCAAGTATTAATAAATATATGATTTTTATACTTAAAATATTGTACATGTCATGCATATACAGAAACGAGATTTCTTTGTATTTGTTAATTTTTTTTTAAAAATAATTTCACAATTTTCTATATTTTTATTTGTTAATTTTAATAATATTTTGCTAATAGATATTCGATACTCTTGATCAAATAGAATTTTAAAACGACAAAAGAATTTTATTACTTTCAACTTTCAACATACAAAATAAAATTACAATACAAATAAATAAATAACGTTTTTTATTTTTAAAATATTAAGTACAAATCTAAATTACAACTTAAAAGAATTACATGAAAATTACAAATTACAAGTCAACTTAATATTAATAAGTTACAACCCACATTACAATTAAAAAATTACAAACAATGAAAAAAAGTAAAAATAATAATAAGAAGGCTTGAAAATAATTCTAATTTCTATGCTCACAATGTTGTTCGGGTGAAATATATTATAACTAGTTATAATTTTAGTGTGCATTTAATGTTTTTTTTAAAATTTAAATTCTTGTTTTTACTTTCAATTCTGGCTAATTGCACTTGTTTTTTTTTTTTTTTTTTTTTTTTGAAAGAAGGCTAATTGCACTTGTTATTTTGTGGAAAAATCGAAAAAAATTGGAAGATATATACCCCTCCAAGATTGTTAAATACACCTCCCATTCATGATTTTTACCACATATACCCCTCCCCTTCTTACCGTTCTTTTTCCTTTTCCATTTCCCAAATCCACCTCTGCAAGTTTCGCTAACTTCCACCTTCTCCATCAATTTCCTCTCTCATTTTGATAACACCATAGATTATAACCATCACAATTACTAATCTTTCAACAATAGAAAATCAATCAAATAAATAAATCACCTTATATTTTAAAGCCAGGTAAAATAATGACGATTGGAGCAAGAAAAAAAAAGCAGATCTGCAAGGGGCTGTTGGCTATGGTGTTGTCGGTGAGGACGAGAGGCGGCAACAGCGCCGGCGCCTGGGAGGACGAGAGATGGAAGTGGCGTTAATGGCAAGGGGAGAAAAATCATAAGTTGCTTACCTTTGAATTTGGTCCGGAAGAATCGCAACAGCCATAAAGATGATGGACACGTGAACGGGCGGCGGAGGAGTTGACGAAACCGGGTAGCAGAGTGGCGGTGTCGATCAAATTAAGTTTAATTAATAAGGGTATTATAGGGTTTCTAATGATTAATTTGGTGTATCTATTAACATTGGAGGGGTATATAGCTGAACCCTATCACAAATCTCAGTCCATTTGGAGGCCCAATTTACAGCCTACTTCATTTATTTAGTTGAGGCCCATTGTTGACAGCGATTTATGAATGATCTCGCTGCCGGGTTCCTAGCGGGTAGGATTTGATATTAATGATGACAGAGAGTAATAAATGCGAGAGTAAATGAGCTCTCAAGTATGTCTTTGCAATAAATGTGATGTGTGTTACAAATTGGCATTCAAAGCCCTATTTATAATGTTCAAAGTGGGGGTTCCCCAAGCTTGGTAGGTGGACTCGTGGGCCCCTCCTGCTCCTAGCTGGAAGGTAATGAGTGGCTACAGCCTCCCCTACGAACCAATGAGGAGACGCCACGTGGCACTGTCACCCCTGAGGTGATTGGACCTGGCCTCAACTACCCTCTTTGACCCTGTCACATCCTCTGGATTGATGGCACTCGTCGTCCTCTAACAGCTGGCGCGGCCTGGGGTCGGGTAGACGGGTACTCGGGTACCGAGAATCAAGCCCGGACGAGAATGCCCCGGTTGGCCATTTGCGGGCAGGCGGGTAGAGTACATCCACAGGGGCTCGTGACTGGCCGCCCGATATTCGGGTATGTGGATTAAGTACCCTTCCCGTCCGATCACAGAGTCTTATGTCGGGCAGCCTCTGGGTCCCCGCCCGTCTGTCTGACCGGTAGAAAGACTGTCCTCCTCCGAGCCCGCTACAGCGGTGGGCCTGCATCCGATACCCGATAGATCGGGTACCAAAATAGCGTATGTAACAATTGCCCCACCAGCCCGACATCGGGGGGCCGCAGTCGTCGGGTGGCGGGCTGGTCGAACTGCAGACCATTTCGATTTCGAATTTGAATTTTGGGGGTGACGTTTCGGTTTCCGAGACGACGCCTCGTCTGCCGCGCCTGCTGACGTCACGGGATGGCGTGACTGATGCGCAGAACTCCAGGGGTCACGTCCGCCGAACCTGCTCCCCAACCGTTGCGCGCGTGACCCCCACGCGCCCCCCAGACATTTGTGTAATTTCATTTCTGACCCCGTTTCTTTGCTGTTTAGTCCCTCCTTTTTTCTTCTATAAATAGGGGCTCCCAGCCCATTTTCTCCTTTTCCCACTCTTGCAAACTCGTGCCCCCCTTAAGGATTTTTAAGTTTTCCGGCGAATTCCTCAGATTCCGGCGAACTCTCCAGATTCCGGCGGTCTTTTCTGCGTCCCAAGGTAACTTCTTGCTTCTTTCGTCGACACTCCTTCTTCTTACTTTATTTTCGTCATGAGCGACTCCGTCGAGAGCCTCGGCGCCGCCGATGCTTATCATTTCCGCCGCCGTGCCGCCGCCGATGCCGAGAGGCCTTTCCAGCCGGCCGGGGAAGGAACGTCCCGCGCCGCCGCCAGAGAGGGCGAGGGCAATTCCACGGATGTGGATGCCTTCGCGGACGATTTGGAGGGGATGAGCCCCCAGCGAGAGGGGGAAGCCCTAAGCGTTTCCCCGGTCTCCGCCTACCCGCCCCGGGCCGAAGATTTCCTATTCGAGCGGGAAGCCGTGCCCGACCAAATAGACTACGCGGACAGCCGGCTAATCGGGTTCGACCACTCGAAGTATATGAGCCGGTTCGTGCGAAAGCGCCCTCCCCGCGCATATCTCGAGGCCCAGGATACCGATTTTGGGGCCTCTCGCCGCCCCAGCTGCCTTCCCCCGGACGCCGACGTGAAGGAGTTGTACTGGACCTTCCAGGCGCCCTCCGACGTCTTTTTCTACGCCCCCCGGGAGAATGAACGGGCCGACCAGCCTCCGGAAGGCCTTATCGCCATAAATGCGGACACCCTTCATGCCGGGCTCCGTTTCCCGCTTCACCCGGCCATCTCCAAGCTACTAGCGGCCTGGAATCTGTCGATCACCCAGATCACCCCGAATGGGTGGAGCTACATCCTGGGGGCAATGGTCGCTCTTGGTCGGCGCGGGCTGCACCGTATGCCCACCCCGTCCGAGCTCAACTACCTATATTACACCGTGGCCTCGGTCGGGCGGATGAACCATGGGTATTACTCCGTGAAGCCCCGGGGTGGAGATGCCATTGTCTTCGGCATCGCGCCGAAGGTGACGCACTGGCAGGAAAGGTGGTGGTGGGTCGGTGGCGCCTGGGAGAGCGTTGGCATAGACGGGCACACTATCCCGGTTCCACGAGAATATCGGGAGCGCAATCGTCGAGGTAAATACTGACTTTTTCTTCGTTTCTTAGTACTGATCTAATTCTTCTTTCATTGTGCAGGTTGCGCGGTTCCAAATCAAGCCGACCTGACCGACGATTTCAGGCAGGCGCTAGCCTTGGTGAGATCCGAGAGCGCGGACAACCGCGACGTCGAACTTCTCAACGACGACGAGTACAGAAGGCTCTCCGGACTCCAGACTTTCCCGCGCCATTTGGATTTCGGTGGTAAGACTCTTTTCCTGCCCGACTCTCCTTGTACTCGTTCTCGCTGCTCGATTTCTAATCTTGTCACTTTTCTCGCAGAGCAACGTTTCCCGGCTGAATCTTCCACGCCATCGACCTCCCCGGCAATTTCCCCAAGGACCGCAGCCGAGGCCGGCCAGGCAGCCATCCCGATTGTAAACGTCGAATCGTCCGAGGAGACAGTCGACATGGCGCCCAAGAAGAATGCTTTGGCCAAGCTGGCGAAGCGGGGAGCCGTCCGTGCTGCCGGGGTGGTGATTCGCAGCCCGCCCGCGGCCCCGGTGCCCCCGACATCCTCCTCCCCGACAGACGGGCAGCGCCCACGCAAGCAGGCCCGGGTCGACGGCCAGACATCTGTCGACCCGGCTATGGTGACGGTCAACCTGGACCCGGCGACTGGCGGGCTCGTGGCCGGCACCGTCGAGGCGACTTTAGGGGGCCCGGCCTCCCCTGCCCGCGATCGCAGCGACTTCTCATTCTTGGGCTGGGGCAATAACCTCACGTAAGTATTACGCTTTCTTCTCTAAGTTTTCTAGTCGTTCTTGATGTAGGATTTTTTCTTAACCTGTCTTCTCTTCCCGTGTTCACGCAGGCCTGAGCCTCTGCCCCCGCCCGAGGTTCTTCAATTCCTGCGCTCGCAGGAACCTCCGTACTCGGAGGCCGTGCCCGAGACTTGGCCGGAGGAACTGCGCCGTGCCGTGCTGAATCTTCCCCGGTCCTGGACCCTCAACTGCCAGAAGGCTGCGAGGACCGTCTCGCTCGCCGATCGGATGAGGGCGGCAGCCATCCGTACCTCCCGCAACGCCATCGCCATGGAGGGCATTATGCTCGAATACGAGCGGGAGATGCGGACTGCCTCCTCCTACAGGGCAGCCTTCCAGACGAAACGGGACGAAGCTACCCGCCTGGAAGAGGAGAACAAGAAGCTCCGGGAAGAGCTGGAGGCCGGCCGAGCGGGTCGGGCTGAGCTGGAGGGGGTCCTCGAGGAGGAGAGGAGGAAGCGCGCCGAGGCCGAGGCGAGGACGGCTGAAGAAGTCCGCCAAGCCAAGGAGGCTCTCGCGGCGGAGGCGGAGAGGCGCCTGGAGTCCGAGCGTGCTCGATTGACCGCTGAGGGCGAGTCGGCTGGATCCATGGTGTACATCAATGCTTACGCCGACTCGATTCGCTCCCTACTCCGCCAAAATCCCCAGGCCGATTACTCCGGGCCTCTGGCCGATTTGAAGAGTTATGTCGAGTCCAATCCTCCCTCCCCGGACTATGATATCACGCTCAAGGACTTGGTCGATCGCGGGCTGGATTTGTCGTTCCTTGGCGACCCGGCGACCTTCCTTTACCCGATCGCCGACGAGGAGGCGAATGAGGACCTGGGGGCGGTGGACGAGGCGCGTCCATGATTTTTCTTTTCTTTTGTTCTTGTTAAGTATGCTGGCCGCTGGCCGTCTTGTATTTTCTCTTTTCCTCTTTAATGAAATTGCTTTGCCCTTCATTTCGCTTTGTCTCCTTGAACTTTTAGTTTTATCGGCCGGGTAAATAACGTAATCGGGCAATAGAATTAATCAAAGAATTAATTAATGAAGTGCTATAGCCGAATATCTGGCAGCGACTTCACGAAGATAGGATTGATTTGTCAACCACTTAAAGAATTAACCAACATATTAATTAATGAAGTGCTATAGCCGAATGTCGGGCAGCGACTTCACGAAGATGGGATTGATTTAACAACCGCTTAAAGAATTAACCAACAGATTAATTAATGACGTGCTATAGCCGAATGTCGGGCAGCGACTTCACGAAGATGGGATTGATTTAACAACCGCTTAAAGAATTAACCAACAGATTAATTAATGAAGTGCTATAGCCGAATGTCGGGCAGCGACTTCACGAAGATGGGATTGATTTAACAACCGCTTAAAGAATTAACCAACAGATTAATTAATGAAGTGCTATAGCCGAATGTCGGGCAGCGACTTCACGAAGATGGGATTGATTTAACAACCGCTTATTGATTTTTACAAGTTTGCGCTTCGAGTAGCGATTACAATGAGCTCCTACTGGTAGTATTTTTTGAGTAGGGAGGCGTTCCAAGGGTATTGGGCCGGGTTGCCCTCAAGGCTTTCCAGCTCGTAGACTCTGTTGGCGAGGCGGCTGGAGACCTTTAGGGGTCCCTCCCAATTCGGACCAAATGCCCCCTTGGGCTGCCCGACCGTCCGTCGGAGTACCAGGTCCCCGGTTTCGAACTCCCTGATCTTGATCTTCGAGTTGAAGTATTTTTCAGCCCGGCGTTTGTAAGCTATGTTTCTTTGTTCTGCGGACATCCTTCTCTCCTCCAGCAGGTCCAACTCGTTTAGCATGGCCTGGTCGTTCTCGGTCCCCACGGGTTGTGAGGTGCGGAGGCTCGGGATGACGACTTCAGCCGGGATGACTGCCTCTGTTCCGAAGGCTAGAGCAAAAGGAGTCTCCCCGGTTGCGGTGCGACACGTCGTTCTATATGACCATAACACTTCGGGTAGCTTGCTCGCCCATGTTCCCTTGCTCTCCTCCAACTTTGTCTTCAACGTGTGTTTGATTATCTTGTTTACTGCCTCGACCTGCCCGTTCGACTGGGGGTGGTAGGGTGACGAGAACAACCTCTTGATCTTGTGCTTCTGGCAGAATCTTTCCATCTCTAGCCCGTCGAATTGTTTCCCGTTGTCCGAAATGATTATCTGTGGGAGGCCGAATCGACAGATTATGTTGCGCCAGATGAACCTGATAACATGTTCCTGGTCGATCGTCTTCAGTGATTCCGCCTCCGCCCATTTGGTGAAGTAATCCACGGCGACAATTGCGTACTTGACGCTGCCCGGGGCCGTAGGCAAAGGGCCAATGAGATCGATCCCCCACTTTGCGAACGGCCACGGGCTCAGGATTGAGGTGAGCTCGGTTGGGGCCTGATGGATTGCCGGCGAATAGATTTGACACTTGTGGCATGCCCGCGCGTAGTTGATTGCGTCCCTCTTCAGGGTGGGCCAGAAGTATCCCTGTCGGATAACCTTCTGGGCGAGCACCTGGCCGCCGGCGTGGTTCCCGCAGCGTCCTTCGTGGACTTCTACCAATATCTTCCTTCCCTGCTCCTGCGTTACGCATTTTAGGAGGGGCAGGGCGAAGCCTCGTTTGTACAACTGGTCCCCGATGGTCGTGTACCGGGCCGCCCGGAGCTGCAACTGTCTTGCCGCTACCCGGTCGACTGGGAGTTGGCCATCACGGAGGTATTTCAGGATGGGGGTCATCCAGCTGTCTTCCGCTTGCCCCAGGCTACTCACCCGCTGGTTCGAACTCGTAGGGGCGGTCAGGTAAGTAACTGTGATCTGGGACATGTCGGCTGCCCCTTCGGATGTTGCGAGGCGGGCAAGTGCGTCTGCTTGAGTATTATCGAGTCGGGGTACCACCTCTATGCATACCTGATCGAACTTTTCGAGCAGGTTCTTGGCTAATCCCTGGTAGGCCAACATCCTATCGCTGCGCGCCTCGTATTCTCCTGAGATTTGACATGTAACGAGCTGTGAGTCGCTGTATACCTGGAGTCTCTTCACCCCCATGGCCATGGCCATTTCCAGGCCGTTAATTAATGCTTCGTACTCGGCCTCATTGTTTGTCGCGTGGAAACCGAATCTTATGGCTGTCGTGAACGACTGGCCGGACGGGCTGAGAAGGACAATTCCCGCGCCTGCCCGCGTAGTTGTGGAGGATCCGTCAACGTACATTTTCCAAGGTGGCTGCTCGATCTTGGACATCGCCTCCGGGTAAGTGAGCTCGACTATGAAGTCGGCCATGGCTTGGCCTTTGATGGATGTTCGGGGAGCGTATGTGACTCCGAATTGTCCGATCTCAACAGCCCACTTGAGGCACCTGCCCGCCGTGTCTGGCCGATGCAGTACTTGGCGAAGTGGCATCGTTGTCAGTACTTCTACTTGGTGATCAAAAAAGTATGGGCGTAACTTGCGTACGCTCATTACTAGGGCGTATGCTAACTTTTCCAGGGGTGGGTACCGTAGCTCGGCGTCGTGGAGTGTCTGGCTGACATAGTAGATTGGCAGATGTGCCTGCCCCTCAGCCCGCACTAGCACGGCGCTGAGAGCTGAGTCCGACGCCGCCAAGTATAAGAAAAACTTCTCGCCGGGGACGGGTTTGGCCAATACCTGGGCGTTTGATAGGTATGCTTTCAAGTTATTGAAAGCGAGCTGACTCTGGGGAGTCCAGTTTAGTTTCCCCTTCCGCATGCTGTCGAATAAAGGCTTGCATCGGTCCCCCATGCGGGAGATGAAACGGCTAAGAGCGGCCAGGCTGCCCGTCAACTTCTGCACCTCCTTCACCGTGCGGGGAGGGCTCATGTCGAGGATCGCCTGTACCTTGGTCGGGTTTGCCTCGATTCCCCGCTGGCTGACCATGTGCCCCAAGAATTTGCCCGACTCGACGCCGAAACTGCACTTTTTCGGGTTGAGCCTCATCCGATATTTTCTCAAGATCTCGAATGTTTCGGCTAGGTGTGTGAGGTGGTCTTCTTTCTTCTCGCTCTTGACGACGATGTCGTCGATATATACCTCCATGGTCGCCCCGATTTGGTCGTGGAACATGTGGTTGACCAGCCTCTGGTAGGTTGCCCCAGCGTTCATGAGCCCGAATGGCATCCGCTTCCAAAAATACATGTTTTTCTCGGTGAGGAAAGTTGTGTGTTTCTGGTCGTCTGTGGCCATCGGGATCTGGTGATAGCCGGCAAATGCGTCCATGAAAGTGAGCATCTCGTGCCCGGCCGTGCTGTCCACCAGGTGGTCGATGTGTGGCATCGGGAAGTGATCTTTTGGGCAAGCTTTGTTTAGGTCCGTGAAATCGATGCACAATCGCCATGTGTTGTTGCTCTTCTTGACGAGTACGGCGTTGGATACCCATTGAGGCTTGTCGTCGGGGTCGACCATCCCGATGAGTTTGTTGTCGAGTAGCTTTTTGACTTCGGTGGCAATGATCGCGTATTTGTCTGGGCCGAATTTCCTTCTTTTCTGCGAGATCGGCTTGCGGGATGGATCGATGTGCAGTTGGTGTGAACATACGGTTGGATCGATCCCGACCATGTCCTCATGGGACCAGGCGAACGCGTCTAAGTTCTCTTCTAAAAATGCGGTCATCTTTGCCCGCAACTCGCCGGACATTGACGAACCGAGTTGGACACTTACTTCTGGCCGACTCTTCATTGTGACCGAAATTAATTCTTCGATCGGACTGGCTCCACGTTCGCCGTAGCGTGGATCGTCGATCTGCCCCGTTAGGGTTTTGTCAATCTCCATGGGTTCGTACCCGAGCCTTGGCTCCAGGTCGACTTGGATGTCCTCAAATGTTTGCGAATCTTCTTCCATTGGGTGGGCAGCGGGTGGGATTTCTTCGTCTATTTCCATGTCTCCCTCCCCGATTGTGCAGACATAGTCTAGATTTGCAAAATTTGAAATAACATCGATATACGCCAAACATCCGCGTGCCATTTTTTGATTTCCCTTAAGAGTCCCAACCTTCCCGGAGGGGGTTGGGAACTTGATACAATAATAGAATGCTGAGGCGGCGGCTTCGAACTCGTGCTCGAATGGCCTGCCGAGAAACCCGTTATAGGTTGACGGCTGGTCGACAATGATAAAATCGAGCTGTTTCGAAGCCTTAACCTCAGCGTCTATACTAGAAACTAATTCTACGGCTAGCCTAACTATCCCGTAGGGTTTCACCGTGGCGTCGCCGAAGCCTTTGATAACCTGATCGCATGGCTCCACATACATCTCAAAGGAGCTGTCCAGCTGGTCGAATGCGGCTTTGAAGAGGATGTTGCAGTAGGCCCCGTTGTCGACGAGCATGCGATGGACGGTGACGCCCATGATGTTGACGGACACGACTAGGGCGTCGTGGTTCGGGTAGATGACCCCGGTGCGATCCTCCTCCTTGAAGGCGAGGAGGTTTGATTCTTTTGCCGTCGTGTTGATCGGCAGGGCGATTTGATGGACATTGTCCATCGCTCGCAGCTCGCTCTTCTGTCTGCGGTTGGAGAGCGAGGTGGTAGGTGCGAAGCCTCCCACCGGGGAGAGCATGTTGACTGCCCGTCGGGCCTGATGTTCCGGCATCGGTGGGCATATGAGGGCCGCCTCCCAGTTTGGCTCCACGGGGCGGGCAGCGGCCTGAGCCTTCGGTCTAGCCGCTGGCCTCTTCACGAACTCCTCCAGCTTCCCCTCCTCGAAGAGTCGCCAGAGTTGCTTTAGGAGGTCGCGACACTCACTCGTGTTGTGCCCGACGGTTTGATGGTAGTGGCAGTACTTGTTGGGGTTGAGCTGCACCCCCGGCTTGTGGACCCACGGCCGTGCCTTGGGCATCATATTTTTGTCCCGGATCTGCACATAGACGTACTCCGGGGTGGCCGACAATTTTTCGGCCAGCTTCACTTCGACGGAATCGAAGGGTTTGAAAGGCTGGGGAGCCCGGTAGGAAAAGTTCCTCCGGCTCGATGTGGTGCCTGCCGAGGCGCGTGGTTTCTCCTTCTCGGCAGGGGTGCTCTCTCCTAGCCGCTGTGCCAGGATGTCCGCATTGTAGATGATTTTCCCGGCTCGCTGCCGGAACTCCGCGTAGGACTTGGGGTAGTCCTTGTTCATCGACTTCCATAGTTTGGTTTTTAGGCGGAGTCCGCCTATGATCCCGACGAGCTTGACCTCGTCCCCGACGGGCTCGCCCTCCATGATGATGCGATCTACCCGGTCGATGTACGCCCGGTCGGTCTCGTCTTTCCCCTGGGCCAAGTTGGCCATGCGGTTGGCGCCGGCCATTCGTGGCGCCATCGAGGAGAAGTGCTCAAGGAACAGTTCCCCTAGCTGGTGGAATGAAATCACCTTCCCCGCGGGAAGCGAGGAGTACCATCGGTGAGCTCTGTCCCCCAAGGTTAGCGGGAACATCCTGCATTGGGTGGCATCTGTTGCCCCCATGGAGATCATGTAGGTGGAGTATTTACTGAGATGGGTGACGGGGTCTGTCTCCCCGTCATATTGGCCCACGGCGGCCACGTTGATTTTTGGTTGGGCCGGGGCCCGCACCAAGATGTCTGCGAGGGGCGAGTTGGGCATGTAGGGTACATGATGTTGCCCGTCCCGCCTCTCGAGCTTGGCCTCAAGGTCCGAGACCTTTTTTAGGATGGCGGCCATGGCGTTGTCGGCCGCGGGGGGAGAACGGGGACGAGGGTTGTCCCCCAAGCGGTCACGGACCGACGGCCTCGGGGCCGTGTCGTTGTGACGCCTGGGAGATCGTGCCTGTTCTCGCTCCTGGGGCCTGGAGCTGGCGTTGGACTCACAAGGTCGGGCAGCTCCCCGAGCCTGGGTTCCCAACCGGGAGAAGACCGATCCCGCCGGTCGGCGAGAAGCCCGCTGCGAGTCGGCCTCCTCGTCGAGGCGCCTCTTTAGATTCTGAGGCCGGGGGTTGCTGGCGGCCCTCCTGGCCGCCTCTTGCTCCTGCCGGGGCTGGCAGGTGGCCCTGCTTCGGGCTGGCTCCTTTCCAGGTCGGTGAGTGCGGATAGGAGCGGCGTCGATCTCGGCCTGACGGCGCTCGATCATGGCCCTTGCGGCCTGGAGGTCCTCCGGAGTTCTTATGGCCGATAAGAACTCGAAAGGATGGGGGTCATCCAGCCGTATGTAACACCCATCTCAGCCGTCCTATCTTTTATTAATATAATCCTACCAAAAAGTGTTCGGAAAAAAAAATTCCGAAAATACCAACAAAAAAAAAAAAAAACACTAAACATATGAATTTTAGAATTTTTTTTTAAATTTTTAGATTTTTCGGAAAAAAATTCCGAACATTTTTTTGGGTGGGGTGTATTCATAAAACATGGGACTGTATTTAACCTGGGCCATTATATATAGGTTACGGTTATTTGCACTAAACTCTTTGGTAAAGACTATCCGGACGAATACACTACATATTATTCTGACTAATTAAAATATTTTTTAAATAGATTGAGAATAAACATAAAATTGATTTTCTTTTTAAAATATTATGCATTTCATTCCATTCAAAAAAATATTTGAAAAACTAAAAAATTCTCGAGCAAATACCCTTATATGAAGTCCATCTGAAGCCATTAAAATCAAGCAAGCAGGCCCTGTCTCATTACTTTATTTTGGTCGAGAGAAATGGAACCAAGAAGCTGATTTGTAAGATGCAACGTGACGCAGTGGCGGATTCATTGAATTTTAGGGGGACACAAATAATTAACAAAATATCTTTAATTATATTTAGAGTAGTAGCTCTTGTGTGAGACCGTCCAATACCATTAGAAAATAAAAAAGAATATAAATTGTGTTTGATGTATTAATACTTTGATAGAGGTGAATGCTAATTTGTAATGTCTCATGATATGCGGTATTTCACACAAAATTTCTTTTTCTAAATAATGGGGTACAAATAATTTACTTTTATATTTTTACATGTATAATAAATATGTAATTTTCAATTTGGGGGTACAGTTGTACCCCATGTCCATATCTCCCTCCGCCACTGAGTAGTGGAATTGTCTACGACATACCTACAAAAAAATTTTATAGTAGAACATACAATTTTTTTTTAATTATGTAGGTACCTTCGTTCCTCAACCTACAAATAAATTGTCTACAAACTGAAATTTTTAGACATTAATTACCTACAAGTAATTTGTCTACAAAAATTTACCTACAAACAATTTGTCTACTAAAATTCCGCAGACAAATTTCTTTGTAGGTAGATAATGAAAATGCCTATATAATTAGAAAATTTTGTAGACAATTTCTACTATAAATTTTTTTTCTGAATATTTCATAGTCATATTCAAATGTCTGTTTTGTTTGTTTTTTTTGGTGGTGGTGGGCTCCCTCCTTAATCCCAGCCGTCCGATTGAAATGAAATAAGGGCAGCAGCTTCATTTTGGACGCAGAACTTTTTCAGCAGCCAACTTTTTATTTTTGTTATATTTTCATTTCTTAAACTTGTTATTGATTTGGTTGGATTAGTTTTTATTGTTTTCTTAGTAATAATTTTAGATAGCATTTTAAACTAATCTTAGTTTAAATCTTTTTCTTTTTTAAATTAATCGTGTTTAGATAGAATTGTGTTAATGTAGATCGCTTTTACACCAATCCTTCTTTGTGGGATGGACTAGTACTTACACTAGAATAGACACCGTACACTTGCGATTGATCATTTTATCCTTCTCCGTGGGATGGACTCGTACTTACACTAGAATAGAACCGTACACTTGCGATTGATCATTTTATTTGCAGAGAAAGTATGATCATATGTCTTCAAAGTCCAAATTGTAACATTAAATCTAGGTATTTAAACCAAATCCATCATCTATCTTCTCACCATTATTAAAATAATCCTCTGTTGATTTGTGTTATTAATTTGGTCCTATATTTATTCAAGTTTGCAAATTAAATCCTAATTAGCTAGAGAATGCACAAAATGCTACCGTTTTGGTCCTCTATTTATTTGCTTTATCAATTTAGTCCCGCATCTATTCAAATTTGACCAATTCGGTCTTAATTGGATGGAAAATGCACAAAAAGTCTTGTTTTAAAATAATTTGTTTTAATTTATTTTTTGTTTTAGCTTTTATTTTAATTCATTTTTATTTTACTTTTTAATAGGCTTTTGTAATTCAGCATGCCACGTGTAAAAAACGGGCTATGTAATCACCACCTGCTAGAAAACACAAGCACGTGCTGAAACTGTGTCATTTTGTGCATTTTCAAGCCAATTAAGACCTAGTTGGCAAAACTTGAATTGATACAAGACTAAATTGATAAAGTAAATAAATAGAGTACTGAAATGGTAGCGTTTTGTGCATTTTCCTGTTAATTAGGATCTAATTGGACAAATTAATAAATGTGAAAATATAGAGGACGAATTTGGTTTAAATCTCTTAAATCCAAGTAGTTGGCCATGTATATAGTTAATTCTTGTATGTATATACAATATTCATGACTCTATACTCACAATATCACGTGACTCACATACACAATTACACGTATTCACATTAAATATAATATATATTGAAATTATATATAAAAAAATAGAACCGTCAATTCAAACCGTGGAACTAATGGTTACGGTTTTCAATTTGTGGTTACTCATAAACATCCTTGCTATTTTTTCTCGTCCCATAATTGAGGATTTAAAGGATCCTGATCTTTTATCACTGCTGAAATAAATACTAATACTCCGGTCCTCCATTCAACAATAATGAGTAAGTTTCTTTTTAAATATAGATTAAGGTGGGTATAAAATTCATGATCAACTCATTTAATTTACTGTAAACTTCCTCTTTTACCCTTATTCACATTAAACTATGAAATTTTATGAACTTAAATAGTTAATACTTATTGGTATGCAAAACAAATCTATGTAGTGGACATCGAGAAAATATCAAAACTAGTCCTGTAACTTATGTTGATTCCAATTTTAGTCCTGTAACTTTTCATTTTCTCAATTTTAGTTCTGTAATTTTTCATTCTCTCAATTTTAATCTTGAAGTTGTAAATTGTTGTCCTTATATTGCCTCAAAATTAAAAAAATTCACTGATTTGGGTCGGGGCCATTTTTATTTCCAAACGGGTCGATTATAATTAGATGATCGATTAATTTTTTGGTTATGTGGTAGTCCACTTGTACAATTTGCCGGAAAAAAAACCCCAATTTTTCCGGTGAGTATTTGAATTTTTATACCAAAAAAAAGACTGAAATTTATAACTCTAGGACTAAAATTGAGAAAATATAAAGTTACAGGACTAAAATTGACAACTCCAGGACTAAAATTGAGAAAATAAAAAGTTACAGAACTTAAACTGGAATCAAGCTAAGTTACATGACTAGTTTTGATATTTCCCCAGTGGACATCTTAAAAGGACAATCTTTCCTATTATTATTGGAGGGAGGGAGTAATTACGATTGTGACCCTATTAAATTCACTTATGGTATCGTATTGAATTAATGCGAATACATGGGACTAAATATTCTTGCTATTTTTTTTCTCACCACATAATTGAGGATTTAAAGGGTCCTAGCTTTTATCCCTACTAAAATCAACACTAATATAGTAAAATCTCTATAAATTAATAAAGTTGGAACTGGAAAATTTTATTATTTTAAAGAGGTATCAGTTTATCTATAATAATTTATAATTTAAAGTGTATTTTTCAAATACGATAAATAAAAATTATACAAGATAGTGGACCTCATCTAAAAGGTATCCCAAATCAACAATAACGTATTAAATTAGTAAAGCGTTGTGTTAGTACAAAAGGAATAACTTCATACACACTTATAAGGATTTGGTATAGTGACTTAATGAAAAGTACGCATAATTGAGCTACAATATCTAACACAGTCATAAGACTATCTTAATATCTTTTGGCTAATTTACAAATAGGAGAAGATATCAAGCGACACACACTGGTAAACTATCCAAGTAGATTTGAAGTTTAAGAGGCAATCAACAATAAATTCTTATTTTACTAAATTGTCATATATATTTTTGTAATGTGAAGAAATTATTAATTTATGATATTGATGAGACTATTAATTTATATAGATTTTTTTTGATAAATTATTATTTTAAATTTTTTATTAATTTATATAGCATTAATATATATAAATTTTATTGTAGTTACGATTGTGAACCCCTGACCCAATTAAATTCACTTATATACGGTATCTAATGAATTAGTGCAAAAATTATGGAATTAATTATTCTTGTGATTTGTTCCTCATCACATTATTGAGGATCTAAAGGGCCTACACACTTCTACAAGGACACAAGACTAAACTTGATACATTCCAAAAAGGAGATTAGGTTGTATATGAAATGATTCATGCTAAATTTATCATAAAACTATTTTAAAGTATCGAATATTTGATCAAAAATATGTATAATTTCATCAGGAGTATCAACCATTAGAGTCATGAAGAATGTCTACAACAATTACAATATAATTATTGTAAATCTAGCAGATTTATTATTCCAAACCTAGGAGATTAAATGTGGACATTACTAATGGACCAATAACCCAATGAGCTTCATATCTTAGACTAGAGTTTTATTCTTATAAATATACCATTATACTCAGAATTGTATACACATATACACAAGAATATTAGTGAAACTCCTGACTTGGCTCGCCCCCAGACGTAGTCGTTCCCGACGAACTTGGTGAACAAATCTTGCGCCTTTAATTTACGCACTCAATTACAACACGTTATCAGCACGGGTCTCTACCCGCAATTAATCGCACGAGTGTTCCGTCACGAGTCTGCGTCTGAATTGACCTTCTGTCACGTGAGTAAGTAATCGACATAGAGAGGTACATATTTGATCAATTAAGTTTAATAAATCATAAATATATAATAGCAAAATGAATTCCTTAAATAGTTTTGGAGGAAGAGATTGTGGACCATTATATCATTTTCTATATTAAATATGGACCATACAATTTATTTTGTTGATTTTATGGTATGATTGACTATATATTTATTCTCACATTTGGTAAAAATTGCTGAAATTTAGGGTACGTTTCTCTTCAGCCTTCTATTTAATCACATGTCATCACCATTCACAATTCATCTCATCTTCTCTTTCAACCTTGCATTTTTTCCACAATACAACCTCAATCTCTTCATAAGACCATAAACATTTTACACGGCCTTATCCCCATCCTCCAACAAATCATAATGATCACCCGCATATTTTTGGTTATGTCTATGCTTTAGTGTCATGACTTCCACCGGTCAGACGAGCTACTCCAACTAAGTCAAGTCAGGTCGAGTTGGAATAGTCAGACGAGCTACTCCAACTAGGTGAGCTATATTGCTAAGTCGAGCTACATCAAAGTAGAGACCATCTGAATCCAAATAAGACCCTGGCGAGCTACTTTAGCCAAGAGTCAAGACAGAAAGTAAAACGACCAACAAAGTCAAGCTAAGAACTCCTCAAGGACAAGTCCAACAGAGACGAACTGCTCTCTAATATGAGCTAATCCAGTTTAGAGGATAGAAATTAGCTTAGATAAAGTCAAATAGTCAACTCTCCAAGTGTCAAGCATGCACACAAGGGAGAACAAGAGTCAATCCACCTCCGACTTGGAGGACTTGTATAAAAACCTTGATTTTTCATTAATAAAACCAAGTCAAAATTCACAAATACAAGCATACTTTGCCTACACATACTAAAACACCTCAATCCACACACATATACGAAATAAATACGTAATCAATACACATATTTATCTTTTCTTACCCGATCTATCGAATTTACTATTGATGGTAGTAATCAATCACACGTAATTGTTTGATGATCCAATTAATTAATAAAAACAACCACTAATCCTCACGATTAGGATCAATTATCAACATATATCAGAAGTAGGATGGAATAATCGAAGTCAAAAAAATTGGTGGAAAATGGTGTAAAAATAAATTTGGGGTGCCATGAGAAAGACGATTGTGGAGGAAAGGGGCAGGTGTGTTGGTGTTGTGATGGAGATGAGATCATGATAACGATCTGAGATTATTATATGAAGATTTTGAGAATCAAGAAGATTATATTTTATTTGATATTTTATTTTATTTAATTAGATTAGCTTTATTTATATTTATGGTTATTATATTTCTTGCTCGTTAAGTCGTTTTAGTATTATAAATAGGAGTTATGTAAGTCATTTTTATTCGATTGTTTATGAATTAAAATATTGGGTTAATCCCTTTTCTCGTGTTTAATTTGTGTTATTCCAGTATTCGTATAGAATCAATGGATTATCACGTTTAATCACGTTTGCGGTGCGTCAGTTGGTATCCAGAGTCAGTAACGACTCCTATGATGCCTCCCAGACACAGTTTTAGGCAACACGATATTGCCCTCCTTCAGGAGCAATTCACAGTTGTTGCTCAAGGTCTCGAGTCCCTGCTGTTGATAGGCGAACAATAGGGACATGAGATTAAAATAAAAAATAATAAAAATAATAAGATTAGGAAGTCATTAAGAATAAAAAAAAAAGAGTAGCAGGGAATAAAGCCATAGGGGGCGAGCAGCTGGGTCAGGTGACCAAGTCAGAGGAGGCGAGCAGCTGGTCATTCGGACATAAAAGGGAGGCGACCAGCTGGACCAAGAAGGATAATGAAGAAGTAAAAGGAGGTGAGCAGGCGAGCAAGAGGGCACCACAGAAGATCATCAGAAGTCCCAATAATTAGGCATTACATTAGGAACAAACAAGTATTTTAACACTTGTCATTGTGTAAAGATGTAATAACTTAGGAGTTAACAAATGTCTTAACACTTGTCACAATGAAAATAAGGATGATTAGGAAGGTGACACCTCCTACTTGCTTGTAACTCTATAAATACCCATTCATGGGAGAATAAAAATAAGTTCATTAATTCAAAAATAAGCAAAACTCTTGCAAATCCTTTTCTCAATTCTTCCTTCAAGAAATATAATTTTTATCTTTATTCAAATCCTTGTTTGATGATCTTATTAGAGTAAAACAACCACTAAATTATAAATTTGGAGCAAGATCATCAACAATTGGCGCTAGAAGGAGGGCCCGAACCTCCGTCGGTTGAAGGTTTGAAGGAAATTCTGGAAAAACTCGCCGGAAACTGTAAAAATCCGGCAATAAGTCACCGGAAACTGGAATTAGGAAGAAGATTTGAGTGTTTTGGGTGGTGTCACACAAGACCTACAAGCTTGAATGCATGCACATGTGGATGAAGGTTTGTAAACAATCAAATCCTTACATGCAAGACTAGTTGTTTCTATGTCAAAACATCCACAAACACAAGATCTTCATCAAAGAAATATTAAAATCCAGAAAATGGTATGATCACAAGAACCGCAAGAATCGAGTAACCACCCGGCAAGCAAGTCACGAACTAGGGTGTCATCAACGGGTGACCATGCAAGAACGGTGCGAGCTACGTCCCGGCGAAATGTCCAAGTCACTATTAATGCTCTTCCCCCGGAAGTGGAGGCTTTGGCTCAAAACCCGGAGGAATTAGCCAAAATGATCGCCGTTTTACAATCCTTACAACGGCGACAGGAAGCCGCAGGACCGTCAAGAGCCCGGGAGGCGAGCAACCGGGCAGCAGGGCACAAATCCTCTAAAACCCCGGAGGCGAGCAACCGGGCAACAGAACGAAGAGCCAAACAACAAGAAGATGTAAGGGTGGAAGATGTTGATAGTGGACAAGTAAGGAGAACCAAAGGTAAGATACCAATGAGTGAGCGGCTAGGGAGTCGAGGTAAATCCACACCAGGAGGAGATAAGGAGTCAAGCAGCAGGGATACAAGGAGTCAAAATCACGGACTCAGGAGAGAGAACTCACAAAGGAGTGAGGAGTGGGCATACCCTGCTATTCGCCCCTCAGTACATGATAGACTTAGAAGGTCAGCCTTCGGTCGGTTAAGTCCAAATGAGGCAAGTAATGTGGCACGGCGGGTCACACAGGAGAAACGTCCCGTTAGCAAGGGACTGCACCGTGGAGAAGGCCTCGAGCCAAACCACGATGAACAACCTTCTAATGAAAGAGCACCTTCGAATGAGTGGCTTGACCTCAAGAGAACGATCGAGGAAATGAAGAAGCAGTTGGATGCCCAGAATGGTGGGGGGACCACGGTACTTCCGTCATCACCATTGTCCCCGACGATATTGAATGCACCGGTTCAGAAGAAAGTACAGTTCCCAGCTGTTAGCCTATACGAAGGGACGTCAGACCCAAAAGTGCATTTGCCCAAATACACGACTACATGATATCTGTGAAAGCATCTGACGCAACACAATACCGTAACTTCCCATTAACTTTGGGCGATGGCCCTCACAGATGGTTCTCCGCACTTGTCCCCGACTCTATAAGCTCATTCACACAACTCAGCAAGGAATTTCTATCACATTTCTCCACAGTCGGATCCTACCTTACACAGAGACATAAGCTTGCAGATCTGAAGCAAGGAGACGAAGAGTCAGATAGAGCTTTCCTCGAAAGGTTTGACAAAGTCCTGCTAGAAGGGGAAACGGTGAGTGAAGACACCAAGATTATGGCAGTTATGGCAGGACTCAAGAAGGGAACAGATCCGTGGAAGGAAATGCACCCGACTTTCCCTAAAACTTATTCTGAATTCAGGCACAAGGCTGGGGTATACATTTCAATGCAAGAAACCCTACAGAAGGAGTTAGGTGACAAGGTTGACACCAAGAAGTCAGGAAAGAAGTCGGGAGGGGAATATAAGGCCCCTAAGAACATGAAAGCATTCAGTGAAGGTTCCGAGTTGAAGGAGAAGTTAAGTCATGTCTTATCCACATCAATAGAGGTTGTATACAACAACGTGAAGGATAAAGATATGCTGTCAGAACCCCGAAAGATACAACAAGAGCGGGGAAAGATGAATCCCAACAAGTACTACGCATATCATCAAACCATAGGTCACTTCACAAGTGAATGCCGAGACATCTTGAAGCAGTTATGGAGGTTCTACGAAGAAGGGAAGCTATCAGAATTCATGAAACGATAACCAGGAAAGAAACCGAGAGTGGCAATATCCTCCGGCTCGGAAGATGAGGAGAGTGACGAACAACCGAGCAAGAGGGATCCGAAAAGGAAAAGACAATGGCAGCACCAGCTGAACCCGTCCGAGAGATCCTAATGCTTGAACCATCCGGACCAGTAGGGGGCTGTTCTGGTAGAAGGCGACCAATATCCAAAAGGAAAAGGAAGGCGGACTTGAGAGCAGTGGCTCAAGTCAGAGAGGTCGGGGTAAACCAAGCAACCAAGAAGACGGGGGATTTGGTGTTTTCTGAGAAGGATCTAGACGGGATACTCACTCCACACAATGATTCACTAATCGTCTGTGCTAACATCATGGGGTTCGAGTCCACCGCCTGCTCGTGGACACTGGATCCTACACGAATATCATATTTAAAAGCACACTAGATCAGTTAGGTGATTGTGATGAGTATGTAAAGGAATGCAACCATAAGATAGTAGGGTTCGGAGATGCTGTAACTGTCCCTTTAGGTTTAGTTACATTGCCAGTCGAACTTGTATCGACCGAGGATCCCGAAAGGAGACTGACTAGAATGATAGAATTCTTAGTTGTAAGTCAACAGTCTGCCTACAACGGACTTCTCGGTCGACCTTTTATGAATGAATTCAAAGCGGCTGTTTCAAAGTACTACTACTGTCTTAAATTCCCGACTTCAAAAGGTTCAGGTACAGTTAATGGTGATCAAAAGAAAGCACAATAATGCCTCCTGCAACTTCAACCCAACGACAACAGAATATCCGTCATGGACGAGCAGCAGGGTTGAAGATGAACCTTCTGTGTTGGATGAAATCTTGGAGTCCGTTGACACGGAAATGATGGAGGTAGACGACCAGCAGGGTGAGGACGAGCAGGAGGGTCTGGGCGAGCAGCAGGGAAAAGAAGTTATACCTGAACCAGAGGGAGTAGACGATATCGAGCTAAGATTGGAGGCGGAACCCATGATCGAAGATGAACTCAACTTAGAAGGTCCGATAATTGATCCTCGTTGGAAGAGCCAAAAGAGGAAAGCAACCCCGATTGAGGAGTTGGAAACAATAAAAGTCGACCCGAACAGAGAAGACTTGGAATTGTTCATTGGATCTGAGCTCCCAGAGCCATACAGATCCAGAATGAGCGAGTTCCTTAAGTCTAATCTCGACGTATTCGCATGGTCGCATGCAGACATGGTGGGCATTAGCCCTGAGTATGCTTGCCATAAGCTAAATATTAATCCAACTAGGAAACCGTTGAAGCAGAAAAAAAGAAAATTTGGACCTGACAAATATGAGGCATTAGATGTCGAAGTGAAGAAGTTACTTGATAACGATCTGATAAAAGAAGCCTTATGTCCTCGATAGGTGGCAAATCCAGTGTTGGTAAAAAAGCCAAATGGCACGTGGAGATTGTGCATTGATTTCACGATCAACTGGTGGATAACACAGCAGGACACGATCTTCTTACCTTCATGGACGCATTCGCTGGATATCACCAGATACCGATGCACCCAGATGACCAGGAAAGCATGGCGTTCTACACCAACAAGAACCTGCTATGTTGGAAAATGATGCCATTCGGGTTAATCAACGCATGAGCCACGTACCAAAGACTTGTCAATAAAATGTTCAATGAACACATCGGCAGAACAATGGAGGTGTACGTGGACGACATAGTCGTGAAAAGCCTAAAGAAGGAAGATCACTTGGAACATTTGACACAAGCATATGAGATTCTTCGAGCTTATAACATGAAGCTAAACCCGAAGAAAAGTAGCTTTGGGGTGCATTCGGGAAAATTCTTGGGACACCTGGTAAGTCAGCGAGGAATTGAGGCAAATCCATCAAAAGTCAAAGCAATAATAGACATGCAACCACCAAGATCGGTTAGGGAAGTTCAACGACTAACCGGATGTTTGGCAGCCTTGAACAGATTCATTTCCAGATCCGGAGACAAGTGTCGACCTTTCTTTGATGCCATCAGGAAAGGACAGTTCCAGTGGACGAGTAATTGTCAGCAAGCATTTGAGCAGCTGAAGGAGTATCTGAGTGACACTAAGATTCTATCGAAACCTGTCTCTGGAGAAAAACTGTACCTATACCTAGCTGCGTCAGAGGTGGCAATTAGTTCGGTCCTATTTTGGGCAGAAGGAAAATTTTACTTGCCGATCTATTACGTGAGTCAGGCCTTACATGAAGAAGAGATTAAATATTCACCCATGGAAAAGTTGGCCTACGCACAGGTGATGAGTGTAAGAAAGCTAAGGCCATACTTCTTTGATCACCAAGTGGAGGTCTTAACAACTTTCCCATTAAGGCAAATCTTGCAAAGGCCTGACACTGCTGGTCGCCTCCTCAAGTGATCCCTCGAAATAAGCCAATTTAGAATATCTTATGCACCTCGAACAGCGATCAAGGGACAAGCGTTAGCCGACTTCATTGTCGAATTAACCTTCCCTCAAGATCCGATGAGAGGTCATAACCATCCGTGGCATATATACGTAGACGGATCATCAAATAACACAGCAGCAAGAGCTGGGATAGTGCTAATCAGTCCGGACAGACAAGTGTTCACCTCAGCAGTCAGGTTCGAGTTCATGGCAACAAACAACGAAGTTGAGTACGAGGCACTGATAGCTGGACTACGTCTGACATTGGCCGTGGGAGTCCAAAGAGTCCAAATCTATGGAGATTTCCATTTGATAGTCAACCAAGTCCGTGGGGAGTATGAAGCCAAGGACGAAAACATGGCCCTATACCAAAAAAATGTTGCTCACTTGGCTTCATTGTTTGAACAAATCTATATCGAAAGGTGCCAAGGGACAACAATGCACAGGCAGATGCACTTGCTCGATTGGCTACTAGTACGGGACCAGCAGAGCTTACTGAAGTCACAATAACAAGAATTTCTAATCCATCCACCAGTGATTACAAAATAAACCAAGTTGAAGAAGAGTTAACAGAAGAGGATTGGAGAACGCCAATATACAAATATCTCAAGGACAACGATGTTGGAGTTATACGTGAAAGTATACTTTTACTTTGTATAACTCGTGTATCAAACACTTGTTTATGAGAATAGTTCTTTTATCGCATATGCTTTATATATGATTGAATGTTGAATATTTATTACAAACAGTTCATAATAGTACTAGTTACATTGTAGTTAATGTGGTGATACCCGATCACAGAAGATAACATTAACAGTTTCCTTGTAACTAAACGTACATTTTCACGACCTAGGTGGAATTGAACAATCCACCGTGAAAGGTCGATGTGTAAGTCTCAGATTGGTCTGTCTTGACTAAGAGATTGCACTAGCACATTTAGTATGTGTTGAAGAGGACCTACAGCGAGGATAAATTCTTCTGTTCTGAAATGTGAAGAATTAGACCTCAGGGGTTGTTTATTTCTTAATCTCCGTCACTTAAATAGGACCGTGTGTACTTAATGGTTACTACTTTGATTCATGTTGGGTGAGAATCATTGTGACTTCGAACCTTGTGCTTTGGGCAGTAATATTAATCATACGACGGTTGCTAATATTTAATACGGAGAAATGCGTGCGAGTACGGCTCGTGTGATTAGTTCCCTTGGTGGGCTCAGAAGTTTTATCGTACCAAATCTTGCAAGTGAAGAATTAGTTTCTTCGGTACGGATAATAATGTTGAGCTGTCTTTACTCCAAGGTAAAATATATTAGTTAATTTAGAGCTATTCAGAAGCTTAATTAATTAATGGACTTGATAATCTTAAACGCTGGAAATAATAACCGGGAGCCCATATTATCGTAATATGGATTAAGATGGATAGTGCAATATTAATTTATTAGTGGTAATAATTAATATTAATGGATTGAATTATATTGGGGTTCAATATTGAAATTCAGAAGTCCATTAGGAGGTCCAATCTTAATTCTCCTTAAAGGCCCCTCAAGTAGCCCAATAATGATAAGATGATTAAAATAAAAAGATAACATTATGCTGATTTTTTCTTATATTTTTCGAAAAATGCAAAATTAGGAGAGAAAAGATTTTGTTGATTTTCTTGGAAAGGTATTATGGAAGATAAGTATTCTTGGAATACAAGATTATCTTATATATTCAAGAAGATCCAAATCTTGTGCCTTGATCCTATATTTTTCGAAAATTGCCCTATAATAAGGAGTGTGAGATTTTTGTGGAATATTTTATTTTGGAGAAAATAATATATGAGATATATTAAAGATTTCTTAGAGACTAAGAAAAGATTTTCTCCAAAGCCCATATACTCCTAAATTTCGGCCACTCCTAATTATAAATGGGGGGGGGGGGGGTGATTATTTCATCACCAAGTACATAATTTCATGTGTTGGAAATATCAAGAGCATAGATATTTTTCTTTTTCCTTAGTAATTTAAATTATTTGAAAGCATCTCCCACCGGTGATCAAGTAAGGCGAAAGGAAAATACTTGAGAAGATTTTTGGGTTGATAAAGCGAGATCGTGATTATCCCGTTTATTCAAAGGCCAAGTCTACAAGAAGTACGTAAGTTACATACATTCTTGTTTATTCCGCCTAGATTTTATGTGAATTAATTCAACATGCATGATGTTAAATTTGTTGTTGGAATTATTATTTGAATTAATTAGAATTAATTCATGCTAGTAATAATTGAATTTAAATTCGTATTTAAATTTCATCCCGAATAGATTCCGGACACCCCTATTTTCCCAACAACTGGTATCAGAGCCACGGTTTCGGGCTCTGATCTTTAAATTGGAATTTAAATTGTTTAACATTAAATTAAAATTGGATAGTAGAATTGCTAGATCTTTTTTGCAGGTATCCAATTGTCATGGTTTTAATGTTGTTAATTTTTTCATGCGTGTGAATTAATTGTTTTTAATTCGATTCGTTCGAATTTATTTTTCTCGTGAGAAAATCCACGAGTAGATTAGTTGTTTTATTTTGATTCGATCATTGTAATAGACTAGTCTAGATCTAGTATTTTGTTTTTTGAAAAATAAATTATAACCGAATCGAGACGAAGAACGAAGAATTAAAGACGGCGTACCCGGACGACGCATGCATGCGCGGGGCATGCATGGACGTAAAATCATGCATGGGGTGAAAAATGAGAACGAACGGTGAAACCCGGTGCACGGGGTGCGCGAGGCGCACGACCTGCACACGACGGGCGCGGCAGCGTGTGCGCACGTAGGCGCGCTCGGCGGCTGCTGCTCGGCGCCGTGCCGAGTGACGTGCGGGCCCACTCCGTGGGCCGACGCGCGTCGTATCTCGGGCCGTGGATTTTTTTTAATTTCAGTTCTGCATTTTTTTTGTGATTTTAAACGTCGTCCCGAACCCCAAACAATGTTGTTTTTGATGAAGTGTTGCTGTTCGAGTGGGAGCGTGTCGAGACGAACGATGTAAAGCAACAAGGACGATTTTTTGCATCAAGACGTGAAGAAATTAAACCGTGACAATTGGATTTGAGTGCTCCAATGTGTTTAATTTTGTTTTGATGGATGTTTTATTTCGTGCACTTATTATTATTTGTTAATATGTGTTTGCATGAATTTTATTGTCCAAGAAAAACCTTACTTTCGAAAATTATTAAGTATGTTTATTTAATCACAATTTTATTCTGGATATTAAAATTGGATTAATTTGGCCTCCATAATTTATTTATTTGTGAAGTTCTTTTGGAATACATTTCCTACTCGGATCGGCCAAAAGGACGGATTTCACATGAATAAATTCCGAAAGGATGATTGTGGATTATTACTAGTGGCGGTATTGACCCTCACCACGAGTGGCTTGCTCAAAGCGAAATAATAATCTTGTATTTAATTATGGTTATTACTTAGGCATAAGAAATTGATATAACTTACTCCCCTCGGAGTCCCTGTCAATTTTTATGTGGTCAAAGTGGGAGCCAACTATTAATTTTGAATTAAGGATTTGTAACTTTTAAGTTTGTGATCCGCTTGAATGTGTTTAAATGTATAGACCACCCCTCGTGGCGCATTTAAATTGTTTCGAGATGTTGGCTGATGCATGATTATATTGTTTTAAGGTTTCAATATAATTGATGTGATCGAATTATGTGATAATTTCGTATTTTTTCTAGATATTGATATGAATGTATGTTTTATTCTCAGTTCATCATTTCGCAACCTTTTAATCCACTGTTTAGTATACTTAAAGATAACAAACTTGTTGGTGAGAACTATGTTGATTGGAAACGTAATCTTGATATTGACCTAACCGCTCAACCCCACAAAAGGGTACTTATTACTCTTAAGCCCCAAGAGCCTGCCGAAGATGCGACGGTCAAGAAAGAGCATAAGAGTTGGTTTGACTCCGATGAGATGGCTAGGTGTACTATTCTGGCTTCAATATCAGATGTGTTGCAACACCAACACCAACACATGGAGACCGCCTCTGAGATAATGCTCAATCTTGAAGCGATGTTTAAACATTAGAACCGTACAGCTAGGCAAATCACCATGCGAAAGATGCTTTCGTTGAAGATGGTGGAAGGTACGCCCGTAAGGGATCACATTATCGAGATGATGGGTTATCTCAACAAGTTGGAAGTACTTGGTGCGGAATTTGATCTCCCCACTAAGGTCGATTTCATTCTCCATTCTCTGCCGAAGAGCTTTGTGCAGTTTCAGTTGAACTATCAAATGAATAACCGAGCAAATAGTTTGCCCGAGCTCTTGCAAGCTTTGGTGTCGGCGGAGACTTTAATGGATCATCAAACTGTTGCTATGGTGGCAAACGGTCCGTCTGCCTCTTCGGGTCCCAAGGGAGGGAAGAAGAGAAAGAGGACGAAAGGCCAGACCCAAGCAAATCCAACCGTTGCGAAACCCAAGGCAAAGGGAGAAGAAGGTGAAAAGAAAGCTGCTAAGGGTAAGTGCTTCAATTGTGGTGAGAAGGGACATTGCAGGGCGACCTGTTCTAAGCCTAAGAAGACGGTAAAGAAAGGTAAGTCTCATGCTTTAGTCATTGAAACTTATGTTGCGGCGTATGCTGCCCACGTTTGGGTAGTGGATACCGGGGCAACTGATCATATTTGTTTCACTCTTCAGGGGTTCCAGCTAACCCGGTGACTTGGCAAGAATGAGATCACCATCACTTTGGGCGATGCTACGAGAGTGGCAGCTGAAGCAGTGGGAGTCGTGCACCTATCTTTTGAAGATAAAGTTTTAATTTTAAGAGATGTTTTATACGTTCCGAACTTTAGGAAGAATTTAATTTCAGTTTCTAAGTTATTTTTTGATGGATATTCAGTTACATTTAATAAAGTTGTTACTGTTTCTTTTAAGAATGATACTCTGTCATGGAACGTTGGTAAACAATATCTATACGATTAAGTGTGCACACCACTCAAATAATGAATCTAATAACACGTCGATCATTTCGAGTAATAAAAGAAAGCGTTCTTCGGAGATGAACGAAACACATCTATGGCATCTTAGACTAGGTCATATTAATCTAAAGCGGATAGAGAGATTGGTGAAAGAAGGATCCTTGGAATCATTCCAAGTCGAGCCGTTTCCAACTTGTGAATCCTGTTTAGAGGGTAAGATGACCAAGAGGGCATTTAGAGCCAAGGGGAATAGAGCCACGGAAGTGTTAGAACTCGTTCATACCGATTTGTGTGGTCCAATAACGATCAAAGCGAGAATGGGGTATGAGTATTTCATTACCTTCATTGACGATTACTCGAGATATGGGTACATTTACCTTATGAGGCATAAGTCTGAAACTTTTGATAAGTTCAAGGAGTTTAGGGCCGAAGCCGAGAAACATAGGGAAAATAGTACCAAGTTTCTACGATCAGATCGTGGAGGCGAATACCTCAGTGATGAATTCTTGAACTACTTATCGGACGAAGGGATCGTATCCCAGTTAACCGCACCGGAAACCCCACAACAGAACGGTATGGCGGAACGAAGAAACCGGACTCTTTTAGAGATGGTCAGATCTATGATGAGTTATTCAGATTTACTCAGGTCGTTTTGGGGTAATGCCTTGGAAATGACGGCTTATATTCTAAACTTGGTGCCATCCAAATCGGTTCCTAAAACTCCAATGGAATTGTAGACTGGGCGCAAGCCCAGTCTAAGATATTTGTGGATTTGGGGTTGTCCGGCATACGTGCTAGACAAGGAAGTCGGTAAGTTGGATCCACATTCGGAATTAAGGCTGTTTATAGGATACCCTGCGGGAACGAAAGGGTGTATGTTCTATATTCCCAAGGATCAAAAGACCGTGATTAGTACACACTTTAAATTCTTGGAGGAAGACTAAATGAACAATCGGAAGCCTAAAAGTGAAATTACCTTAGAAGAATTAATAGGTCAAACCTCGATACAAAGTATACAAGATGATGTACCATACGTCACATCTTCACAACCAGAACCCCGTCGCAGTGGGAGGATTGCTAGGCAACCCGAGAGATTCATGGGGATAGGAGAATTTTCGGATTTGGTTCCCGGTGATGAATCAGACCCATGGACATACGACGAGGTAATCCAAGACAAAGACGCGGAGTCGTGGCAAACTGCAATGGAAATCGAGATGGTTTCAATGGATCATAATCAAGTGTGGGAGTTGGTCGAACCACCCAATGGGGTAGAACCCATTGGATGCAAGTGGGTGTACAAGAGGAAAAGAGGACCGGACGGAAGGGTTGAGACCTTCAAAGCAAGACTTGTGGCCAAAGGGTATACTCAGAAAGAAGGGATCGATTATGAGAAAACCTTTTCACCTGTAGCTATGCTTAAGTCCATCCGTATTCTCTTGTCGATCGCTGCACACCTAGATTACGAGATCTGGCAAATGGATGTCAAGACAGCTTTCCTTAACAGAAGTCTTGACGGGATAGATATCTATATGCAACAACCCAAAGGTTTTATTGAAAAAGGACAAGAGCATCTCGTATGCAAGCTTAAGAGATCCATTTATGGACTTAAGCAAGCATCGCCTACTTGGAACCAGTGTTTTGATCAAGTGATTAAGTTTTATGGGTTTGATCAAAGCGAGTTCGAAAGTTGTGTGTATAAGAAGCGTGACGGAACTGCGGTGATATTCTTAGTATTATACATAGACGATATTCTGCTCATTGGAAACAATATAAAGGTATTGTCAGACGTAAAGGTATGACTGTCAAAACAATTTGATATGAAGGACTTAGGGGAAGCCGGTCACATCCTTGGGATCAAGATCACTCGCGATCGCAAGAAGAGGACGTTGGGCTTATCGCAAGCTTCATACATTGACACTGTTTTGAAGCGTTTCAGCATGCAAGATTCCAAGAAAAGTTTTGTACCTTTTAGGCACGGAATCCATCTATCGAAAGAAATGAGCCCTAAGTCGCAAGCGGAGATAGATGACATGAAAGGTGTTCCGTACGCTTCGGCCGTAGGAAGCCTTATGTATGCAATGTTGTGTACGAGACCGGATATCTGTTTTGCCGTGGGCATGTTAGCAAGATATCAAAGTAATCCCGAAAAAGGCCATTGGACTACCGTAAAGTGCATCTTGAGGTATCTGAAAAGAACTCGTGAGCGGATGGTGATTTACCAGTCAGATAGTCTTGTGTCCGTGGGATACACGGACTCGGATTTCCAATCAGACATAGACTCAGGAAAGTCGACCTCGGGTAATGTGTTTTGCGTGGGAGGAGGAGCCATTTCATGGAGAAGCGTTAAGCAGAAATGCATCGCCGATTCGACCATGGAAGTCGAGTATGTAGCTGCTTGTGAAGCAGCGAAAGAGGCAGTTTGGCTCAAGAACTTCTTAGTGGACTTGGACGTTGTTCCGAATTTGCCCGACAAGATAACTGTCTTTTGTGATAATACCGGAGCAGTTGCAAATTCAAAGGAACCGAGAGCCCACAAGGCCAGCAAACACATAGAAAGAAAATATCATCTTATACGAGAAATCATTAAGAGGGGAGATATAGAGGTGACAAAGATAGCGTCGGGTGACAACCTAGCGGATCCATTCACAAAGGGTCTGCCTCAGAGTACATTCGAGAGACATGTGAATGGAATGGGAGTCAAGACTATTGTCAATCTGCTTTAAGTATAAGTGGGAGGAATTATTAGGTTAGTGTAGGTTGACATGAGATGTCACGTAGAGCTACTACACTAAGACATGCATGATGTATACTAAAAAACAGACTTTAAGTATAAGTGGGAGATTGTTGGAGTTATACATGAAAGTATGCTTTTACTTTGTATAACTCATGTATCAAACACTTGTTTATGAGAATAATTCTTTTATCGCATATGCTTTAGATTTGATTGAATGTTGAATATTTATTGCAAACAATTCATAATAGTACTAGTTACATTGTAGTTAATGTGGTGATACCCAATCACGGAAGATAACATTAACAGTTTCCTTGTAACTAAACGTACATTTTCACGACCTAGGTGGAATTGAACAATCCACCGTGAAAGGTCGATGTGTAAGTATTAGATTGGTCTGTCTTGACTAAGAGATTGCACTAGCACATTTAGTATGTGTTGAAGAGGACCTACAGCGAGGATAAATTCTTCTGTTCTGAAATGTGAAGAATTAGACCTCAGTGGTTGTTTATTTCTTAATCTCCGTTACTTAAATTGGACCATGTGTGCTTAATGGTTACTGCTTTGATTCATGTTGGGTGAGAATCATTGTGACTTCGAACCTTGTGCTTTGGGCAGTAATATTAATCATACGACGATTGCTAAGATTTAATACGGAGAAACGCGTGCGAGTACGGCTCGTGTGATTAGTTCCCTTGGCGGGCTCAGAAGTTTTATCGTACCAAATCTTGCAAGTGAAGAATTAGTTTCTTCGGTACGGATAATAATGTTGAGCTGTCTTTACTCCAAGGTGAAATATATTAGTTAATTTAGAGCTATTCAGAAGCTTAATTAATTAATGGACTTGATAATCTTAAACGTGGGAAATAATAACCGGGAGCCCATATTATCGTAATATGGATTAAGATGGATAGTGCAATATTAATTTATTAGTGGTAATAATTAATATTAATGGATTGAATTATATTGGGGCTCAATATTGAAATTCAGAAGTCCATTAGGAGGTCCAATCTTAATTCTCCTTAAAGGCCCCTCAAGTAGCCCATTAAGTAGCCCAATAATGATAAGGTGATTAAAATAAAAAGATAACATTATGCTGATTTTTTCTTATATTTTTCGAAAACTGCAAAATTAGGAGAGAAAAGATTTTGTTGATTTTCTTGGAAAGATATTATGGAAGATAAGTATTCTTGGAATACAAGATTATCTCATATATTCAAGAAGATCCAAATCTTGTGCCTTGATCCTATATTTTTCGAAAATTGCCCTATAATAAGGAGTGTGAGATTTTTGTGGAATATTTTATTTTGGAGAAAAGAATATATGAGATATATTCAAGATTTCTTAGAGACTAAGAAAAGATTTTCTCCAAAGCCCATATACTCCTAAATTTCGGCCACTCCTAATTATAAAGGGGGGGGGGGGGTGATTATTTCATCACCAAGTACATAATTTCATGTGTTGGAAATATCAAGAGCATATATATTTTTCTTTTTCCTTAGTAATTTAAATTATTTGAAAGCATCTCCCACCGGTGATCAAGTAAGGCGAAAGGGAAATACTTGAGAAGATTTTTGGGTTGATAAAGCGAGATCGTGATTGTCCCGTTTATTCAAAGGCCAAGTCTACAAGAGGTACGTAAGTTACATACATTCTTGTTTATTCCGCCTAGAATTTATGTGAATTAATTCAACATGCATGATGTTAAATTTGTTGTTGGAATTATTATTTGAATTAATTAGGATTAATTCATGATAGTAATAATTGAATTTAAATTCGTATTTAAATTTCATCCCGAATAGATTCCGGGCACCCCTATTTTCCCAACAACTGGTATCAGAGCCACGGTTTCGGGCTCTGATCTTTAAATTGGAATTTAAATTGTTTAACATTAAATTAAAATTGGATAGTAGAATTGCTAGATCTTTTTTGCAGGTATCCAATTGTCATGGTTTTAATGTTGTTAATTTTTTCATGCGTGTGAATTAATTATTTTTAATTAGATTCGTTCGAATTTATTTTTCTCGTGAGAAAATCCACGAGTAGATTAGTTGTTTTATTTTGATTCGATCATTGTAATAGACTAGTCTAGATCTAGTATTTTGTTTTTTGAAAAATAAATTATAACCAAATCGAGACGAAGAACAAAGAATTAAAGACGGCGTACCCGGATGACGCATGCATGCGCGGGGCATGCATGGACGTAAAATCATGCATGGGGTGAAAAATGAGAACGAACGGTGAAACCCGGTGCACGGGGTGCGCGAGGCGCACGACCTGCACACGACGGGCGCGGCAGCGTGTGCGCACGTAGGCGCGCTCGGCGGCTGCTGCTCGGCGCCGTGCCGAGTGACGTGCGGGCCCACTCCGTGGGCCGACGCGCGTCGTATCTCGGGCCGTGGAATTTTTTTAATTTCAGTTCTGCATTTTTTTTTGTGATTTTAAACGTTGTCCCGAACCCCAAACAATGTTGTTTTTGATGAAGTGTTGCTGTTCGAGTGGGAGTGTGTCGAGACGAACGATGGAAAGCAACAAGGACGATTTTTCGCATCAAGACGTGAAGAAATTAAACCGTGACAATTGGATTTGAATGCAATCAAAGTAGCAAGAACATGTCACAGGTGCCAGTTGTTCGCCCCTATCATCCACAAGCCACCAACAGAACTGATCTCGGTAAATAGTCCATGGCCATTTGCAAAGTGGGGAATAGACATTATAGGACCTTTCCCAACAGGAAAGAGGAATGTGAGGTTTGCGGTAGTGGCCGTGGACTATTACACGAAATGGGCCGAAGCTGAAGCACTAGTGACAATAACACAAGAAAAATGATTAGTTTTATCTGGAAAAGTATAATGTGCCGATTCGAGGTTCCACAGGCAATATTGACAGACAATGGAAGGCAGTTCGAAGGAAAGAAGATAAGAGATTTCTGCAAAAAATGGGGAATCAAGAAACATTTTTCGACACCCTACCACCCTCAGTCTAATGGCCAAGTCGAGGCAGTTAATAAGATAATCAAACATATCTTAAAAATTCGACTGGTAGACAAAAAAGACAAATGGTCAGAAGAACTGCCAGAAGTACTTTGGGCATATAGGATATCACATAGAACAAGCACATGAGAGACACCGTCTGCTATGTCATTCGGTACAGAAGCAGTTATACCTATAGAACTCAAAGTACCAACTGAAAGGATAGCCGAGTTCAATGAACAAGAAAACAACAAAACGTTAGCTGCAGAGATGGATCTGATCGATGAGAAAAAAATATCAGCAGAAATAAAAAACGAGATATACAAAAGAAGGATTGCAAAGTACTATAACTCGCAAGTAAAATTCAGAGAATTTGAAGTCGGGGATCTCGTGCTCCGAAAGATTTTAGCAACACCGCCAGGAGTATTTGGACTGACTTGGGAGGGCCCATTCAAGATAACCCACAAGTGGTACAACGACACATATGACCTTGAAGATATGAAAGGCAACTCGGCCCAATACACCTGGAACGCGGCTTTATTAAAAAAATATTATCAGTAATTAGGAAGCCAGTGTGAAGTTTTCTATGAAGACTATCATTTGTATTATATCATTTGTATTATGGTAAGATTGGTAAAATTTTCAAACTTTTTTGACGAAAATTTATAAGTAAAGACGATTATTCATTGTATTGTGTAACTAAGGAAATTAAAAGGCATTAAAGCCCAGTTGTTCGCCTAGCAGAAAAGCTGCTCGCCGAAGGACAAGCAAGTGTTGTAAGCACAAGTCCAAAAGGAGGCGAGCAGAAGGGTTCTTGAAACCCAGAAGCCCAACTGATCGCCCCATAACAGAGAGTTGCTCGCCCAAGAGACTAAATGCATGAGCACAAGGTGCCAGAGGATCTTTGGTTGGAAGAGGTGGAGGAATATCCTGAGCAGTGGTTACAGGGACCTGCTGCTCACCTACAACAGCGGAGGAGCTCGTTTCACCGAGAGGATTCGGGAAGAGAGGACTCAGAGCATAAAAAACGGTGGCATCCTTGCTCACCTCAACCCTCTCCTTCGGAGCTACGACTCGGACATCATCTTTAAAGATGCCCAAGTCCAACCCCATCTCCCCTAGGTCGGCGACAGGGATGTCAAAACCAGTGGCAGAAGGATTCTCGGTAACATAATCCGCGAAGTCCTTGACGGTACTAGTCATGACGTCAAGACCGTTGTCCAAGGCGTACTTCACGGATCGTACACAATCTGCATACGCACAAATGTAACCGAGATTGGTATTATCAATTACATCGTGCACGTATGTGTCGTAAGAAATGGCGCGCCTGTTTTCCTTCTCCAGCTGGTCGACATGGACCTTCAGGGACTCGACCCGCTCCACCAAGCCAACTCGTTAAGTCTCCAAAACCTGAAGACGGTCAGTGGCAATGCCCAAATCCAACCTAAGCTTCTCCGAAGCATTGGACGCTACCCTCTCTCGGTCCTCGGAGGCCTTCACTTCCCGCTCCCAAGTATGCTTGGCCCTTTCAAAGTCAGCTTTTAGCTTGGCCAGCTCTTCTTCTTTCCTTTTCAGTTGAGCGTCCCTGTCTGCCTCGAGTTGCTCTATTTTGCGTCCCAGACTCCGGTTGGTCCGCTCAAGCTCAATGGCTTGGTCAATAATTCTCTGGGCAGAGATAGCTTGGTGACTAGTGTTATAACCCAGAAGGCGAGCATTGTCGCTTAAGCTCTGACTCTGGAGAATTTCTTCACCTATCTTCGTCCAGGAGCGGGGGACAAACTCTGTAGCTCGCCGGACATGAGATTCTTTGATATCGTGGTTGGCAGGGGCTGATCTCACACAACTGAGTTGGTGAATAACTCTAGCACGACCGGAATAATCATCTCTCCGATACCTGTGCAAGATCAAAAACTAGTTAGAAAATTGGAACGTGTACAGGGAAGTGAGCAGCCGAGCAGGAGGGAAGAAACTTACTCTCTCATCTTCACTGGGTCATAGCCCAAGTAAGAGCCGTTAGGCGAAGAACTCCTTCCTCGGCCGGCTGACTTGCTCACCTGGGAAGAACCCTGCCCTTTAGCTCGCTTGGAGCGGCCATCCTCCTTGCGAGGAGCAGTCTCCTTGAAAAGTCTTTTCTTTCCCCGGGTATCTCTAGGAGGCGAAGAGCGAGGAGGGGGGCGAGGAGATGGGGCCGGTGCTTGAGGAGCCTCCTCCTCATCATGTGCTCCCTCCCTTAGCCTAATCAAGGAGGTGCAGGGGTCGAACTTCTTCTTTTTTTATGGTTGGTTGGCTGTCATTTGCTTTACTCGGCGAGCAAGAAGATGATAGCTTTCAGGGATTTGAGGGACGGCTACCGTAACCCTTTAAGCTGAAAACAAACATAAAAAGAAAGGTAAGGCAACCAACAGGTATGAGGCGACCAACAGGTATGAGGCGACCAGCAGGGTATCAGGCGACCAACAGGAAAAAAGAACTTGTAAAAATAATCAAAGTGCATGAAGAAAGTTACCTTCCGGGACCTCCGCTTGTGCTTCTAAATGATGAGCATTGATGGTGAGTTGAGCGAGCTTCCGGCAGTGCGCCTATGAAAGATGGCCAATACTCCGATCCTTAACGCTTCGCAGAGAAATCAGAGCAAGGACGTATAGGAACACTTCGCTCAGCTCGGGATGCCCCCACTTTAAGATGCGCGGACCTGCAAAACAAGGAAGAAAAGAAATTAAAATTAGTTCACCTAAGATATGATGAACTAAGGAACAAAATCTACGCCGAATTTCGCCAAAATGCGTAGGAGAATTTATACGCCCTGGTCCTCCTGAGAAATCAGAGGACGCCCGCCAATCGCCGCCGATGAAGAAAAATTGCTTGTGCCAACTCTTGACTTTGTTGGGCACTCCTTCAATCAACTTCACGCCACTACGGGCTTTGATGTAATACCACCTGAGCCCCTCCTCGTTGACAGCCGAGGAGATAGTCATTGCGTAGTGCATCTCCACCGTGCTGATCTTATTTCTTTAGCTTTCCAATCCAAAAAGTGTGATGAAGGCTAACAAATTACTCCACCCATTTGGAGTAATCTGAGTGATCGCCAAATTTGTATCTTCTAAAAACCGCCCAATCACCAGATGCAAAGGAAGGGGGAATCCCGTGTTGAGGACGTCTAGGTTAATGGCAGTACATCCAGGGGGCGGGTTGTCAGCGGTTTCGCCTTTCTGTGGAGCATACAAGTGGATATCGTATGGAATGTGATAAGAAGACCGGATCTGAGCTAAGTCATCTTCTGTGACTACACTTGCCACCTTGCTTGCTGTGTACACAGATTCCCGGGCTTCCATGATAGGCCTTGGCGGAGTAGGGAAAGTGTTGTGATAGTTGTTAGCATAGGGTCGATCCAATCTTGCCTCCAGACTACGGCTTTAGGGATGAGAGATTCGGGAGTTGGCCTTGAAACAAGGAAGTTTATCTCTCGAAGAAATTCCCATGTTACGCCCACCTGCTCGCTCCCTGATCTGGCTACTTGCTCGCTCCTGGCCTGTTGCCCGCTGCTCGCCCCCGTATCTCCAGGGAGACTCATCTCTTCTATTTCAGTAGCGACCTCAGCGGAGTCTTCGCCCAAATCCGAGGAGGTCCCTTCACGAGGCGAGGAGCGAGCAACAGGGCCTAGGACATCCTGCTCGCCCGAGCTGTCCACGGTATAGAAGTCGTCGACGGAGCGAACAATAGAGCTCGCCTTGGAATCTGTGTCCTCATCGACGAGCAAGGTCCTAGGGTTTTGCCCAGCTGCTCGCCTGAGAGAGCGGCGAGGAGCAGAGTTTGACGGTTCATTTTCCATGGGTCTCTTTCCCGAATTTCATCTAACAAATTCGACGCATTGTATATTACTTGAAGAAGGAGATGTCATTTAAGAAAGGGAAATCGAATAAAGAATAAAAAAGAGGGAGTGATGATAGTGGTGGCGTAAATCAGCGAAAAGGGACAAATGGCGGCGGCGCTGGTGAAATAACAAAAAATCGAAAGAAAAAACGCAAAATCAAAAGCACAATGCAATGCCAAAACAAAAAAAACTGAGAAATTCACCTTTTTGAGTTGAGGAGATCGATGAAAAAGAAGAGAAAATCGAAGGAAAGAGCTTGAGAGTTTTTAGTTATGGAGGTCTCTGTGGAAATTTACGAAAAGAAGAAAAAAAGAAGAAGATATGGCTATTTATAGGAATGGGCTCGGGGGCAGAAGTGAAAGAATCCTGAAAAACGAGGCCCCTAGATGCAATTTAGGGGGCACACGCGTGGGCGGCCACATCGCTTCGTGTTCCGTGCCTCGGGAAACAAAACGACGCTAGGCCAAGGGCCGTTCCCTACTGCTCGCCTCCGAAAGTTCCCGCCTAAAAAATTCAAAAACCCGTTGCTCGCCCTTCACAAGAATGAGAAAGATCAAAATCCCTGTTGCTCGCCTCCTGACATAAAACGCAACCTATCCTATAGTTTGACAAAAAAAAGATAAAATTTATCCTTATATGTCAAACTAGGGGGCAATTGTTGATAGACGAACAATAGGGACATGAGATTAAAATAAAAAATAATAAGATTAGGAAGTCATTAACAATAAAAATAAAAAATGAGTAGCAGGGAATAAAGCCATAGGGGGCGAGCAGCTGGGTCAGGTGACCAAGTCATAGGGGGCGAGCAGCTGGGTCAGGTGACCAAGTCAGAGGAGGCGATTAGCTGGTCATTCGGACATAAAAGGGAGGCGACCATCTGGACCAAGAAGGATAATGAAGAAGTAAAAGAAGGCGAGCAGACGAGCAAGAGGGCACCTCGGAAGATTATCAGAAGTCCCGATAATTAGACATTACATTAGGAACAAACAAGTGTTTTAACACTTGTCATTGTGTAAAGATGTAATAGCTTAGGAGTTAACAAATATCTTAACACTTGTCACAATGAAAATAAGGATGATTAGGAAGGTGACACTTCCTACTTGCTTGTACCTCTATAAATACCCCTTCATGAGAGAATAAAAATAAGTTCATTAATTAAAAAATAAGCAAAACTCTTGCAAATCCTTTTCTCAATTCTTCCTTCAAGAAATATAATTTTTATATTTATTCAAATCCTTGTTTGATGATCTTATTAGAGTAAAACAGCTACTAAATTATAAATTTGGAGCAAGATCATCAACACCAGCACCTCAAACTTGTTACTTTTTTCCAAAACCTAGACACATACATAGATCAACACCATGCATTTCACAATCACAGCCCCACACATACTCCATCCCTGTTACCGCTCCAATCACTACAACCATCTCAAGTTCATTCCGAAAAAGGCCTGACAATTAGCAATCAATCACCGCCGGCCCCAGGCGTTGCCCCGCCCATACAAAGAATTCTCCTATCGCTGCACACCGTCGCAAGTATCCAGAGCTTTTCCGGTGCCGCTCCCGACCGCGAACCGACGCCTGTCTTTACTCCGTGTGTTGAGGGAACCCGACGAAGTCTGTCGGCTCAGTTCGTTGTTCTAGATTTTTCCGCCGCCGAAGATGAAGTATGCGCGGCGTTTTCCAGTTGTGGGTCTACTGCTCCTATTCTCCAAAATGGGCTTATTCACTTGAATTTTGACCTTGGGCCTAGTATACTTATTGAAGAAAAACACGCAAGTAAGCCAAATGATACTAAAAGTGATTGTGGGCCTACTAACACGCATGGACCTTTTACAGTAGAGGCGGATATTGGGCTTGAAAATTTTGTTGATATTGGAATCAATATTGATACCGGGCCACCAATTTTTGATGAAGAATTCGTTGTTGATGAGCCACCCGTGATTAATTTTGTGTTACCCATTCATGACATTGAGCTTGAAGACACACCGTCCCAAAATCAAAATCTCAATGGTGTTGCCGGTTATTCCTCCCAAAATAATAATAATAATTATTTTATTAATAATGATAGTTATTTTGTTGGTGATTTTCCGAAAATTCATTTTGTCTACCGACTCAAAATTTTGGGTCACATTCGCACTGCTGACATTTTCGAGGTCAAATATTTAGAGGTATTATTTTATTCCTCTAAAGAGGAGATTGAGTCTGATTCGAGGGCGAATCGTTTCGAAGAGGGAGAGAATGATGAAGATGAGATCATGATAACGGGATTATTATATGAAGATTTTGAGAATCAAGAAGATTATATTTTATTTGATATTTTATTTTATTTAATTAGATTAGTTTTATTTATATTTATGGTTATTATATTTCTTGTTTTAGTATTATAAATAGGAGCTATGTAAGTCGTTTTTATTCGATTGTTTATGAAATAAAATATTGGGTTAATCCCTTTTCTCGTGTTTAATTTGTTTATTCCAGTATTCGTATAGAATCAATGGATTATCACGTTTAATCACGTTTGCGCTGCGTCATGTTGTCATGATTTTAATAGGCGTTCACATCCCTGCTATATTTCATCGGCTCTATGTGAAGCTGATTGTTGAGATTAATTTCTTAATACTTTTATATTAACGTCTCTGCTTTAGATATATAATAAAAATTCGATTTGTGTTGTTTAATTTTTATACATAATGCATGTGGAGTAACAATATTTGTTTTTGTTATTATCAAACTAATATTGTTTAACAAAACTAACACATAAAATGCAAACAAGATCTGTAATTTATCCTACATACAATTCAGTTAAATTAATATCATATGTTATAAATGGATTTGAAATTAACTTAGTTAAATTAACTATGATTAGAGAAATCTCAATATTGTCTCTATCATATCTTATCAATTCTTTTTAATAATTAAATTCAAATTAATTAAGATTAGAAAACGTTTTATTATTTACTTAAAATCCTACTCCATATTTAAAATTTGGCAAATTTATGTATATATAGTAAATAAGAATCTGAATGGTGTAAATATGGGTGATATAAATTTATTTACGGATAACAGACCTACACCTTTAAATTATTAGCCTAAAAATTTGCAATTCTTTTGCTATCCCTAACCTATGAGCCTAAAAAAAATATTATTTCCTACCATCACCCATTTCATCTTATTCACTTTTGTTATTAACCAAGACAAAGCCCATAGTCATATTTAACCACAATTTGCTGAAATTAGGAGTTTCCCCTTGAATATACTAACGTTTCTTAAGTTTCATATCGCCCAAATTCAAGGTGAAACCAGGAATTGTAAATAGGACGGGTTATAATTAAGAGTCCCACTACTTAAACCTCAAAATCCTCTAAACAAACTCCATAATTTTAAAGATAAAAATAGACATAAATAAAATGACTAAGTTATCCTTATATATATAAAATGAATTATACTCTAAATTTATGTATGATTTTGACTTTAGTCCTTTAAGTCATTTAATTTCAAAATTGGTATTTTAACTTTTAATTGATCAAATTTTTTTCTTAAATTTTTTTAAACCCTAAAAAAAATCTAAAAAATATGTCTAAAATAAACTAAAAAAATAGTTAAAAAGATCAATTAAATCTTAAAAAATAACTAAATTAAGAAAATTATTTTAAAAAATCTTAAAAGTTCAATCGAAGCTAAATAAAAATAAAATTTTAATTAATTATTTAGTTTATATATTTACGGCAATTTAATTAACATGTATAAAATATTTTTCTGATTTTATTTATCTTTAGTCTTTTCCTTTTTGAATATTTTTATTCTTTTTTAAATTTAATTTGTTTAGATTTAGATATTTTTCTTATATTTATGTAGGTATTTTATTTTTGAAATTTTCAATTTAATTGATTTTTTATTTAATTATTTTTTGGTTTTTTTATTATTTAATTGTGTCAAATTTTATTTAGGTTTAAACGATTTTAAAAAAATTTAACTAAATTTTTTTTAAAATTATTTTATTTTCTGAATTATTTAAAATAATTGTCAAATTTACTTTTAATTTTATATTTAAATATATTATACATTTTAATTGATTATTAAAACTCTCTTTATATTTATTTTATTTTTTGATATTTTTGAAGATATTTATTTTGATAAATACTTATTAAGAAGATTTAGTTAATTATTTATAAAAAATTCAAAAATATATTTAATTTTTAATATAATTTTTTTTTAAAATTTTGATTAAACCCAAATAATATGAAAAAATAATAAAATTAAAAAAAAGATTTTAATGAGAATATGGAATGGTGAGAATTTTTAGTAAGTGATGTGGATTTAACTGAATTGTGGGAATGTTAATGAAGGAAAGAAATTATAGGAATTAAATAGGGTATATTTAGTAATATATGTTGATTTTTAAATTTTAATGGGGTATGTTTAGTAAATGAGGTAGATTTAAAAGATTTTGGGGTTTGAATAGTGGTACTCTATAATTAATAGAGTAAAAAAATTAGAATCAATTTTCTTATCGCTATAAGTTAAATTTATTACGAGAAGAAATGCTCTAGTCAAAAGATTGACGAGATACAAGAGTGATATTTATGGAGTTATTTCAACCGCTTCATCTCTAAAGGACCGTTTTTCAAGGAGAATACATCTTAAAAAAACCCACTTAATAAATTCAGCAAAAATGCCAAAATATATATGTACTCCCTCCGTCTCAAAACTACTTTCATAGTAAATAATGATACATTTTAAGAAGAAAAAAAAATAGTACGTGAGAGTAAAGTTCAATAAAATAATACTCCATCCGTCCCACAATTGTTTGCACATTTTCTTTATTCGTACTTCTCACAATTGTTTGCACACCGTCTTTTCCACAATTGTTTGCACACCCAAAAAAAAGAAACGCTTCTATAAACTCCACCTCGCAATATTCACATATTTACAGAAAGGGTGCGGCTAAACAAACCCCCAAATTTATTATACATACCACAGAGAATATTTTGGACAAATATCCTTATACTAAATGTCTATATTACCCATACAAATATTAATTAAATTATGAATTTAGTTTAATTTTTTTTTCTCATCCATGGCTCTCATCTTCTTACCCACCACAAGCACTAAAATTCTTAATTATTATTAACGATATAAAACACAAGAGTTACTATTAAAGGTGAAGAAATTACATATCGATCTTTTGTTTGGTTCCAAAATAGAGATTGCTACTGCTCCTAAATAGATCTCCCCCTCTATCAAGAAGATTGGTTTAAATTGATGTTATTGCAGGAGAGCTCAGACAAACATAAATATCCCTCGTGAAAACAATAATGGGTGCATAGCTTTTGAATCCTTTGACTAATGGCCAATACCTTATATTTCAATCATGGATGTTTGTGTTTTCAATTTGTAATTAGTTTTGATTCAATTAATTATTTTTATCTTCGAATCTCTTTATGATCCATTATTGATATGCAGATAACTGAATTTATATCGTATAATATCGTGATCGAGTACGAATAAATGATAATAATGAAGATCTGCAAGATTTTTTTAAAGCATTAAGGATATAATGGTCTAAAATTGGGGTGTGTATAATAATTTTAAAAAATATATATTATGAATGGAGTATAGATAGTAACTGGGGTATGTACAATAAATTCAGGGGTTTGTTTAGCCGCAACCTTACATAAATTGTAATTATTTTTTGCCTTTTGGGCTCACAATACACCAAATTCAACAAATTTCTTTACTTTATACCGCACAAAATACTACTCGTTACATTTTTTTTTTCTTAAAATTGTGCCAACACCATGGTGCAAACACTTGTGGGATAGATGAAGTAGTACTTTATTGACTTATGTAAGTGAATTTTTTTTTACGAGTGTATAGTTGTAGGACATCCAAATAAGACAAATGTAAAAATAGTTGTAGGACGATAAAAGTATTGTTTAAATAATAATGTAATACGGTATTTTTATCAATTAATTAATTTAGTGAAATTGGTTTGGCTTGGTGGTGGTATGTGTTCATCTCTTGTTTTCGTTTACTTTTACTAATTTTAAAACTCAACTTTAATAATTTACTTCTCCCTTGGGTAAGGGTTTTCTCTCTCGAGGTGAGTGCACCGCGATTTCTTCGATGACCTCCACAGGATCACTGGCAATTTTTGCACCTCTGTGGTGTTATCCCTTTGCCTAATCCTTGTGATTTTCTTTCCTCTTTACCAGATTTAATTAGGCTATAGCTATGGCAGAGGAACCCTTTACTGCTCTCTGGGAGAAATTTTTCTTGACTACGGATGAGAGGTGTACGGTAAGGGTAGCCCAGGCGTTTGTCTCTCTAATCAATCGATTTTGAGAAACTTGCCTAGTTGGAAAATTAGTCATCCTGAAGCCGGTAAGTATTGATGATTTTCGTACTGCTCTGCGAAAAATTTGGAAATTAGATGATAGTTTGGAGATCACAGAAATTGGGGAAAACAAATATGTATTTAATTTCCCTAATCAAGCTGACTGCACAAGAATTCTGGTTCAACAACCATGTAATTTTCGGAGGTCCTTATTGGTCTTGAAAAGGTTGGAGGCTACGAAAAGGCTGAAAGATGTTCGTTTTAGGGATGCTCCGTTTTGGGTACAAATTTTTGGTTTGCCACTTGGCTTCATGACTCCACATGTGGCTCGTGTGGTAGGGAACATATTGGGGCGAATGATTGAAGTAGGGAGTGCTCAAAGTACTATGTTATGGGGACGATGTCTTCGACTGAGAGTTCGCCTTGACATAGAGAAACCTCTGCATCGTTTTTTAAAACTTGAATTCCCTGACCACGTTGACCCGATTGTGGTGGGCTTTCGCTATGAATGCCTATCTGATTTTTGTTTCGTTGAAAAGCACGTGATTCACGTTTTTTCCTCGTGTTTACAGAAAATACACCACTTCAATTCCTCCACGTGCATCTGTATTCCTTTTTTTTAGATTATCTTTTGTCGTTTACTAAATACTTTCCCATCATCTTGTCCAAGAAATCCTACGCTTTAGCCAACTCCACCTTGGAAATAAACCTCCACAATTTTCTTGTACGAGCTTCATCAATTGTCACATTTAAAATCACAATTCCATCCATTATAGTCCTCCTAGATGAAAGCATATCGTGATGGAGAAATAAATTTGGTGGTGTTTTAAATAATTAATTGGTATTAAAGGACGTTTGAGACATGTTTATTTGACCAATTAAATATAGGTGTTGAAATTAATTTTTGAAAAATTAATTGTTTCGAGTGCGATCTACTCACGGAGTAGATAAGCCTTTTGTATTCAAATTCACAAACCGACTTTCAATGAATGTGAAATTGAATCGTGAATTAATTGGTTTCAACACCTAATAATAAGATTTATGAAGGAATTAAGTCAATTATTTCTTTTGTTTGTGCCCGTAAAAAAAATCTTTTGTTTGTGAGACTAATATACTTGATATTAGTATGAATACAATGTAGTATAATAAGTTTTAATTGATTGATTGACAATCAAAGTGGCCACACACGTGCGCCTAGCCGAGCCACGCCCGTGGTCTGGGACTTGGTCTTGGTTCTTGGAAATTGGACTTTGGGTGTACTTGAGTGTTGGACTCAACGGCTATCTAATTTTTTGGAGCACTAAAATCCTGAATATTCAGTCTAAGAGAATCCGGATACGAGTCAAGACCATACCGGAAAAAAACTGGCTTAATTGGATTCATTGAACAATTTGTGCGGCGGTTACAAACACGATTGTATCGTTTAACAGAAGTATGGCTGGTCAACTAGCTGATTTTTGGAAACGCCACCAATCCACGTGTCAACATTTAATGTTGACAGGTTTATTCCTTCTGCATAAAATGGAGGTTCACCTATAAATAGATGCCCTCATGCATAATTTCTGGGACACACGGGAATTCTCTCTCACTCTCTCCCTCAATTTTCTAGCATATAGAGTCTTTAAGAAATCAGTGCAGTTCATACATTTTTCCTGTCGCTGGAGCTTCAAGTCCTGCGGTGCTGCACACTTGAAGACGAAAGTAAAACGACACTTGAAGACGAAAGTATCCTTTTACCTTTGAGAACGTAATTCCAAACCGACGAGCACTACCGGAGAATTATCGTTTTGCGAGAAAGAGCTTCTTTGACTCGATACTAGAAGATTTTTTTTTTCTTAATCTTGTAATTTTATTTTATTTTATTGTAAAAAATTATTATCACCATAGTTATATTCCAACATATTGTTGTTCAAAAACTACACATTTATGAACCAAACTTACTCTTTTGGCTAATCCTTTAGGCTACATTTGTTTTGGGATTTATTATTGGATGTAAAATTCTTGATAAATAGTAAAAATATTTGTTTGTTTTGAAATTTTGATACGATGAAATGTTGCTTTATGTCAAATAAAAGTTTAATAAATATTTAATGTTAAATTATTTTAATGTATTGTTTAAGAGCAAAATAGGAAAGAGAAATGTTTTGCATAGAAGTAAAGTTAATTGTATTGAAAAAAATATTTAAAGATATTGTAGATGTGAATTGAATATGAAATGTAAAAAATAAATATTAAATCTCTAATTCGAATAAGACGAGTGTCGTAAAATCTTAATCCCATATCCAAAACGAACGCATCTTTAGAAATATTTTGTATACCCGTCAATGAGGGATATTGGTCTAAACTCCTCCATTCTCTCTGGGCACCTTTGACTTTTGGAATGAGTACACAATTTTTCCACAACATTCCTTGAAATAAACTGAAGAAAACACATTTGGTCCCAGACAGCTATTCGAATCACATTCCTATAACCACTTCTTCAATTTCCTCGTCTGAAAATGGGGAAAGTTGTATCGTTAAATATGTAATATATTTGATCCCAAAATATGTCATATTGTTGGTCATTTCATTTAACTAGTTGTGAACTTTTTTGCATTAAAAAAAACTTTTGAACCTACCAAAAGTGTTGTAAGAATATTCCAATGAGATTAAAAATAGTGGCGAATCCACTTGGAGACATGGGTACACTTGTACCCCCAAATTGAAAAAAAAAACTTGTATTTTTTTATGTAAAAAATTAACATTGTATTTCCAAATTTAATTGATATACCTCTACAAATAGTTCAAATTATTTTTTGTACCTCCAAATTTAGAATTCTGGATCCGTCACTGATTAAAAGTTGAATTTTCCCGAAAAAGTAGCTGTGAAGAAAATATTGTCGCAGTTCTCCAGCTTTTTTTTTAAAACAAAGTGTTGGGATATATTAGTTTTGATGATGTTCCAAAATCACATGTAATAGGTTTGAAGCAGTCAGGATTATATCTCTTAGTTTAAGGTCAGGCTAGGTTATTTCTCAGCAGAGCAGGTTATCAGTGGTGGAAGAACTCAGCTGAGGTAGCACTCAGAGGAGGAAAGCTCAACTGAGGGGGAACTCACTAACAGAGCCTAAGGAAGTCAAGATGACATCACAAAGAGAACAGACTGAAGCCGTGTCAGAAGACCTGAACCTGAAGAGAAGCCTGAAGGAAGTCCCACTGAGTACAAGCCTGACCATTCTAAGCTAAGTCAGTGGACTACTCAGTGAAGAGCATGATCAGGAGGATCAGTGTTGTACCAAGTAGGCCCTGAAGAAGTCAGGCTACTTTGGTCAGGGAAGTTTGTCATTCAGCCTTATGACAAACTTCTTGGAGAGATCTTCAAGAGTCTACTGAAGGACATCTACGCTGAAGGTATTCATGTCTACTGAAGATCATCAAGTTAGTGGAGGATAAGCCATCTGAAGTCAGTGTGCCCTGATCAAGCCCACTGAACCAAAGAGCCGTTGGATTCAGTCCACGTGGACCAATCAAGTCAAGACAGCGTATCCGACACTGACAAGGCCGCATTCCAAGAAAAGTAGGTGAACCTATTAATGGTCTGGATTCAAATGTGACTACCTCCAACGGTAACATTTGAATCCACACTATAAATACAAGCTTCTAGCTGCTTGTTCAAGTGTGTGAGAGGAGAAAATCTACACCTACAAGCTATGAGGGTGTGAGAGCTTTAGTACAGTTCAAGGGAGATAAAAGGAAGTACTTCTTACACCTACGACATTGACCATTAGGGTCTTCACATATATTCATTGAGTGTCAAGCTTGTAACTCTTAGCTTAGAGAGATTTTCCCAATCTTAGCTTGAGGCTAACACATTGTAAGGGAAAATCTCACCTAGTTGGAGAAACCCAAACTGAAACCAAAACCCTATCTGTCAGGTTTGTTGGTTGAAGTTAGTGAAGTTAGGAAGAAAGAAAGCAAGGTCATGTGTATTGATCTGGGTGCACCTTGGCACGTTAAAAACAAGTCAATCCTTACGGGATTCTCCTGTTAAATCAGGCACGTGGACGTAGGAGCTTGAGTCTCTGAACCACGCTACTTTGAGTGTTATTTACCGTTTTCAGTATTGCTTAAGTACTTTCTAAGTGTTTTACATGCATGCTCACTGAGAGTATTTCGAGAATTTGAAACGAAAATTTAGCTAAGTATTTTAGTCAGGGAGAACCAATCTCACTGACAAGCTTGAGCATGCACTCGAGAGTTCAGTCTCTCGAGTCTCTGTTTTGTTAAGAGTCTGAGCTCACAAGTCATTTCACTGACTTGAGAGCTCTGACTCTCAGCAATGCAGTGCCTTGAGTGTCCCTCACTGAACTCATTCAGTTTAAAAAAAAAATTATTTCTCCTAAATTCCCATATTTTCAGTGTTTGCGAAAGTATTCAGGGACCATCAATTGGTATCAGAGCGGGTTGTTCACATGACCACTGATCCAGTTTTGTTAAGAAAAATGATCAACCGAACAGATCTTAAATATTTTAAACTATGGGAATTTTTGTAATTTTCAAATTATTAATTGTTGTTCTGACACTATCCTTGTAATAGAAAAATCTTCAGTGTAAGAGGTTTTGGAATCATCAAAAAGGGGGAAATTGTTGGGATATTTTAGTTTTGATGATGTTCCAAAACCATATGTAATAGGTTTGAAGCAGTTAAGATTATATCTCTTAGTTTCAGGTCAGACTAGGTCATTTCTCAGCAGAACAGGTTATCAGTGGAGGAAGAACTCAGCTGAGGTAGCACTTAGAGGAGGAAAGCTCAGCTGAGGGGGAACTCACTGACGGAGCCTGAGGAAGTCAAGATGACATCACAAAGAGAACAGACTGAAGCCATGTCAGAAGACCTGAACCTGAAGAGAAGCCTGAAGGAAGTCCCACTGAGTACAAGCCTGACCATTCTAAGCTAAGTCAGTGGACTACTCAGTGAAGAGCATGATCAGGAGGATCAGTGTTGTACCAAGTAGGCCCTGAAGAAGTCAGGCTACTTTGGTCAGGGAAGTTTGTCATTCAGCCTTATGACAAACTTCTTGGAGAGATCTTCAAGAGTCTACTGATGGACATCTACGCTGAAGGTATTCATGTCTACTTAAGATCATCAAGTTAGTGGAGGATAAGCCATCTGAAGTCAGTGTGCCCTGATCAAGCCCACTGAACCAAAGAGCCGTTGGATTTAGTCCACGTGGACCGATCAAGTCAAGACAGCGTATCCGACACTGACAAGGCCGCATTCCAAGAAAAGTAGGTGAACCTATTAATGGTCTGGATTCAAATGTGACTACCTCCAACGGTAACATTTGAATCCACACTATAAATACAAGCTTCTAGCTGCTTGTTCAAGTGTGTGAGAGGAGAAAATCTACACCTACAAGCTGTGAGGGTGTGAGAGCTTTAGTACAGTTCAAGGGAGATATAAGGAAGTACTTCTTACACCTACGACATTGACCATTAGGGTCTTCACATATATTCATTGAGTGTCAAGCTTGTAACACTTAGCTTAGAGAGATTTTCCCAATCTTAGCTTGAGGCTAACACATTGTAAGGGAAAATCTCACCTAGTTGGAGAAACCCAAACTGAAATCAAAACCCTATCTGTCAGGTTTGTTGGTTGAAGTTAGTGAAGTTAGGAAGAAAGAAAGCAAGGTCATGTGTATTGATCTGGGTGCACCTTGGCACGTTAAAAATAAGTCAATCCTTACGGGATTCTCCTGTTAAATCAGGCAAGTGGACGTAGGAGCTTGAGTCTCTAAATCACACTACTTTGAGTGTTATTTACCGTTTTCAGTATTGCTTAAGTACTTGCTAAGTGTTTTACATCCATGCTCACTGAAAGTATTCCGAGAATTTGAAAAGAAAATTTTGCTAAGTATTTTAGTCAGGGAGAACCAATCTCACTGACAAGCTTGAGCATGCACTCGAGAGTTCAGTCTCTCGAGTCTCTGCTTTGTTAAGAGTCTGAGCTCACAAGTCATTTCACTGACTTGAGAGCTCTGACTCTCAGCAATGCAGCGCCTTGAGTGTCCCTAACTGAACTCATTCAGTTTTAAAAAAAAAAAAATTTCTCCTAAATTCCCATATTTTCAGTGTTTGCGAAAGTATTCAGGGACCATCAATTGGTATCAGAGCGGGTTGTTCACATGACCACTGATCCAGTTTTGTTAAGAAAAATGGTCAACCGAACATATCTTAAATATTTTAAACTATGGGAATTTTTGCATTTTTCAAATTATTACTTGTTGTTCTGACACTATCCTTGTAATAGAAAAATCTTCAGTGTAAGAGGTTTTGGAATCATCAAAAAGGGGGAAATTGTTGGGATATTTTAGTTTTGATGATGTTCCAAAACCACATGTAATAGGTTTGAAGCAGTCAAGATTATATCTCTTAGTTTCAGATCAGACTAGGTCATTTCTCAGCAGAACAGGTTATCAGTGGAGGAAGAACTCAGCTGAGGTAGCACTCAGAGGAGGAAAGCTCAGCTGAGGGGGAACTCACTGACGGAGCCTGAGGAAGTCAAGATGACATTACAAAGAGAACAGACTGAAGCCATGTCAGAAGACCTGAACCTGAAGAGAAGCCTGAAGGAAGTCCCACTGAGTACAAGCCTGACCATTCTAAGCTAAGTCAGTGGACTACTTAGTGAAGAGCATGATCAGGAGGATCAGTGTTGTACCAAGTAGGCCCTGAAGAAGTCAGACTACTTTGGTCAGGGAAGTTTGTCATTCAGCCTTATGACAAACTTCTTGGAGAGATCTTCAAGAGTCTACTGAAGGACATCTACGCTGAAGACATTCATATCTACTGAAGATCATCAAGTCAGTGGAGGATAAGCCATCTGAATTCAGTGTGCCCTGATCAAGCCCACTGAACCAAAGAGCCGTTGGATTCAGTCCACGTGGACCAATCAAGTCAAGACAGCGTATCTGACACTGACAAGGCCGCATTCCAAGAAAAGTAGGTGAACCTATTAATGGTCTGGATTCAAATGTGACTACCTCCAACGGTAACATTTGAATCCACACTATTAATACAAGCTTCTAGCTGCTTGTTCAAGTGTGTGAGAGGAGAAAATCTACACCTACAAGCTGTGAGGGTGTGAGAGCTTTAGTACAGTTCAAGGGAGATATAAGGAAGTACTTCTTACACCCACGACACTGACTATTATGGTCTTCACATATATTCATTGAGTGTCAAGCTTGTAACTCTTAGCTTAGAGAGGTTTTCCCAATCTTAGCTTGAGGCTAACACATTGTTAGGGAAAACCTTACCTAGTTGGAGAAACCAAAACTGAAACCAAAACCCTATTTGTCAGGTTTGTTGGTTGAAGTTAGTGAAGTTAGGAAGAAAGAAAGCAAGGTCATATGTATTGATATGGGTGCACCTTGGCACGTTAAAAACAAGTCAATCCTTAGTGGATTCTCCTGTTAAATCAGGCCCGTGGACGTAGGAGCTTGAGTTTCTGAACCACGCTACTTTGAGTGTTATTTATTGTTTTCAGTATTGCTTAAGTACTTGCTAAGTGTTTTACATACATGCTCACTGAGAGTATTTCGAGAATTTGAAAAGAAAATTTAGCTAAGTATTTTAGTCAGGGAGAACCAATCTCACTGACAAGCTTGAGCACGCATTCGAGAGTTCAGTCTCTCGAATCACTGCTTTGTTAAGAGCCTGAGCTCACAAGTCATCTCACTGACTTGAGAGCTCTGACTCTCAGCAATGCGGTGACTTGAGTGTCCCTCACTGAACTCATTCAGTTTTTAAAAAAAAATTATTTCTCCTAAATTCCCATATTTTCAGTGTTTGCGAAAGTATTCAGAGACCATCACAAAGCCGATCGAGGACATTGTGATTTAATTTCCAAAAATAATGGGTCTCAAAGAAAAGTAGGGCTTTTCTACGGTTCGCCCTTCCTTACGTTAGTGATCCAATAAATATTTGACACATCATATAACTTCGCTAGGGCGATACACTTTCTCCATGAATAAAATAATTAACTTTTAAGAAGAATATATAACAAATTACAGAAACTACCCATACAATAAATTTCCATTACAATTAATTAAAAAAACCAACTAATCGTGATTGTTTTGTGTTTGAGGATTCAAATCTGTATTTTCATTACAATTAATTAAAAAAAACAAAAGTAATCAATTTCAACATTTCTCTTCATCCTCCAAATCAAAATTTTAATTGCAGAGATGGAGGGGTTTCTTAATTATATTCAAGATTACTCTCATGTTAATATCCCAGATTATTTTTTTTATTAATGTTCTACAATTCACCCTTTTAATATTGATGTTTCATTTAGGAGTTTATCTACAAACTTTTTGTATGACTATTTTTTTTAGAATATATGTTTTTCAAATTTTGAAAGAACAAAAAGGGGGAATGAGATGCAAGCAATAGGGGAAGAACATGATTAGGCGGCGGGACTGTGAGCTTCCGATGTTTTGGGAAAGAAGATTAAAGGGGGGGGGGGGGGGGATTCAGGCTGGGACCGTGGGATTGGCGTTTAAGAAGCCTAGGGCTAAAACGTATTAGAAAAAAATGGTGGGGGGAGGGGGGTGGTAGGAGGGGGGTTTTTAGATTTGGTGCTGGGCGGGGAAGAAGAAGGGGGTGAGAATAGGGTAGGAAGAAGAAGGTGGGGTGGGGAGTATTGGGGGTAGATTTGGTGATGGGTGGCGGGGGAGAAGAAGAGGGGCGTGGAGGGTTGGGGAATGAAGGGTTTGGGGTATTGATAATTAATTTAATAATAACAATATAACATTATATATAATAATATTATCGATAGTATAATTTTTATTCATCGATGCGTATTAAAATTTAATTTTGGAAAAGATGTTACTCAACTTTGAAGCCAGAGCAAGAGCAGAAAGTCCTAGTTTTTGTCGGTTTTGTTGTGTTTTTTCGATGAAAATTGGATCAAAATTGAACAATCAATTAAATTATAAAATAAAATTGAATTAGTTAATTTTTAAGAACGAAAAGTGCACACTAAATAATTGATGTGATAATTTTTTGCTTGATATATTTGTAATTTATAATAATTTTAAATTATAAAGGGTATTTTTGTCATTTTATATTCATTAATTTAATTTATTTGTAGAGTTATGTAGTGCGATTATTATATGCACAGTGCAAAGGCTCTAATGCAAAGTACAATCATTTAAAAAATATTTTATCCATTAGATCAATAATCCAATGGTATTTAAGAGTTTACTGACGTCAGGAAGGGCGAAAGCCTTCCTGACTGTAGAAAAACCCAAGAAAGTAACGCAGGTCCCTTCCAAGTTTTCGCTAGGCAACTCAAGCTTACCAATTAGACACATCTAAATAAATTCACATATTGTGAATATTTGTTAAATATATTTTTACGAACAAATTACAAAAATATGATTTATTTTTGTTACTTATTTTATTTTAAGAACCCAATTTTTTACTTTTGAAGGGTGTTGGAGTTATACGTGAAAGTATGCTTTTACTTTGTATAACTCGTGTATCAAACATTCATTTTATGAGAATAATTCTTTTATCACATTTGCTTTAGTTATGATTGAATGTTGAATTTCTATTGCAAACCGTTCAATATATAGTACGTGTTACATTGTAGTTAATGTGGTGATACCCAATCACGGAAGACAACATTAACAGTTTACTTGTAACTAAACGTACATTTTCACGACCTAGGTGGAATTGAACAAACCGCCGTGAAAGGTCGATGTGTAAGGCTCAGATTGGTCTGTCTTGACTAAGAGATTGCACTAGCACATTTAGTATGTGTTGAAGAGGACCTACAGCGAGGATAAATTCTTATGTTCTGAAAGATGAAGAATTAGACCTCAGTGGTTGTTGATTTCTTAATCTCCGTCACTTAAATAGAACCGTGTGTGCTTAATGGTTACTGCTTTGATTCATGTTAGGTGAGAATCATTGTGACTTCGAACTTTGTGTCTTGGGCAGTAATATTAATCATACGACGGTTGCTAAGATTTAATACGGAGAAACGCTTGCGAGTACGGCTCGTGTGATTAGTCCCCTTGGTGGGCTCAGAAGTTTTATTGTACCAAATCTTGCAAGTGAAGAATTAGTTTCTTCGGTACGAATAATAATGTTGAGCTGTCTTTACTCCAAGGTGAAATATATTAATTAATTTAGAGTTATTCAGAAGCTTAATTAATTAATGGACTTGATAATCTTAAACGCGGGAAATAATACCCGGGAGCCCATATTATCGTAATATGGATTAAGATGGATAGTGCAATATTAATTTATTAGTGGTAATAATTAATATTAATGGATTGAATTATATTGAGGCTCAATATTGAAATTCAGAAGTCCATTAGGAGGTCCAATCTTAATTCTCCTTAAAGGCCCCTCAAGTAGCCCATTAAGTAGTCCAATAATGATAAGGTGATTAAAATAAAAAGATAATATTGTGCTGATTTTTTCATTGTATTTTCGAAAATTGCATAATAAGAAGAAAAAAAGATTTTGTTAATTTTCTTGGAAAGATATTATGGAAGATATGTATTCTAGGAATACAAGAATATCTCATATATTCAAGAAGATCCAAATCTTGGATTTTCATCTTATTATTTTCGAAAATTACACCTATTTAGGAGGGTGAGATTTTTGTGGAATATTTTATTTTGGAGAAAATAATATATGGGATATATTCAAGATTTCTTAGAGGCTAAGAAAAGATTTTCTCCAAGCCCATATTTCATTGATAATTTCGGCCACCCTAGTCCTATAAATAGGGGATGATTATTTCATCCCCAAGAACGTAATTCCATGTGTTGGAAAAATCAAGAAGCATAGATATTTTTCTTTTTCCTTAGTTTATTAAATTACTTGAAAGCATCTCCCACCGGTGATCAAGTGAGGTGAAAAGGGAAATACTTGAGAAGGTTTTTGGGTCGATAGAGCGAGATCGTAATTATCCCATATATCCAAAGGCCAATTCTACAAGAGGTACGTTTATCGCATATTTACTTGTTTATTCCGCCATAGTTAATATGTGAAATTAATTCAACATGCATGATGAAAATTAGTTGTTGGAATTATTATTTGAATTAATTAGGATTAATTCATGCTAGTAATAATTGTATTTAAATTCGTATTTAAATTTCATCCCGAATAGATTCCGGGCACCCCTATTTTCTCAACAACTGGTATCAGAGCCACGGTTTCAGGCTCTGATCTTTAAATTGGAATTTAAATTGTTAAACATTAAATTAAAATTGGATAGTAGAATTGCTAGATCTTTTTTGCAGGTATCCAATTGTCATGGTTTTAATGTTGTTAATTTCATGCGTGTGAATTAATTGTTTTTAATTCGATTCGTTTGAATTCATTTTTCTCGTAAGAAAATCCACGAGTAGATTAGTTGTTTTTATTTTGATTCGATCATTGTAATAGACTAGTCTAGATCTAGTATTTATTTTTTTGTAAAATAAATTGTAACCGAATCGTGACGAAGAACGAAGAATTAAAAACGGCGTACCCGGACGACGCATACACGCGTGGCGCGTGTATGGCGTAAAATCATGCAAGGGGTGAAGAAAACGAGGACGAACAGTGAAAAACGGCGCACGGGGTGCACGGCGCACGACCCGGGCGCGACGGGAGGCCGGCGCCGCGTGCACGCGCGCGCGCGCCTCAGGCGCGGCCTGCGGCGCCTCCGGGCAGCGCCTCGGGTGCGCCTCGGGGCTTCGCCTCGGCGTGCCTCCTGCAGCGCTTCGGCGCTTTTTGGGCCGGGAGGCGCGCGGGCCCACATCGTGGGCCGACGCGCGCCGTATCTCAGGCCGTGGAATTTTTCGGTTCGTGTTTTTTTTATGTGTGACTTTAAACGTCGTCCCAAACCCCAAACGATGTTGTTTTTGATGAAGTGTTGCTGTTCGAGTGGGAGCATGTCGAGACGAACGTAAGAAAGCAACAAGGACGATTTTTCGCATCAAGACGTGAAGAAATTAAACCGTAACAATTGGATTTGAGTGCTCCAATGTGTTTAATTTTGTTTTGATGGATGTTTTACTTCGTGCACTTATTATTATTATTTGTTAATATGTGTTTGCATGAATTTAATTGTCCAAGAAAAACCTTACTTTCGAAAATTACTAAGTATGTTTTTATAATCGCAATTTTATTCCGGATATTAAAATTGGATTATTTTGACCTCCATAATTTATTTATTTGTGAAGTTCTTTTGGAATACATTTCCCCCTCGGATCGGCCAAAAGAACGGATTTCACATGAATAAATTCCGAAAGGAAGATTGTGGATTATTACTAGTGGCGGTATTGACCCTCACCTCGAGTGGCTTGCTCAAAGCGAAATAATAATCCTGTATTTAATTATGGTTATTACTTAGGCATAGGAAATTGATATTAACTTACTCCCCTCGGAGTCCCTGTCAATTTCTATGTGGTCAAAGTGAGAGCCAACTATTAATTTTGAATTAAGGATTTGTAACTTTTAAGTTTGTAATCCGCTTGAATCTATTTAAATGTATAGACTACCCCTCGTGGCGCATTTAAATTGTTTCGAGATGTTGGCTGATGCATGATTATATTGTTTTAAGGTTTCAATATAATTGATGTGATCAAATTATGTGATAATTTCGTATTTTTTCTAGATATTGATATGAATGTATGTTTTATTCTCAGTTCATCATTTCGCAACCTTTTAATCCACTGTTTAGTATACTTAAAGATAACAAACTTGTTGGTGAGAACTATGTTGATTGGAAACGTAACCTTAATATTGTCCTAACCGCTCAACACCACAAGTGGGTACTTACTACTCCTAAGCCCCAAGAGCCTGCTGAAGATACCACGAAAGCGGACAAGAAAGAGCATAAGAGTTGGTTTGACTCCGATGAGATGGCTAGGTGTACTATTCTGGCTTCAATGTCAGATGTGTTGCAACACCAACACCAACACATGGAGACCGCCTCTGAGATAATGCAAAATCTTGAAGCGATGTTTCAACATCAGAACCGTACGGCTAGGCAAATCACCATGCGAAAGATGCTTTCGTTGAAAATGGTGGAAGGTACGCCCGTAAGGGATCACGTAATCGAGATGATGGGTTATCTCAACAAGTTAGAAGTACTTGGTGCGGAATATGACCTCCCTACTAAGGTCGATTTCGTTCTCCATTCTCTGCCAAAGAGCTTTGAGCAGTTTCAATTGAACTATCAAATGAATGACCGGGCAAATAGTTTGCCCGAGCTCTTGCAAGCTTTGGTATCGGCGGAGACTCTAATGGATCACCAAACCGTTGCTATGGTGGCAAACGGTCCGTCTTCCTCTTCGGGTCCCAAGGGAGGGAAGAAGAGGAAGAGGACGAAGGGCCAGACCCAAGCAAATCCAACCGTTGCGAAACCCAAGGCAAATGGAGAAGGAGGTGGAAAGAAAGCTGCTAAGGGTAAGTGCTTTAATTGTGGTGAAAAGGGACATTGGAGGGCGACCTGTTCTAAGCCTAAGAAGACGGGAAAGAAAGGTAAGTCTCATGCTTTAGTCGTTGAAACATATGTTGCGGCATATGCTGCCCACGTTTGGGTAGTGGATACCGGGGCAACTGATCATATTTGTTTCACTCTTCAGGGGTTCCAGCTAACCCGGCGACTTAGCAAGAATGAGATCACAATCACTTTGGGGGATGCTACGAGAGTGGCAGCCGAAGCAGTGGGAGTCGTGCACCTATCTTTTGAATATAGAGTTTTAATTTTAAGAGATGTTTTATACGTTCCGAACTTTAGGAAGAATTTAATTTCGGTTTCTAAGTTATTTTTTGATGGATATTCAGTTACTTTTAATAAAGTTGTTACTGTTTCTTTTAAGAATGATGTTATCTGTCATGGAACGTTGGTAAACAATCTCTATACGATTAAGTGTGCACACCACTCAAATAATGAATCTAATAACACGTCGATCATTTCGAGTAATAAAAGAAAGCGTTCTTCGGAGATGAACGAAACACTTCTATGGCATCTTAGACTAGGTCATATTAATCTAAAGTGGATAGAGAGATTGGTGAAAGACGGATCCTTGGAATCGCTCCAAGTCGAGCCGTTTCCAACTTGTGAATCCTGTTTAGAGGGTAAGATGACCAAGAGGGCATTTGGAGCCAAGGGGAATAGAGCCACGGAAGTGTTAGAACTCGTTCATACCGATGTGTGTGGTCCAATGACGATCAAAGCGAGAATGGGGTATGAGTATTTCGTTACCTTCATTGACGATTACTCAAGATATGGGTACATTTACCTTATGTGGCATAAGTCTGAAACTTTTGAAAAGTTCAAAGAGTTAAGGCCGAAGCCGAGAAACATAGGGAAAAGAGTATCAAGTTTCTACGATCAGATCGTGGAGGCGAATACCTCAGCGATGAATTCTTGAACTACCTATCGGACGAAGGGATCGTATCCCAGTTGACCGCACCGGGAACCCCTCAACAGAACGGTGTGGCGGAACGAAGGAACCGGACTCTTTTAGAGATGGTCAGATCCATGATGAGTTATTCGGATTTACCCAAGTCATTTTGGGGTAACGCCTTTGAAACGGTGGCTTATATTCTAAACTTGGTGCCATCCAAATCGGTTCCTAAAACCCCAATGGAATTGTGGACCGGGCGCAAGCCCTGTCTAAGACATTTGCGGATTTGGGGTTGTCCGGCATACGTGCTAGACAAGGAAGCCGGTAAGTTGGATCCACGTTCGGAATTAAGGTTGTTTATAGGATACCCTGCGGGAACGAAAGGGTGTATGTTTTATAGTCCCAAGGATCAAAAGACCGTGATTAGTACACACTTTAAATTCTTGGAGGAAGACTATATGAACAATCGGAAACCTAAAAGTGAAATTACCTTAGAAGAATTGAGAGGTCAAACCTCGATACCAAGTATACAAGATGATGTACCACACGTCACATCTTCACAACCGGAACCCCGTCGTAGTGGGAGGGTTCCTAGGCAACCCGAGAGATTCATGGGGATAGGAGAATCTTTGGATTTGGTTCCCGGTGTTGAATTAGACCCATGGACGTATGACGAGGCAATCCAAGACAAAGACGCGAAGGCGTGGCAAACGACAATGGAAGCCGAGATGGGTTCGATGGATCATAATCAAGTGTGGGAGTTGGTCGAGCCACCCAGTGGGGTAGAACCCATTGGATGCAAGTGGGTGTATAAGAGGAAAAGAGGACCGGACGGAAGGGTTGAAACCTTCAAAGCGAGGCTTGTGGCCAAAGGGTATACTTAGAAAGAAGGGATCGATTATGAGGAAACCTTTTCGCCTGTAGCTATGCTTAAGTCCATCCGTATTCTCTTGTCGATCGCTGCGCACCTAGATTACGAGATCTGGCAAATAGATGTCAAGACGGCTTTCCTTAACGGAAGTCTTGATGGGATAGATATCTATATGCAACAGCCCAAAGGTTTCATTGAAAATGGCCAAGAGAATCTCGTATGCAAGCTCAAGAGATCCATTTACGGACTTAAGCAAGCATCGCGTACTTGGAACCAGTGTTTTGATCAAGTGATTAAGTCTTATGGGTTTGATCAAAACGAGTTTGAAAGTTGTGTGTATAAGAAGCGTGACGGAACTGCGGTGGTATTCTTAGTATTATACGTAGACGATATTCTGCTCATTGGAAACAATGTAAAGGTATTGTCAGACGTAAAGGTATGGCTGTCAAAACAATTTTATATGAAGGACTTAGGGGAAGCCGGTCACATCCTTGGGATCAAGATCACTCGCGATCGCAAGAAGAGGATGTTGGGCTTATCGCAAGTTTCATACATTGACACTGTTTTGAAGCGTTTCAGCATGCAAGATTCCAAGAAAGGTTTTGTACCTTTTAGGCACGGAATCCATCTATCGAAAGAAATGAGCCCTAAGATGCAAGCGGAGATAGATGACATGAAAGGTGTTCCGTACGCTTCGGCCGTAGGAAGCCCTTATGTATGCAATGTTGTGTACGAGACCGGATATCTGCTTTGTCGTGGGCATGGTGGCAAGATATCAAAGTAATCCCGGGAAAGACCATTGGACTGTCATAAAGTGCATCTTGAGGTATCTGAAAAGAACTCGGGAGCGGATGCTGATTTACCAGTCAGATAGTCTAGTTCCCGTAGGATACACGGACTCGGATTTCCAATCAGACATAGACTCAAGAAAGTCAACCTCGGGTAGTGTGTTTTGCATGGGAGGAGGAGCCATTTCATGGAGAAGCGTAAAGCAGAAATGCATCGCAGATTCGACCATGGAAGCCGAGTATGTAGCTGCTTGTGAAGCAGCGAAAGAGGCAGTTTGGCTCAAGAACTTCTTAGTGGACTTGGACGTTGTTCCGAATTTGCCCGACAAGATAACTGTCTTTTGTGACAATGCCGGAGCAGTTGCAAATTCAAAGGAACCGAGAGCCCACAAGGCCAGCAAACACTTAGAAAGAAAATACCATCTTATACGAGAAATCATTAAGAGAGGAGATATAGAGGTGGCAAAGATAGCGTCGGGTGACAACCTAGCGGATCCATTCACAAAGGGTCTGCCTCAGACTACATTCGAGAGACATGTGGATGGAATGTGAGTCAAGACTATTGCCAATCTGCTTTAAGTATAAGTGGGAGGAATTATTAGGTTAGTGTAGGTTGACATGAGATGTCACGTAGAGCTACTACACTAAGACATGCGTGATGTATACTAAAAGCAGACTTTAAGTATAAGTGGGAGATTGTTGGAGTTATACGTGAAAGTATGATTTTACTTTGTATAACTCGTGTATCAAACACTCGTTTTATGAGAATAATTCTTTTATCACATTTGCTTTAGTTATGATTGAATGTTGGATTTCTATTGCAAACCGTTCAATATATAGTACGTGTTACATTGTAGTTAATGTGGTGATACCCGATCACGGAAGACAACATTAATAGTTTACTTGTAACTAAACGTACATTTTCACGACTTAGGTGGAATTGAACAAACCGCCGTGAAAGGTCGATGTGTAAGGCTCAGATTGGTCTGTCTTGACTAAGAGATTGCACTAGCACATTTAGTATGTGTTGAAGAGGACCTACAACGAGGATAAATTCTTCTGTTCTGAAAGGTGAAGAATTAGACCTCAGTGGTTGTTGATTTCTTAATCTCCGTCACTTAAATAGAACCGTGTGTGCTTAATGGTTACTGCTTTGATTCATGTTGGGTGAGAATCATTGTGACTTCAAACTTTGTGTCTTGGGCAGTAATATTAATCATACGACGGTTGCTAAGATTTAATACGGAGAAACGCGTGCGAGTACGGCTCGTGTGATTAGTCCCCTTGGTGGGCTCAGAAGTTTTATTGTACCAAATCTTGCAAGTGAAGAATTAGTTTCTTCGGTACGAATAATAATGTTGAGCTGTCTTTACTCCAAGGTGAAATATATTAATTAATTTAGAGTTATTCAGAAGCTTAATTAATTAATGGACTTGATAATCTTAAACGCGGAAAATAATAACCGGGAGCCCATATTATCGTAATATGGATTAAGATGGATAGTGCAATATTAATTTATTAGTGGTAATAATTAATATTAATGGATTGAATTATATTGGGGCTCAATATTGAAATTCAGAAGTCCATTAGGAGGTCCAATCTTAATTCTCCTTAAAGGCCCCTCAAGTAGCCCATTAAGTAGCCCAATAATGATAAGGTGATTAAAATAAAAAGATAATATTGTGCTGATTTTTTCATTGTATTTTCGAAAATTGCATGATAAGAAGAAAAAAAGATTTTGTTGATTTTCTTGGAAAGATATTATGGAAGATAAGTATTCTTGGAATACAAGATTATCTCATATATTCAAGAAGATCCAAATCTTGTGCCTTGATCCTATATTTTTCGAAAATTGCCCTATAATAAGGAGTGTGAGATTTTTGTGGAATATTTTATTTTGGAGAAAAGAATATATGGGATATATTCAAGATTTCTTAGAGGCTAAGAAAAGATTTTCTCCAAGCCCATATTTCATTGATAATTTCGGCCACCCTAGTCCTATAAATAGGGGATGATTATTTCATCCCCAAGAACGTAATTCCATGTGTTGGGAAAATCAAGAAGCATAGATATTTTTCTTTTTCCTTAGTTTATTAAATTACTTGAAAGCATCTCCCACCGGTGATCAAGTTAGGTGAAAAGGGAAATACTTGAGAAGGTTTTTGGGTCGATAGAGCGAGATCGTAATTGTCCCGTATATCCAAAGGCCAATTCTACAAGAGGTACGTTTATCGCATATTTACTTGTTTATTCCGCCATAGTTAATATGTGAAATTAATTCAACATGCATGATGAAAATTAGTTGTTGGAATTATTATTTGAATTAATTAGGATTAATTCATGCTAGTAATAATTGTATTTAAATTCGTATTTAAATTTCATCCCGAATAGATTCCGGGCACCCCTATTTTCCCAACAAAGGGTGGGTACCGAAATTAAATTTTGTTGTAAAAAAAATGATTTAGGACAATTCTTGGGTAAAAATTGAAAGTATTTCCGTCTATTCACATTTGATATTGTTCTGACGAGATTAGTAGAGTTGGAGCTCATTACTGTTGTATAATATGTGGGTAATGGAGTTCAATGATAAGTTTGACACACAGAAAAATGATGTTATCTTTAAAGGTATTAATTCCTCCCACATCGGTGTAAATGGTTCACAAGGAATTAACCTTTCAGGATACAAAATATATCTCACGGAATTCGATAGTTACACTCTAACGAATTTCAGAAGCAGAAATCACAAGTATTTTAATAAAACTCAAAATATAAGACTCGGCTAATATATATAGAGAGACTCGACTTTTTAAAGCTTTGAGAAATTCTAATTCTCAACTTCATTTTCAATTCGATATTTGAAATGACCACATCATTGAGTATTTATAGTTACTCAAGAGTTACATCAAAAGGTTGCGACTCTACTCAAAGGTTGCAGTGAACCTAAGAGTTGCAACTCTTACTCACCAAATAATGTCATTTAACCGAATAGTCACATTGAACCAAATGGTTACAACTATTAACTAAAATTATGTCTACATTTGTTTTACGTAACTGACTTGAAGCGAATATACCAACTTTTACTAGTCGATTCCCCGCAAGCGTACGGGTTCACTGTAGTATAAGTAAGTATAATGACCAAGTATATATCGAACCCAAAGGATGAAGTGTATGCGAATAGATCCCTGAAGATCTACGCGTCGTAGCTAATATGAATGTATGTTTTTGGATTTTTTGGAAGAATTAATTATAACTAAAATAAACTAATTAAACTAAAGTACTGAAGAAGACGAATTAACTAAGGTTTGTATTCAAATGAGTGATGGTGATGCTCAGGATAGGAATCCCTACGTATACTAACGGAGCAGGTACATAATCAAAATAATTGTGACGCGTAAGAAGTAACCTAAGTTAAAGATTGTAAGATTAAAGCTCAAGACTTAATACCCTAATACTTTATCCTAGCAATCGACTTCACTAATCCACTAACGAGTTAGTAGATTGTGCTTAATTAACGAGACCCTAATTTAAACTAAGGTGATGCGGTCGTCCTCCTTAGATAAACCGGTAGATTAATTAACCCTTTCTAAACCCTTTTATTAAGTCTACTCGTTGTTAAAGAGTGATAAGATCGTCCTCTCTCTAATACTTTTCGAACAAAATTCAAGAATAAAGTTAAGACTAATTTTAAGAATTCATTAATTAAGAGAATTAAAATCCTAACGTCACGAATTACCCTAATTACATACCCACAACCTACTTCTACGAGTTCATCCTACCCTAAGCATGCAAGGGTTTTAGCTAGACATGGTTTTGATAATAATAAAAGCAATAGAAGAAGTGACGAACATAAACATGATGATTAGAACGAATAAAAGATAAAAAATAAACTAGGGTTTAAAGAAATACTAGCAAAGAACTGAAATTTAATTAATAAAAACGAAGTTTAAAGTGTTTAACGTAATTGAACTAAGGAAGAGAAACTGTGAAACGAAAATAAACTAAGAATTCGTGCTAAAACCTCGATTTAAACGTAAAGTAAAGCTTGCTCATCTCATTCCTCTCCAAAAACGAACTCTAAAAGTAATAATCTATCAAGTGGTAAGTGGTGGTCCGTAAAAACGTGTTTGGAAGGGGTATAAATAGGCATCGGGTCGAATTGGACTTGCATGGGCCAAAATTCCCGTCAAGCTCGAGTAGTGCTCGAGTAGAAAGTACTCGAGCAAGTTTCACTCGAGTAGTCAAAACTTACAAAATCCAAAAAGTACTCGAGCTCCTTAGCTCGAGTAGTTCTACTCGACCGGCCTCAGCTCGAGTGCTCTACTCGAGTGCTCGAGTAGTAGCTACTCGACCAGGCATGGCTCGAGTGCTCTACTCGAGTACTTGAGTAGTCAGTACTCGAGCTCCTCCAGCTTGAGTACTCCAGTGACACTTTTGCTCGCTCGAACTAATACTACTCGTATTTCTTCCATATCTTCTCATCCGGGCATCCGTTTGAGTCGATTCAAAGTCCTACGAACTTCTCTTTTCGCCCTATATCCATCTATAAGCATCAAAGAAACAAATTTATTAGTTTATGAAAATGATACTCAAATGACTCTAAATACTTATATAAATCAATCAAAACAAGGGCATTTCGAGCGACGAATCATGACAATTTCCTGCCTAATCAACCCCCCAAAACTTACCATATTGCTTGTCCTCAAGCAATGAAATAATAAGTCAAGTTAAATTGTTAGGAATGAGTCAAAGATTCAAATCGTGCAAGTAAATGAACTCGAGCTTCAAAGATCAATCACACGTATACTCACTCACCTTCCTTCATCATACTCATGCAATAACAACAAGAACCACCAAGATCAAACATGGATGTGCACTCAATGATGTGTTTCACTCCCTCACAAGTGTATATCAATGATAAAGGGACTCACTCAAACAATCAATCACACATATCAGCAGTCATAGGCTTGTAAGCGCTCTCAACTCCGACCATACTCTAGAAATCAATGCCGAATCAAAAATGACTTTTTTCAAGGTTGTAATGTAGGCTCTTTGGACAGGTGGGATAATAATCTAGGATAAGTGACTCAAGTGAATGGAGATTAGAAAGTCAAACTTTGGCACTTCGAGATTAGGAACAGAATACTTCAAACATTTTAAATCAACACCCTTTCAATTCCATACTCTCAACACTTCAATTTTTTTTCTAACTCTTTTCACTTTTTTCAATCACTTCACTTTTTTTTTCTTTTTCGCACAGACACATGAGCTCATTTTTTCTTTTGCTCATTCTCCATTTTTTTTTTCTTTCCCACAACTCAAATCTCATTCACACCCTTATTTTATCACCACTCAACCATTATAATTCATTTTCTCAACTCAACTCAATCCCTTCAACATTCACACTTTTCCTATTCTCCACTCAAATTGGGACAAAAAGGCTTAGGAACTTGGAATAGTGTTTAAATGTGCTAGCAAATGAAATAGGCTTAAGGCTCAAAGGGGCTAACAAGGGACGAATGTCAATGGTAAGGAAATTTTTTGGCTAAGTGACTCATTCAAATCAAAGATGGCCTAAGATCACATTCGGCATATCAAACTAGACACAATCAAGAAGCAAGAGCACACACAAGTTCTAGCATCCTCTAAGGTGACGATCCACTCACAAACGAAGAGATCAAATCATGCATCTTAATCTCATAAAGGCTCAAAATCTCACGGCTTCCACGTCCATGCTAGTCCTAGTGAATCCTCACTCTCATCACACAAGCACTTAAAAAGAAAACTCGCAAGCATACCAGTTCTCTCTCAAATCATCTCTAACTCAAACACTCACACAAAAGAGTCCCTAACTCAAATCCACAAATCACCCTACTCATCAAATCATACTCAAAGATAGCAATCAACAAGCATAAGATGATTGATAGGCATGAAATATGTAGTACCACATCAAAATAATAACAGCTCACGGAGCATCTAAAACTACCAAATAACCAAACTCAACTCAAAGAGAAGGTGTGCACCTGTGCAATGTCACCATAAAATAAACAAATAAAAAAACTCCACCCCCCAAACTTCGACCTTGTGAAGAGGTCTAAGTTTGGGGTTGTGGGTTACCTCATCCAAATAATTCAGTTTCTCCTAACAAGTTGACACATTCCCTTGTCTCGAGTTGGTCCCTTCAATCTGAATAACTCCATGATACCTTTACTCCTTCGAGACAAGCCTACAAAATAAACTCTCAAATACGAGGTTAACTTACGATTCAACAACACCCAAATAATATAAAACACTCAAAAGCAAAAAAAAATGGGTTGCCTCCCATTTAACGCTATTTTTAAGGTCCTAATGCCGGACCGGGCTCAAAAGAGCTTATGGGACATGATACTCAAAATTACCTCCCTTACTCTCATAAGAGTGGTGTTTGCATTCCTTTCCTTGATGCCCTTCCATCATGAGCTCATTTTCTTCCATCTCATCCCCAAGTGTTAGGGGTCTCAACTCCTTCTCACCTTTATCCGGAGGAGTCTTACAAAGCAATTTCTTGCGTTTGGACCTTTTCTTCTTAACTCCTCCTTTCTTCTCTAACTGGACCATTTCCACACTTTTCATCTCTTCATCCTTCAACTTCTTCCCTTTATCTCTATCAAAATAATCAAGATCATAATGCTCATGGGTTAAATTATCAAGTGAAAGACTAACGCAATCATGAATATGAGAAAGGTTAGAGATAGGAGGTGTGTCTTCAACATAAGGATCAATGTCATCCATGCAGTAACAGCTCTCATCCTCATTCGGGTGCTTCATGGCTTCATATAGGGAAATCTTCACTTCTTGATCATCAACTTTCAACGCGATCTTTCCATTTGCCACATCTAACACCATCCCGGCCGTAGCTAAGAAGGGTCTTCCCAAAATCAAAGGTACGTGCTCATCTTCCTCCATCTCTAGGACCATGGAATTTGCTGGAAAAATGTGATCTCTAACTTTCACGAGGACGTCTTCAACCATACCTTGAGGTCGAGTAATAGACCGTTCGACAAGTTGAAGCATCATCATTGTCGGCTGAAGTTCTCCACCTTTCAACTTCTTGAATAGTGACAAGGGCATAAGATTGATGCTCACTCCAAGATCGCACAATGCTCCATTCTTGACTCCATTCCCGATATCACATAAAATCGTGAAACTCCTGGGATCCTTCAACTTCGGGGGAAGCGCCTTGTGCACTAATGCACCCACCTCATGGTCCAGCTGCACCAACTTGGGCTCATCTACTCTCCTTCTCTTCGCTATCAAGTCCTTCAGGAACTTGACATAATTCGGCATCTGTTCCAAAGCATCATAAAAAGGGATGTTAATGTGCAGCTTTTTAAAAACATCAAGGAATTTAGCAAACTTCTCATCAAGCTTATTTTTCACGAAGCGCTGTGGATATGGGACAGGTATCACCAATTTGGGTACCCCCCATTCATCACGCTCGGTCTCTTTCACTTTCTCCCTTGCTTCCCTTGCCTTCTTCCACTTAGGAACTCTCTCACTCTTCTCAATGCCTTCCTCTTCAGGCTCTTTGCTCTCATGGGACTCATCCTCATCTTTATTCTTCTGAATGTCTTCACCCTCAGCCCCTTTCTCAACTGTCTCACCTCCATCTTTCTTATGTTCTCGTCCCTCCATCTCAATCTCTCCTTGGGACGTCTCAGAATCAGCAGACATCTGAGGACCTTCATAGTTGGTCCCACTTCTAAGCTGGATCGTCTTACAATGCAATTTCGGGTTTCCCTCCGGCATAGAAGGATACTTACCCGGCTCTCTACCCAATATTTTTACGATCTGACTCATCTGAAACTCTATCGAAGTGAACCGCCTATTGTTCTCTTGCTGAATTCGATTCAGCCCTACATCTCTCTTCTGGAGTTCTTGATCATGCTGATCGCCTTTCTTATGCAACTCCTTCACATCGTACTCCAGAGAGGACAATCTCTTGCTACCTTCCTCCACCTTCTGAAGGATAGCTCTCAACATCTCCTCAGTTGAGGCACCGCCTTCTCCACCCGGAGGTTTAGAACCTGGGTCAACACCTGGAGGTACTGTAATACCAGCCTTCGGGTTAGCATATGAGAAATTCTCATTCTTCCTCCATGTGTTTTGAGGAGATTGCTATCCTCCTTGATATCCTTGTGTGTTCCTCCATTAATTTTGAGGCGGCTGAGGACCTGGAGGTACAAATGGTTGGCCATAAGAAGGCCTTCCAAACTGATTTCCACCTTGTGGATACCCCCCTTGTGGATAGTTAGGCCTTCCCATATAGTTGACCTCTTCTTGCTGACTCGTGGGTGGGTACACTTTCTCGCTCACTGCTACATTTCCTCCAACCAGATTCTGCCCCATCTCATAGCCATCAACATCTTCCTCGTACCCTCATTCTCTTCCAACTTACACGCTCTCTGAAATTCCGGATCCTCATTCCATGCCCCGGCATCCGTGACAATGTTGTCGACGATTTCTCTACATCTCGAAATCCCTTGGTTCAGAAAAGCTCCACTGGTATCTCCCTCATTATACCCGTGCTGTGGGCACTCAATCAACATGTTAGAATATCTCTCCCACGCTTGACGTAAATCCTCTCCTGGCTTTTGGCGGAAGGAAGAGATCTATATCCTCGCTTTAATTGTTCTCAATAGAGGGTAGAATCGCTCGAGGAACAGACGCTCGAGCTCGGCCCATGTGGTTACACCTTTCCTTGGGAGCGTGTTATCGTACCTCTCCTTGGCTATTCCCATCAAAGAGAATGGGAAAAGCCTTAGCCTCTTGGCATCTTCAAACATGCTGTTATAATTGAATGTGGACGTGATCATCAGAAAACTCCTCAGATGAGTATGAGGATTCTCCTTCCCAACCTCCCCCTTGAATTGATTCTCGGTAAGTAGCTTAAGAATTCCTGGGGAAATCGAGAAGTTATTTTCCTCTACAGGGGGCAATGCCACTCCATCATAGTACCTCCGCGGTTGTGCCGCGAACCTTCCTCTAATAGCCATGTTCTGATCTGCGTTCTGAGGAATGTGTTGAGGATTAGCAGCTGGTACGGGTACTTGTTGGGGTGGTGGTGGTTGATAAGCTGGTGGTTGGTTGTAAACGGGCGGTGGAGGATACGGGTATGGTGGATACGGATAAGGTGGGTATGGGTAGGGATAAGGCAAGTTATTTTGTGGTAAGTTAGGATGTGGGTAAGCAGGGTTGTTCTGAGGATGTTGGACAAGATTATGAGCTGGATTGTTCACGTGCTGTGTACCCGGGTTCTGGCTCTGACTGTCCCCTGATGGATCTTGGTTCTTACTAGAATTGCCTTCAGTGTCGTCAGCCCGGTTCAATGTCTGATTAAACTCATTCTCGACATCGTCCAACTCATTAGTAATGTCCATTGGTTCTTTTCCTCCTCCGGCAGCGTTCATCCTTCTTAAGAAGACTCGGTTTCTTCTTGCTATTATCTCAGGATCCAACGGTAATCTCTCTTCGCTCGTATTGCCTTGTGAGCGTGTTTTCATAAACCTGAAACACTAACAAAAGAATAAAAACACAACTGCCGAATACGTACGAAATGAAACAGAAAAGTAAATCACTCACTACTAACTACTAAGCTATCTACAAGTCCTATTCAAAAGACATACAACGCCATCCCCGGCAACGGCGCCATTGACTTGAAGCGAATATACCAACTTTTACTAGTCGATTCCCCGCAAGCGTACAGGTTCACTGTAGTATAAATAAGTATAATGACCAAGTATATATCGAACCCAAAGGATGAAGTGTATGCGAATAGATCCCTGAAGATCTACGCGTCGTAGCTAATATGAATGTATGTTTTTGGATTTTTTGGAAGAATTAATTATAACTAAAATAAACTAATTAAACTAAAGTATTGAAGAAGACGAATTAACTACGGTTTGTATTCAAATGAGTGATGGTGATGCTCAGGATAGGAATCCCTACGTATACTAACGGAGCAGGTACATAATCAAAATAATTGTGACGCGCAAGAAGTAACCTAAGTTAAAGATTGTAAGATGAAAGCTCAAGACTTAATACCCTAATACTTTATCCTAGCAATCGACTTCACTAATCCACTAACGAGTTAATAGATTGTGCTTAATTATCGAGACCCTAATTTAAACTAAGGTGATGTGGTCGTCCTCCTTAGATAAACCGGTAGATTAATTAACCCTTTCTAAACCCTTTCATTAAGTCTACTCGTTGTTAAAGAGTGATAAGATCATCCTCTCTCTAACACTTTTCGAACGAAATTCAAGAATAAAGTTAAGACTAATTTTAAGAATTCATTAATTAAGAGAATTAAAACCCTAACGTCACGAATTACCCTAATTACATACCCACAACCTACTTCTAGGAGTTCATCCTACCCTAAGCATACAAGGGTTTTAGCTAGACATGGTTTTGACAATAATAAAAGCAATAGAAGAAGTGACGAACATAAACATGATGATTAGAACGAATAAAAGATCAAACATAAACTAGGGTTTAAAGAAATACTTGCAAAGAACTGAAATTTAATTAATAAAAATGAAGTTTAAAGTGTTTAACGTAATCGAACTAAGGAAGAGAAACTGAGAAACTAAAATAAACTAAGAATTCGTGCTAAAACCTCGATTTAAACGTAAAGTAAAGCTTGCTCATCTCCTTTCTCTTCAAAAATGAACTCTAAAAGTAATAATATATCAAGTGGTAAGTGGTGGTCCATAAAAATGTGTTTGGAAGGGGTACAAATAGGCAACGGGTCGAATTGGACTTGCATGGGCCAAAATTCCCGTCAAGCTCGAGTAGTGCTTGAGTAGAAAGTACTCGAGCAAGTTTCACTCGAGTAGTCAAAACTTACAGAATCCAAAAAGTACTCGAGCTCCTTAGCTCGAGTAGTTCTACTCGACCGGCCTCAGCTCGAGTAGTAGCTACTCGACCAGGCATGGCTCGAGTGCTCTACTCGAGTGCTTGAGTAGTCAGTACTCGAGCTCCTCCAGCTTGAGTACTCCAGTGACACTTTTGCTCGCTCGAACTAATACTTCTTGATTCAAAGTCCTACAAACTCCTCTTTTCGCCCTCTATCCATCTATAAGAATCAAAGAAACAAATTTATTAGTTTATGAAAATGATATTCAAATGACTCTAAATACTTATATAAATCAATCAAAACAAGGGCATTTCGAGCGACGAATCATGACAATTTCACGTCTAATCAGTAACAAATAACCATGAAGTGGACTAAGCCTTTAACTTATAGTTGAATACAAACACTAGGGAATTATATTCTCGTTGCGTATGATTTCTTGCTTCTTTATTTCGGCAACACCAACTTTGTAACGGGCCTTGTGCTCATCCTGGTCTCGCAAGTATTTTAGGATCTTACCGATATAATCCCTAAGAAGCGGCCTCTCACTTCTCTACTTGCATAGGTAGACTCATCAAAAATGTCCACAACGCATCCCACAGAGCTATGAATCTATTAAGGATTAAAAAATCCAGCCTTTACTTGTTGTGGTAAATTAAAGTGCATAGGTCAGACTTAGGAGCTTTCGAAATAGTTACCCCCACTATTTCCAGGTTATGCACTTTGAAATGTATCCATGTTTCCATTTCGCCGATGTCTAATATTGAATTACCTTTTTAACTCAATGTTAAGGTGCCAATTTTTCACTTGTACCTTAAGATGGAGTTAGTTTCAATCAAGACATCATTTTAAATCGGTAATAGCTCCACGTCTCTTACGACCTTTTAATTTCATCTTCCATAATAATTTTGCTAGCATTCAAATTGTTGGAAGATACTGAAGTATGATTTTTCTTTTTAATCACACTTTTAAAAATTTCATCAAAATTTAAGCTTGCTCTTTAGAGTTTAAACTCATTTAAAAAAGGGACCTCATCGTCACCCTTTAACTCTTAAATAATTCCTCAGCGAATTATATGAGTCAACATCTTTTATCAAGTGCGGCCAACATTGCCACCTTGAACTTTTTATATAATTCCTCAATGAATTATACGAATATGCATCTTTTGAATTAAATTCAAAATATAATTTGCACTCTCAAGTAAATATTTATCATCCTTGATTCTAATCAAATTTTAATTTGATATTCACAATCAAAGAAACATAATTATGGAATAATATTTATAATACCTCAAGTATTATTAACTAATCAATAAAATTATTTGTTCAAATAATTTGGCTTATTAACCAAACTCATAAATCAAGAAATTAGATTCGTAAGAGTCTAAAAAGTAAACAATTTTAATCTATCAATTCACATAAAAAGTAAACAAGGAAAACATGTATTAGTTGTTTAGATATTCATCAATAACAAAATTGTGATTATAGTTATAAATAAATTATCAAAAGAAAAAGGATTTCAACAATAATAACATCACCACATGCAAGCAAAAGAAAACATGTTAAATCACATTAATAAAATTAATGTATTAATAAGTTAAAATATTTGAACAAAACAAAACAACTCCATAGTTTTACATAGGAAATCTGAAAATAATTATTCTCTACTAAATCATAGTTGAAAATCACAAAAGAGTAAACCTCAAATCTATATAAACCGCATGCAACAATGCAGACAATCCAAATTGAAATTCTCTTAAAAAATCCAATCAGAAGACGAGCAATGGGCACCAGAGCAGCTGATATGATGTTCGGGGGTGTCTTTAATGTAACCTTATCAATGTCTGATTCGGACATTTCCTATCACCGCAACTGCGAATCTGAATTGCATGAATCAAAAGACAAATGCTCGCATTCCCTAAAACACAACCTGGGACCTACTCTTCCATTTCCACATCAAATTATACTTTTGGATTGAATGATTAAGTGAATTGAATAATTGAATGTTTTTTAAAGCATGGTCCCTCATTTGATGGATTGGGTAGGTTTATGACTCAGGCCCCAATTTTATCCCGAGCTGTAAACCTGCGAACCAAACACAATACTATATAGGATTGAGTGGGACTAAAACTTTAGTCCCACCCAATCCAACGAACCAAACACCCCTTTAAGGAATAATAACATAAAACGTTATGAACAATTAGTCATCATTGTTATTCCATTGATCATCTGAACAATGTAAATGAACTTTTTTTTCTTGTAATACAGAGAGGAAGTTGTACATATTAGTATCAATAAAACATTGAGATCATCACATGGCATGAGACAACACAAACTAACACAAATTGAGAATCATGTCAACATCATGTGCATCATCTAAGAAATAATAATATGAGCAATAGCAAAGTGCTAACTATAATCATGAGCAAATACGAAGAAAATAAATATATCTGCACCATTGCACCTCAAACAAAATCTTTCTCTTGAGGCTGCTTCTTTTGATCCTTTGCATTTATTTTCACAATATAGAGTAAGAAAACAAAAACCTGTATATTAGAAAACAATAAGAAACTGCAAAGGTGGCTAATTTTACCCATTCAAAGTCGTTGTCTGATTAGGCGTGAAATTGTCATGATTCGTCGTTAGAAATATCCTAGTTTTGGTCGGTTTTGTCGAGTATTTAGAGTTAATTGATCATTATTTCTATACATTGATGAATTTGTCTCTTTGATGCTGATAGGTAAATCGATGATGAAAAATGGAGTTCGTAGGACTTTGAATCGACTCAAACGGATGCCCGGATGAGAAGATATCGAAGAAATACGATTGGTATTAGTGCGGAAGAAGAAAAGTATTACTTTGGGAAATTCTGGAGTCACTCGAGTGGCTCAGGTCGAGCACTAGCGCTCGAGCACGTTGCTCGAGCGCCGAAAACTTACAGAAGATTTCTTGCGCTCGAGCGCCACCGCTCGAGCGCCCCAAAACATACAGAGAAATTCGAGCGCTCGACCAGCTCGAGCGCCACCGGTCGAGCGATTGCATCATTCGAACTATACTGCTCGAGTGCCACCGCTCGAGCATATGTGCTCGAGCACTTCCAAATTTTGTGTTTCCGGATGCATTTTTCGGCCCACGAGTTCCCGATTCGGCCCGATGCTTATAAATACTCGTCCCGAGCTCGTTTTTACAGAGACCTTGACACCACTTGATACCACATTACTTTTAGAGTTAGATTTTGGAGGAGAAGAGACGAGCAAGCTTTACTTTACATTTAATCGAGGTTTTAGTACGAATTCTTAGTTTATTTTCATTTCTTAGTTTCTTTTCATTAGTTCGAATACGACAAACACTTGAAACTTCGTTTTTATTAATTAAATTTCAGTTCTTTGCAAGTATTTCTTTAAACTCTAGTTTATGTTTGTTCTTTTATTCATTCAAATCATTATGTTTATGTTCGTCACTTCTTCTATTGCTTTTATTATTGTCAAAACCATGTACGGCTAAAACCCTTGCATGCTTAGGGTAGGATGAACTCGTAGAAGTAGGTTGTGGGTACGTAATTAGGGTAATTCGTGATGTTAGGGTTTTAATTCTCTTAATTAATGAATTCTTAAAATCAATCTTGACTTTATTCTTGAATTTCGTTCAAAAAGTGTTAGAGAGATGACGACCTTATCACTCTTTAACAACGAGTAGACTTAATGAAAGGGTTTAGAAAAAATGTTAGAGAGAGGACGACCTTATCACTCTTTAACAACGATATTAATTAAGCACAATCTATTAACTTGCAATCTTTAACTTAAGTTATTTCTTGCGCGTCACAATTATTTTGATTATGTACCTACTCCGTTAGTATACGTAGGGATTCCTATCCTGAGCATCACCATTACTTATTTGAAAACAAACCTTCGTTAATTCGTTTCTTTCATTCTTAGTTTATTTAGTTTATTTTAGTTTTGAGTTAATTCTTTAAAAAAATCCAAAAACATACACTCATATTAGCTACGACGCGTAGATCTTCAGGGATCTATTTGCATACACACTTTCCCTTGGGTTCGATAATACTTGGTCGCTATACTTACTCATACTACAGTGAACCCGTCCGCTTGCGGGGAAACTATTAGTAAAAGTTAGTATTTTCGCTTCAAGTCAATGGCGTCGTTGCCTGGGATGGCGTTGTATGTCTTTTGAATAGGACTTGTAGATAGCTTAGTAGTTAGTAGTGAGTGATTTACTTTTCTATTTTATTCCTACGTGTTCGGCATTTGCATTTTTATTCTTTTGTTAGTGTTTCAGGTTTATGAAAATACGCTCGCAAGGAAATACGAGTGCAGAAAGACTACAGTTGGATCCTGAGACAATAGCAAGAAGAAACAGAGCCTTCTTAAGAAGGATGAACGCTGCCGGAGGAGAGAACGAGAATGTGAACATGGACATTAGTAATGAGTTAGATGATGTGGAAAATGAGTTTAATCAGGTAGTGGACCGAGTTGAAGACACTGGAGGGAGTGGTAGCCAGAATCAAGTTCCATTAGGGGACAGCCAGAGCCTAAACCCGGGTACACAGAACGTGAACAATCCAGCTCACAACCTTGTCCAACACCCTCAAAACAACCCTGCTTACCCACATAACAACTTTCCACAAAACAACTTACCTTATCCCTACCCATACCCACCTTATTCGTATCCACCATACCTGTATCCTCCACCGCCTGTTTACAACCAACCACCAACTTATCAACCACCACCACCCCAACAAGTACCAGTACCACCTGCTAACCCTCAGCACGTTCCTCAGAACACAGATCAGAACATGGCTATTAGAGGAAGGTTCGCAGCACAACCGCAGAGGTACTATGATGGAGTGGCATTGCCCCCTGTAGAGGCAAATAACCTCTCGATTTCCCCAGGAATTCTTAAGCTGCTTACCGAGAATCAATTCAAGGGGGAGGTTGGGAAGGAGAATCCTCATACTCATCTGAGAAGTTTTCTGATGATCGCATCCACATTTAATTACAACGGCATGTCTGAAGATGCCAAGAGGCTCAGGCTGTTCCCATTCTCTTTGACGGGAATAGCCAAGGAGTGGTACGATAACACGCTCCCACAAGGAGGTGTAACCACATGGGCCGAGCTCGAGCGTCTATTCCTCGAGCGATTCTACCCTCAATCTAGAACGATTAAAGCAAGGATAGATATTTTTTCCTTCCGCCAGAAGCCAGGAGAGGATTTACGTCAGGCGTGGGAGAGATACTCGAATATGCTGATTGAGTGCCCGCAGCACGGGTACAATGAGAGAGATATCATGGCATTCTTCTATAGCGGAGCAAGCAAGGCTGGGCAAGCCCATCTCGATGCATGTGCCAGTGGAGCTTTTCTGAACCAAGGGATAGCGAGATGTAGAGAAATCATCGACAACATTATCACGAATGCCGGGGCATGGAATGAGGATCCGAAATTTCAGCGAGTGTGTAAGTTGGAGGAGAATGAGGGTACACGGAAGATATTGATGGCTATTATGGAGAAGACCAGCAACCTTGAGATGGGGCAAAATATGGTTGGAGGAAATGTAGCAGTGAGCGAGAAAGTGGACCCACCCACGAGTCAGCGAGAAGAGGCCAACTATATGGGAAGGCCTAACTATCCACAAGGCGGGTATCCACAAGGTGACAATCAGTTTGGAAGGCCTTCTTATGGCCAACCATTTGTTCCTCCAGGTCCTCAGCCGCCTCAAAATCAATGGAGGAACACACAAGGATATCAAGGGGGACAGCAGCCTTCTCAAAACACATGGAGGAAGAACGAGAATTTTTCATATGCTAATCCGAATGCCGGAATTACAGTTCCTGCAGGTGTTGATCCAGGTTCTAAACCTCCGGGTGGAGAAGGCGGTTCCTCAACTGAGGAGATGTTGAGAGCTATCCTTCAGAAGGTGTAGGAAGGTAGCAAGAGATTGTCCTCTTTAGAGTATGATGTTAAAGAGTTGCATAAGAAAGGTGATCAGCGTGATCAAGAACTCCAGTTGGTCCGCTGGGTCGGTCGAGCTCTGGCTAGGCTTGACCCGATTTTTAGGGTTGGCCCAGTTATTTTTATTAAAAAATCGTTTACATAAAGTTGTATCTCAACTGGCGCATCAAGATATGATTGGAGAAAAACTTTTCTGTCTCTCGACTAAAGATAGTTGTAAAAATTTGATTACTAATCAGCATTATATAACATATTTATTGTTGTCACTAATCTTTTGCATTTGACATTTTATATTTGCAAAGCTTGAAAGAAAGACACATGGATATTTCTCAAATCAATCATTATAGGTTGAGTTATTGTTTGAAAATTATCCTTGTGAATTTGAGTTTATTAAATACTGTTGGATTATATTGTTTGAATTTATTTTGGTGAATTTGAGTTGATTAAAGATTGTTGAATTATTGTTATTTGATTCTCATTTAGAAATTTGAGTTTTAATTTAACTGTCAAATTGTTGTCGATAAATTAAATAAAATCTCATTTTTATGAGTAGTATTTTATATCAAATTACTAATTAATGAAGTCAATATAGAAATCAAGTGTAATAGGAAAATATAATTGAAAAAAGAACTCGTGTTTGTCCCGATAAGCCATCTAGGATCAAGACGGACTTCAAAATACACAGCCCAAAAATAATCGTCCCGACCCGAAAACTCACGGCTGATGGCACCGTATTGGACCAGTCCGACCCGGCCTATTTGACAGTTGTACTTATTATGCACATGGGATATTTTTTGAACCCACACCCAAAAATAAAAGGAAAATTTTAGAACGAAAATAATTTATGTTTGGAAACACCGCAAATTAATTTACTAATATAATATGAGAGCATCAATGCATCATCATCTATAAATTTCAGTACCAAAAAAAATTATGTTGTTGAAATTATTCTTTTCCATCCAATTTCGTTTGCTAACTTTTCTCGCCTATGCGTCCTATATCTTTGCTTTGATTACTCATCACCGGTGTAGTTTTGTTTTTTAATTACTAGTTGATTGGTTTTTCTTATTTGATAATTAATGTTATATTCAAATATAACATTTATAAATTGTAATTCGCAGAAATAATCTTATGAAACAAAACTGCATTTTGAGAGGATGTATGGATAGGAGATGAGACACTAAAGTCCAAGTTCCAAGGCTTTTATAGCCTAAGCTTGGACAAGGGAGGGAAGGTGGGAATGCGTGGCAGTGGAAATGGCAATGGAGAAGGGGATTTTTCGATAGGGAGCGGGATTCTTTTAACAATCTTTTATCTTTAATTAGCAGGTTTACACTCAAAGATGGAGTGGAGGATACGTGGAAGTGGGAGAGAGCAGTTGATGGACTATATTCAACAAAGGAGGGGTATGATACACTCATGTTACGGAAACAAGCTGCACAACAACCTGATGCCATCAAGAAAGGCTTTAAGGCGATATGGAGATGCTTCGTACCATCTAAAGTGGTCGGTTATGGGTGGAGACTTCTACATGAGAGACTGCCAACGAAAGATAATCTTCAGAGACGGAAGGTGCTGAATGAGGACAACAACCTCAATTGCATTTTTTGTGAGGTACAAGAAGAGTCATGCAAATACGTATTTTTCGGTTGTTCCTAGATGAACGAGGTGTGGATGGAAATAGCAAAATGACTAAACTTCTCAACTGCGTTTCATGAGGAACCCAACACAAACTTGGAGGCATTTGGATCGCTAGTACCGGGTAGAAGAGGCAAAAGGTATGCAACGAGCATTTGGTTAGGTGTCGTTTGGGTCATATGAAAATGACGAAATGAAATAATTTTTAGGAAAGGTGTTTTCTCTTTGTCTAAGATAGTTGAGGAGATTAAAGCTAGAGTGTGGAGTTGGTTATTTGTAAAAGCGCAAGCTGTGTCTAGATTTAGTTTTGCGGATTGGATAGGTAACCCAAATATGGTCCTTAGTCGAAAGTGAATTATGCAACCCTGTATCTTTTGGTACTTCTGGTACCAGTTTTCTCAATATCAAAAATCTCTTTTACTGATAAAAAAAATGAAACAAAACTGCAAAGTTTAGTATTTTTCCACACATAAAAAAAAAACACTTGCGTGCAATAACAGACGACTCATTTTACACAGTTTTCCATATCTAGTTTTTTTTTTAAATTGAGTCTCTTCATATTATGAATTAAGTGTTGTACAAAAATAATAAAAATATCAATAAAATTTGTCACACGTTCTTAATTTCTCTTACACAATTCTAGCATCAACACTAGGACTTTTCTACAGTTAGGTAGGGTGAACGTCAGGAAATTAATTAAAAATTGACACCTTTGTTGGTGAACGAATCTAATCGTAAGGATTAGTGGCTGTTTTAATCCGTTTTTACGTCACCAATCAATAACGTGTGATTGATTACCACCGTAAATGGTAAATCGGGGTTTGGACTTATCGAATTTGTAAATTCGGTAATCGAAATTGGACTTATTTCGTGTATGTGTGAGTTTGAGTGTGTTTGTGTGTATTTTTTGTCTGAAATTCGAAAATTACATGAATAAGCTGGAGAACAACTATTTATAGAGACTAGCAAGCATGAGGTGTCTAAGACTCTTGGTCTCCCTAACCTGCATGCTTGACATGTGTCCCTTTGATCTTATCTAAGCTGAACCTTAGTTACAAAGTCTTCTTTGGTCCTTATCTCGGACTCACTGTTGTTCGCCTAGGTCGGCTTAATTGATCTTGTTGATTCTCCAACTGAAAGTTGTTCGCCTCTTGAGGTTGTACTCTGGAAGTTGCTCGCCTTATGGTTTTGTTCAGCTTGGCTTTGGGATCTTTGTCCTTTGTTCACTTGTACACACCTCCTTGGCTATTTGTTGTATCATATTTTGACCAAGTTGTTCGTCATGGATGACTTCACAGTTGGCTCATTCTTGGTCCCGGGCCTTAATACCTGTTCGCCCATTAGTTGTTCGTCGGGAGAGTTGTTCGTCACTTCATACACCTCCCAGATTGGTTAATGCGCCCAAATCGTGATTTTCTTTGTTTTAGACTTCAATAATTGTTCGCTCCATATAATAGTTGATGTTCGCCTATCAACAATTGCCCCCTATCCTGACTAGATGTTGCATCAGACGAGTAATTTTATGGCGAGCAACTGTAGTTAGGATATCGTCTTGGCCAAGATTTGGACGAACAGCATCTCTGTGACGAGCAATGTTGGAATAACCGTTTCGTCTTCCCATGATCTGGGGAGATCACGAAGATGACGCCAGCGCAATGATTGCGCGCCGCTCACGCGCGAGCAGCCCCAAGGTCACGCGCCCCTATAATTGTTTATAGGTCCTTCATCTCCTAGTTTAGCTCGGAATTTACCCCGCCTTCTTCCAGTTGAGCCCCGAAACTTTCGGAAAATTATGCCCTGGACCCCGTTTTTGTTTGGGGTATAAATAGTGGGAAAACTGAAAATTTTCCCACTTTTCTCCCTCTTGCTACAGTGCTCCGGCGATTTCCATCTTCCTCCGGCGATTTCAAGTTTTTTCGGCGTCCGTCCTTCAGTATTTGGCTTCAAATCTTCATTCCCAGGTAGTTACCTTCTTCTTTCTATCTTTTTCTCTACTTTTTCTCTCGAAAATTCAATCGCCGCCGTGTGGATCCGAGCGCCACCGTCTTCTCCGGGAAAGCGCCGCCGTCTGCAACAATATCCGTCATATCCGTCACTACCCAGATTTTCCCTCTCCCTCCTATGTCTTCGCATTCGAGTAATAAAACTGAGGAGACCCTAGATCCCCCTTTTCCCATTGTTGCTCGCGATCTAGAGCCAGTTGAGGTTTCTTCAGCGTCGAACGCTCACGTGGATTCTGTTGTTCGTTCTGTGGAGGACACCAGTGCGGGCCCATCTGGAAGAGGGCTAATAGTTGTGGCGAACAACAATCTGGACGAAAACTCTTTTTCTGCCGAAACTGAAGTTCCAGAATCCAACGAACTTACTCGTGAGTTTTTGGAGGGTATCAATTTTCCATCCCCAAGGATGCGGGAAAGTGAGATCCCGGCTGGGGTTGCTCGCCTATTCGAATGGCGAGCATATGCTGAAAGGTATGCGAACAGCTTTCCTCGTCCACAAAGACAAATAATGGACAAGGTGAAGACTGATTACCAGGCGAGCAAGATCAAGAGTGTTGTTCGCGAAGATGAACCGGATACTATCCGGAAGGACTATAAGATCCCATATGATATTCATATGTGGGCACCTCAGAGGAAGGAAAGAGCTGATCGCCCACCTCCTGGGTGTACGGCGATCAACATCCACACCTTGATTGCTGGGCTGAAGTTACCTCTTCCACCTGTTGTTGGTCGATTCTTAGAGGCGACCAACTTGGCTATCACTCAAATTACCCCAATTGGGTGGATGAACCTTTTAGGCTCTATGTGCCTGTTCGCTTTGGAGGGGTACGTTGATCGGATCACTGCGGAAGAGATCAACTACCTGATGACAATCACAAGTTGCCCCCGAGGAGAAGATGGCTATCACTACCTCAAGGCCAGGACTGGGTTGAAAATGGTGGAAGAGGTGCCGAACAAGATTCGTGATTGGAAACAGCACTTCTTCTGGATTGGGGGTGATTGGCGAGCATCTTCTGGTCCACACGGCGGCCCTGGACGAATAAATTCTCCAGCAGCCTATGGAAAACTGAAACGTAAGTTCAATTCTTGCTCGCCTTTGGACAGTTGTTCTAATTTAACTTTTTTTGTTTGTTCGCAGGCCCTCGTCTACTCAAGTGGAATTCGGAAGAAGAGTTGAGCTCCGAGTTTCTGTTTACATCGTGCCTGGTCGGCCTCCGTAACCGAGCAGATAGAACTATTGACTATCTTTGCCGATCAAGGTGTCAAAAAGCTGCTCGCCTCTTGACCTATCCTCACCACCTGGAGGCTCAAGCTGAGGTGCCCCCAGGTATGAAAATTTCTAACTTCCGGTTCAAATGTTTTGTTCGTCAATGTTTTGTTTAACTTGCTCGCCTAATATATTAATTTTTTTTTTTTTTAGCCGAGCAAGTAACAGTTGCCGTCCCTCCAAGCTACGCTCTTCTCGAGCAAAGGGTCCTTGAAATGGGGCCACCAAGAGGGAAGAAAAGAAGAGGTGACCCTCCCCAAGCTGTGCTCGCCATGTCGAACAAGCCTGAGGGGGCCAAAGTTCCAAGACCGGCTGCCCCCCCAGTTCAAATTCGGTCTCCTCCCGTCTCCCCACCTCGTGGTGGTAAGCGCCTTAAGAAGGCAGATGGGACCCCACTGGCCGGAGATGTCCCCGGCAAGGGGAAAGAAAAGGTGGGCAAAAGTTATGCTCGCCACGAAGAGGATGTTATAAGGCGTTCTTCTGGGGAGCCCACGGAAAAGTCGGGAAAAGCGAGCAAAGATGTAGGCTCACTCCGTGGCCCAGAAGATCTTACATTCCTAGGATGGGACGATCGGAAGTTTGCCGAGTAAGTATCTATCCTCTCTTGCCGAACAACTTTCATCCATTTTTTTTATTTTTCTAAGTATCAATTGCTTTTTTGTTTGCAGATACCGTGCCGATGATTATCCCGGCCGAGCAAGTGTTGTACATCAGTACGCTTGCTCGAAGACTCCCGTAAACATAAGGGAGATTCCTGGCGAACATGTTCGCAAGGCGACGGAGTTGGTCGCCCGGGCCTGGACGCGTCCTCTGGACAAGGCCATCCTTCAGCAGGGGCAGATGGACAATCTCCATCTCTCGATGATGCTCGTCGCCAACGGCCTTGTTACTGCTCAGAGGGCAATCACCCAAGTTGCCGAGCAAGAAAAGTCTGCTCACCAATATGCGAATACTGCTCGGCAGCTTACTGAAGAAAAGGATGGCCTGGTGAGCCAATACGAGGCCAAGATTGCTCGCCTTAACAACCAGATCAATGTTTACATTGATGCTGAGCACAAGCGCCTTGAAGAGATTCAGGCCATGTCCAAAGAGCTGAAGGATAAAGAGGCCCTGCTTGGGGAAAAGGAGATTTTGCTCGGTGAGGGAGAGAAAAGATTGACTTCGGCCGAACAAAGAATTGCTGAGCTTGAGGCGGAGAATGCTCGTCTCCGGGAAGCAGAAGCCAACCTCTTCACCCGTGAGCAACTTGAAGAGGAGGTTCAAACTCGTACCGGCCCCATCTCCAACCTTGGATATATTTGTGCCTACGCGGACAGCATCCGTACGGCTGATGCCTATGATTACAAGGAGATGGTGGAGGAGATGGCTAAGGATTTGAATGAGTTCCTCGAGAACTATCCTCCGCCGAACAACGTTAAAATCCAATTGGCGGATTTGGCTGTGCTAGGGGTTAAACTGGATAAACTCGACCCCAGCATCACCATCACTCATCCTCCACCAATTGTTGATGATGGCGAGCAAGGAGATGAACCGGCTGCCACGGACGAGCAAATTGCTAAAGAAGCGGAGGATAAGGCGGCTGAAGACCTTGCTCGGGACATGATTGTCGACCCCTCCGCCGAGCAACCTCAAGATCCTCCCCCCACCGAACAGCAGTAGTTTTAGGACTTAACTTTTTTCTTTTCTTCTTTTGTAGTAGTTGCTCGCTCCTTTTTTGTAGTACTTGTAATGGCTGCTTCCAGCTTGTACTATTTTTGAGGCTTAATGCCTTTCTTTAATGGAAAATGTCTTTCTCATGTTCGCTCATTTTCTTATATATGTCAATTGCCTTTACATTTCTGTCAATGCTTTTACAATTATAACATATAGTATTGGGCTTTTGTTCGAATTGAACTTTGCCTTTAGTGGAATCAGGGTTTAGCCTTAGGTTCTGTTCATTTTAAAAAACAAACAACCTTTAAGTGGCTTTGGTCCTTAGGTTCTGTTCATTTGTAAAACGAACAACCTTTGAATGGACTTGTACCTCGAGCTTTTGGACTTTTCCTCTTTTGACGAACAACTATTATATTTACATTGCAAAATAATTACAAGTGTTATAAGACTGTCCATCACTATCATATACAATCTGACGAACAACTTTAAACACAAACTAAAACTTGCTCGCTTATAATATTTTGCCGAGCAACTCTATCTATAAAACCAAAAGCACTAGCACCAGACTATACAACGTGCCGAGCAACTTTTGAATCTATATTTGAGAAATTTTTTAAAAAATTAGGCAAGTTTTTAGCTGCCTTCTTAGCCTTCCTTCAACTCATACGCATCCCTTGCCCCCCAAGACATTTGTTCGCCCAACTTTATTGATAGTACTTCTTTAGATGCACAGCATTCCAGGAGTATTGGGCCAGCTTGCCTTCCATGTCTTCAATATCGTACACGCCATTGACGTATTTTTCTATTATACGATACGGGCCCTCCCAAGTTGGTCCCAATACGCCTGGAGGTTGGGCGAGCAACTTTCTTAGAACCAAATCTCCAACTCTGAATTCCCTAACTTTTACATGGGAATTATAGTAACGTTCTGCTCGCTGCTTGTATGTGGCATTTTTTAGCTCGGCATTCAATCTTTTTTCTTCGAGCAAATCCAATTCAGCATTTAGAGCAGAGTTGTTCGCCTGTTCATCAAAGTTGGTCGTCCTGAATGTAGTGGCCTTTAACTCAATTGGTATTACAGCCTCTGTTCCGAAAGCCATTGCAAAGGGTGTTTCTCCGGTGCTCGACCTGGGAGAAACTCTGTATGCCCATAAGACTTCCGGAAGTTCTGTAGACCAACTGCTTTTACTCTCCGCCAGTCGTACTTTTAATGTATGCTTTATGATTTTATTTACGGCTTCAACTTGTCCATTCGACTGGGGATGATAAGGTGTGGAGTAATGTTTCTTGATCCCCCACTTCGTACAGAATTCTCTCAACTCTTGTCCATCAAACTGTGGACCATTGTCTGTCACAATTGCCTGTGGAACTCCGAAACGACAGACAATGTTCTTCCAAATAAAGTTGATCATCTTCTGCTGTGTTATATTCACCATGGCCTCTGCTTCCGCCCATTTTGTGTAATAATCGACTGCCACGACGGTGAATCGAACATTTCCAACTCCAGCCGGGAAAGGACCAATGATGTCCATCCCCCATCTTGCAAAAGGCCATGGGCTGTATACTGACACAAGTTCCTGAGCCGGGGTATGGATGCCTGGGGCAAAAATCTGACATTGATGGCAAGTTTTGGCTTTTTTGATTGCATCTTGACGTAAGGTCGGCCAATAATAGCCTTGTCTGATTGTCTTGTATGCCAAAGCTTGCCCCCCAGTATGATTTCCACATACTCCAGCATGTATCTCTTCAAGTACTGCTTGCCCTTGCCCCCTAGGCAAACACTTGAGAAGTGGGATTGATATTCCCCTTTTGTAGAGTTGCTCGCCCACCAGAGTATATCTGGCGGCTCACTTTATTAGCTTGGCAGCTTCAAAAGGGTTGTTTGGTTTTTCCCCATTTTTCAAGTATTTGACTATATTTGTTCTCCAGTCTTCTTCTTCACTGGTTTGATCGTCGAGTTGATTGACATTATAACTTACTGTTGATGGATCTTTCATCTTTGTAACTATAATATCTGCCAACTCTATGGGGCCTTCACTCGTTGCTAGTCGGGCAAGCGCGTCTGCTTGAGTGTTGCTCGTCCTTGGAATTTGCTGTATGAAGACTTGCTGCAACATGGACATCAGGTGAGCAACAATCCGTTGATACTCGATCATGTGATCATCTTTTGCTTCGTATTCACCTCGGACTTGGTTCACGATCAATTGTGAATCGCCAAATATTTGCAAGCGTCTGACACCAACTGCGAGGGATAGGTGGAGACCAGCGATAAGAGCTTCATACTCAGCTTCGTTGTTGGTTGCCATGAAACCAAATCTGATTGCCGAGGTGAATACTTGTCTGTTTGGACTTATTAATACTACTCCTGCCCCCGAGGCTATGTTGGTTGATGATCCGTCCACATAGAGATGCCAAGGGTGATCAAGTCCTCTCGTCGGATCTGGTGGGAAAGTTAGTTCGACTATAAAGTCGGCTAATGCTTGCCCTTTGATCGCCGTTCGAGGAGCATAGGTCACCCCGAATTGGCTAATCTCCAGTGACCATCTTAAAAGACGACCTGCAGTGTCGGGGCGATGGAGAATTTGCCTGAGCGGGAAAGTTGTTAGAACTTCGACTTGATGGTCAAAGAAGTATGGTCGTAACTTTCTCACGCTCATAACCAAAGCATACGCCAGCTTTTCGGTTGGGGCATATTTGATCTCTGCTTCGTGTAAAGCTTGGCTGACGTAATAGATTGGTTGATGGAACTTGCCGTCCTCCCGCACCAAAACAGAACTGATGGCAACTTCTGATGCGGCTAAGTATAGAAAGAGCTTTTCTCCTGGGATTGGTTTTGATAGGATTTTGACATCTCCCAGGTAGTCTTTAAGTTGATCGAAAGCCGCTTGGCAGTTGTTAGTCCATGCAAACTTCCCTTTTTTGATGGCCTCGAAGAATGGACGGCACTTGTCCCCCGACCTGGATATGAACCGGTTCAATGCTGCTAGGCACCCGGTGAGTCTTTGCACTTCTTTCACCGAACGTGGTGGTTGCATATCCATGATGGCTTTAACTTTTGATGGGTTGGCCTCAATTCCCCGCTGGCTAACAAGATGACCCAAGAATTTTCCTGAGTGAACTCCAAAGCTGCTTTTCTTTGGATTCAACTTCATGTTATAGTGTCGAAGAATTTCGAACACTTGAGTCAGATGTTGAAGATGGTCTTCCTTCTTGGGACTTTTGACTACGATATCGTCTACATAGACTTCAACTGTGTCTCCAATTTGTTGATCAAACATCTTGTTCACCAGTCTTTGATATGTTGCTCCAGCATTTATGAGGCCAAATGGCATTCTCTTCCAGCACAGCAAGTTTTTGTTAGTATAAAAAGCTGTGTTTTCTTGATCGTCAGGATGCATTGGGATTTGATGATACCCTGCAAAAGCATCCATGAATGTTAGCATTTCGTGACCCGCAGTGCTGTCCACCAATTGATCGATGTGCGGGAGAGGAAAGTTGTCCTTCGGGCATGCTGCATTCAAATCTGTAAAGTCTATGCATAGCCTCCAGGTCCCGTTTGGTTTCCTCACGAGTACTGGGTTTGCTACCCATTGTGGACAGAGTGCTTGTCGAATGAGATCATTGTCTAGCAACTTTTTAACTTCTTCATTCAAGGCTTGGTATTTGTCCGGGCCGTACTTCCTTCGTTTTTGATGGACGGGCTTTTTTGCTTGATTTATGTTCAGCTTATGACAAGCATGTTTCGGGTCTATCCCCACCATATCCACATGAGACCAAGCGAAGACATCTAGATTCTTGGTGAGGAACTCTTTCATTCGGGATCTGTAAGGCTCTGGGAGCTCAGATCCTATGAATAATTCAAGATCCTCGTTGTTGGGATTAACTTTGAACGCCTCCAGCTCTTCGACTGGAGTTGCTCGTCGTTTTTGTCCCTTCCAACGGGGATCAAGTATGGGTTCCTCAGGGTTGGAATCATTTTCGATGTCCATCGGCTCTGCCCCCAGGCGGGGTTCAAGATCATCAGTTGGCTCCGTCCCATTGTTGTTCGTTTGTACTTGGCCCTCCAAGTCTTCTACTGAAGGTTGTTCGTCATCACCCCCTTGTTGTTCGTCAGATGGATACTCCTCCCGGGTGGTAACGAGTTGTTCGTCCAACACTTGCTCGTTCAAGTGCTGTTCGTCCGCATCCATGTGGTCGTCTATGTCCATCATATTGTTTAGTATTGATGGTTCGTCGATGGGATAACTTGCTGCTTCCATCATGGATATTTGTACAAATTTTGCTCGTAGCTGTTGAACGCATTCTCGTGCTCTCCGTTGGTCTCCCTTAATTGTGCCTGTTCCACTGGCTGTTGGAAATTTCAAACAATAGTGGTAAGTGGAACACGCAGCTTTAAATTCATTAAGAAAAGGTCGACCAAGAAACCCGTTATAGGTCGACTCCTGGTCTACAACCAAGAAATCTACCATTCTTGTTATATTTCTTTCGGGTTCATTGGCCGTTACAAGTTGTACAGCTAATGTTACAATTCCCAACGGTGTTGTCACAGCATTTCCGAAGCCTATAATTCTATGTGTTGTATTCCGAACATAACCCGAATAATCTCCCAGATTATCGAGTGTCTTCTTGAATAAGATGTTCGTGTAGGCTCCGGTGTCCACCAACAGTCTGTGGACTCTGGTCCCCATAATCTTGGCACAGATTACGAGCGAATCATTGTGTGGAGTTAAGACGCCTTCAAGGTCTTTTTCGGTGAAAGTTAATTCCGCCGTTTGCATGATAGACGGCTTAACTCCCATCTCTTGTACTTGGCCAATCGCTCGTAGCTCCGCTTTCCTCTTCCGGTTAGAGTCAGGTGGTTGTCCATCAAAACACCCTCCTGCGGGACCTGCGGGTTCCATCATGAACAGGTCTTCTAAAGGTTGAGCTGGCATACTGGGAACTGGTCGCCCGAGTTTGTTGTTTCTCTGAGGTTGACCATCCTCTTCATCTTCTGAGTTGTTCTCCCGAGCTCTTTTCCCAGGTTGCCTCTTAACGAAATCGGAGAGCTTTCCCTCCTCATAAAATCGCCAGAGTTGCTTAAGCAAATCTCTACACTCACTCGTAAAATGCCCCACACTTTGGTGGTAGGCACAATACTTGTTCGGGTTGAGTTTGCCAGTATCCTGACGGATTTTACGTGGTGGGGAAAGCAACTCTTTCTCCTTTACGCTCTCGTACACAGTATCTACTGATACTGTCAATACTTGGTTCAATTTTTCTTTCAAATCCGATCCTTCGGTGAATGCTTTCATATTTTTTGGGACCCTGTAGCTTGTCCCGACGGGCTTTTTGTTATTCTCCTTAGGATCAGCTTTGTTCTCCCCTAAATTTGTTTGTAGGGCCTCGTGCATGGAAACGAAAATGCCAGCTTGGTTTCTGAACTCGGCATAAGTCTTTGGGCACTTCAGACGTACCTCCTTCCATAACTTCGACCCTTTTTTCAATCCGGCCATCACAGCGACGATCTTTGTATCTTCGCTCACCGGTTCTCCTTCTAGCAAAACTTTATCGAATCTTTCCATAAACGCCCGGTCAGTTTCATCATCATTTTGCCTTAAATCTGATAGCCGGTGTTTTTGGGAAAGATACGACCCCGCCGTTGAAAAGTGAGAGAGAAATTCTCGACTTAGCTGGACGAACGAGTGGATTGATGCCGGCGGCATTGATGAAAACCACTTGTGAACCCGATCGCCTAATGTTAACGGAAAATTCCGGCATTGGGTGGCGTCGCTGGCCCCCACGGAGACCATGTAGTCCGTATACTTCGTTAAGTGGACCCGGGGGTCAGTGATGCCCTCATATTGAATACTAGCTGGAAATTGAATCTTTTTCTGGATCGGGGCCTTCAAAATGTGAGCTGCCAAAGGTGAGGATGGCATGCTGGTCGTTCCCATCCCCCTCTGTTGGTCTAGTTGCCCTTGCATGTTCTCCACAGCCCTCCTTAGGCTTGATAATTCATCAAGAGGTGCCCCCTGACTTGGAGGCTGTTCGGCGAGCAAAGGCATTAACCTTTCTGCTCGTCGCAGTCCCTCGCTTGGAGTGGGCACTTCCTGGGCTTGCCTCCTAATGTTGTTCGCCGCATTTGGCCCTAGGCGCCTGAAGGCTGACTGGGTGAGTCTTTCATGGACTGATGGGCGAGGCTGTTCAAAAGTTGCTCGCCCGTCTTCTGCTCCCCGGCGAGCAGCTTCCCGTTGGGGTTGGCTAAGCCTGTCTTGGGCACTGGAACGTGTTGTCCCATGGCTAGACATAGTTGTTCGTCCGCGACCAGACTCAGCCTGTACTTCTTGTTGGTCGTCCACCTTGGCCTTTCCCTTGTTCCGTCTGACTTGGGCATTATCAACCTCTCGCTGTTCACCCCTAGTGGTCCTGGGTCTAACAACTTCTAGGGACTTGTCCCTTGGCCTTGCCTGTGTTGGCCTAACCTGCTCTTGTTGCCTCTGGAGGGCCTGGAGAGCAGCAATGGTTTTGGCTAACTCATTGGGGTTGTTCGCCAAAGCCTCCATCTCAGGGGGGAGGTTATGTGTTATGGCTGTATGTTGTGACCTGTTCGCATGTCTCGGGTCACGGTCCTGGTGGTCGGCCGACGTGGCTCGGGTCTGAGATGCTCTTTTTTGACAAACGTGATCCTTGGGTCTCTTTAGATTGAGGCATTTCAATTTAAATTACTTCTTAATTTATAAATTGAAGAACACCAAGAACACCAAGAACACTTTTGTTTGTATCTTCAAATATTTCTTGAGATTTCCTTTGAATCTTCAAGTTTATAACTTGAAGTTCTTGAGTAATCACACTAAACCGAAGGTTCGAACACCCTCCTTCTAGCGCCAAATTGTTGGTGAACGAATCTAATCGTAAGGATTAGTGGCTGTTTTAATCCGTTTTTACGTCACCAATCAATAACGTGTGATTGATTACCACCGTAAATGGTAAATCGGGGTTTGGACTTATCGAATTTGTAAATTCGGTAATCGAAATTGGACTTATTTCGTGTATGTGTGAGTTTGAGTGTGTTTGTGTGTATTTTTTGTCTGAAATTCGAAAATTACATGAATAAGCTGGAGAACAACTATTTATAGAGACTAGCAAGCATGAGGTGTCTAAGACTCTTGGTCTCCCTAACCTGCATGCTTGACATGTGTCCCTTTGATCTTATCTAAGCTGAACCTTAGTTACAAAGTCTTCTTTGGTCCTTATCTCGGACTCACTGTTGTTCGCCTAGGTCGGCTTAATTGATCTTGTTGATTCTCCAACTGAAAGTTGTTCGCCTCTTGAGGTTGTACTCTGGAAGTTGCTCGCCTTATGGTTTTGTTCAGCTTGGCTTTGGGATCTTTGTCCTTTGTTCACTTGTACACACCTCCTTGGCTATTTGTTGTATCATATTTTGACCAAGTTGTTCGTCATGGATGACTTCACAGTTGGCTCATTCTTGGTCCCGGGCCTTAATACCTGTTCGCCCATTAGTTGTTCGTCGGGAGAGTTGTTCGTCACTTCATACACCTCCCAGATTGGTTAATGCGCCCAAATCGTGATTTTCTTTGTTTTAGACTTCAATAATTGTTCGCTCCATATAATAGTTGATGTTCGCCTATCAACAACCTTATTTAATTTCGCAATCGGACGTTCTTGTTTTGGAACGAAATAAAATAATTAATTTCAGCAAAAGCATTATAAAATTACAGAAATGTTCTTATGATATTTTTTTAAAAAAAATATAATTTTACAAACTTAACCTTGTGTGCTCTTTTATGATAATTTAGGGGTTGTATTCAATTTGAATTCTATTGATTTTTTTAATTTTAAAAAGTCTGTGGATTTATAAAATCATAGATTTCATGCAGAGTTTGGCTGATTTTTTTATCGATTTACGTTGATTTTCATTTACTTGACAGGATTGTGGAATACACTTTTTTTATTGATTTACATGGATTTCATAGACTACGGCGTTGGAACCATTTATGAAAATATATATGCAACACACTTATATATAAAAAAAGTTATCCAAATAGTTTAGAAAAAATACATTAGTTAAAAAAAAATTTATTCTCATCTTCATTTTCCATCACCGTTATACCTCAGCCTTATTTTCCCACATATATAACATTAGCAATCCATTAGCTTCTATTCTTTGTTGTAGTCGGCTTTGAGAATGCAATTCCAAATTTTTCTCTTCCATGTCCAGATGTGGTGAATTTTGACATTTTTCATATTCGACTGGAAATTCATCAGAGCGGCATTCTTTTCGAAGAAAATTGTGTAATCCAGCACAAGCCAATACTAACTATGCTTGTGTTTGAAATGAGAACGAAGATGTTGTTTTGAAAATTGTGAATCACAATTTGAAAATACAAAAAATTCTCTCAATCACATTTCTTAATGACGCATGACGAAAATTGAATAACTCACTTGCATTTTTTGGGTGACGACTTTAACCCTCAAAATCTTTTAGATGATATCTAACACTACGTAATGGAGCTAAAAATTGACGTCGATTAGCAAATTCACAATCCACGAGAAAATATTTACCTAAAAATACAATTTATTTAATTAGATAGCTTAAAAAATATAAACACAATAAAAATTCATAGATTATTAAAATACATAGATTGTTGAATACCTAAAGATTTTTTAGGACTTTTTAAAATCCGTAGAAATCTCTAGTTGTTAAAAGAGATTTTGAAAAGTGAAATTTATTATATTTATGGAAGAGAATCAAAGAAAATCCATAGAGTATTAAAATCGATATACTGTTGAATACCTAAAGATTTTTTAAGACTTTTTAAAATTTGTATTGAATACCTTAAGATTTTTAAAGATTTTTTAAAATCCGGATTGAATACGACTTTGAAAGTGTAAAAAAATCTTACTGACTCCACAACCAATACACCCCCTTAATAAACAATTAATTTAATGGAGTTAAACACTATTTTCTTTTTTGTTCTATTTTTTTCTCAGATGAAAAACCCTACACATTCCTTGTTCTTCTCGAACAAACAACTGGAAGAAGAATCACAGAGATGGTAATGAACATATGATGTAACTAAAAAGATGGGCTAACTTTACAAAAAAAAATTGGGAGTCGTTCCTTTTGGAATTTGTGAGTGCAAAATCAAGTTTTGATACTAATTCTTCTTCATCGTTTGGAGGGGTTATATGTATTCAATTTCTCCAGAAATTGGGTCGGAAAGTGTTAACTTATGGAACCTGCAACGGTGAAAAAACTCTTATTCCAATGAATTTCCGCAAATTGTCTGTGGATTCGGAATTCAACTATTTTGTTATTCGTTGAATAGATTTCACGATGTTTTTGATTGAACCAGTTCTTGTTTGGTTTAATTTTGAAAATCATTTTTTGCTTGGGTTAAAAACTCAGACAAGACTGAATTAATAGTAAATTTTAATAGGCCGCGGTTAATAACACCCGAACTTTTGCTCCTTAAACTTGATTTTTTTTATCAAAATAGTCTAATGTAATTAGACTATTATACCATTTACTACTTAAAATATATTAAAACATAAAATTTAATTTTTGTTCAATACACCCAGTCCCAATTTTTTTCTTCTTCATCGTGACTTCTTTCCTCCTCCCACACCCAAACTCTTTCTTCTTTGTTATTCACCCAACCACTTAAATCAATACTCATGAGAGATGTCATGAAAGAAGATTACACTTCGGAAAATACATGGAATGTAAGTTTTCTATGATCAGTTTAATATTTTATATGGTATATGTTATGGTATAAATCTATTTAGAGAAGAATATTTAGGGTTTAAAAGTTGTATTAGTTGAGTTATGTTCGCGGATTTAAGGTTCAAGAATTCTGAAGATCGCGCATGTTTGGCAAACCAAAGCTGAACATTTATCATTATGTTCGGCCAGAGTTGACCAAACACAATGATAAATGTTCGATCACTATTAGCCAAACATTATGGATAAAGTTCGCCACTGTTGGCCAATTTTTTTTTCTTCCAGTAATTTTCCTTCTGCATGCGTGAGTGTCTTTCGTGTGCATGTGTTTGGGTGTGTGGGATTTTTTTTTTTTGGGTTTGTGTTTATTGTAGGGTTTAAGATTTGAGTGTATGAACATATTGAAATTTAAGTTGAGGAGTAAAATAGACAATTACGGGTGTTTTGAGTAATATTAAAACATAGGTTCGGGTGTGAAGAGCAACGGGTGTAAAGAGCAAAAGTTCGAGTGTTATTAGCCGCGGTCATTTTAGTATTATTTTAAAAGTGTTCTAATTTAAAATCAAATGTGATATATATATATATATATATATATATATATATATATATATATATATATATATATGTGTGTGTTTTTTTAATTTTATATTAATAAAAATATTCTTATTTATTTTAAATTAAAAGGATAATTTCATCATTTTATATTTATTAATCAAATTAATAAGCAGGGCGATGAAGTGCGGTAATATATAACACAATGCAAATGCATTAATGCGAAATGCAATTACTTAAAATAAATATCATAAGTTGGATCTTCAATATATTTACTGGAGTCAGGCAGGGCCAAAACCCTCTTGTTAGGAAAAAAACCAACACTATTTTACACTATGAAACTTTAATCAAAACATATTAAAAGTCAAATTAATTCATTTTATTAATTATTTATAAGTTGCAACAACATTTATATAAACTAAAATCATTAACCATTATTTTTAATTGACGCATACAAATTAGGCGTGGGGTGGGCGGTGTTGTGTATAGATGTAATCCAAGTGAGCTTCATCAACCATTCTTCTATTTTCACACCCTTCATCATTATAACCGCACTTCTCAGATCCCATCAACTGTTAACAAAATTATTTAAAATAAAACCGTATAGATATTAACAATAATTAAACAACCAAATAGTTAAATCTGATGAGACTATTAAAAATATTTAAATGAGATTACGGTTGGAAAATCAGCTTCTTGCTGAGAGATTTCATAAGGCTTTGCTCCTTGACTGTCATCTGCATTTAAATAGATTTATAAGTGTAATTAGATAAAAAAAAACAGTTTTATAAAGCAGAGTAGAGCTAGCTTAATACTGAAAATACTCCATCTAATTTTAAACCTCCGAATCTTAAAGGGGTGTAAAAATATTTTATTTATTTAATTTTTTTAATGCTCCTCCTCACTCAGTAATTGTAGGATTCTCAAATTTTCCCTTTTGAAAGGAGTCACCCTTGTTTTCAGTGGGAATTAAGCTGATTTTTTTTTTTTTAATTTGACCTTATCAATACCAAAAAGTAAAATAAAATTATTCAATATAAAAATCGCACTTTATTTAATTTTTATAGCATAAATAAAGGCTTGTACCTTGAATGAGGCGAGAGGATGAATGGGATATCAATAACATGAGAAACACGCAAATAATTGCGGCATGAGAAATTTGCTTCATTTTTTCGGACTTCAACTTCTGAGGAGGGAGGGAGGGAGGGAGGGGATAGCAAGACCATGTGATGTAGTGATATATTTATACTGAAACAGAAATAAATTAATTGTTGTAAAAAATCAATTGTCAGTTATCAAATTAATCAGAGTAATTAATTGCACCAGACCTTATTTTATTTTAAGAAAAAATCATTTATTGGACATTAAATGAACACCTTTTCCTTACATCTATTGATGATTATCCAAATCCGACATGTTCCACTAGAATACTTCTATTTTATATTTTTATTAATTTGTCTTTTAAAATTATAATCACAAATTTAATTAAACATTAGTTAAATACGGATTTTGTATTAAATCTTTTTCCTATTTGATTTAAGTCAATATCCACCATTTGAAAAAGCACTATATTTAGAAACACAAACTGCCGCCTTCCCAACCTAAGCTATCTATTCAGCCAAAACAGACGTCTCAACCATGGCAAACTATAGGTAGAAGATAGTTTATGCACGAATTATTTTAAAGAATATAAATTATTTATATAAAAGGTATTAGTTCTAAAAAAAATATATGTTGTTTTTACAAAAGAGTATAAGTTGAAGGGTATGAGTGTTTTCACTTAAAGGACATTAGTTCTTTACACTAAAATGAATAAATTGTTCTACTAAAAAATAATGCAAAATGATTTATATATGAACAAGTTTTATACTATACATACTTGAATATGTATAGAGTGAAATTGGTTCATACATGAATCATTGAAGCATATTAGTTATTTTCATTAAAGAGTATTAGTTGTTTTCACTGAAAAGTCTTAGTTTATTTTCACTGAACAACTAAGACTCTTCAGTGTAAATAAGTAATGTTCTTCAGTAAAAATATCTAATATTTTTTAGTGAAAACAACTAATATCTTTCAATGAATTATGACAAAGTATAGAGTAAAACTGGTTTATACATGAATCATGGAAGGATATTAGTTGTTTTCATTGAAGAGTATTAATTGTATTTACAGAAGAGTATTACTGATTTACACTAAAGAGTCTTAGTTGTTCAGTGAAAATGAACTAAGACTCTTCAGTGTAAATCAGTAATACTCTTCAGTAAAAATAACTAATACTCTTCAGTGAAAACAACTAATACCCTTCAGTGATTCATATATAAACCAATTTTACTCTATACATACTCATGAATCACTTTTACTCCATACTTTATCTACATACTTTTCAACCAAAGTTACTCATTTTTATTTTGGGAAATTAAGTTCCCACCTTTTTTTATATCTCTATCAATCTCTTCTCTATCCTATCACATCTTAACATTCCATATACATTAATATTATGTTCTTTAAAATTTGTGTAAAAATCAACTAAGTGATTTATATTGGGATAGAAGAATTATTACTTATAGTTTAAAAAGAGTAGGTCTTGTGTGAAACCATTTCATACTATGAAACGATGGGATGGGGTATAAATTAGGCATGGCGCGTTAACACTTTGACATGAATGGATGTTTATTTGTGTTGTCTCATACCGTGAAACAGTCTTGTTGTAAATCGTAAGCGCAAAATAGAGACACAAGTTTGTTTACCCAGTTCGTCGATAACGACTACGTCTGGGGGCGTACCAAGCCAGGAGTTTTCACTAATATATCTGTGTATGCGTGTGTATACAATACTGAGTACATAGGTCAATTTATAATAGAGAAACTCTAATCTAAGCCTAAAGCCTATTTAGGTTATAAGTCCATTAGTAATGTCCACATCAAATCTTCTGGATTTGGTATAATAAATCTACTGGATTTATAACATTCCCCCTTGGACATTACGACATAACGTATATGTCTTGTCAGAAAAACTCCACATGCTAGGTAGCAACAAAATATTTAGTTAGGGAGGAATGCAATTTATTGATCTTCCGGATCTAATCTTATGGACTTACTTCGAGGTTACCACTCCCCCTGAAGACAACAACCCATTTAGCTTTCGCATCCCGATACCGTGAACATACTTCTCAAAAGTGGATGTAGGTAGGGACTTAGTGAACAGATCTGCTAGATTGTCACTAGATCACACTTTTTGTATGGTAATTACGCCACTCTTCTGGAGTTCGTATGGATAGAAATTTTTTGGTGAAATATATTTCGTCAGGTTTCCCTTGACGTACTCATTACTCATTTGTGCGAGGCAAGCTGCGTTGTCTTCAAATATAAAAGTAGGGGATGTATCGCCTTTAGCGATACTACATGAGTCACCAATGTGTTTTACCAATGATCTCAACCAAACACATTCTCGTGAGGCTTCAAACAAAGCTATTATCTCTGAGTGGTTTGAAGATGTGGTAACCATAGTTTGTTTAACCGATCTCCATGAGATTGCAGTACTACCACAAAGAAAAACATAACCAGTCTGGGATACAACATTATGGGGATCAGATAAGTAGCCAGCATCCGCGTAACCTACTAAGGTTTTATCTTGGTTCCTAGGGTAAAACAATTCAATATCTTGAGACCCTTGGAGATTCCGTAGAACGTGCTTAACACCATTCCAATGTCTCCTTGTAGGAGAAGCGCTATATCTCGCAAGTAAATTAACTGCAAATGCAATATCCGGTCTAGTGCAATTTGCGAGATAGAGTAATGCACCAACAGCGCTAAGATAAGGAACTTCTGGCCCCAAAATTTCTTTTATATCTTCTCTTGGTCTAAATGGGTCCTTATCCACTTCGAGGGATCGGAGAACCATAGGTGTGCTGAGTGGATGAGATTTATCCATGTGAAAACTCTCCAATACCTTCTTCACGTAGGTTGACTGGTGTATAAGGATTCCTTCTGGAAGATGCTCGATCTACAGGCCGAGACAATACTTGGTTTTACCCAAGACTTTCATTTAAATTCAGCCTTTAAGATTGAACTGACTTCTTCAATCTCTTTGCATGTCCCGATTATGTTTAGATTATCAACATATACAGATATGATGCAAAAACCACTTTGCGATTTCTTCATGAATACGCATGGGAAAGCTATATCACTTGTGTATCCCTTCTTCTGGAGGAATTCACTAAGTCGATTGTACCACATTAGACCTGATTGCTTTAGGCCGTACAACGACTTCTGTAGTTTTATGTTATACATACTGCGATTTTCACCATTCCTCATCTGAGGAATCTTAAATCATCAGGGATCTTCATATAGATGTCGATATCTAGTGATCCGTATAAATATGCAGTTACTACGTCCATCAATCTCATCTGGAGATTTAGTTTAACTGTCAAAGATATTAAGTAGCGGAACGTTATTGCGTCCATTACGGGAGAATAGGTTTGATCGAAATCAATACCGGGTCTCTGCGAAAACCCTTAAGCTACCAGTCTCGCTTTGTATCTCTCCACAGTATTGTTCTCATTTTATTTTCGTACAAAAACCCATTTATATCCTACAGGGATAGCGCGTGTGGGTGTACGAACGATAGAGCCAAATACTTTTCTTTTATTTAGCGATGCGAGCTCTACTTCAATTACTTCTTTCCATTTTACCCAATTGGAGCGCTTCCGGCACTCAGCTATTATTTTGGGTTCTGGATCTAGATCGTTATTTGTAACGAAAAGAGCAATTGTCACTGCAAATGTGTCGTCAACGACAGTAATATTTCTATTATATGTTTTTCCCGTATCTATAAAATTCATAGATACTTCAATGTTTATGTCAACCAGAACTTCTTCATTTCCCAGTGTATCTAGGTCTGGTCGTTCCGCGGTCCTAGTGCGTTGAATATTTTATGCACGTGCTTTATTACTAGGACGCTCGTCTTCCGGACGAATCTCTTCTGGAGATTTCACGTTTGACTGACCAGTTTTGCTAGCTTTCCTTTTAGGTGTATTTGTATCGTTTATAAGTCCTTTACGCTTCTAGTGTGTGGGGGCATGTATACTTGATTTACTTGGGACCTCAACCCTTTGAGGTGCATTTACTGCAGGTATATTCAATTTAGTTACACATATATGGCCAGTGAACGCGTCTGGCAGATTGTTTGCTAAATTTTGCAAGTTAATGATCTTCTGGACTTCCAGTTCAGATTGACTAGTGCGTGGATATAGATATTGAAGATCACTTATGTTCCACGTAAGTTCTCTGCATTCATTCAATTTTAAATTCGGATCTCCCCCTAATGCCGGGAAGTGATCTTTCATCAAACGTGCAGTCAGCTAACCGGGCCGTTAATTAATCCCCGGATAAAGGTTCTAGGTATTTCAGGATGGATGGGGAGTCAAATCCATCGTAAATACCTAGCTTTCTTTGTGGGCCTATAGAGGTACGCTTCAGTAATGTTATCGGAACATACACCGCACGTCCAAATATACACAGATGGAAAATATTTAGTTCTTTTCCACGCACTAGCTGTAGGGGGAATGATCATTATATGCAGTTGGACGAATTTGTATCAGATGTGATGCATGTAGGACTGCATGCCCCCAATATGAAGTGGGTAATTTAGAGTTCATAAGTATTGGTCTAGCGATAAGTTTGATACGTTTTATTAGAGCTTCAGCAAGACCATTTTGGGCATGGACGTAAGGGACCGAATGCTCCACTTTAATTTCTAGAGTCATACAGTAATCTGTAAAGGCTTTTGAGGTAAACTCAGCAGCAGCATTATCCATACAAATCGATTTTATTGGATAATCTGGGAACTGAGCTCTAAGCTCAATAGTTTTCGCAATGAGCTTCGCAAAAGCTTGATTGCGGGTAGACAACAAACATGCACATGTCCACCTAGTGGAGGCATCAATTAGGACCATGAAATACCGAAATGGTCCTGATGCTGGATGAATCGGTCCATAAATATCTTCCTGAATCCGTTTAAGAAAAACCGGAGACTTAAGTCCCACCTTGGTGCGCGACAGACGCACTATTAATTTACCCTTAAAGCATGCATCACAAATAAATTCATCGACATGAGGGATTCTATTATTCGAAATATTATGACCAATGGAATTAGATAGAATCCTACGTATCATTGTTTGTCCTGGATGACCTAACCGTTGATGCCATAATTTAAAGAGTTCGGGTCGTGAAATTTCATACTCATAGCTAGATGGAGATTAGACAGCCGACTGTAGGAATAGTACAATCCAGAAGAGAAGGAGGGAAGTTTTTCAATAACTTGTTTACGACGACCTCGAGTAATAGTTATTAAAAGGTATTCATTATTATTCTCAGTTTCAGTTTCAATGTGATAGCCATTAATTCCTATGTCCTTAAAACTGAGAAGGGTATGCTTCGATTGTGGAAAAAATAAAGCATTATCAATTATAAGTTCGGTACCCATGGGGAGGATGATGGAGGCTCTTCCGGAGCCCACTATCATTATATTATCATTGGTTATCGTAGTTACACTCCCCTTTCTTTCTATCAAGTTATGAAAATACTTCATATCTCTTAAGATTGTGTGTGTGGTGGCGCTATCTACCAAATATAAATCACAATTTTGAATCCATCATGCCAGAGGAAAAAACTTAAACCTAATAGCTGATATGTTTACAAGCCATGTATAAGAATAGCAATATCCAAATAAATTTAACGGATAACATATATTAAGGTAAACATACCAAAACTAAATCATAAATGTCATATCAAACATGAAAATAAAATATCCGAAAGACAGGATCCAAATAAAAAAAGGTCTTAACAAAAAATAAAGTACTAAAATAATCAAACATTCCAATCACTCATTGTCTCCATAGACTTTGAGCTCTATGCCCAAGAAATCATCGTTGTCATGGTCAAATTCTGCTTCAGGCAGGCTGGCTGACTTGAAGCGATTGTACTAACTTCTACTAGTCGCTTACCCGCAAGCGGACGGGTTCACTGTAGTATAAGTACGTATAATGACCAAGTATTATCGAACCCAAGGGATGGAGTGTATACGAATAGATCCCTGAAGATCTACGCGTCGTAGTTAATATGAGTGTATTGTTTTTGGGTTTTTGGAAAGATTAATTAAAAGACTAAATTAAACTAAGTAAACTAAAATACTAAAGAAATCTAATTAACTAAGGGTTGTGTTCTGACGAGAGATGGTGATGCTTAGGATATGAATCCCTACGTATACTAACGGAGCAGGTACATAATCAGAATAACTGTGACCCACAAGAAATAACCTAAGTCTAAGAATGCAAGGTGAAAGCTCAAGATTATAAACCCTAATACTTTACCCTAACACTCGACTTCACTAATCTACTAACAAGTTAATAGATTGTGCTTAATTAATGAGACCCTAGTTTAACTAAGGTGATGCGGTCGTCCTCCTTCGCTAAACTGGTAAATGAATTAACCCTTTCTAAACCTTCTCGTTAAGACTACTAATTGTTATTGAGTGATGCGGTCGTCCTCTCTCTAACACTTTCGTACGAAATTCAAAGGTAAAGTTAAGGTTAATTATAAGAATTCATTAACTAAGAGAATTAAAACTAACATCACGAATTACCCTAATTACGTACCCACAACCTACTTCTACGAGTTCATCCTACCCTAAGCATACAAGGGTTTTATCCGGACATGGCTTTAACGAACATAAAAGCAATAGAGGAAACAACGAACATAAACATAATGAATTGAATGAAGAAAATAAGAAACATGAACTAGGGTTTAATGAAAATAAATACTAAAAACTGAAATTTAATTAACTAAAACGAAGTTCAAATCATTTAAAGTAATAAAGCTAATGAAAAGAAACTAAGAAACGAAAAGAAACTAATAATTCGTACGAAAAACCTCAACAAAACGTAAGTAAAGCTTGCTCGTTCTCCTTCCTCTCCAAAAACTAAGTCTAAATCTCGTGTGTGTGTCAAGTCGTCCTTTAAAACGAGTTTGGAAGAGGTATATATAGGCACCGGGTCGAAACGAGATCTCGTGGGCCGAAAAACAAAATTTGGAAAATAAGCCTCGGAAGCGCTCGAGCTGTCCCGGTCGAGCGGGGCGCTCGAGCTGCATTGCTCGAATGAATCAATAGCTCGAATGGGGCGCTCGAGCCATGTTGCTCGAATGGTTCTAGTGGTCGAATGAGGCGCTCGAGCTGTGTCCCTCGAGCGGCAAAAATTTTCTGTAAGTTTGGAGCGCTCGACCTACGTTGCTCGAGCGAGGTGCTCGAATGGTCCTTCCTTCCTTACAACTAACACTTTTCTTTTCACGTACTAATACCAATCGTACTTCTTCGATATCTTCTCATCCGGGCATCCGTTTGAGTCGATTCAAAGTCCTACGAACTCCATTTTTCGTCCTCGATTCACCTATGAGTATCAAAGAGACAAATTCATTAATGTATAGAAATAGTACTCATTTGGCTCTAAAAACTCAATAAAATCGACCAAAACTAGGGCGTTTCTAGCTACGAATCATGACAATTTCACGCCTAATCAACCCCCCCAAACTTACCATATTGCTTGTCCTCAAGAAATGAAATAATAAGTCAAGTGAAATTGTTAGGGATGAGTCAAAGAATCAATCATGCAAGCTAATGAACTCGAGCTTCAAAAATCAATCACCCGTATACTCACTCACTTTCCTTTATCATACTCATGTAACAATACCAAGAAACACCAAGATCAAGCATGGATGTGCACTCAACGATGTGTTTCCCTCACAAGTGTATATCAATGATTAAGGGACTCACTCAAACAATCAATCACTCAAATTGGCAGCCATAGGCTTGGAAGTGCTCTTAACTCCTACCATACTCTAGAAATCAATGCCGAATCAAAAAGGACTTTTCTCAAGGTTGTAATGTAGGCTCTTTGGACAGGTGGGATAACAATATAGGGTAAAGTGACTAAAGTGAATGGAGAATAGAAAATCAAACTTTAGTACTTCGAGATTAGGAACAGACTACTTCAAATATTTTCAATCAACACTCTTTCAATTCCACCTCTCTCAACACTTCAATTTTTTTTTCTTTCTCACTCTTTTCACTTTTTTTTCAATCACTTCATTTTTTTTTCTTTTTCGCACAAACACATGAGCTCATTTTTTTCTTTTGCTCATTCTCAATTTTTTTTCTCTTTTCCCACATCTCGTACTTCATCACACTTTCTCATATTCACTCAACAAACAACCTTTTCTTTTTTCAACTCAATTCACTCCCTTCACATTCACACTTTCCTATTCTCCACTCAAATTGGGACAAAAAGGCTTAGGAATTGGAATAGTGTTCATATGTGCTAGCAAATAAAATAGGCTTTAGGCTCAAATGGGCTAACAAGGGATCAATGTCATTGGTAGGGAAAATTTTGGCTAAGTGACTCAATTAAATCAAAGATGGCCTAAGATCCTATTCGGCATATCAAACTAGACACAATCAAGAATCAAGAGCACACACAAGTTCTAGCATCCTCTAAGGTGACGATCCACTCACAAACGAAGAGATTAAATCATGTATTTAAATCTCATAAGGCTCAAATCTCATAGCTTTCACATCCATGCCAGTCTAGTGCATTCTCACAATCATCACACAAGCAATCAGAAGAAAAATTTGTAAGCATACGGGTTCTCTCTCAAATCAACTCTAACTCAATACTCACACAATAAAACTCCTAACTCAATCTCACAACTCAACTCTACTCATCAAATCGTACTCAAAGATAGCAATCGACAAGCATAAGATAGTTGATAGGCATGAAATATGCAATAGCGAGTCAAATCAAAATCACCCCAAGGAGTATCTCAACAATCCAATAATCAATCAAACTCAACTCAAATATAAGGGCGTGCATGCATGTGCAATGTAACAAGAAACATAAAAAAACTCCACCCCCCCAAACTTCGACCTTGCTAGAGGTCTAAGTTTGGGGTTGTGGGTTACCTCAATCAAACTATTCAGTTTCTCTCAATAGCTTTGCACTCTCCCTTGTCTCAAGTTGGTTCCTTTAATCTGAATAACTCCATGATACCTTTACTCCTTTAGAGACAAGCCTACAAAATAAAACTCGCAAGTACGAGGTTAAACATACGACTCAAAATAACTCCCTAATAACTAAAAAAAAAACTCAAAGCAAATAAAAATAATAATGGGTTGCCTCCCATTCAGCGCTATTTTTAAGGTCCTGATGCCGGACCGAGCTCAAAGGAGCTTATGGGACATCATACTAAAAAATACCTCACTTACTCTCATAAGAGTGGTGCTTGCATGTCTTTCCTTGGTGCCCCACCATCATGAGCCCTTTTGCTTCCTTCCTCACCTCAAGTGGTATAGGTCTCAACTCCTTCTCACCTTTATCTGGAGGAGTCTTACTAATCAATTTCTTGAGTTTGGACTTTTTCTTCTTAACTCCTCCTTTCCCTTCTAACTGGACCACGTCCACTTTCTTCACCTCTTCATCCTTCAACTTCTTCACTTTATCCCTATCAAAATAATCAAGATCATAATGCTCATGGGTTAAATAATCAAGTGAAAGACTAACAAAATCATGAATATAAGAAAGATTAGAGATAGGAGGCGTGTCTTCAACACGAGGATCAATTGCATCCATGCAATACAAGCTCTCATCCTCCTTCGGGTGCTTCATGGCTTCATATAGGGAGATCTTCACTTCTTGATCATCAACCTTCAATGTAATCTTCCCATTTGCCACGTCTAGCACCATCCCCGCCGTAGCTAAGAACGGTCTTCCCAAGATCAGGGGCACGTGCTCATCTTTCTCAATCTCTAGCACTACAAAGTCTGCTGGAAAAATGTGATCTCCAACTCTCACTAGGACGTCTTCAACCACTCCTTGAGGTCTAGTAATAGACCGATCGGCAAGTTGAAGCGTCATCATTGTGGGTTGAAGTTTACCACCTTCCAACTTCTTGAAAAGCGACAAGGGCATGAGATTGATGCTCGCCCCTAAATCACATAGCGCTCCTTTCTTGATCCCGTTCCCAATGTCACATAGGATCGTGAAGCTCCCGGGATCCTTCAGCTTCAGTGGAAGCGCCTTGTGTACTAATGCACTCACCTCGTGGTTCAGCTGCACCAACTTCGGCTCATCCACTCGCCGTCTTTTCGCAATCAAGTCCTTCAGAAACTTTGCATAATGCGGCATCTGTTCCAAAGCATCATAAAAAGGAATGTTAATGTGAAGTTGTTTAAAAACATCAAGAAATTTTGCAAATTTTTCATCAAGCTTCTTTTTCATGAAGCGCTGTGGATACGGGACTGGTATCACAGATTTGGGTACCCCCATTCATCTCTTTATGTTTCTTTCACTTTATCCTTTGCTTCCTTTGATTTTTTCCACTTAGGAACTCTCTCAATCTCCTCACTTTCCTTGCCCTTTTCGGACTCATCCATATCTTTATGCTTCTCAATCCCTTCACTTTCAATCCCCTTCTCAACTTGAGGCGTCTCAGAATCAGCAGGCATCTGAGGACCTTCATAGTTGGTTCCACTTCTAAGCTGGATCGCCTTGCAATGCTCTTTCGGGTTCCCCTCCGGCATGGAAGGATATTTTCCCGGCTCTCTATTCACCATCTTTGCAATCTGGCTCATCTGGAACTCTATAGAAGTGAACCTTCGATTGTTCTCTTGTTAAGTTCTCGTCCACTCAACGTTCATCTTCTGGAGCTCTTGATCACGTTGATCACCCTTCTTATGCAACTCCTTCACATCGTACTCCAAGGATGACAACCTCTTACTTCCTTCCTCCACCTTTTGCAGAATAGCTCTCAACATCTCCTCGGTTGATGCACCGCCTTCTCCACCAGGAGGTTTAGACCCCGGATCAACACTTGCAGGAACAGTAATACCAGCTTTTGAGTTAGCATAAGAAAATTTCTCATTCTTCCTCCATGTGTTTTGAGGAGGCTGCTGGCCTCCTTGAACTCCTTGTGTGTTCCTCCATTGATTTTGAGGTGGCTGAGGGCCTGGAGGTACAAATGGCTGACCATAAAAAGGTCTTCCAAACTGATTTCCACCTTGGTAGCCATTCTGATTGTAATATGGACCTCCCATGTAATTGGCTACCTCTTGCTGTCCACTTGGTTGGTCTACTCCCTCATTCTCTACTGCATGCTCTCCAACCAAATTCTTCCCCAACTCGAGGTTGTTGATCTTCTCCATCATGGCCATCAATAGCCTCTCGTTCCTTCACCCTCTTCAACCTGATGAACTCTCTGAAAATCTGCATCCATACTCCAAGCCCCGACATTCGTGACAATGTTGTCCACGATCTCTCTACACCTCTCTATGCCTTGATTCAGGAATGCTCCTCCCGCACAGGCGTCTAAATGGTCTTGCCCCGCCTTGTTGGCACCACTGTAGAAGAATGCCATAATATCCCCCTCGTTGTACCCATGCTGCAGGCACTCTATCAGCATGTTTGAGTATCTCTCCCACGCTTGACGTAGGTCCTCTCCTTGCTTCTGGCGGAAGGAAGAGATCTCAATCCTAGCCTTGATCGTCCTAGATGGAGGGTAGAATCACTCGAGGAACAGACGCTCGAGCTCGGCCCAAGTGGTAATACCTCCCCGCGGGAGCGTATTATCGTACCACTCTTTTGCTATTCCCGTCAATGAGAATGGGAACAGCCTAAGCCTCTTGGCATCTTCAGACATGCCATTGTAATTGAATGTGGAGGCTATCATGAGAAAGCTCATCAGATGTGTATGAGGATTCTCCTTCCCGATCACCCCCTTGAACTGATTCTCGGTCAGCAGCTTTAAAATTCTCGGGGATATCGAGAAGTTGTTCGCCTCAACAGGAGGCAAAGCCACTCCATCATAGTACCGCTGTGGCTGCGCTGCAAACCTCCCTCGAATAGCCATCTGATCTGCGTTCTGAGGAACGTGTTGAGGATTAGCAGCAGGTACGGGTACTTGTTGGGGTGGTGGTGGGTAGACAGGTGGTTGATTATAAACTGGAGGTGGATGATATGGGTATGGTAGATAAGGGTATGGTGGGTATGGGTAATGTTGGTATACTGGGTTGTTGAAAGGGTTATTTGGGTTTTGTGGGTAAGCAGGGTTGTTCTGAGGATTTTGGACAAGATTCTGAGCTGGATTGTTTACATTTTGTGCACCCAGGTTCTGGCTCTGACTATCCACAAACTGGTCTTGATTCTGACTACCACTCCCTCCAGAGCCATCAATCCGGTCTACTGCCTGATTAAAATCGTTGGCAGCATCATCCAACTCATTAGTGATATCCATTGGTTCCTTCCCTAAGTCGGCAGCGTTCATCCTCCTCAAGAAAGCTCGGTTCCTTCTAGCTATTGTCTCAGGGTCCAACGGTATTCTCTCTTCGCTCGTATTTCCTTGTGAGTGTGTTTTCATAAACCTGACACACTAGCAGAAGGATCAAAATGCAATTTCCGAATGGATAAAAATAAAAAAAAACAGAAAATAATCACTCACTACTAACTACTAAGCTATCGACAAGTCCTATTCAAAAAGCATATAACGCCATCCCCGACAACGGCGCCATTGACTTGAAGCGATTGTACTAACTTCTACTAGTCGCTTACCCGCAAGCGGACGGGTTCACTGTAGTATAAGTACGTATAATGACCAAGTATTATCGAACCCAAGGGATGGAGTGTATACGAATAGATCCCTAAAGATCTACACGTCGTAGTTAATATGAGTGTATTGTTTTTGGGTTTTTGGAAAGATTAATTAAAAGACTAAATTAAACTAAGTAAACTAAAATACTAAAGAAATCTAATTAACTAAGGGTTGTGTTCTGATGAGAGATGGTGATGCTTAGGATAGGAATTCCTACGTATACTAACGGAGCAGGTACATAATCAGAATAACTGTGACCCACAAGAAATAACCTAAGTCTAAGAATGCAAGGTGAAAGCTCAAGATTCTAAACCCTAATACTTTACCCTAACACTCGACTTCACTAATCTACTAACAAGTTAATAGATTGTGCTTAATTAATGAGACCCTAATTTAACTAAGGTGATGCGGTCGTCCTCCTTCGCTAAACTGGTAAATGAATTAACCCTTTCTAAACCTTCTCGTTAAGACTAGTAATTGTTATTGAGTGATGCGGTCGTCCTCTCTCTAACACTTTCGTACGAAATTCAAAGGTAAAGTTAAGGTTAATTATAAGAATTCATTAACTAAGAGAATTAAAACTAACGTCACGAATTACCCTAATTACGTACCCACAACCTACTTCTACGAGTTCATCCTACCCTAAGCATACAAGGGTTTTATCCGGACATGGCTTTAACGAACATAAAAGCAATAGAGGAAACAACGAACATAAACATAATGAATTGAATGAAGAAAATAAGAAACATGAACTAGGGTTTAATGAAAATAAATACTAAAAATTGAAATTTAATTAACTAAAACGAAGTTCAAAGCATTTAAAGTAATAAAGCTAATGAAAAGAAACTAAGAAACGAAAAGAAACTAATAATTCGTACGAAAAACCTCAACAAAACGTAAGTAAAGCTTGCTCGTTCTCCTTCCTCTCCAAAAACTAAGTCTAAATCTCGTGTGTGTGTCAAGTCGTCCTTTAAAACGAGTTTGGAAGAGGTATATATAGGCACCGGGTCGAAACGGGATCTCGTGGGCTGAAAAACGAAATTTGGAAAATAAGTCTCGGAAGCGCTCGAGCTGTCCCGGTCGAGCGGGGCGCTCGAGCTGCATTGCTCGAATGAATCAATAGCTCGAATGGGGCGCTCGAGCCATGTTGCTCGAATGGTTCTAGTGGTCGAATGAGGCGTTCGAGCTGTGCCCCTCGAGCGGCAAAAATGTTCTGTAAGTTTGGAGCGCTCGACCTACGTTGCTCGAGCGAGGTGCTCGAGTGATTGTGCTCGAATGGTCCTTCCTTCCTTGCAACTAACACTTTTCTTTTCACGTACTAATACCAATCGTACTTCTTCGATATCTTCTCATCCGGGCATCCGTTTGAGTCGATTCAAAGTCCTACGAACTTCGTTTTTCGTCCTCGATTCACCTATGAGTATCAAAGAGACAAATTCATCAATGTATAGAAATAGTACTCATTTGGCTCTAAAAACTCAATAAAATCGACCAAAACTAGGGCGTGTCTAGCTACGAATCATGATAATTTCACGCCTAATTATTGGCGTGGTGAGATTCGACTTTAGGGGCCTTCCCCTTGTCATTCTTTTGCTACTTTTGATAAGTCTCAACCAAATTCTTGGGAGTGCGACACGTACGAGACCAATGGCCTTTGCATCCGCATCTGTAGCAGGATTGCTCAACCTTGTCTTGAGAGCCAGATTTTTATGGAGCAGAATTCGTGTTGGGCACAACCTTTCCACGAATCTGAGCTTGATTATCTTTCGAGGTACCTGGACCACCGGATTCACTACGTCCTCAACCTTTGCTACGAGTTCATTTGCTTCCTCTCCCCCTTCCACGCTTGCGACCACTTGTACTTCCCTGAGTTATAGCGTGTGCTTCGGGCACTGCTTGTGAGCCAACTGGTCTCGAGTTATGATTTTTCATAAGGCGTTGGTTGTGTTTTTCTGCCACTAGAAGTGCAGAATTAGCTCAGAGTGTACAGTGTAATTCTTAGCCCTATACTGCTGCTGGAGTACAAGGTTGCTAGCGTGGAACGTCGACAGAGTTTACTGTATCAACCCAGCCTGAGTTATAGCTTGCTTGCATAGCTTTAACAGGGATACAATACTATGTAGGGCTGAGTTGTACTCCATCACAAACTTAAAGTTTTGGAAATTGAGGTTCAGCCAATCGTATTGTGCCTGAGGGAGGAGTATATTGTTTTGTTGTTGGAAACGGTCCTTCAGGGACTTCCACAATGTTCTGGGTCTTTCTCAGTGAGATATTCATTTTTCGGGTCCTGATTCAGATGATGTCTGAGGAAAATCAATGCTTTTGCCTTATGGGCGTTAGATGATTTCGAATCATTGATAATAGCTCCACTCAACTCAGTTGAGGCTAGATAGATCTCGACATCTAGCGCCCATGTCAGGTAATTACTACCATCAAGAGCAAGCTCAGCGAATTCTCTTTTGGTAATATTAGACATTCTCACTACAATATTTAAAGTGACATGGTGAGTTTAGTAACCTTATGTTGACAATTGAGAAATGAGAATTTATTTGATCACTTTCAAGCACATAGAAGCAATAATTGGGCGTCGTGTACCCAAAACATAATTTATGGTCTGACAAGTACTGGGCGCCGCCTACCCAGACAATATATGCGGACTATAAAATGAGAACTATGCGCAAAAGTAATAATGCATGCAAGATAATTTAATCATAAAAGCATGCGCATATAGCAATTAAGCACATAAAATAATAATTTATTAAGAACTAATTTTAAAAATTAATTCCAAAAATTTTAAGCTGAATTATTATGCAAAGAATTATTACTTTTTAATTTTTTAGTATTTTTCGGAATTTTATAAATTAAATTGAGGGCAAAAAAATACTAGGAAAAACATTATGAGGTCCAAAATAAATAGTAATTAAAACAATAGCCCAAAAATAAAAAAAAATATGGTTCCAGCTCATGAAGAGGGTTGCAGGCCCAAATAAATATTTTGTTTATTCTGATCGGCCCAATTGGCATTGGACCTGATTGGCCCAAAAGGTGGGGAGGGCTACGCACATCAGGGCAGGAAGAAGGAGGACTGCACGAAGCTCCAGGGCGGTGGCACGAGGGTTGCACTGTGCCGCTGTGTGGCCACGCGGCCTACGGCCTCCGTTGCCCAGCGGTGTACGACCTTGTGCCGCCGCTCAACACCGTGGCGGCGGAGCAGCGGGAGAAAGAAGGGGCGCGCATACAGTGGAGCTTGGAAGATCTGTGGCGGCTCATGCTCGGTGGTTGTTGAGGCCCGTGACGACTGTTTTGCGGTGGCCTTCGAGGCCCGCAGCTCGCGCATGACGACATGGAAAATTTGAGGCGGCGCCGTACGCAGCGGTCTAGTGGCTCGCGGCAGCGCGCACGCGAGGCCCGATGGCCCGCTACGGCGGCGGCCGACCATTGACGAATTTTTTTATTATATATATTTTTTCGATCCGTTTAACAATAATTACAAGCAATAATACAGATGCAATAAATAATTTTTAAGTGCACGGTAGAATTATAGCACATATGGATCTAAAAGAATTGATACAATGATTAATTATCATGCTATTGAGAAATTAATTTAGATTCGTACCGATTAGCTTCGGGCAGAGACTCGTGCTAATAACGTGTTGTACATCGTAAGCGCAAAATAGAGACACATATTTGTTTACCCAGTTCGTCGATAACGACTACGTCTGGGGGCGTACCAAGCCAAGGGTTTTCACTAATATATCTGTGTATACGTGTGTATACAATACTGAGTACATATGTCTATTTATAATAGAGAAACTCTAATATAAGCCTAAAGCCTATTTAGGTTACAAGTCCATTAGTAATGTCCACATCAAATCTTCTGGATTTGGTATAATAAATCTATTGGATTTATAACAGGTCTCACACAAGTTTTTGTCATTTATAAATAAATTTTAAAGAAAATATATTGCATATATATTGTATTAAGTAAAAAAAATCACTATAATTAAATTGAATCAATCAAATTAAATAAAATTTAAAAAATTTAATGTAAAATTCATAATATAAGTCAAGTCCTCCAATTAAAATGTAAACTCGCTCTCAACTCAAAAAGAAAAATAAATAAAAGGAATTAAAAGAAAAGGACACAATCATGTATGGTGTTGATGACCTTGTTACAATCGGATAATTTAGTGGTTGTTTGCGCTAATTAAGATCACCAAACAAACTAAGAATATGATATCAAGGATGTGTATGAAGATCTAGAAACAATTTGGCATTATAAGAGTGTGATTTGTAATATTGGACTCTCTTATTTTATTTCATAAATGAGGTATCTAAACGTGGATTAATGTGGCTTTTGGATGAGTAACGGCTATGTGATTTGTGACTATAATCGGATATTAGAGGCTTGAGGCCTTTTATGAATTAAATGTAGAACAAAGATAATAAATGCAAGAAGATTTGCCAAGTCTATTTATGACTTGGGCTTTAATGTTGTTCGTGTCATTTATTGTGGTTTGAACCCATATTTATAGTCCAAAGACAACCCTTTGGACTGACCTCTTGATGGACAGGTACAACCCAGCATTTAATGCTGGGCCAGGCCCATACTGGGTTAGTGAGGAATATCTTCCGTATTGTGGATCTTAGTCCAATTACAATTGGCCACGTGGAAAGGGAATCGTATCTTCCCTTAGGTCGTGGGATATCCTTACACAAGTATGGCCTCCCCTGTCTAGTCGGTCGCGATTTCTGGTCCTGGTATTGGGAATTGGAAAGATCTTCTGATAGCGTCCAAATCTTCCCAACGCCGGTCAAGACTTGATGCCTAGCCGTCTCGTCCTCCACGACGATGTGTGACTCATTATACCGGATCTCTTCCTTGCCTTAGGTTGTAGTCTTTATCGAGCATGGTCGTCTGTGTGCCGAGGCTGGGTATCTTTGGTGCAGAACGTGATCCCGACGTTATTCATGCCGGGATGAGACCGGACAGACGATCATGAATGTCGAGATGAGGGCTATGCTTATCCCCTTCTCTTGGCGACTTCGCATGAAGCGCCTCTACTCGTCCTCGTCTTGAAGTATTTATCCGTCACACAACAATTGCCCCTCGGCTTATCTCGATATGCTCATCGAGGCGAGGCGACTCCGGTGTGACGAGAGAAATCCAAAAGGTTGGTCTTAAGCACATGTGCTCCTCGGGAAGATGCGATAAGTCTTCTCCCGAGGGGATGCCTACACGTAGGTAATGATGGCTACTTCATAGGGAAACGGCATGAGCGAAACTTATGCGCTCACCCAAACGTCGCGACTGCTCAGGACGCGCGTTCGTGGGTGCGACGCGTTTGCGGAGTGGCCCTCGTATTATCTTTTAATTCGCCTGGGCCCCGTGAATTCGAAAAGTCTTTTGCTTTCAGGTCCCTCCGTCTTCTCTATAAATAGGAGGGACCCCTCTTTTTTCAAAGGATCTCTTCTTCGCGCTCATCTTGTGTTGTTTGGAAAATTTCGGATTTCCAGGCGAAATTGTGTGTTTCACTTCCGGATTGTCTTTGTGGGTAAGTTCACATTTCATATTCTTCTCCTTTTCCTTTCTGCCTTCTTTTTCTTTTCGGATCAAGAGGAAAAATGGCCGAATCTTCTTCTCCCGGTCATGGCCAAGGGGTTGGCGAACTCCGGCAGCGCCTGCAAAAGGGGGTTAGTGGTCGGAACCCCTTCGCTCTCAGTGATGATGATGGCCTCGACGCGGTTTTCCGGCATGCCCCGGGAGCGTCTGGAGCGTCTTCCTCCCATGCGGGCACCGCTCCGTCCATATCTGGTGCGGACCCTGGTCGTGATGGGGGTGCCAACGAACCATCTCGGCACGATATACCCACCGAAGCTACGCATATCCTCCAGGATTTGGAGGCCCGGGATCGATCAGAGGCGATAGAGGCCGAGACGGTGTCGAAGCAGGCCGAGGAATTGGCCTTTTGGCGGAAAAGGGCCGAAGAAATTGAACGCGGCCATCAGCTGTGGGCGGCCTTTGTGGATAGGAGGTCGGGACCGGGGCCCGATTTCATTTACGACTACTATCGGGCCTCCCATAATTATGTGCGGCCTGATCGTCAGCCATTCGAGTTCTTGACCCCGTCCACGTCGAGATTCCACTGGAATGGTATAGCCAGCAAGGTAACTGAGAGAAATCTCAAGGATTGGCGGCGTACCTTCCAGGTCCCCATTGATGTTCACTTTCATGTCCCGGCACCTGACGAGAGGGCCGATCAACCGCCGCCAGGGATGGTTGTTGTGTCCTATGACATCATGGATGCGGGACTCCGTTTTCCCCTGCACCCGGCACTGACCTATCTTCTGAATGCTTGGGAGGTGGCCCCACTCCAGCTCAGTGTGAATTCGTGGCGTACTGTGGTCGGGACGTACATTTTGTTTGGCCTTTATCGCCTGTATCGCATGCCTACCGCTGGGGAGATGAAGTACTTATACGGCCTAGCGAAAGAGTCCAGCAAGAATGGCCTCATCCACGTCAAGCATCGGCATGAGAAACTTGTCTATGACTTGCCGTCCAAGGTCCATGTCAAGGACGAGCATTGGTTCTGGGTGTCGGGGAGGTGGAAATCTGGCCGAGGCAACGTGGATGTCGATATCCCCACCCGATTCGCGCACAAGAAAGCGAGTAAGCCACTGTGTATTTCTTTGATCGTTCTTTACTGATCTAATGTGTTTCCTTGTTGCAGGTTACGTGGTGCCGAGAGGGGAAGAGCTTCCGTTCGACTTCCGTCTCGTTCTTGCGAAAGTTGATTTGGTGGACTACAGGGATCGCCACTATCGGACACTCCTTACTGAGAGGAAGAGATTGGAGTCTCGCTTCTTCAGTCCGCCCCGTCATCTTCAAATTCCTCCTCGTAAGTTTATCTTAATATTGTCTTCATGACCTGTTTTGATTATGTGGATTTTAATCTTCCTTGTTGGGCGGTAGGCGATTATCCCGTCTACCCCACCTGTCCCCCGGAGTTGATCATGGAGATGCCCGATCCCCTTGCCCGGATGAAAGCTCTGGTCGGCAAGAAAAAGAAGGGGACGAAAAGGTCGCTGCCGATGCCTGCTCCGCAGGCCCCTCCCGCGGTGATTCCGACTACTGTCGCCCTCTCGATTGTATCCGTTGCTCCGACGGACGAGGATAGGACCCCCTCCCCACCGGCCAAAAAGGGGTGACACTCTGACGAAACCGGGGGAGTCGGGGTGGCTCATTCACCCCCCGCGAAGAAGTCTGGCCTCGGCGAAAGGGCCTCTGTGGTTGGCACTGGGAGTCCGCCATGGTGCTCTGGTGTGATGTCGTCTCGATCCTTCTTAGGTCGAGATCCTCACAGGGTGGCCTGGTAAGACTCTTTGCTTGTTTCTCATAGGTCGAATCGTCGTTCTTATGGGGACTTATGACGCGTTGTTTTTTCTTTCAGTAGCATGGAAGACGATCCCGCGCCCTCTGCCCAAGTTCTCGATTTTGTCGGCTCGAAGTTCGCCGAGAGCTTTGACGACCTTCCCGTTTGTCTTCTCCGGACGATGCGCGATGTTCCTCGTGCTTGGGATATTGAGTTGGATGATGCCGTCAAGCAGAATACGGGCAACTCCAATCTCTATCTTGCCCAGGCCCTTCAGCTGAAAGTGGCTGCGGTGATGAGTCAAGCTCTGTGCCAAAAAGAGGGCGAAGCTGATCGTGACCTCCGGGATGCCGAGAACAAAAAGAAAATCTTCAAAGAACTTAAGGCTCGGGTGGCCTTCTCGGAGGGAGAGGTGGAGGCTGGCAAGAAAGCGACAGCCGAGGTGGATGTCCTGTCCGCCAGACTTAGGTCGCTAGACGAGAAGACTTCGACTCTTGAGGAGAAGTTGCGCCGGGAGGCTGCGTCTTCGGCTAAACTGGTGGACGAGAAAGCTGAGGCCGAGAGGAAGAAAGGAGAAGCCGAAGAGAGGGCTCTTGTTGCTGAGGCAGAGGCCAAAAAGATTAGCCAGGAAGCGACTCAGATTCGAAACGAGCTTGCCACGGCGAAAGAGATGGTGGAGGAGTTCAAGAAGAAAATGGCTCTCTCCCCGGAGGAATACAATGCCCTGACCGATCCGGTACAGACCACCAATTATTCATATTACTTGGCGATGTCGGATGCGATCCGGGTGTTGTACAAGGCTGGGCGTCCCTTCGACGAGCTGGTCCAGTTCTTCCGCGAGTACGTCCTTTCCCATCCGCTCCACGGCGATATTTACGTTGGATGCCTGGACCTGGAGAAAGAGATGGGAATTGACCTGGGCTGGTGGCCAGATCGCTCCCGGCTGTTGATGCCCGGGGAGAGCCCTCCTGATCCCTCCGACGATGGGGACGAAGACAAAGATCAATCCGTCCCCCCTCGTGAAGAAGCTCTAGTCGGCCCTTCTTCCTCTGCTGCTGTCGGTCTGGAGGCGTCTGATGATCCCGCTGCCGCTGAAGTGCCAAATCCAGAGTAGATTGGGCCATTTACTCTTTGTAATATCATTATGTAATTGCCCGTGGGGGCCTTATGTGAAATTTTCCTTCTTAATGAAAGTTCTTTTCTTCTCGTCTCTTGTCGTAGTCTTTTTCTGTTAACTTCGAGGGCTTGAGTTCGTCGAGAGACTTAGCTGTACTCGTACTTTGAGTTGAGTCTCTTATTACGAGACTTTCCTGTGCTCGTCGAGAGCTTGAGCTTGTCGAGAGACTTGGCTGTGCTCGTACTTTGGGTCGAGGCTCTTAGTACGAGACTTTCTTGTGCTCGCCGAGAGCTTGAGCTCGTCGAGAGTCTTGGCTGTGCTCGTACTTTGGGTCGAGGCTCTTAGTACGAGACTTTCTTTTGCTCATCGAGAGCTTGAGCTCGTCGAGAGTCTTGGCTGTGCTCATACTTTGGGTCGAGGCTCTTAGTACGAGACTTTCTTGTGCTCATCGAGAGCTTGAGCTCATCGAGAGTCTTGGCTGTGCTCGTACTTTGGGTCGAGGCTCTTAGTACGAGACTTTCTTGTGCTCGCCGAGAGCTTGAGCTCGTCGAGAGTCTTGGCTGTGCTCGTACTTTGGGTCGAGGCTCTTAGTACGAGACTTTCTTGTGCTCATCGAGAGCTTGAGCTCGTCGAGAGTCTTGGCTGTGCTCGTACTTTGGGTCGAGGCTCTTAGTACGAGACTTTCTTATGCTCATCGAGAGCTTGAGCTCATCGAGAGTCTTGGCTGTGCTCGTACTTTGGGTCGAGGCTCTTAGTACGAGACTTTCTTATGCTTATCGAGAGCTTGAGCTCGTCGAGAGTCTTGGTTGTGCTCGTACTTTGGGTCGAGGCTCTTAGTAAGAGACTTTCTTGTGCTTGCCGAGAGCTTGAGCTCGTCGAGAGTCTTGGATGTGCTCGTACTTTGGGTCGAGGCTCTTAGTACGAGACTTTCTTGTGCTCATCGAGAGCTTGAGCTCGTCGAGAGTCTTGGCTGTGCTCGTACTTTGGGTCGAGGCTCTTAGTACGAGACTTTCTTATGCTCATCGAGAGCTTGAGCTCGTCGAGAGTCTTGGTTGTGCTCGTACTTTGGGTCAAGGCTCTTAGTACGAGACTTTCTTGTGCTCGTCGAGAGCTTGAGCTCGTCGAGAGACTTTTGCCCCTTTGAAATCATGTCTCGTTCGGGGACTTTTGTGCCATCCCGACATAGTTGGAGAGATTGGTCTTAATGCTCTTGGGAGGCTTGGCCTCTCAGAGAGTCTTAGGTGCTTGGCCTGAGGCCTTTGGAATGGAAACGAATCTTGGTTCTTTATTGCTGAAATGAATGAAATGATTACATTTTATTTTATTGGTAGTACTTTCTAAGGTTGGCGGCGTTCCACGTGTAGCGATCGGGGACGCCATTTAGGTGTTCCAGCTCGTATGCCCCGTTTTCCACAAATTTAGCTATTCGGAAAGGTCCTTCCCATCTTGGCCCGAGGGGGGCCTTTGCATTAGGTTGAATTTTCTTGAGGACGAGGTCCCCCACGGAGAAACGCCTGACTTTGACCTTTGAGTTGAAGAACCTCTCCGATCTTCTTTTGTGAGTCTTCATTCTTCCAAGACGTCCAACTCGGCTCTCCTGACCTCGTTGCTCTCCTCTGAGACAGCTTGTGATGCCCTTTGAGTTGGGACTAATATCTCGGCAGGGATGACGGCCTCTGTTCCGAAGGCCAAAGCGAACGGGGTTTCACCTGTCGCGTTCCAAGACGTCGTTCTGTAGGACCACAAAACTTCGGGGAGGGTCGAGGCCCAATTTCCCTTGGCCTCGTCCAACTTGGCTCTTAGGGTATGTTTGAGAATCTTGTTGACTGCCTCCACTTGTCCATTCGATTGAGGGTGGTATGGGGTGGAGAAACTTCTCTTGATGTTCCATCTTTCAGAACTCCATGATTTCGGCCCCGTCAAATTGTTTTCCGTTGTCCGAAATTAGGGTTTGAGGGAGGCCGAAACGGCATATGATGTTCCGCCAGATGAACTTGGTGATCTGTGCCTGGTCGATCTTGTTTAAAGCCTCCGCCTCGGCCCACTTGGTGAAGTAGTCTACTGCGACGACCGCATATCTCATCCCCCCGGGCGCAGTGGGCATAGGGCCGATGAGGTCTATCCCCCATTGCGCGAAAGGCCAGGGGTTGATCATTGAGGTCAAGGTCTCCGGGGCTATTCTAATGTCCGGGGCCGTCGTCTGGCATTGGTGGTATGTTTTGGCGTATGTAATCGCGTCTCGTCGTAGGCTAATCCAGAAGTATCCCTGCCTCAAAGTCTTTTGATATAGTGACTGCCCCCCGACGTGATTTCCGCAGACCCCTGCGTGAATCGCATCGAAAACAAGCCTTCCCTGCTCCGGGGTGATGCATTTGAGGAGGGGGAGGGTGAAACTCCTTTTGTATAATTGGTCATCGACGATTGTGTATCTTGTGGCTCTGAGCTGTAGTTGCCGAGACTGGATTCTATCTTCCGGGAGGATACCGTCCTTCAGGTATGCGTAGATCGGGGTCATCCATCTTGGGGGTTCGTCTTCGATCATGCCTATCAAGTTTTGATAGATTGATGGGGTTTCGAGCCTCGTTAGATTGACGTTAGACAGGTCTGCTGCCCCCTCCGAGGTGGCCAGCTTGGATAGAGCATCGGCCTGCGAATTTTGTTCCCTTGGAATTTGCTCGATGTATACCTCGTGGAACTTTTTGCATAATTCCATGGCCCGCTCGTGGTATTTGATCATCCGTTCTCCCCGTGCCTCATATTCGTTGGTCAGCTGGTTTACTACCAATAACGAGTCCATGAAGATGTTCAATCTTTGGACTCCCACTGCTATGGCGAGGTCGAGGCCTCCGATGAGAGATTCGTATTATGCCTCATTATTCGTAGCAAGAAAAGCAAATCTGACGGCATTAGTGAAACATTGCCCGTCTGGGCCTATTAAGATGATCCCGGCCCCAGCGCAAATGCTCGTCGAGGAGCCATCCACGAAAAGCTTCCATACGGGGTGGCTTACTTTGGATGGGTGCTGTGGGTACGTGAGTTCGACCATGAAGTCGGCCAGCGCCTGCCCCTTGATTGCGGTACGAGGCGCGTAGGTGACTCCGTACTGGGCCACTTCTAAAGACCATTTGATTAGACGTCCGCTTGTGTCGGGGCGATGTAGGATTTGTCGGAGGGGCAGTGTCGTCAAAACTTCCACTTGGTGGTCGAAAAAGTAGGGCCTTAGCTTTCTGACACTCATGACCAGCGCGTAGGCGATCTTCTCCAATGGTGAGTACCTCGTTTCGGCCTAGTGTAGCACTTGGCTTACATAATAGATCGGTAGATGCTCCTGCCCTTCGGCCCTCACTAATACGGCGCTCAGAGCGCTCTCGGATGCGGCCAAGTATAGGAACAACTTCTCTCCCTGAACTGGTTTGGCTAGGATCTTGGGGTTAGCCAAATATTCCTTCAGCTTGACGAATGCCAGTTGGCTCTCTCTGTTCCACGTGAACATTTTATTCTTGATAGTGGAGAAAAAAGGCTTGCTCTTGTCGCCTAATCTCGAGATGAACCTATTTAGTGCGGCCAATCGTCCCGTCAGCACCTGGACTTGGCGTATCGACCTCGGCTCCGTCATGTCGATGATTGCTTTGATTTTGGATTGATTCGCCTCGATGCCCCTCTGACTGACGATATGGCCGAGGAACATTCCTCTCCTAACGCCGAAGTGGCATTTCTTCGGGTTTAGCTTCATGTTGTAGGCCCGTAGAATGGTAAACACCTCGGCGAGATCATGAGGGTGATTCTCCTTCTTGACACTTTTAACCACGATGTCGTCTATGTAGACTTCCATCGTCTTCCCTATTTGCTCGGAAAACATGGTATTGACCAAGCGTTGATATGTTGCCCCGGCGTTCTTCAGACCGAAGGGCATCCTCGTCCAAGAGTACATGTTCTTCTCGGTTTGAAAAGACGTATGCTTGACGTCTTCGGAGGCCATAGGAATTTGATGATACCCGGCGAATGCATCCATAAAAGACATCATTTTGTGTCCGGACGTATTGTCGACTAGGTGGTCGATGTGCGGCATCGGGAAATGATCCTTGGGGTATGCCGCATTCAGATCCGTGAAATCGATGCAGAGCCTCCAGGCGCCGTTCATCTTCTTGACGAGGACCGGGTTTGAGACCCATGGTGGTTCGTCTTGTGCAGGTTCGATCAGCTTGTTTTCCAAGAGCTTCCGGACCTCGACGTCTAGGGCCTCGTATTTTTCGGGGCCGTACTTCCTCCTCTTCTGAGCGACCGACTTCCTACTGGGGTCAATCTTCAAATGATGACACGCGTGCTTTGGATCGATGCCGACCATATCTTTGTGATCCCAGGCGAAAACATCGCGGCTACCTCTGAGGAAGTCCGAGATTTGGCTTTTCAAATCGGATGGGATGCTAGACCCCATAGTTATTTCGAAACCTGGCCGGGCTGGGTCTAAAACCAGTTTGTCTAGCTCTTCGTCCGGTGTGGTTTCTTTTGGGTCCGAGCGCTCGTCGCGTGGGTCGAACTCGACCATGATAGGCTCGAAACCAATCCTTGGATCTAAAGGGTCGTTGCATACTTGGACGAGATTGTCGCCGGAGGTCATTGCGTCCTTCTTGTCTCGTCTTGATGGAAGACCGAGGTTGGCTACATGTGATTTGGGGCTATGTGCGGTATTTAAAAGGAGACAAGGGTAATTCAAACATTTTCTAGCCATTTTTTGGTCCCCTTTTACCGTGCCAACTAAGCCCTCCGTAGTGGGGAACTTGATATAGTAAAAGTAGGATGAGGCAACCGCCTCGAAAGTTTCAAGGAAAGGTCGACCTAAAAAGCCATTATAGATATTTGGCTGATCGACTATTACAAAATCTACTGTCTAGTTATTCTTGTCTCTTCCTTCTCGTGGCAGGTGAGCTCTACGGACAGTTTGATTCTTCCATAGGCCTGGACGGCGGTGTCTCCGAAACCTCGGAGCACGGTGTCGAAAGGTTTGATGAACGAGGCGAAGCTTCCCATCTTGTCTAGAGCTGATTTGAAGATGATGTTGCAAAAACACCCATTGTCCACCAGAAAACGATCGACGATGATTCCGAGGATCTTGGTAGATATGACGAGGGCGTCATTTTTTGGGCATAGAACCCCTTCCCGATCAGCGTTAGTGAATGTGATCACGGAAGTCTTGGAAATGGTTGGCTCAGGCAGGGAGATGGTGTGGATATTCTCAAAAGCCCTAGTCTCGGCCTTCCTCTTGCGATTCGACATGGTTGAGATCGGGATGAGGCCTCCTAGCGTCCCTTCCCCCTGGAGCATGTTCACACGTCCTCCCTGACGGAGTGGCGGTACCTCCATCTCTTCGTCATCGCTTTCCTCATCTTCGACATATGCGACGGGATGGCCTTGTCTCGGAGCCTGCTGCTGGCGTGGCTGCCCCCGTTCCTGCTCGGGGTTGTGAGGGGCTGTCTCGGCCGGCTTTTTGACGAAGTCATTTAACTTTCCGTCCTCGTAGAGCTTCCAAAGCTGTCGGAGGAGGTCTCGGCATTCGCTGGTATTGTGCCCTGCGGCGTCGTGGTATGCACACCATTTGGCTTTGTTGACCCGTGCTTTAGGGTTGATGACCCTTGGTTTCTTCAACAGGTCATCGTGTTGGATCGCGTTGAAGACAAATGCCGGGGACTGGGCCAAGACCTGGAGCAGCTGCTCGTCCGTCTCGTTGGCCCACTTCTTGAACGGTTTTTTAGGCCGGGGCTGTCACCACGGCCTTTGGCGGCCCCATCCGCTGTGCTAGGAGCTTCTGGCGCGTGATCATTTCCCCGGCTCTTCCTTTGAACTCTGCGTAAGTCACGGGGAGGCGTTTGGAGAGGTGCCTGAACATAGGGGAGAGTGCTGCGAAACCGTTCAGGGTGGCATGGAGGGCGATCTCGTCGCTGACTGGTTCGCCTGTGAGGATAATCTCGTCGACGCGGTCGATATATGCCTCGTCGGACTCGTTGTCCGCCTGCTTGATACTCATGAGCCTATGTCGCCCCTCGGGCCTGGAGATCTTTGCCGCGAAGAAAGTCAGAAACTTTTCGCTCAGATCGGCAAAGCTTGTGACGGAGCGGGATGGTAAATTGGCGTACCATTTGTGTGCCAACTCTCCTAGTGTGAGGGGAAACAGACGGCACTTTGTATCGTCCGTTGTGCCTCGGCCGGTCATGTAGATCCGGTACTTACTGAGGTGCACCTCCGGGTCGGACCTTCCCTCGTATAAAGGGGTTTGGGGAGGGGTGACCTTCGTTTGAACGTTGGCCTCCTCAATCTCATGAGATAGGGGTTCTTTGCCGACGTTGGATCGCTTGGACGGAGAATCCTTGGCCTCCAACTTGTTTTCCATTTCATTTAAACGCTGCTGGAGGGCTGCGATCAGGGCGCCTTGACTGCCCTCGGCTCGGAGAGTGACCTCGGGGCCCAAACGTTCGTGAGTCGAGACGCGACGTACGAGGTTTGGGATCGGGGAGCTTCGTGCACCGTCGAGTTGCCTTCTGACGGGGACGTGCAGCCCCGCCCGTTCATCCGTGTGGGCGGCCTCGGTATGGCCGGGATGTCTCGAGGACATTGTGTAAGACTCGGACTCTGAGCTCGGCGCTGTTTGATCCCATGAGTCGCTGCCGAGCCGGCTGCAGACTGACCTGGAGCCCGAGGCCCTTGACCGGGTGGGTTCGGTCCAGTCCCGGCCCGTCGAGAGATCGACGAGAGCCTCCCTCGGTGGCCGGGTGGATCGCGAAGGATTCTTCCTTTTGTTGGATGAGGGCGGAGTCTGTATGCCTAGGCTCCTCCTCATCTCTCTTGCTCGTCGCTGGAGCTGTTCAATAACAGTCTCCACTTGCTCGGGGGTGCTCAAATCAGCGGCGATGACAGGTATATCCCTCGTTTGTCGGATAGGGGCGGATGTTAGCTCCGCATCTGCCGTCTCCTGGGCTGGGCGAGACGTGCCTTCGCCAGCATCTTGGTTCGCCATCTTTCTAGTTTGACGTGACCAAATCCTGGAGGATACGCGTAGCTTCGGTGGGTAGATCGCACCGAGATGGTTCGTTGGCACCCCCATCACGACCAGGGTCCGCACCAAATACGGACGGAGCGGCGCCCGCATGGGAGGAAGACGCTCCAGACGCTCACGGGGCACGCCGGAAAACCGCGTCGAGGCCATCATCATCACTGAGAGCGAAGGGGTTCCGACCACTAACCCCCTTTTGCAGGCGCTGCCGGAGTTCGCCAACCCCTTGGCCATGACCGGGAGAAGAAGATTCGGCCATTTTTCCTTTTGGATTTCTCTCGTCACACCGGAGTTGCCTCGCCTCGACGAGCATATCGAGACAAGTCGAGGGGCAATTGTTGTGTGACGGATAAATACTTCAAGACGAGGACGAGTAGAGGCGCTTCATGCGAAGTCGCCAAGAGAAGGGGATAAGCATAGCCCTCATCTCGACATTCATGATCGTCTGTCCGGTCTCGTCCCGGCATGAATAACGTCGGGATCACGTTCCGCACCAAAGATACCCTGCCTCGGCACACAGACGACCATGCTCGATAAAGACTACAACCTAAGGCAAGGAAGAGATCCGGTATAATGAGTCACACATCGTCGTGGAGGACGAGACGGCTAGGCATCAAGTCTTGACCGGCGTTGGGAAGATTTGGACGCTATCAGAAGATCTTTCCAATTCTCAATACCAGGACCAGAAATCGCGACCGACTCGACAGGGGAGGCCATACTTGTGTAAGGATATCCCACGACCTAAGGGAAGATACGATTCCCTTTCCACGTGGCCAATTGTAATTGGACTAAGATCCACAATACGGAAGATATTCCTCACTAACCCAGTATGGGCCTGGCCCAGCATTAAATGCTGGGTTGTACCTGTCCATCAAGAGGTCAGTCCAAAGGGTTGTCTTTGGACTATAAATATGGGTTCAAACCACAATAAATGACACGAACAACATTAAAGCCCAAGTCATAAATAGACTTGGCAAATCTTCTTGCATTTATTATCTTTGTTCTACATTTAATTCATAAAAGGCCTCAAGCCTCTAATATCCGATTATAGTCACAAATCACATAGCCGTTACTCATCCAAAAGCCACATTAATCCACGTTTAGATACGTATTTTGGGTAACAACAGATCTAGAAACAATTTGGCATTATAAGAGTGTGATTTGTAATATTGGACTCTCTTATTTTATTTCATGAATGAGGGTATTTATACACATTAAGCAAGCACGAGGTGTCAACACCTTAATCACCAAATTTTACCTAGTGAAAAGTGTTAGGACACTTGTTTATTCCTAAGCTATTATATATGTACAAATGACAAGTGTTAAGACACTTGTTTACTTCTAATACAATGCTTAATGATGAAGTTTTCTTGGATGTTCTTCGTGGTGACGGGCTGCTCGCTTGTAGGCTTCCTTATTGGGGATTTGAACCCTTTCCTTCCCCGTTGCTCGCTCAACGTACTTGACCCTTGTCCAATTGTTTGCCCGAATAAAGAATGCTTGATAAGCTGACCTAACTTTGCCAACTGTGCATTGACTACTCAACTGCACGCTCCTTGACTTCTTGCCTTAATTATCTTTTCTTTGTATTAACCATTGATCAGTTGTTCGCCTATCAATAATTGCCCCCTAGTCTAACCTTATGTTAGGATATGAATTGAATAACTAAGATCAGACTACTCTTATTGGGCACCTTCCTTTATCATTGGCGATCAACTGAGGCTTCACTTTTGGGTGGGAAAATGTGGCGAGCAGATGGAATATTTTTTAAAATGTGACGGCTGAATTTCCGAGAATCTCGGAATTCGAAGCATCGTGAGTAGTGGTGAAGTCAACCGCCGCCCATGTCTGTTGATTTTATAGCTCTTAGGGGCATATGTCTTTTTAGAAATTTCTTTTTGCCTCCGTTTTCTAGCTATAAAAACCATGTTGCCTTCATTTTTCTTCTTTTTTGATTTCTATTTCGATCTTCCGCCATTGACGATCTTCGAAGATTTTCTTCTGCAATTTCTGTGCTCATATCCACACCGATTCATACATATTCCTAAGGTAATACATTAATTTATTTTTAATCTTTTCTTATTATTTTCAATTTCTTCTTTCACTTTACTTTGCTAAGTAAAAATCGTCATTGAACTTCGAATTCAATTCCTGTAACTTTCTCTCTCCACTTTCGATTTCACATATTTCTTCTTTAATAAAAATGACATCTCCATCTTCGAGCACTATAATTTTTGAGAGAAATCCCGAAAAAAGACCTATGATAGATTCTCCTCGCCGATTTGTTCGCCAAACTCTCCAACAAAATCCTAAAACTCTCCTAGTGGATGAGGATACAGACTCCCTTGTGAGATTTGTTACTCACTCAGTGGAGGAGTACGGAGCCGAACAATTCAGTGAGCAAGTGGTCGAACAACTAACTGCTCGCCTACGTGGAGAAGGAGATACTTCTTTAGACCTAGGGGAGTATTCGGAAGACGTGACCACTGAAATAGATGCGCCGAATGCATCCGAACCCAAAGTCGTTCCTAAGGGTTAACTTGGGAGTTCTTGAAAGAAATAAATTTTCCAATTCCTTAAGTTCCCTCATAACCGAGAATTCGAGAAGCCGTTGCCCGAGAAAATGAATGAGAGGAATACGTTGCTCGCTACTCCAAAACCTTCTCCCGTCCTTCGCGAGTGATCATGGGAGCACAGACCAATGCCTTTGCGGCGACCAAAATTGGGAGCTTGGTGGAGGAAGAAGATTTGGAATACATCCATTCCAAATACAGAATTCCATATGACATCCACCTGTACGCCCAAGGAGAGACTGATGATCGCCCACCTCCCGGTTGCACAACGATGAACTTGGACGTGCTCAAAATAGGCTATCCTTACCCCTTCATCCTGTTGTTGGTCGCTTCTTGGAGGATGTCAATCTGGCGATCACACAAATCACCCCAAACAACTGGAGCAATCTGCTCGCATTCATAACCTTGTTTGGTCTCGAAGGTTATAAGAATAAAATCAATGTCGTGGAGGTTCACTATGCCATGACAATTTCTGCTCGCCCCGAAGATGGAGAAGAATGGTGCTACTTGAAGGTGAGAAACGGGGTAAAACTTATCAAAGGGGTCCCCAACAAGGTAAAGAGCTGGCAAAGACAGTTCTTCTTCATAGAAGGGGATTAGCAAACAACCATAGATTTTACTGGCGGGGAAGGGTGCATCTACTTACCTGAATCATATGGGAAAATTAATTGTAGGTTCCACTTACTCTTTTCATAAGACAAGTGGAACTAATTTTATTGTTTCTTTCTTTTTTGTTTACAGGTCCCATAATCTTGAAGTGGGGGCATTCGGATCTGAGCAAGGAGTTTTTGTACACCCTCTCTGTTATTTCTTTTTGCAACACCGAGGATCGAGACCTTCACCATCTATCGAAGAAGCACTGCCGCAATTTGCTCGCCTTACCACATGTCTGCACCATCTCGAGGCGTGAGTAGTTGTGCCCGAAGGTATATATATTTTCTCTTTTGACATTTTGATTGGCTCTTCACTTTTTCTGTTTTTATTTCTCTAACACCTTTTTTTTCTTTTTAGATCAACATGTGACGATTGTTGTTCCACCTGCTTTCACACTTCTCTCTGAAAAGGTCAATGAGATGGCATCCCGAGGTGGCACTAGGAAGATAATGGACCCCCTATCACCTTGATAAAACTCCGAAAAGGAGAGAGTGAGCAATCACTTCCTCGTTCCAGAGGCCAAATTGCTTGCTCCCAAGGGCAGTCTTCCTCTTCTACTCAACCCAAGGATCATGGGCACAGAAAGAGGAAGTTGACCAAGGATGGAGCCCCCATGGGGCAAGGGGAGGAGCGGACCTCGAAGCGTTCTAAAGAGGCGAAAGAAACTAGTGCCAAGGATATCAGGTCCACCCCTTCCAAGTTCACCTCTATTGAAGTGGTGGATGAACATGTGCTTTCTAGTATGGTGGTGAACAAAGGGAAATACATGTCCCAAGACATCTCTTATTTGGGGTGGGATCCCCTACGAGTCAAAGAGTAAGTTGTTCGCTCCTTCACTTGTTCACTATTCACTAAAAGGTTTTTTTTTCTTTTCATTTTTTCAGATATCAGCCAAACAAGTATCCAGGCGGCGGCGAGGCTATCCACAAGTTGTGTTACGTCAAAGGGATCCCCCTCTTCAAGATATCCCTAATGCACATGTACAAAGAGTAGCCGAGCAGATCCCGCGAGCCTGGACCGTGTAAGCTGAATCGGTCATCCAGGCCTAGAACTTGAGTGACAATGCTCGTTTGATGAGCGTGAATGTCAGCAATGGGGTTGTGATGGCCCAAAAAATCATCGATCAAGCCGTAGAGTTTGAGAGGACCAATCGCCAGTTAGGGCGGAAGATTGAAAAATTTGACAGCGAGTTAGCTGCCGCTCTTAAGAAGAAAGAAGATGAATTCGCCAAAAGGATGGAGACTTGGGAGCAGAAGAAGAATGCCACCTTGGAGAGTGAAAATGTGGCTTTAACTAACTCCAAGAAGCTCATGCTGGAGTTGAAGACTGCCGACTCAAGAGCGACGAAGTTGGAGGCTGAGCGAGCAAGTCTAGTTGCTCGCCTGGAGGCTACTGAGGGAAAAGCTCGTCAAGTGGATGAGCTAACCTCCCAAGTTGCTCGCCTAGAGCTGGAGAAGAAGGACCTCGTCGCCTACGACGTGTATGCCCAGGATGTTGCTGACAACACCAACTTCAGGTATATCCGTTCGTTTGTTAAATGTATAAGGTCCATGAAATTTTCTTTGGACGGGGGAGCAAATGTGCTAGAAACGGTGAAGAAGGACTTCATCAATTATGTGAAAGAAAATCCCCCAACTGTTGGCTTCACCTTGTACATAGCCGACTTGGCGGAGATGGGTGTTTCATTGGACATTTTTGACATGGATGTTCAAATTGTGCTCCCTAAGTACTCCAACGAAGGAGAGGAGATGAGCAAGGAGAATGAAGTCTTCGATGACTTGATTTCTCTTCCTCTTACTCCTCTCGATCCACAACTAGGGAAGACGAGCACCATTCCCGCATGTGAGGCCCAAAATCTTGAAAATCCAACAACTGAAGCTCCACCAGCTCCACAATCTTGAAGGCCTTCTCCTCTTTCTTCTCAGCGACCAATTAAAACTCTTTCTTTTTTTTGTAATAGTTTAGAACTTTGTAATTTGCAAAAGGGTTGCTTTTAAACTTGCAATATCCACTTCTCTATTGTAAATTATCTTTTGATTAATGAAATTAGTTTTTTTTTCTTCCTTGTGACTTATTTTTTATTTACACTTGTTCCTTTTCTCAGTTTCTCGCCTATTACCTGCTCGTTTATTTTATTTGACTTATCTAAGTGTCGCCTTTATTTTTTTAAGGCAAACACTGTGTAAATTTTATAATGGGTCTTTTAGTTCTTAAAGAACTTGACCTTTGTTATTATGGGATTTTGGTTCTTTTTTAACTTGGCCTTTATTAACTATGAATTGGGCATAGTTGTTCGCCACATAGTGGACTTGTGCCTTAAACAAGTTTTTAGGCGAGCAACTGAGTTGTATAACACTTCTACACAAACTTAACACACACATCTTAATATATATTGTACACAAGAACTAAATTCTTATTTTATAACTACTTTACTCAAAAAATTTGAAATTTACAAGAAATTTACCAAACTTACAACATTCTAGTGATAATATTTCTTGAGCAATGCTGCATTCCAGAGAAAAATAGTTTTTTGGTCCCACAACTTGTCTAGTGTCCAATTTTGGTCCCAAGAAAATTAACTTTTCAATTTTGGTCCCATAACTTATTGAATCGTCCAATTTTGGTCCCAAGTGGGACCAAAATTGGACGATTCAATAAGTTATGGGACCAAAATTGAAAAGTTAATTTTCTTGGGACCAAAATTGGACACTAGATAAATTACGGGACCAAAATACCACTTTTATGCACCTTCTTAATTAATATTGTGCTCTAGGATAATAGTCGATACAACAAAAATACGATACAATGTGTTAATTCCATTGATATAAATACAAATATTTGAAAAACATCTATAAAACGTTAAAAAGAAAAACCCAATATTTTTCAATTCGAATAATTATAATTTAAGATGAATTACAAAGCTCTCATAAAATACTAATAATGAAATTTTAATTACTAACTAAGAATTTCGTGAATCTACATATATAATTAATTAAATAATGTTTGATATATGTGTACATATATATATATATGTGTGTGGTGAGAAAAGAAAAAAATAATAATGAATACGAAAAAATATTTTTTGTCTCTAACTTGTTTGGTGTCCAATTTTGGTCCCATTTGGGACCAAATTTGGACGATTCAATAAGTTATGGGACCAAATTTGAAAAGTTAATTTTTTTGGGACCAAAATTGGACACTAGACAAGTTGCGGGACCAAAAAACTATTTGTCTCCTGCATTCCAAGAGTACTGGGTTGCCTTCATGTCTTCAAGGTCATAAGTTCCATTTAACCATCTGTTCGCCACCTTGTATGGGCCCTCCCATATCGGTCCAAATACTCTTGGAGACGAGGCTAAAACTTTTCGGAGCACAAGATCTCCAACTTTGAAATCCCTTTTTTTAACTTTAGAGTTGTAATATTTTGCTATTTTTTGCTTGTATATTCATTTTTTACTTCTGTTGTAGTTCTTTTCTCCTCAAGCAAATCTAGTTCTGTAGCTAATGCTGAGTCGTTCACATCTTCGTCAAACTCAGTTGTTCGTTTTGTTTGAACTTCCAGCTCAATTGGAATTACAGCTTTAGTCACGAATGCTAATGAAAATGGAGTTTCTCTTGTGCTTGCTCTACAAGATACTCTATGAGCCCATAGCACTTCAGGCAACTCATCGGACCATTTTTCTTGTTTGTATGTTAAGAGAAGTTTTAATATGTGTTTGATTATCTTGTTTACTGCCTCCACTTGTCCATTGCAAACGGCTAAAGGCTAACCTTCGAATCCAGCCCTGAACTGAGGGGCGAGCAGTTGTGCATGCTTGTTCCTCGTTCACTGGTGAATGCTCCCTTCTTTTGCCCTTAGGCTTTGTGCCCAACCTTTCCAACGCACTTGTGCGGGACGTGCTTTTGCTCGACTCCTCGACACGACTTGGTGTTGAATCTCTGTGGCTTCCTAATCTTTTGCTCACGTGAGCCTTGTCTTTGCTCTTGCGCACCTGAGTGTTGTCCACTTCATCTGGTTGCTTGTCCTCTCCCCTTCTGCTCTGTTGCTCACCACCCTGAGCTTGAGTTTCTTTGGCCTTTGATGGTCTAACTTGTTCTTGTTATTTTTGCAAAGAACAGAGAATGGATATTGTTTTTGTGAGCTCCTCGTGGGGTTTGAGCAATCGCTTCTAACTCTGAGGAAAGATTGTTAATAATTACTTGGATATTTTTACGGGAAGTCGTCCGTAGAGTTCTTGTATGTCCACTTGTAGACAAAACTCGGGTTGGAGGATTACCACTGGTAGCATTTGATGATCTTGCTTCTTGTGATTATGTCATCCCGAATGTTTAGGTGTATGCTAAGGGTTATGATGGTTATGTTCTTTACAACTTTCCTTAAGAGCAACTAACCTTGCATGTACAAATGTAGTTGCTTACAAACCATAATCTATACATGCATGCATTCAAATACGCTTAAGGGGGTGTATAATTGTCACAAAATTTGGAATTTCCAGATTTCTGGCGGTTTTTCCAGATTCCGGTCGATTTTCCCAAATTTCAGACAAAATAACCCCTACATCACTTGAACTTCTTCAATGAACCGAAGGTTCGACCTCATTCTGGCGCCTATTGTTGATGACCTTGTTACAATAGGATGATTTGGTGGTTATTTTCACTAATTAAGATCACCAAACAAACTAAGAATATGAGATCAAGGATTTGTATGAAGATCTAGAAACAATTTGGCATTATAAGAGTGTGATTTGTAATATTGGACTCCCTTATTTTATTTCATGAATGAGGGTATTTATACACATTAAGCAAGCATGATATGTCATCACCTTAATCACCCCATTTTACCTAGTGACAAGTGTTATGACACTTGTTTATTCCTAAGCTATTGTATATGTACAAATGACAAGTGTTAAGACACTTGTTAACTTCTAATAAAATGCTTAATGATGAAGTTTTCTTGAGTGTTCTTCGTGGTGACGGGCTACTCGTCTATAGGCTTTTTTTTGGGGATTTGAACCCTTTCCTTCCCTATTGCTCGCTCAACGTACTTGACACTTATCCAATTGTTCACCCGAATAAAGAATGCTCGATAAACTATGTGTTGACTACTCAACTGCTCGCTCCTTGACTTCTTGCCTTAATTTTCTTTTCTTTGTATTAACTTTTGCTCAGTTGCTCGCCTATCGACATATGGAACAACTTCACTGTGAGAAAGATAATATCAATAATTAAGCAGAGAATCTCATCCAAAAATCTAAAATAGAAAAGTAGTAATGTTTTAAATGAAAATTGATAAATGTTTTTTAGGTAAAGAGGGACACACTGCTAGATAAACTTTCATGTGAAACGTATTCACATATAAAACTCAATTCATCGAATAATACAATTATACACATTAGTAATATTATAACATTCATTCAACAATATCACTATTATAAATTAATACCATAATATTTTTATACATTCAAACCTGCCGAATTGCGTGGATAAATATTATGATATTAATTTATAAGTGTAATGATATTATTGAATAAATGTAATGATATTATTGAATAAATGTAATGATATCAGATTTATATGGTGAACAAGTTTCACTGACGACTGAATACTCATTTTTCTGGGAAACTTGTTCATGAAACGAAATTTATACTAATATTATTATATTCTTTCAATAATATCACTCATCTTATAAATTAATATCACACATAGTTTACACGCAAACACGTCGAAATGTACGTGACATTAATTTATAAGTGTAAGTAATGATATTACTAAATGAATGTTATGATCATACTAAATGAAGATTTTATACGTGAACAAATTTCATTGAAGACCTACCCCACTTAATTATTTATATCTTTAACTTGTGTTTCTCTAGTGCGATGCACAAATTTAGCATTATAATGCGAAATTGCATAATGGATTATATAAAAAAATTCAATTAAATTTATTTAATTCATAAATCATATAATATATAAAAATTATATTGTATATTATGTGAGTATTACAATTGTTTAATTAATCATATAATTTTCAATTATGTATTAAATTCACAACAAATACTAAAATTCATAAAATGATTTTAATATTTAACAAAACTTATATAGTCTAAATAAAAATTATTTAAATTCAATCCATCATATATAGTTAAATTCAATAAAAATACTTTAAAATAATAAAATAAATATTTTAAATATGGTTTTTCTTTTTATATGTGCACTATATATGTTAAAAAAAAAATGTTCCAAATATAATTTATTTGATATATAGTGTGTTGAGAATAAATTTAAAATAATAGCTTAAAGAATTTTGAAATTATTGGTGAAAAATAAAAAAAAAAGAAAAAAAATGGTAAAGTTAATCCACTCTCTTTAATGGAGAGTGAGACTCGTCATTGCACTACAAAGCAAGTGAACTTCACTTGCTCCAATAATAACAATTTTTTCCCTCTCCTCACTTTTACTTTTATATATATATAAATTTATTAATGTTTACAAATTTCATGTAGTGTATTATATTATAACTAGGATAAAATAGTATATTATTATATTTACAAGTTATGTGTTGTTTAAATTTTCATTTTGATAGCAGTAAAGATTGTATTGTGATAAGTAATAATAAGACTGTAAATATTTTAGATGGGCAAAGTATTTTGTGAATGATACTCACGCTATACTGTCATGAACAACAATTTATTAATATTTTATGATGAAATAACTAATATCTTTAGTGAAATTAACTAACACTATTTATACTTATATCTTTAGTAAAAATAGCTAATACCCTTCGGAGCTGATACCTTTAGTGTAATTCATTGATACTTACTACCTCCGTCCCGTAACATTCTTCACAGTTGATTTTTTCTCGTGTTTTAGCGAGCGAGTTTTTTATTAATATTTAAAATAATAAAATAATTTCTAAGTTATTTTATAATAGTGGAGAGATAGATCTATCATACCCTACCTTAAAAATCACTTTATCATTTCAAAATCCAAATAAAAAATGTGCTCGCTAAAACACGAGAAAAAGTCAACTGTGAAGAGTGTTAGGGAACGGAGGTAGTATATGTAGTTCACTAATACCGTTCAGACAAGTTTTACTATAAATACCATTCGAATAATACCTTCTCTTTTTAGGTGTGAATTGAGTATGAAATTTAAAAATTAAATTTTAAATTTCTGATTTGAATAGAGCGTTCGGAAAGTTATAATCTCATCCGGATGAATGTCGAAACAAAACAAACTTTTTTTCTTTCTTTTACTTGTAAATGTCGAATAAATTGTTTGAATTCTCCACTATAATTTTAGTGAGAATGCTACAGTAAATTGCAATTCCCCATAATTATTGGGTTTTAGCAATTTTGATCCTAGACAAATTAATTTTCGTACTTATAAGTTATATCCCATTATTTTTAACATTCAACAATTTCAATCCTAATTTAATAAAGTTGCTAGGGTTTTTTGTTGTAATTTCATGTCACATCGAAATGAATAATGTGAAGAAGTAATTTAGCTTAAGTGGCTCCTTTTGATCTTTAGATAACTCAATTCACCCCTATATGTATACACGTATATAAGCATCAAAGCCAAAACTATTCGATTTTGATGTAATTATCACATCAAATAATTGCAATTATAAAGTAGTGAGATATGTAAATTTATATTAATTAAAAATAATATTATTAATCTAAAACTCAAAAGACATTAAGTTGAGATGGCCGAGTTGGTCTAAGGCGCCAGATTAAGGTTCTGGTCCGAAAGGGCGTGGGTTCAAATCCCACTCTCAACATTATATTTTTACAACAATAGTTTTTTACGAACCCAATTTGTCAGAAAAGCCCAAATATTTATTTTTCGGTTAGTCCAGCAAAACTAGGCCAAAAATGGTTGTTAACAAAATTTTCAAATGTTTATCTTGCCCAAAAGGATAATGTCCCTTTCTGGGCCACGGTTATTTGCATTATCCTTTTTATAAATACACTACCCTCTACTTTTTTATTCGAAAATTAATATTTCGGTTTTTTTTTTCAATTTAACTGTATTCGAATTTTTTTTCCGAAAATATTTGATTTTTTTTTCCAAAGACTGAGCAAGGTTGCAGATGGCGTTTGGCGCTCGTCAAACGGTATATGACTGCCAAGCGCCGAGGCCGCCTAGGTTTTTTTTTTTTTAAATATTTTTTTTTTTTACCTGTTTAATGTTTATCAAAGTAATAAAGTTCCACATTTCCAACTTAATTTGTTTATTATCCAACTTCGGCCGCCTAGATTTGTTTAATATCCAACTTAATAATTAAAGTAATTAAGGGAGCGCTTGGTTAACAACTCTTCAATGGTAATGAGAATGAGATTGAAAATTAGTGCAATTAGCATGGTTCATGAGAACAAAATCACTACCCCTCCTCCTAAATAAGGTAATCACTACTCCATTTTGATTACCCTATTCTCTTCCTACAATCATCCTCCTCAATCACTCCCCCATTCCTCCACCAACTACCATTTGTTGTCAATTTCTATTCCAAAATTGGGGCATGACACTAGCAATGGTGTCAGCATTGGAACACTTCTTCCCCTAACATATCATTTTTCTTATGAGGACATAGATGGAAATAAATTTTCATTACCATTACCATTGAAGAATTGCTAACCAAGCGCCCCTTAAGTAATATTTATAAAATATTAAAACAACTCCAACAAAATGTCCAAATTAATAAAGTACCACAATCCACAAATAACAAAATGTCCAACTTAATAAACTACCACAATCCACAATCCATAAGTAACAAAATGTGCAACTTAATAACTACCACAATTCACAAATAAAAAAAATCCAATTTAATAAACTACCACAATCCACAAATAAAAAAAATATCCAATTTAATTAAAAAAAATTAATTATATAATATTTTAAAGTTACTAAAAAAAAAAAAAACTCTAGGCGCCACCTACCCGCGAAGGCCACCGAGGCCTCCTAAGCGCCACCAAATGAGGTTTCCGTCAAATACGATCGAATTGTCCTAATCGTTGGCGGTAGGGGCTGCCAAGTCTAGACAGCCGCCTAGGCGGCCGCCATTTACATCACTGACACCTAGTAATGTATTCATTTTGATAGTGTATTTAACAGAGAGGCTAGTGCAAATAACCTGTGCCCTCTTTTTGTCCTCGTAAAATATAATGTCTTCATTCGCCAAGTAAATTAGGTGTTCGCAGTTTTGTCCGAAAAGCCCAAATATTAATTTTCGACTAGTCCAGTAAACTAGGCACAAAAGGGTTCTTAACAAAATTTTCAAATGTTTATCTTGCCCAAAAGGCTACTAATGTCCCTTTTTTTCCCTTGTAAAATACAATGTCTTCATCACCAAGTAAATTAAGTGTAAATGTATATAGAAATTCGAGAAAAAAAAGTTTATTGAAAGGCACATATATTTTTTCCCCCATAATTCAACAGTTCACCCCTTAAAGTCATGCTCGGCAGTTTTTTTTCGAACAATTGTCATTTGTTTGAAAAATAATTCAAACATTATTTAGTTTTAGTCATTTTCGTGGTTAACTGAAAATTTGGGTAGTGAACTAATCATGGGGTGAACAAGTTAATTATGAGAGTAAAAATACCCATGGTCTTTGAAATCCGCTTTTAGACTATACTAGTAGTTACCTACCCGTGCTTCGCACGGCCGAAATTTGTTACAGTTTTGTATTCATGATAATAACTCATTTTAAATTATAAAACACATAAGTAACATTTTTAATTAAAAAAATGACATAAACCTTTTTCTTAATCTCAGTTAAAACACAATATTTATGAAATATGTTATATTGCTTACATATTAAATAATTTAAAATAATCCATTGATTAATTTATCATAACCAATTTTCTAATATATAGAAATGATCTCATATCTATTACTTGACACGCACTTATATACCAATCACAAATATGATAACGACACATAAACAAAAGATATTTAAATTTTCATCAACTAAAGGGTATATGATCATTTCTATTTTAATATATGCAATGATTGACATAAAATTAAGTTGAACATAACACATTAACGTTCTAAAAGAAGTGGTTGTTTACGTACAATGTGCAATGAGAGTTTGTATTATAAATTGTTGCAAAAAGGAATAACAAATAGATGAATATATATTATTAATTCAGGAGACATTAAACAATTCATTAGCACCATTCCATTTAATTATGAAAAGACTACACGTGTATGTACGCCAACACATGGTAGAAAAACTAACAAACAGTTGTATCAAACACTGAAAAGGTATGTTACTGTCGATAACTTGTAAGTTTTTACAAAGTTCAATCAATCCCCTGTAAATTGAATTACATCATATTGCTTGTTTCACTATGAACCTGCTTCTAATTACCCAACCATAACAGTTAAGAAATTGTGAAAGCCATTGATAGCCCAACATGAAGATTGCCGTGTGCAAGTCCAAGTTACAAAAAAGGGTCACATTCACATCTGGAAAACCACTGAAAATCCGAATCAGAGGATAGATTTCTTTCACAAAATCAAGGTAGACTTCAGAAATTCGTATTGCTTCATGTTTCGTTCCTGTATAATTTTTTCAAATCTTTTTCATTTGCAGATTAGACAGGAAAAATTGTTCAGTCCCAAACTGGTGAATGTTCGATGGATTTTGAAATAATTTTAAAAGGAAAAGAGTAATTCCACATAAATTAACTGCTGCATGTCGTAGTATAGGTCATTTAGTCCGTTAATTATTCATTCCAAGAAATCTTAGGGGCGCTTGGTTAGCAATTCTTCAATGGTTCGGTTAAGATAGCTAGATGAACGAAACCGAGAGTACTTCGCTATTAGCTACCCTCCTTCTAGCGCCAAATTTTTTACAGCGATTTCGTGAGAAACACACCGTCGGGTTCCTAGCGGGTAGGAATTATGAACAATAATAATTGAGAGCAATAAATGTAGAAGTAAATGAGCTCTCAAGTGGAGTCTTGATAATAAATGAGTTGCGTCTTACAAATAGGCATTTAAGGCCCTATTTATAGTGTACAAGGTGGATTCTCCCACTTGATCAGATTTGCCCACGGGCCCCACTAAATCCTAGTTGTTCAGTCATGATTGACTACAGCCCCCCCATGGACCAATGGGGGCGCGTCACATGGCCCTGTTGACCTCTATTGATGAGACCCCTCCTACTGGCCCTACTCTGACCCTGTCACATCCGCACGTTCGATGGGACAGGACGGGCCAAGTAGCTGGCGACACCTGCAGACGGGTCTCCGGGTAGACGGGTAGGCGGGTAGTGTCCTTCCAGCGGGTACCCAATAGTCGGATGTCCGCGGGCAGCGGGTAGAAGATCCAACCGGACGGTCAAAAACCTACCCGCTGGCCGACGGACCTTCAACGATCCCGCATGGGGTCTTTCCCCTACCCTCTAGGAAGTCATTGCCGCTGCTGCCTCAACTCTGCCCGGCGGTCTGGTTGCGCTCGCCGACGCCTCTCTTTCCTTGCTTCATCTCGATCGGTCGACCCGCTTGCCCGCTGGTCGGGTAATATTGTCGGGTGTAACAGGACATAAAAAGAATCATAAAAAAATATCAACGACCAAGAAGAAGTGGCGCTCAAACTTAAACGTGGAAAATTTGTTGCTATTATATATTTATAATTTATCGGTGGTTTGTGTCAATCAATCATAAAAAAAAATGACAAAAAGAAAGTAAATAAAAAAAGCAAAAAGAAAAATGGGAACCGCAATTGGATTGGCCATACGGCCTAGATCGTGGAGGAAAGTGTTTATTCCTTCTCCAATTAAATTGACATGTTTTGGTTGTGTTAAATTTTATTAAATAAATTTTAAATTTTTGGATATTAATAATTATATCAAAATTTTATATTTTTTTTATCTCTCTAAATAGAGACCAATATTAATATATTTTAAATCACAATTTCACATTTAGTATTTCCTCTTCTAATTTCAATGACAAATTTTAGAGTGCATCTAAGTGCATACTATGCACTTGGATTTTAGATCTAATTTAAAATTAATTTTGACTTTTCAAATTCTATTATAAAATTCGGTCAGGCATTACGGGTCGGGCATTCTTCATCTTCTCTGATACTTTTCCCCGCTCTTCTTCAGGCGTCGTCCTCTTCTTCGGTTCGAGGCTTCTGCTTCTTTCCGTCATAATGGTGATGCGGTGGTTGCGGCTCTATTTCTCGGCAATTCTCTTCAGTTAATTCCAATGAAAATGGTGCCTTTTCTCTAATAACTCAATTTGGAGGTTTCCAACCTTAATTTCCTCCATTGATGATCCGCTAAACTTTTTCCATTGATTTACAGCCATGGCCTTTGGCACCGGTGTTGAAAGCGGAGGAATCGTTGTAGCAGATTGTATTTGAAGCAGAGAACGATTCAAATTCACAGATCTTCTAATTTAAATGCAATATTTTTTCCTTTCTCAATCTCACTATTCATCCCCAAATTATCATTGCAACAAGATTAATTTTTCTCTCTCTCTCAGTATCATAGCCCCCAAATTTATTCAAATACAAAAATTAATTTCTTTGATTATTATTGATTACTTCGAGTATTGGTGATTTGTTTATTGTGGTATTGTTGCTTGAGATATTGTTGATCAAGTCTTGGGTACTACTGAATAATTATTGGGGATATCCATTGTTCAATATATTGTTAAGTAATTCTTGGGGTATTGTTGATTAAGTTTTCGGGTACTACTGTATAATTCTTGGGAATATCATTGTTCAATGTATTGTTGAATAATTCTTGGGGTATTGATGATTATAACTTGGGGTATTGGTAATTATAACTAGAGGTTTTGGTGATTAAGTTCTAGGGTACTACTGGATAATTATTTGGAAAATTATTATTAAGTAATTCTTGAGGTATTGGTGATTATAATTTGGGGTATTTGTAATATAACTTGGGGTATTGGTGATTATAACTTGAGGTATTATTGATATAACTTAGTGTATTGGTAGGAAGCGCGCGACCCATTTACGACCCGATTTGTTACCAGACCCACAAATTTATGTACGGGCAGTCAACAGACCCACAAATTTTGAGTTTAGTCAAAATTAATTTCAAATTAAGATTAAATTTCAAGTGCATAGTATGCACTTGCATACACCCTAAAATTACTCAAATTCAATAGTTTTCTATCATCTCTCCTAATTACGAATTTTGAATATAAATAATTTAATATATAACCTATAAATAAAAATAAAAATTGAATATATATAAATATATTAATTAAAATAATGAAAAAGAAAAAATATTTTAGATTGGTTGTTTTGTTTATAAAGTATAAAAAAAATATTAAATTGAGTTGTAAATTGTATATATAGGGAAAAAAAATTAATTATATATTTAGAGATTGAGTTGTCATTAATTATTGATAAATATAATCTTATCTTACATACCTGACAAGTCCAAGCGTGTGTATATTGAGCCCAGCAAACTGGCCCAAACACCATATATCTCCATGCACGGGTAATAACACAAACGCCTTTTCCTTTATTTTTATTTTTTAAACCAAGGATTCCTTTTAATTTATTCCAACTTAAATTTTATTTTCCAAAACATTATTGACAACCTAAAACTTTTAACTCCGATCCTGTAAAAAAAAAAAAAAAAAAAAATTAATTCCCGACTAATAATACAATGTCTTCCTTTAATTTTTATTTTTTTAACCAACGATTCTTTTTTTATCTATTCCAACTTAAATGTGAGATGCTTTTATTTTCCAAAACATTATTGACAACCTAAAACTTTTCGCAAATTGTTATATGAAATATTCTACGAATCCTAAATTTGTAGAATAATCCATATTTGAAAATGGATCCTCTTCCCCTCTTTCACGCTACCATCGCGGAGCAAACTGTTATCCCTCGAATCCTAGATCCGTAGAATAATTCATATTTGAAAATGGATCATCTTCCCCTTTTTATGCTATCATCGCGGAGCAAACTGTGATCCCCCTCTCCCACAACAATTCCATGCGGCGCGCACCAATCCCCAACCTTCCAAATAGCCCCCGCCCCCTGCAACACTATCATTCCAAAAATCATATTTCTCTTTTCCTTTTCTCCTCAATCTTCCTCTGCAAATTATTATTTTTGAAAATATATGTTCAATCTAATGTTTCGAAAAAGTTCCTAAAAATTTGTGTTACAATTGGAGCAGATTTGTGTTACTATTGGAGAAAATATGTGTTACTACAAATATATGTTACTATCGGAGCAAATGTGTGTTACTAAAAATATGTGTTACTATTGGAGCAACTGTGTGTTACTGCAAATGTGTGTTACTGTCAAAATAAATGTGTGTTACAATTGGAGCAAATATATGTTACTATTAGAGTACATATGTGTTACTGCAAATGTATGTTAATGTTAGATTAAATGTGTGTTGCTAAAAATATGTGTTACTATTGGAGCAAATGTGTGTTACTGTTAGAGGAAATATGTGTTACTATTGAAGCAAAGTGTGTTAATGTTAGAGTAAATATGTAATACTACAAATGGGTGTTAAAATTAGAGTAAATGTGTGTTACTAAAAATATGTGTTACTATTGAAGCAAATGTGTGTTACTGTTAGAGGAAATATGTGTTACTATTGAAGCAAAATGTGTTATTATAAGAGTAAATATGTGTTACTGCAAATGTGTGTTAATGTTAGAGTAAATGTATGTTACTAAAAATATGTTTTACTATTGGAGCAAATGTGTGTTACTGTTGGAGGAAATATGTGTTATTATTAAAGCAAAACGTGTTAATGTTATAGCAAATGTGTATTATTGCAAATGTGTGTTAATGTTGGAGCAAAAAAAATGTATTTGATGTTAGAGCAAATGTAAGTTATTGTTGGAACAAATATATTTTAATATATAAAACCATAAATTTAAATTTAAAGGGATGTGAAATAAATTAAAAACACATATTTGATCTTGTAAAAATATATATTTGTCATTATTATTATTTTAAAGTAGAAAAAATCTATTTTTTAATGACTTGTAATACACAATTGCCCATATTGTAACATACATTTTGCCTATCCTGTAACACAAACTGGGAGCGAAAATTTTGGAACATGACCTGTGCGAGATTTTGGAAAAAATCCACTAAATCAAACTCGACCCGGCCAAGATCAGCGAATTTTTACCTGAAGCGACCCGACCCATGATGTTTTTAATATTTTGTCTATTTTAGGTATATTTCACATATGAAATATTTCACAAGAGAGTTCCTCAAAACTTTTAACTCCAATCCTGTAAAAAAAAAAAAAGTTTCAAATCCGATTGATCCAGATTTTAGATAATCTTGCTATTTATTTATACACATATACATATTGTATTAGGATTTTAAAGGACTTTTTTAGCTGGAAAAAATCATGCGAATTTAAAAGACTTTGCAGGATTTTTATGACTTTTAAAATTTTGCAGGATTCTGTAAAACTTTATAAATCAAGATTTTAATGGATTCTATAGGACTTTGTGGACTTTGCAAAATTTCATGGATTTGTGACATATAAAGAGTTCAAGAGTTTTTTTTATACATTCAAATTATTTTAGGATAAAAAATATCATAAATTTGAAATGTTATAGTCCACAATATATATAATTTATTATATATACTCGTATATATATGGTGTTAATGCTATATTAAACTTTTTATTCTCAATAAAAATTATGGGGGATAAATTATGTGTAAAATATTATTCCAACTATTCAAACCACTAATTCACAAATTATCCATTGCACACAATGACAGATGTAGAAACTTTTCATCGCGGGAGCACAAAAAAATACATTCATATACTCACTACGTCTTAATTTTATTTCCAAATTCCACTATTCACTTTCTACAAACATCTATAAATTACATATCATTGTACTAATAATTACACAAACAAATATCTTTCTTTTATTTCATTCATTTAAATTAATTAATACACCCTCATTAAAAAACTATTTATCTATTTAAAATATACAAATTATTTCTCACATTAAGATCTTTGGAAAGTTAATTGGAAAAACAAATCTGGATCAGAGGGAGTAATACATTATTTAGAAGTTCTTCCTACAGAGCAACACAAGTCTATTATTCTATCCGTCCCAATATTGTTTGTCCCATGCATAATTGACATTAATTTTAAGAAAAATATGTAATGAATATAGTGTTGAGAGGTAATTTTGTTGATAAAAATAAATTGGTTGGATTGAGTATATGTATAAGCCCTAAAAGTATATAATGACATTTTGTGAGTACAATTAACCAACAGATGCTAGAATATGTGTATGATATGATTCACTATAAATACTAAAAAAATATTTGTAAAAATAACTATATAAATATGTAATAGTAAAAAAAAAAATTGAGGGGGCATGTTCCCCCACAACGGGGTATGTGCGTCCGTCTCTGATTGCACAAATCTATAATTCTTTTTCTTAATTGAGGGAAATGAACCGATTATTGGGTATGATTTTGATAGATTTGGGTTGGATCTGTTGAAAATGAATAGAAACAGGGGACCAATAATGCATAAGATAAGTGAACAAATTTGCTGGTCATGGTTGTATGCAAAAAATAACAAATCAAGCAAATGAGATTGGGAAACTTCTGTGGATACATAATAGAGTGTTGGGAAATTGAGTTTTTAATTCTTAAGTATATCTCAAATTTTTGGTTTATTTCGGCACACATGCTATTTCACTTTAAAAGTCCTTCAAAATCTTATGGATTTGGATGAGATTATAGGCATTTATAAAAACAACTAAAAAGTCATTCAAAATTCATCTAACACAACATTCTTTAAAATCCTTATGTCTTTTTAATACCAATGAATTTATTTTAAATAATAAAAAGTCCATAATTAATACCAATGGATTTTAATGGACTCTTTAAAAAATATTGAAAATCCAAATTGAATATCAATTGATTATTTTTAAGTGACATAAAATCCTAATTAAATATCAACACATTTTTTATAAAAAAAAAATCTTTTAAAATCATAAACCAACACACCCCACCTATAGTATTATAAATATATGATTTCATTCTTCTATAGAATAAAAAAAAAAAAAAAATCTATGCACTAACGTATCCTTTTCGGACCAAAGGACTTCGACATTCAGCTTTTCAAACACAATTGGGATAAATTATGGAGTTGGTTAGGGAAGCTGTATGTGGGGCATGGTATACATCTAATTGGTTTTGGTTGGAAAGATAGTTTGGTTTGACTTTCCCATACTCCATAGTCCATACATCATAAATTGTGAGATGAACACAGTAAGTCAAACCCTCGTTTAATTGCTACTTGCCTACTTGTGAACAATATCAACTAGTAAATTATTAATTCACATGTTCCTAGCGGATCCATTTTGTGGTGATTGTACTTTATGGATTTAATTTCTTTTATTAAATTTATCTATTTTGGACGGATTTGAGGGTAATCATACTATATGGATTTAATTTATTTTTCAATTATACATATATATTTTTAATATTTTTATTTTAGAGTTTTTTCTCATTTAAATTAAAAATATACGTAATAAAAGAAAATTTATCCAGTCGTGGAAATATTATGCATCCTTCTTTGCTCCAACTCTTACTATATACATATCAATTTTTAAATATTTTTATATTAAAATTTAGCAAACAATAACGGATACTAATACTATCAAATTTTCAAGCCAACCAAAAGTAAAATGGTGATTGGTTAGAAGTTAGAACAAGCCGCACGCCAGACATGGCAAAACAAAATTATATAGTATATACATAACATACCATTTAAAATTGTGTTCCCACTTGCAAATTGATTACAAAACTTTTCTCAATAAAATTAATTTAACCGTCTAGCTTCAGCCTCGTAAATGTTATGCACTTCGTGTATGGCCATATGGGCTTTGTGGGGCATTCCACACGATATATACGTACACGCCATGCATTCTAAATTTGTATTCCTTTCATTCCAAATTAATTTTCATTGAGAATATCCATTAATAAATAAAATAAATATTTTTCTAGGCATGATAATAAAATAATAATTTCTAAAAAAAAATTGAAAATAGATTTGACAACAGAATTGAAAATAAATTTGAGGTAGTAATGTGTTGACTTTTTTGGTTGTAGGAAAGCATCAGCAGAGTGAGAGGCGAGCATGTTAGGGGGTACCCCCTACCACGACCTCAATCTAAAAATTGAAATAGCAAATTAAATTAAATTAGAGATCAATGTTATTGAAATCGACACATTTTGACTTTATAATAATTCATTTCGCCACATTCTTGGCGTTGAACTAACTGGAGAAATATCTCAAAGTAGCATTCTCGTATATTTATTTTATTAATTGCCAATACCTGATAAATAATACTCCCTCCGTCCACAAAATATAGTCCTGGTTGCCTAATTGAGCCGTCCACGAAAAATAGTCATGTTGCCTAAAATGGAAAGAGTAAACTTTATCTACTTTTTCAACACACAAAACATTTTTAAAATAATTTATTTTGTACTTGATTTGACATAATATTATTATTTTTTACATATTATATCAACTTTCTTAATAACCGTGATAAAAGTAACAAACTCATTTTTCATGGACGGAGGGAGTAGCATTTTTGTGTCTGATTGGAAGGTAAAACCTGTTTTACTGGATTAACTTTTAATTCTAACTTTCATTAAACAGCACGTTTGAGCCAAAATCAATATATTACAAAGAGCATTAATGGATATTAATATATTTTATGACAATTTATTATATTTCGTATCACGAAAATTTATTATTCTTCTGACTTAGTAATATCCCAGACGTAATTAATTCTTGACAAGTTCATGTTTTATATTATAATTGCAGATTATTTTCTTAACATCAAGTATTACCGAGAGCAGTGAATATTCACATTTGGGTGGGGCCCTGGGGGCGAGGACTTCGCATTTTTTGATATAAGTGAATATTCACATTTTCCTAATTTTTAAGCCATCTATCTATGACTAAACTATTATTCATTCAATTTTATAGTCGGGAGTGAATCATAGTATATGACTTATTTGTTTCGGAATTTAGGTGTGCGTGTGAAGTCATGACTTTACGTCCATAAGATGTAAAATTCTTTATAACTAGTCTAGGTATGTGTTTGTTTTGAGATTTTGGTAGTGTAGAATTTTACTTTATGTCAAATCATTTGTAAAAATAAAGTAGGATGTGTAAGAGAAAAGTAGAGTGAGAGAAAAGTGATATGAGAGTAATGATTGAGCGAGAGAAATGTAATATATAAATAATGATTGAGTAAGAGAAAAGTTATATATATGTGAGTAATTATTGAGTGAGAGAAATAATATTTTTAAATTATATATATAAAGTGAATTGTATTGGAATAAATAATAATAAATTTTATTGATATTTAAAAATGTGAATAAAGAATGAGACGTGAAAACTGAATATTACATCCCTAACTAGTATAAAGTCGGGCAGAATCAAATTATAATTACACTAGATTAAATAATCGTACCCAAAAGGTATAAAACAGGTGCAAGTTGCAGATTAACATCAACTCTGCCTTTCGGTAGCTACATCTACCAATTATATATTCTAAAATATTATTTTATATATAAACCCACTTTCATGATATCTCCATGCAATAAAAAACTATATACCATCATTTCACTCTATATATATATACAATCATAATCTGAAAATATTATAATCTCCCCCTCTCACTCGGCAAGTGACTGGTAAGACCTAAAATAACTTGGCTCATCAAATTTCCTCACCAAGCTTTAATTCTCTCACTACGTATCCAAATTCAGTACATACATGCATGTAGAGTTATAATGGAATTAGTGGTGTAAATGGATATGTATGCGCAACTTCTCACCGTTTTCATAGTTGTTCAAGCAGTCACGTGGAGCTCACGTGCCGCACCGCCAAAGGAGCTTCTCGTGGGTTTCGAGGCCACCCCAGATCCACATATCTCGTCTTTTCAGCCTCTGCTCACCGATTCCCACGGGAACTACTCACTGGGTTTCCTCCGAGTCAACCAGGACCAACTCAGTCTTTCAATTCTCCACGTCCCCTCCTCTGTTCCTTTGTGGTCCGCCAACACGCCCCGTTTGGCCAGATGGGGCAACCCGACCCAGCTCTTCTTCAACGGCAGCCTAATTTTATCCGATCCCCACACTGGGGTATTTTGGTCAACCCACACTGGAGGAGGAGGCGACCGCGTGTCGCTCTCCAACACCTCGAATCTCATAATTAAGGGGGAAACGATTTTGTGGCGAAGTTTCGACTTTCCCTCGGATACCCTTGTCGAAAACCAAAATTTCACTAGTACCATGACTTTAGTCTCCGCAAACGGGCTTTACTCCATGCGATTGGGCCCGGATTTTATGGGGCTTTATGCGAAATTTTCGGGTTCGGATAACATATACCTAAAGCACAGGGCACTACAGGCGAAAGCGGATATAGTCGCGGGTCATCCCATTTACATGGTCCTTAAACCCGACGGGTATTTGGGCATTTTTCAAAACGGGTCATCGATCCCAAACGACGTCCAGTCTTTCAATACATTTCAGCAAAATACGTCAGGTATACTCCGGCTCAGGCTCGAATCCGACGGAAACCTAAAAGGATACTACTGGACCGGCTCAAACTGGGCACTGGATTACCAAGCAATATCCGACCCGTGTGAATTGCCCAGTTTTTGCGGGTCATACGGTTTATGCAAGACGGGCAAGGAATGCTCATGCTTAGACAACACGACGGTTCCCGATGCCGGCGGCTGCGCTCCGCCGCGGAGTCGAATCGCCGGCGACTTTTGCGGCGCGTACGAGAACCGGTTCAAAGTATTGAGAAGAACCGGGGTCGAATTGCCATTTAAGGAACTTATGGGGTACAAGAAAATGGCATCCCTTGAATTGTGCGAGGGGGAATGCGAAAGCAATTGCACGTGTTGGGGCGCGGTGTACAGTAACTTCTCTGGGTTCTGCTACATGCTAACTTATCCCATTCAGACGCTTGTGGCCGTAGGGGATGAGACCAAGATGGGGTATTTTAAGGTGCGGGAGGGCGTACCCAAGAAAAAGGTGGGCGCCTGGGTAGGGTTGGGGCTGGGGATATTTTTTGGGGCGGTTTTGGTATTTGTAGGAGTTGCGGGGCTGGGATGGTATAAACTTAGAAATAAAGGGGTGAAAGGGTATTACGCAGAAGATGAGGGCGCAGGTGGTGTGGGGCCATACAAAGATTTGGGGGCAGCCAGTTTTAGGTCAATTGAATTGTGCGAAAGATGACGTAAGGCATGACGTCTTTTGGAGCATGGCTTGTCAACTAACTTCATTTTTTTAAGTGGCTGTTGGGACACTTAAATTCCACTAGGTTTTTTTTTTTCCTTTTACTTTATGTCTCTGCTTTTTCTTTTATAAATATATGAATACAAATTTGTTGTGGTGAAAATCTTGTTATAAAGAGCGGGTATTTAAAAATAGAGTTATAAAAAGACTAGGACATTTCTTTCGTGCTCTTAGCACTTTATTATTTGGCCAAATGTGAACATACAGATTTACTAATGAATTTGAACACTTGCATAAGATATTCAATCTTATATATTAAAAAGTAGCATCTCCATGCCTCGCTGCCAAGTGTATACCTTATTTTCCTTCCACGTGTCATTAAAAAAAATTAATCCTAAAAAACTGCTCCAACGCACTGAATCAATGTTTAAGAAGGCGAAAAAACATTTTCTTAATATTACGCTGACTCTCTGCCTTTCTTCATCCCCCACTCCAACTTCCCAACGTCGGATAAACGTCCAAATGTGGATAATAGGTTTATGGCTTTTGACTCAAAATCTTAAAATTCTACTCCCACATCTTCTCTGTCTTCCTAGGATTTGACTCTCTGAAATTTTCGGTGCAAACAACGCATCGAACTTTGGCGCCCAAATCTTCAATAGCCATCATTGTGCGCTATCCCCATGTCTCTATTCCACAGGCCCGCCGTTTATATCTACTATTGTGATTTCAGGTAACCACCACCTCTTTTTTGATCTGTTTTTGTTTTCACATCGTACGGGTGATTCATCGGAAGAAACAGATCGCATTCTCACCGGTCCTTTAATGTATTTTTTTTAAAGAAACATGATTAAACCATTGTAATACTCTCCGGCGTTCTTTTATTTATTTATTTATTTATGTTTATTATAAGAAAATAGAATTTTGGATAACTTTATTACTACCCTACTATGGCTTAGAGAAAATAGTATAAATGTTAAATTGTCGACACAATTCTAATTTAGGCTTGGAGCTCAAGACCCCATCCCCGCCAAAAAAAAAATTGTGCTGCCACTTATTGTCTTTCGGTGATTTCCATTGACTGTTGGGGATGAGAATATTCACTTCTTGGCTTTCAGAATAAGTCTTAGTTGTTTTATAGATCATTTGATTCACGATTCTTTCAAGAAGTAAGCTTTACTGTGCTATCCATTGTTGTTTGTTATACCCAATCACGCAAGAAGCTTAGAAATGACTAAGATGGATATTTTTTGTTTCTCTGGAGTATAATTAACAAAAAATATTACAATGTTAAATGTTACTTGATACTGATTTTCCCTTTTCGCGACCACTTTAAATAATTTCCTTATTGCATGCTAGCAATTAAGTGAATCTACTCTGGTTGATTTGTCTCCTGTGTCTGAGGAATTGCTTCAAGAAGAGGTAAGTGCTTTTTTATTATAAAATATATTTATAATAAGAAAAGTGAATTATTTCTTGGTTTCTATTTTGTGCGGACTTTATAATTACTTCCAAGTTCTATGCTTAGTTGTTAGATTTCTGGCTGGTTTTATGCTGCAAGAAAATAGGAGATGAACAAGTACATCATAACTGTTCCAACCTACAATGAGCGTCTCAACATTGCTCTCATTGTTTACCTTATTTTCAAGCACGGAGAGTTTTGGATTTGGATCTTAGAATTTTGGCTTACAAGTGTTGACTACTCTGTTGGATTTGAGGTATTGGCCAAAATAAAAGTGAAATTTTCTTAAATTGATATTGACAGGTCTTATTTGGATATGAAGAGGTATGTTTAACTGGATTTTTTAGACATTTTCTTTATTTTATATGGGAATTTTTTTCATAATTTAGAATTAGTGTTTGATTATGTTTTTTTTTTTTTTTGGGCTTAAAGATAAAAAAATGCCCCAATGCAGTGATCATATATATTCCTGGGGAAACTTTGACTATCCACTTATGACAAGATGAAGTGAAAGTGATCATTTGGAAATCTGAGTTTCATTTTTTATCTGCCAAATACTCCCTCCATTACGATTTAGATTGTCCCTGTCGAATAGTGTAAGTTTTAATGAAAAAGCTATTTATTAATGTTAAAAGGTGTAAAGTTGATGATTTAATAGTATGTCTTGATCCTATCAAGTGTGGATGAAAAGTTTGCATTGACTTGGGGTCGAATCAATTGCTTATTTTTACCGGAATTAAAGCTGTGTTTCCCGACTCTGATGTATTTGTAAGGTATTGCTCATACCTCTAAAAAAATTAGATTAATGAATTCTTTTACTGATAAAAAAATAGTATGTTTTTTTATTGAAGGGAATTTAGTTAATAGCTAAAGGGTATATTGAAAAATGTAGTGCAAAGAAATCTAAATAAGTGATGTTTGAAAGTGATTAGTTTTAGAGAGTATAATTATTTTTTCGTAGCTTCAGATAATCTAAATTGTGAAGGAGTAACCTTTTTTTTTTTTTTGAAATTTAGCAACTTTGTGATGCAATGGATGTTTTTAGTATTGGTGATATTGCTATATTTGTCACAAGTAGCTTTCTTTTCATTACACTTTCATCCTTTTGGACCGGGAATGTGAATTCAGTCACAATGGATGTTCCAGATTAGTCGTTTTGGAGTTGGATTGAATAGGTCATCATTTTTTATATTTGTGATCCCCGCCTTGGGTAGCCTTGAATCATTGTTTAAGGTGGTGATCCAGTTCCTTCAGAGCCGTCGTGGTGCTCAACGCTGAGAATATGTGACCTATTTTTTTCAAATCTACATTGCACACTTCAGAGATTCCGCATAATCGTGTACAGGTAAGTCAATTAGATTCTTCTCTCTTCTCCCAAGTTAATTTATTGGCATAGTAGAAGGCATTAACAAATGTTGATCTATAAGTTTACTTGAACTATAGAAGCAGTAAAATTTTGTTCTACTTTTGAACTTATATTTGTGTATTTTTCTTAATCAACACATGGATTAGATACCAATTACTTGCAAGTTGAAGCTGAAATTTGTGCAGGTTGTAATAATGCTGAAATATTTTGGGATTTTGGTTAATTCAAAGCAACGGGATTGCCAAAAGAAGTTGCTCTAAAGATTTTGGTTGAAAAGATGGGAGTATATTATAGTTAAGTGAAGGATTGTATCCTTTTGCCCTGTTTATGTTATACCTACTTTACGTTTCTTTAAATTCAACATGTTGTGAGTGGCGAACAAGATAAAAAAGAGTTGCAACGGAGGGAAGAAGGGAGAATGGGGTTCATATGGTGACCCGTTATAGTATTCACCCAAAAGAGTCCAAAGATGGATTGGAAAGGGTCGTGTGAGGTTACTGAAGGTGGAAAACTCAGAGTTTAACCTAAACGCAATTCTGGTGGCTTTCATGTAGATTGTCTTGATATGTGATTCAATCACATTCAACTTGCCCTTTATGTAGAAACCATGTGGCAAATCACAACCAATCAAATTGTGGCGATGAATTACCATTCAGGACTATTCATTTATCTCCAATGGTGGAGAATATAAGTGACAATATTATTACTACACAGACTGCCAAATTTTAACCAATGTGTTAATTTGGGGTGATGAGACTCAAGTTAATAAACTTGACCCTTTTGGCGATAACTCAATAAATCAAGGAAATATAGTTGTTGAGGCATATAAAAACTCTTCATCAATGGCATCCACAACTGGAAGACTTGATGGGGCATCACCTATTGACATTCCTAGACATATATATCAACGAAGAGAATGATAAGAAAACTCAATTGCCTATGTCGCTCAACTCTAGAGTGGTACTAGAAGAGAATACTTCAACTCGAAGAAACTTGAATATTGAATAGGGAGGTAGAGGATTATGTTTCTATTTTTTAATGATATTTGATTCGTAATGATTAGGATAGTTTATCTCATACCTCATAAGAATTGCATATACAGATGGCTGTATAAATATAGACTGGCTACGAGGAAGGGGATGTTTTATTTTGCTTAAGAAAGAGTGTTTGGATAAAGGGATGTGATACCTATTGTTCAATGCGAATTATTTTTCATTTTCTTATATGAGTTGTTAAGGAGTACAATATTGAACCGTATATTTCTGGGGGATAGAACTTCAAAAAATTTATTACCCTCGGATACAAAGTGAAATAATAATATATGTAAGTTCAATTTTAGTACGATATATGCTTAACAAAAAATTTGAACCTTTGTACATTAGGGTAAATTATTTAAAAGTCAATGATGGTAAAAAAAAAAATGGAAAAGTTGTGTTCCCTTAATTCTTATTAAATTTCCTAATTCAATTCTTAGACATTAATCGAAAATTCTCTAAGCATTTATTTTTTATTCTAAAAAATGCAAAAGAATATATAATAAAAACATATGTATATCCAAATTTCACGTGAAATCGAGTTCTTTAACTATTACAGTTATGCATATACACCATAACAGATTTGCATATCAACTATTAATATTATGCATTTACATTATCAATGTTTTAAATTAAGATATTTTGAAACAATGATAGTGATTATACACAACAATAATTGTATGTATATATAGCAGTGATACATATAAAAAAGAGTTCACAATAACTTGGATACACAAGGAACCTACTCAAACTATATATACGGGCAAATAACTAGTTATTACAAGTCAGAGAGTTGGAATTATTACAAAATAACTTTTTGCATTAAATGTTTATACTTGTAATTTGAATTTATTAGTTTTTTGTCACGCTTTTAGAACTCGCAATAATCAATAATGTTATGATTGATGGAGACCTTAGAACTTATTACTAAATTAATTTAAAAAATGCAAGATAAGTGATAAAAAAATAATTAAATTAATTAATTTCATACCCTTTTACAAGTTTGAACTTTTAGATAATACGAAATTCTTTCACCAAGCACATTTGAATCTACATAACTTATATAGATGGTCTTATTCATTATGTTATGTATGTATGAGTATGACCCATGAATTTAGAGATTGTTTCGCTAAATTCATTTAATACATCTAATAAATTTTAATATCTTATAAATTACAAATTCAATTATATATTGCAAATAAACATGACCCAAATATCATGGTAAAAACAAGCATTATGTATGACAATATGACACCATTTAACACTAGACGCCCTCTTGATTCTATATTGAATAATTTTAAAAGTCATTAATTTCAATCTTTTTATGCGCCATGCCTAGGATTTCAAAATTTGAAATTGTAACAAGTGTTTACAAATGTACTTATGTGATTAAAAAAATGGAAATACTTTAAAAAATTAAATAATCTTGGCCATAGTTTTGGTTCAACGTCATTCTTTATATAATTACCAAAATAACTAAGTTTTGTTCGAATTATAATGATGGTGGTGGCTCATGGTTCTAGTATATTAAATTTGATTACATTTTAATAACAGCGACATCGATCATTACGTGGTATTTGCAAACTCTAATTTGTTAAATAAAGTGATTATAAAAGCTACAAATTAAATTTTCATTATTATAAAGGCCCAGGTTATTTGCACTAGCCTCTATGTTAAAGACACTAATCGCATGAATACACTATTTTTTTTTCGATTTTTTTTCGAATTTTTTTCATTTTTTCGAACAAATTTTCCGAACATAATGAAATGAACAATATTTCGGAAAAAAAATTCGAATTTTTTGTTTATTTTTGGAACTTTTTTTCGAAAATGTTGCAAATTTTCGGAAAAAAAGTAGTGTATTTATCCAGGTATTTAACATAGAGGCTAGTGCAAATAACCGTGGTCTATTATAAAATGTAGGCCTTGGTAATTTAAGCCCAAGTGTCCGGGCCTATCAACTTTCCTTGGGCTTGACTCACTGTAAGATCACATCCACGCCCCAATGGACATCACTACATCATCCACATTGCCATTTGATGTGGTTAGGATATTCTTCTTTATATTTTATGTTTCATTTTAAAAGATATAATGCGCATAAAAGTTATTAGAAATCAAAATATATTTTTTATTCAAAATATCTCCAAAGTATTTAAATATAATTTGACAATGTCATTTTAACATTTGGTGAAGAGTTTTTTTTTTATTAACTAATGCTTTTACCAAAATTGAATTGAATTGCAAATTAGTATAAAAATTGATGGAATTTTTAAAAGAGTAGGCTTTTGTGCACCGTGCAATTCAAATGTATTTTTAAAAAAATATATTTTTTATTACTGAAAAGTCATACTTGCTATTATTAAAAATTTACTTTTCTAAAATGCACTTTTCAATAATAATAAATGTGAATTCTTAATAATAGTATGTGCAATTTTTAAACAATACACTAGAATTACAAAGACTATATTCTTTTTAAATTTGTCAAGTGGGGTCATATTTCTATAATTATCAACTGTACAGATTAGACTTACATACAACATTACGAATTCAAGATTTTAAGTTTTAAAAGAGAAAATTCAAATAATAAGAACCTTTGGGATAATTCTATAGGAATACTTTGAACTTTAATATTGTATTTGGATAGAGCCATTTGAATGGTAAGAGATTTGAAAATGAATGGAATCTCAAATTTATGAATTTCAAATAATATAATTTTGTTAGGTATTTAAAATTCCTCTATTTTGAAGTAAAATTATAACTTAGGAATTTGAAATCCACCCTTTCAAATATTTTATCTAAATAAGTGAGTGAATTTAACTTGTGAATTTAAGATTCATATCTCAAATCCCTCCATCAAAACACAATCTAAATGCACGCTGTCTTTTTTATATACGCTACAAACACGTTTGGTTTGGTTAATGAGTTACAAAATAATTATTATTATGTGTTATAACACGCTTCTTTGATCGGTTTTGTGGAGGGCGACTCACTTCTTGATCGCTTCTTCCAAGAGCGACCAACTTTATTTTAAAAAATACTCCACATTTTGCCCTATTTTTACAATCATGTTTCAATAATATCCTATTTAAATAAATTTACCCGATATGAATAATACACTTCGAAGAGATTGGAAGCAACCCACATAACGCATAATTTTTATAAATGCTTAGTCTTGTATGTATTAGGTGCACCGTGCAATTAAAATATATTTTTTAAAAGTTTCGTATATTATTGTTAAAAAATTATCCTTGTTTATACAGAAAAGTCACTCCACATTAAAATTAACTTTTCAACATAAATAAAAGTAACTTTTCACTAATAACACGAATATCTTTTCATAAATACATTTAAATTGCACAAGAGACTTGTTAAAATAGGAAATATTTTCGTCTGACAGAAGGTCAGATTCCCGAAGATACACTGACCCGACAAGATCAAGGGTCTATATCAGACAAGAGTATTTAATGTACTATAGATCTACTGTTGATCGTTAGATTAATAATTGCAACAAATCCCTAATTAAAGGGTTAAGACGAGTTTAGGGTCACTTTTGGGTCTTTGTGGGTAAACCTCTATAAATAGAAGGTCACCCCTTCATTGTAAGGAGGGACATTTTTCCCTCATTTATCATATATGCAAAAAGCTCTCATTCAAGGGAAGAACGAAAGTTCTTCCCCTATCGTTCGTGTTCGTTTACGTTGATTGTTTATCGGGCATAACCCGAATAGCCACATACATCTATTCATACGAAAATGCCCGTCAACAATTACCCAAAAATCTTGAAGAAATCTTCAAATCAAGTGTTCTTTAAGAACACCTTCAAATCTTCAAGTCTTCATAGGCAATCTTCAAATCTTCAAAGGCCTCACCTTCAAATCTTCAAGTCTTCAAGCTTGAATCTTCAAATATTCAAACCCCATCTTCAAATCTTCAAGTCTTCACCTTCAAATCTTCAAGTCTTCAAGTTTGAATCTTCAAACCTTCAAACCTTCAAGTCTTCATCTTCAAATCTTCAAGTTCATCTTCAAACATTCACCAAGAACATTTTAATGTTCATATCAAATCTTCAAGTTCATCTTCAAATCTTCAAACATTCCTCAAGAACATTTTCAAATGTTCATAGCATATATCATCAAATCTTCATCCAAAAACCCAAAAATTCATATTTACATATGCACTTTCCATTCTCAACCTTTTATCAAGAAATTAAAAAGTATCATTTCATCCACTGTGGGAAAAGCCGAAAAGTCCAAAATCATTCCAGAAATTCCCCAATATAATGCTATATATATATATATATATATACAACATGTACGCCTGCCTTTTGGTTACAATGGATTCATCAAGTGAGACCAACCACCGCCCCGTGGCCACTTTCGAGTCATCGCCTCTCTCGCCTGCAGGCCTCCGCCATCTCACGCAACCCCCGACCACAGATCACCATCGGACATGACCAGTCCACGCCGCCAACCCGTGGCCAGCGACCTCACCTTGGTCGCCGTCGAGCGGTCTCCAGCTCAGAGAACCACCGCCTAGCTTCCTCCCAGCGAAGCCTCCTCGAACTGTCGTTCCGCAGCCTACAGCGGCCTCCCCGAAGGCCGCCTCCCGCGGCTTCCCTGGCTACCCGCACAACCGTCTAGTCGCCTCCCGCAGCATCCCCAGCTATCCACCTGGCCGCCTCCCGCCCCGCGACTCAGCTTCCTCGCACAGCCAAGTAGCGGCCTCCGACCACCGGGCACGACCTCCGGGCAATCCGCTCTGCTGACCGCACCTCCATGCTAGTCGCCTCATCAACCGCCAAGTGCAAGCAGCGACCAACGACCAGCCTTCCTACACCGGCGCCCCCAGTCTCGCCGCACACCGTCAGCGGGCAGGTCAACTCAGGCCCGCGGCCCGGCCTTCGAGCACCGTCGGTGCGGGCCCAAGGCTCCGACTAGCAATCACCGCCCAGGGGCCTCCGCTCACCGCCATCGTGCCATGCCTCGCCGGCACAAACTCCTCCCCGCGCGCAGCCGCACACGGTTACCGTTCATCGCCGCTCAACCGCCAGCCGTCTCCGCACACAGTAGGTGGCCACCGCTTATCACCTCTCGCCGCCCGCAGGCGCCCACGCCTCCCCGCTGCTCCTCCCACCCAGCGCGACCTCCGGCTACAAATCGAGTATCAGAACTTCCCGCTCCCCGAGCTGCCACATCGCGGTCCCGCCTCCCAGCTTGCCGCCCGCACAACCTCAGTGCTTGCCGCTGCTCCGTGGCCAGCCACTCCGCCCGTGCCTCTCCGCATCGCGGGCTGCCACCGCTTGCCGCCAACCCGATAGGCAACTTCGATCTTACCGCATCGCCAAAGCCACCGACCAAATCTCATCCTCTTCTGCAACTTGGACGCCCGCATCCCGTAGCGTAGAGTTGGGTCGAATCTTGTTTAGATTTTGGGTCCAATCTTTGTTTCTTAACAGTTGGGCCTATATTATTAGTTATTGGGCTATTATTATATAAGTTTGTTGGGCCAAGTTTTAAAATAATATACTTACCCTAAGTTGTAAATAGGCCAAATGGGTATAGACTATTGAGCCTGGTAAAGATTGTACACTTGTGTAAAAAAAAAAAGGGCGGGCAGCAGCTTCTGAGATGAACATCCGGAACCTCTTCGACAACGAAAAATCTACTGGCAGTCCTTTGCCCACTCGAATCAGGTTTATTTTGATAACTCACTTTTAATATATATCACAATTCGTAAGTTTTCATATAAATTAAAAGCGGGGGCATATATTCATATTTTGAAATTATTTTGGGAATTATAAACCCAAAGGTAAAAAATGATTCCGATAAGTCAAAAAGCGGGGGTGTATATACTCGTATTGCAAAAATTCAAAGTGGGGGCAATTTTTAAAATGCAATTTTCATTTGATAACTTCCTTTTAATATATATCGTAACTCGTAAGTTTTCATATACATTAAAAGGCGGGGGCATGGATATACATATCATATGCTCATTTTGTGATATCAAAAATAAATTATTTGACACTGAGTATAATTAAATACAGTCGACTATTTAAAATTTCAAGTATAATTTCACAAAATTATTGAGGTTGCTCACTGAATAAATAACTCAATATTTAAAAATGATCATACCTTTCGACTGCAAACATTTGTCCGCCTTCATAGGCATTGACATTCTGTCTGGATTGGCTAAGTAATCCACCTTCTCGGCGTTGATTAGTCCGCATTTATAGGAGTTGACTAATTGATTAGTTTGTCTTCACCTGTGTCAACTAATCCATCTCGAGTTTATCCGCCTTCTCGGCGTTGATTAGTCCGCCTTTTAGGCATCGAAATTCGCCTGGATTGGCGAAGTAATCCGTATTCTCGGCGTTGATTAATCCATCTTTTAGGCGTCGATATTTTGCCTGGATTGACGAAGTAATCCGCCTTCTCAGCGTTGATTAATCTGTCTTTTAGGCATCGACATTCTGCCTGGATTGATAAAGTAATCCGCCTTCTCGGCATTGATTAGTCCGCATTTTAGGCATTGACATTCCATCTGGATTGACGAAGTAATCCGCATTTTTTACGTTGATTAGTCCGTCTTTTAGGCGTGACATTCCGCCTGGATTGGTGAAGTAATCTGCCTTTTCGGCGTTAATTAATCTACCTTTTAGGCGTCGATATTCCGCCTAGATTGGCGAAGTAATCTACCTTCTCGGCCTTGATTAATCCGTCTTTTAGGCATCGATATTCTGCCTGGATTGACGAAGTAATCCGCCTTCTTGGTGTTGATTAGTCCGTCTTTTAGGCGTGGACGTTCCGCCTGGATTGGCGAAGTAATCCGTCTTCTCGGCCTTGATTAATCCGTCTTTTAGGCGTCGACATTCTGTCTAGATTGGCGAAGTAATCTGCCTTCTCGGCGCTGATTAATCCACTTTTTAGGCATCGACATTCCGTCTGGATTGGTGAAGTAATCCACCTTCTCGGCGTTGATTAGTCCACCTTTTAGGCCTGGACGTTCTGCCTGGATTGGCGAAGTAATCCGCTTTCTCGGCGTTGATTAGTTCGCCTTTCAGGTGTTGACATATCGATTAGTTCATCTTTACCGGAGTCAACTAATTTATTTCTGGAGTTAATCCGCCTTTTAGGCGTCGACGTTCCGCCTAAATTGACGAAGTAATCCGTCTTCTCGGTGTTGATTAGTCCGTCTTTTAGGTGTTGACGTATTGATTAGTTTGTCTTCACCGGCGACAACTACTCTATTTCTCGAGCTAATCCGCCTTCTCGGCGTTGATTAGTCCATCTTTAGGCATCGACGTTCCGCATAGATTGGCGAAGTAATCTGTCTTCTCGACGTTGAATAGTCTGTCTTTCAAGCGTTGACGTATTGATTAGTTCGCCTTCACCAGCGAAAACTAATCTATTTCTCGAGTTAATCTGCCTTTTCGGCGTTGATTAGTCCGCCTTTTATGCGTTGCCGTGTTGTTTAGTTCGTCTTCACCGGCGTCAACTAACCTATTTCACAATGTAATCCGTCTTCTCGGCATTGATTAGTTCGCCTTCACTGGCGTCAGCTAATCTATTTCTTGGCGTTGATCTGTCTGTCTTAACGACATCGACCGGCCCACCTTCACCGGTGTCGACTAACCCTCATCACTTTTGCCCGCTTATGGCCATAACATATCACATCATGAACGCTTTTTTAATCATTAATTTATTGTTAAGTCAATCTCGTATTTGTGAAGTCACTGCCCATTTTCGGCCAAAGCATTTCACTATTTTTATCATTGATTAATCAGTTCATCGATTGTTAATTCAATCACGCATTCGTGAAGTTGCTGCCCATCAATCGGCTAAAGCACTTCACTATTTTTATCATTGATTAATCAGTTCATCGATTGTTAATTCATTCACGTATTCGTGAAGTCGCTGCCCGTCAATCGGCTAAAACACTTCACTATTTTTATCATTGATTAATCAGTTCATCAATTGTTAATTCAATCACGGATTCGTGAAGTCACTGCCAGTCAATCGGCTAAAGCACTTCACTATTTTTATCATTGATTAATTAGTTCATCGATTGTTAATTCAATCACATTTTCGTGAAGTCGCTACCCGTCAATCGGCTAAAGCACTTTACTATTTTTAGTATTGATTAATCAGTTCATCGATTGTTAATTCAATCATGTGTTCGTGAAGTGCTGCCCGTCAATCGGCTACAACACTTTACTATTTTTATCATTGATTAATCAATTCATCGATTGTTAATTCAATCACGTATTCATGAAGCCGCTGCCCGTCAATCGGCTAAAGCACTTCACTATTTTTATCATTGATTAATCAATTCATCGATTGTTAAGTCAGTCTCGTATTCGTGAAGTCGCTGCCCGCGAGCAGCTTAAGCACTTCATTAATTTATCATCGCGGTCCTTACCGCCCTATTACTAAAATCGTTGTCCCATGTGGCTATAGCACTTTATTAATTAATCATCGCAACTTTTATCGCTAAGTTATTAAAATCAATACCGATCAACGGTAAGAACTCTTTAATAATTGAACATCACTACTCTCGACTCGAGGGCACGATAAAAGATCGTACCCCATCTAACCCAACTAGTTTCAAAAGTTTGACAATTTGAAGATGACTTGAAAGATTCGCCCGTCAAGGACCCTGTCGTCGAAGATTTCCCCTGGACATCCGAGCTGTTTTCAGGCTCAGGGGCAAAACCTATTTGAAGCATAGATCAAGATCGAACTCTGGCCGCAATCAGAGCCCAATCTTGGTGACAATTGTTACAACAGAAAATATTCTCGCCTGACAGGAGGTCAGATTTTCGAAGATACACTAACCCAACAAGATCGAGGGTCTATATCAGACAAGAGCATTTATTATACTATAGATCTACTGTTGATCATTAGATTAATAATTGTAATAAATTCCTAATTAAAGGGCTAAGACAAGTTTAGGGCCACTTTTGAGCCTTTGTGGGTAAACCTCTATAAATAGAAAGGCATCTCCTCATTGTAAGGAGGGACATTTTTCCCTCATTTATCATATATGCAAAAAGCTCTCATTCAAGAGAAGAACAAAAGTTCTTACCCTATAGTTCGTGTTCGTTTACATTGATTGTTTGTCGGGCATAACCCGAATAGCCACATACATCTATCCATACGAAAATGCCAGTCAACAAGACTTACTCTTTATAAATTGTTTACTTCATCCTCATATACGAGGGCAAAACAAATATTTCCTCCGTTCCAAAATTGTTTGTTACTTTATTGTTTGTCAGCCTAAATTAAATTGAATTTAATTAATAAATGTGAATTAGTATGTGTAAAGTAATAACATGAGATGTAAATATACTAGTGTAGGGAAGATATTATTGTAGAAAATAATATTGTTATATAGTCATTTATGGATATATATATATATATATATATATATATATATATATATATATATATATATATATATATATCGATTGAATAAGGGGAGGGATAATATCTACAATTAGCAAATAAGTTTGAACATGATGCAGCCCATGAATCATTTAAATACTTGGAGGCCCACGATCGAATATTCAAGCCTAAGAAGTGAATTAGTTTTAAAATCCTTTATTTTTATTTTTAGTCCAATAAATTGCGCATGGACCTGTGCATGGGCCTGTTAGGTCTTTCTGCTACAACTATTTAAGCCTAGCTGTTGTTTTGTTTTTTGGGGAGTAGATTTTAATATTGAAATAAGAACTTTGAGACGACGCCTAGTATACGTAGTATCAAGGTGTTCATTTATTTTGTTTCGTTAATCTTCTGTTACGTTAGTTGGTATCACGAGATCAGGTACGATGCCTCCGAAACGTCCAGCCCCTCATGATGGTGCTAACGCCCAAGCCGACGCGCAGCGAGATGCCCACGTGGCTGAGCTTACACGTCAAGTTACAGCCTTATCCGCGAATTTGGAGAACCTTTGTCTGACGGTTACCGCTATCATACCGGGGGTGCAAGACGACCCTCATCTAGATTGTGAGTGCCACGATGGGTAGAACCCTAGACGTGAGCAGCTACGTCCGTGTTCCCCTCAACAGGTCTTTTCCGATTTCGATGAGGACGAGACCATCAACAACGTCAATCTATTTGCCCACTTGGCTCACGATGTCCTCAAGGGGAGGACGACCGTCGTTGGAAATCTGGATTCAAATTAGAAATTCCTGAGTTCAAGGGGGGTCTCGATCCATGCATATTTCTAGATTGGATCAATACAGTGGAGGATATACTCAATTTCAAGGCAGTGCCGACAACCGTCGTGTAGCTCTGGTTGCTACGCGATTCCGCCAACATGCATCGTCTTGGTGGCAGCAGTTGAAACAATCGTGTGTGCAAGAGCGCAAATCACGCATTGTTGCATGGAGTAAATTCCGCATGTACCTGGAGCGTGGATTTTTGCCCCATAACTTCAAAAGCTCCCTGTATCAACGTCTCTATAATTTGTGTCAAGGGTCACGTTCAGTGGACGCTTACACAAATGAATTTTATCAATATCTATCGCGCATCGATGTGCGTAATTCGTAAACCCAGTTGGTCTTGCGATATTTGGCTGGTTTGAATCCTTTGATCCAGAATACACTCATGTTGCTAGCCCCGTTATCAGTCTCTAAGGCCCATCAGCGTGCCCTCCTTTTAGAACAACAATCCGCACGATGATCCATTGAGGATCATGGTCTTCACCTCGACCCCAGCTGCAACCTGAACTCGTGGGCCTCCACCCCCAGCTTCCACGTTTGAGGTTGGTTCCTCGTCCGCTAAACCTCAGGAAGTGGGTTCCTTATCAATTTGGTATTTTGGTTGTGGGGAGACGGGACACCGTCGGGCAGCCTGCCCCTGCATGCGCCATCGCTCCCTACTTATGGATAAATGTGAGACGTCGGGTTATGATGGTGTACCCATCTTTGATTCTAATGGCATGAATGATCTCCCGTAGGAGCATATGGAGGGCGATGTTGGTCCTTTGCTTGTGATTCGTCGTGCTTGTTTGGCGCCGAAGTCTTCCTCGATCGAGGAGGTTCAACGACATCATATTTTTAATCGACTTGCACTATTAATGGTAAGGTGTACCGTTTTATTATAGATTCAGGATCTTGTGAGAATATTATTGTTATTGACGCTGTGAGTAAATTAAATCTATCCACTGAACCCCACCCCTATCCATATACTTTGGCGTGGATTTAACGTGGTAACGCTATTACAGTTGATCGACATGTTCTTGTCTCTCTGTCTGTTGGTGCTAAATACAGGGATTCGATATGGTGCGATGTGGTCCCTATGGATGCATGTCATGTCCTTCTGGGGCGTCCTTGGCAATATGACACACAGTTTTATTTTTTATGGAGCAAAAATTATATTACACCCGTCAGTGCCGAAACAACCACCGTTGAATGATTCTAGTTGTTATTGTCGCGCGTAGATTTTCTTCGTGAACTGGAAACCGTCCCTTTTTGTCTCCTCTTGCTTGGAGTAACATCGGATCAAACTAGTGCAATTGTGGACCCAAGAATTCAATCTTTGCTTGCAGAGTTTAGTGATGTATTTCCGAATGAGTTACCACGTGGTCTTCCCCCTCTTCGAGACATACAACACCAGATCGATTTGGTCCCAGGGGCGTCTTTACCGAATTGTCTACATATTGCATGAGTCCTATGGAGCATACAGAGTTGCGTAGACAAGTCGAGGAGCTACTTCTTCGAGGTTCTATTCGTCAAAGTTTGAGTCCTTGTGCGGTGCCTGTCTTCCTTATTCCGAAGAAGGATAATACGTGGTGTATGTGTGTTGATAGTCGTGCAATAAATAAAATCACGGTTAGTTATAGGTTTCTCATTCTCCTATTGGATGACCTGCTCGATCAGATTAGTGGAGTTGTTGTGTTCAGTAAACTGGATTTGCGTAGTGGTTATCACCAAATACGCATTTGTCCTGGCGATGAGTGGAAGACGCCTTTCAAGACCCGTGAAGGCCTATTTGAGTGGCTAGTAATGTCGTTTGGTCTTTCGAATGCCCCAAGCACCTTTATGCGCATTATGAATCAGACGTTGCAGTCTCTTATTGGTACATGTGTGGCTGTTTATTTTGATCTATAGTCGTTCGAGGGAGGATCATATAGGACATTTGTGTGTTTTTCTTCTAATTTTACGCATGAAAAGTTTTATGCAGCACCCAAAAAGTGCCTTTTTGGGGTGTCAATTGTATTATTTCTTGGGTATTTCATTTCAGCAGATGGAATTCGGGTTGATGACTCTAAAATTCAGGCCATTCAGGATTGGCCCTCCCCCACGACGGTCACAGAGGCACGGAGTTTCCACGGGTTAACCTCCTTTTACTGACGATTCATTGTACATTTCAGTTCTATTATGGCCCCACTGACGGATTGCATTGGTCGTCGTCCCTTTACATGGACACCCGCCGCCGAGGCTACTTTCATGAATATTAAACAGCGACTTATGATAGCCCCAGTTCTTCGATTATCAGACTTCGATCAGCCATTCGAGTTGTCTTGTGATGCTTCGAAATGTGGAATTGGGGCGGTGTTGAGCCAACATGGCCACCCAGTTGCCTTTTTAGTGGGAAGTTATCGGGCCCTCGAAGTCGATATAGTGCACACGACGTGGAATTCTATGCGGTGGTTCGGGCTATTCGATATTAGCGCCATTATTTATTTCATCGTGAGTTTGTTCTATACTCTGACCATGAGGCGTTGAGCCATTTGGCTACTCAAGACAACCTGTCTATGCGCCATGCTTCGTGGGTGGCATATCTTCAACAGTTTACCTTTGTGTTGAAGCATACGTCGGGGACATCGAATCGTGTGGCAGATGCATTGAGCCACCGGACATTGCTCATTTCGGAGCTATGGGCTTCGGTTCCGAGACTCGACTTATTGAGTTAGGCTTACGCCCCAGATCGTTTCTTTGGCCCAATTCTCTCACGGGTTTTTAGAGGGGACGCTAGCGACTTTGTGGTAGTTGATGGTTTCTTATTCAAAGGGACACGTCTTTGCATCCCAGACACTAGCCTTCGCCTCTGCATTATTATTGAGCTTCATGGGACCAGCCATGCCGGATGCGATCGCACGATCAAATTGGTCCAGCATTCGTATTTTTGGCCATCCCTACATCGAGATGCTAGTCGGTATGTCGAACGGTATCGAGTGTGTCAAGTTTCTAAAGTGTTGCTACTAATGTGGGGCTTTACAGGCCTCTCCCCATTCCACATGCCCCTTGGACATCTATTAGCATGGATTTTGTTTTGGGTTTACCTCGGACTCAACGTGGTTGTGATTCGATTTTTGTGGTCGTGAATCGTTTTTAAAAAATGGTTCATTTTATCCCTTGCAAGAAAACATCTGATGTTGTTCATATCGCCCAACTTTTCTTTCGTGAGGTGTACCGGTTACATGGGCTGCCCTCATCCATTATTTCAGACCGGGACACTCGATTTTTATGTTTCTTTTGGCGGAGTTTATGGCGTATGACTAACACGAGATTAGATTTTAGTAGCGCTTACCACCCGGAAACAGATGGACAAACGGAGGTGGTGAATCGTTCTTTGGGCAATCTCCTACGTTGCTTGGTGGGAGAAAATATATGCATGTGTGATGCTCGTTTGAGCCAAGCAGAGTTTGCCCATAATTCTGCTATCAATAGAAGTACATGTATGGCGCCTTTTCATATTGTTTATGCAGTGATGCCTCGCGGTCCCTTGGATTTGGTCGCACTGCCCTCTCTCGTGCGTTTGATGGGCGTTTAGCTGATATGATCACAGCCCTCTGTGACATTCACCGTGTGATGCACGACCAGCTGGTGGCATCGATAGAGGCCTACAAAACAGCCGCTGGCCGTAGCAGGTGACATCTGGAGTTCGAGCCTGGTAACTTCGCCTGGGTTGTGTTGACACGAGATCGTTACTCAACTGGCCAATATTCAAAACTTGCAGCTCGTAAGATCGTCCCCCTAGAAGTTATTGCTAATATAAATCTGAATGCTTATAGTTTGAAGCTTATGTTTCATTTTCGGACATCCGATGTTTTTAATGTGAAGCACCTCATTCCATACACCGGAGATAATGATGACGACGTTGAAGATCCCGTTGGTTCGAGGTCGAACCTCTTCTTGGAGGGGGGAATGATGCAGCCCTTGAATCATTCAAATACTTGGAGGCCCAAGATCAAATATTCAAGCCTAAGAAGTGAATTAGTTTTAAAATCCTTTATTTTTATTTTTAGTCCAATAAATTGCGAATGGACCTATGCATGAGCCTGTTTGGTCTTTCTGCTACAACTATTTAAGTCTAGCTGTTGTTATGTTTTTTGGGAGTTGATTTTGATATTGAAATAAGAACTTTGAGACGGCACCTAGTATACGTAGTATCAAGGTGTTCATCTCTTTTGTTTCGTTATTCTTCCGCTACGTTAGTTGGACTTAGAACAGATGGAGTATGAATTAATGTATTTGAACGAATTATAATACTTTCAACCAAACAATATATATATATATATATATATATATATATATATATATATATATATATAATAGTAGTAGTAAGCAAAATTAAAATCTAGTACCTCCTCGCCACACTTTAGAGCCATTGTCACTACAAAAAACTCGCGTTTTAGCGATTGAAATTAGCGACCGCCTCAAATTCGTTCTCTAAATATTGTATTAGCGATTGAAGTAGAAAATCGATCTCAAATTAAAAATATTTGCGACCGCCTATATATCGGTCGCTAATTCGTAAGATTAGCGACCGCCACCGACCGATCAAACGGTCGCTAAAACTCAAAAGACGGTCAACGATGACCAATACTTTTTACCGCCTGATTAGCGACCACTTTGTCGGTCGCTGATTTCAAAATTGAACTTAGCGACCGTCTTGGGGCGGTCGCAGACTTGTAACATTTGACCCGAGTTGGTAACGGTTGAGGATCATTAATGCGGGTGGTTTAGCGACCGCCCGATGCGGTCGCAAATTCTAAATGGTCAAACTAAACCGTCCGATTCGATCATGAAGACCAAATTTTGAGTAATAACGACCGCCTCTGGCAGTCGCTAATCCTTTTTAAAAAAAATTATAAATACCTTCTCCTTCGTACGTCATTTTACATACTCGTAAAAATTCTTCCTCCTACTCCGCCCGCGCTGCTGCCGCCGCCGTTTAACCGTGAGTTTTTAAATTAATTTAACCATTTAAATTTTTTTATAATTATATTTTATGAATTATATATAGTGAATGAATAAGTAAATTATGTGTATGTGTGTAGATTTTATGCGTATGTGAAATTATGTGTATGTGAATTATGTGTAGATTTAGTTACAAATATGACCATAGGATGCTTTTCTGATCTCATATTTTAAATTTTAACAATTTAATGTACATGTCATTTAATTTAGGGTGTATGTGAATTATGTGTATGTGAATTATGTATAGATTTTAGTTACAAATATGACCATAGGATGCTTTTCAGATCTCATATTTTAAATTTTAACAATTTAATGTACATGTCATTTAATTTAGGGTGTATGTGAATTATGTGTATGTAAATTATGTGTAGATTTTAGTTACAAATATGACCATAGGATGCTTTTCTGATCTCATATTTTAAATTTTAACAATTTAATGTATATTTCATTTAATTTAGGGTGTATGTGTAATATGTGTATGTGTAATATGTGTATGTGAATTATGTGTAGATTTTAGTTACAAATATGACCATAATTACAAATTATGTGTTGATTTTTGTGCATGTTTGTATTTATATATTATATTTGGGAAATGATTATATTTATATATTATTATTTTGAGATAATATTACATATGTTTGTATAGGATAGTTATATTATAGTTACGTTGATGTTTAATTAGTTGAATTTATAATTATTACATATGAACCCAGTTCTAGATAATCGTCTCAGTGTAAGTATTTTTTTAATGAATTATGTATACTTTTAATTATATATATATATATATATTAATATTATTAACTTGATTTTTTAACAGGATACTTCCAGCCCGTGAGATAGCTCAACCGTCTCACAGGTCATTAAGATGACCACGTTTGAGTATGATGCCCATTTGTGGAGGCAAGTGTCCAAGCAAAAGATGATGGAGTACTTTGATGAGTTCAAGGTATACAAAATTTATTTATTATGATTTTAATTTTGAATTTTTTTAATTCATTTGTTAATATTCTATTTTTAATTTATATGCAGAGGCGGTACGTTTGGGACCCTGCCCACGATAGTGTTATGTACCAATTATTATGTGTGAAAGCGCAAGAACGGTACAAAAATATTATTTACGACATGAAGAAGTGGTACTGGGACCGTGGGAATCGGATGGAGTTGGGCCGAGCACCAGACGGACGATCGATATGGGATGATTTTGTCGATCACTGGAACAGTGAACCATCATTCAGAAGAAGATCATGGAGAGAGAGAGAGAGAGAGAGAGAGAGAGAGAGAGAGAGAGAGAGAGAGAGAGAGAGAGAGAGAGAGAGAGAGATTGAACAATTTATTTATGTTTTTTTACAATTTATTTATGTTTTTTCACAATTTATTTACTATTTTTGAACAATTTATTTATGTTTTTTTAAGAATTTTAAATAATATTTTATTTTAATTAGTAAATATATATATATATATAAACGACATAGAAACAAAAAAAGAATTAATTAATTTGATGAATTTAAAAAAAACGGGAGTCAATTTCGAATTATATACAATTAAATGTATTAAAACGAATGAATTCGTAATTTAGAATAGTCTAAAATATTAAATTTATAAAATTAATAATAAAAGTTAGTAAATAAATATATATAAACGAATTACAAGCAAAAATGAATTAATTTGATGTATTTAAAAAAATGGGAGTCAATTTGGAATTATATAAAATTAAATGAATAAAAACTAATGAATTAATAATTTATAATAGTCTAAAATATTAAATTAATAAAATTAATAAAAAAGTTAGTAAATACATATATATAAACGAATTAGAAACAAAAAGGGTTGAATTTGATGAATTTTAAAAAAAAAAGGGAGTCAATTTAAGGTTATATACAATTAAATGCAAATAAATAAACAAGAATATCATGTGTCCTAGTGGTTCACACATCTTCTGCTCTACCTGGAGGTCGTGGGTTCGATTCCACTTGGGCGCATATTTGTCCATTTATTATTATTATTATTATTATTATTATTATTATTATTATTATTATTATTATTATTACATGGGTCGCCTAATATGAGCTAGTGGCTCAGTTAGCCACTTTTTTTTTTTTTTATGCTGGATCGCTGATTAGCGACCGCCTCCAGATCGGTTGCTAATCAGAAAATAAAATAAAAAAGATTATTTTTTATTTCGAAAAATAAATTAGCGACCGCCTGTTGTCGGTCGCTAAATCTTGACCCGACCGGGTCGGACCCGATTGATTCAGCAACCGACAATAGGCGGTCACTAATATTAGCGACCGCCTTGACGGTTGCAGATTAGCGACCGGTTTCAAAAAGCGGTCGTTAATATTAGCTACCCGCTTTTTAACGACCGATTTTTTTCATCAGAAATCGGTCGCTAATCATGTTTTGCGACCGAAAATCAGTCGCTAATACCCATTTTTTTTGTAGTGTGTTCTTCTATAACATTAATGCTAAAAACAATATCTAAGTCCAAAATCTCATTAACTAACATAGTTAAAAAAATTAAAAATTAAAAATCAAGTGGTACTTCTTTAATTCATATGTATTATATGTGATCCTCATTTTTATAACATGATTCGAACTTCTAATTATTAAAAAAAAATCGAGATGTGAGAGGGATTCCTCTGTAGCTGTTTCAAAAGTCGGTGACAACCAACATTTTATTAGCAGATTCCCAAGGGAAAAAAAAAGAAAGAAAATATTTTTTCATTTGTTCGAATTGCATAATTTGCAGCTAAGGAAATAATTTCCTAAGCACTTATAGAAGTATCCCAGTTCACTAACATGTGTTGGTTAAACCGTTGGTTGTACTTAATGATTTGTCCAGTTATAAGTCATGGGTTTTCCGCACTTGAATTAATTTCTTCAATATAGCTCCATTATTACAAAATGAGACAGTTTCTTATGCAATATTGAAACATACAAATTCATATAATTGAAACGTGCAAGCTATATTCAATTAAAAAGCAACAAGAAATGAGCCAATACAATTGAAATGTAACGAGTGCACAAATTTAAATTATGTGTACCAAATGCATATGAATCTTAGTGCTGTGACATTACATATTGAAATTGAATTCAAGTTCATACAAATTTGTGAATCTAAAAGGACAAACACTCTGAAATTAAATTTCCAGCAAGTAAAATATTTAGTCAAATGTACAAGGACAAATTCAACAAGTAATATTGTTGTTTTTTCCGAATTTACGTGAAGCTGCATGTGCTCATTAATGAACAAAAACACCAACCCTAATTGCAGTTTTTTTTTTCCTGCAACGTGTGATTCCAAATATTGTTGGTTTTTGTCTTGTTTGTATGACAAAAGTTGGACTTGATATTTTTTAGGAGAAATTATATAAAATTGTTTATTACTTCATCTTCTCAATGATTGGTCCATTTCAATGGGTACATGCAACTGGTCTATTCTTGAAGCAAAGTATATATGATAAGAGAACCCCATGCATAGGATTGATTCTGAGTTAGAACAAGGGAAGGTATATTCTTACTTGTCTTATTTTCTTTAATTAGAATTATTTAAAAATTGAATTTGAGTTTGATCAACGATTTTATTTTGAGAACAAAATTTGAAGGGAGATGACTTCAAATTAAATAGTAAAATCACTTTTAAAAAAATCTATTTTGATAAATATACAAAAATTTGTGTGAGACAGTTTCACATAGTATTTTTTGAGATCGGCAAAATCTTATGTATAACGAACTTGAATTACCCATTAATTATAATTCCCTGTCTCACCAAAGACGTCAATTTGATCGGATTACACCACAATTTCATTTGATTTGTTGACAACATAACTAACAAGAATGAAATTGATTGATGTTTGTAAATTTGAATTTGAAATGTAACTCAAATTCATCGATCAATTACATTTGTCCCAGAATCATGAGACGAGATGTGGGGGTCCATCCATTGGAGGTTTCTTGGTCCTCAAAATTGGTCGAAAAAAATTGCGTTCAAAGCAATCGTGCAGGCACTAAAAAGGATGTCTCGTTTGTCACTTTAGATCCACTTGGTCTTTCATCGAAAATAATCATAGTAGAATATTAAATTAACCAGGGGTAACGGTGCTGAATTAAGCCTCACTTTCAGTTGTTAATTTAATTACCTTATACATTAATGAAAGTCCAAGTGTAAGTGAAATAATTAAGGGTCTTTTGATTCACAGGACATGATTGGATTAGATAGGATTCAATTAGATGAGATTAGGTGAAGAGATTGGATTAGATGAGATTATTTGAGTGTGAATATATGTTCTGATTTTATAATTAGATTATGTCTAAAATATAATATAATCCAAGGTCATGGTCATATGAGACTTGAGGCGAATATACTAACTTCTACTAGTAGATTCCTCGCAAGCTTACGAGTTCACTGTAGTATGAGTAAGTATAATGACCAAGTATATCGAACCCAAGGGATGAAGTGTATGCAAATAGATCCCTGAAGATCTACGCGTCGTAGTTAATATGAGTGAAATGTTTTTTGGATTTTTTTGGAAAGATTAATTGAAACTAAAATAAACTACTTAAACTAAAATACTAAAGAAGAAGAATTAACTAAGGTTTGTGTTCAAGTAAGAGATGGTGATGCTCAGAATAGGAATCCCTACGTATACTAACGGAGCAGGTACATAATCAAAATAATCGTGACGTGCAAGAAATAACCTAAGTAAAAGAATGCAAGATAAAAGCTCAAGATTCTAAACCCTAATACTTTACCCTAACACTCGACTTCACTAATCCACTAACAAGTTAATAGATTGTGCTTAATTAATGAGACCCTAATTTAACTAAGGTGATGTGGTCGTCCTCCTTCGCTAAACTGGTAGATGAATTAACCCTTTCTAAACCCTCAAGTTAAGTCTACTCGTTGTTAAAGAGTGATACGGTCGTCCTCTCTCTAACACTTTTTGAACGAAATTCAAAAGTAAAGTTAAGATTAATTTTAAGAATTCATTAATTAAGAGAATTAAAACCTAACGTCACAAGTTACCCTAATTACGTACCCACAACCTACTTCTACGAGTTCATCCTACCCCAAGCATGCAAGGGTTTTAGCTATACATGGGTTTTACGTAAACAAGAACAATTGAATAAGTAATGAACATGAACATGATAATTATTACGATGAAAAGATCAATCATAAACTAGGGTTTCAAGAAATAAGGGATAACTTAAATTAAATCAATAAAACGAGTCTCAACGTGTTCAAGAACAAAGATATGAAGAGACGAAACTAAAAAAGTAAAATCGTGACGTGAATTCGTAAGAAAAACCTCAAAAACGTAAAGTAAACTTGCTCGTTCCTTCTTCTCCAAAAATTAACTCTCTAAAACGCTATTGAATCTAGTGGATGTAAGTGGTAATCGTAAAAAACGAGCTCGGGGCAAATATATATCAGCATCGGGCCGAATCGGGAACGTATGGGCCAAAAAACGCGCTTGCTCGTGCACTGCTTGTGCACTAGTGCACGAGCTGCTTTTGCTTGTGCACAGTGCACGAGTGCCCGTGCACTAGTGCACGACCTGCACCTGCTGGTGCACAGTGCACGAGTGCCCGTGCACTAGTGCACGACCTGCTTCTGCTGGTGCACAGTGCACGAGTGCCCGTGCACTAGTGCACGACCTGCACCTGCTGGTGCACAGTGCACGAGTGCTCGTGCACTAGTGCACGACCTGCACCTTGCTTGTGCACTCCAATGATACTTTTGCTCCCCCGAACTAATACTTTTCGTATTTCTTCGATATCTTCTCATCCGGGCGTCCGTTTGAGTCGATTCAAAGTCCTACGAACTCCTATTTTCGCCCTCTATCCACCTATGAGCATCAAAGAGACAAATTCATTAGTTTATGAAAATGATACGCAAATGACTCTAAATACTCAACAAAATCAACCAAAACTAGGGCATTTCGAGCGACGAATCATGCCAATTTCGCGCCTAATCAACCCCCCCCCCAAACTTACCATGTTGCTTGTCCTCAAGCAACGAAATAATAAGTCAAGTGAAATTGTTAGGACTGAGTCAACGAATCAAATCATGCAAGCAAATGAATTCGAGCTTCAAAGATCAATCGCAAGTATACTCACTCATCTTCCCTCATCATACGCATGCAACAACAGCGAGAATCACCAAAATTAAACATGGATGCGCACTCTACGATGTGTTTCACTCCCTCACAAGTGTATATCAATGATAAAGGGACTCACTCAATCAATCAATCACACATATTGACAGCCATAAGCTTGTAAGCACTCTTAACTCCGACCCTACTCTAGAAATTAATGCCGAATCAAAAAGGACTTTCTCAAGGTTGTAATGTAGGCTCTTTGGACGGGTGGGAATCAATATGGTAAAGTGACTCAAGTGGATGGAGAATAGATAATCAAACTTCGGTACTTCGAGATTAGGAACAGACTACTTCAAACATATTCAATAAGCACACTTTCAATTCCCACACTCTCAACACTTCAAATTTTTTTTCTTTCTCACTCCTTTCACTTTTTTTTTCAATCACTTTTTTTTATTTTTCGCAAACACATGAGCTCATTTTTTTTTCTTTTTTTGCTCATTCTCAATTTTTTTTCTTTTTTTTTTCACAACTCATAACTTCATCACACCCTTCCTTCTTTTATCACCTCTCAACCATCATAATTCCTTTTCTCAACTCAACTCAATCCCTTCACATTCACACTTTTCCTATTCTCCACTCAATTTGGGACAAAAAGGCTTAGGAACTTGGAATAGTGTTCATATGTGCTAGCAAATAAAATAGGCTTAAAGCTCAAAGGGGCTAACAAGGGGTCAATGTCATTGGTAAGGAAAATTTTGGCTAAGTGAGTCATTCAAATCAAAGATGGCCTAAGATCACATTCGGCATGTCAAACTAGACACAATCAAGAAGCAAGAGCACACACAAGTTCTAGCATCCTCTAAGGTGACGATCCTCTCACAAACGAAGAGATTAATTCATGCATCAAAATCTCATAAGGCTCAAATCTCACAGCTTTCACATCCATGCTAGTCCTAGTGAATTCTCACTCTCATCACACAAGTACTCAAAAGGAAAACTCACAAGCATACAAGTTCTTTCTCAAATCAACGCTAACTCAAACACTCACACAAAAGACTCTCTAACTCAACCTCACAATTCACCCTTCTCATCAAGTCATACTCAAAGATAGCAATAAGTAAGCGTAAGATGATTAATAGGCATGAAATATGCAACATCGAATCAGATCAAAATCACTCCAAGGAGCGTCTCAAGGCACCAAATACCCAAACACACTCAAAGATAAGGGGTGCTACGGTGCAATATAACAAGAAACATAAAAAACTCCACCCCCCAAACTTCGACCTTGCGAAGAGGTCTAAGTTTGGGGTTGTGGGTTACCTCAACCAAACAATTTAGTTTCTCTCAACAGCGTTACACACTCCCTTGCTTGAGTTCCTCCCTTTCGAGTACTCCATGATTCCTCTATTCTCTCGAGACAAGCCTACAAAATAAACTCTCAAATACGAGGTTAAAACTTACGATTCAACAACACCCTAATAACATAAAACTCAAATAACTAATAACACTCAAAAGCAGATAAAAATGGGTTGCCTCCCATTCAGCGCTATTTTTAAGGTCCTCATGCCGGACCGAGCTCAAAGAAGCTTATGGGACATCATACTCAAAATTACCTCCCGTACTCTCATAAGAGTGGCGGTTGCATGTCTTTCCTTGATGCCCCATCATCATGAACTCCTTTGCTTCCTTCTCATCCCCAAGTGTTATGGGTCTCAACTCCTTCTCACCTTTATCTGGAGGAGTCTTACCAAACAGGTTCTTGAATTTAGACTTTTTCTTCTTAACTCCTCCTTTCCCTTCCAACTGGATCACGTCCACCTTTTTCACTTCTTCATCATTCAATTTCTTCTCTTTATCCCTATCAACATAATTAAGAACATAATGCTAATGGGTTAAATTGTCAAGTGAAGGATTAACGAAATCATGAATAAAAGAAAGATTAGAGATAGGAGGTGTGTCTTCAACACGAGGATCAATTGCATCCATGCAATACAAACTCTCATCCTCCTTTGGGTGCTTCATGGCTTCATATAAGGAAATATTCACTTCTTGATCATCAACCTTCAACGTAATCTTCCCATTTGCCACGTCTAGCACCATCCCCGCTGTTGCTAAGAACGGTCTTCCCAAGATCAGGGGCACGTGCTCATCTTCCTCCATCTCTAGGACCACGAAATTGGCTGAAAAAATGTGATCTCCAACTCTCACGAGGACGTCTTCAACCACACCTTGAGGTCGAGTAATAGACCGGTCGGCTAGTTGAAGCGTCATCATTGTCGGCTGAAGTTCACCACCTTCCAACTTCTTGAAAAGCGACAAGGGCATAAGATTTATGTTCACCCCTAAATCACATAGCGCTCCTTTCTTGATCCCGTTCCCAATGTCACATAAGATCGTGAAACTCCCGGGATCCTTCAACTTTGGAGGAAGCGCCTTGTGCACTAATGCACTCACCTCATGGTTCAACTGCACCAACTTTGGCTCATCCACTCGCCGTCTTTTCGCGATCAAGTCCTTCAGAAACTTTGCATAGTTGGGCATCTGTTCCAAAGCATCATAAAAAGGGATATTAATATGTAATTGTTTAAACACATCAAAGAATTTAGCGAATTTCTCATCAAGCTTCTTTTTCATGAAGCATTGTGGATATGGGACGGGTATCAAAGATTTGGGTACCCCCCATTCATCTCTCTCGGTCACTTTCACTTTCTCCCTTGCTTCCTTTGCCTTCTTCCACTTAGGAACTCTCTCAACCTTCTCAATGCCCTCCTCTTCAAGCTCTTTGCTCGCTTGAGTGCTTTCACCCTCAACCTTCTTCTCAACTCCTACCTCCCCACTTTCATCTCCATCTTTCTTATGTTCTTTCCCCTCTATCTCAACATCTCCTTGGGGCGCCTCAGAATCAGCAGGCATCTGAGGACCTTCATAATTGGTCCCACTTCTAAGCTGGATAGCCTTACAATGCTCTTTAGGATTACCCTCAGGCATTGAAGGGTATTTGCCAGGCTCTCTATTCAATGACTTTGCAATCTGGCTCATCTGGAACTCTATAGAAGTGAACCTTCTGTTGTTCTCTTGCTGAATTCGATTCAGCTCTACATCTCTCTTCTGGAGGTCTTGATCACGCTGATCAACTTTCTTATGCAGATCTTTCACATCGTACTCCAAAGATGATAAACGTTTGCTTCCTTCCTCCACCCTCTGAAGGATAGCTCTCAACATCTCCTCAGTTGAGGCACCGCCTTCTCCACCCGGAGGTTTAGAACCTGGATCAACACCTGGAGGAACTGTAATACCCGTCTTCGGGTTAGCATATGAAAAATTCTCGTTTTCCTCCATTGGTTCTGAGGAAGCTGCTGGCCCCCTTGGTACCCTTGTGTGTTCCTCCATTGATTTTGAGGTGGCTGTGGACCTGGAGGTACAAATGGTTGGCCATGAGAAGGCCTTCCTTGAAAATTTCCACCTTGTGGATACCTATTCTGATTGTAATAAGGACCTCCCATATAATTTACTACTTCTTGCTGAATTGTGGGCTTGTCCTCTTGCTCATTCTCTGTTGCATTCCCTCCAACCATATTCTTCCCCAACTCAAGGTTGTTAATCTTTTCCATCATGGCCATCAACAACCTTCTCGTTCCTCCACCTTCCTCAACCTGATGAATTCTCTGGAAATCTGCGTCCACATTCCAAGCCCCGGCATTCGTGACAATGTTGTCCACGATCTCTCTACACCTCACTATTCCTTGATTCAGGAATGATCCACTAGCACATGCTTCTAGATGGTCTTGCCCAGCCTTGTTGGCACCGCTATAGAAAAATGTCATGACATCTCCCTCATTGTACCCGTGCTGCGGGCACTCAATCAACATATTTGAGTATCTTTCCCACGCTTGGCGTAAATCCTCTCCTGACTTCTGGCGAAAGGAAGAGATCTCAATCCTTGCTTTGATTGTTCTGGATGGAGAGTAGAATCGCTAGAGGAACAGACGCTCGAGCTCGGCCCAAGTGGTAATACCTCCCCGTGGAAGCGTATTATCGTACCACTCTTTAGCTATTCCCGTCAATGAGAATGGGAACAACCTAAGCCTCTTGGCATCTTCAGACATGTCATTGTAATTGAAAGTGGAGGCTATCATTAGAAAACTCCTCAGATGAGTATGAGGATTCTCCTTCCCGATCACCCCCTTGAACTGGTTCTCTGTAAGCAGCTTTAGAATTCCCGGGGAAATCGAGAAGTTATTTGCATCAACAGAAGACAATTCCACTCCATCATAATACTGTTGTGGCTGCGCTGCAAACCTTCCTCGAATAGCCATATTCTGATCTGCGTTCTGAGGAATGTGCTGAGGGTTAGCAGCTGGTACGTGTACTTGTTGGGGTGGTGGTTGGTAAACAGGTGGTTGATTGTAAACTGGAGGTGGAGGATACGGGTATGGTGGATACGGATAAGGTGGGTATGGGTAAGGTGGATAAGGTAAGTTGTTTTGTGGTAAGTTAGGATGTGGGTAAGCAGGGTTATTATGAGGATTTTGGACAATGTTATGAGCTGGACTATTTTGATTCTGAGTACCCGGGTTTTGGCTCTGGCTTTCTCCTAACGGATCTTGATTCTTACTGGTATTTCCATTAGTGCCGTCAACCTTGTTCAATGCCTGATTGAACTCATTCTCGACATCATCCAACTCATTAGTAATTTCCATTGGTTCTTTCCCTCCGGCAGCGTTCATCCTTCTTAAGAAGGCTCGGTTTCTTCTTGCTATTATCTCAGGATCTAACGGTAACCTCTCTTCGCTCGTATTGCCTTGTGAGCGTGTTTTCATAAACCTGAAACACTAACAAAAGAATCAAAATGCAACTGCCCAATATGTACGAAATAAAAAATAAACAGAAAAGAAAATCACTCACTACAAACTACTAAGCTATCTACAAGTCCTATTCAAAAGACATACAACGCCATCCCCGGCAACGGCGCCATTGACTTGAGGCGAATATACTAACTTCTACTAGTAGATTCCTCGCAAGCGTACGAGTTCACCGTAGTATGAGTAAGTATAATGACCAAGTATATCGAACCCAAGGGATGAAGTGTATACAAATAGATCCCTGAAGATCTACACGTCGTAGTTAATATGAGTGAAATGTTTTTTGGATTTTTTTTGGAAAGATTAATTGAAACTAAAATAAACTACTTAACTAAAATACTAAAGAAAAAGAATTAACTAAGGTTTGTGTTCAAGTAAGAGATGGTGATGCTCAGGATAGGAATCCCTACGTATACTAACGGAGCAGGTACATAATCAAAATAACCGTGACGTGCAAGAAATAACCTAAGTAAAAGAATGCAAGATAAAAGCTCAAGATTCTAAACCCTAATATTTTACCCTAACACTCGACTTCACTAATCCACTAACAAGTTAATAGATTGTGCTTAATTAATGAGACACTAATTTAACTAAGGTGATGCGGTCGTCCTCCTTCGCTAAACTGGTAGATGAATTAACCCTTTCTAAACCCTCTAGTTAAGTCTACTCGTTGTTAAAGAGTGATACGGTCGTCCTCTCTCTAACACTTTTCGAACGAAATTCAAAAGTAAAGTTAAGATTAATTTTAAGAATTCATTAATTAAGAGAATTAAAACCTAACGTCACAAGTTACCCTAATTACGTACCCACAACCTACTTCTACGAGTTCATCCTACCCCAAGCATGCAAGGGTTTTAGCTAGACATGGGTTTTACGTAAACAAGAACAATTGAATAAGTAATGAACATGAACATGATAATTATTACGATGAAAAGATCAATCATAAACTAGGGTTTCAAGAAATAAGGGATAACTTAAATTAAATCAATAAAACAAGTCTCAACGTGTTTAAGAACAAAGATATGAAGAGACGAAACTAAAAAGTAAAATCGTGACGTGAATTCGTAAGAAAAACCTAAAAAACGTAAAGTAAACTTGCTCGTTCCTTCTTCTCCAAAAATTAACTCTTTAAAATGCTATTGAATCTAGTGGATGTAAGTGGTAATCGTAAAAAACGAGCTTGGGACGAATATATATCAGCATCGGGCCAAATCGGGAACGTATGAGCCAAAAAACGCGCTTGCTCGTGCACTGCTTGTGCACTAGTGCACGAGCTGCTTTTGCTTGTGCACAGTGCACGAGTGCCCGTGCACTAGTGCACGACCTGCACCTGCTGGTGCACAGTGCACGAGTGCCCGTGCACGACCTGCTTCTGCTGGTGCACAGTGCACGAGTGCCCGTGCACTAGTGCACGACCTGCACCTACTGGTGCACAGTGCACGAGTGCTCGTGCACTAGTGCACGACCTGCACCTTGCTTGTGCCCTCCAATGATACTTTTGCTCCCCCGAACTAATACTTTTCGTATTTCTTCGATATCTTCTCATCCGGGCGTCCGTTTGAGTCGATTCAAAGTCCTACGAACTCCTCTTTTCGCTCCCTATCCACCTATGAGCATCAAAGAGACAAATTCATTAGTTTATGAAAATGATACGCAAATGACTCTAAATACTCAACAAAATCAACCAAAACTAGGGCATTTCGAGCGACGAATCATGACAATTTCACGCCTAATCAATATACAATCCCTCAAACCAAACATGAGATTACCTGGAATTATAAAGATAATCCTAGGCAATCCCTCAAACCAAACGGCTCCTAAATGAATTCATTTTTCACCTCTCTATAAATTCACACTTTTAGATGATACATAATTCTTTCATGGTATCAGAGCCAACAAACCCGAACAGAGATCTCGATTCGATTCCCGCTGAGAGCAATTCTACCCATATTAAGTATCCATTCATTGGACTTTTAAAAAAAAAAAAAAGTTTGAATTCGGCCCATGAATGAGGGAAAGTGTAAGGAAAATAATTAAATAAATTAATTTCACGTTTTTTTATAAATTCGAAATTTTAGATGAAGCGTTTTCCATAAGTTTTTTTATATAAATTAATCGTAACTAGGTTTCTTGACATGTGATCAAGTTTTCATGTTATAATTATAATTCTATTGCAATTTCATTATAGTTTAGATACAAATACAATATCATGTCGGACCAGGGGGTGGGGGCCCTGGGGGCAAGGACTTCGCCTTTTACTACAAGATACAAATACAATATTTGGATCCAGAGTAGGTCTATTGTCAAAAATGATACTTCATATATATGCACGTAAAAATAGAGTTCAAGTTAACGTGGATTCACAATTATTTTTCCTTGGAACGAATATTTAAAACAAAATGTTGAAGTATGATAAATTAAGCAGCGTCATGCTTCGAACACTAATTAAGTCCTTAAAAAATATATACCTCCACCTGTTTTAAAATAAGTGTTGTTTTAGAGATTAAATTTTATTTTAAAATAAATGTCATTTTAACTATTTTTCACATGTTTTCCTAATTTACCCTAAACTCGAATTCAAGATATATATAAGAGGGGTTTTTTTAAGGATTACATCAAAATATAACAAATTTATGAATTATCAAAGTATAATTAGATTTTTAGAGATTTTGTAGATATACATATAAAAAAATTATAATTCTTAATTTGATAAAAAATATTTAAAAAGACACTTATTTTGAAACAAAAGAAATAAATTTTTATGAGTATGTATAGAATGAAACTGATTTATATATGAATTATTGAAGGGTATTAGTAGTTTTCACTGAATAATATTAGTTATTTTTACTAAAGAGTATTACTGGTTACACTGAAGAGTCTTAATTCATTTTCACTGAACAACTAAGACTCTTTAGTGTAAATCAATAATACTCTTCAGTAAATACAACTAATACTCTTCAATGAAAACAATAAATACCCTTTAATGATTCATACATAAACCAGTTTCACTCTATACTTTGTCCATTTTTATTTGGTGACATCATAAAGGTCTATAAGCGTTTATTTTTGTTTTCTAAATTAAGTACTTAAAAAGTACGCGTTTATTTTCACTTTCTTTCATATTTTAAAATTCTAAAATGTTTGTAGAAAACTAGAAATATCAATATTATATGATTTATTATCTTCCTAGGGTTATAGAAATTATCCTAACCTTCATTACTCGATTTTTTTTGTTTTGGTATCTTGTGTAATAGCCATTGATTAATACATTTGTGTTGGTACTACATGTCATTAAAGTAGAGTACCGATCCCAAATTTTTCTAGTAATAATTTTAATCGAAATCAACTTACAAAATTTGTCCAAAATTGTTTAAATTTCTCGAGTGATTTTCACTATAAAATAAAAGCATAATTATCCATCCTCACATAAAAGACACTCATAATCAAAAGAAATTAGCGTAGTGCGCGGTCCTCTTTAATTAATAAATGTTAGATATTAATTTAAAATTAATTTCAAGAATTCACTAAAATAACTGTTCAAACTTCAAAGCATGTAAAAGTTTAAAGGGATTTTCTTAGGCTAGACACCCTGTCGAGTTGCCTAATATCAGGTACGGTCTATAAACCATTAGATCTAAAATCTAATGGTTTAAAATTAATGACCTACAACCTGTTGAGTTAATTATCAAATTTTCTGTCGTTTTGAATCGAGTGGTGTCGTCTTATCGCACTATTAGGAAAAAATTAATAATTTTAAAAATACAATTAAATATTTACTAAATAACTTTATTTAATTTAGAAAAAATACATTTTTTATCCTTTAAGTTTTGTTGACTTTGATTTTCGTCCTCTTAACTTTTTTATTTTTATTTTGGAAAACGTCCTATAATTTATAGAAATTTGATAAAACTCAATTTAAATAATTCACATCAAGACACAAACTAACACTTTTATTATTTTACATTTTATATATCAAAATTATTAATTAATTAATAGAATCATTGATTTTTATTTTTTAAATCACTATTCACCTTCAAATCATAAATTTAGAAACCATACAAACACCCAATCAACCATCTAATAAAATTACAATATTCCCTTTATAAAAATCTGAAATCATCATCTATCATCTTCCAAAAACAAAATCAATCCCTTACCCTGTGTTATCTTCGCAAACAAAATATTGTAGGAATTCTCAGATGTCCATCATTATCAATTCTCAAATTAACACAAAACTCAGAAACTAACACAGAATTTGAAGAATCCTCAACCCCCTTTCATTGATCATCCCTTGGAAAAAAGAATACTAATTTAAAAGAAAATTTTGGAAACAGAAATCAACTTAAAATTTGAAGGAATTGTCAAATCCCCATCATCCGTGAACAAATTAAAACCCAGATCAATTTAAATATACCCAAAAATCCAAACAAAAAAATCGGACTGGAACAAAAAAAAAAAAAAAAACAGAGCATCGTGACCAAGACTCGATCTTCTACCTCAATCCTCACCACGTTCGCCCCCTCCTCCTCTAATTATCGAGATCCGAACTGAGTAAAAGTAGATCGCAAAATGAAAAAATCTTGGAATTTCAAAATAAAAATTGAAAGTGAAGTGGTGATGATAGAGTGAAAAATTAATTGGGGGATTTTAATACTGATGGAGAGGGTCAATGTTTGGGGAGTTTCCCTGTATAAATTCACCCTTTCAGTTTCCTGATTTCTGATTTGAAATTCGTTCTCATAGTGTAATTCGATTCAAAATTTCTTCCAAAAATCTTCTTTGTGATAGCTTCGTCGTCGATGTTGTTTCGGTATAATTTGATTTGGTTTCTTCGGCTGGTTATGGCTATAAGACGGTAAGGAGGGTTGGGTACTGGTGTTTGGGTTGGTAAGCGAGCTTAGGGTCGAGATTGGTGAGTGGTGAGTGGTGAGCGGTGAGTTATTTGTTTAATTAAAAGATTTGATTTTGAATTTGAATTAATAATTAGACAATAATAATAATAATAAATGTTATTTTAATTAAGAAGGGTATAATAGTAAATTAAAATTAAAAATTAATTTAAAACAATATATGAACTCAACAGGTAACAGGTCAGTTCGACACAGTACGATAACACGTGGCACAATTATAAAGCATACCTGATATCAGTCAACTCGATAGGATGCCTAATCTAAGAAAAACTCAAGTTTAAATTGATTTATTTGGTAAGTAATGTACTCTTTGTGCAAGAGGTTCAAGTACAAACATACGTTAGTACTTAAAAAAAAAAGATACGATATAAACATACATCTCACATAAAATGAATGCTAACCAATAAAAAATGACACATTAATGGAATATATTATGAATTTTATGAAAATATAATATGTCATTTGAAACAATTTCAAACGTTATGAACATGACACATCATTTAAATACATTTCTAGACGACACATCATCTGAGTAAACTCTCTATTAGTATAATACTCCCTCCGTTCATGAAATATAGTCCTGGTTGCCTTATTTGATTGTCCACGAAAAATAGTCCTGTTGCCTAAAATGGAAATAAAAAACTTTATCTACACTTTTCAACATACACTCATAACATTTTTAAAATAATTTATTTTGTACTTGATGTGCACAATATTCTTAATTTTTACATATTATATCAACTTTCTTAATAACCGTGCATAAAGCAATAAAACTATATTTCATGGACGGAGGGAGTAGGAGATAAGAGATATATTTTTTAATCTTTTAAAAGTTTAGACCCAATAAAAGCAATTAACTAAATTTGTTAAATATATATTGGGCTTTCATAAAAGTAGATCCAAATGGTGCAAATTACACCAAATAATGTCATACGTCCAAAACGTCGTTTTCGGGTTGCCATAAAACTGAATTGTCGATTATCTTCAGGTCGTATCACTTGAATTAATAGGTAGTTGAAGTACAGTTAGTAATTCAAGGCCACATATTCTGTTGTCTACCTTTACAATTAATAAACTGATGAAACATTTTATACATTTCTTCAAATGTTCCACCTACAAAGCTGTTTGCAACCATCTAAATCATGCAAACTTGTTTAAGGATATAAACATGACTGATATCAAGTCTTTATCCGCACCAGATTTTAGGTATCAATATTTGATTCTCTATCTCAAGTTTCTTGTCAAAATAATCTCGTCTAACTTAGCAACTCATAATTAATGCCATATTTACAGGGTAAATGACATTATTATGGCGATTTGAAACAATAGAATGGGCTATTAATACTGTATGAAATGAAGCGAATCTATTATGTTTTGTAACAAACTAGATAAAACCTCGCGAATTTCGCGAGCTGAAAAAAAAATTGTATATACAAAAATAATGATTTAAATATATTTTTGTATTTTTTTTAAATATATTACGAAAAATATATATATGATACATGATAAAATTAAAATATTATTCTCTCCGTCTCAATTTTGTTTACCCAAAAGCCCCAAAAATGAAAGTTTTGTTGTTTACCCATTTCCTAAAATGACCAAAAGCAATACCACTTTTTTAAACTCATCTCTTAAAAAATTACTTTATATTAAAAAATATTAATATACAATTTCTAAAAAATTATTTTATACTCAAAAATATTAATTAACAATTCATTTCTAAAAAAAATTGCTATTTCCAAAAAACTTACATCAAACAATCTTACCCCAATTCGATTGCCAAAAAGAATATAACAAAAACATTAATTACAATTCAATAAATACACATAATTAATAAAAAAAACTAAGAGGAGTCAACCAAATATTAACAATGGCCCCCCTTGGTCATTAGCCACACTGAACACTACAACAGGAAAGATAACCAATCATTAACTACAATAGATGCACTCGATCAGCCGTTTCTTAATTTCTCTATTAATTGGTCATTTGGCAGCATGGTCAATGCAATTTAAATATGTCATCGCCATAAAAAAAAATAGCATTAATTGTAGTGTGCTCAATCAAGAAAATTGAAATACACTCCTAGATCACTAATCACGCTCAAACGGCCGTTCATTTTTACTAACATGTTAGTTGGAGCCTAATTTCATGCAAATCACAAAAAATAACATTTAATTAAACCATTGTACATAGGAGAGAAATAAATATGAAAATAGAATAATCTAATATAACGCCAAAACTATAAAAAAAAATTCAAGGCTAAGAATGTGATTTGTATTCAAGTTTTAAAAATTTGTCTAAAAATATTTATGGATAAAACCCGATTCCCAAAATTGATTTCCATGATTTAGAAAAAAAAATAATTTGTTCAATCACTACATTAATCAAAACGTCCTAGCTAAATACATACTTTCCTAATTTTTAGCATTCATCCAAAATGATACTTGTGTCTTAATTACGCACAATACACGGAAGGATGCCCGTAGTACACGTACTTTATGAAAACGTACAATACACCGATGGATACTCGTAGAACGCTAGCAAAAAAATTAGGAAAGTACGTCCATATAATTTTAACAATCTAAGAACAACACAAAATAAGAATTCACTGTTTCCAATGCAATCATCAACGTGCAGCGTCAATCAATGCATGTCTAAGACCTCGAATAAAATGGAACAAAAGACGCAGTATGCTCAAACAATTAACTAAAGTAATTGTAAAAGTTTTGAAGATGAACACAATGAATATGAATTGTATATCTATTTATTTTGTTAGTTTCTGCGTCTAAATTGTAATGAAGGGAGTATCAAATTCTCCCTCCGTCCCAAATAATAAATACATCAGAAAATAAATAGCACGCTTGGAAAAAAAATAACAAAATGGAATTAGACGCAGAAATATGTTGGCAATCAAACAAAATTGTATTGCTCAAATTGTGGATTCTCCTCTATACAAAATCACATTTGAATTATTCAAATGGTGGATTCTTCTTTTTACATAATCACACAAACATCTACGTACATAAACAAAAAAAAGAGTTTGCCAACAATAAAAATAAAAATACACTACCTAATCTACAAAGATGGCTAACAAACTACATGAAATCTCCATCCCAAGTGACCAACAAACTCTCTGGTCGATACAACAACAACAAATACAAAGAAAACCACCCTGCAAAAAAAGAAGGGGGGGGGGGGGGGGACAAAACGTAACATTAGGGAATCTACCACAAAACAATACGAACAGATGGAACAATGAAACATATAAGTAATAAATGACAGAGAATGAGAATCTGAAGACCGAGAGGAGGAAGTGGAGCAATGAATTAAAAATGGTGAGGAAAATCAGAAATTTATAGATAAACTTCAACAAAATGAACGCATGAGATTAAAGATAGAAAACCAACGGACAAGATCAAAAATCCGAACATGACTAAAGGAGAAGCAAAAGAAAGCAAAAAAGAGAAAAATCACATATGACACATAGGTAAAGATTGCTTGGTCTATATATAAGTATTGATTATTATAATTATCTAATGTTTTTGGCCTATAGATTTTAGGTAAGTCTCTTGACTCTTCTAAATCAGTTTAAATACCACTAATATAATTATCAATCTAATATTTTTCTTAATAATAATAAATATTGTAAAAAATACTAACAAAATATAAATAAGTTTTATGGTGAAATTGATTAATATATATATATATATATATATATATATAATTTTTTTCAAGGTGGAAAGAGAATAAATAATTTTTATATGAGGTGGTGTAATATTGATAGATTTAAAGTGACCACTCACTCATTAATTTAATTTGGACAAAGTATAATAGTTATTTTCAATAAAAAAATATTAGTTATTTTCACTAAAGCATATTAATTGTTTTCATCGAAAGAGTATTAGTTGTTTATTAAAAATAAACTAAGACTCTTCAATTTAAACAATTAATATTCTTCAATAAAATAATTAATATACTTCAATAATCCATGTATAAACCAATTTCATTCTTAACACATACTTTTTAATTTGTATTTTTTTTTTTGATATATTGATCAATTTTTAATACATCTTTTGTGAGATGATCGGATCCTAAGAAAAGTCAAAATAAAAATAATATCAACTCGTAACTAATGAAAATCCTCGAGATACGTTTAATAGTTAGGTAAAATATCTAATTGAAGGTAAAATATTGTGTGAAAATAGTTTATGATAAGATTATCATGAAACAAATTTTAAAGTATCAATAATTTTATATGAGTATCATTAGTCTGGATCAGTAGTATTATATTGTAATTGTTACAAATTTGCTTGAACCCAGATTGATGATACTCATGATGAATTTGTTGATACTTCTGGTCAAATATTCAATACTTTTATCTGTTTTTAATACAAAATTGTTTAGAGACGAACTCGGGGATATGTTTTCTTACATAAAAATATGGATTTTATAACAGTCTCATACTCACACAAGTTTTTGTCTAAAAATTGTTAATATGTCTATTAAATTTTCAATTAAAAAATTGTAATGAAAATTGTCCACGAAATTGCCTACAATATTTTTTAGTTATATATGCATCTTAATTCCTTACTTACAAAGAAAATTTCGTAATCAAATTGTATGTTGGTAAATTGTTTCTAATATTTTTTATACATAAATTGGTTGTAGGTAATTCATTTATTTAGAAGTTTCATTTCATAGACAAATTGCTGGTAGGATGGGAAATTAAGATACTTACATTATTATAAAATTTTGTAGGCAAATTGTAGGTCAAATAGAAAAAAAAAAATTTGTTGGGAAAATTTGTAAGTAATTCTTTTATTTTTTGTAGTGAACAATGAGAAAAGGAGCATATATATTTTTCTTTAAAATATGATACTTGATTAATCCCCTATTATACTAATAGGGAGTTTGCTATGTCTATGTGTCGTCTTTATATTAGTTTCGCTTACGTGTCATTTTGTGGTTAATTTCAGTTATGTGGCATAATTGTGTCAATTCTTGAGTCTTATGTGTGATCTATGTGGCATGAGTCTTATGTGTCATGTCATTTATGTGGCTTTATATAATAGGTGATATATGTGGCATGAGTCTTATGTGTCATGTCATCTATGTGGCTTTATATAATAGGTAGTCTAATAAAAAAAAAAAATCCATAAGGAATTGAACCCTACACCTCATCATGATTAAAGTTTAATATAATTATCAATTAAGCTATACTATAAATCTCAATAAAGCTATAATTCTATCGTATATAACTTGAGTCTATAATATTATATTATAAATTATATTATAATTGTACCAATTTATATTTTATTTAACTATATATTAGGATGATATATTTAAAAAAAATTAATGTGTTAATAATTCAAACAAGTAACTTATGTATACTTAACTCTACATATAATTACTAAATTGATTAGTTAAATTTTAAAAAAAATTCTAATTATGTGAAAATTTAATGTTTAATTGAATTATTTTTGTTCTCTCTGTATTTGAAGATTTCCTTTTAGTGAATCTTAATTTATGAAAAATTAGAAAAAATAGAATTTAAGTATATTAAATAAATTTGACTTATTCTGTCGATTAAATTATTAATTAATTTTTTTAAATCTAATTATCTTAAATTTTAACATTTAATTGACAAGTCTTATTGTCTAGAAAACACATAAAATCAAAATTATAATTGAATATATTATTGAATATATTCATCATATAATATAATTATATTATTTTACAGTGAATAAATTTATTTAAGTATATATAATACATATCTAATTATTTTTTACGAAAATTCCGCGTAATACGCGGGTACTTATCTAGTAAAGTATGAACGGAACTTATTTACCAACTAATCCTATGTCAAATTTAATTTATTGTAGGGGTAACTTGAAATTTACACCCAACACACCTGAAACCAGGGGAACACAAAACAGGTGGACAGTATTATAGAGGAGTATCAATAGACTGAACTTGGTCCATATATGAATTATTTAAGGGTATTAGTTGTTTTTATTAAAAAAATATTAGTTATTTTTATTAAAAAATATTAGTTGTTTTCATAAAAAAATCTTAATTTATTTTCGGTAAACAACTAATACTTTTCAGTGAAAACAATTAATATCCTTCAATATAAACAACTAATATTTTTTTAATGAAAATAAAATAATAACATTCAATTGTTCATGTATGAACCATTTTCACTTTATATTTTGTCATTATAAAGTAGTTTTGTGGTGAATTCCATGCGAAAATTGCATTTTACAGCTGGACTTGTATATGAATCATTTAAGGGTATTAATTGTTTTCATTAAAAAATATTAGTTATTTTTACTAAAAAGTATTAGTTGTTTTCATCAAAGAGTCTTAGTTTATTTTCAGTAAACAACTAATACTTTTCAATAAAAACAATTAATATCCTTCAATAAAAACAACCAATTTTTTTTTTAATGAAAAGAAAATAATATCTTTCAATGGTTCATGTATAAACCATTTTCACTTTATATTTTATCATTATAAAGTAGTTTTGTGGTGGATTCCACACGAAAATTGCATTTTACAGCTGGACTTGTATATAATTAATACAATTTCTATTATCAATCAATAATTATATATAAATCTACGGATAATAAATATTATACTATCAGTTATTTTAACCTACCTAATATGGATTTGGATCTTCTCCAAATTTGTTTTATATAAATTTGAAGAGACAGACACGTCATAAAATAATGAATGAATCCTAGGAGATTTGGTGTGGACATTACTTATGGACCAAGAAACTCATTGGGCCTTATCGATTGGACTAGGATTTTATCATTATAAATATACCTTTGTACTCATAATTGTAAACACTCATACACAAGAATATTAGTGGAACACCTGGCTTGGATCACCCCCAGACGTAGTCATTCCCGACGAACTGGGTCAACAAACGTTGTCTCTTTATTTACGCACTTATTTACAACACGTTATCAACACGAGACTCTGCCCGAGATTAAACGGTACGCCCTAGAATTAATTCCCGTTGAATCACATGAATTAATTCCCGTACTTGAATTATTCGATCCATGTTTTACATGATTTATTTGCTCGTATATTATTATCTTGTTTGATTCTTATGTTTGATATTAATTGAATCATATGCGTTATAGAATTGAATTTATTATTTTAATTCTTGGATCGAGATCGAAAAACAAGCGCCGGCCGTCGCCCGAAGCCGCACGACGGCCGCCGTGAGACGCGCGCCGTCACACTACCTGAATGGGCCCCGAAGCACCGCGCGACCCTCACGATGCCGTCGTCTCAGCGGCCTCGTCGCTGCCGCAGCTGCGCTCGTAGCCATCGCCGCCCATAGCTGCCGCACGGCCGCCCGTAGGCGTCTCCCGATCGCCGCCCATAGCCACCGCATGGCCGCCCTTAGGTGCCGCGCATCGGCCCCCCGTAGCGCCGTACGCTGGCCGCCGAGAGTCGCACGTCACGCGCGCCCAGCGCCGCACATCGCGCGCCTGGTGCCGCCCGTTGCCGCGCGCGCGCATCCTCGCCCGTCGACGCATGTGCCCGCACCCGTCGCAGCGTGTGCCCACACCCATCACCCTCGCACGCCTTTTTTTTGTTGCCAACCTACGTGGGACGTTTCCCGTATGCCGTACGCGACTCACGCGGCGTTTTTCCTTTACGTGATTCTATTCTTTAATCCTGAAAATATTTCGTTAAATTGCGTTAATATATACGAAATAATTATTCTTATGATTATTTCCTCTGTCTATTAAACCGTATATTTTCTGCAAATTATTTTCATGCGATTATCTCTCTTATTTGTTTTTGCATGTTTATGTTATTTTATTATCCTACATGCATTAACCCTGCGCACATAGTTTATTTATAGTCCGCTTTTATGCCCGGGTAGGCAGCGCCCGGTATTTGTCGGACTGTAAATATATGCCTTGGGTAGACGGCGCTGTTGATGACCGTTCCTAATCTTGATGATTAGTGGCTGTTTTTGTTGGTTAATTGATCATCAAACAATTACGTGTGATTGATCACTAATCGTAATTAGTGAATTCGAAATTTTAGGTTTAGGTTGGGTTTGAGACGTTTATAAGCTTACATGATAAATTCGATCGTAAGATAAACGAGTTGCTTCTGATTCGTAGACGAAGTTTGGACGTGTATAATAATTTGTGCTTATTTTATTAGCTGAAAAAAATCTAAGTATTTATAGACATTTGCCTAGCAGGAGGTGTCGTGACTTTTGGCCTACCAGGCCTGCATGCACGACACCTGGACTTTGACCAAGTTGACCTTATCTAAACTAAATTCTATCCTTATATGTTGGATTTGCTCGCAGTCTAGAGCTGCTCGTCATGTTGGACTTGTCCTTGAGGAGTCTTTAGTCTGATTCTGATGGTCTTCTGCCTTGCTTAATTGTTATTTTGGCACTGCGGTTGGATCTGGTCGGCGGGATGCCTATTGAGCTTGTCATACAGCTTTTGATTTGGTTCTATTCGCCCATCCGCCTCTGTGTGGCGTGCAGGTTTTGCTCGCCGAGTATCTTGTTAAGTGGATCTTGAGTTTGTTTCGTCTTAATCCTTGGGTATTTTGTGTTAATCTTGGTCGCCCAATTGTTGATTCTGCTCGCCTATCAACAATTGCCCCCTTGCCGATCAATAAATTGTGAAGATGATGAGCGAACAATTATTGAGTTGGCAAATTTTAAATGCTATTAGTGCGAGCAGGAATGTCGAGGGGGCGAACAACTTTTCACGGGCGGACAACTTTGGCCGAGCAGACTTGGGCTGGTGACGGTTGGGATCCCAAAGCCTGGGTACGGCCCGAGGTGTGACGTGGGCGGAATGATTGCTGCCGCCCACGCGCACGAGATCCCGAGGCGACGCGCCTTCCGCTTTGTCGGACAGGTTCTACACGCGCCCAAGAATTGCATTTTAGTCCCTCAACTCTTGGATTTGCTCGCCTGGAACCCCGTTTTTCCATAAAGTATTTAAGAAAAAAAATTTGCAATTTTACTCATTTTAATTGTTCATTAAGCGCGATTTTTCCCTTTTCCTCTCTTTCAAACTTCCAGCGTACACTTTTTACTTTCCGGCGACACCAAAACAACGGCAAGGTAGTTTTCTTTTCCCTCTTCTTCTTCTCTTCTAGTGTTGCGTGTGTTTTGGTTTCACAAAAATCCCTACTCCGCCGTGGGAAGCCTTAAACCGCCGAGTTCTCCCTCGCCGGAATCTGTAAACATACAAGTTTTTTTACCTTTGCTTATTGGATGTCGTCACACTCCGGGACTGGATCTTTCCCACCTCGGAACCCCAAAAATGGCCAGTTGAAGAGAATCCTCACATCGTGAATCTGGTGTCTGATCCTGATGCGGCTTCAGTCGCTCGCTCCGTTGATTCGGGAGCTCGCCCTTCTGGGGAAAGGGAAAGGAGAGCAAATCCTGCTCACCAGCTTTTGGAAGAAACGAGCTCGGACCTTCATGAGGACGAGGAGGTTGAGGTGCTCCAGCCGGTAAACCTTGACGAACTGACCTGGGCATACCTTAGGGATATTCAATTTCCCATGCCCAGGCTAATTGAGCATCAGGTTCCGGTCGCAGTTGCTCGCCGGGTGGACTGGGATGAATACGATAGGGAACATTCCAGTCGCTTTGAAGTGCCTGCTCGCGGGGTGCGGAAACTCAAGGCGACCAATTTCGCGGCGAGCTGCATCGTGTCCTCCATAACTGACGAAGAACTGCCCAAAATTCGAAGGGATTATAAAATCCCCTTCGACATTTCGATGTATGCTCCGCTGGTGGATGACAGAGCTGATCGCCCACCCCGTGGGCTAACGACGATCAACCTAGCCACTCTCGAAGCTGGGGTCTCCTTGCCGCTGCACCCTTTGGTCGGCAAGTTCCTGGAGAGTGTGAACTTAGCCATCACCCAACTGACCCCCGTTGGGTGGATCAATCTGATGGTTCTGTTCGCCCTTGAGGGCTACCCCAACAAACTGTCCGCCGAGGAAGTTTGCTACCTAATGACGGTCACGGGCTGCACTGGGGAAGAAACTGGCTGGTACTACTTAAAGGCGCGACCTGGCCAGAAACTAGTGGAGGACATCCCTGGAAAGGTGCGAGACTAGAAGCACGACTGGTTTTGGATAGGAGGGGACTGGTGTGCTTCTGCTTGCCCCTCTGGTGGTCCTGAGCGGATTGAGACCCCGGCGGAGTTTAGGAAATTAAAGCGCGAGTCTCACCTCTTCTATAATTTTGAAGTGGTTAGACTAATTTTAATTCTCTTTTTGTTTTGTTTCAGGTCCCAAGAACTTGGGGTGGCGAACTGTCAAGAATAGCATCAGCGGCCAATTCTTGTTCGTCGCGTGTCTGATCGCTCTTCGTCGTCGAGGAGATCGCAGTATTGGCCATCTCTTCTCCGAGGCCACATTACGGGTTGCCCATCTCACTACTTATCCTCACCATCTTGAGGCTCTAGCTCCGATTCCGGAAGGTGAGTATTTTTTCTCGTTGGGCGAACAGATCTGTTCGATATTGTACTTGGAGTTATCTAACTTGTTTTACACTTCTTTTGCAGACCAGCTCGCTCCCGTTGCCACTCACCCCTCCTTCTTCGAGCTTGACAATCGTGTTTGGGAGATGCCGACAAAAATAGGTCGCAAGAAATCGGATCCGCTTTCGAAGATTATTGCCCTTGCGGCCAAGAGTGGAAAAGGCGACCCTAGACAAACTGGGGGATCGAGCTCGGTGCAGCCGCCTGCACCAGTGGCGAGCCCACCCAAGGCTCCAATTCTGAGGACTAAGAGGCTCCTTCGCGGAGACGGCACTCCCGTCTCTGACTCTGAGAGAGCGGCTAAACGAGCAAAAGCTGCTCAGGACAAGGTGACCATAGCTGTTCGCTCAAACGAGGGTGATAGCGAGCAAACTCCCTCCGCAGAGCGCCATGTGGAGCAACCTCTGGTCGCCGTTGCCCGCGAAGGATCTGGTCCTTCAACCGACCCCACTTATCTTGGTTGGGATAAGGGTCGTCTCGACAAGTATGTCTCTCCTCGCCCAGGGCACTTAGTTTTTTTTTTTAACTAACTGATGATTTTTTTTTAGCTATTCGCCCGAGCAATATCCTGGCCAGTCAAACATGGTGCACCGGTTCGCCTGCTCGAAAGTGCCGACCAATCTCCGCGAGATCCTGGACTCTTTTGTCCGCCGTGCCTCCGAAGTCGTTTCCCGCAGCTGGACTAAGGAGTTGAATGAGACTGTTAAGGCACAGGCACCTCTTGACAATGGCCGCCTGTGTCTCATCGAGGCGGGTAACACCTTGGCGGCCGTGCAACATTTGGTCGACCAAGTAGAGGATCTCGAGAAGGACTCTCGCCAGCATGCGACCACTATCAGCCGTATTGCCAAGGAGCGAGATGATGCCAAGGTAGAGGCGAGGAAAATTGTTGCCGACTTGGAAAATAAGGCCAAAGCTCATCAGGTCAGCGAGCAACGTGCTCTGGACCTGCACGTCAAGGTCTCTGAAGAGCTGAAGGTCAAAATGGCCGAGGTCGAGCAGGTGCGAGCAGAACTTGCTTGCACTCAACAACATAAGGAAGTTGCGGAGAAATTTGCGATCGAGGCGACGGCTAAAATTGCCGATCTCGAAGCCCAACTTGCCAACTCCATCACCCAAGAGGAACTTATTCCCAAGATGGAGGTGAGTTCAGTTTTGGGTTTTGTGACGGGCTATGCGGAAAGCATCCGTATCGCGCATGAATTCAAAGCCCCCGCCGTTGTTGAAGAGATTGGCAAGGAACTCTGCAACTTTGTTGAATCAAACCCTCCAGCTCCGGGCACAACTCTCCAGATCGGCGACCTGCCCAATTATGGGGTCAAGCTTGACTTCATCGATCCCGAGATCATTATTATAAATCCTCCAGAGGACGAGGAAGAGGAGGGTGACGCTGCCGAAGGCGAGCAAATCCTGCCCGCCGATCAAAGTGAGAGGACTCTCTAAGAGCGAGCAGACGTCGAGGGGCTAATTGCCGAGTTATCCCAAGAGGTCCCAATTGATCCCACTCTCGCTGGGTCTCCTCTGGAAGATCCCAAGGATGACAACATTCCCCCACCTGCCGGGCAAGGGTCTTAGCGGACAGAATTAGTTAGGGCCTTGTACTTTTTCTTTTTTTTATTGTTGTTGTTCGTTTTCATTGTAATTTTTGGGCGATCAAGCTTTATTTTCAATGAAACTATTTTGCTCATCTGCTCGTCTTTTTTACTTTACATTAGTTGTTCTTTGCATTTTTATCAATGCTTCAACAATCTTAATGTAGTTGGGCCTTGTTCCTTAAGAACTTTTTGGCCTTAGAATTTGATGGGCTTTTAGCCTTATGCTATGTTCATTTAAAAACGAACAACCTTTAATGGGCTTGGTTGTATAATCAACTTGCGCCTTGAGCTTGCATGTCTGTTTGAACGAACAACTTAACATTGAACTAACCTTAAAAAATTACAAGTACTGAACGCGACCAAGAATGTAAACCTGTACTAACTAGGTTGGACCTGCTCGAAAAAAAACAATGTCAAACTTCCAATCATTAAAAAATATAATTTACACCAGGAGTCAAAGCTGCTCGACCACTATACATTTTGTCAATGCATCTTTAAACTCTCAAGAGGGAATAAAACTATACAAGAGGCCTGCATACTAGATCGCGACCAAACTTGACCTAACTCAACTATGTTCGACCACTTATACTTGGTGAAATTTTCAAAAAATTAGGCAAGTTTTTGGATCCATCTTGTGCATCTGCCATTCTAGCTCGCCCATTGGACTTAGTAGTTCGCCTATCTCGAATTCACACTCTCATAGGTAAAACTGCTCGCCTACTGAAAGTAATTCCTTAAGTTAGCTGCATTCCAGGAGTATTGGGCCGAGTTGCCATCTAAGTCTTCTATGTCATATGCTCCATTGGGTAACCTGTCCGTTACCCTGTATGGGCCCTCCCAAGTCGGGCCAAATATGCCTGGAGGTGGGGCGAGGTTCTTTTTTAAAACAAGGTCACCAACTTCAAACTTTCTTATCTTGACTTGGGAATTGTAATAACGCTCTACTCTTTGTTTGTACGTAGCATTTTTTAGCTCGGCGTGTAATATTTTTTCTTCGAGTAAATCAATTTTTGTGGCTAGAGCAGAGTGATTTACCTGTTCATCGAAGCTGATTGTCCTGATTGTGTTGGTCTTTAACTCAATTGGTATCACAGCCTCTGTTCCGAAAGCCATTGCAAAAGGTGTTTCTCCGGTGCTTGACCTGGGAGAAACTCTATACGCCCACAAGACCTCCGGGAGTTCTTCTGACCAACAACTTTTACTTTCTGCCAACCGTATTTTCAATGTATGCTTGATGATCTTGTTCACAGCTTCAACTTGCCCGTTTGACTGGGGATGATAGAGAGTCGAATAGTGTTTCCTGATCCCCCACTTTGTACAAAAGTCTCTCAATTCTTTCCCATCAAACTGCGGACCATTATCCGTCACAATTGTTCGTGGAATCCCAAAATGACAGACAATGTTCTGCCATATGAAGTTGATCATATTTTGCTGTGTAATCTTCACCATGGCCTTTGCTTCCGCCCACTTTGTATAATAATTAACGGCTACGACGGCAAATCGAACATTTCCAACTCCTGCTGGGAAAGGACCAATAATGTATATTCCCCATCTTGCAAATGGCCATGGACTATAAACCGATACGAGCTCCTAAGCCGGGGCATGAATACTTGGAGCAAAAATTTGACATTGGTGGCAAGCTCTGGCTAACTGGATTACATCTTGTCGTAAGGTCGGCTAATAATAACCTTACCTTACGGTTTTGTAGGCCAAAGCTTGCCCCCCAGCGTGATTTCCACAAGCTCCAGAACTATGTTGCACAGGTGCGGGGGAGCGGGGGCGGGTGCGGGCAGATACGGGTGCGGGGATACGGATTTTTAAAAATGTTAGGGTGCGATACGGCGAGGATACGTCTATTTAATTATATTTTATTATATATAATATTTATAAATATATATACATATTTATATATATTTTTATTTGATTAAGCAACAAACAGCCCAAACCACTAAAATTAGAAATATCATGCTTTTCGGCCCATCCGTTTACCATGCTCTAAGCTAAGCCCAATTAGTAGTTAAAAAGGAATAGGGTATTGGCCCCGTTTAATATCCCAAAGAATGAAAAAACACGGTGGAGAAATAACCAGAGGCGGCGATTCAATTTTTTTTCCCTATGCGGCGGTACAGACCTGCAAAAGAAAGTGATGCCAAATCTTCTCCAGGAAAGTCGCCGGAATAAATGATATTGATCTTCGCAAGAAGAGTGCCATCGTCGGATTCAACACTACACAAACACGTACGAGTTTCTTAGTAAAATTTCCGGATTCGCGAATCCGTGCTCTCCGATTCGCGTATCCAATTTTTTTTTTAATTGATGGATACGCCAGGTGGCGAATCGGGTACGAATCCGAGGCGAATCGCACCCGCACCCGTCCCCAGTGCGTATCCGATACCGCATAGGTCTCAAATTTGACAAATCCGTGCATCCCAGCTCCAGAATGTACGTCCTCCAGAACTGTCCTTCCTTGCCCCCTAGACAAACATTTGAGTAGCGGGACTGAAAAGCCTCTTTTGTAAAGCTGTTCATCTATCAGAGTATATCTGGCTGCTTGTTTCGTGATTCTTACAGCCTCAAAAGAGTTGCTTGACAGTTCCCCGTCTTTCAAGTATTTGGCTATAGGAATCCTCCAATCATCGTTATTTTTCTGTTCAACTACTTGATTTACTTCGTAGTCCATTGTTGA